>JAENHJ010000296.1:811269-2093769 GCA_025330945.1 Mucuna pruriens
ATACAAATTATGAATTTTTTTTTTCTCATTCTCTCTTCGTCTAATTTACATGGTATCGTTGCGCTGGTAGGAAATTGGAATAACTTTTTTTAAAATAGTAAAATAATTAAGTTTTTATTTTGGTCTTAGCTAAATTTAAAATTATTGTTTTTTTTATACTATTTTATTTTATGATAATCAGTAACTATTTATATGTTTGATCAAAGGTTAATTCAATGTCACATTGTCACATATTATCCTGTTAATATATGATATATATATATGTTTAAAAAATTTTAAAATTTTAAAATAAATATTATTTATTTATCTTAAAATGTTATAGAAATTGAAATTAAAAAAATTATTGGCTCAAATGTTGCTAATTTAGTATTGTCGTTGTGATATTGGCTCAAATGATACCATGTATACTGTTAATTTGTGAATTTTAAATTCAGTCATTATAAGAATGCACGAGAGTTCACTGTACGACCATTTGAGATAATATTATAATGACATAATTTAAATTACGTATAAAAATTAATTTAATAAATTTTATATAAAAAACTAAATTACGTGTTTAATATTTTTAATTCTAATAATTGTTTATACTTAATGGAGAAGAGAAAAATAAAAATTTCAAGAACTTGATTGAGTAGAATATAATACATGGTATTGCATTTAACAAGTTGTAAGAATGCAAAAAAGCCATATTATGCATTAAATATGTAATAAAAAAAGGCAATTGAAAAGATTGTAAAGAAAAAAATGTTTAACTAAAAAGAAAGGAATGTAAAAGGAGAATGGAAAAGTATACCATATTCGTGCACGTGCATCTTGTTTCTTGCGTTCATATGATGATCACAGCTGAAAATGGGAATGGTTTCTTTCTGTCCAGAATGAGATTGCATCTAGTTTGACTCATTCTAAGTTCGTGCCTAGAAACCAAAACAAATGATTTTGAATTTCATTTATTTTTCCGTGTGTTCCGTGGGTAGAACATTACATCGTTATATTATATATTATTTATTTATTTATTTACTTTCAAAGTATGATTAATATTTTTATTTATATTAAAAATATTTATAATTTTTTAATCTCACTTTTTTTGTTCTTTTTATATGGTAAGTGTGTGAAATATTTAAAAATTGAGTACAGATAAATACATAATTAAAAATATTATAATTAACATAAGATAGATAAATAAAAAATAAAAATTTCATTCAAAAAGTGTGCATGTGATGATAATTGTAACAGTAAGAAACAGGATTAGTTTCTTTATACGCATTATAATATTTAGTTTTACATATTCTAAATTTTGTGGGAAGGGTGAAAAAATCTTGTTCAACGTTTTCATTCATAGTTTGATTTTTTTAATGATTTGCCAATACTGTTTATGGGACGGTCCATTAAGAACGCAAAATGGAAAAGTTTCCATTTTTAGCGTTTTCATTATTACATGTACTCTTTGACCGCGTAGTTTAGGTGCGTTTAATAGATTTTTATTTATAATTTGCTTAGATTTATCTTATAGTATAAATATTTATGTAAGTATTTTCAAGTTATTTTAGTAAATTCTCTAAATAATTTATGAAAACAACTTACATATAGATACAATTTTATTTTATTTCCTCTTTCATTATATAAACAACTATAAAGTGCCGATTAATAAATACTTAAGATATTTACTGTTATTTATAAAAGCATAATTCTTTCCGAAGTTATTTCTTTAAAAAGCATGTTTGTAAGATTTAAAAAGCATTTTTACTGTTAGTTATTTAACACGAACGAATTCTTATTAATGTTAATGCAATAAGTAAAAGCAGATAATTATACATGATGGGATTCATGTAAAATTATGTATTTATGTGACTGAATATATACTTCTCTTTTATATTCTTAATTAATCACATCCCTTCCTTCATAATACTTTTATGTGTTTTTTTTTTTGTACTATATACACAGCATTTTCCTTTATTTAATTATTACCCTAATTTTCTCTAAATTTAATTTAATACTTTAATTCGTTTAATACTATTTCCCCCCATAAGTTTACTACTGTTCAAATATGTATGTATACTTTACAAATCATTCAAAATATATTCCTAATGTCAAATTTGGTGCTGCTGTGCAGAAAAAGTCCAAAAATGGCCATGCATCACATTCCAACTAAAGTCAAATATTGAGTTTACGTCAAATCATTTAAAATTATATTAAAATATCAATTGACGTAATTTTAAATAAATATTTATATATTTAATTTTATAGTAAAAAATAATTTTGAGTTTAAAATCGGTTTTAAATTAAAATAGTTTAAAGTAACTTTTAGGCGATCAAACACACAATTAATATTTATATATTTAAATTCAAAAAACCTATTTGATACCTAACCAGAGAGAAAATATAAATAAAATAAGGGATAGAAAGACAAAGGTAAAGAAGAATAATAAGAACTTACGAGTGTTTTAAAAAATAAAATATCTAAAAATCATTGTTTTATTTATAAATATATTTTTATTCCCCCACCTTCTTACTCAAGCCCCCATTGTATAGCATTCAAACAAAACCCCTTTTCCAAAACTCCCAATTAATTGTTATTGCAGCATTTTGTAATTTTATTTTTGAATTTAATAATCGAGTTTAATTATATATTTGAATCTTCTAAAGTAGTTAATTATTGTTTTAGATTTTAATTTGATGCGTGAAAATAACATGCTTGGCTACAAAATTATCATTCAGTTAACTACATATTAACATTGCCCCGTCAAATTTCTGTCTATGCACGACATCATGAGTCTAATATTTGAGATTATTTTGGATTATTTGAAAATTAAAGAATTTATTGAAACGATTTTAAATAATAAGGATTCTGTATTTTTTTTCCCATGAAAACTAATAATTAAGAAAATTATAGTAAAATACTCTTTTGAATATTTTTTATTGATTAAAATTTATAAATTTTAATAAATCTCATTTTGTTTTAATAACTTTTTCTCTTATTTTATAGTTTTTAATAAATTTTAATTAATAATAAAAAATTATTAAAAAAAAGAGTGAGGCTAATTCCCACACGTTACTCTCGATATGTATCGAATGCAAATGATGGCCCGTTGGAGTTCAAGCTTCACTTAATGTGAGCTACATCATTCCATTTCAAAGACCCTTTCACTTTCGTTTTTATTTTTTCTTTCTTTTATAAGGAAGACCCTTCACGTTTCAGCATCAACAATCATTTGTGGATTAATCTATTCATACATGTGTCTCTCTTTTCTTCTAATGAAAAAAAATTAGATGAGTTAGATTTTAAAACTCATTAGCACATGTCATCAAACTCAACTACCATTTATAAAAGTTTCATATATTATTCATCAACAAAATTTTCACCTCAAACTTCAATCCTTATAAGAAATTAGACAGGTTGTTGCATCAATGTTTGTTGGTCATAAATGTGCCTTTTAGTGACATCAGAACATGGTTGATTTCTGCCCCCTTGGTCCCTAAACTAGCTGGCACTAGAATTATGACCTAAGTAACTAATACTAATAAAGACAGAGTCAGAGACCACCGGACAAATATAAAAACAAACAGATCAGGCAAAATAACAAACAGATTCTGTTATTCTAACCTTATAAGGCAATATTATGCCATAAAGGCTTATAAGAGCCTTTTCAATAGTGCAATTAAATTAGAGTTGTTTAATTCATTTTTAGTGAGTCTTATAATGTTACTTAAAATTTAGAATTTTAATAAAATTTGTTTCAGTGAACCAATTTTTAAAACAACTATATAAGAATTAGTTCGTAAGTTTAAAAATCTCATCAATAACTCTAGTTGAAGATGCTCTTAGTTGTAGCTTCGATTTAAAGGCACCAATACCTTTAAGTAATTAGCGAACCAACAATATAACAGAATTTTTAGGGTCCACTTGAAACGTTCTGATTTTGGTGAAGCAAAGGACCTAAGCCCAAGTAGAAGCCACGAGGGGCTCCACTGAAAACTTCTATACTTATGACTTTTGCCTTATATGACTTAGAAGCAGGCAATAAAAGTGAAAATATTGACCACAATAATTACATAGTGAAACTTCACCTAAGATTTTAAAGCATATTTTTAAAATTAAATACTAAGAAAATTATTAAAAGGAAGCTCTAGGATATTACAAAAGTTTCAACGTAGAAAAACATTTTTTACCGCAAGGAGAACCGAAGCACGTGGTACCATTATTCTTTTATGGGTTATATAATTGATATCACGTATTTTTACAATTTTTTTTAATAATTCACCTTTTTTTTCTCTCTTCATCACACTAATCTTCTCATCTCACACACTTCTCTCTTTCTTTTTATCTTTCTTCTCATTATAAAAATTTTGTACAATCATTGGGTAAAAATACAATCTCTCTTTTATTTTTATTGTGGTACTCAAGACACTGACAACAAATTAAAAAAACTATTTTAAAACACAAAATATAAAGCATAATTTTGAGTCACTCCACCAAGTTGCAACTTTTGTGCACTCTATGCCATCGCCACCTAAACTTAATTAGTCAAATTGATTTAATTTTGTATGGATAATTTTTTTATATAAGTATTTATAACTTGTGAAGTGTATTTTTATTTTTTATATTTTTTTTAATAAGTGATTATGAATAAGTTTGTATAAATATTCTCTTTCTCATCTTCAAATCATCACAAATTGTCATGATAACAAGTGTGTGAACCAATACCACGAGTTCTCCAAAACTAAAGCATCTCAACTTTTAGCATACACGTTTGTTTACTCATTTTATCCTTCAATTTTCTTTTTGAAGGAGCGCTATGTTATAAATCTTAGCCCTCTCTCAATTTCTATAAGTTGTCGCTCCCTTTCTTCTCACTTCTTCTTTTGTTTTTCCATCTTTTTCTCATACCCATCCCCTTATACTAGAAATGAAAATAAAAGAGAACCAAGAAATAAAATTAAAATATGAAACCATTAAAAATAAAGAAAAATACATGAACATATTAAACTTAATCGCGTGCATTATAGAATCCTTCGAATGTAACATACATGTATCCAAATTATAAATTTTTTAATGAAAATAGAACATAAAAACTAAAAGTATTATGTTAAACCATACAAACCCTGTTTTATAGTTTTTATTGGTATTCAACAGTCAACATATTGAAAGTGGAATGACGGAGCCTGTATTTAGTGGGCTAGCACTTAGCCCACTCTTCCAGACCCACAGGCCCATTTTTCCCTTGTAGTAAGTGTAACCCAAATAAGAATCCATTAAAAAACTGTACAAATTCCAAGTGTTCGAGACTGATAATTATAAAATACTGTATTCTAAAAATAATTTTACTTATTAATAACATTCAATTTTAAAAAAGAAGAAGAGATGGGATTAAAATTCCTCATTCAAACTTACTTTTCCTAAAAAAAATAGAAGAATTTGGAGGGAAAGAAATTTTATATTAATGAAATTAAATTAATCTTAATAAATTTAATTAAAATATACTCACAATATTACTTTTTTATTCTATTATTCACTTATTGATTACTGCATAGGATAAAATTATTTATATTTATAATAATTACTTTACGTAGGTCACAAGGGCATAAAAATTTAATTCTAACTAAATAAATTTGTTTAATTTTTAACTATATAAGAATAAATTTGTTTACTTTTTCTTTCTTCCTCTCTTCATTTTGATATCAACTAAACAAAATATTCATCCTTCCACTAAAATTTCTCTCGTTCTTTTTCTCCTCTCTCCCGCATTAAATAATCTCTTTCCCTTCTTCTTCTTTAAACTCAATGATACATCAAGCCTAAATAAATAAATAAAAACTCCAAACATTGAGAATTGATTTAGAAAAATAAATAGATATAAAAGAAGGTGTATATAGGTTTAGAAAAGAAGTTTAAATTTCTGGACCAACGAAGAAACTTATTTAATCAGTGAATACTTTTTTTTTTATTCAAAAGAATAATATCTACCGTGGGTACGTAATTGGGCGGACTAAATCAATCTTTTTATTATTTACTGTACGGCGTTTGTGTGTTTTTTCCTTTTGTTTTTGTGTAGTATTTTTGTTTAGTTGATTTTTTTTTTTACAAAAATACTTTCACACTTTTTCTCTTCCCCGAACAAAGTTTTCTCAGAGAGTCTGAATAAAAGTTATACTAAATTACTTATTTAATCATTCTATTTATTTATTTATATTTAATTTGATCTCTATTATTGAAAAAATCAATTTAGTCTTTTAATTTTTAAAATTACTGTAATATTATCATTTTTGTTCAATAAAACCTGCCTTGTAATGAAAAGCGGCAGTTTCTAACTGTCACTATCATATTTTTATTTTTAAAATGATAAAATAATAATAAAAAAATTATACTTTGATAAAAATTATTATTTTAAAATTATGACACTTTTAACTGTCACTATATTTAATATATTTTTTAAATTATAAAAATAAAAAATATTTTTTAAATTATACAAAATAATTTTTAAATTATAAAAATATAGTTTAATAATTAATTTTAGTTATATAATAATTTTATTTGTTAAGTTTAATAAAATTATAATAAAAATACTATAATTTGAATTTTATTTTATTGAAATTTATGAAATTAGAATAATTTAATAATAATTATTAATTTATAGTGATTTTATGATAGTTATATAATGATTTTATGATAGTTATATAATGATTTTATAACAAATATTTATAATTATGTTATAATCTATAATTTTATAACGATTTTTTATTATATTACTGTATCATTAATATTAATATTTTAAATTTTATTGTTATATTATGTTGTGTTTGTTATTTTATAACGAAATTATAATAATTTAATAATATATTAGTGAATGTTTATAATATAATATAATATTATTGTAAATATTGAACTTTATATAATATTATTAAATAATAGTTATAACACAATCTAATGAAATTTAAAATATTAATATATATAACACAATAAATATTATATAATTAAAATTATTAAGTTAGTCTAATTTCATAAATTTTAGTAAAACAAAATTCAAATTATAGTTTTTATTATAATTTTATTAAATCTAACAAATAAAATTATGATATAACTAAAAATAATTATTAAACAATATTATAAAATCTAAAATATTAATAGATATATGACATGATCAATATTATATAATTACAAAGTATTAAATTATTATAGTTTCATAAATTTCAAGAAAATCGAATTCAAATTATAGTTTTTGATTATAATTTTCTTCAATTTAACAAAATAAAGTGTTATATAACTAAAAACAATTATTAAATTTTATTTTTTATTATATTTTTTAACTTTAAAAATAAAATTATTACAATAACAATTAAAAACTGTAAATAAATTAAATTATTTTTTTATTAAATTATAATTTTAATTTAAGAAATAAATTTATTTTACTGGTAATTAAAAATAACCACAACTTTAAAATGATATTGTTTTTATTAATTATAATATTTCATTAATATTTTTAAAATTTAAATTAAAATTTAAAATCTTCACGATCGTAACTCAAAAAGCGATTTTAAAAATAGAGAAAATAAATTGAACTTTTTAATAATTGAGAGATGAATTTAAATAAATAAATAAATAAAATGAGTAAAAAAATAATTTAGCCGAACAGTTTTGAAGCCTAAATAAGCACTTAATATATTTTCATATAATTTCGATCGAGCTCGATTTATTTTATGTATTTTAAATTGATAAAATTAATTTTTCAACTTTTAAAAGTACATAATTTAAATTTTTTTCACTTACTCTATTAGTAGCAAAATCACGTATTAAAAGAATAAAAATGACGTAGTTTTAGAAGTTGGATGATTGGTTTTATTGATTTGATAGTATATGGATTAAAAAAAAATTGACTACAAGTACAAGAATTACAATATTTTTTTCTAATATAAAAATTTATACAATAATAGTTTCCTCAACATACTCACGTTTGAAACAAAAAATTGCGTATATGTAAATTTAAAATAATTTTTACAATGTTTTACCTGAACTATTCGTACTTCTTTTAATAAAATAAAAATAGCATCTAATCATGTAAATCAGTTGGGTGAGCGTGTGCGTATAATTGTTCACGTGAAACAAAGTTGGAGATATGATTAATATAAAAAAGCCATGCTAATTAAGAAATAATTTTAGAGTATTTAATAAGAAAATAACATATAGAATAAATATTTAAAATACCTAATATTTTAAAAACTTTATTTTGTATTTTTAAACATTTAACAAATATCTTAAAGAAACTATGTTAAGATTTGCTTTAATAAAGCTTTTCTTATGCCTCTATCACTTATATCATGCAATTAAACCATTATGACTTTGTGAGTTGAACTGGTCAATTATTTTGGTTTGATTAAAGAGAAATGTTATTTATGTCGGTTTTTTTTTCATATTTCTTTATACTTTTTCTTGAAGATTTTTTTTCTTAATATAATCATTGAAATATTTTTCTAATATTTTCTAGCTGAACTATATTTTACATTTATTTTAAACTTTAAATTATTGATATAGATATTAAGAAATAATTAGTATTTATATGTGTTAAAAAATTTATCTGTGTTGAATCAAACTTTAAAACATTTCTTAATTTTTTTCAATGTCAACGCTCTTCTTTCATATTTATTATAAGATAGTGATAGATACCATCATTAAATATGCATTCTCAAATAAAGTAATAAATTATATTTTTTTACTTTTTACTTGATATTTTATATTTTTTATTGGTTGACGTAGTTGGTAGAATTTTTTTAAAGGTGACTGATTTGAAGACTTTGGTACTTTTTTTCAAAAAAGAAAAGGCCTAATTTAATAATAAAAATGTATTAAAAATGTTTTAAGAAAACGTGTTAACATTATTATTATATTTTGGAAAAAAAATATACAAGGGAATAGAAAGTGAGGCTGACCTAAAAATATGAATAACATAAAATTGACGTGAGTGGCGTGGACCACTACGAAAGCCCACTTTTTGAAATTTCGAGCCTATTACCGAGTCTTTGTAATTATGCTAATTATGAACAAAAACCCACATTCCGTGCTGTTTCCACGTTTGAAAATTGAAATACACTATACACTTTACACTTTACACTTTACAAAGACTTAGTCAGTCTCCTTATAAGACATTTGATGATGTTCCTAGTCTCTTCCTTGTTGATTTTTTTTGTATTCTAAACTCACATTTCATTGCCAGCAATTCTGACTCGTTTCACTATGATGCCCCAATGGCCCATCACCATTCTTAGTAGTTCTTATAAACTACTTGGAAAAAGAACCACCTGTCTCTTTATTTTTTTAAAAATAAAAATATAATAAAAATTAAATAATTATAAATGATTTACGAAATGATTATAGAAATAAAAATAATAATAATAAATAAATAGTAATTTACATATGTAGTTATAAAAATAAAATATAGTATAAAAGTATGTACATACGTATCTCCTTTATATATATTTATAGAAGCAATCCAAAAATAAATTAAGCAAGTTATTGAATAATTGAGTTCGAATTCTTTTGATAAGATTTTGAAATTGAATTTTATGAATTAAAAAACATATCAAGAGAAAATAATTCACTAAAAGTAATTAAGTAATTTTTTTTATATAAATCAATTATCAATAAAATTAAGAAATACTTAATGTCTATGATAATTCAAAAGTGTAATAACAATATCTCAACATAATTATGAGCAAAATCTGTGGATATTATCCTTGTAACTCCAATTCCCGGCAATTGTGTCAATAATATATTAGTGGACTATTGGTTGCTCCTCTTGATGATGGAGTATAGAACCCATTTGTACTAACCCCCATCATTCAAATAATTATTTGTTGGGATTTGACTAAGTTGTGCTAGTATTGATGGGAAGACCCTTCACTTGCAAGTTGGAATCTTTACACCTTTTCTCATAAAGTTGGGGAAATAATTATGCCATTTTGGTAAGGATAGGGAATATTGGAATAACGATACCAAATGCTGGAATCATCGAGTCTTTAGTCCCTAAGATCAACTATATCCATCAAGATGTGTATTTTGTTTTCATCAAACAAATAATGATAATTAACATATAACTGGCATAAGTGTTCGCATTTTATCGTGGAATTCCTAACACAGCCTTTTGTGTTATCTTCTTATTAATAATAATAATAATAATAATAATCACATCAAGTGCTAGCGCTATAGTACATACTTTTCAATAGCATTAATTTCTAGCGTACGATTTAAATAGTCAAAAGATGATAACTCTCCTAGCTATTTAAATAGTTGTAATTGATAAGATTACTTGCAATTCAATGATCCTATGAATTAGACTTCTTCTAGTCTTCTCCATATGCGAATGGTGCCCTACCTGATAACATTAGGGATCTCATTTCCTTCCTGCTATTTTATTCATTAAAAAAAAAAAAAGATTACATGCTTTTCATGCTGGTTTTCCTTAGTTTGGCATATAAGTTGTTATCATAAGAACTTTTTTGCTTTTTAATTTGGTATTTATTGGTGTAGTTATGGTTTTTTCTAGTTAAACTCTTTTACTCTGCGAATGAGATGGTTTAAATTTCAGTTTACTTTAGTCATGACTAATTGCTAGATGAACGTAACTTATCATTAGTTATATATCACAGATGATTATAACTAATGTAGTCAACGTATTTGTTGACTCCTTCACTGTGTTATTAGACACAAGAGATATAAAAATGATCAAAAAAAACGTTTCGGTATTCGATTTTTATGAATTAAAAAAAAACAAAAAGACGCCAATATTAAAAAAAGTTATTTAAGTAATAAGATTGTATTTTTATAAAGAGAATAAAAATTCAAGCCCCCAAAATAAATAGTTATCTGAAAGTCTATAGCCACGATAGTATAGGAATGATTTGTCTCACGACAATATCAATGAAACTATTCCTAACTTTCATTAATTTTAATTTAAAAAATGAAAAAGTAAAAGAGAAATAAAATAGCATCCAACGGAATTTAAGTATAACTCAAAGAGCTAAATTTAAGGTTTGAATTCTCTTTTACAGAGATGCTTAAATTTAATGTTCATCCGTGATTGTTTACGAAAAAGAAAATACACATGTAGACAAAAAAAAATTAGAAAAAACATTATTTCTATTTTTATTTATTAATGTTAAAATTAAGCGGTAAGATCTTAATTTAAATTTAAGTTAAGACATCTTAAATTATTTATTATAAAATTTAATTATAATATAATTTATATATTTAAAAATATTTATTTATAGTAATTTTTAGATATATAAAACAAATATTTATAATATATAATGCATAAGTTAAAATACTACTTCCATCTCATTTTGTTTGATGTTTTCCTAAAAAAATTTATCTCATTTTGATGATTGTTTTACAATACCAATAAAATATTAAATATATTTTTCTATTATAATGTGGAGTGAGAAAATATAAAAAAAATATAAAGGAGAAAGAATAAAGATAAAAAGAGACATTCTCATAAAAAATGAAAGACAAAAATATATTAAGAAATTAAATAATAATATATAAAAATTAAAATATTAATTATATTTTTAATTCATGTGTTAAAACTTTAAACGTTAAAAATATAAGAAACAAGAAATTCTAGTTATAGTAAAAATTTAAATATTTTTAAATGAAACTACGTGTATTTTAATTGAGACAATCATATTCAAATAAAATAAATAATATAATAAACATAGTTCTCATATCAAATATTAAATTAAAAATACTCTAGTTATTTTACGCGCTTCATAATTTATTAATAGTAAAAATTAAAACTAAATAAAATAATATTAATAGAAAAATCTTATTGTCTAATGAAAGAAGAGTTTGAAATATCTTTTAATGCATTAAAATTTGAATGAAATCTGAAACGTTAGATTACTATAATATTTTAAATCATGCAAGTAACGGTTATAGTGTTTGGTAAATTTTTAAAAAAATAATATACATGTTAAAAATTTAACTTGAGTGGGCTAATTATTTGAGAAGTTATTGAATGTGGTGGGATTAGTGATAGTAACAAGGATCGTTTTTTACGGCCGTTTAGGAAACGTAAACTGGTGACTCCTAGAGTGGTAGGGCGCTCCTCGATTATTCCGCTAGCGGAACTAGGGCTTGTCGCACATCACTATTATTCTTCCACTTTTACTTTTTCTGTTGCTTCCGATTCTTGCACTTTTATTAATCATTATTCTAAAATAATGATTAAACAATAACTACATTTTTCATTAAAATCTAAACATAATATTTTGTCCCATTAAATATTATATTTTTAATTTCTTAATTATTTACTTTAAAGACAAAATTAATCATAGTAATTAACAAAATTTGTTGTTTTTCAAACAATTTTGCTATCCATTTTCAAATACTAAAATAATCAATAAATATTTTAAAAAAAAAATCACAATAAAAATATATTTATAATATCCAAAATGCTAGTTACACATTTTTATATTGGAAATAATTTATTAAAAATTATAAACCACTATAGTTAGTTTATAATGTAAGAATTGTCTTATACATTATTTTAATTATAACACTTATAAATATGATATTTTCAACATACTTCCTTGTAATGAGGACTCGACCATGTTCAAGTGGTGAAAAATAACTTAATTCAACAACAAAAACAATAAGAACTAATTCTAAAACTATTTTAGAATTTGAATTTTTGAATAACTTAATTTTAAAAATTAATTTAAGAAGGGAAAATTGTCCACACTTTATACTCCCTTTTTATTAAAATACAAGCAATAAAATAAAATTATACTATGAAAATTAATCAATATTATTTTATTTTACTAATTTCAATAATTTTTTTCTAAATTATCCTTTGTTAAAATTTGATATTAAAAATAAAAAAGAAATCATCAAAATACAATCTTAATTAAATAAAAATATTTTAAAGATAACATTACTGAAGAAGATAGAATTGATTAAGATTTACTTATACTATATATAGTTTTTTCATATATTTTAATTCATATACTATCTTGATGATGTCATTAGATTATATAGAAGGTTGAATACAAGTGAGTTCATTAAATAAGAAGTATTTTTCACTAAATTTCATATTTTTAATAAATTTTAATTAATAATAAAAAAAATATGTTTGAGAATGTATTGATATATTTTTTAATAAATTTTTGTACTTTTAATATTTTAAATTATTGCCTGAAAAGGAATAAGAAGACGTTTGTTTAACTGGCATAGGAATGAAAGGAGGCAGAAAGTTGGCGACGACGTCGTGGTAGGGCCCCTCAACACATTAACCCAGTTGGTATGGGCCCCACCCAATTCCATTACACACTAGTATGCTGAGTGTCGCCGTAGCCAATCCTTCCCCCACAAAATCTCAACATCGTGCCAGCGTTACTCTAATCCAACGCCTCCAATTGTGGCCTAGCCTAGGAACCAACGACGTCGTCTTGGGTTCCACGCTCTCCCAATCACAAAAGCATGGCCGCCACGTGGCAACTTCTCCTTTCAAATTTCAGAAAAATCCCAAACAGAACAACTCACGAACGATGTAACCTACACTCGGTTTTTACTGCTAGCTGTACAAAGCATGACTACAGAGCATAATAATATTTTTTTATATAGTATTAATTAAGATAATTAATATAGTTTAGAAAATATATTACAGGTTCTTCTGCGTGACTAAGTAATCATAAGATATCTTTATCTTGAAATAAGATAGAGTATATTCATTCAAATAAGATATCGTCAAATCAAACGAAACGACGAATAGAATGCGCGTGTAGAAAAGGTGTTTGGGTTATATATATATAAATACACGTTTGATTGATTGAAACAAAGTGGCATTGTGAAGAACATCGGCACAACAAAAACATCCAAAGAGGAATCCCGCAACGGAACTTCCTTATTTGGCTTTCAGTGTGTGTCTGTCACTCATTACCATAAAACCCTACGCCTTTACCCTTTTTCCTTGCTCCAACGCTCGTTCTTTCTTGCTTATCACCGGAATAGGATTTGGATCGGAGCGAGTGTTCTTTTTATCATCGATCTGCTTTCGTTGGATTTCGATTCAACTCTAATAATGTGGTGCGTGATGGGCGATTCCGGTGGACATAACTGTCCTAAGAAAACCGATGATTTATGCGGGGATGTTTGTGGCCAGGTAATTATCATTTCGTATATATATAAAAAAATGTTTTTGACGATTACATTGATGTTTTGGCCGTGCCCTTTTAATTAATCCTGTTTTGTTGATTCTGGGTCTCTTTGGTTTTTGGGGGAAGAACATGGATGGCATTTGTGTGTTTTAAGGATTTGATTGTGGCTGGTCATGGCCACTCTGTACACTGGTTGACCCTTTTTATGTGTGCTTGATTTCTGTGATCTAAATTTGGCTATCTGAGAAAGAATGATTTTTTAAAGCTATTTTTAGCAACTTAATTACATTATTTCATAGAGTAATTTGTGGCGCGTGCGCATGCTCATGCTCGAACTCTCATTTCCTTCTTCTTCCTTATGATTTTGAGGGGTTTTGAATCTTTTGATTGCGCAGACATAATGGGATTGGAACGGCTGCACACAACAATTTCCATTTTGGGATTTTTTTGAATGTGTCTGATTGATCCGTTCATGATGTAGCTTTAGGCTATGATTATTGATTAGAATTTCCCCTTGGTGTTATGTTCAAATTCAATGATTATTGAAAAAGAATATATGAGCAATAGAGGAAAAAACGGCCATTTGGATAACGGTTTGATTTATTTACATGATTGAATACAGTTGCATTGGGAGTTATAATTATGTTGATGAATGTTTGTTATTATACAGGAGTCAAGTCAAGTATCGGGCATGTCAAGAGTGAGGTGCATTTTGCGCGGCTTGGATGTAAAACATGTATAATTTCTTTTTGCTGTTGTCCCAATGTGCATCTTTGGAATATACGTGCATGGGCAGAAAATCTCCTACTTCCTGCGGCCACTTTGGGAAAAACCACCCAAGCCTTTCCATGTCATTCCTCATTACTACAACGAAAACGTGTCCATGGAGAATCTGTGCAAGCTTCACGGCTGGGGAGTCCGCGAGTTCCCGAGGCGTGTCTATGATGCTGTGTTGTTCAGTAACGAATTGGAAATACTTAACTTGCGGTGGAGAGAGTTGTATCCCTACATAACACAGTTCGTTCTCCTGGAGTCAAATTCGACTTTCACTGGTAGGCCTAAACCTCTTGTTTTCAAAGGAAATCGTGAGCAGTTCAGATTCATAGAGTCCCGGTTAACGTATGGAAACATTGGTGGAAGATTCAAGAAAGGAGAAAACCCTTTTATTGAGGAAGCATATCAGCGAGTGGCACTGGACCAACTCCTTAAGATAGCTGGTATTACAGATGATGATTTGTTGATTATGTCTGATGTTGATGAGATTCCAAGTGCTCACACTATTAACCTCTTGAGATGGTGTGATGAGGTGCCTTCAATCCTTCATCTTCAGCTGAAGAACTATCTGTATTCATTTGAGTTTGTTGTGGATGACAACAGCTGGAGGGCTTCAGTTCATAGGTATCAGAGTGGAAAGACAAGATATGCACATTACCGGCAGTCCGATAACTTGTTGGCAGATGCCGGTTGGCATTGCAGCTTTTGCTTTCGCCGTATCAGCGATTTCATCTTTAAGATGAAAGCATACAGTCACAATGACAGAGTTAGATTCTCTCATTACTTGAATCCCAAGAGAATTCAAGATGTAATCTGCAAAGGGGCTGATTTGTTTGATATGCTGCCAGAGGAGTACACCTTCAAGGAAATCATTGGTAAAATGGGACCAATACCACATTCCTATTCTGCAGTTCATCTTCCTGCTTATCTTCTGGAAAATGCAGACAAGTATAAATTTCTGTTGCCTGGAAATTGCAAGAGAGAAGCCACATGATCTGTAAGATATTCTTTTCAGAATTTGGTTGTATTAGGACAAATTCTTTGATCTTGGGGACAATTCTGTACATAATTTAGATTGGACTTTTTTCTAGGGAGCAGCATCATCTATTCTGTTGAGCTTTTAGAATACATGCTTGCGGTTGTGTTTATTTTGGATTAGTGTGGCTGATTCCCAGATACATTAGACTAGTTTAAAGTTCCCTACCCAACCTTTTCCCGTTTGGGAAGTTTTGTTGTTGCATATAAATTTTTTTCTTTCTGCTCTTCTTTCATCTTCAACTTGAAGATGTCCCTCATCTTATTGCCTGCATTATTTTACAACGCTTAAATATATGTTTTTGGTTCTCGTAAATATGATTAAATTTAGTCTTAATTCTTCAATTTTTTTTTTATTGATTTTGATCCTTATAAATTTTAAATAGTCTTCGTATGTATATTTAAACATATCATGTTAACAACTATTATGAGATATGAGATATTTAGATATATTTTATGGTATTTAAGTAATATTATAATGATTATTTAAGAAAAATTTATAAATAAAAAATTTACAATTAAAATCAAATTTAATCATGCTTACATGAATTAAAAACACATTTTACGATATTCTTAATGACGCTAACTCAATGTTTTATCATAGATTTTTAATGTATCTTTCTACCGTATCGCTAAAGCACAACATAAGTGTTAGGATTGAGAATTGAAATGTCTCGTTTAATACTATCTCCGGTTCAATATATAGGAAATAAAATAAAAATAGTTAAATTTTTAATTAATAATATCATAAATTTAAATTTTATTCTAAAAATACACATTGAATATATTCACATTAGTAAGAAATAAATAAGAAATAGATGAATAATTCATTAATAAACTTTACAATAAATGAATGGTATAAAAAGAAACTAATAATAATTAAATAGGTTGAAGAAGTGAGTTTTATTTCTTGTAATTAGTATAAAGATATTGTTTCTATTTATTTCTTAGATATATGATTAAATAAGATAATATATCATAGTCGATTTCAAGCTTGACTAAAGGAAAAAGGTGGTCAATAACTAATATAAAACTTATTAAAATCTTAAATATTGATCATTGTTATTTATGTATTGTTCTCACCTAAAATCGATTCTGAGAACTATTCTCACATGCTTTCAAACTCTTCTATCTGTCAACATCATGAGGTACTTGCAAAACACATTACGATGTTCAAGTCAATTATCTCTATTTCAATAATATCTCATTAATGAAAAATGTACTTGGTGTTTGACTTTTCACGTACTTGGTGTTTGACTTTTCTCCCTTTATATAGTGCTCGTGGTTATAGGCGTGTTATCCTCCACGATGGTCGATTTTGTCGTTACATGAGTTAAACACTTGCTATTGTTACGGTACATTGCCATTACTCGTTATTTGTCAATTACCAAGATCTTGGAGATCTTGGTGTGCCGTTATCCGTTATTTGTTGATTATCGAGATCCTAGAAATCTTGGTGTGTGCTTACCTATCAAGGAATGGACTGAGCTTTCTTTGGCTATTTAAAGTGTCTTTGACATATCCTAGTACACATGTTCCCCGAGTCTTGAGTTCTCTTCGGGACGTAGAGACTTAGGTTTTTCCTTTTCTAAGTTGTAATAGTACCTATTGGTGCCTCCTCCTTGTCAGACTCATCAGTCGACGTTAGCTATTAAGAGACCACTACTAGTGGTGGTTTCTTCAATTGGCGCGTTAGTGTCGACATTGCGAAATGTCCTCTTCCTCCTTTTACGAATCCTTCTTCTACCCCGTTGAACATGCAAGGTGACCCTTCGACCTTGACACTCTCTAAGCGGATTCCTCCTCAAAAGAAAACCTCTTTTTTCCATTTATTTCTTAGATATATAGGATTAGATGAGATAATATTTCATGGTTAGTTGATTTCAAGCTTGACTAAAGGAAAAAGGATAGTTAATAACTAATACATAACTAATTAAAATCTTAAATATTGATAATTGTTATTTTATGTATATTTGAACATATAAAATATGGACAATTATTGACCTTTCTCTTAGCTTAGAACTAGGTTTAGTTCCATTTTTTTTGCAATCAAATAACTAATTTTTAACATTAAGAATAACCTTTGAATACTTAGAAGTTTTTAATTTATTTTCATTAATATTTTTGTAGGAAATGATGAAATTAGGAAAGTTTTCTCACTAGAGCTAAGTCACGCTCTCGCTCAATGAACTACATTCTCAACCAACAAATGTGATGTTAGGGCTTGTTGTCATCTAGTTATGATCAGCTCATGACTAGCCAAAAAGGGTCTTTAGAAGCCTTTTTAGGTAAATCGCCCAACGAGAAGACCTATTTGCTGGGTGAAAGATCATGACATGGCTTTTTGAAGAAGACAAAAAGGAACTTATGGGGAGTAGAAACATACTTTTCGAGAGGAGAAAAAAAGCTTCAAATGTGGAAACATGAAGAACTCCCTCTCTCATGGCTCCTTCATCATTTTCCAACCATTTCTTCATGGATTTTTGCTTTACTCATGTCCATGAGTAGTTAGATCTCCCTTAATTAGGGTTAACTGTACCAAATCTTATCTCTATATATCTATTTTGAGTACTCATTCAATATCAATATATATATATATATATATTGAAATATAGATGCTTTGTTTCTTTACTTAATGTTTGTTATGGATTGATATCCTTAACTTGTTCTTTAGTGGTTTTGTTGGAAAACACTTTCACCTCTTTGAACTGAAACAAGGAAACCAAGAAACCAAGTTACTAGGAATAAAACTGGGTTTGTTGGTCATCTTGAAGATCTTTTTTCTTAAAGCAAGTAACTTAATAAGCTTAAGAAGAATCATAAGTTAACTAGGAACCTTAGGCTTTTTTTACCTAAGGAATTAGGGTTAGAGTATTTATGAGGATTGATGTAATATTTGATATATAAAATTGAGTATGTTACTCTAATAAGACATGAGATGATGATTTGGTAAAATCTAACCTTAACTTATTCTATCATTTGTGTAAAAATCGCTTTTCTCCTTTGATTACTTAAAAGAAAATACAAAAAGAGTTCCTTGAAATACTTTTATTTTAGACCCTTACACAAACATCAACTAAATTGAAACATATAATTTCTTTTCATTTACTTTAGTTGGTAATGACATGTTAATTTACCTAGTATTACAGGAGTCTTGGGAACGATACTTAACTTATCATTAATTACTTGCACAACTTGGTACACTTGCTAAAGTTTCAACAAGTTTTTGGCACAGTTGCCTGGAACTTGCGTCTCAATACTAGCATAATTACATTCATTATCATTCTAAATTGACCTTTGTATTAATTTTGTTCACCTTTTTTTTTAATAATTTTTCTCTTGACTGACTTGTTTATTATAGAATTTTGTGAATGTTGTTTATGCAAGATACTATCCCATCTGATGAGCTTTTATTTGACTTGGAAATTGAAAGAATAGCTAGGAAGAACAACAACACAAGGAGGAATTTTTTTTTGGATAAACAACCTCAATAAGAAGCATCAACTTCTAATCTTAGTCCAACACAACAACAAGAGGTTCAAATCATGGGGGAGGAAGGCCCCTAACAACTTAGAAGAACATTTGGAGATTATGTTGGAGGCAATGGGTCGAGGTATTTCTCAAGCATCATTCGCCCTACAATGAATGATATGTGAACTTTTTAGCTCAAACTGGCGTTATTGCATTTGGTTCAACAAAATCAATTCATTAGAATGGACCACGAAGACCTTAACATACATCTATCCACCTTCCTAGAATTATGTGATACAATTCATCTTCAAGGAGTTCTAGAGGAGACAGACAGACTTAGGTTATTCCTATTTTCGCTTGTTGGAAAAGCCAAATATTGACTTCAGTCCTATCCAAATCATAGCTTGACTCAATGGGATGATATGGAGGAGAAATTTCTAACAAGATTCTTTCCACCTTCAAGGTTCATCAAGGCTAAAAAGGAGTTTTCTTCATTTACTCAAAAGATAGATATGTGAAGCTTGGGAGCAATTCAAGACACTATTTCGGCAATGTCCAAATCATAAATTTGATGATGTCACTCAAATGAAAACCTTTTTGTAATGGATTAAGACTACAAACTAAGATCTTACTTGATGCCTCAGCCAAAGGTAGTATGAACAAAAAGATGGTGGAATAAGCATTGATATCAATTGAAACCATGACCTCCAATTATTATATGATACAACATGAGAAAGAATTATCTCAAAGAAAAAGGATGTTGGAATTGGAATAACACAATGCTAAATTATACAAAATTATTATTTTATTTATGTAGTTAATTTTATTCAAATTATAAATTATATAATATTTTTAAAATTGTAATTATTATTCAAATATTTTGTATAATAATAATAATAATAATAATAATAATAATAATTTTAATATATTATATTATTTTATAATATATTATATAGTATGTATATATTTAGAGAGAGATCCTATGTATCTTATTGTTTTTTGAATCATTTTCTCCATTTGGATAATAAATATACTATAATAGGATAAGAGGTAAACCAAGATTATCATATCTTATTATCGCAATAACTAACTTATTACAACATGATAGAATAGTTATTCTACATATCCTAGTATTTAGATAGGTAATTTTAAGAAAAAAATCATTTTTTTTTGTGAATTTGAAATGCTTTTTAGTGAAATGTATTATTTGGGTGAAAATTTTAGAAACATTGAAATTCTAGTTATTTGTGAGAGTATTTTGATTATTTAAAATTGAAGAGTTTCAAATTCTGCTAAAAAAAATCTTCATTCTTACTTTTTCTCCTTCTCTTACATTTATGTCTTTTTTTTCCCTCTCTCTTCTTTCCTTTTTTCTTTCTTTACACAATTTACTCTCTCATCTCTTTCTCTTCTTTTTTCTCTTTCTTTCTTCACACAATTCTCTCTCTCTCTTTCTCTCTTTTATTTTCTCTTTCCACTCTCCTTACATTATTCTCTCTCTCTTCTCATTTTTGTCTTCCTCTATTCTCTCTTTCTTCACACTTTTTCTCCCCCCTCTCTCACCTTTCTTTTTTCTCTCCTCCTTTTTGTTTCACTTTCTTCTCTCTCTCAACTCTCGCATCTCCCTTTTCACTCTCTTCTATTTCATTCTTTAATTTCTCTTCTATTTCATTCTTCACTCTTTTTCTTCTCTTCTCCTCCTCTCATTTTTCTCTTCTCTTTCTTTCTTTCTCTTCTCTTTATTAATTTTGATGTAGAAATATCAATACTTATGTTTTTTAATTATTAAATATTTAAAATTTTAATATTTAAAAAGTAAATTTTACATACAGCGAAAATTAAATTGCCTTAATAAAAAATTTAAGAATTTTGAATTGACTTATCCAAAAAAAAATTAAAAAAGTAAAAGAAATTTGAATCAAAGTAATTCAAATTTCAATATTTTAAATTTCTTAAAAATTTAAAATTTTCCATCTAAATACAACATTAGGGTTTATATACCATAAGTAGGATTAGAAATACTTTTGAAAAGAAAGTTTTGGAATAATTGGTTCAACGCTTTGTGCAAGAAGAAAATATTTTCATAAGCGGTTATCTAAATGAATAAATACCAATATGTTGAATATCTAAATGAAAAAGGATAATTTATTTTTAATTTTTTAATTAAATTTCTTAATAACATATGATTTTAAGATTATAAACCTTTGTTTTAAAAAGTAGAATGGACATCTAATAACGTATATGAATGAAATTTCTAGGTTAAAATTGATTTATTTTTTGAAAAGAGTTCTAATAAATAAGTTTTTTTTTCTTACACTTATTGCACATATTGTATGTCTATTTTAGAAGTTGTAAACAGTATTTTTGACTGTTAACATAAACTAAGAATGAATATTAATATGATAACACCAAATGATATTATAAAAAATAAATTCATTTAATTTCAATAAATATGCTAATAAATTTTGATTCCTAAAATTCGTACATTGATCAATTTAATTTCTAAACTGACATAAAAGTAAGTTAGTTTTAAAAATTAAATTAATTCATAAACCCGAATGTTAAGGATCAAATTAAGTGATAATATTATCTAGTCCATGTGTATACTGTGTTAAATATTAAGAGATACCCATACAGGTCTTTAATTATATTGCAGTGTAGAGAATAATGTCCCACACATATCTTTAATTATATTGCAGAGGAGAATACGGTTGCATGTGAATCCCTCATGGTTGACACATCATCATGAATGGGATGCTTTTCCATCCACCATGCCAAATAAGAATCAGATTTGTTATTCCTACACCCAAACCACAGTGTAACTCATCATTCTTTATATTATATTTCCTTTTCTTTTATTTAAAACTATATTGAATGATGCAGGCGTTATATTTCAATTCATCTTACCAATACAGTGTAACACAATTAATAAATAACCTTATTTTTTAAGTTTATTATTAGAGATTTAATTTTTGAATTTAAATATATAAAAAATATTTGTTAAAAAAATCAACTTCTTGAATAAATATCATTATCTTGAAGTATTAGTTTTAGTCTTCCATCAAAGATATGGTAAGTTTAATATATATATATATATGAATTCATTTTAATGTGAATGATTTTTTTGAAAATTTTTTTTCTGGTTATGATTTTTAATAGAATTGACAATTAAACAATTGTTATTAATGTTTTATTTAAAAGATAAAATAAGTATTTTAAATAAAATTTTAAAGTCAATAATAGAGCTATTTAAAACTTCATTGTACCTTCTAAAAATACTAAAATCAATAATAAGGTGCTCAAAATTTGTTCTATAGTAATACTAAAAGTTGTATAAAAATACAAAATATCATATAGAAATATATATATATATATATATATATTCACCACTAAAGATTCATTCATTTTTCAAAGAAAGAGATAAATTACATCAAATAAAGTGTAATTTATTATTAATTCTTCCTGGAATCTGAGACTTCTATTAATCAACAGGGACCTTTCTATCCACCTGAAACAAGGATAGACAATCTTCTTACTTCTACCACAAAATCAAAGTGACCTAAAGGAATGTCATTCCATTTAAGTCAGTTTTAGCAATAAGATAAAGAAAAAGGAGAGGTCCTTAGACTTAGCAAAAGATAAACCTAACCTTCAATCACATTAATTAATTGCCTCAACTAACTTTCCTTATGAGCTAGTCCATGTTGCAGCTCCCACAGACACCTTCTTGGTCCTGGCTACCTGCCCCTATTTACCCACCATTGAAATCATGCAATCATATGCCTTAACCTTAGACTACAAAATAGGAATTTTTTTATTGGTGTTATTTATAATATATTCTTCAAAAAACTATCTCGCTTAAAGAGTTATAGAGAATATCTTACTTGGTTCTAATTTGTATATGTGATATCCTGAAATTCACTTGTATCTATATAACAACAGGAATGAAATTAATTATTTATAGCCCAATGGGAATAAATGATCTGCACAAAAATAGATATCGTCAGAACCATATCTTGGGCAGAAAATTGAAAAAGAAGAATGGCAAGAAAACTGAGAGGATTTAGAATAAAGTTGTATCAATAATTTACTCTCAAGTCCAACCCTGCCTTCTAATACAAATATGCATTGTTATCAACTTCATTTGCATGCATATAATATTATTATTTAGTGCCTATATAATGGTTTCCAATGACTGAAATAAAATCAGACATATCATAACACTAAACAACAAATAAACTAAACTTGAAGTTTCAAGCAAACAACATGCAAAGGGGCTTTCGGTTTAACCAACGCCAACAATGCTATGGTGATGAGGGCATATGGATCGAGACTCAGGCTCAACAACAGAGCTATGCCTTCCACGATGAGTCTTGGACCTCTAATCATAGTAACTACCACAAGCAGTTCCCAAGCATGCACATGCACATGCACATGAACAACAACAGGCTTGGTGCTTTTGGTTATACGCATCATGGGGGTGCCACAAAGTTCCCTTCTGCTGGTAATAACCCCTCTTATCATTTTTCAAAAATTGGTGGCAAGTTCAGTTCTGGTGGGAACCATGAGTATTTCTCAGAAGAAAGTGAGTATGAGGAGGCTTATACAGAGGAACATGTTGTTGGTGCAATCACCGCTAAGGTGGATGAAATGAGATATCAACAGTATCATAACTTGGGTGGGTATACTTGCTATGTCAGTCCCTATGACAAAAACAAGATTAAGAACATGAACCACAAACACCACAAAGTGGAGTGTACTTCAAAGGGGGTCTGATATATACCACCTACATCTACTTCCTCTGCATGCACTTGCTTCATGCTATGAACACAAGAGTGATAAAATGTGTGCTTTCTTGTTTTCTTATCGGAATAAGACTCCCCCCAAGTGTGTTTGAACCCTTGTCATGCTTGATGTTACTTGTATTATCTTTAACTTATCAAGTCTCAAGAATTTAATTTGCTATCTTCAATTAATTTTGGTGCTTGCATTGCATTTTGCTTCTTTAGTGGGAGCTATGCCAGTTTCTTTTCTCATGGCTATCTTCTTCCTCTTGTTTGCCATCGGTCTAGTCATCCTCTGCGAATTAGTTTATTGATGACATCTTTTAAGTGAATAAATTCATTTGTCGTATGGTCATAGTCGTCATGAAAGACATAATATTTCTTCATCTTTTATAATGGTGGTGATTGCGAGACTTGGGTGATCTCAATCGATCGAGTATATGTCGTCATAGATTCTTGCCTAGTGTGTTATCAATGGGCATAGTCTTGATTCTCTCCTTATTTCATCACATGTTTCGTTCCCTTTTTTGAAGTTCTAGTGCTTATCTTGACCATTGTTCTTTTCTTGTTAATCTTTCTCTCTCTGAGGAATGAGTGTTGGATCAATCTTGAATTCTTGAAGATGGTGCTCTTGTCTGATATATTTAACTGCGGGAATTTTTTTGAATTCTTCCATGTTCCTTGTCCTTTCTTTAGCTAAAGATAGAAAAAAAGGGGGATAATTTCTTATTGATTCTATCACTCTGAGTTGAATATCTTCAAGAGGGTCATTTTCTTATAAAATCTCCCCCAAAAGCTTTTCAACTTCTCGGCTAATTGTTGAATAATTTTAGCTAGCAAATGAGAATTCCTACGAATTTTTTATGAACTACCTTGCGAAAAATGTTGTGAAGTCATCTTAACTATGAACTGATTTTGGAGGAAGTGACCAGATTAGTGTTAAACCTTGCTTTCTTGCATATTAAAAATAGAAAACCCCAAAAATAAATCATTCTTATTTTTTTATATTTTAATTCTTGATTTTTATTCATTTTGTATTTGTTAAACTGTGAATCACCATTCAATTCATGAGAATGAAACTCGAAGCTTTTTTTAAAAAAAAAGAAACTAATAAGATAAAGAAAAAAAAAAAAAGGTTTACGTATCTTTTTCACTCATTTCAAATATTATCCGTTTTGACATCAATTTTTATAATTTTGTATGTAAAAAAAATCCCAATAGATTAAAAAAAATGTTTATAAATTACTTTTTAACTTGATAATGCGAGAGTTTAAAAAACACCCAGTTGACCTCAAATACTTATTCTTATTTACCGCTAATGAATCATATATTAATGTCTCATTATAATTATTTCAAAAAAACATTATTTCAAATAATGTTACTACAGGTAGTTCAACCCTTGTATTCCTTAATAAAAGTTCTTTTGGTTTTGACATGAAGTGGGAAATATCAATTTATTCTTAAAGGAGTCAACCCAATGAAAAAGGAAAGAGGAATTAATTACGAGGTAAAGTTTTTCTTGATTGTAATGTGTAAATAATCTTCTGCAATTCCCTGTAAGTTGTATCTATATAACACCGAAAATGTATAATCAGATATGTAAATGAAAAAAGATAATTTATGTTAATTTTTAATTAAATTTCAAAATAGTAAATAGAAAATTGTACCATTAACTTCAACAACTTCAACTAAGAATGAATATTAATATGATGTTGAAATTAACATCAATGATATTATAAATGATTAATTATATTTTTTTACCTTCGTACTTTTAATTATTTGGTTTTGTTTTATACATTTAAAAAATAAATAATTTTAGTCTTTGTAATCTTAATTAATTACTATGATTTTGGTTCCTATATTTGATGAGTAATTTTTGTCTCTTTATTAAATAATTTATTTTATAAAAATTAAATAATTTATTTTATATAAATAATTTATGTACTATACCTTGTCTAATTTTAAAAAAAAAATTGTGTGATTTTATCATATCATCATATCTATTAAAATATGAATAATAAATTAACAATAAAATTAAAATTACTCAAATTTTAAATATGTGGATCAAAATGGAACAATTAAAACTATTAAAGACTAAAATTTCTCATTGTTTCAAAATATAAGAATCAAAATCAATCAATTAAACTATTAGTAACAAAACTGCTCATTACCAAGGTAGAGCACCAAAACACTAAAAGTGTAATTAAACCTATTATAAAAAATAAACTCATTTATTTTCAATAAATGCTAATAATTTTTTATTCTTAAAATTAGTACCATTGATCAATTTAATTTCTAAATTGATAAGAAAAAGTTAGTTTTAAAAATTAAATTAATTCATATAGGTCGATATGTGTTAAGGATGAAATTAAATGATAATATTATCTAGTCCTTGTGTATACATGTATTAAATATTAGGAGATAGACATTTATCGCTCATAGTAAATTTATCTATTCCAACTATGATTGTTTTCTATGAATGATATCAGTAGTTTCTACTAAAAAAAATTAAATTTTTTGGTGGGAACTAAAACATAAATAAATAAAAATTTTAATTAACTAATAGTTATTAAATTTAACAAATAAATTTATTTTATAATAATAAGAACCAAATTAATTGACAATACTAATTTTAAATTTTAAATTAATGTTTGTCACCGTATAAAAGATCAAATTGATCGATCATATTAATTTTAAAAATTAAATTGAAATTCTAAACAAACATTCAGCTCTGTTCCTTTTCTGAAAAAATTATATTACAGTGGAGAGAATACGGTCCCATATACGTCTTTAATTATATTGCAGTGGAGAATACGGTCCCATGTGAATCCCTCTATGGTTGACACATCATCACGAATAGGATGCTTTTCCATCCACCATGCCAAATATGAATCAGATTTTTTATTCCTACACCCAAACCACTTGTAAGTTGCATTTATATAACATAGAGAATGTAATTATTTATAGCCAAAAGGAATAAATGATTTGATTGAAACAGTCACAAAATTTGACTCATATATTGGGAAAAAGGAAGAATGGCAAAGCTTAAAATTAAGGAGACGCGAAAAACTACGTTTCCAATGGGAATGCAAACACGCTACACATCTATCACTCAAATCACATGAGGGCAAATGACGCATAAGCTCTAATGCTTTTTTCAATTATTCTACATTCCAATAAGTTTCAATGAATCGTTTCTCAAACATGTTGGTTCCGTTCAATGAAGAGCGTAATCCAGGATTGATTACCAGCTGTAGCAGTAAATTAATGTAAAACGAATCAAATTGAACGGTGGTGGCAATGCAATTTGCCAATTATTTCCTTATCCTCTTCTACTAGCTTTAAGACATTCGGATCCATTATGCTGGTGCTCAAAGATCCATTGGTCCAGATTAAATTTTCTCCTTTTTTTGCTTAAAGTTTTACCGAAAAGGAGGGGTATTAGATTCAACCTTATCATCATACAATAAGAGCATTATATGATGTATGTATCCACCAAAAAAGAAGGCAACATATTAACTAATGGTCAGTGTATAAATAAATTAAAACAAGGTGAGAAAAACAAATAACATAAAGAATGAAGGTATAACACTAAGACAATCAAGCACAACACACCTTGGAGTTGGAGTTGGAGATAGGGAATGGCAGACCAAAACCTCAGTTATCGTGGGTGGTGCCCCTCCAACGATTACCAAGTCCACGAAGTAATAGTGCCTGCCCTACGCAAGCGCGTTGATCGTCCTCGGCATCAGAAGGGTCACGTGGCCTTCAAAACCAACTTAAACGAGCCCATAACAGTAGAAGAACCAACCCCTGTTCCTGTTCTTGTGCCAGAAATTGAGACCCCTGTCCCTACCAACCCTCCAAATGGTTTTAGGAGTGTGGACCAAAAAGCTGACGCATTTATTAAGCAAGAGCATAGAAGAATTGAACTTGCCAGGCTCAAGTCTTTGGGACAAATACTATAAGCGACATGCATGCAACATGCGCAGGGATATCATATTCATATACTCTAACTCTTCGACCATGTATCTTTTTTTCCTTATTTTCATGTCTTATATAGATTAGTGTGTTTTTCACTTTCACCTAAATAATGCTTCACGCCCTTACCCTTGTAGTATGTAAGTATATATGATAATTTGTCTCCCTTGTGAATGGCAAATGCATATTGTTTTAAATAAATAAAGAATAGTTGAATGCTATATGACTCTCCCTTCAAGCTGCATCAGTGTCGAGTTTTACTTCCTCGACTCAATTCGGATGTGAGATCACTAGTTAGAATTAATGAGTAAAAAATCAAACATATTAAACCATGCAAATAGGACACCCCTTTTAAATTGCATTAGTGTTATCTACACACGACACATAGATGCACACAGTTTGACTTATCCAGTCCAATTTATGATCAATTCATACTGCTTTGATTGCAGAATTGGTCAAATAGTTGACCAATTACTTAATTAGTTATGTAATTGAACT
Organism: Mucuna pruriens; assembly: GCA_025330945.1. Taxonomy (NCBI): domain Eukaryota; kingdom Viridiplantae; phylum Streptophyta; class Magnoliopsida; order Fabales; family Fabaceae; genus Mucuna; species Mucuna pruriens. The sequence goes on from JAENHJ010000296.1 coordinate 839,958, forward strand.
GTCTAATTGAGTTTGTTTCTAATAATGGTTAATTGCATAACTCATATGACCAATTACACGTAGATTATTTTAAAAATGTTTAAAAATCTTTTAATTGCAACATACATGCTTTGTATAACTATAACCTTCCAAAAATTGAAGCCAGATGAATTGACACAAGTATACGTGCATGCAAATGACCTTGTGATACTGATTTGGACTATTCTAATGTTTTAGTAGCTTTACCCTTCACAATTTGCTTATGTTCATTATGATAACTAGATATCAAATCAATTGCGACTGTCATCTTCACAAGTAGTTCATCAAGAGTCTAATATATAAAAGAAGCTAAACAACTTTATTTTATTGCCCTTGCCACGATCCTGATTGCAACAACATCATATTAATTTTACTATAAGTGTCCATAACCTTATCATAATTTTACTATAAATGTAGATTCTTAACGGGTTACCAAATGGCCACTATGTAATTAAGGTAGGTGTGGAGAAGCACCATCATACTGAAGTACCAAAATACAAAGAAAACAGATAATACAGAAAACAAAAATAAAAAGATAAAAAATCAATGGCTGGAAGGTTGTGGTGGCCACTGTTGGAAAAGCTGGGAAAACACGATCAGCAACTTGTATTCTAATTGGTGAAAGGGTTGATAAAAAAATGAGATTATATAATTTATTAAATTAATATTTGCGAAGTAGAAATATATTGCGTGACCGGTATTTGCAAAACCAGAATATATTCCGTGACCTTGTGTGATCGGTGTCATCAGTACTAAGTAATTAGCAATGTTATGGATCACCATTCATTTATTTATCAATACATCCAACGCTTTGGAATAGTAGTCCACAGGGGACCACTTAATTATTGGTCTATTTGGTCCATCTTAGACTTTATAAACCATTTCTCAAAATTTTTGCCATCAAAAATTGACATGTTGACTAGAAAAGTTCATACCACTTGTTAGAATACACTAAAAAACAAAAATAAAAGAAAGATAAAGAACAATATAAGAAATATAGATAAAAAAAAAATTTATTTCTCACTTCTATTTATCACATATTCATAAACATTATTTATAGTACACAATTACAAATAATTCACAAACAATTTACTAAGTAACAAACATATAACACTAACTGAATTATAACAACAAATGAAAATGTTTACATATTGAATTTGATTGATTTTGAAAAAACAATCATCCAATCCTATTATTTTGACTTTTTATTCATCATTTAATTAATTTAATTTTAGTCTTACTTTTTTTAATTTTAAATAAATAGTAAAATATTGCATATATAAGTCACTGTATATCTATAATAGTATAACTCTTCACATATAGACTATTCAAAATAAATTTAGATACCTTGATAATTACATTTTTTGACCTTTAATCGAATAGTTACCGGAAGATTATTGTAAATTAAATATATTTTTATAAATAAATTAATTTATGTAATAATTTTACAAATATATAAAAAAATAAACATAAATAATATAATAAATTTACTAATAATAGTAAAATATTACATATATAAATCATTATATATTTATAATAGTATAACTCTTCACATATGGACTATTAAAAATAAATTTATATAACTTGATAATTACATTTTTACACCTTTAATCAAATAGTTACTGGAAGATTATTTCAAATTAAATATATTTTTATAAATAAATAAATTTATGTAATAATTTTACAAATACTTAAAAGACATAAACATAAATAATATAATAATCTTGCAAATAATATATATATATATAGTTTAGGTTGAATCAATTTTTAAAATCAACTCTGAAATTTATTTCAATCTAATATTCACATACCTTAAGAGAGCTTTGTTATCCGCTCTAATTTTTAGATCCGTGATTTAATTAAAACATATCTCTACAATAAAAAGTCATGAGACTAATTCCTAATACTAAACAATAACTCCCACACATATTAGCCAAAAATAAACGGTCATACTTTAAAAGGTCCAAACTCCTCCTAGTCACATGTGTCCCACGTTGTGAAATTGACGGCTCTAATTTAAGGACACAAAGCATTTCCATTTTCTTTAAGTTGGACAGCAATAATAAATTTCTTAACTAGATTTACTCACTTTCATTACAGCAACTCTACATGTTTGGTCCCTAGCTAGGACTTGTAATTGCATTCCATGTACGTAAAGTTAAATAGGATTTCCTTTTTCTAAGGTAAAATGTATGCATAAGGCTAGTAAGTGGTAACTACAGAAATGTAGAGATACAAGTCAACTCTGGCCTAATGAGCAGTGGAATTAGATATATCAACTCCGATGGACTTGTAATACGCAGTTTCCGCATTTGCCAACCGACTCTGAAACATGGTCCACTCCTTTCTACACCTCTCCCTCACCTAGCACCAATAAATTCATCATCAAAGTCTACTTCCATTATAACACACCTTCTTCATTAGACTTTTAATGAGACAAAAAATAAGTGTCAAATCCCATTTAGTACAATCATGAGAAAAGTAACCAAACACAGTATACAATGTAATAACAAAGCTAAAGAATATTGAACATGTAAAACATACCCCCACCCATGGCGATTTTCCAGTTTCAGATTCACCCTGCAAAGAAAATTATTATTAATAATCATTTTACAGCCGGATTTTTTAGTAAAATTATTGTCTAAAAAGTAGTCATGACAAACAAAATACCTGATTCCCTAGTGAGGGAAGACCTTGGTGAATAATCCACTGAGAATCAACAACTCCAATCTTCTCATGCGCAGGCTATATAAAAAAGATAATAATAGTTTAAAGCTCCATAGCAAATAGATTGCATTTTTATTTTCTACTTGGCATGTGCTTCTGCCAAGGTCACACCGTTAAAATGAGATGATTTGAATATGTAAGTGTGGACTCACCTCAACACATCTTCTAAGAGCAAAATCAAGACCCCACCCGTGTACCAAGTCATTCTGAAATGTCAAGAGTGGTACAATTATAATTTTGCGTACTAAGTGCTTATAGAAACATTAAACAACTATTCTATGATTCAATGGCCATCTTCTAAAATTAGGAATTTAGGATCAACCATTCAACCTGAAGCATATGCCACACACATCGCCATGCATCTCGTGAGAACACTGGAGCCATAATTTCAACAAACCTGTATTCATGTAACAGTGATAACACAATTAGAATCATTCCGGTATTATATTACAATGTAATTTTGAACTTAACTCTACCTTACAAAACTAGCTTGTAAGGTAAGAGTTAACACCCACTTATATATTATATTCGAACTCTATCTCTAACCAATATAGGACATGAGCTTTTTCCAATACGGTAGACTAGATAATGTAATAATAATACATCAGCATCTACTTACGCAGCACAAGGAGGTAAATGAGGGTCAGAACACCATCCTGGTTTCTCCTCTGTCACTCTAATAAAAGTAGAAGAAAATAAACAGTTAATCTACATTCTTTAAAATAACAAGCACTACAAAACTGGCGCAGGACTCCAATCATTCTTACTTGTGAACTTCACGATCACCTCTTCTTTTTGTCATTTGCCATGTCAACCCTTTATTAGGTTCCAAGCCAGGCTGTGAGATCTCCAAGCCATACTTCCTCACCAATTTTAAGTACCTGCACTTGAGATAAGAGATGCACATGAAACTTTGATTAAAAATAAAATAAAATCTTACAAACAAATATCCTCTCATCCAATACTCACTCCTCAGCATCAAAATGCTCAACACCCAGGTCTTCATCCCATATGAATATATAGTCATAAGGCGCCACAATGTCAGGATGCAGAAATCGCTTGGCATACCACCTAGGGGGGAAAACTCAAATAATCAATATGATAATATTACGTAAGCACTGAACACATTGCAAAAACCACAACAAAATTTTATCATCCAAAAAATCAATGAATAGCCTAGCTCCTTACCATTTAGTCTGTTTGCGAGCACTCACATGAATAGCCCGCTTTGACCATTCAAACTCCTCCCATTCAGTTGTTCGGCCATCATAATGAAATAAAAGGATAGTGAAGTTCCCTGAAAACTGTTCAAGCAAATTTTTAGTTAAAAGACACACAAACAAGCATATGCAAACAGAGAGAGGAATGGACTGATCAAGACCTTTTTCACAGCTGCATCAATATTTTTTTTCTGATCATAGCCAACAGTGAAGGTTACAAGGTACTTTGGCTTGGACGTTAGATCCTGCAAGTGTCAACTTAATTAAATGCTTTGTCCACTTAATATTTGTTTGTTTACCTTCACATACACACAAATAATCTAGCTCATATCAAAGACTTCTTTTGCTAGTCTTCTTTACTATCATGTAGCACTCAACAAGGCCTTAATCTGAAATTTAGCTTTATTACTTTGATGCCTATAAACTGTTTTAGCATACGCACCTCACTGGGCTTACCCCACAATCTACGCAAATAAAAGTCTGACTCGGCTTCAACAATGCCGGGAGGTAATCTTTCTGCACCTCTTGGATTTGATGGAACCCAAATCTTCAGAAAAAAACAAGAAAAATAGGAGCAAGTGGTTGATCAATAATTCAATATACAGACTCTAATTAACCAATATTATATAAAATAAAATAAATTTTTGGAAGCTCTTATCAATAGTGTATATATCAACAAGAACATGAAAACATCACTACAATGGAAAATTTATTGTAACATCAGGCTAGGGCCTACTATCTTTTATTCTCACACTCATAAAAGGGATGGATTATTAACTACCTAGAATCCCCCATAAACCCAGTGGCATGGATATAGTGTGTACCTTTGATGTATCATTTGATAATTGAACTCGCGATGAACTTTTTCTGTTACTATTATTCATAAAAGACCAAGCCTGGCGACCTGTATATCTGTCTTCAATGTAAGAAAGATCAATGGAAGGAAGCAGGCCAGATGGGAGATTCAACTGCAAATTGTTATGCACTGTCAGTATACCATTATCAAGTCTAATAAATCATTGACAAAAATTTACTTCTGCCCAAAGTATGTCATAAAGAGGAGAAGAAGGAGATACTCAATATGCACCTTTGTTATTGACAATGTTGGAAATGATACTCCTATAAAGAATCCAAAAACTACACCGATAAAAGTTGTCACAAACATCCTCATAATTTCACTTGGTTTTCTACTAGTAGAACTGCAGCCAATAAAATAGTAATGTTCATTGTGAATTGAAGGGAGTTCCTGACATTAACTAGAATACACAATTGCTTATATATATATATATATAAAAGAAGTTTACTATCAACAATGGTTAGACCTGCGAGTGACAATCCCCATTAATGTTGGAAATTCTGTAACTGTATGGTTGTAAAACTATATGCAGGACAGCAGGAGCTATTCTTCACTATATCAATTGGAAAGTATCCTCCGTGTAAGAAACAGATATGCTTGTTAATTTAAAATAATAAAAACCTGCCAGAGAAACAAAGGAGAAAGAACAGGAAACATTAATAAATGGAACCAGATCATGATTCTAATTTCAAAAGAACATGTGGGATAATTGTTTCATAAGAGAAAAGGTTATATCGTTGGGAATACAAATTATACAATATCCCCTGATATCATCTGAAATCCCCAACATACCAGTGGCATTCACAACTAATCTCAGTTTACTTGTATTCATGAAGATGTTCCACAACCCAAGTAGCATGGCAACTTATCAGAGTGCCATTTGTTGAACTTTTCAACCATATTAAATGGCAGTGTGGAAGGAAATAGCACCTCTAGAAGACATTGTCGGTTAGTGTGGTAGAAGTTGCCACGTAGCAAAAGAAAAGGAACAAATTCAGGTAATAGCCCTTGATGAAAGACACCGAGTGAAATGAACCATATGCAAACAAAGTGTCTTTTCCTCGATAACCTCCGAAATTAACTCAGACAAGTTGGACAATTCATGTGATCTCTTTGACAGAAGATGATATGGATTACAAATACCAATAAGGAGAATATTAGTGATCAATTGCAAGACCATGCGGCAGTTTCTATGCAAATACAGGAACTGCCATTAAAACATTCAAATGAAAGGAAAGAGAAAATTTAGAACTTACCATATCTGAATTTAATTATCTTATTTTTTATAAACAAAAAGCTTTACAAGCAGAAACTCTAATGATAAGTTTGCTGGGAAGCAAAACAAACCAATCAAAACAGGTACAATTCTCCAGCGTGTTAAAGACGAAATGATAGTACCACTTAACATAAACTGAATTCATAAACCATTTTATGTTTATCTGAGTTATTACCAATGATCCTAAATTCATCTTTGTGTCGGAGAAGAAGGGAAAAGGGGAATAACGTTACATGGGGTTATGTTTTGGGGAAACTTAGTCTCAGTAGTAGTTGAAGGTTTCGTTTTAGTTAATCGATTCTGAAACTGCGAAGACAAATAAGAAGAAAAAGTGAATACATACCAGGAAGTGGAAGATCTGAGAAAAAAAAATGGAAGCTTTTTGGGTGATAAAAACACCCCAAGTGCGAGGAGTTTGATGATGTTGATCGAAAACAAAGGTGGAAGTTATAGAGCGAAGAAAGAAAGAATTTTTGCAGCGGGGCAGACACGTATAAAGAAATAAATGAACAATAGAATCTTCTTCCCTCTCTCTGCTTTGGGTTTATAGCACTACCAAACAAGATCTTTAGAATTTAAACACCAGTCACTGGGAGGAGGTTCATGAGTCAAGACATAGTCATCTATTTTGTACCCCTTTTTTTGGGTTTCGTTTTTGAGTTCCCTTTCTCTTCTTCAACCTTTAATTCATACAAATTAGAATTAATTAATTTTATAGAGAGAGAGCAAAGATTGTGATTACTGATTAGCGATTGTATTTGAATTCAAATAAAATGAGATTAGGATTTGTAATAAGAGGTAATTTGTACTTTTCATTGAAGCTTTTGGCGTAAAAGATAAGATAAGGTGGTGCCACTAAAAAATAAAAATAAAAAGTTGTGGGGTGGTTTTTCTGTTTGGTTAGTGCGTTTAGGCAAGGATTTAGGTGAAATGAATTTGATGACGCTTCGGTTTCTAAGGGACTGCGACCCTTGCCACACTCCTTGGGTTTGTCACAAAACAAAGACGAGACTGGACTTTTAAATTCCTTTATAAATTACACAATTCTACCAAGTGTTCTTAAGATATTAATTAAAAATAATAATATTTCTCGTTCGAAATTTTAATGAAATTTTCTTATTCAATAATTTTTCAATCGTTTTGAACATCTTAATTAAGTTAGTTATTAATGTGACATGTTTTTGGTACATTCATAACTTCAAATTTAATGTATATTTGTGTCTGTTATAAAAAATACTTACTATATTTCAAGAAATCCTCTAAAAAAAATAATATCATAAAAAACTATAAATATTTGGAAAAGGCGATATCAAGACTAAAATATATCTTACAAAATGGCAATGAAATTTGGAATAATTACTTCACATTGATTATATTAATATTAATGAAAAATTATTTTATCACATTATATTTTTGTACTGAAAAAGTTTAAATTTGAGTTTAAATATTAAACTCGAATTATAACTAGTGGGGAGCGAAAAACTCAATTAAATGTAGCAACTTCTAATGGCATAAATACCTCATTGTTGCACCATGTTCATTCCTTACAAGATGTAATTGAAATTTTTATTTTCTAATAAAAATAACATAATTATAATAATTAAAATGATTACAACAAATATATTATTTGATTTAAACTAATTAAGGTAATGACAAGCTATATATATGTTTTAATTAAGGCAATTTAAAATATTCTAAATAAAAAATTGAAATATTTTTATTAATCATATATAAATTTATTTATATATCTTTTAGATAAAATAATATATGCAACAAACAGTATTTTTTACACTATTATTTAATTACAAACTGACATATATAATAAATTTATTAAATTTTATAATAATTATCTTAAAATTTATATTTATTATGACTTTTCTGATTAATGAAGAGCAAGAAATTTTTTACATTAATAATACATGAAAATCAAACTCTTCTTTTTATTTTTCTTACAAAAATTTATTTTTGACATTGTATTTTTCTTTTTAAAAAATTTAAGAATCTTTGAAATAAATAATTAAAATAATTTTGATTTTGTAAGTAAATTTTATTTGCATTTCTTTCTATTTATCATCCCCGTAATTTATTTTTAACACTATACTTTCCTTTATTGAAAAATATAATTTACATTATACGTTTATAATTTTGAATTATATTTAAAACAAAAATAACATTGTACTTTGTGATTTCCTTTTTAATACATCACAAATTGTGATTGTCTCTAAAAAATACTGTACTTTCCTTTAAAAAAATTGTAATTATATTTTAAACAAAAATAACATTGTACTTTATGATTTCCTTTTAATACATCACAAATTGTGATTTTTACTCTACAAAAAATATTTTACTTTCCTTTCAAAAATAACTATTATCCTAAATAAATTAGCACAATAAATTTAGACCGTGCAATTTTAGATCTTACAATAAGGGATGATAGGTAAATGAGAAGATTTTGGGTACAAGAATTATGATTCTTAGAAATTATGAATTCAAAAATCATAATGATTAATAATGACTAAAATTTGATTGGTTAGTTATAAATATTTTTGAAAAAATTTATATATTTTTTGAAAATCAAAACTTTTTCATGTTTGATTTTAATAGGAATTTTATAGATATATAAGTGATTTTTTCAAAAATATCATTTTAGAGAAATAACTTTATTAGATAAATTTATGTAAAATTTTATTGTAAAAATATTTTTATAAATTTTAAAATTATATTTATGGATAATTTTTGTTATAAAAATATTTTTATAATTTTTAAAATTATAAATATGTTAGTATAATTTTTATTATTATTTTTTAACTTTAACATAATAAAAAAAATTCTTCTCTCTACTTTAAATATTTTTATAGTTTCTACTAAAATATTTATTAAATATTGTAGTAATAATATTATTAAACAATTTGTTTATTAATATCTTTATAATTTTAAAGAATTAAAAATAAAAAATATTTAAAGTATAATATTTAATATATTAAAAAGATTAAAATAATATATTTATATTAAGAATATGTATTAGTATTTATTATTTTTAAAAGTCACGTAAGTCTAATATTTATTTATGTATTGATCATGAATGTATGCTTATGTTTTTTAGAGTTATGTTTTTTAGTTATTGATAATGTATCTTACAATTTCATGATATGATTCAATTTGCAATTTGAAAAATAGGTCTTCCAATTCACAATTTAAATCTCGACTCTACTCACATGAGTAGCACACACTCACAATTAATTAAAAGATAGAAAATAAACATTTTACATATGCATATGAATAATAATAATAAAATTCTATTATTATTCCATATATCATGTAGTACCAACTCTAACCCATAAAAGTAGGCTAGGGGCACACATCTCAACCTCTCTATTGGTCGTACCACACTAACATGATGTCTTTTAATAACACGTCAATCAATCATGACTATTTAGATTTTAATACTGATTAGTCTTCAAAAAATCTAGTGACCTTACTATTCAAGTTTTTGTCTACTTCCTTATACATCTATTTTATTAAATAATATATGAAATGCAGTTCAATTTAGTCATTATTCCACTTTCAACATTGAGTCAATGAGGATCATTATTACCTCTCACAGGTTAGGCACCTCACCTCACAACCCATAACATATCAGTGAGTATTATTTATGTCTCTCAGACTAAGAAGAAAAAGAAAATTCTTTCTAAATAGTTAATTTGTTAAGAAGAAAAAGATTGTTAAGAGGAATGACCTTATTGTGAGAACTTTAATTTATGATTATTTATAGATAGTGGATTTTTTATTTATTTATTTTCTTCTATTTTCAACGTCATTATATTAAATTATATTTTTTTCTTGTTTTCTATAAAAATGAATGATCATTTGTATATTATGGCTATTGAATTTCAAAATTTTATTTTTTTATATCAAGAATAGGGAAATTTAATGAAATCTAAAGAAGGAAATTGAATTTTTCTCTTTCATCAAGTTGCGTTAGGTGTCAAATTAGAAGACAAAAGGAAATCATGTATTATCTGTATCAAGCAGGAACTAATGTAAATCCAAGAAGGCAGGAAGAGTAGGGGAAGGACACTAAGCATGAAGGGATTAAAGCCCTTCAATGGTCCTTAACAAAAGGGAGATTATCCCATTAAAGGCCAACGAGCATTCAAAGAAAGTTTAACACTATTTACACTATGAGTTATGTACAATGCCCTTGAGTAGTTTATAGGATCTTGTGTATAATTTCTGTAGTTTGTTTTTGTTTGTAAGGAAGCATAGAACTTTGGAAGCACTTGGCATTTTTGCCTTTTGGACCACATTTGGAGTCCTTTGGACGCACCCTCCTTTGGTTGCCCTCCTTTAGATTCACTACTAATCAATGTGTTTGAGACCTTACTTTTGGGTCGTACTTGTTTCAAAGTCCAAGGCCTTTTCACTTAGCTTATTTTGTTTCTAATTTGTAAACAAGGTGAATATATAGATCTAATCATATCTCAATTGTAACAACTTCGGAGTTCATTTGTCAAACTTACATTGCAAGCATTTGAGAGGGATTTCTCGACTTATATTGGATTAAAATACTTAATTATCATCAAGTTTTTCATGAGGTTTGTGATGAATTTCGTTTTTTCTTATTTAATTTCCATGAAATTAATAACGAGTTATTTCTCAAATTTGTCCATTTTATCATTTTCAATTCCTTCTCGATTTAAATTTTTGCAATTATATTATGTTTTCACGTTAATCTTACTTGTATCTTCGTAGTATTGACAATTGTGTTAAATGTAAGATTCAAGCTTAAAAAAACCTATTGAGAATGTAATTCATTAGACTTGTAGCGAATATCATTTTCTTTTATTTGATTCCCATGAAATCAATGACGAGCCATTTCTAAATCTTATCCATGTTATCCTTTTCGATTTAAGTTTTTGCAATTATACTATATTTTTATGCTACTTGTATTTTTGTAGTATTAACAATCGTGTTAATTGTGATGATGGAGGTTTAGCAAAATCCTATTGAGAGTGAAATTGGAAGTTAATGAGTTGAAATCAATAAAATAATAAAAATGAGAGTTGTTGCAAAATTTTATTAATTGAAAATTAAAAAAAAAATATTAAAATTGCATATCCTACCAGTAGGGTTAAGTCAACAGAGTTGTTGCTTCACTTTTAACACCAAAGGTCATTTAATAAGACCTAAAGCAAGAAGGTTGCAAGTTGCAACAAAGTCGGTATCGAGATTGTAATTTTACAAAATTGTTGACACGTCTATTTACCATTATTAACTATTTATTTTCATTTATTAACTATATTGAATGTAGACTTTTTGTGTATGTTTTATTTATTTATGATTATTTTGGTATTTGACATTAGATAAAAGTAAAACAATTTAGCAGGGTGAAAACATTAAAAATTCAATTAATTATACTCTGGTGAGATTTATTCTGGTCTTATTTTATTTTTTCAAAACTTTGTGAATTTTTTGTTTAGATTATTTTGGAATCTTCTAAGTATTTTGATGAATAATATTACAGTCGTCATAATTATTAAATAATCGAATATACATTTATTTTATATAGTTAAAATCTTTTTGTACTATTTTTTCATACATATCCATTAACTGAATACTTCTATAATCATTTTTACTATAATAATATGAAACGTATGGCAAGTGTTGTGAACTTTCTAAACTCTGTGTACATATATATACTGAAAAGAAGATGCCCATTCATTTTAAAAATATTTACATCACAAAGTATATGGAAAGCTTTATTTCCATATTTCATACTTCAATTATAGTGAATAATATTCTTCTTGGATAATGAAATGTTAAAAGTTCACGTTAAAATTGATTAGGTTTAACTAAATAATTTTTGTATGCTATAAATTGATATTTTTCTTCAAGCAAGAGATTTAATTATTCATGTAGTTGAGTTCATAATACAAAATTTGAACATATATGTTCGGTGTTTCTGTTCTTTATTGTTCTTCTTATATTTGTTTTTAATTATTTACTCTGATTTTAATTTAAAAATGATTATATAAATTTCAATGCATAATATAAAATTATAATTTTGTGAGTTTGATTCTTAAATATGTGTATTTCTCAAATAAAAGAAGGAAAAAAAAAGAAGCTATATAGTTTGGTTTTAAATATAAATAAATTTTAATTAACTTTATTCTATTTAATAATATTATATCTAAATTAATTTTCATCTAATTGAGATTCTTATTCTAATGATTTTGTGTATTTCTTACAAGTTTCAACGAAGAAAACTAAAAAAAATATTTATTTTTAAATAAAATTAATAAAATTATATGATATTCAATAATTTTAATATTTTGTGAATTACTTTTTTCTTATATTTAAGTATCAAAAAATATATTATAGAAATACAATAAACAATCATTTGATAATTTATTTATATTATTTATAGTTTAATGATTATATATTAACATAAAATAAGTTTATATTGTCAATCAATCACAAATAATAATTTATATAATTTTTAATGTAGTTATTATATAAGTCAATAAATAAACTATATATATTAACTTGTAATTGAATGATAATGTAAACTTTTTATATTTTTAATGATATTTTATATTTTCTATTATTTAATACACAAGAAAACATTATTTTTCCAATAAATTCTTATTCAATTATAATGAAAATAATAAATTCTTAGTTTTTTATAATTAAATTTAAATATAAATTACCTTTCAATACAATAAAAAATATGTCTTTCAAGTAATTTGTTTTTGCATTACATAAAGTCAAAATTAATACAAATAAATGTGATATCTAATATAAATTATATTCACATCAAATTATTTAAATATACATTCTTAAATTTATATTATTTTATTCATTTAAGTTTTTCCAATATTTTTAAATTTTCCTCAAAATAATAATAAAAATATATATAAATATTTTCAAAAGGCAATAACAAGACTACAAGAGTAAGATGGTGAAAGAATTTCTTTACATATTTTTTTGTAAACCTTCCTTTTTTTTTCTTGCCATGTCCAAAGACAGGTTAACAATAACATTCATTATTTTCTGTATGATCACTAATAGAGAAAAATAATAATTTTAATATATTTTTATAACTACCTTAATTAGGGATTTTGAGTTTCTAAAATTTTTTTGTAGGGTAAATCTACCAGCTTTTTTCATTTGGATAGACATAAAATTAAATATATGGTCCGGAATTTAGTCGCGTTTAAAGTTTATTGTTTAATTCTAAGAATATGTTTAATAGGAATCAAACTCAAGTTCTCTGCCATAATTTCAATGTGTGTCAAGTGCACTATATTTATTGGGTCAAATTTCAATAGTTGAATAATCACAATAGGATAAAATTGTTGAAACTTGAAATTAATGTTAAATATGAAAAACCGGGAAATTAATTAATTTCATAAAATTGTGAAGAGTGACTGAAGAAATATTTGTATTGAATTTGTTTACAGACTTACTTTGATTTTTAAATGGTTTTTTTTTTCCATCGTGGAAATTTCTTTTTTTACGAAAAAGACATGTAAGGAGGAGTTTATGTATCTAGAAAAATAAACTAAAATGTGAGCACAAGAAGAAGTTCATAAGTACTTATGTGCTTCCATGATATTACAGTTTCTTAGTCAATAATTGAATCAAGTGAGGTATGGAATAGTATGCGAAGAATCCAAAATAGTTGTGTTGTGTTGTGTTGTGTTGTGTTGTGCCGGCATCACAATGCAATCTAGTTAGGCATAATAGTAATACGATCATATTGATAGCCAAATGAATTAAGGATAGAAATAGTCAAAGAAATTACCCCGTCGTATGAGGCCGTAATGCAGACTCAATGGTCAATATGGAATTCAATTGAATTTCAATTCAAAATTGGAAACTCCATTTCACCCTTCACACCTACTTCCAATTCATAACGAACTGCTTTGGATACACTTCCGGGTCACACCCTCCACGCCACTTAAATCTGATATGTGACTCACTAGTTTTTTTTTTCTTTCAATAATCTAGTTTTTCAATCATAAGTTTAACCTTGTAAGTATTTTTAAAAATATATATTTTTTAAGTAGTACAACATTAACAGCATTTTTTACTTTATTATTCAAAAAATATCATTTAGTTAGTTTATAAGTTTCTCAATTCATCGACTAAAACACAATTTTGATTTTCTTTTCTTTATTAATATATATAGGATTCATTTATTCAAAGAAAATTACTCTTTATTTCACTATTTTTTTTAATTTAACAACTTTAACGTAATACATTTTATATTTTAGATTATAAGAAAATTAATAGTAAAAATAAATATAACTAAGAATTGAATAAATGAATTTCTCCTCATATATATATATACAATTTATATTAAATTAAAATTATTTAATAAAATATAAAATAATTTTTAAATTTTATAGAATTTTATAAATTTAATATACTTGATAATAACTTTTAATTTATCAATTAAATTAATAAAACTTGTTTATAAGAAGATATTAAACTAAATGAGTATTACAGAAGTTACTTTTAGATTCACAAACAATGATTTCATATCGAAAAATTTATCCTCTTATTGTTTAAAAAAATTACAAATTCTCTTTTTTATTAAAAAAAAGTATTAGCTCTTTTTTATTAGTGTTGTCACGGTAGAAATTCTCTCTGCGATTGTCGCACAAAACTGTTATTTATAATAATAGATATAATATATTTAAGCCAATCTAACATCATCTGGACTCCATGGCCCAATGGATAAGGCGCTGGTCTACGGAACCAGAGATTCTGGGTTCGATCCCCAGTGGAGTCGTTTTAATTTTTTCACAATCCCTGCATTTATTTTTATTTTTCCTTTTTGATAAACAATCCCCTGCAAAAGTTAGTTGAACTGAGAAATCCAGATTATCCATGGAGTAAAGTAAGTAACTTCTATAGAATTTACTATTTATATTTATCCAAATAATATATTTTTCTATTTTTATGTTTTTTTTTCTTTTTTTAACTTCTAATCTAAATAAACCATAATGTCAACATTCTAGTTAAGAGTGTTCAACGTCGAACCAAACTAAACCATTTTAAGCTGTTAATTGATCCAACAAAATTGGAAATAGATCAAACCAAAAAAAAAAAAAAATTACATATTTTTGTATTTGTGAATTGGTTGGATTTTCAGTTTTTATTGTGAAAACCGAATTAAACCAGACTTGAATTACACATAATACTTGTATTGATTTTTCTTTTATACTTCCATATAAAATTCCATAATCGTAAGTTATGAGTTTATGACATTTTGACGGTACACGACTAATTGCGTCTCAATGATTTGTAATGCAATTTTTTTATAAGAGATTCATAATAGTTATTATAATGTGTAATTTTTGTTGTTGTTCTATTGCTTATCATTGTGTAAATGTCAATCTCGAGGCTTAATCATGACCCGATTAGTAATTAGAGTTTACATAGTGGCATTTTTTCGTTAGTTGTTAAATTATAAAATTATTTTGAAAATTATATAAAAATAAAATAAAATTATAAACCGCAAAATCAATACAAAGAAAAATTGCAAAATACTAATTTGGTTTGGTTCAAAATTGATATTACATTCAAACTAAACTAAACCGTACCAGAAATACCCATATTTGTCTCTGAGTACACTCTATTTCTATATATTGTAGCTTAGTTTTTATTTCCATTAATATCACTTCGGATGAATATTGCATTTCAATTACTCACATATTTGTTTATGCATGACTGGCTGCATTTTATCTTTGAAACATATATATGGGGACATATGTATTGCCAACATTATCCAAACACATATGCGTGCTCTACTACTAAAATACATCTATTTGCTTGTTTGATTTGGTGTTTTCCTCGTCAAAAACTCATGATCTCATACATGTGAACTTTTGTTTGCTCTTATTAAATGATGTATGATGTTTGGAAAATACATATTTTATGCATTTGTTTAGATTCACATTGGAGAATCTCACAATCACATTATGGGACATTAAATAAGAATTCCACATGAGTTGGTAAATTGTTTTTAAGAATAAAATTGTGTTTCATCCGAAATAATTGAGAAAACTTTTGCAATAAAGATAAATTGATTTTTACCTATGGGTATTTGTGATTTCACCTTGTTGCCTTTTGAAAGCTTTCACCTTTGGCTTTCATGCAAACATGCGTTCACACGTGGGTTTGTTTGAATTATGTTATTTTGTTCTTAGATAGATGAAATTGCCCTGGTCTTAAAAGATAGGTGATGGTGCCAATCAAATTGTTAGTTTTCATTTCATTAGTGCTAATATATTTAAACATTTTAAATTTTAACTTCAAAAGTTAATATATTGTGCAAAAATTTTAAATATTAATTTCAATTAAAAAATATTGCAAATCTAGTTATTAATTTTTAAATCATTAATTTATATACCAATATCAATATAATTAATTATAATACAAAAACATCCACCATAAAAAATGTACGCAGACATTAATACCCATTTGATAATTACATACCCACGATCAATTTTATTTACAAGCTTTCGAACAATATATTATGTGAAAAATCAATTTTTTAATATATATTATTCAAAACAAAAGTTATATTACTTTAAATTAATATTTACTTAAAATAATTCTATAAATCACATTAATCCACAATCAATTCCAAAAAAATACGTCCAAACACGAACTTGAATTTTTTTTAGTATTATTTTGGATTGAATCCATACATATATAATTTATGTTGAAGCATTCTTATTTTTTTTTACAAAGTCAGAATAATGCTTTATCATTTAATCTTTAGGGTCATGTTTAATGTTAATTGTTGTTTTGGATCAACCTACTTATTGACATGCAAACCAATTTTGAAAGATAGAACATTAACGTCGCATTACACAACTTCATTCTCAATAATTCATATGAAAACGAATTAGTGAATGATTTCTATGACTGACTTGTACAAAGACTAACATCATAGCATCAATCTTCCCTAGTTTGTTAGCCAATTTTGATCTTGGGACTTTAATAGAATGTCACGTATAGGTCATGTGTGTGTAATGACCTAATGATTTTTACTACCTAAATTACCACTATACAAGGCAACCACACATCCTAAATATGAATTTAACCCTCATTTTATTTTTACCTTTTTCTCTTACTAATTTATGCATTAAAGTTTTTATAGGTGGTCATCATTAAATATCTTGTTATTAACGTGTCATGCTTTCTTGTACAAAAATTTTCTTCATTTGAAGATATGATGATTTACTTTTCAAAAAAATAATAATGCAAACAATCTAGAATGGTAATTCTTTGACATCGTTCTTATTAATATATATACAATCATTTGACATTTTTTATCTTATTATTTTTTATATCACATCAATTATTTATTTATTTTTCTCTCTTTGTATATTTACACTCTGTGGGTGAGTGAATCTTTTTCCAACCATCTATATATACTGGAAAATAGGAAATGTATACCCCATGTTTTAGTGTATAAATGGAAGAAAGATAGGGATAGAAAAAAAGAAGTGAAAGAACGTGAGATATATGAATAATAATCATATGATAGGAAAAAAAAAAAGAGATAAAAAAGCATATTATAAAAATAAAAAAAAACGAATATATAATAATAATTACTCCTCTTTACCTGTTGGAGGAATGCTTTAATTTACACGTGCAACAATTCCACCCTTCTCGTGGATTCCACCTTTTCTTTTTTCTAATTATTTATCGCATTAGAGCAACCATACGGAATGTATGGATAGAAAGAAAAGAGAGATAGAGGGAGAAAATATATAGAAAGATAGAAAACACAATAAATATAACAAATTAATAAATAATTTTAATCAAAATTATCTAAATAATACTTTTTTTTCCAATAAAAATATCGAAATATAAATAACTTAAGAGTGTATTAGATAAGAATTTTAAAAGACTTTTAGGATAAAAAAATTAATTAATATTTAATAAAAAATTTAAATAATATAAATAAGTCTTGTGCTATTCAATTAGAACTACTAGGATTTTTATAAAGTAACGAAATTTGATGGTATTCAATTAAGATGTTTTGTGATTAATAAAAAGTCTTTTAATATTAAAAAATATATAGATTTCTTTGGATTATTTTATAAAATAAATTTTGTGTGATTTTTTAATAGGAAGTATAAATATCATATTAATCTAATAATCTCACCTAAAATCTTGAGACATTTTTTTTATTCATGTCAGACTTTTTTCTCTCTTTCATGTATAATTTCTTTTATTTTGATCATATTTTTTCTTTTCATTCTACGTGCTTAATTTGTAATTAATTTTTTATTAAATTTACTACATGTATCAAAATTTATGTAATGTTTTTTTTCCTATTATGTTGATTCAATTACACTATCTAAAGTAATTTGTTATTATTAATTATTTAATTGTTAATGAATGTAGTTTATCATCTCATTCTCCTTTAAGTTTGAAGACTTTTATTGAAAAACCAAATCATCATAAAAAGAAGTAGATATAAAAATAGAGGAGTTTCTAGCTATGTTGAAACCAATTATCAACCAAAATTTTAAAAATTATTAAGACTATTGATGTCAATTTTAAAAACCTATCTAATTTTAAAAAATGAAAAGAAAAATAACAATATTTGAAATTTTATAAATTTATGAAATCTTTTAAAATTTTATAAATTCTTAGTATATATATTTATTAAAGTCCAAATTACAGATCTTTAAATCTAAAAAGTATTTTTTTTAAATTTTAAGAAAAGTTTTATAGTTGAATACATTTATATATAATTTTTTAAAATCTATAATATTTTTTAATGATAAATAATAGCCTTTTAAAATTTCAATTAAATATTCATACTTTAAAAAATATTTGATAAAAATACTAAAATTAGGCTAAAATTAAGTATACAAGCATTAATCCAACCACACAGTTTCGAAGGTTACCATGCATATAATTCTTCTAAAGTCAATAAATCATCATCTCCCCAATTAATTATTTTTCCATAAGTAGGCATCCAGACAGGTATCTGGGTTATCTATCTTCTACAGTTCAACCCGCTAACCTCCATGAAAATAAGACAACAAAATCATTATTCCAAATTTGACCACAACAGTCTATATCCATGCAGCAGATATGTGCGTGTGTCGACTTCTCTTCTTAGCTTTCTTGTATCAATAACCGATTTTCTATTCAAGACACGTGGCAAATAAGTACTATGTCAAAGTTTCAACCATTAGCGGTGTCGTGCCTCACAAGGCAAATTCACAAAACCATTAAAGATGCAGAAAAACCAGCAACAGCAGAAACTTTGTCAACATCTACTTTGAAAACACAATTATTGCCATATCCATTAGCAACATTTGTATATTCACCTAAGAACAAGCAGTGATAGAAAAAAAAAAAAAAAAGAAGAAAAAGAAGAGTAAATAAAATAAAATACCTTAATATTAAAGGCCACATGCATTCATATAAAATTACAGCCAAAAGCGACGAAAGTATGATGAAATTTCAAACCTTACTTGTTATATTATATTCACAAACTCAATACCCGAGGCCGTTTAATTTTAGGGAACATATATAACTAATTAACCCCACCGTAATCATCAGCATATATAATATAAAAAAACAACAAAAATCTAAAAACGAGATTCGAAAAAAAAAAAAAAGGCACACATGGAATAAGGAATTATGCCTTTATCCAATCCATGGCAATAGTATGGAATCTGCGTTGGCTAATTAATCCGACAATCGACCAAAGAAAATGAAAGTAATATATTGTTACATTTGCGAGAGAGGGAAAATCCGTGGCAGTGAAAAAGCTAGGGTGGTTCGGAAGAGCAAATGAAATCCTTGGCAGCAGTTTGCATGTGGAAGAAGACGTTGTGCCACGTGTTGATCCGTGAGTGGGCCTTGAGGCTCATCCCCAAGCCCACGTTGATGTAGGCCAAATCATCCCTGTGAACCATGAGGATCTCCTCGGGTTTGGCGCCGTCGAGCATCCAAACGAGACACGAGCAGAACCCTTTGGAAATCTCCGAGTCGCTGTCCGCCCTGAACCGCATCCTGTGACGGTCGTCCATCTCGGCCAGCAGCCACACCTGGGTGGCGCAGCCGCCCACGCGGTTGGCCGGAACCCGGTCCGAGTCCCGGAAGGGCGGCAGGAGGGTGGCGTAGTGCAGGAGACGCTTCACGCGGTCGATGGGTTCCGAGAGAGAGCTGAATTCGGAAGCTAGGCCGTTCAGTTTCTCTGTCACGTTGTTGGGTTTGCTGCATAGGGCATTATTGCTCATCGTATTCCTCACGTTCAGTTTTGGAGTGAAGAAGAAGGTGTTAGGTTTGCGAAAAGGATGAGAATTGCAAGAAGAAGAAGAGAGGGTCAATAAGGTGCTGCTTGCCATTGCAGTTCAAGGGACCCTTTTTTTTT
Source organism: Mucuna pruriens (assembly GCA_025330945.1). Taxonomy (NCBI): domain Eukaryota; kingdom Viridiplantae; phylum Streptophyta; class Magnoliopsida; order Fabales; family Fabaceae; genus Mucuna; species Mucuna pruriens. The sequence goes on from JAENHJ010000296.1 coordinate 860,480, forward strand.
TTAAATTAAAAGAGAAAAAAAAGAATTTATTTACTTATTTAAGTTTCATTTTTGCAAATGAAAGGGAGAAAACATACAGAGAGGGAGAGGAGGGGAGAAGAGTGAGGGGTCAATTATGCGCAGAGACTTTCCCATCGCCATGCCCCTCTCACCTACCTATTCTTTTGTCTTCGTTAGTTGTGGGATTATAAGTAAATAAAATTATTCGAATAATATTTAATTTAAATACATTCACCTTAAATTGTTATATATATAATAAATTTATTCTTTTATAATAATTACTTCAACTATTTTAAGGATGATATATAATTTATTGATAATATAAATTTTTTTATTCCATAATACAATAATTAAACTCATTTCATATAGAATTTAATTTAACTATGCTAGGTAAAAGAAATTATATAATCATCCAATTATAACAAGACACAGTTATATGTATGATATAACTTTTACTTCGCGTAGGTAAAAAATAGAAGAAAGGTATGATATGATTATTAAATTTTATAATAATTATTTTTAAAAATAATAATTTTAATTGTTTATATTATTTTTACTGATCTTCTTACTTTTTTTATAAAATTAATATCATTCCATCCCAACCATAAATAATAGTAAAATTATTAACTTTTAAAGAATTGTAAAGATATTAACTAACAAATTGTTTAATAATATTATTACTACAATATTTAATAAATGTTTTAGTAAAAACTATAAAAAAATATTTAAAGTAGAGAGAATAACTTTTTTATTATGTTAAAGTTAAATAAAAAATATTAAAAATTATACTAACATATTTATAATTTTAAAATTTATAAAAATATTTTTACAATAAAATGTATAAAGCAACAACATTTTTTTCTTTTGTAACGAATATATCTTAATAAATTATTATTATTATTATTATTATTAATGTTATTATTATTATTATTATTATTATTATTATTATTATTAATGTTATTATTATTATTATTATTATTATTATTATTATTATTATTATTATTATTATTATTATTATTATTATTATATATGGTTAATTCTTTAAGTCTGACATATTGTTACTCTGCATGAAAAGTATAGAGTTGAAAGTTTAGCATCACCGCAACATTGATGTTAACTATAACCTTTCGAATATCTTTTTGTTTTATTTTTTAATTCTAAATTAAACAGCGTCGTTCACATAAATGCTGGCGTTGATCCTACGAACACTAATAATATCGCTTAGACACGTTAGTAGTGTGGGCTAACATCAATGTTAATTAAAATATTTAAGTTAATATTGTCAAAGGTGATGCTAACTTTAATAATATAAATAATATAAAATTTAATAGTTAGCGTCTGTCGTAGCGTGGAAGAATATTTTTTTTTTGGTGAAATATAGTTTACAATTTTGAAGATTCAAAATATATTTGGTTTAGTCAAACCTTGGACAACTTGAATATAATATAATAGTTTTGTCTAAGATTACAGAATTTTTTTTAGGAAGAAAATATTTCTGAATTTAAAACACATATAATATGATAAATTAACTATTTTATTAGAGTTTTTTTTTTCATAAACAAACTCAAATCCAAAATTTTATTTAAAGGGAATCATTTATGTACAACCTGAACTAATTTATTACTTCCTTTACTGAAAGTATATCTTGATAGATAATAAAATGGACATAATTTAAACAAAAAAATATAAAGACAAACTTCATCTCACTCTCACGGAACAATTGTTTCGGTTTGCACAGAACATTTTTTTGTTAAATTTTCTTCCTATGAATTATATCAAGATCATTGCAAAGGAATACAATTTTCAATATCTTTTTAACATGAGCATCTTATAAGTAATAATTCATATGCATTTAATTTTTGTTTGTGTAATTTCTCATAAAAAATTTATGGGCCACATATAGCTTTTAATGAAAAAATAGAGAGCGCAAAAAACTTGCAAGTTTATTATATATATATTTTTAGTTTTAGGATTGAAAATTCAGATGGATATTTCATTGCAATCGTCTTTTGCTTTGTTATGAATAATTAAAGAGTTAAAATGAGTTATGCAATTTATGCAAGACACAAAATCTTCTTTTATAACCAACATAACGTCGACAAGTTTATCATGTCATCCTGTACTTAGATATGTTTCTTATTTAATTGTTTATTATTACGTTTTGGTTTAACTATAATTTGGGCACAAGTTAAATATAAAAATCAAACCATAATTTAAAAAGTCTTCTCTGATTCGATTTTTAAAACATTCATAGAAAGTTTTAGATATTGTAAATGTTATTGAGTCAAAGTGTTCTATATTAAAATTTTAAACGATCAAATTATTTTAAATGTATTTTTTTTTATTATTCATATTTAGGATTATATTGTTAGTTTGTGAAGTAGTTTTCTAGTTAAGTAGTTATAGAACTAAGCCTATAAATCTGAGTAGTACTATTTTCTAGTTCAGCAGATGTAGAGTTAAGCTTATAAACATGACTCATTTCTATTTGATTGATATACAAAGAAAAACAGTTTTTTGTGTGATAACAATCAGTATTAAAGTTAGTTGGACATTAGTGAAAAGAAGTAACAGACTTCAATCATGGTGAATACAGATAGCAATTTCATACAACCTACTATTTCAAAATTGAATGAGCATTATGACTATTGGGCAATGTTAATGGAGAATTTCCTAAGATTGAAAGAATTTTGGAATCTTATAGATCAAAGGATTCCCCAACATGCAGATGAGGCTCTCATACCAAATAATGAGAAGAAAAATCTAGAAGAGTTTAAATTAAAAGATTTAAAGGTAAAAAAACTATTTGTTTCAAATTATCGATCGAATTGTACTTGAAACAATTTTTAAAAAGGGGACAATGAAGGAGATTTGGGACTCGCTGAAACAAAAATACCAAAACATTGCTAGAGTGAAGCGAGCTCAACTATAGACTCTACGCGTGAATGAGAGATTTTGTAAATCGAGAACGGAGAATCAATTAATGATTATTTTGCTTAAACTCTTACAATTGCAAATAAGATGCTGAAATTCAAGCTATTCAAAGAAATGATACATGGGAGTTGGTTGATCCACCACCAAATTGAAAAATTGTAGGTGTCAAGTGGATTTTCAAGACAAAGTTAAAGGAGACTCGGGAGATTGACAAATTCAAGGCTAGACTAGTAGCAAAAGGCTACATTCAAGAGGAGGGGATCGATTATAAAGAGGTTTTTTCACCAGTAGCTTGTCTTGAAACCATTAGAACTATTGTTGCATTGGCAACCACAAAGAGATGGAGTATTTATCAGCTTAATATTAAATTAGCCTTCCTACATAGGGAAATCAATGAAGATGTCTACTTAGAACAACCACCAGGTTATATTTTTCAAGGATGTGAACATCAGATATATAAACTCAAAAAGGCCTTATATGGCTTTAGATAGGATCTTAGAGCCTAGTATAGCAAGCTAGAGTCACATCTTGCAATTAACAGTTTTCTAAAATGCCCACGTGAACACACTTTATTTGTAAAGAAGGAGGGAGGTGAAATGTTAATTGTGTGTGTTTATGTAGATGATATGATATACACTGGTAATCATGAATCAATGTTTCAAGAGTTCAAAACTATGACGATGAATGAATTTGCCAAGGCTAACTTAGGCAAGATGAGATATTTTTTGGGTATTAAAGTTTTGCAAGGTTGTAATGGAATTGTTATCGAGCAAAAGAAATATATTAAGGATATGTTGGACAAATTTAATATGCTTGATTGTAATTTGGTGAAAAATTATATTGTTTCAGGTATTAAGTTACTAAAAACAGATCAAGGAGCAGAGGTTGATAGTACTTTATTCAAGCAACTAGTAGGAAGCTTTATGTATGTTACGGCTACAAGACCGGACATTGCACATTTTGTTAGCTTGATAAGCCGCTTTATGGAACATCCCAAAGACAAACATTTTTTTTGCAGTAAAGCGTATTCTGAGATATTTACAAGGAACTCAAAAATCTGGGAATTTTCTACAAAACTGGAGGAAATGAAGAATTATTTGCTTATACTGATAGTGACTATGCATGAGATCTTGACAATAGAAAGAACACATCTGATTATGCTTTCATGTTGGGAAGTGGTGTGATTTTTTTGACATCAAAGAAACAACCGGTGGTTAGCTTATTCACAACTGAAGCAGAGTTCATAACAACTACATTATATGCTTGCCAATGTGTTTGGCTAAGAAAAATTTTAGAACATCTAGATTATTGTCAGGAAGGAGCTACTATCATGGTTTGTGATAATGCTTCTACAATTAAATTATCTAAAAATCCAGTCTTGTATGGAAGAAGTAAACATATTGATGTGAGATTCTATTTCGTGAGAGATTTATACAACGATGGTGTTATTCAACTGAATTATTGCAACACAGGAGAGCAGTTAGCAGACATAATGACAAAGCCACTTAAAGTTGAAAGTTTCCAACATCTATGAAGTGTTTTAGGCATGTTTGAAGAACCTAAGATTAACTGTTGCAAGGAGCATACAGTTTAAGGGAGGGATTGTTGATTGAGTCAAAGTATTTTAGATTAAAATTTTAATTTATTGATTTCATTATTTTAAATGCATTGTTTTCTGTTAACTATGTTTAGGATTATGTTGTTAATGCGTGGGGTAGTTGCCTATTTTCTAGTTCAGTAATTATAGAGCAAAGCCTATAAACTTGAATAGTTGCATATTTTCTAATTCAATAATTATAAAGTTAAGCATATAAACTTGGATAGTTATCTATTTTTTAGGTCAGCAATTGTAGAGCTAAATATATAAACTCATCTCCTTTCTATTTGATTGATAAAAAACAAATTAATTTTTATACAATAACAATAAAGTCAAGTTAAAGAGGACAAAAATCGTTATAATAAATTTTAATCTAAAACTTTTATTATGATTTCGAGGTAGCATTAGATTTTTATTAGAGTTTAATAAATATGGATTGTTTTTATATATTTAGTATGATTTTTAAATTAGTTATTTTAAAATAATTAATTTATTATACATGATTATTTAATATTAAATAATAATATAATTTTTTTAGAAAACAAGTTTATATTATTATTAATTACACCTCATCATATAAGTTGGTTGAATTTTATAATAAAGTGACTAATTTTTTATATTATGAATATTTATGTACTATATATTTTTATTAAAACAAAACTAGGTCAATGAAGTTTTCTAGTTTTTAACTGCATTATACTTCTAAAATTACACGATCATCTCCCCTTTTATTTTAGATTTCATGTAGTAATGGGGGCACCACGAACAAAATGCAAAGATTATTTTTCTGCTAATATACCGTAGCACTACTCGAAATTGCTGGTCCTTATAAAGTTAGCCAGATTAGATTTAGTTGATTATTTTTTACTTAATAGTAACTTTAAAATTAAAATTTTAAAAATAAATACATTTCTTTTGACAAATTTCATCTCATTTAACTTTAAAAGAAATATATGAAATAAAACAGAAAAAAAAAAAAGAGATGAAAGAATTAGAACAAAGCAGAAGAAGAGAAGAGTAGAGAGAGGACAAGAAAAGATCAGAGCAAGGAGTGAATTAAAGCCAACATTTATTTCTCTAAAATTTCACTATTCTTCGTAAAACTTAAAAGACGTGTTGTATGGTTAAAATAAAATAAGATATCAGAGAGGGCTAGTAATTAATATTTTTTTTACTGAGTGAAATTTATTAGAAATTATAAATTTTATTTTTAATCATTAAATTAAAAAAGAAATTTATTAAATGAAAAAGCAAAATTAACCAAAATTTGCTAGGTAGAAGGTGAATATTATATGAAAATTTCAGTTTGTGAAAATCTAGACCCCAAATTGAAAATACATGAATTTTAACCAAGAGAAATTAATACAAAAATCAAATCTATATAATTTTAAAATTAGTCTTAATTAACTTAAGAAAATTTGCAAAATTAATGACCAATCCAAAGCAAAAATAAAATTACAATTAAACCTAAAAGTTTTCCTACAAAAAGTCTTTACGAACAATGAGAATTATTGTATGTTGTAAGCCTCTGTACTATATTGTACCCACCGCTCAGATAAGTTAAAACATCTTTCATTAATTCAAAATTTTCACTTATTCTCGGGAACTTTGCCAGCTCAAACATTATCACGTTATAGATAAGACTGAGGGATGATGCTTGATGGATTTATTCACATAAAAAATGACGCTATAATTATTAGAAAATGTACTGAGCAATGAGCACTACGAAAAGCAGTAATAAGTATAGAGACGAGGTTCAAAAATTAGAATAATTGAGAGCGAAAAAGTACTATTAATGAATACTTAATTTTGACCATAAATCTAAACAAGTTAGTTTGTTTCCTAAAAATAAAGAAACTAGAAAAGTCTAATCGAAGAGTGACAATCCCATATCCTCCACTTGTTATTCTTTCTTCTTCGCAGCTGCCACCACCTCCAACAAATGCTGTACCACCCACAACCACCTCAACAAAACCAATTAACCAACCAGGGAAGTGGTTAGTCATCATTCTTGCACTGAAAAGTTTGTTTATAAAAAATGTAACCCCGCGTTTTTATATGGTTTTAATCTAATTCTTTAACGTAATTTTTAATAAAAAGAATTTATTAATTCTTTAATTGACGGGTACCCTAAAGATTCTAGGGTTACGGGATACAACATTACCTTTTAAAGTATCAAGCATGCTTAAATTATAACAAGTAGGAAGGACCTATTTGGTTGAGTGGAAAAAAGACATTAAATAGAAAAGAAAACATACATATAGAAAACCGACATTTTCTTCAATAGTAGGAATTAAGAATTCCATGTAAAGGTGAAAAAAATTATTTATCTGATCCCTTTCGCCTAAAAAAGAGTATACCACGTTAATTTTTCATTTTATTTTTAAAAATCAATTCCAACATTACAAACAGAGAAAATAGATCCATTCGATTATATATGAATCGAAGTAACATTAACACAGTAAGCCAGAACGCTATAGAATATAAATAAATAGGAGCAATGAGATGGAAATAAATAGATGTTGAAGGCAGATAATGGTAATTGAAAGTGTGGAAGGACAATGTCGCCGGAATTGCGTAGCACAAATGTGAACACTCCCATCGCTTTCTCTCTACAAAAACCCAAAACTAAACAATACAAGACAAAATAAAACCCTTCTAATCAAAGCCTTTTCTGCTTCTGTTTAGTTTATGTAGATAAAAGATTAAAAGTCTGTGTAGTCCTATTTATTTATTATATTTTTATTTTTCATTTGGGGTTTGAGGGTTACTATATGATTGGTTGATTATTCTTGTTCAATTGCCAACCTTGTGCTACATCAATGAATTTTTTTTTTGGCATTTGGCATTTGGCACCGATAAATCAACAAGTATATTGTTTTTACCTTTAACCATTTTCATTTTCATTTAATTTAATCTTTAAAATTGATATCACTAATTAACTTGGTTCTCAACGTCACAAAAAATTATATCCATTAGAATGTTTGTTTCAGTTTTTTCTTATAAAAAATTATGAATTAATTTTGTGTTAGTATACAAATTTGTTGTATACTATCAATTAGAAACACCTTGTATTTTATTTTTAAAATAATTATTATAAAATAAAAAATTCAATTATATGACAATCAATAATTAATTAATAGTGTAAAAGTGTAAAAAAAAGTTATTTAAACTATCAATATATTTCAATTAAACTTTAAGTTATTTTTATTTTAAAAATCACTTTTAAAAAATTTTGGTGTATTTATTTAAGATTTTGATGTAAAGTTGTTTTAAGAAACTTCTTAAAAACATTTAATGATAAATTCAATTTAAAATAAAATAATTTATAATTATGATAAAAAGAAAAACAATTTTTACTTTACATACATGTTTAAAAATAAATTAAATATTTTTATACATTTTAAATTTTGACAACAATTAGTCAATTTAGTATCTAGCATTAGTATTTGTTAAGACCAAATTGATTGACCCACACTAATATTGGGATGAGTAACAATTGCTAAAACGTAAATTAATTTTTTATCTAATGTTAAGAGCGAAAATTAATCAATCTGTTAACTTTAAGAATTAAATTAGGTGAGAAAATAAATCATGCATTAACGGCGTAAACCAAATATAAATTTAAGAAATTTTAAAAATTATTTTTAATATATAATTTAATATAAAAAAAATATTGCGAACAATTTCTATATGAAATACAATGTACAAAGTACAATTTCTATATGAAAATACGTTTGCGGACAGCTCCAAATAACTTGAATTATGTTTCGACATCCGAATTTCCTATTATTCTTATATTTTTTGGTAAATAATATTTAAATTTTACTTAATATATTTTTAAAGTATAAGCAATTCGGATTATTCACGTGGCCAACATTATTATCTTCTGTGTTCTTTCTTTTCTGGAGACTGAATTGTTTATACAAATATAAATTTAAGTAGAATTGTTCACGTCGCTAACATTAGATTTATTTATTTATTATTCTTTATAGCGCATTAATAAATGTTACTTTTACCGTATAACATTTCTTTACAAGTGAAATAATTTATATTAAAAGTTAGTTATATAAAGAAAAATACTGGCCGAAGGTTTCCGTCCAACCCTCTTGGCCTAGTTGCTAGATACTAGTGTGCATTTTGTCCTTTTTTGAATTTTTTTATTTTAAATAAGAATTATAAATTTTTAAATGGATTTTTTATATTTTATAAAAATGAATAATAAATTATTTTTATTAATGAATCTAAAACTTGATCTTTTAATAAAGTTATCCTGAGCCATCTTTTTGTGACAGCAACTCGAGTCAAATTGAGTGTAAAGCTATTTGGTACTTCCACTGATCAGTTACCACTTAGTGCGTGCGCCCATTATGCCATCCACTTTTCTTTTTTATATAGGCCACTCACTTATTTTAATTTAACAAATAAAATGTGTTTTCTTACCATGCAGCTTTCACCCACCAGCACAACTATTACCCACTTTATTTTGTTTTACAAAATGCGGGTCCAACACTTGTGTACGGCATCGCATTTTACATTCATATTTGACCCACCCCAAACATAGGAAGAGGGATACAATACAACAGAAAAGATTAATCCAGACAGTGAAATGCCACTTTTCTATTTTTGTTTAGGTTTTGGAAGGGGGGACAAGTTGCAATTCAGAACAATTAGTGCACTTCCATGCACTTCCACTGCCCTTGAAAACGTCCCCCGAGTTATTTCTATAGCATCTCCACTCCACACTTCACTGCCCTGACAAGAACTCAAGTCTCTGCCACCAAGAACCTTAGCCAGCTCTGATGTCTGCACGGCTATTACCGCCCTCTGTTCACTTAGATTGAAGAAAGCAACATATACTTCTCCTACACAGAGATACAATACAACCATAGGAATTAGAGAAGAATAACTTCAAAGAATTCTTTATTGTGACATGCTAGTTCACCCTCAAATGTCCCGTGAATATACATACACAAATGTAGTTTGGCTAACAACTATACAGTTAGGATGCCCATTTTTTAAGTGTGTTCATTGGGTTGGAATGGATAGTCAACTTGATGAGCTTGACTAATTAATTGATTTTTTTTCAAACAATTGACAATTCGAACTGAACCCGTCCTTATATTTATTTATCTTCTCTAGATTTTGATTTTTTTTCTCCTCTTAAATATATACTCCAACTGCAATTCTAATTTCAGGGATTTTATTAACTTTTTTATTATAGATTTATGTATTTTATTGGCCGAATTTACCTAGTGGCTCTTATTATTGTATTTATGTATATTTTTTATATATATTAATGCACACAAATTAAAGAAACATTTAATGCACGTAAAATAGTGTTGTATTTGGACTAAAAGTATCCTTATTTAATATCCCATTACTTGTGACATTGTCAACCCAATGACCTGGACCATATTAGTCTAGTTTTCATGGGTTGGTTTGGATTCGTTGGAATTCTTTATCTAAATTTGAACCAAACCTGACCAATCAATTTTAATTGGTTCAGATTTTCTATTCCCTCTAAAATCGAACCAAAATTAGTAATTTACTCATTTACAATCCTATCATTTGGTGTGGGAGGATTCGTTTGGCTTTTCCCGTGGGAAAGTAAACATGATTGTGTTTTCTGAAAGATAGGCCATTATACAATTTATTTTCTATTGAAGTGCTTAAATGCCTTTGATCACAATTAAACTCAAGATTTATCTGTAGTTTTTGTTAGCGACAGACCTTTTCTTCCTGTAGCAATCCAAGAGCGAAAGCCACCAGAATTAATACTATCTGCATAACCAAAAAACTTGCATCATGGATACTAAATTAGAGGGGAAAACAAGATAAACTCAACAAAATTGCATGAATCACAATCATTCTAGAAAGTGGTACATATTTACAAAATTTCACCTTCACTAGACTGTACTGTTGCACACAAGCCAGAATAACTATTCACCAGGGTTCCATTAGGGTTCAACTCCCACATCTGTTAAGACTCCAAACATCAACTTCTAATAGAATATACAAAATATATATATAAATGCATATCTAAAGGTTATTTCATTTAAAAATTTTGCCCAAGGCATATGATACTAGGATTTTTTATAAGCTATGATATTGAGATTGGGATAAAATAAATGGTGTGCACAAGCAAGATTATCTTTGAATTCTATAGACCCCAGAGAAAAACCACAGAAACTACACACTGGCTACATACACTCTTGCACAGCCTGAAGAGAGACTACAATATACCTGATTTGAATCCCATCTGCAGGGAGAAAATGTCCCTCTCTTGAACTCTTTAGAAGTAAGCTTGCGTTTTGGAGAAGCATCCAAGCAAAATTTTATTCTGTTGGTTGCAACTAAATGATGTTTCCTTTGATGATACTCTTGATACATACTCACTTCATCTCTGCATCAGTATCAAAGTAACAATTTCTGTTGTTAACAACATTAATACTCAAATCAAAGTTAGGGAAAATGGAACATAGAAAGATAAAGCAAGATTACAATGGGAAATAAAGTTCTCTCTTGTGCACACAAAAGGGGGCAAGATGCTTGTTTCCTAAACTCCTTTTCCAACATATTCTTTCAAGATATTGGTTAAGCCTTTCACTAGCCCAACCACTTGCCTTTGACTCAGTGCAGCTTGTGAGGCCTAATGAATGAGTATAGGTTGTTTTCATTTCTTTGATGCTTCTTCTCATTTGCCCACCAAGATCCTGATCTTCACTCTTCACGCTTGTGATATAAGGAAACTGCCAATGCAGCAAAAGAAATATGCTATTAATTTGACAAACATATTATTCCCTCCACCCCAAAAAATAGTTAGATGGCTCACATGCCTCCATATTATTTGAGCTGAAAGAATTAATCTCCAAAAGGGTAGGATTTGTGATAACATCATATACGCTAGAATCAATCTTCCGAACATCCCCTCCATACATAATGGGAGACTTTGCCATAGACCACAGAGTCATCTGTGCCATAAGAACACAGTCAGAGTACACAAGTTAAAATTAACACATGAATATATGGGAAAACAATTTAGTGTGCTTTTATGAATACCTGTGTCTTCTCTTCTTCTAGATTGAGGTTACTATACCTATGTGGACCTTCATTTGAATCTTCAAAAAAATAATATAGGTGAAAATGCAGTATCATAATCCATTTTCCCATGAGTCTAAATTCGAACAGATTGTAGCAGTTTTCTATGTATGAGTTTGCAAAACGTCTTTTGAGTTTTATAATCAAACAGTTTCAGTGAACCAGCAATGTCCACATCTTAATAGAATATATATATATATACATATATGCAGACTGATACTTCACAATGGCACAAGATTCTGGTTTCACATAAAAAATTATTTACATAAAAAATAACAAAAACGGCAGAAGATAGAAGAAAGATAAATGAACAATGAAAAGAAAAGTAATTTGGTCTATAAGTACATTGCTGATAGCTAACTGATCAAAAGAATGAGAGTCATGAGATTCATACAGGAAAGAGAAAAAGTAGCAGCCCAGCCTCATTACCAGGATCAGTTAGCCATCCAAACGGTAGCATATCCAAATCAGGCCAGGAGTTCCCCATTAAACCATTTGCTCCTATCATATTAGCATTTGAAAAATCCCTGATTGAATCAAATGAACTAAATTCATATGATATAATGAACGAATAACAGATTAGGGATTGAGAAGCAACATAGTTGCAAGGTACTCTGAAGACAGAAACAAATATTTTGAACTAAAATATAACAATGTACCTTGTTATGTCAAAATGAGTTTTGACATCCTCCCATGTATCCCAGTCATCTCCTGTTATACGATACATATTGACCAGTCCACTGACATCCTTGGCCATGGCTGGTGTCACACTGGTTCCAGGAGACAGAGAATATACAATGGGGCGATCAAACTCCTTGAGAACCTGAAATGACATGTCATTAGTAGTTTCCGATGGATCTTCCATAATATTACCAATCTCATTTTCTGTGTGAGAATAAGAAAGAGGGAGGGAGGGAGGACAGAAGGAGAACTGCAGAATACCTCAGACACATAGCTTATTTCATTTAAATCAAAGTCATCCCCAAATACACAGTCATGTTTCACTGCATGGAAAGTAGAAAAGCTGTTAAAATAACTGCTAATGAAAGGCAGAACTTCTTACTTTAGTTTAGAATCCATTGAGTACTTTCTATTGCTTTTTAACTTCAGCATAACCCCTGAATTAAAATATGAACAAATAGGAAATCTGTGGCGATACATAAGAAACATTAATTGAAGTTTGCGAGACCACTAAATACCAACTCCACCTCAAAAAGTATAAACAATAATCTTGATGAAAAAATACAAATATTAAACAAGAAATAAGTACAAATGCTTAACTTATCCAAACACGGTGGAATTGATACAATAAAATGTTAAAATCATCGCAATTGCTGTCAATGACATGAATTCTTTGTGATAGAGCATCATACACAGAATGTAAAATAGTAATCCAATTACCAAAATCAACACCCCATGCAGCATACTGCTCATAAAGGGATCTCAAAAAAGCTTTCCCAGCTCCCAATTTTGTATTTACACTCATGAAACCATGAGACATCCATGCACAAGCCCTTTCTGGAATTGCTATGTCTTTTGCATACCACACTCGACCAGATTCTTGATAAGCAACTCCCTAAGAAATTGAAAGAGGAGGTGATCAACGAGAAAATTTGGACTAAGGTATAACAACATCCTCATCCCTTGATTGTAATGTTATATTTTAGATAAAATGCATTACATGGGGCATCCATTATGACTGATTTTTGTCCTTTAAAAAAGCAAGAAAGAAAGAAATATAATCAAATTATAGCATTAGTAAAAAGCCATACCGTCGTTGTATCAATGATAGGGGTGTTTGCATTGACAGCTTGTGTGCTTATCCCTCTCATGACATGAATCCCAAATTTTAAACCCATGCTATGTACTTGATTAGCTACTTCAGCAAACCCCTTTCCATCTTCAGAAGAAGGCCACCTTCCTGGGTCAGGAAGCATCCTCCCCCATTCATCAATCACATCAAATCCAAGAGAATCGTGATAAGCTCCCTTGACTTTCCTTCTATACCAAAGGTTATCCACCACAACATACTACAAGAGTTGAAGGAAAGTTATCATGTCTATATCTAATGAAAGTACTACAAACATATTCAAACTCATCCATAAGCTAAGGTTCCTCAGAGAAACTATACCTCATATCCATGATCATGGAGACGCTGAGAAACTATTGCAGCACTCTGTAAGAACTCTTGTTCGGAAATTGTCCAGGAAAAGGAATCATAGGAGTTCCAACCTCTTGGTGGGATGCTAGCTTGCTGCCGGTCACTCTCCAATACATTTTGAGAGGACACACTGAAGTGACACGATTAGATATATTATATTGGAGTCATCTCTACACTCTACTCGTTTGTCTAAAATCTCACAAATAATGACAGAACAAGGTCGCAAAGATTGTGGCATCCAAAGGTTGCACTAGGACATGATTGCAAATTAGGATGCAATTTAATCCGTCATCATCACTATTTTCAGCAATTAGTTAGGACAAAATTGAAGCTTGCATATAAGATTTCAAATTTATTCCACAATCCACACACACTTCCAAATTGAAGCTTGTTTATAATAATTCAAAAAAAATATTTATGATAATCAACATAAGTGCCGGAATCTGTACCAGATTCCTGGAGTTGACTTCATGCAAGAAAAGTGCCTAAGGCCAAAGTGAAATTGAGATGCTGATTTAAAAATTCACCATAGGTATATGATAACCACAAACCGCATACGGAGCAGCTTTTGTCATGCAGTGATGAAATACAATATTTGAACTTCTAAAGCAACACACGAGATCAACCTTTCAAAAAACAGCATAAAACCTTTTGCGTTTTGAATTAAATTGTGCAATTAACAAGAAACGATGAGATAAGGGAAGCAATTACTGATGGGACTTATCTTCCAACGTGGATAGGGTTCCGTAAGGAAACAATGCAAGTAAAACAAGCAATCTACTAAAGGATAGCAACACAAAAAGAATAGGAAGAAGCCATGTTAATATACCTCTCCAAACAGAGACAGAGGAGAATAAAAAGAGAGACAGAGGATAAGGAGAAACACTTCATGATTGCTTTTTACCGGTACCGCTGTTTCGTCATAAAGTTGAACGCAGTTTATATACTAACAAAAATCTCCATTATTTTAGTTCTTTAATTGGGACTTGGCGGACTCTTCTTAGTGTCTTTAACATGCTCATTAAAAAGCTAGAAAATGTTTATAGAAAAGGTTACTACTATTATATTGAAAATAAAAAATATTTAATATTTTTAAATAACTAGTTCAGTATAATAAATATTATTTCGTTAATGTTTTAATTTTATGAATTATACTGTTAAATTGAAGAAGGAAAAAACAAAAATCTAGTAGAGACGTGTTGTGTTGTCAAACATATACATATATCGACAAAAGTGACTGGTAACCCTTAATGCACAAGAACAATAAATTAAGAAACAATTGTACTACTTTATGGGAGCGTTTTGAACGAGGTTTGTTTCGCACGTGCGGTCTTGTTTAATTGACAGCCTTGTTTTGGGAACATGACATTATCTAAGGTGTCAAGAGAAATGAAGGGGCAGGGGCGTACCTGCAGATTCCTTGCACAGCATACAGAAAAGACCCGTTCATTTGACTTGGTTCGGCTCTTTTAACCACTTCCGTTTGATGAAATATTTTCTTTTAACCACTTCCATCCTTGTTGACCATCATATAATTCTCTTTCTAACCCTATCAGTTTTTCCAATTTCCAACCACTGGCTCCAGAAAAATACCGCTATTATCATGTTCAAAACCTGCAATAACGACCCAGTGGCGATTCTTAAAGAGCCAAGCTTTGCCTATGTGACATTGGGGCCCTGAATTATAACTACACCGTTTTTTTCACAATCCACTTTTTTTTTTCTCGCGATTGAGCATATTTCATATTTTTTAGCTCCTCTATTAAAAGATGAAATGTAAAATAGTAATCAATGATTTAGAAAATCAAAACTTAAACTTTTTAATAACTTTATAATTTATTTTACATGTGCATTTGTTTTATCACATTTTCTAAAACATCTTAAATTACACTCTGTAAGGAGCCAAATCCTCTTATCATAATCATGGAAAAGCGTCACCCTCACATTGTAAAATCAGGAAAGAAACCTAGCAACATGTAATTCATTAATGATTTGCACATTTTTCTTGGTACAAAAATTAATCAATTTTTTTTCCTGGAAGAAAAGTGGACGGAGAATTGCTACATGTTAGATGAAAAGACAAAATCCACCTGGAATCTCGGCAAAGAGAATACTCAGAATAGGAAATCTGTTCATTAAAATGATAACCAACAGTCCAATCTCATTCCCTTCAAGCCATTATCTCTGCTCCAAATTTCTATTTACTGTCCCTCCTACCTCAAAGCTTGCATTAACAGCAGCCCAGATTCCGACGTTTACCCTGGAGATAGATAGAATTCATAAACTTAGATGGCATATTTCTCCCAAATGCATCTTGAGTGAAGGCCCAATGTTATCGATAAAATTGCTGTAATCAGGCTCTACACATGCAAGGAGTCAGAGGGTTCTCCCATAGGTCATAGTTAGGGAAAGTCTCTTCTGGCAATCCCGTCCGTGTCTGGTGAGTAACAACAACATCTTCTACAAAATTAGCCCAACCCATGTATGGATCCCCAAAAGACTTGGACATTAGCCCTTTGTCAGGCTTAATAGATTTTAGACGATGACCCATGTATCTACGTGCCCCAATGATCAGCTTAGCAAAGTTACCTCCATGGGTCATCACGAATACATCTGACTTCAAGCACACCAAGAAGTCAAGAGCTGCTAGGCTGGTCACATGCTTTCTGAAACCATCTAACTCTTCTTTAGTTGCCAACTCCTCCTTGGTAACCTGTTATCGAATGGGGAAAAGATTAATCACATTGCAAATGAACCAAAGGAATTCATACATGAACTGTGACGTTATGGAGGAATAAAGTTAATATATTTACTTAATTATAATGGATAATAAATTTATATAGAGCAAGAGAACATTGCATCGTAGCTTAAATGCTTGATAGCCTTAACTGACATTAGAATCCCATGTCATGACATCACTAGATTCACTATATAACGAATGAGTGGGATATTTTCATAAAAAACAGAAAGAGGAGGCTTCAAAATCTTTAGGACTTCAAGGAAGCACCATGGTCATTTTTTATAATTCATGTAGTAGTGGAGAAGCCTTACCAGATTAGGGAACATATTCCTTAGTGGAGCCATCCGGTTCTGACCACCATAAACCTGTCCAGAAGCTACGTAAATTTGAGTTTCCTTTGGATAGCCCATAGCGCGAAGAATAACAGCCACTTCTCCAGGTTCTAGAGGACATCGTCCTTCCTTTCGCTTCTGCAGAGCCAATTGCCACAGATGGGAACCATTCTGCATTATAAACAAAGACAATATGACCAAAATGCCCCAATAGAAAGTTCACAGTACTCAGCTGATTTCAAATAAAAAATGTAGTATGGCCACCTTGTACCGTCGAGGCCATTCCTTTTTTCTATACTCTGCCATTTTAGCTTTCTCCTCTCTTGTCCCCACAAAATCGCAGAATGATAGCCCCACCATTCCTTTCTCAAATCTAAGATGCAGAGCCCTGTTTACAGTAAAATTCTTAAATCACTGACAGTGGAAAAATGCACCCTAACTAAGCTACAGCAAGATCTTGATCACAAATGTCACATACATATAAGGATTAGAACTGCCTGTTCGGTTTCTCATCCTTGATGCTAGCGAATCGGCCATCTGCTCTATATCAGGAAGAAATTTCAGAGCATGATAATTAACTCTACATCTCAACTTGTTGATTTCAGGAGGAACATTGTCATATCTGAAACAAAAACCAAGACATCATGACAACATCAATTACATATTAAAAAGTGGCATCTAGCATATAGATCATCCTTGGCCTACCCCAGCCTGTCAACAAACGGTTTCAGAGACATAATCTTCTTGTCCTTGATTCGGGGCAGAACATTATCGATGTAAAATTGTGCAGGTGCATATTTTGGAATGTTTTTTACGGTGCGTCTGAAAGAAAATATATTTTTGCTTTGTTAGTCAAGCCAAGTGTAACAAACCACAAAAGGCATCAATAACAAACACCAACTACCAGCAACTTCTTGTTTGACATCATCGGTAAATGTTTGAAAGACAGAAATATGATCATTCCGTTTGTGTATTCTCTGACCATACACAATCCCCCCTCCCCCCGGGGAAAACAAAAAATTCAGCACCAATTTAGGACATGTTTATTGAACAAGTAATTTGAACACTTATACCAAAACCAGAGATTTAAGTCTGGATGAAACAGATCTTGACATATTCATCCGTCTCTTATCAGCTATAACTTGGCATGTAAGTGTTCAAAAGACTCAAATCAAAAGCATGAGAATTTAACAATAAATTCATAATTATCATGATACCTAGTCACAAAACCCAGCACTTCAATCAAACATTATTTTGTGTCAATCAGTACACAGATGAAACAGAAAATAGAAAAGATACTGGTTCAGGACATATTAATCCATATCTGAATTTTAAGGGGAAAGGGATATGTCTATCCATCTCTTTTACCAGCTTGGGATTCAAGTTTTCAATAGGTTAATAAAAAAATCACAGGAATCTATCAAACCTTATGCTAGTAAATAGCTCTGATTTATCAGTAAACCACTCTGGGATATCACGGACAATACGAACATCATACTTCAGGTAGTCAATGAAGTGGTCCACATCAAAAATATCTTCAAATTTCCTGCAATCATGAAAAGCATCATCATGGTCAGCAAGGAGGACCGTCATTGAAATCTACCAGACAAGGCAAGAAACTAATGGTAGAAAAGAGGAAAGTACAGCACAGCTAGCAGCGCAATAAAAGAATTGACCTGAGTGAATAAAAATTCAAGATCTATTTGACTTTATTGGTAAAAGAAATATGATATCGGTGATCTGATATGTCATACATATGCTTAGCAAAATGGTGGTAATAATTACAATTTAAACAGTTAGCAAAATGATTCTACAATTTGGAACGAAAAGATGTTAGGCTAATACACAAACTTTTGTTACTAGAACTTTAAAGTGTGGAAAGTTGTTCTCTTTACAAGAACACAATGACTTTACTCTTGATTAGATTTTTAATGGATTCCGGATCTGAGTTTGCAGAAGAAGCTGACTCATTAACCATGTCTTTTCCTTGCTGTCAAATGTAATTGCCAAGTAAGAACACCATTAGACAACTCAGCATCCACTAACACCATGATAACAGGGATAAATGGTAGGGACCAATACATAAATGATTTTTCATATGAGGACCAAAAATGTAGAGTTTTTTCATGTAAGGATTAAAACAAAAAAGGGTGTCAACTGTAGGGACCAAATTATGAATTTAAACTAATTAAACTTATCAAAACAATATAAAAAAAATTTTAGACAAGATATCTCACGTTTGGTCTTTCCAAATCTGGTCCTGCTTCAATACAGGCAAAATAAGAGTGGCATTCATTATTTTTGCCACAGCCACTGCATTGCATATCTGCATTTTGAAATATGTGCAAAAGTGAATCAGTTCCAGACTGTCATATCTTATAATGCCCATTTCAAATTACAATACAAGACAGTAAAATCAGCACTGTGGATCAAATGCAACACTGGAAATAGTACAGTATTGACACAGAACTTTAATACGCATAAGAATGCAGAGGTGGTTCTTCAAAAATATTACTTGGGCACCATATCTAGATTTCATATAGTCAAATCAGTCTCTTTAGTTGATTCTATCTCAAATGTGCTGGTCCTTCAAAAATATTACTTGGGCACCATATCTAGATTTCATATAGTCAAATCAGTCTCTTTAGTTGATTCTATCTAAAAGGTGAGCCATAAAATTTAACAAATATGCAAATAAATACCATCCTTGGTTTATTCACTTTTTCTTTTTAATTGCAACGGACAGTTCAAAGAACATTAAGTTCACATATTTTACAACAGGAATAAAATTCACCAACTAAAGTGCACCAGTCTACCAGAGAACAATGGCAATGCAAGAGAAAACAAGCAAACAGTATAATTATAATGTCAAATTCGAAGTGAATTCTGGAAAGGAAAAAAGTCTACACTAGAGAACATCACAAATGAAAGAACATAACTCATACCGCAATTCTTTGTTGATTTAGACCACCTTCTGCATGTATGAATACATAGCCATTTGTTTCATTTTCAGGAGGAAGTTCTACATGGAGGTATAAAAGTACTATTAATAATAGCTGTAGTAGAAACAATATACACAGCACTGATATGAAAATACTCCACAGTAACATGTATGAGATGAATAGGGAATATGACATTAAGAAAGAAATGAAAAAAATAACTTGCAGACCACTTTATAGAGTATAGATATACAGAACTCTCTTGTTACAACTAAAAAGTTTCAAACGTATGAATTTTGCAAAGTTTTTTTTTTTCAAGGGAGAAGGTGATAAAAAAGTTAAAGGTTCCATTCACTCCATCAACAAGAACTTGCATCGCAGTGATAACTAAAAAGTATCATCATGGTTTGGTTCAGATATCTGTCTTGTGATACCAATTATAATTGCCGTTTGTTGATGCTAGTGACATATGCAAAATATGTTAAATTGTCATAACTTCTGGATGAAGATATTCTCATCACTTTATTTGTTAATACCCTGTTTTGGCATGGTTTAAAATGCTGATGAGATGTTAAACGTAAAAATATATTTAAGGGACAGAAAACCAGGAAACCTGATATAACACCATCCTGGCGCTCAGCACAGGGCTTCCAAGATGTCGTGGATGAGAAAGGATTTTCCCAGAGAGATGGTGATTCTTTAACCTAAAAATATTACCACAGAGACCATGTGAATGGAAAAAGAACACAATTGGCATTGAACAATACAGAAGGAAGAAACGAAACACCAAAACAGTGGTCCTTCTGAGAACTTACATGAGGGCAGTGAAGAACAATCCCATCCTTTTTACACAAGTAAGGGGCATTCTACAATAAATTGAACACGAATTCAATTATAGGAACTTGCTAAAAGTAAAAGAGTAAAACACATGACTGCATCAGCTGAATTGTTTCTTTCTGTATAACAATAAAATCTATGCATTACTTGTGCAGCTACTCATTACTGAAGTTATACAATAGCTGAACATTACCAAATCAAAATCAAAATAAAAACAATCTATTCCGCATACAAATTCCACGGTAATTTAATTCAATTTCAGATAAACGTAATAACACTAGGCATAGCTCATAAGGAATTATGTTATCCACACGCCGAAATGCGAAGAAGGATGCAATAGTAGTAAATCTTAAAATGCAGGCAGAGAGCACTCACGAGTTTATGGAAGATTGTGAATACGGAGACTAAACCAACGAGAAGAAGAAGCAATGTGAAAAACAGGGAGATCCTGGAGTTGTGAGGAGAAACCCTAGGGTCGTCGGTGAAGAAGGAGCAGAGGTGACGGTCGCGGTCCTTGGAAGAGTGGCGATCGTGCTCGTCGTCGTCGGGGAGGTGATTGTCGGGAATGAGAGGGGAGGAATCGCCGGCGGAGCCGGCGTCGCGCTTCATCGGAGAAGAGGAGGCTCGGCTGCCGAGGGAAGAGGAGTGGCGGAGCTCCGCCATGCTCCGATTCGCGATGGAGTGAGTTCTCTCCCTCTCTTTTTCTCTTTCTATGACTTAACTAAGAAGCAGTAACAACTGCTTCGCTTAGCACAGGGGAAAGCAACGTTTTCTTGTTAAGGGTGAGTCCCATGTGAACTCAGATCCACTTGTTTGCGCGATTCTTTGTATTCTTTTCCACAAGGAGCAACCACTGTGTATTATTGTAATGTCACGATATCATTAGGTACTGTATTCTCGATTCTGTAATGTAATTCCCTTCATTTCAAGAGGGCATGATCGTCATTCACACGTTGACACTCTTCGCTCCTCCCCGGGCCTGCAAGTGGAGCCTCCTTGTTTACTCGTTTATATTTAAGAATTGATTGATTATTGATAGATGATATTTAACAACATTTTTTTTAATATATTATTATTATTAGTTTTTAAAATTATTACAATTTTTTGTAAAACTATTTAAAAAATCATTATAATTATAATTATAATTTTTAATAATTTTATAAGTTTTATAAATTTCAAAAATATATTATTAACATTTTTCTTCGGGTGAGAGAAAAAACAAATGTTTATAAAAAATTATATTGATAATTTATTTGTATTAAGTTACAAATAGAAAATAAACAAATAGAGATATATATTGAGTTACAAAAAGTATTTCTATAATTTACATTATTTAAAAACTCGTCGTATATTTTAGAGTATTATGTACTCTTTATATATATATATATAAATATATTTTTATTATTTTTTTTAAGAACTACAACGAAAATTTATGAAGAAAGCAAATGCTTAAAACTATAAAATAATATCATAAGACATTGTCGGCCTCATTATATTTTTAATAATAAAATATAAATTTTTCACTACTCACAAGGACTTATCCAATGTATGTAAACAAAGTTTCTTGTTATTAGTTAAGGAAGTTAAATAATATACAATTTCATTAATCTCTCTAAATATATGAAATTTTTAATTTCTCAATCTTTTGTTAGTTGATCACGAATAATATCCACAATTGATTTATACAATTGACAATTATTAATATTTTCAATAACAAAATTAAAAGCAATATTAAAATCGCATTCCACCAAAAATATATTTAATACTAGTATTTCAAACTACTTCAAGAGTGACAAACCCCAAAGTTTTATCATAAAAACATTAGTGGTCTCCAAATTTTTTATGAAACTCAATATTCATTCATCACATGGAAAATGAAGCACACATACATGAGAAGCACATTTACCACTAACTTTTCTTTCTCACATTTACCACTAACTTTTCCTTATGCATATGTATTCATTTTTGTCCAACCACTAGGAAGAACATCCCATTTAATATGTTGAATATGTGAAATCCTCCTCAATTGATGAACTACACTTACAAAAAGTTGAAGATTTTGTCATATTCTTTCTAAATAAATTTGCATATGATTTGGTGAAATCCTCCAATGCAAACAAAATTTTATTTCAGGTTTGTCATTAGACGTTAATAACAATAGTAAATAGTTTCCTTCATTGTATGTGACTTTGAGCAATTTGTGTCTTGTTCACATTCTATATCAACCAATCAATTAGTCCACCTGAAAAGAGATACACTACCAAATTAGAAGAAATGTTTTCTCAAACCAATTTGGCATGCACACAATCTCTTAGCACGTGAATGATGGTTTCGTCCTACACGTGACATAAAACGCAAAGTGTATTATCATGTAAACCTTGACTTTGGCTAAAAATATTTGTCAAAATATCATTATACAACACTTCCACATAAAACAACTATGACATAGTTGAATATCCTTATGCCAAATCTTTTCTCCAAATTTCACAGACCTTAACATTATCATCCCTTTTTAACAAAATATAAATTGTTTTTGTTGAAAAGTTTATATCAAGTGCAAGTACCTAGATGAAACAATCACTTTGTAAAACATCACAAGGAGAAATGATTCTCATAATTTATGAAATAACCCAACTAGGAATAATCTATTGAAGTTTTCCAATATTTCATTATCTCTCAACTGAATCTATGATTAATATGACGTACTGAGGGAATAAATTTTAGTCATAATAATAAATATGTAGTCTCACGATGAAAGAGAATCTTGCTAATATTCCTTAAAACAATAATGTGTCCATTGATTATCCTCAATAATACATATAGTATACATAAATGTAAAAAGTTAATTATGAGTTGAATGTTACTAGTACAAGTAATTCAAAATTTAAATTTTTTAACTAAAATTTGAGGTTTGATCATAGATTTTGACATATGATTGTTATTTTCCTTTTTAAACTTTAAAAGCTAATTTAAGAATGTTGGTTGATATTTGAGTTATATTGTGTGATTATAATTTAATTATATCATTATAAATGTTTAAGACATAAATTATCATAGAACAATAAATAAGTTCGACTTGAAAATTTATTAATTTATTTAGTTTATAGTCTGAAATTTCAATTAGAAACAATTTTCTACTCAAATCACTATTTAGAATTTTTTAAATACAAAATCAAACACTTAGATTGTATTTATAATTAAATATATCTTTATCATGGTAAATAAGTTAATGTTTATTTTTGATCATTTGAAAGATAATTGTATTTTTTTATTTATTGTTTATGAAAAATGTATTACATATGATTTCTATTTTCACATATGAAGAGTAAAAGAAGAAACATTTTGTGGATGACACAAATTATATTTGACATATTTTAAAAAACAAGAGACAAAAAAATCCAATTACTATTTTTTTATGAACTAAAAACAAATATTTTATATTTGTATAGACTAAAATCATGTTAATTATTTTTTATCATATTTTACTGTGTTTATCAAGACACTTTAAACTTATTTGCAAGAAAGGAAACATATTTATATTACTAAAACATTCTCATAATATGTAACCATGTGTCACCAAACCACAAATCAAACATAAAAAGTCATAAATTAAAGATATAATAATATCATTTGTAGTCTCGATGACATTTAATATAGGGGTCATTTATACAAAATTAGCTTAGACTTTTATTGTTCTAATTCTTAAGGTTGTTGTTCAAATAAGTTTAAAATATTTAAAACCAATCAACCTATGTAATATGGTAATGAAAATCATTTTCAAAGTCTCTAACACAAATCAAACATTAACCAGATTCACTAATTAGACATTTTCAAAACAACTTTATTCTCGATTGGAAATAATAAATATTGTAATTATTACTTGCGAAATTGTATGTCACACGTATAAAAAAAAAAGGTGAAACATGTATTATCTACTTTTTAAATTGACTTTAAGAAAACATATATTCGAATCTATTGAAATTTTTGTTGGTATGCTTTAACTAAGTTTGTCATCTAATGTGCCTTATTGATCTTATCATTAATGATACTACTTCATATACTTTATCCTTTAAATAAAATAACGAGCAAATACATAAATTTTCTCCCAATAAAGGTTTATGACAAGGTGCCCTAACGTTTCCATATTTCTTTTTTCTTTGTCTTGAAAAAAATAGGTTTTATTTATTTAATACAAGATTCACGATAAGAAACAACACTATATACACGTATCTAAATATGATCCAATTATATCCCACTTTTTTTTATCAATGTTTGTCTTTTCTTTTCTCAAATTAAGACATCTTAAGTGAAGTTGGTAAATAAGGTCTCACAGTTATTATGTCCTCTGAATTTTTCTTGTTATAGGATACCTAAATTTTCATTTAACACTAATTTTCACCACACTTGCTATTTAGTAAAATACCTTGGTTTTCTTATGTTAACAAGAAAGTAAGGAAAATGATTTTTCTTACATCCTCTATAAAAATATGCAAAGACTAAAATAAAAAAGAACTATATTTACACAAACTTAAAACATTTAAGTCAATATTTGTTTTCACTCACTCACATTTCTCTTAAAATAACATATGAACCACTAAAGCCAAGTTACCAAAAAAAAATCATTTTTTGAACAATAAATTATTTTGACAATGATAATGATTATAACAACAATTACAGGAGTGACCATGACTATATAATGTTGACAATAGTAATAATGATAATAATAATAATATTTATGAAAGTACTTACTATAATAATATACAAATAATTTCAAAAAAGTATTACTGTGATCATTACTATCATTTTTGCCCATAATCAAACTATCACCATTGATAACTAACAATCATTATCATCATTAATTATTTTATATTTATCATTATTATTATTTATAATTATTATTACCACAAACATAATTATTATTAATAGTTATTATTTATCCATCTTATTATCATCGTGCACACTATTATCATTATAATGATTATAATAATTATTATTACTATTATCATTACTGCATATTTATTTTCAATTACACATCATCACAATAATATTTACGGTGCCATATTATGGCCATCCACATCAAATGAGTTTGAGTTCAAATACAATAAACAATTTGCATAATTTAAATTTAAGATTTGATGTTAAATTTTAAAAATAAAAATAGCCAAAGTTGTAAAACTTAAAATTGATAACTATATCGAATAGGCAACAAGCAAGTTAAAATAGGTTAAAAATGAATTAAAAATAAGTTTAATTTGGAATTTACCTTAAATTATTGAAAAAAAAAATATTAGCGGGTGTCTTTCGTCCTTCTCAACCAGGCTATATAACAGCTAGACAGTAGTGCGATATTAGTGTGACTAATCGTTTAAAGGCCAAACGAGGGTTTAAGAAGACAGGCGAGCGAGAAGCGGTTGCCGGAAAAGCCGTGTCAGCGAGCGCTGCATTGACGACGATGGCGGAGTCGGTGAGACTTCGCGTGGTGTTCGAGGATCGTGGCATGTTGAGCAAGTCAAAGAAGAAGGAAGGGTTGAAGCGTTGCTGGTTTCTGCTTAAACCCCAGCACCGCACCATTTCCGATGTAACCTCTTATCTCCACAACACTTTCCGCCTCCATCGTACATGTCCCCATGGCATCATCCTATCGGTATGCATATGCATGTTGTTCTATCACACTTTTCTTCCTTTTCACAATCACGAAACAAATTTGCATATCTTGATTTCATGATTTGATTCATTTATTGAATTGTTGAGTATCACTTTGAGGATTGGAAATTTGGATAACTGTAGTTTTTGTTTTTTTTTTGGGATTTTAATGCAGATGGATGGTTTTGTTTTACCATCTTTTGAGTCTACTTGCATTTTGAAGGATAAGGACATTGTCTGGTGAGTTTATGCAATTATGGTGTATTTTTCACCCACATTTTGTGTTGTTGTCTATTTAGTTTATACCTGCAGTGTTATAATGAGTGTATATACGTCGCAGTGTGAAAAGAAAAGGAAGCATATCGACTGATTATAAACCTGCAATACTGCCACCTACAACTTGTGGTAATCAGTTTATTGAGTTTCCAAAACTTCTCGCTATTGAAGGGGTTCAAGAGGAACCTGGAAGAGAAGAAACCATGTCCCAAGGGGATGACGATGACCAACTTGAAGATGCAGTTTATGTGGAATCTAAATCGGATGGGAATGCAATCTCCAAGAAAAGAAAAGCTTCAAAGAAGCTCAAGAGCCCTAGGTTTGTTTTTAACCTCAAAATTTTAATTGTTAGTACAAGGAAACTTACAGAGTTGTTAAGAGTTTTTTCAGCATTATTAATTGGTATTTTTTCTTCTGAGTGTTTTGGAATCTGGTCTTGTTTAAGTATTTTTTTGTGTTGAGGTTTTTCCGAGGTATGTTCTGTATATGTTAACATATTCTTGGCAAATCTCTTTCAGTGGGAATTTGTGCAATAGGCATTAATCTTTCTGCTCTTATATTAACTTTATTTGGTGTTTGATTGTATGATTACCTGGGATATCCATTTTCTGTTCAAAACCTTTTTGCATTCTCCTTGTTTGGAACTTCGGAAGTAGTTATTGGAGCACATAAACATTATTTGGGTTGTTAACTTCATTACTATCTTTTACATTCAGTCAGAAGAAGATTAAGTTGTCTACTACCGAAAACTTGGCAGTCATTGCAGAGGCCCATGAGGAGGAAAATGGAAGCTCTCAAGGCCGAGTTCATCAAATGAGTCCTGTCAAGAAAGACAAGAAGAAGTCTTCCAATTTATCTAGTCAGCCAAATAAGTCAAGCGACCTTAATTTTAATAAACAGAAGAATGACAAAAGTGGCCCAACAAGTGATGAAACAAGGTGCGTTTACATCACATTTATGATTCATATGATATGTCAATGGTGTATTTTTCCCTTCTCTGATTGTGCATTGCAGTGTATATTTGGTCCCTTTTAGGGAAGGCAATTAGCTGATAAGATTTCATGGACAATTTTTTGTGTGCATGTTTGGTGATCTTTATCTTGGTTATTTTTTGTCTGTCTGCGTCTGTCTATGTTTGTAAATTAAGAGGTGTGCTCTAATGGAGTAGATAGCAATATGCCTTCTTCTGTTATGTATATATGGATTGTTTAATTCCTGAGTTCCTCCTATTAAACCCTTTCTTTTCATCTAATTTTAAAAATCCCTGTCCCCTTATGATGAAGATGTTGGCTTCCAGAATATCAGAATAATTTTTTTTTCTTATGTTTCTCTGATATGTTGTATAGGTTTGTTCAGCCTCAAGATGAAACTGAAACTAAAAAGGTAACACTTTATTTGCACTGTTTTTGAATACACACATATATTCTTGTCTGCACTGAACTAAATATGGCAAAGTTCTATGCTGTCATGATGGCCCTTTCACATTTTTTATTTTTATTATAAATTGCAATAGCTCACTTGTAAACATATGGAGAATATTTTCAGTTTAAGGCTTTAAGCTTGGTTTTTTATCTTATCAATGCTGAGGTATGATAATTTAGTGAGTAAAAAATATATAATTTCGTTAAGTCAAATTAGAAACTACTGCTTGTAGTTGATTCTAATAATGTTGTTTCCTTGTGTCCTCCTTCCTTTCCTAAAATGGTAAAATGAAGTTGTGTCAGGATATGTTCACATGTGTTTGATTTCCATCCAAAGCAATTTTAATAGGACTTGATGTGGCCAAAGATTTAATTGCCATTATATATTGCCTTGATCCGAAGGGCCAAAATAAAATAGAGTAAATACTCAAATCAAGCCCCCGAAGATATATAGGACATGATGTTAGTCCTCCAAAGATTTTGTACATTACCAAATGTTGCTAGCACAAGTAGATCGGCACTTGTGTTCCTTAACTAAGGTCTGGGGCTTGATCCCCAACTTGGACATGGAGCTGCAATTGGAAGTACCACTTTACTTCCAAAGGGGTCGACCTGGTAGGAGGGAGATTAGTTGGGTGCAAAAAATAAGACCTAGGTACCCCCTGGCTTACAAAAAAAAAAAAAGATTTTGTACATCAATTTGGTCCTTCATAGCATAAAAATAGCATGAATTTGGGGATTGATTTGGTTTTGAAGATACATCTTTCTGGGCACTTAATATCACTTGGTCATTTTATTATTTTTCAATAGTCAATACTTTTCAAGTCTATCTCTGCACAAAAATTGGGGCATGTCAGGTATTTACACTATAATTTTATTGGTTTTATTTTATTTTGTCAGTTGCCTAGCAGAAGTGCCCGGCGGAAGAAAGCTAAAAGAAGATGGCTGAGGGAACTAAAATTAGAGAAGGAGAGGGAGGAGAAAGAAAAGGTAATCTGGTTCTGTAATGCTACTGCAGATATATTTACCTTTTATATGGAGATAAGATATCACTTATGAACAGTGTTGTTAAATAGCCACTATAGCGCTGTTGTGTTGCGGAATTCCTTGGATTCACAATCGCGACTCTGTCTGCTATTGCGGCCACTATGAGTGTCATGGTTGCGGCACACATCAGGTTTTGAGAGATGGACATGGGATTGCATGGGACTTTTTCCTACTCAATCCTAGTGTCTACTCCCCTACTCATGTAAAACCTGTTAAACTTCACCCATATGTAAACCTCTGGTCATGGCTTCATGTAAGGATCAAGGAAGGACTCCTTCACTTCTCCATTAATGTTTGTTCACCTCCTCTTGCATCATCTTGTCATCTTTGGCGAGTCTCCGGCCAATTGAACTTTTAAATTAATATTATACCAATTTTTATGCATTTTATTTTTATTTGCATACAACTTCAAATTTTTATACATATATAATTTATATATATCATATATTTCAACTGCTATGTGACTTCAACTATTTGCCTGCACACTATCCATTTTATGATATATCAGATTATTGGCTTTCTGTCATTTTCCGCAATCTGCAATTGAATAACACTGTTTATGAATGGCAATTTACTAGCTGTATATGATATTGTTGATTTGTTGAGTTATAGACTTTTTGTCTGGTTAATAAGATGCCCAGATCATAGTATTACAAGGGTTGAAATCATTCATCAGTTTTTTGAAGGTTACTTGTCTAAGCTTACTATTTGCAAAATGTATTTAATCATTCTTTTTGAAAGGAAATGTTCTTTTTTTCAAATTATCAGCTCCATCAGACTCCAGTGCTTGAAAAAGATGGACAAGAATTACCTATCAAAGATAATAATTGTGTTGTTTCTGATATTCATCAACAACCTGATGAAGAAAGTGAAGAAGAGGTTGACATTGTCCCCGTGGAAATTAGGCCAGGGCACATTCGGTTTGAGCCCCTTAAAAAAGGTTTGAATGCAGATCTCAGCTATAAAGATTTATAAATTAGCAGTTGTGTTTTTGGGCTTTAGAGTTAATTGCTTTCATGATCTGATATATGTTCATGGTCTATTTGATGTAGATCAGGATCAGGCAGTGCCACAGAATCAGTTTCCAGTGGTTGGTTTGCTTTTTCTCAGTAGAACATTCACAATTTCCGCTGTGTTTTACTCTCCATCATAAATAGCCTATATCAAATATGTGATATTGTGAATTTTGCAGAAAATTGTACTATGCATTATTATTATTGCATTTGAACTTCTTATGTTGTGTTTTATTTGGGTTTATAGACTATAGGGCTTGATAAAGAATGTTCCAGTTAGAAGTGACTTGTGATTGGAAAGTACAAAATTTATGAAACAGCTTTTTCTTCACTCTTAGTTCCTTTCTTAGATGTGATGGGTGAGGTGGGGAGCAGGGGGGAACTAACAAAGTTCTTTAGGATTATTCTTGGGAGATACTTTGAGAGGAATCAATGTTAATATACATTTTATAGCACTTGAACAGCTCATGTAATCCATATCTTGATTCTCATTTCTCACTAAAGGGCTAAGAATAGTTTGAAGTTGTAGAACTTCAATGTTGATTTATTACTCAAAGTTTGGTGCATAATTGTATTTCCATGTCAGTTTTGTAATATGGTCAAAACCTTGCAGAAGGCAAGGATTCATTTTCTTGGTGTTTGAGTATCAGTAAATGTTGCTATTTTGTCACGATATTTCAATTGATTTGTAAATGTTCTCTGATTGTTACAGGAAACATTTCAGTGGAATGGAATTACCAACAAGAAGAAGGGCCAGAAATGGGGTAAAGAGAGAATGTCTTCCCGTAAACAGGATGACTATGAACTTTCCAGTGAAGAGTGTCCTACAGTACAGAATGCTGAAAAGGAACACACATTCAATGCAGTAGATTTTGATAAGCTTAAACCTTATACAAGCTTGCCCAAGGTGTTTTTCTTTCCTTCTCCCTATCCCTAATGTTTCTTTATGGCATTTCTAATTCTGCTAAGCATCCCAAAGTTAATTAATCATTGACAATGTGTTGAGAGTCTTTTCAGCTGTTTTTGGTTATACCATTCAAATTCTTATCTGTATTATGCCATGAATCTGTAAATTCTGCTGCATGGCACTATATTGGTGCTTTTTAATAACTTATTCATGCACTGCAGGAAGGCGATGTAATTGCATATAGATTGATCGAGCTATCATCATCTTGGACTCCTGAACTTTCCTCCTTCAGGGTACATACACATCAAGTCTGCTTTTGTACTATATTATAAAAAAAAAATTCTTTGCATCGGAAGTTTAATATACATTACATTTATCTCCTTGCAGGTTGGGAAAATATCTCAGTATGATGCTAAATCAAACAGGATTTGGCTGGAACCAGTATTAGAATATCCATTTGATTTTGATAAAAAAATAGATGAGGATGCATCTCCTGTACAGTCTGATCCATTCCCTTATCGGGAAGATGGTTCTTTAGAGGTAAAGCTACTCCATTTCATTTTTTCCCGTTTATTTTGCATTGTAGCTTAGTGAATGTTTGGGTAAAGCATTTGTAAAATTGATCCTGAATGAAATTGATTTTGAAGTGAAGTGATTTATATTTGGATGTTTTTATTCTAAAAACAAGTTAATATCAAAACTGTATAAATTTTTTTATCGAACACAAAAGCTACCTACAGTTGCTTGTCTCAAAATCAATTCTAGACCAAGAATCAATTATTGAACTTAGACTAAAACGTGTATATTTATCTAAAATTATGTTAGCTGTTATTTCAACATGATTTTGTAGAATTTAATGTGAATCCAAGCATGCACTTATCCGGTAGGGGAAAAGTTAGTATGTCCGCCATGGTAAAAAATATACTAGAGGTATCGGTGCATTTATGCATCTAATTTTATCTTACGAAGTTAAAACCTTAATTGAATTGAATTTCAAAAAAAAATATTTCTTATAAAATTAGCATGCTGCTGTATTTGCATGAAAATGACATAGTTTTTTCCTTCTGCAGATAGATTATGTATCACTTGCTGATGTTCGAATGGTTAAGCATGGCCATCCTGATTTGAAAACTGTAGTTGCTTCTACTGATGCTTTTGTCAATCCAACAAAAGCAACTAACATTAGCACTGGTGAAAAACATGCGGCAAAAGCAACTAGCGGTAGCACTGCTGAAAAACTTGCGGGTGATCAAACTGCCGTAGGAAGTTGCCAGCTAGAAAGGGAAGGTCATATCCCTGCTAAAGGTAATGTACATTTAACGATTCTTGAAGTGTATGGTTTATAGAAATATGAAAACATTTTGATGCACTGAACATGCCCATTTCTTTACAGAAAATGGGGAAGTAAACGTGTGGGACGAAATTAACGAGGCATTAAAGGCAAAGAAGGCCAAACTGTCGCACGAGAATGGCTGGAGTAAAGGAGAGAGCTCAAGCACGCGGTCATGGTCCCATAGAGCCATGAGATGCAGTGCGCTGGGTCCCACAATGGCATTTTTAAGGTCGAACAATGAACTCTAAGAAACAAGCCTACATTTGGGCCATATCTGCTGTGTCACCTTTCCGCAGTATTTTGGTATATATGAACAAATTACCGAAACCATTATATGAACAAATGACCGAAACCATGGTCTGCAATGAACGCTGCTTGTCCTGATTTCAGTATATTACAGGCAAAATATTTGAAGCCTTATTCTTAAAATCCAGATGTTATTTGCAGTCCTCCTGAAAACCAAGCAGAATATTGAATCAACTGCTATACAAAATGAGACACGATTGCTTACCTTCCTAAATGCCAAAAATGAAAATTATGATTATAGACAAAAATTTATACTTTTCACACAATCAACTGTTAAAATTCTGTTAGTTGGTAAACCGTATTATCTCATGTCTGTGAGCCCTGAAAAATAAAAATTGTCTGCGACTCATAAATCAGGCAGGGTGAAAGAAATCAGCGTTGCATCACTCAAGTGAAATATGGGTTTTAAACTTCGTTTTGTTTATTAAGGGAAGCGGTAACTAATGACAGATAATGTATCGTTCTACAACACCGTTAAAGATTATTAACTGTTATGTACTTCAACTGCAATTATAGGGCACGGCGTGCATGTAATCTGTATTGAACAGGCACGGAATAGTATGAGCGTGTGTGAGTGCAAATCTACATAATTCGGGCTCAACTCAACCCATTAACTTTATCCTCTACTTCAAGCTCGGCCATCATATTCTCTAACCCTGTACCACGATCCTCCTCTTTGTCATTAATCTTACTCTGCGGTTCAACACCTGAACTAATGATATACCCATCTGATATTAGCCATTTTCCATTGTTCTCACGATTGGATTGTTTGCAACTATCATCCTTCACATTATCATCTAAGTCAGGCAAAGAGAAAGATAGTGATCTTACCAGGTTCTTGGGGATGTGAGAGGATTCACTGGCCGAGGGTAGCAACATCAGAGGCGGTGGATTACTCCCTCTGCGCTCTGCAATGGAGAGGAAAGAACCTTTCATTGGCAAATTGGAGTTCGTCCCTCCGAATGTGTGATTTGCCGGCGAAAATGCCTCTGATGGTGATGAAATATCTTGTTTGTGAAGTACAGAGGAACTTTCTGAGAAAGATGCATCTTTAACATAAAAGGGTTCGGTCGATTCAAGGCTGGATGGCGATGGCTGCCGAGAAGACACAAAGGACAAGTCGGACCAGTTGGTAGAGGAAGGTGAAAAAGTAAATGAAGTGGCATCATAATCAGAACTTGAAGGTGAAAGTGTTGGTGACTTGGAATTGAATTTTGGGCTGCAGCTTATAAAACAAGGAAAAGGATTTGATGTGTCAGGAGGAGCAGAGAAGTCCATGGCATCAAGATCAGGACTGCCGTTTTCCCTACCTAAGCTGTTATTTGGATAGCATTCAAAGGAATCAGGTGAACCACATGGATGAATTGATGATGGAGACAAAGGCTCATCTGCAGAATGTTGTTTATCAGCTTCCACAGTTACTCCAGATTGATCGTTGCATGGGGTTGAATCAGCATCACAGTTCCATTTAGGGGATGTGAGCAATCCACTAGCAAACTTCCGCCGCAGTCTTGCCCAACCGTGTTCTCTAGCTGGAAGGCGAGTCTCTGACCCTGGATCGGACAAGGGAAAAGGTGGAACAACCCCACCAGCAAGTGCCTTTTGGAAAATCTCAAAATCCAAATCATATGCATCAACTTTTCTTGGCATGGGCAACACTGATTTCTCCTCCACGACCCCTCCTTTGTCAGAATCAGCTGATAATCGTTGCTGATCAGAAAGTGCGATCCAAAAAGCAGGTGATTCTTCACCTTCATGGATGCTAAGAATTGGACCCTTTGCCTTCTCATAACGGATAACCTGAAAGGCTGCACTCCTTGCATTGCATGACATGACCGAGTTACAATGTTTTCCATTCCAAACATATACAGCAGAAGGAACATGAATAATGAAGGCCCCACGAGAATCAAGAGCTTGTGCACCTGGCTGGTTAACCATCTTGGGGACCAGATGAAGAGGGTCATAGGGGGAGTGAGGAGCCATACGGTACATCCTCAAAATAGAATTTGGACTCGCAGGCATAGCATGGACCCGTTTCTGACACTGCAAAAGTTGACAAGCGAAACCCATGTTTGGGTTGGTCACGGCCCTTGCAGTCTTCACAAACTGAAAAGCATCTTCAAAGCTCTGCCCCTCCCTCCACATGAGATAAGCAATTACCAAAGCCGTGGATCGAGAAACCCCCTGACAGCAATGGACAAGGACATGCCCACCTTGCTCTCGAACATCCTCAAAGTAATCAAACACATCATACAGAATACTCGTGATGTCCTCCGTGGGGCTATCTTGCAGCCAAAGCGTCTTGTACACAAAATCACCTTTGAAATACTCAGCACAAACGAAGCCAACACAGTTGAGCACGTGAGTGATTCTATTCTGCCTGAGGAGTTCGTGGTTCTTGGCCACCGTATCACTCCCCAAGTATATATGCTCAGCAATTCTGGAACACTCCTTGTCAAAGAAGGCCAATTTGTCCTTCTTGAAGAGAAAATCCTTGGTGGGTTGACTTGAATCATAGGCTCTGATGGAGCCTCTTGGTGTCTGAGGAAGTGGCCAAATTCCAAGATCATCAGATCCCGCACTAGGCCATTCCTCTACGCTGCGCTTGTTGATTGAGAGAGGCTGAAGAGGTGGCAACAGTGGTCGTGCTTTGCTATTTGTTGGTGGCTTACGGCTATTAGGAGACCTATCACTCCATGAAACCGAACGAGAATAGCTTCTCCTTGCAACACTGCTGCCTTTCTCCTTCCCCTCTTCCCCTAACATGTTGTTGCTGGGTATGCCTAAAGGATGAAAAACACACAAACTTGATCCATACCCATTCTTCCTCACTCTTCACTACAGAGGCAAAATAGAAAAAAGCGTGCTAAGTGGGAGCTATTTCCAAGTCTTAAGATTGAAACGTGTAAATAGACCTCTTATCTTGAGTTTCTTTTACCTTTTGTTTTTACATAAGGGTTGAACTTGTCAGTACTGTAAAAACAATCTAGTGTAGAAAATAACATTTTGGTATCTTATAAGACAAATAGTTAAAGAGACATGACATGCCTCTTGCTTCTTGCCAAGTCCATAGTATACTACCGTATCTAAATCCACTCATAATTTTAGTCAAATGAAACTATCCCAAGTTCCAACTCTACACTGCTTTCTTCTATTTTTATTTTTATTTTTATTTTTATTTTTATATACATCACATCTATATTTTATAAGAATCAATTTTATTTGATAAAATTATTATATACAACAAATTTCTTTATTACGTGATTACGTATTTATAATTCAATTTCAATTTCATTCATTAAGTTATTTTTCTTTGTTTAGTATAATCACGTTGTGCATAATGATATATATCAATGTAATATACGTATATGCTTAGCAGGACCACAAAATTCAAAAAAGTAATTTTCCATTGTGCCGATTGACTGAGCATACCCTAATACTAGTACTACTTAGTCGTTAATTTCTTTGTTTTTGGTTTAAAGAAAATAAAGTAGGTAGCTTATTGTATCTTAATGCATAGCATGCATGTTCTACAATTCAATCATTTTAATATAGCATATATATATATATATATATATATATATAAAAAGTCGTTTCTGTCTTGGTCAAAGGAAGAGGTTGTGAGTTGTGACTGAAAATATTTTTGTTTGTTGAACGTAAGAATAAAATTAAACAATAGGAAATTGCTAAGTTATTGCAAATTAGTATATGAAAATAGAAAAGGGTCAAAAAAGGGTGGCGATGTAACTAGAAGCCAATTACATAACTTTCTGGTCCGCATGGAAGACCCGTCCAAAGTAGCCAGCCGCCTTAGAATTATCTTTGTAAGCACGTCATTACGTGATACATCCTTACAATATCCAACCACCCCAACTTTGTCTACTTCCAAATCCCAACTTTAATATACTCTCTCTCTCCCCTAAAGAGTGATGCCCTTAAAACTCTCCCAACCTTAGATGCACATTGGAGTGCATAGAAAGAAGAGTATCAATTGCATTCTTGAAGTCAATTTTAGGCATTGGGTAATTTATGCATGTTTAGTAAAACTAATTTTGAATAACAAGTTATTTAACAAGATAAATATTATTATAAGATGTTGTTTGAACATTATAAAGTGGTATAAACATGCATACATTTTAAATTACTTGTGCATATTTTAAATGATTGTGGATTGTTTTAGAAATGATAAAACATGGACACATTTTTTATTTTCAGGTTTCATATTAAAATTTAAACAATAAAGTGAGTTATGCATGAATTAAAAATTAAAATGTCAAACTTTTACACTCCTATGTTCTTTCCCAGTAAAGTAAATTATTGTTAGGTTTCATTAAAAAAACATATTCATTTATTTTCTTCTTTGCTGTTAGTTAGTGCTTTAAAAAAATATAACATTTTTTAAGCATTTGGTAGTTGACAACTTGGCATTTTAATTTTTAAAGATGCTTGGAGAAAACAGGCCCAAACAGGGTAGCCTTACAAAATTTCATTTGGACCGGGCCATCTGGATAAGGCTAGTCGATCATATAATAAGGACTCTTATCCAAGAAAAGAAGAGGATGGATGTCTTAAGGTATATTCAATTCTAACCTGGTCTAAAAAATAATTATCATTTTAAACATTTTTATTTATATCAAATTATTTGTTACTTTTAAAAATTAATAAAATATTATTTACTGTTTTCTAAACTTATCATTGTCTTTTGGTATTTTTATTAAGTGGAATGAAAAACATTAACAGAATCAAAGTAACATGGTGAAACGAATTTAATAGTAAAACTATCAAAGGAAGTAGTCATTGAATAATTCTGTCCTTATTCACTACTCCAATCTATTACCATTCATGAATGTCTCCTCCTAGTGTAGTTGTTGGTTTGTGGTTGATTTTGCCTTTCAAGTATTAACTTGGGCTATTTTTCAAGATTCAATGGAGCTATTATCATCCATTATAATTTTTTTTACTCAATTTTTTAATTATGTTTTGCCGATTTTTTTTTATTAGAGATAAATTAAGTTTATGAAAAACCTTTTTAATTGAATTCTTTTATATTCAATGCAAGTTTATTCACAAGCTCAAGTAATCATTTTTATTCTTAATATTTTCTATCAATTGACAATTAATGGAATGCTTAAAAATTATGGATATAATGAGAAATCTTGTGAGTATAATTGAAACTAAGATTAATTGCAATGTTAAAGGATGTGTATATAATTGAACTTGTTGATTCAAGTGTTCTTGTGAGTTTATGAACTTAATGTTACTAAATCTTAATAGAATTAAATAATTACAACATTGATTTTAAAGAATTTCATTTCAAGAAATTGGACTTAACCTAATTTAGTGAATATGGACTTCAATATTTGTAGTTTGTCTTATATTAATTTAGGTGAAATTATGGAAGAAGAACCGTAAAAAGTTTTGAATTTCTAATATTTTTATCATCCATTGTTATCTCTAAAAAGTAAAAATAAAAAATCATTTTTTAGATTTAATTAATATTTATTGTTAAATTGAACATTACAACAATATTCATGGAAATGATATGCTAGTACTAGCATGGGTTAAGTGTTTTTTATTTCTTTAAATGAGTGTATTCATATTCTTTTTTTTTTTTCGAACAATATCAAAATATGCAACCCCAGAAAATACATTATGGTAGTATATTTTTCACACAATTTTACGAAGTTAATGCATTAAAATAACTTGAAAATCCTATAAATCTACGTGCGCTATAGTTTATTAAAATGCATACTCAATATTTTTTCAAATTTTTAGATGGTAGGTGCACCTTAACTCAAATATCAATTTTCCAAGGAGTGGATAACACTCCTTTAGAACATCATTTCTAATTCTAAAACAATTGCTTCAAAGTTATTTTTATGAAAAATAAAATAAATAGAACTCTAAAATTTCAAAAGATGCTTCGATTTAAAAGAAAATTGAA
Source organism: Mucuna pruriens (assembly GCA_025330945.1). Classification (NCBI taxonomy): domain Eukaryota; kingdom Viridiplantae; phylum Streptophyta; class Magnoliopsida; order Fabales; family Fabaceae; genus Mucuna; species Mucuna pruriens. The sequence continues at coordinate 899,011 of JAENHJ010000296.1, forward strand.
TTAGTAAACTCAATGATCTGAAGCGATATGCCTTAACATCTTCCAAAGCACAAGTCTCTTCACAATATACATGCATAAAAAAAAACTCATTAAAAAAACGTTGAAATGCAAACTAATATTAAGATATAATAAATGCCATTAATTGAAAAACAGAAATAGGCTAGACGTGGAATTCTTATCAAAGAATTGAAATGTTTCCGAGATGAGTTCATCTTTTCTATTTTATTCGACTTAAAAAAATTTTATAATCATTTATTTAAATATGATTAGACTGAAATTTGATAATATTTAGATTAAAATTAGGTCAATTTAATTTTTTTACCCAATATACTAATCTTAATACAATGTATAGTTAAATGGTAGAGTTAAGGAACTATATATAAAATTATAATTAAAATATGTTTTACAATGATATTTAATTCTGGTAGGACATCATATTATTGTTGTTCAAATCTTGATTATGTTTTTTTTTTTTATAGGATGATGACTACTTAATAAAAACTTGTGAAATTTGTTGATCATGTTGAACAATGCTTCTAGATTTAAGAACTTTTATTGGTGTAGTTTTTGGATTATTTATAGAAGTATCATTTCCAACATTGTCAATAACAAAAGTGCAGATTGAGTATCTCCTTCTTCTCCTCTTTATGGTATATTTTGGGCAGAGGTAAATTTTTGTCAATGATTTATTGTACTTGATAATGGTACACTAACAATGAACAAAGTATAAACTTTAAGGGAACTTTAAGTTGAACTTTAAAAGTGAACTTTAAATTTTTCATGCATTATATTTTAAATTGAACTTTAAGTTCCCTTACTTTTTTTTCTTCAATTGTATAAAGTAGAAATTGAATTTTCAAACCTTGCTTCTTCCCCTTGTAGTTTTAATTTTCTATGTTTAACATCTGATTTCTTTTTTAATTTTGAGATCCATTGCAAGTCATTTTTAAAATTATTGGATATGTTCTATTATATAACTATATTGTCGCACATTAATATCATTTCCGTACTTCACTGGTTTCAGTATTTATATGTATTGGGAAACAACAATACCTATTCCCTCCTCTATGAACGCAAAATAGGCACCGTGCGTAAGCGTAAAAAAAACAATTGAAAGAGGAGAGGGAAGACGACACCAGAATTTTTACGTGAAAAACCCTCTCGAGAAAAACCACGGGACCTAGTCTAGTAAAATATATCTACTATAAAAGTAGTATTACAAAGTGTTTCCTCAATCTCTGAGGATCTCTCAATGAATCTCACCCTCTCGGATGGTATACAAACCTCTCTGTATATATCTCTCTTTCTCTCAAAAGGAATACAAAAAGATACTCTAATTCTCTTAGGGTTTCTTCACTTGGATGTGTCTCTCAATCTAACCCCTTCTCCTCTTATAAAGATAAACCTAGCGGGCTTGAGAGTATTGGGCTTTTGTCCACATAGTTGGGAGCCCAAAAATAACTCAACATGTTCATCCCCAAACATTGTGACTTGTGAACACAATTAAGGAGGAATTCCAACAATATGTTAGGTTACGTATGTTTAATAATTTCTTATAAAATATTTTATTTTTCTCCACCTTGGTAAACCATTTTTCCGATGAAAGAAGATTTTTACTGTGTATCATCTACAACATGCAAGTACTAGCTATTGTATTTTAATTGTTTATTTTCTTTATTTTTATTAGAGTGACGAAGGAGAAACCAAGATGGTGTTCTGACCGTCATTTATTTGATATGGAGCTTTAAACTATTATTATCCTTTTTCTGATATAGCCTGTGCATGAGAAGATTGAAGTTGTTGATTCTCAGTGGATTGTTCACAAAGGTCTTCTATTACTAAGGAATCAAGTATTTTGTTTGCCACGACTACTTTAGACTTAACAATTTTACTAAAAAATAGGCTATAAAGTGATTATTAATAATAATTTTCTTTACAGGGTGAATCTCAAACAGGGAAATCACAATGGGTGGGGTATGTTTCACATGTTTAATATTCTTTAGCTATATTATTACATTGCATACCATGTTTGATTACATTTTTCATGATCGTACTATATGGAATATGACTTTTCTTTTTTGCCACATTAAAAGTTTTATGATGTGTTAAAATGGAAGTAGATTTTGATGGTAAAATTTGTTGGTACTAGGTGAAAAAGAGGTGTGTTGAGCTTGATTCTTCTTAGGCTTCCCACTTGAGATTCTTGCTTACAAATTGCGATAAAGAGTTTCTTCTACTACTTTTGTTATATGAATTTTTGTGTTCACGACACATGGTTTTGGTTTTTAGGTTTTTGATAGATTGGGTTTATAGTTATTTTTCTTCACGGTCGGGGTTAACGCTTTAGGATTCAGTTTTCACAGTTTAGGTCTTACGGTTCAAGGTTCATGGATTCAAGGTTAATGGTTCAGGTATCACGATTTATGGTTCACAACTCAAAACATCTTATCTCTTATTTAATTTTGAGGCCTCTTGCAAGTCATTTTTTAAATCATTGCTTATGTTCTATTATATAACTAAATTGTCAAGTATTAATATCGTTTCCTTAGTTCAATGGTTTCAATATTTATCTGTTAGGTTTCATGTTTCATAATTTTTTATAAAATACATTATCTTTCTCCCCCTTGGTGAACCATTTTCCCAATTAAGGAAGATTTTTATTATGGTTTGTTTGCAACATGCACGTACTAGTTGTTGTATTTTAATGATGTTTGACAATCATTGGGTTTGTATTCGATGCAAGAATTTTAAGATTTGTGGTAAGTTATGATTCTTCAATCTTATCTCCATGATACTGTCACATGGTTTGTTAACTACTAAACATAATATCAAATTTGTGTCTTCTTTGACTAAATAAAGTAGTCATAAATTGAAGTTTATGAAACACAAACATGTATCTTGATCATGTTATCGCCTATAATTATAGTAAATTGTCGGGACCCCATCCCAATGTTGTGTCATCTTTCTGCTTGCTAGACTATTGTGTTGGTAGTGTAGAGTCAACCATCAAAGGCAGTATATAATATATTGATAGAGCTCAAATATAATATATAAGTGAAGAACAATTCTGATTTTACAAATTAGTTTTATAAAGTAGAGTTGAATTCAAAATTACATTGTAATATGATACCAGAATGATTCTAATTGTGTTATTATTGTTACATGAATGCATGTTTGTTGAGATACATGACGTTGTGTGTGGCATATGATTCAGGTTGAATATGATTCAAGTTAAATTGTTAATTCTAAATTCTTAATTTTAGAATATTGAATCATAGATTAGTTGTTTAATGTTTCTTTAAACACTTGGTACTTAAAATTATAATTGTATCACTCTTAACATTTTAGAATGACTTGGTTCATGGGTGAGGTCTTGATTTTACTCTTAAAAGATGTGTTGATGAGTCCACTCTTATATTTTCAAATCATCTTAATTTTAATGGAGTTTTAAACTATTATTATCCTTTTTAGACATAACATGTGCACGGGAAGATTGAATTTATTGATTTTCAGTGGATTGTTCACCAAGGTCTTCCTCAACTAAAAAAAAAATTAGATATTTTGCTTGCCATGATTACTTTATACTTAACAATTTTACTCAAAAAAATCAAGTTATAAAATGATTATTAATAATCATTTTCTTTGTAAGGTGAATCTCAAACAGAGAAATCACCATGGTTTATAATATATATTCCAGGATAAATACTATGAATATACTAAAATATACTTTTTAAAATAATATAAAATATTAAATTAAATTAAAATAGTTCAAAATATAAATCCTGATGTAAAGGTACAAAATTTTTAGCTAAATGTTGTTAGGGTCGTTGTTATAAAAAAAGAAGACCAAATCAAGTTAGTGGGCATGATCCTCTTCATTTTCCTTACCGCTGGACTTGTCATTTGTCAATGGCTTATGGCTGCAACTTTTTCAAGATGATTACTAAATTTGAAAGCTACCGTAGCTTCCTTTGAATTGCCATCCTTGACAAAGGCTCATTTCTTAAAGATGGATCAAAACTCATCCTTTTAGGCAAAGTTCCTTAGCAAAAATGTCATTTACAAAAAGACTAAAATGTTAAAAGGAAGAGGAATTACAAAGTAAAAACATGACATGACACCATTAAAACATAAGTCACTAATCTATTAGTTCATCTTGAAGGGTACCCAAATCCTTCCATTTTTCATGGTACTAGATAAATTCCCTTATTTTACTCGCACAGAATAAATGGTGTGTTTGGAAATTTATTAAGAAAAAAATTACATTTGGATGGTAAATATTATAGTTATTAACTTCTTAAAATTACCTCTAAAATATATAAAAAAAAATTACATCTAAAACGTAGAAAAAAATGTTAATAAACTAATTTTCTTAATTTTCTAAACACCGATTGCTTGAAGAGGTAACATTTTCTTAATTATTATGTCAATTGACACTACTTGGATAACAAAGTAAGCAAAACAAGTTGTTTTTAAACTATTGACTAAAAAACCTCCTAACCACGTCATGCATGGTATTAGGAAGGGATAAGCCTCTCATTCTAATAAAGGCTTATTAATAAACTTAAAACGCTTCTTAACCTAAAACACCAAAACTCCAATTCACCATTATAGGCAAGCTATTATCTTTTATCATCGCTTCACATTTTTTACAGGTACGAAGATTCTTTATTGTGATCAAAATGGTTGTCTTTTGAAGCGTATAAGCAAGTTAAGTATTTTTTTTTTAATATTATTCAATGGGTTTTGCTAAACCACTACTAAATCCAAACCAATCTTTACCAAACTCAAAACCTAACTTGTAGGAAGAAGACAAAAAAAAATAAAGAAACAAGAGTATATAGATATATGAATTATTAAATTCATCTCTACCCTCGTTAAATAACACATTATATCACTCCTGATATTTCCTTTTTTTTCTTAAAAAAAATTGTCAAACATGCTCTTATTCCAGGATGTTTCGAATTGTGATTTGTGGGCGTGATACTTGTCAACAGTGGGGTGTTTGTATTTACAAGGAAGGATCCACTGGAAAAAGAAAGTATATATATTGCATTGTTTATTTTATTTGTCGAATAAACAAATAAAGAAGATTTCGTGTCAACTTTGTGAAATGATTGAAAAGTACTAATAAATACAATCATTAGTTACTTGTGAACATGGCACAAACATTTACATGTGAAATTAAGACACCTCGTATATAAACCATTTAACATGTAGGAAAATGTAGGTATCATAATGTATAAAACATACTTATTTTTAAAATTTTATATTTAAGTCACATCTTTTAATTACATCGTTTATCACGTCATGTATTATTATTTTCTCTTTTCTATAATTATATACACTTCTTGTATGGCAAGGTGATTATTTTTTTAATAATTATTGACATAGACTAATCTTAAAGAACTTGTTTGAAGTGGAAGAAAGGGGTGAAACTGTTGACTCGACCTTGTTGGATTCCTTCCACAAGCACTCTTCTTCACCCTGTCATAATTCAGTTGCAATTCTTGTTGAAACAATGTCCCTTGAGGTATATGAAAAAGTCTCGCTGTCGGTGTTTGTGACCTCGAAATTTCGTTCTCCAATTTTGGGTTGAATTTTGCATACCCTCAAGTTTTTTTTCAGAGTTGTGAGCTTTTGTCCCTTTTGGTTATTATAGTTTGATTCCCTGACCAAGTTATATATATACATGATGTATGTGTTTTGGAGTTGCAGATAGAGTTTTGGACAGTTTTGGTTGCTATTGTGTGCTTCTTGGTATTTATTCTGAAGGAGATTATGGGAGGGAAGAGTTCGAAAGGGAGTGGTAGGAGGTATGAGTTGGGTGCTTCTTCTTCATCTTCATGGGATAATAACTATGGTGGTGGATACCCTCAACAATCACCATACCCTCCTTATCAAACACCTCAGCACCAGAGTGCAGCAGCATCAGCTCCATTTTATGACTATTCACAGCCAAAAAGGAAGTTGGATAGGAAGTATTCCAGGATAGCTGATAATTACCGTTCTCTGGATGAGGTGATTAGATCATTGCATGTAACAGTGCTTTGTGATTTTCTCATATTTTGTGAGCAATTATTTGATCTTTTATTTTGCTTCTTGTCATTATCATTGACTCTTGTCTTGTTGGGGGTAACAACAACATTGACTTAAACAACTATATTCCCTGATATGCTAATGTGAATGCAGTTTAGATAAAGTTCAAAGGAAAAATAGAAACTGAGATAAAAGGAAGGGAACCAATTTAATCCATCTAATCAGAGTTCACTTTTCTGCCTCTTCTACTATGAGAATTGAAATATTTAAGCTCTTAATTAGTTAAAACAATTAGGGTTTAGTGTAATAATAAACATGAGAAATAGAGTAGCTCTTTTTGTTGTATCCAAGATAAAAAAGGGCATTAGAATTATATCATTTCTTTCTGCACTGAGTAAATCATTTGGTTCAGCAAATGGGCTTTATATTCTAGCCATAGAAATTACACAAACAAGTTCAGCTGAAAGAAGTGGCTTTAGAGAAGCTGCTGTACGGATCATTAATTTTAGAGAACAAATGTGCAGTGAGGTTGGTTTGAGATATATGGATGGAGCCAACTGCATAAATTCTTTTTACTTTTTTCTTTTTTTCTTTTCTCAGGTTTCAAGATATCTGTTTAAAATATCACTTACTAATTAATTGTACAAGTATCCTTATACAAAATTATAGATATATCAGAATTGCTACTCTTGAAGTTGATAGAAGTCTGTGGTAAACATGTTTTGGTTTATAATAATAATTTATTAACTGTTTCAACTAACAATTAACATGTTTACAACTCCAGAGAGAAAATACACAATATTTTTGTCCAATAATGAAGTAATGAACACAGGTTACTGCTGCACTTGCGAGTGCTGGGCTGGAATCTTCTAATCTCATTGTTGGCATTGATTTCACAAAGAGCAATGAGTGGACAGGTGTTATCTCTTACTCACAATTTGATGCTTGAATCTTTTGTAATGACTTATAATGCTAAATAAATATATATGTTACTTTGAAATTCAGGGAAGAGGTCATTCAATCGAAAAAGTTTACATGACATTGGAAGTGGTCAAAACCCTTATGAACAAGCAATTTCAATTATTGGGAAAACTTTATCTGCTTTCGATGAAGATAACTTGATTCCTTGTTTTGGATTTGGAGATGGTAATGCCAGATACTGCTTTTCCAATGAAGTAGTTCTAGTTTCCAGATTGCAAACATGATTTGTGTTTCTCTTTTGTCCATTTTCTTTCAGCGTCTACACATGATCAAGATGTCTTTAGTTTCTATTCAGAAGAGAGGTCCTGCAATGGGTTTGAGGAAGTTCTGTCACGATACAGACAAATTATTCCTTACCTCAAACTTGCAGGTGTTGCCTTTATCTATTATCTTAGAATTTTTTAATTAGGCTCATTATAACTCACTGCATTAATGTGATAGGACCCACTTCGTTTGCACCTGTTATTGAAATGGCTATGACTATTGTTGAGCAAAGTGGTGGCCAATATCATGTCTTGCTAATAATTGCAGATGGACAGGTAATTCTTTAATTCATATTTCACAGTTAGCTTAATGAATACTTTTAAGTACTTCTGTATCAGTCATCTTAAGTTTCATATCATAAATGAAGAACTGAAATGCTGTAGTTGTTACATTCAAGCATAGTTTCATTTGGTTTACCAACATGTCATTTGGTTTGAGTGATAACTAGATTTGGATCCCTTAAGTAAGGTCTCAGGTTCAAGCTTTGTAAATAGAAAAAATATAGTTGGAAGGAGAGATTTCACTAAAAGTAGCCAGTTAGGTTCTCCGGCAGAGATTAGTCACCAGTAAAATCTATAAAAATTCTGCACCAATGTCATGGTGACCCAAAAAGTTTCATTTGGTTTTCCATGGAAATGTTAATATCTACTGTAGCTCACTAGCTCATAATATCACATGTTAACATGTTACATGTCACCAATTGCAGAAGAAAACTACATGGGCAAAACTCTATCAATACCTGGATAAATGATATTAATCTGTTGTAGATATTCATTGTTTCTGCCCTGTGCTAGGGCTTCAAAAACTGATAGCATGTTGTCACAGGTGACTAGAAGCGTTGACACACAGCATGGAAACTTAAGTCCACAAGAGCAGAAGACAATAGATGCAATAGTAAAAGCCAGGTAACTTAATAGTTTTCTCTCATGTGGAGTACCATTCTGCATTCTTATATTCTTTAAAAATTGCAGCGAGTATCCACTGTCAATAGTTTTGGTGGGAGTTGGAGATGGACCATGGGATATGATGAGGGAATTTGATGATAACATCCCTTCTCGGGCATTTGACAATTTTCAGGTTTGATGTAATTCGCTTAGTCATTTTTTACTTGCCATATTTAAATCCTCATGTTATACCGAAATGTGAATGTTTTCACTTGGCTGAATGTAGTTTGTGAATTTTACCGAAATAATGACGAAGAACGTAGATTCAACGAGAAAAGAGACAGAATTTGCCCTTTCAGCTTTGATGGAGATACCTTCTCAATATAAGGCAACCATAGAGCTTGGCATATTGGGGTAACAACTTAAACATCATTTCATTACATTAAAACACTAGTTATAGCCTGTTATGAGGGTTTCTCGGGTGTAATAGCCAATAACTGAATTTGAAAATCTCATGTCATTGATATACATAGTGCGCGGAGGGGACATTCACCAGATAGGGTTCCTCTACCCGCACCACTTTATAATAGGACTTCTTCCAGCATCAGCTCAAAATCTTCAAGGTCAAACAGTTCTCTGCAGAGAGCACCTACACATACTGGCTATGACAGTGGTGTTCACACAGAGCCATCTACAAGTTCTTTATATGATAATAAGGTATAAGACAGACATAGTTTACCCTTCCTCCCATAATGTCATCACAAAGACTAATGATCATTTTTGTATCACTTTCAACAGTGGTTTACATAATACATATGACTTGGTTGACTGCAGGTTTGCCCGATTTGTCTTACCAATGGGAAGGATATGGCCTTTGCTTGTGGGCATCAGGTAACCAATTAAGTTACGTGATGCTAATTATTAGTCTTGTTTCTTGTATTTAAGGTTGTCTGCAAAGGGCCAAACATATATTAAGTTTTTTCCTTTTCATGCATTTCCTCTCGCGGCAGACTTGTTGCGAGTGTGGAGAAGACCTCCAATTCTGTCCCATTTGCCGGAGCACAATCCATACAAGAATAAGGCTTTACTAGTTAGCTTTGCTGCACACTTTCAATGGAAATTTAGTTCATTTCCGGAATAAGGTTAGTCATAAAAGTTTCATAACGTTAGAAACTCAATGTTCTCTTGATGCATTAACTTGATTCATACGCAGGGCTACAAAAGGATGTGCAGAGTTAGTCTGGCTCTTTTCACGGATGGTTTCTTGTCCATAAAAACTGCTTTCGCAGTAAGGAAGAGTTGTTTTCACAAAGAATTGGCCTTGCCCCGTTATATATATGTAGTTCGTGTGTCGTGAATGGGTTATGTTATTAATAAACTGCATGTTTAAAAATTGCTTGCATTGTTCTTACGAGCATTTATTGTTTTGGTCTTCTAGATTATCTTTCTACAAAGCATGAATCCGTATACTTTGATTTTGATCTTTACCTGTGGATGGCTGAGAAACAACTCACTTTAGAGATAAAATAAATAATCTCAGTTGATGAGAAAATCAATTCTCAATGTAATGCATCCATGCATAATCATAAACGAATTGAAATATCAACTACTGTTTTTCTTATTAACCATCGAGATTATTTACTTTATTCATATTCACCTTAGAAGATCCAAATCTGGTAAAAAAATTCTAAATTAACTAGCTTTGAATGAGAATAAGCAAGGTTATATTTACTCATAAATTTTAACAAGTTAAATTTATAATATAGTTTAATTAAATTAAGAGTGAGTATGTCTTTTTACATGGGTTCCCTCACCAGAATTATATCCTAGACAACTAGTTACGCCCAAGTATCAAGTGCATCACGGTCTGCGGTTTCCTTGGCTAAGGGGCATTCACGGTGGATCATGAATACATAAGGGGCATTTTCACGGTGCATCACGGTCTTCACATTCCTTTTAAACTGTTTCCATGAAAGTTGTAAATTATTATCATAAGTTATTATTGAATTAAATTGAAAACTTATGCATATATCATAAACTTTCCTAAACACACTAGTACTCGTATCAAGATAAGTTAAAATAAAAATGTAAATAACTCCTTGGGAAAAATACTGAGAATAAAATACATGAAAGTTGTCTCAAGTAGTAAGTGTGAGCCATTGCCGAGGCTTGTTAAAATGCCTTTTTTCTACAAAAATAAAAAGCAAAAAAACTGTTCAACTTTCAATAATTAACATATACGTTTGATAACAAATTAGACTGCAAGCTCCTTCCTTCTGGTTCTTGAAGAAACTTTTTATCTTCGATGTAAGTCTGTATCTCCGTGACCGTCCTCGTCAATTCTGGTATATTCCGTGATTTCAGATCAACTAAAAAGTTCTCAGCGACAACGTTCAGCATCTTTAAGAATTGAGATTTATATCTTTTAAAGAGAGCAAATCCAGCCATCTGACAAAGTAGAATTTGTTAACCTTAGCAGATAGTATACATATAAAAAGCACCTCAACGCTCTACATTACTTACTTGCAAGAATGCATTGAGCGAAACAGCAGTGTATTGATTTGCTGGGAGTGTATTCAAGAACCTTGCAAGCCATGCCCAACCTTCTTGCAAGCCGTGGAAATTTTGAACGTTTGTAGTTTCAGTCTATTGAAACAAACAAGCATGGTCAACTTCTCGGTGAAATCATCTGGTCAATGTAAATCTCTAAAAAAGTGATATTCATGACAGACCTGAACCAGTGCACCATAAACCTTCATGTAGGATTCTAACCGCTTTAAATAATCTTCTGTACTCTCCATCTTGCCATCCTCTTCTCGATAACCAATACTTCTAAAGTATGCCTCTTTTGATTCAAAGGCGGACTGACCAAGGCAAAATTAACAATCCAGATTCAACCTCAATTTTTTAAAATTATATTAGAAGAACACGTGTATGATTATTTATCAAAATAAATACTTACCCTCCAGCCATAATTAATGTTATAAAATTTGAGTTGAAATATTTGAGGCAGTGAAGAATAAGGACAAGTAAGATTAAAAGAGATCTTTTTATATATCTATCTCCAACATTGCAAAATTATCCTTTCTGGCTGCAGTAACTAATCATTCTCTATGAAAATGTAATTGTTACTTCAGAAAAGTTGGATAGGTTATGTTTATATTCTAGCAGTTAAAGCATAACCATGTTGCTTCTCTCATATAAAAATTGGGCTCAGACCTGTTATTTAGGCAAAATGAGATATCAAAAGGACCAATAAACGAATTTTATGTAGAAAAAGATCCTCCCCCAACCCCCCGCCCCTCTCAAATTGATTTTAAAGACAATTCAAATATACAAAAATCCACTCCTCAGCAACACAATCATACCACAATCTCTATAACAAGATGCTAGGAAACTGCACAAGAATAAACGGCTCAGTAGTGTTTTCAAGTTCTATCAAGCTACCTTCTTGTAAACCAGGTGCTTTGGGACAGTATATAGGCAAGCCATGTGAAGCTCAGCTAGCAAAATATCCATAGCATGTGGGACCTTCCTTGCAAATGATAATAATTGTACCCAAAAATAAATAAATAATTATTGAAAATAATATCTATATTCATTCTATGCTTCCTTGGAGGCTAGGGATTAAACATGTACCTGAGATGTAACAAGAACAATGACATAGGCACTTGCAAAGGGAGCATTACCGGGGTTTTCACAGTATGAAACAACCTGTAAAGTATGTTGTCAGTTGTCTACTAACTTCATTTACTACAACCATAAACAGGTAAGGAAACCTAATTCTACCATTTCTCGGAAGTTTTTGTTCCTCATTTCAAGCATTTTAAACCAAAGATTGAGTATATGCATTGCAATTGTAACAAGAGGGCAGGAGGTATATAACTTGGATAAAAATGAGAAAATATGTCATGCCAAAGCCCTAAGTTTAAATATCTGAGATCAATAATATAAATGATGGGAAACTTAAAGAGAATGTTACACATAAGATACACGCAGGATGGCTAAAATGGGGAAGGCAACGGGGGTTAATCACAAAGTAACTACCAAGCTCAAAGACAAGTTTTATTGTACCACTCTATGTCTAGCTACACTCTGGTAGTGAATGTTGGGCTTGAAAGGGACAACAAGGAAAGAAGGTGGGCATAGCATAAATGAGAATGATAGACGTATAGTCATACAAGAAAAGATAAGACATTAAACGGTAGTATATGAGGAGATATTGGTGTAGCATCCATTAAGGTGACTTAGATACATACAAAGAAGGTCATTGGAGGCACTTGTTAAGAGAGTAGATTGCATGAATTTTAGTCTTGTGAAAAGGAGAAGAGGGAGACCAAGGACATTGAAGAAAGTTGTTAAGGACCTCTTAATAAATAATATATCTGAAGATTTGGTCTTTAACCTAGCCGAATGACATCATGTGATTCATGTAGACAACCTTACCTAGTAGGATAAGGTTTTTGTTGTTGTTGTACACTATTTTGCTTAATATCAAATTTTAGAAAATGTAAAAGCAACAAAGTTGGCTCTTTACAGAGATTAATTTACTCGTATAATTTTCCATGATCATTATCAAATCTGATCAATACTGAAAATGATATCACAAAAAAATGCATTAAAAAATAAAAATATTTCATAAGGATTTAAAACAAAAAGGTGGGTACTCATAACTTATTGGTAATATTTTAACTGTCATTATACTACTAATTGATGGAAAAATAACATCTACAACAAATAAATAAACCCAGTTTAATATTAATCTATTGTTTCTGTTATGCTCTCTGTTCTAGTCAAATAAAGCAGAAAGAAACTATAACAGAATGGCCAATGCTACGAAATTACCTTTTTAGCAAAAATCTCAATGCTGATTGGTTGAGGACATTGAGGATCATTCAAAAGTTTAATGAGTTCACTTGCTTTTGACCTACACAACGTTCAAAAGAGTAAACAGACACGTATTACTAAATACTAATAGCCTGTTCAAGGATAGGAATTGCTTTTACTTGAAATCAAATCCTTGGACAGAATCCATTTCATACAGATATTCTTGTTAGTTTTTGGGCAGGTTGAAACATTTCTTAAACAGTGTTGCAATAAAAACAGATAGAACATCAAATTTTGTACCTTGAAAAAAATTCAAAGGTACAAGGAACAATTATAAATTAATAAATAGAATTATGCATTAGCGAAATTAAAATATTCACTTCACCTAACATTGTCTCTTACGCCCCTTATTTGCCTTATATTCCTGGAAATATGACCCTCGTGGCGGGTGTAATCCTGAACAGATGTTGACAGAAACAAGTCACATCGTCAAAATCACAGTATGCTACTGAAAGAGTTAGTCTTCAAAGTGAGATGAAGGAAAGAAGCAAATTTCTTGTGCAGCAGAAATTTCAAGCCTAGATATGAAGGTTCCCACAGAAATCATGAAAATATACAATATATTATCTAGAATAATATTCAATTAAAAAATACGATAACTACAAAATCAACAAAAAAAGTTGGTATTTCTTATTGCATGTAGGGTACAAAACCTGAAGATAAACATCGCCAACATCTAATTTCAAGAATACCTTATTATAACTGGATCTTATCACTTGGTTTCTCTCACATAGCTCTTTCAGTTTCTGCAGTCTCCCATGTTCTAGATTCAAAGCATTTGCTGCAGCTCGATATATATTACCTAAAGATTGTGTAAACCAGTTGAATTCTCAGATGATAAAACATGTAAAAACTAAATAACAATACATAGATCTAAGCATTCAAGCAGGGAAGGATCCCCCACCCCCTCATCCAATCTATCCAACATTTAATTAACATTAAGAAAATTATTCTTTAATTCATATTTAGTTTCATTAAGTATTTTTAGCCCCTATACTTTTGATCAAATAAAAACAACCATACAACAATAATTAGGTGAACTTTTTGATTTACCAAAAAATAAAGTAGAGTCATTGAATTGCATGTATATCTATACAGAATATCAATAATGATATCATGTATAAACTTAGCTTTAATCTTTACTTCTTTTATTCTAAGTTCATTCTTATTTAACATAACCAAAATTATTGAGTATACTTGACCATTCAATATTTGAGAAATGCCATCATTTCAAATTTATAAATATATACAAATTTTGGAGTTTGAAAAGTGTAAACTTAATACAGCTTTATGTATATTTAAGTTATGAGAGAGTGCACGAGTGGCTCCATTATAATGTTTGCAACAAAAGGAACATTAATTTTACATGATCTGTCAACCTTTTCAGTTCAAAATATTAGCTTTCATTATCATTGATATCATGTAAGTTGCTATGGAAGTTCCCCAACATTTAAATATACCTTTTAAGACATGAAAAAAATTGATGATATAACAATTTAATGAGCAGAAAAAGAAAAAAAAAAGTTATGATGTTTGAAAACATAAATGAATAGTGTTAGATATTCTTAAAACTTATGTATTTTATTAAGAGAAATAAATTATCTTAAATGACTATATATTTAATACTTTTGCAGGCAAGGGAATACACTGACATGCACATATCAATCAACACCAATTGCACCAAAGCCTTACAACTTTACAAGGTGGTTCAATGCATCAAACTAAGAAAAAAAGACAGCAAAGGTTTAAAAAAAGGAAAAAAAATGCATGAAGGGGAACTTTTGTAATTAACAATTAGTCACTGAAGATAAAGTAGAAGATTCAAATGTCTTAAATCACACCAAATTATGCAGGTAGCCTCATCGAACCAATGTTGATAAGACAAGAAAGAAGAAAACTATTTTCATTAGTATAGAAATATAGAAAGAAAAGGAAAATTTCCAACTAAGTGATAGACTGATGGTCAAAAAAGAAGGGATAGCATTCTTGCATATCAGATCTGGACAAACAGGAATACCACAAAAACTAACAGTGGGATTGGAAAGATATATTATAAATGTAAAAGGTGGTAAAAAAAGAGAAGCAATACCAGATTCCTTGTTTACAGCATTTGATAGGCTTGATGCAGTATCTGTTGAATGCCCAGCAGCTTGTTGGGTCCCTCCAGAAGTAACCCTTTTGGAAGTTTCAGTAGCTTCCTTTTCTGCTCTTCTTTCAGCTTCTGCTGCTGCTCTTTTTTCAGCTTCGATTGCTTCCTGTTTTTTGGCTTCCATTGCTGCCTTTCTCTCAGCTTCCAGAGCAGCTCGCTTTGCTTCCTCGGCTCTATGTTTGGCCTGCACCAACAAAATTGAAAATAATGAATGAATGGGCATTTTGGCTCAAGTTTCTATAAAGAAAATTAACAAGAAAAAAAGTTGTAAACTGGTGATAAATAACCTCGTCCAGCATTTGCAGCTTCAATGTCAATTTAAAATCATATATATACAACATTTTAACAAATAACACAACCAATTAAAATATAAAGGTTATGGTACCTCTGCTTCAGCTTTAGCCTTTTCTTGCTGCTGCTTTTCAAAAGCAACCTTTCTCTTGGCCTCTTCATAAGCTGCATCACTTCTTATTTTCCTTTCTTCTATTTGTGATCTGAGTTCACGGTCCTGTTGAACAGCTGTCAAGTGATTATCAAGTGCTTCTGCACTACAAAAAAATGGGAGATGTCAAACATCAGTTTCTTCATTTTCTAATAAGTTCAAACAAAGCAATTATCAAAAAGAAGAATAGAAGAACCAGAGAAAAATGGTCTTTTTGGTGGTGGTGGTGGTGGTGGTGGGGTTACAGGACTAGTAGAAAAGATGCTACACATGTCAACCTTTAGGTATTAAAATGAGAAATGACATCAGCAGCAAAGCACAATCAAGTTCAATTTTCATAAAATAAAATCAGATTCCCAAGCTTTGAATTAATGTGCATTTTGTTGGTTTGTCTTCCTGCCGCAAACAAATTAATCTTATACCCTTTCAAGTTTCATCAGTATATTTTTAAAGAGAACTGTGAAACATATTATGGCCCTTTTAACAAAGAAAAATAAAATTCATTGTCATACAAGTTGTTGCTTACAATAAAGTCTGACAAGACAGACATGTAGGAGAAAGAAAGAATTACAATGCCTAGAAAGAAAAGATGAGGGGAGGGGAGACGATGAAATCTTACATCCGACGCTGATATTGAGTGTCAAACTTTTTATCCAATTCCTGCCTTGTTTCTTTATACTTCTGAACTCGAAGAAGGGAAGAAGTAGAGTTCTGAGTTTCATTCACCAGAGCTGTCTCCAATGCCGAGATCTTGTTCCTAATTTCATCCTGCCAACCCATAAGATTAGAAAAAAGTTCGGTACACAGTATGAAACAAACCATGAATTTGATTTGCAATTCATTAAAAGCTATACCTATACGGTGATCAAGCAATAAGCATGACAAGTTATTTAACTTGTAACTAATAAGTCAAACAGGTAACAAGTTCATTGACATCAACACATAGCTCACCTTAACCCTAAGCTGATGTTCATGTGTCAACTCAAACAAGGCACCTTCTACCTCTCCCAATTCATCCATCAAGTAGGGTCGCACTTCAAAACCAGAGACAATGTCAGAATCATCATCACTGTCACTGAAACACCAAAGGAAGTGCAAACATTACTCTCAAAACACCCAATACAAAGACAAACTCAATTTATCTAAAGAGATCCAAACTGACATATTCATTATTCAAAATACGTGAACAAATCTAGGGTTCAAGAAAGAAGCACCTCAGATAAAGTTCATCACAAGTAAACCGTTTGCCGTTGCTAGCCACTACTAAAGCTTTATCAACATCATCATCATCATCATCATCATCCTCGGTCTCCGTGTCCTCCGCCTCATATTCATCGGCACGTAATACGAAAGCTCTACCTCTCTCAAATTTTCTCCCACTGAACACGCCTCAAACGTCAACACAATTCAAATTGGCACAACAACCACCAAGAAACGAAAGAGAGAATGGAAGTACCGCGATATTGTTTCTTCGAAAGGCGAAGAACGTTCAGTGAAAGATGAAGTAACGAGTTTCGCCTCCAAAGCGTTGAGCTCCGAAACAAGATTGTCAAAGCTCCAATCAGGTTCGGGTTCAACGGCAACGCCATCCACTCTTTGAGAACAATTACGAAGGTTCAATTTCACAGCTCCCCTGCAAATACCATAGAAATTGAAATTCATCTCTCAAAACCATCGAATTGAAACAAATTATTCAAGTCACAAAGAAAAAAAGAATTTACATCGCTCGGTACTTGAAACGACGACGCTTTAAGGTTCGGTTACAGAGTTAGAGGGATCGCGCAGTTCGCCGGAAGCAGAGCGACTCCGGCAATGGGCATTCACTTCGACGGAAACAGTGCACACTTGTTGCTTCCTTGGGTACTGTAATATGGGAATGAACAAACCAAACGACGTCGTTATTACACAACTCTACCTGACGAGACGTCTATTGAGTGGGTTTTAAATTTTTGGGACATAACCCTGCATCTTCGTTGAGACCAGATTAGTAGAGTTTGGTCACTTAACGGTTTAGGAGTTGTTCGATCTAACAAAATTTCATTTTAGTTTTAGTTTTAATGGGCCGGGCTTAAAATTTTCGACGGGCTTAATTACATTTTGTTTCTTATTATCCTCATTTTGCTAGTTTGATCATTTTTTTTCTTTGAATTTGATTCACATTATTCTAATTATGTAATTTTTAATTCATCTACAAATTAATATTTAATATTTAATAAAATATTAATGCAAACTTTATTGCAATGTCACATTCGTATTTATGTTAAACACTAGATGTCTAGTTAAAGGAGGAACAAAAATTACATAATAAAAATAGTAGAACATTAAATTCATAAAAAAAGGGAGAAATTTACAAAATAATGATAATAAAAAGACTAAAAATATATCTGATTTTATTAGTCAAAAACATGTCAACTTATCCCAATTCATTTTTTGTAGGCTCATTTTCGTTTGTTTTTTTTATATTTAGATTTTTTGTGTAATTTATTATTAATATAGTAACCGACGTAAATCTATGAATCATTCCAACCAAATCACATAATTTATTTATCTCACTATTAATCAAGAATTTTGTATATAGCTAGAACGACCCTCACAGATTGCAAATACTAATTTGTTAAGAATTAATCGAATTGAGACTATAACATTATCATAAGCTGAAATCGAAATATTGGTGAGATCCGGGTCACAATTTCTATTGATTAAACAAGTTGTTGGAATTTCCAAAGTTATAAGTGGAGAGACAACAATGGATTGGTCTATTTTTGAATAAGTAGGTTAAATTTTTTGTCACCTTATTTTATGGGATGATTAATGGATTGTCTAGGAAAAAAAATAGGACAATTTTAAAAAATTAAAAAATATTAAAAAATACTTTTATATTCCTTCAAATTTTTCATATCATAAAATCATAATAAATTATGTATTTACAATGTAAATATAGTTTTACAATGTCAGTCAATCACAAAACACCATATGTATGATAAATTTATTTATTTTTATAATAAGTATATTAAAAATCATACCACCAATGAATTATGATAGAATGAAAATATAAAATTATTTTACACTATAATCATTAAACTCTAAAATCATTTTTATACATAAAACAATCAATAGTTATACACTCCTTTATTAAGCAACGAAAATTAAGATATATAATATATATAATAACCAACTAGTATTGCTTAACACAAGCAATAACTATTTGTATTATTTAACTAAAATGTTAGGAATTTGAATTTGATCTTTGGTATGAACAAATTATGTTAGAAGAAAAATACTCATACTTTAGTAAGTTCATGGTCCTTAACATATTTTAACCATTATTTTCAACAGTTGATACTTCATACCTATCAATGGATAAAAAAAAAAAAAGATAGCAACCATTTTCATTTTTTTGTCCTAACATTTAATGGAAGGTTAATGTATCAAAATTGTACAATTATCATATTTAAATGGCCTAATTTATACAATTAAAAATTAAAAGATCAAAATTGTATAATTATGATACTAGAGTAGCAAAAATACAATTAAATCTTTTTTTTAAGTTTTTTTTAAGAAACATTTACTCATTTTGAACAAGTTTATTATTCTCATTAAAATAAAAGGATATCCTCTATGTTTACTTTTCATATGACATGACTTAATAATTTAATGTTTGTTCATTTTTATCTATTTTTTTTATTTTCTATTACAATTAAAAGATATCTAAAATGAAAAATAAAATAAAATATGGTTTTCCAAGGATAACTTTTTCTAAACTTAATATTTTAATTAATAAATTTTGAGTAAAGATAATTTAAAATTGTTTAATTAATTTAGATTATAAAAAAATTGAATAAAATGTTAAAATATTTTAAAATTTTGGGAAATGAAAAATGGCTTCTCTGAAATTTATCAAAATCTGACGTAACTTTTTAATATTAAAATTGTCAGATCAAATCTCAAAAGAAAATTTTAATTAACGATATATTTTACCATAAATAATAATTTTTTCATATATTATACTTGTACAAAATAGAAATATCTAAGAAAATTTAAATTTATATGATGGAAACAAAGATATTATATTTGACTAAAGTACATGGTTGGAAAAAAATGATTTTATCCTAGGAGGAAAGTAGAAAAATAAAATTATATATATATATATATATTTATTGTATATTATATGAAAAGATAAACTATACACTATCATCTATTACAACACACTATACAGTAAGTTTATTAATTTTATAATAAATATTTTAAAAAATTATATCAATCATAATTTATAATTAAATAATAATATAAAATAATTATATATTATTAATGTATCATCATTAAATTCATTAAATTGTATTGAAAAGAATAATTTCTTTTATTTTTAGAAAAAAAAATCTTTTGCATTGAGTTATATCAATGAAAAACTATACTAAATCTATGACAATTCCAAAAAAGGTGTATTTTTAAAATATATATATATATATATATATATATATATATATATATATATATATATTTAAAGTAACGGCTAGATACTATTAAAAGCCTTTTCTTTAACAAAATCGATTTTTTCTTTTGAAAAACTTTAAAAAGATTCTACAACAAATACAAGCATTAATTTTATAAAATGCGAAAACAATTATGATACTCATTTCAAATTCTCAAAGAAATGCGTCATTAATGAAGTGAAAAGTTACTAAAATTTTAAATACAGCATGATATGACCCATAAAAAAAAGTTAAGAATCTCTCTCCCTGTTAAAAATGCTCTTCCATAATATTCAATGTTTTACTTTAAATAGAAAACTTAAAAAAGAAAATTAAGACATACGAAATAATTTAAGAAAAAAATTTTTTTCATTTATAGAAAAAATGTCTTTTGCATTTAATTATAACAATGAAAAAACTATACTAAATTTATGACAATTCCAAAAAAGTGAACTTTTATATATAAAAAATATATTTTTGAAAAAAAAAGACATCGAATACTATTAAAAGCTTTTTCTTTAAAAAAATTATTTTTTAGAGAATTTAAAAAGTTTTTTCTACAACAATACAAACTATTAATATATAAAATGAAAAATCACCTGTGACACTCATATTAAGTTTTTAAAGAGATGTATCATTAATTAATGAAGTGAAAGGTTATTAAAATTCTTAAATTTGGTGTGATAAGATCCATAAAAAGAGTTAAGAATCTCTCATGTTCTTCACTATTAAAAATGCTCACTTTAAATAAATAAAAACTAAAAACATGAAAATTAAGACAAATAACATAATTTAATTTAAGAATAATTTCTTTTTATAAAAAAATGTCTTTTGCTTGAATTATAACAATGAAAACTATACTAAATCCACGACAATTCCAAAAAAGCGTATTTTTATATATAAAAAATATTTGGAGCATATTTTTTGGAAAAAAAATCGATATTGGATACTATTAAAAGTTTTTTTTAACAAAATTGATTTTTTTAGAATTTAATTTTTTTTTACCATAAATGCAAACATTAATTCTATGTAATTAATTTTAACATTAAAATACTAAGATAATTAATTTTAATATTTAATATTGTATAAATATTTTTCATATATAATAATGTTCATAATAAAAATCCTTTCATGTTTAATCTTATCCTAATTAATTGTGGTTTGACTTCTATATATTCATCATCTTATATGTAGAAGAACGTTGTGTTAGTAATTTTCATTGTTGCTAGCCATTAAAACAAGATCGTTTTATTTCATTAACAAACACAATATGAGCTATTTGTTTCTATTTATTCTTCTAATAACAATAACATTGCTCTTCTTGGGTGTCATACAACAAACCAAGTCTTTGGTTGTGACAGCTTTTCCATTATACACTCAAAATTGATGGATTGTTAATGAAAGTGGGATTATACACTCAAAAATGATGGATTGTTAATGAAAGTGGGATGAGGGTGAAGCTAGCATGTGTGAATTGGGTGTCTCATTTGGAAGCCATAGTAGTCCAAGACTTAGGTGAGCGACCTTTGGATGTGATAGCCAAGGAAATCAAATTTTTGGGCTTTAATTGTGTTAGACTCACGTGACCTATTTTCTTAGTCACCAATAACTGTAAGTTATTGGTTTAGGGTTAGGGTACAAAATGTTACCAATACAAAACCCATAAAGTAAAAACTTAAAAATACAAAATGTCAAACACAATTACAGTGTAGGGTACAAAATGCAAAAAACTTTCAAATTTAGGGAACAAAATATGCAAAAAAAAAAAAAAATAGTTAGAAACAAAATGTAAAAAAAAGTTAAATTAAATAAAATTTACAAAATCGTAAAAGTTTAAGAATAAAATATGTATTTTAATTATCTTATCACATTAATTATTATTTCAACTATCTTGAGTACTTTTACGTTATCATCTATTGTCACATTATCATAATTTATGTAAGTATTATTCGACACGTTAATGATCAAATTGTCACCTAAAATTAACTAACAAAAGTCAAATACCCAATGAATGAGAGGACAAAATTCACACAATTTTAAAAGTTTGGAGCAAAATGAAAAAAAATATTATGATTAAGTTATAAATTTTGTTACTTCTATTATTAAGAAATTAAGAAGTTTAATTTGTTTATTCAATTTTTAAAATCGATACGGTTACCATTTTGTCCAATGAAGAGTAATACAGTTAGCATTACGAGAGGGGACGATTTTCATATACCAATAGTTGCGGTTTTCGATTGCTGTTATAATAATTTTATATTTTAAAATTAAAATAATAATAAAATATAATAGTTTAATAAAAATTAATTTTTAACATAGTAATATTTTTTAACCATCACTATTATAAGTTTATTTTAAAAAATAAAACATCATTATTTAACTAAAATGAAAATTCTAATAATTTAATAATTTTTACCATTATAATAATTTTATTTTTGAACATTATAAAATATAATAAAAAACTGTAAT
Organism: Mucuna pruriens; assembly: GCA_025330945.1. Lineage (NCBI taxonomy): Eukaryota > Viridiplantae > Streptophyta > Magnoliopsida > Fabales > Fabaceae > Mucuna > Mucuna pruriens. The sequence continues at coordinate 921,595 of JAENHJ010000296.1, forward strand.
TAAAATTTTATTATGTTGAAATTTATGAAATTATCATAAATTAAAATTTTTTAATTATATAATATTTATCATGTCATTTATATTAATATTGTAAGTTTTATGAAAATTATTATATTGTATTATAGCTATTATTTAAAATAATTAATTTTGTTAGTTTTTTTAATTTTAAATATTACGAATATAAAGTAATATAAAATATCATATTTGAAATATTAATATTAATAATATAATAAATATAACAAATAAAACTGTAATAAAATATTTTATTATATTTATTATTATAAAATTGAATGTTTATAATATTCGTTCAAAAAAATATTTATAATATAATATAATTTATAAAAATTATAAAAATTAAAATGATAATAATTTTTTAACTTAATCATATTATAAATGATTTATTTTATATTAGTATATTGTATTAATAAATAGAGCCCAAATATTTTATAGTAATAAGTTTTAGTATTTATTTTATTTCTAATATTAAAATTTTAATTTTATATTGTGTCAAAATATAATAATATGAGTTTAAAATTTAAAATATTAATATAAATAACATTATGAATTATTATAATTACTTAAAATTTAATAAAATAAAATTATAATAATTTAAAATGATTATATTAATAAAAATGATTAAATTATTAATTTTATTATACATTTTGAAATTATTAAAATAAAATGTATTATAATTTTATATTATTATATAATTAAATTTTATTAAATTACATATTTTTATCCTTATATTATAATTTATTAAACTTTAAAATAATAAAATTATTATAGTGATGGTTAAAAATTGTTAGGTTAAAATTAAACTTTTTATTAAATTATGACATTTTTATAATTTTTATAATTTAGAAAATAATTTATTATTATGATGTTTAAAATCACCGCTATGTTTAATATAATATTTTATTCAGTTATAATATTTTATTATTTTAAAATTTTAAAATATAAAATTATTATTGTGATAGGTGAAAATTGTCACTACTCATTACTCTAATGATATTTTTGTTCATTATACAGAAAAGACAACATTACATCGAATTAAAAAATTGAACAATTAAATTGAATTTTTAATAATAATAGGATTAAATTAAACATAATAAATAAATAGAAGGATAAAATTTATATAAAAAAATTATTTCTGAGCAAAATTATCGAAATTGTGTATATTTGAAAGCGCGATTAAGTATTAGGTCAGTTTTTTTTTTTAGGAAAAAAAGGGTTATTGGATACTCGAAAAACTTTTTCTTTTAACAAATATTATTTTTTGGAAATTTTAAAAAGTTTTTTTTACAATAATTACAAATGTTAATTCTAATAAATGTGATATCACGTATGATACTTATTTTAAGTTTTTAAGGAGATGCACGGTTAAGACTCATAAAAGATGTGAGATGATAATACTCATAAAAGATTGAAAATTATTAAAATTCTAAAAATGTGAGATGATAAGACTCATACAAGAAATAGTTAATATTCTCACAATGTTCACTATTAAAAGTATTATTGTATAATATTTATTGTTTTAGTTTAAATAGAAAATTAAAATGAAAATTAAGATAGATATGAAAATTCATTTTTTTTCATTTATAATAATGGAAAACTATACTAAATCTACGAGAATTCCAAAAAAAAAAGTGTATTTTTATATATAAAAAATATTTGGATCATATTTTTAGAAAAAAAAAGGGACATTGGATACTATTAAAAACTATTTCATTAAAAAAATAATTTTCTTTGGAGAATTTAAAAAGTTCTTTCTTTAATAAATACAAACATTAATTCCAATTAATTCAAAAACATTTTTAATACTAAATTACTAATATAATTAATTATAATATTTAATACAATATAAATATTTTCATATGTAACAATAGTCTACATAAAATTCTCTTATTACTTGATCTTATCCTAATTAGTCATAGTTTGATTTTGGTGTGTTCATCATCTTATAAATAGAAGACATTATGGAAAATTTCATTGTTACTGTCATTAGAACAAAAAGATCATCATATCTAATAAACAAACACAATATGGGTTGTTCGTTTTCATTTATCCATCTAATAACAATAATAGTGTTCCTCTTGGGTGTCTTATTCCAAACAAAGCACATGTCTGCAGCATCTTTTCCACTATACACTCAAAATCGATGGATTGTTAATGAGAGTGGGATGAGAGTGAAGTTAGCATGTGTGAATTGGGTGTCTCATTTGGAAGTCATAGTAGCCGAGGGCTTAGATCATCGACCTTTGGATGTGATAGCCAAGGAAATAAAATCTATGGGCTTCAACTGTGTTAGACTCACATGGCCTATATTTTCTTAGTCACCAATGACTCTCTTGCTTCTCTTACTGTAAGACAATCTTTCAATAATCTTGGCCTTGTTCAAGCCATCTTTGGTGTCCAAGCCAACAACCCCTTTATCATTGATCTTCCTCTCATCAAAGCTTACCAGGTAACCCACATTTGGGGTGATAATATTTGGACATCTACAATTATCCTTTAGTTAAATTACCTTGAATCATTTGTTTGGCTAGTTATTTATTTTATATTTAAAATTATCTTGTGCTCATTTTTAATTAATTAATTGTCTTAAAATTTGAAAGAAAATTAATATGTCTTAGTTTTAATATATTTATTATTTTAGAGGAAATTTATTTATTATTTTAGAAGAATAAAAATATTCATTATTTTCTTATTTTTTATTATAGATTTATATTTGTATTTAGTGAAATATGATTGAATATAAATAAGACCGGAGAATTCAATTAAATTTAATCAATTTAAAAGTGTCAAATATTTAAACACAATAAAACTATATTAAAAAAATAATCTTTGGACATCTTCTTTAGTTACATATTGAGAAAGATATAAATAAACATGAGATAAATAAACTTTTTTATCTATAAAAATTCAACATGATATTATAAATTTAAATAGATAAATAATTAATATGATTAATGATGTGATATGACAATAAAAGAGATAAATAAAAAGTGACAAATAATGATGAGATGTTTATATTTAGTGAATGTCCAAAATTCAGCACTCATTATATTTAGTTAAGTGTTCGTTGGGCTGATTGATTGCGAGTTTCTAGATTTTTATTTTCACATAATTTTCAAAACGAAATGTATTTAGTTAAAATGGAGCTTAAAGAGTTTTTAAATCAATTTCAAAATAGTTTTACTTTTTTTCAAAACCAAAAAGAAATGGTTCTGTGAATTCACTTTATTGTTTTAAAAAAATACTTTCTCACTACATTAAATCATTATTATGTTTATTTTCATTGCTATCACCGTCACTATCATCATCATTACCATTATTGTCACCAACACCAACACCCGTGTCATTACTATTTTTGTCATCACCACTACCATTATTGCCACCACCCTCGTTATTGTCATCGTTATCACCGTAGTTACTACCATTTTTATCAACATGAAAACACATCCTTAAATTTATTTTAACAAGATAGAGAATTTTCAAAATAAATTTATTTTAAAACTAAAAATTATTTTTGAAACTAAAAAAACAAACTAAAAATTAAAAACTAGTTTTCGTTTTTAAAAATTTTAAAAATTATAATTAAAATTCACCCCAAACGAGCCTAAGTTTGTTCTGGTTAGTATAAATTTTATTTAAAATTGAAACTATTAATACAGATACTATAATTAATGGTAGAGTTTGAAAAAAAATTAAAAATCAAAATAAGATTTAATGTATAAATTAAATACGCAATATTATGTTATTTTGAAGCAGTTCATAAATGAGATAGTCATAAAAATATTATTTTTAAGTGCTTTATGATTAAAATAGCATTTAATATAATAAATTTTTGTTATCTCTTATGTATTGTATAACTTTCAAGTCATAATTATATATATAATTAAAAAAACTCTAGAGAATCACAACTTCCCTGTTGTTATTAAGCTGTCTCTGATTATAATTCAATATTAATAATTATAATACATTAAATTAACAAATAATTCCAATTAAGAAGATCACATGTTATTAGCATATGATCATCTTGTTTGTATGATGCCATGAATAAATATCAAATAAAATTAGTTATATCATGTGTCCAAGAATCATGTGTAAAGGTAGAGTCTATATGCAACGTTTTATAATAATTTTTTAGTTTTAACTGATGCATTATATTATTATTACCTATCTATCCTCAGGCAGTGGTGAAAGGTCTTGGAGACAACGGTATAATGGTGATTTTGGACAACCACGTGTCGAAGCCGCAGTGGTGCTGCAATAACAATGATGGCAATGGTTTCTTCGGGGACACATATTTTGATCCTGATCTATGGATTACAGGCCTTACCAAAATGGCCACCATTTTCAAAGGAGTCTCTAATGTGGTAGGCATGAGCTTGAGAAATGAGCTACTAGGTCCTAGACAAAACGTCCATGACTGGTTCAGGTTAATTCAATTTATAACTTATTTCTTTCTATAAATTATAATAATTATTTTGATGAGAGTTTTTTAGATTTTTTCAATAAAACTATTTTTTTATGAATTTTATCTCTTTCAATCTATTATTTTTATCTTTATTTTTAAATTGAATCTTAATATTATTTTAAAAAATAATCAATAGTTAAAAATAAACTTTTTACAACATAAATTATTTATTATAAATCTAAAATATAATTTATATTTTTAAAAATATTTATTTATTATAAATTTAATAATATAAATAAATATTTATTTTATATATTATACAAACTAAAATACTAATTATTCAAATAATGTATTTAATTATTTGATCTCATTTCACCACTTCAATAGAAACATTACATATATAGCATTAACAAATAATATATAGGTACATGCCAAAAGGAGCAGAAGCTGTACATGCGCCAAATCCAGATGTTCTTGTAATTCTGTCTGGCCTACGTTTTGCTAATGACCTATCATTCATTAGAGAGCAAGGAGTGAAACTGAGCTTCAATAGGAAATTGGTATTCGAGTTGCATTGGTATGGTATAAGTGATGGTGAAGCATGGATATCATGGAACCCAAACGAAGTGTGTGGGGGAGTGACGAGGAGCGTGATGAAAAGGGCAGGGTACTTGTTGGACCAAGGATATCCACTATTTGTGAGTGAGTTTGGTATAAACTTGAGAGGCACAAATGTGAATGACAATAGGTACTTCAATTGCTTTATGGCACTCGCTGCTGACCTTGACTTTGATTGGGCCTTTTGGACATTGGCTGGGAGTTATTACCTTAGAGAACGAACTGTTGGATCAATCGAGCCTTATGCTATTCTCAATGCTGATACCACCACCCAGGTTACCAACCAAAGCTTTTTGCAAAGGATCTCTAGTATTCAATTCCCTTATCAAGGTATAATAAATAATATGTATGTATGGTCACTTTAAAAGTTTTTTCACAGTGCTTAGTGTTAGAATTCATGTTTAGTATGATGACTATTAAGATAATTATTTTCAAAGTCAAACCTTACCGTATATTTATGATTGAATTAGTGTACATGTTATATTTCATATCACATGCAAATATATATTATCATTGTCAATGTAATTGTATTCCTTTTGACATATTGCAGGACCAGGATTCTCAGAAGTTGAAGCACATAAAGTGATTTTTCACCCGTTGACAGGTCTTTGCATCTTAACTAAGTTTCAACTATTGAAGTTAGGACCCTGTTCTAATTCTGAGGGATGGGAATACACTGACCAAAAGGTACTATTAGTAAAGGGTACAAATAGTTGTTTGCAAGCATACGGAGAAAGGGAACAAGCAACACTTGGAAATGAATGCTTTGGTTCCAATTCAACATGGGAAATGATCTCCGATTCAAAGTTGCATCTCTCATGTAAAATCAACCAGGTTTCTAATGTGTGTCTAGATGTAGACGCCAACAACAACATTGTCACCAATGCATGTAAATGCCTTAGAGATGATAAAACGTGTGACCCTGCAACCCAATGGTTCAAACTTGTTAATAGCACAAGGAAATTAACTTGATAAACACCATATAGTAATTAACTAGCTTGTTGAAGTAAAAATGGTTGTTTTAATACTTTGCTGTGTATATGCTTAACTTGAATTAAATTAGTGGTCTTTTTATAAAGTTGGGTGTTAAACGAAAAAAATCATAAAAACACGTATATTCATTAACTTTTGCTACTAACTACACCTCTGTATAATTGCCTAAATGATAGGACTAATAACTGAAACAAAACAAATGAGCATGTTTGGGAATTCATTTGAAATGTTGCCCACAAAAGTTAACACATTCTAAAGTATCAAATAAAGAAAAAATGTGTAGTTGAAGAAAACAACCGGCAAACACACCCTTTGTAAATAGCAAAACGAAAAATAGACATAGACAAAGTAAACACATGACTCAATATTGCCTTCAATAGTATTATGGTAGATTTATCTCTGACCATATGTAGTGGAAAAATATCCCTTGAGTCATGACTACAATTTTTGTAATATTGCCCTCAACCGGATTATGGTAGATCTATCTTTGACCATGTAGTAAAAAAATATCTCGAGTCATTACTACAATTTTCATAGGAAAAGAAAATATTTAACATATTTAAACTATTATTTATGAACATTCAAAATTAATATAATATATAATATACAAAATTTACCACTACAAAAGAATCTCATGAGGATTTAGAAGTCTCAACAAGATTGAAGCAGTAATCATATGCACATAAGGAACGTGGGATATTAACACAATTAGCACAGCCTTGAATTTAAAAGTTGCACCAACTTTGATCAAAGACAATAGAAGATGAGTAAGCCTAGCAGGGTAATGGAAATGCAGCAATAAGGATTTACATAAGCTATATTGAAGCTGAAATAATAGTCTGGTGAATTGGAAATAAAGCTTTGTTCTAAATAGAAAATGGATCAGCATGGTTGGTTAGAAAATCACCTCATGGTATTTGAATGTGTTGTTTGTTGTATGAACTATCAAGATTTTAGTATCGTTTCCTGTTACACATGACAACGTTTGGAGGGGGGAAAAGATTAGAGATGGAATGACACTATACTTCATGGCCATTATGTTCCACATGTCTCAATTAGACAAATCACTATAAACAAAGGACCTAGATCACGGGCAGCAAGAATCAAAAGATCATACATGATTTATTTTTTTCTTCTTCATTACTTAACTAATTATATGTTTCTTTAAAATTATTTCCCACACAAACATAAAAATCACTTCCCAATACACTTTCATGTGAAGCTATTAGCGTATTATATTCACCCTCCATTCACACCTTACGATGTTCCCTTCAAGTTTGCGACAACGAAGGTGTACGAGGTAGTTTTCTAGTTTTTATTTTTTAGTTTACAAATATAATTAAAATAAAATGTGTTCAAATAAAATAGAGTTAGAAATAATTTTTAATTTAATTTCAAAAAAAATTATATTTATTTAAAAAAAATTGTAAATTTAGATTTTAGTTTTAAAAAACAATTTCTCATTATCTTTAATAATTATTATTCTTGTCGTCGTTTTTATTGCTGTCACCATCACTATTATATTTTTGTCATTATTATCATCGCTACTATTATTGTCCCTATTATCATTGTCATCACCACAACATGATCGTTGTCGACACCACGAATAAATTCTTAAATATGATAGATAATAATAAATTTTTTAAAAAAACTAAAATTAAAAACTAGTTTAAGTTTTAAAATTTTTAAAACTTTCCATTAAAAACCCTCCAAAACGAGTCCTAAATCAATCATAAACTTCTCATTTTTCAAGAAAAAATATATTCAAGAGTTTAGACTAATTTATTTTGGGTTTAGAAAAAATATTTTAATAAGAATATTTTATTAAATCTTTTGACTAAAAAACTATTTTCACGTTAATAAAGTTAAACAGATCTAATCTGAAAAAAATGTAATATTATATAAAAAGTCATATTTGTTTGTGTAAAAAACAATTACCACCGAATATGTAACATATTAAATATGCAACTGCATTATACAGTAAAAAAAATGATAAATGTAATTTTTATAAAAATAATATTATTATTATAATATTTGCGCTATAGTTTTGTAGCCGTAAATTAAGTTTGCAAAATAGTAATTTAATATATATATTTATATTTATATTAAATTTTAGATAACTAAATTTCTTCTTTTTAGTATATATGTGGGGTCGAACCAGAACTTGGCTCAAGGAGGGCCAATAAAAAAATGACTTAGTAAAGTTTTTTTTTTACGTATATGATATATGATAAAAAAATTAATATTTTTATGTATAAAAACATACATAATTATATTAAGTACAAAAGTAATATATAAGAAAGAAAGACAAGAGATTTTATTTATTAGTATAAATAATTTTTAAAATATTATTTAATTATAAATGATCGTAAAATTATTGATTTTTATAATAACTATTTTAAAAAACTATATTCATAATCATGTATAATAGTTTACGATGCAAACATCTTTATATTAATAATGTATAAAAAATAAACTCATAAATTAAATAAATAAAATACTTATATATATATATAGAGGAGGGTCATAATTTTTTCATGATAATTTAAATAACTTAAAAGAATAGGGATAATCATGGCTTTGCTAAGTTACCCCTCATTGCATAAATAGAATTTTACTTCTCAAAAGTAAGAAAATACAATTTAGATAATCAAGTGTACTCATAATCATATTATTGATTAGAAAATTAATAATTAAAAATTATAATAAAATTAAATACATATATAATAAAATATAATTTTTAATTATATAAAATTTTATAGACTTAATATATTTCATAATAATTTTAAACTTAACAATTAAATTAACCAAATTTGTCCAAGACAAAAACTCACTAGATTAATCATTTTACTAAATTTATATCTTAATATAATATTATTTTATCTTATCTCTTGTTATTTTATTTTTTTAAAGAATTTAATAGTAATGTATCAAAAAAGTAACAAGGTTTACATTATTAACTCAACTATAAATAAACTTTAGTGTAATTTTTTATGATAATTATTATTAAAGTCAACAAATTTATCATGATTATTGGTAATTTGATGATAATATAAAAAAATTGTTAATGTATTTTTTTTCTCTTTTTTAAATATAATAAATTACTTTATTTTTTATAATTATAAATATGTTACCGAAAATTTAAGTTTATTAGATACTTTTATTTTTTATACTTTTGAAATTTGTATTATAATGCTACAGTCCTTGTGGTGAAATTGAAAAAGGGGATTCAAATTAAGGAAATCCAGAATGACGATGGAAGAATAAAATTTTCAGCTTTATGGAAAGTTTTATAATCCAAATTTTAGCATGAAATCAGGTAATGGCCTAACACCATCGATCTGCACCAACGCCTAGTCATGAATGAGTAAAGTTTGTGTTTATGTTTGTGGTATAGTTATATATATAAAGTTTGTGTTTGGTGTGAGAACTTAGAATCAATCTTTCATAAAAGACGACAAAGCACTTTTACTTGCCTTATGACAAGAGAAAGGCATAAGAAAACTAATCTCCCATAAATGGGAGAGATTAAAGTTTTCCAAACCGCCATGTCTTGCCCGGCGTGTAACCTAGTTCCACAAAAATTATTAAATAATTGAAAACTATTATGTGTTTATGCTTTCGATTAATTTTTATGTTATACATAACTGGTTTTTTTATTTATGAAAAAAAAAAATAATATTTGACTCTATGTCATTTAATGATTAATTGAGACTATAATAATTTTAAATTATGTAATAATTTTTTAAGAAATTTTTAAATAATAAAAGGTATTTCTCTTTAATTAAATACATACTTATAAATTTTATAAAAAAAATAAATAATAACTTTTTTGGTGTGAAATTAAGTAATAACTTTTGATACAATTTCTCATTTATCCTACACTATTATTATTTTTTCTTTAGTATTACTCTATTTATAGTATTACATATAATGTGCATATTATATTTAAACCCCACCCCCTTAAGTTAAAAAACAATAATGGTAAATTTTTTTATGCATAAAAGTGATAGAATAGGAGACACCTGATGTTAATGACATACAATAGCTGCCAAGAACAGAAACCTACTTAGTATTTATTTAATTAGTTTCAGAATATCACATAAAAAGAGAAAAGAAGGTCATAGAATATTGCCTTTTGATAACGCTGTTTCTTTGTTTACATAATCCGGATAATTATAATTTTAAATTGACACTGAAGAAATTGTGGCCCCGATGGATATGCAATGCCAATTATCTGGTTCGCACCCTCCTTTTTTGCTAAGTAACACTAATTACTTCTAAAGTCCAAGGAATTCAATAAAAAAAGATAAAGAGAAATAGAAAAAGAAAAAGTAAAGAGGCATTTTCCTTTTTAGACCATATAAATAGTATATTAGCATAAGCATAATAAGAATACTTCAATCGCAGACTAGTAGCTTCATCTTTCTGCTTGCCCAGATCAAAAGAATACAATATAGCAACAGGATTATCCACTCATAGATGTAGAACCTCGTGATTTTTATAGCATGGCATGCATTTCAACATTGTTTCAGCCTTGAGTTCCCTTGAAAAACACTCCCATTTCCTTTCTAAATTTCAAACATGCTACATGATATTCTTATGAAGAAGCTCCTCCTTACACACGATCCAGATGGTCGCAGGCTGGATTCTGAGACAATGCTTCTTGCTGTTGGCAACATTATGTTTCATGCTTCCACAATAATAGTAAATTTTACTCCCTTAATACCCCTTGCATGTGGTAACTATATATATAAGCTCATGCATCTTTCTGTTTGGGAAATAGATTGATAAGCATTTGGATGTAGATAGTTAGTCATCCAAAACGTGCAATGTTTAGCAATGTTGCTTGATCTTTAAGAACTTGGAATACATGATCATGATAAACTCATCTAGTAAAAAGTCTAAATATGTCATGACAAGTTCTTCATTAACAACATAAAGGAGCTGGTCAGTAAGTAGGCACTAAATTTTTAAATGCTCTAAAATGAAGTAATAACCAATTTTTAGTTCCTAAAATTATCACAAGCTATATCTTTAGTCCTTAGATTTAACTAAATAAAAAAAGTTCTTGAAACTGTAATTTATTTTATTTAAATTTCTAAATTTAACTATTTACTATCATTTTGATATCTGTGGATATGTTAATATTATCATTTAACTCATCCATGTCAAATTAACTTGAGTGGCAAATTACAATTTCGAAGGCTTTTTTGAGAATTTTCTTCAAACTAGAGACTGATGGGACAGTGCTCACCAATTTCAGAATGAAAGTGATCGTTTATTCCTGCAAAATCCCATTTATACATGGGGATGCGACTATATGTAATGAATGAAAAATTCAAGAATTTCATGCTGGTAATGATATATCGAACATAGAATGTTGATTTTTCTGTGTAACTCATCAGATCAATAGATTTCCATCCCAGTACAAAGGAATTAGGATGTCACTTAGCAAGCATCTCCGATTTTGTTGTTTATACAATATGACAACAATTTTTGGATTTTAATTTTAACAAAGCATTGGGTGTTAGTCAGCAACATACGAAGATAGCAAGGACTGCACCGATTTTGTTTTCATCTTTTAAATTCAAGTAACTAGGAGTTCATTAAACTGACTGTAGCATAGAAAATATATTACCTGAATTGAAGCTTTCAGATTATGATTTCTATTGGCTTGTTTCAGGTGTCTTCTAATTTATATTCTGCTTCCTTTCAGAAGAATGATATAACTGAAATTGAAACGCTTGGTTGTAGTGAACCAGTAGGACTCATTATCACAAAAATATGCAAGGTACTTCATATTCATGCCTTGACAACATTGGTGCATGCACATGCACTTATACGTATAATTAACATATATATTTTATTGGCAGATACTCTGCAAATGCTGTGGTGAAGGTGATATTAACTCAAGGATCATAAACTTGTTTGATTTGATAGGGAAGTATAGCTGGGATGACAAAGTAGTTTTAGTGCTTGCTGCTTTTGCTGTAAGATATGGTGAATTTTGGCAACTTATGCAGCTATATCGCGGTAATACTTTGGCAGCTTTAATTTCAAGTATTAAGCAGCTACCCTGCAACTGCAGCTTAAAGCCACTGAAGCTACAAATAAAGGCACTGAGCTTGTTGGTTAAGACCATGATGGATGTGGCTATGTGTATCATTAAGTTTGAATACCTTCCCCTTCAACATGTAGAGCCGGGAAATGATATATTCATTGTCACGAAGTCTCAGATATATGAAGCTGCATACTGGATCACCAGAAGCTGTTTAGCATGTTTTTCTCAAGTCAGGGATTTCACAGCCAAGAAACATGAGAAAGTGCATGTTTCTTCCCTTGAGGCTCAGTTCAATAATGTCAAACATGCATAATTCTTTTTATTTGTTGGCATAGTGACTCAAAATTATTGATAGTTTCAAATGCATGTAAAATATTTGACTAGGGATGCTATTTTGATGTATTCACACATTTCAGGTATTCAGATTCAACAACAATTGCTGTTTGGGAGCTTTCAAGTTTGACATATAGATTAAATGACATATGCAGCAATCTCAGAAGACAGGTGGATCTCTGTCACGAAGAAATAGGTTACTTTTCGGCTTCACAGTAGTACTTATAATGATATCATTTATTAACCAATTCTGATTAACATTAATGATTTATAATAATTTTTCAGAGAGAAACTTGTATGACAGGCTGTTGGATCTTGCTCGTGAGGAGCACGATGATAATCAGAAGATTCTCACTTTATTTTTTCCTTCCAAGAATTTCTTGTCATTGAAGGATTGCTCAACCGAAGTAAAGTATTATGGTCGATGATTGTGCTGAGAAACATTTTGCCTTTATATTTGGAAGTAAAACGATCATGAAACTAAAGTGTTAAAAGAAATTTTTAGACAAACATATCATTTAAGTTTTTTTTACTATTAATCTAATTGGTTTATATTCATTATTTTCATTTTTCATAATAATCAAGTATTCCATTCAAAATAACTTCTTATACTTAGAGGGATATACATAATGAGAACAATTTTATTTAAAAAAATGTGAGAAATATAAATTTAGATCTTTTAAATATATATATATATATATATATATATATATATAAATTATACTTTTAGAAAAATTTTAATTATTTTTATTTATTTTTCAAATATTGAAATCTCACGTTAATGAGCGATATGGTTAAAATAATATATAAGTGGAAATAACTCTTGCCTTACAAATTGATTTTATATAACTAAATAGTCTCTAACCCAAATTATAAAATGTTATTAAAATTTATGCTAGCAATAGAATTATTATCGAATCACCCGCAAATCTTTAATCCCACAAATTTCGTGTTCGGTCTACAACGTGAGGGAAGTGTTGAAAAATCTCAAATTGATGATATACAAATCATTTTTAAAGGGTTGAATTAAGTCCAAAAAAAAATGGTAGTGAGTTATAAGATTATATTTGTTAAAATATTTTCAAAGATCTACTATATTCTTTCCAGCCTTAACAATCTTCTAATCTTAATCCTTTGTGATCTACAGCTTGGTGTGTCTGAACTGAAAAATAAGATAGTTCTGTTGTTGATCTCAAAAGCGCAGCTACTCAACCCAGTAGACATATTCTTACTGGTCCAGCAAACATGTGATCATCCACTGAATGCGAGGTTGATGGAGAGTTATAAGATTGTGTGGATTCCCCTTCCATCTTCTGATACATGGACTGAAGCTGAAGAGAGTAGTTTTAATTTTCTGTCAGATTCGTTGCCTTGGCACGCTGTTCGGAAGCCGAGGTTACTCAACCCAGGAGTGGTGAAGTACATAAGGGAACAATGGAACTACAAGGATGATGAGCCCATCATGGTAGCTCTAGATTCAAAAGGGAAGGTCACAAATGGCAATGCTCTTGATATGATCAAGATTTGGGGAGCCCAAGCATACCCCTTTTCGACTTCAAAAGAGGCAGAGCTATGGCAAGACCAGAATTTGACAATGCAACTCTTGCTGGATGACATCAATCCTCTCCTTGCTTACTGGGTAGGAGTCTGATTCATAGCATATTTTTCATGCAGATTTTAGAAGTTTAATTGCACGTAACATGCCTAGATTTTACATTGTACTGTGTGTCAGGTTGGACAAGGCAAAAATATATGCCTCTATGGGAGTGAAAACTTGGTTTGGATACAACAATTCAATGATAAGATAACTGAGGTCAAACAATCAGGTCTGCAGCTGGAAACAATATATGTTGGTAATAGTCAATTAGGTGAACATGTTAAGCAAATAATGGCAAGAAGTGGTGAAACAAGTCTCAGTGATCCACTTTCCTTCACAAATGTACAATTCTTTTGGCTTCGGTTGGAGAGTATGAGAAGGTCTAAACTGAGACTTGGGAAGACACCACGTTCTGATCATGTACTAGCAGAGTTGTCAGCTTTGCTTGAAGTAGATGATAGAGACGAAGGTTGGGCAGTGATTGGAAGTGGGGGTTCAAGTGATATTATTAGGCTTCAAGGGATACAGGTGATGGAATTCTTAAGGAATTGTTCTGAGTGGACAGAAAATATAAGCAAGTTTGATTTTGTTGCAGGGAGTTGTACTCACTCTTACGTTGTTCCCTCAAGAGAAAATGAAAGACTGAGCGAAGGAACTGTAATTTGTCAAGTGTGCAAGCGTCCCATGAAGAAGTTTGTGGTGTACCAGCCATGAATGGAACACATACAATAGTTGACTTGAGCTGTGTGTGTTATCACCAAGTTTGTCTCTTATTTGAATCGATTTTGTCTTTATGGCAATAGTTCAGTATTTTAATTTTGAAGTAGTAAGAATGTCATCTTCCTAACGACAAAGACAAAAGTACAATTTCACATTTTCCTTGTGTTTATTTTTTCTGTTTGGTGAATTCACCCATAAATAAACAACATATTTTTTACAGAATTGGTCTTTGGAATTCATGCCAACCATTGTGATCGTGTTCACAAAAATATATACCTTATATCTACCTTAGAACTTATTTTTAATAATGTTCCGTTCTAATTTTTATTTTTACACTCTTCACATTCTAATCACTTGATAGGGAGAGGGACAAAAGATGGATAAAATGGCTGTTTAAAGGTGGTTGTAAACGGAAGTATAATAAGAACATGTTTAACGTCTGTTCCTTACCCCCAAATATATATATATATAAAGCAATATCTATGTATAACTAGGCATTATTTCTGACTACGCATCTTAAAGTTAAAAAAGTGAGAGAGAAGGAGAATTTTGCGGTTTAAACTCTATAGTCTGTAATATAAATGATAGAAGAAAATTAAGACACTTTTTTTCTATGGCTTAGGATTCACAAGTGAGTTTAGTGTTGAAGAACAATGGAAAAGTACGAGACATAGGAATTGGATCTAACTATTATAGGCATATCTTTCCCCTCCCCTACAAACTTAGGAGCAAATATATAAAATAAGATGCAAAGAAAAACACATCCCTGCATACGTGATTAATTGTTTTTCTACCAAAACCAAATCAAAACAAGTTTCATAATCAAATTTCGACCTACGATTAAACAGCATCAGAAAAGAACTTTAAGGAATGTGAAAATGGCCCGGTTCTTCAGCACCGAAAGGAAACAAAATTTAAAAACAAAAAAGAAAAGAAAACGCAAAGTATTAATTATTTAAACTACTGTTTTTGTACAAAATTGTTTATGTTATTTTTTAAATTGCATAATGCTGGGTACATTGGTGATATAGTAGCATAGAGAATTGTAATCCAAAATTGATAAGCATATTTGTAGATATCACCTCAAGTTGAGTGACCATGTTGTAGCCTAGTCAAGGAGTAATAAACCCCATTTGATCCCATGCTCAATAACTCTGAGTGCGACCCTTGTTCCACCACCTTCCCATTTTTAATCACAGCAATGGAATCAACACTTTGTATTGTCGACAAACGATGAGCTATAACTACACAGGTTCTTCCAACCATCATTTTCTCCAATGCCTCCTGCACTAGATTCTCTGACACACTGTCTAGAGCACTTGTTGCCTCATCTAACAGAAGGATTGAAGGGTTCTTTAGCACTGCTCGAGCAATTGCTATCCTTTGCTTCTGCCCTCCTGATAGCTGCACTCCTCTTTCTCCACAGTAAGTATCATACCCATCTCTCATTGAACTACATCACACAAGTTGTGTCACTGAATGCAACTAACCTTCTTTGTTCTCATTGCAAGAGTGAAAGAAAAAAATAATAATAAACTAAGTTTTAAGACCTTTGAAATTGGTTTTAGTCCTTACATTTAAAAAATAATGATTAAATGCAGTAGATTTGGTGTCTGACAGAACCAAAATTCACCATATTTTAAAAAATATAAAGAACAAAATTACTGTTATAAAAATTTTAGGACTAAAACTAATTTTGACACTAGAAAGTGTACCTTATAAACTCATGAGCATTTGAAAGACGTGCTGCCTTTCTTATTTCATCTTCTGATGCATCCTTTTTGCCATACACAATGTTGTCACGTATAGTTCCTGCAAAGAGGGTGGGCTCCTGACTCACCAAAGCAATATGTGATCTCAAACTTCTCAAGTTAAATTCCCTTATGTCACAATTGTCTATGGATATGGATCCCTTCATGGGGTCATAAAATCTTTCAATTAAGCCAATGATGGTGGATTTTCCCGAGCCACTTTGTCCTACTAATGCAACTGTTTTGCCAGCTTCAATATCAAGACTGAGGCCCTTGAGAATCATTTGATCTGGCCTTGCAGGGTATGAAAAGAAGACATCTCTCAGTTTAATATGGCCTTTCATTGTGTTTTTGAACTTTCTATGTCTAGGATCTTCCGGTTCAATCTGACTTTTCCTATCCAGTATTGCAAATACTGAACTAATGGCTCTTCCACTTTTAGCTATGTCAGAAGTGGTGCTCGCTGTCTCAGCAATTTGTCTACCAGTGCCCATCAAAATGAGGAAAACTTGCAAAAGATGTTTTGATTCCACCAGCCCTTGATTCAATAACCGGCCTCCATACCAAAAAGTCAAAGTTATTGATGCTGTTGTTACAAAATATGAGGCTGACAATATGCAACCTGAAATCCATGATTGCTTGATGCTTTCCTTCCTGGGGCCTTCCATAGCAGTTCTGAACAAATTCAAAATCCTTTTCTCAGATGAGAATGCAGCAATGGTCCTGTGGTTGCTAGTAGCTTCCATTGCTAATTGACTACCCTCTTTTTGAGCCCTTCTTGCTTTGCCTGCCATACTTTTCATGAGAATGTTTTTTGAGTAAAAACATGCAATGATCAAAGGCTGCATTGCTATCATGACAATAGACACCCTCCATGTAACAATTAAACTGAGTACAAAGGCCAAGATAGCCATGACAGAAACTTGAACTAACAATGACATTCGTTCTGCAACAAGAGATCGAACCAAGTTGGCTTCAGTTGCCAAACAAGCACAAATTGCTGCACAGCTGTTCTCCTCTTGATCAAACCATCCCATCTCAAAGGTCAGCACCTTCTCTAGCAAATTTTCTCGCACCCTTTTTAGCAAGTGCTCTCCCATAATGGTAAAATTGTAATGTTGAAGGAGGCCTGAAATGAAGTTGACAACAGCTATGCAGCAGAAGATGGACGAGTACAACCTGATTTCTGATTTGATGAGAGAGTCATCTTTTATAAAGTAGACAGATGCAACTATTCCCAAGCAATAGGAGTAAATTGGCTGACATATTCCAGAGCCAATGGCCCCTAAACACCCAAGCAAAGCATGTTTCCACTCAGGGCCATTCATTCTTAGTAAACGCCATTGAGAGAAGCTTGCATGTGAAGATTTCTCCCAGTTTTCATTACTATAGTCATCACAGCTGGAACCTGCAACACTGATTGAATATATGGGGCTAAATGGTTGTGTTGAGCTAAATTCATTGTGAGTTTGACTATTTTGCCATCTTGAATTTGGACTTGTTAGATTTACCATAGCTAAAGGGCTCTTGTTTATTTGATGTAATGCATTTTCGTCTTGACTTGTTGCTTGTTGCAGTTGTAGCATTTTGCTGTAAGTCCCTCCTTGTCCATTGTTCAGTTGGAGTAGTTCATCATGGGAACCACATTCAACCACTCTTCCTGATTGAAGAACTACTATTGAATCAGCCTTACGAATTGTGGATAGGCGATGCGCTATGATGATTGTTGTCCTGCCTCTAGAAGCCTTATCAAGGGCATCTTGCACTAGTCTTTCGGACTGTGAATCCAAAGCACTTGTGGCTTCATCAAGTAGTAGGATTTTAGGTTCTCGTATTAAAGCCCTTGCAATGGCAATCCTTTGCTTTTGCCCTCCAGACAACTGAGCTCCAAATTGTCCTACCTAAACAACAAATTGCAATTTTCTAAGCAATCAAATTGAACAATATAAAATAAATAGTATAATGCTAATAGTGTACAATATCATCCAATCATAAATCATCATGTAAGTTTGTTAACTTTTACTATTATAATTACTTTAAAAGTCGTACTAACGGTGATTTTTAATTGGTTGACAATATTAAATGCATAATAAAAAAATTTACGCTGAAAATGCATGGATCCTAAGCACATAATATAAAAGTATCGAGTGCTTATGATCTTGGTAATCAAAATTATATGGAATGAGACAGAACTCAGCTTACATGAGTTTCATATCCATTAGGAAGTTTAACAATGAAATCATGTGCATTTGCTGCCTTCGCTGCACTTATAACAGCTTCCATTGAAGCTCCTTCCTTGCCAAATAGAATGTTTTCCCTTATGGATGTTGCAAAGAGAATTGGCTCCTGATTGACCAGTCCCATCTGGGACCTTAACCACTTAACGTGGAGTGTCTCTATATCATATCCATCAAGCAATATCTCACCATATACAGGATCATAAAATCTTTCAAGCAAAGAGATTATAGTAGATTTGCCAGAACCACTCCCTCCAACTAGGCCTAGTGTTTTACCCGCCTGCACTTTCAGATTGAGTCCTTGGAGAATCAGTGCATCTGGCCTTGATGGGTAACTAAACTCAACCTCTTTAAACGTGATCTCTCCTCTCGCATGTGTTAAGACCTTTCCTTTTTCTTTATAAGAATTTATTGTTGGCACTCGATCAATCATCTCAAAAATTCGGGTTGTAGCTGTTGTTGCCTCTAATATGAAACCAAGATTTGGGAGTGCACTCATCAGTGACCTGTGCATTTTAAATTGAAGTTAACAGTCATAGCACATTTTTTCTCCAATTCAATATTAGTTCATTTCATATGTACAAATCATCTAAATGACAATAAAAATATGTTGGATCAACAACTACTTAGACTATTTGAGTGTGTTCCACTCATTTTCCCTAGTAATACTAATATGTTCTCCCCAAGAGCCTTCATCTTAAAACTTGAAACATTTGTTAGTAGAAAAAACATAAAAGGGGGAAATAATGATAATACTCACAGTCCTCCCCAAATGATGCATATTTCAGCACAAAACACATGGCCACCATTTTCTCCTTTGGTCCTGACCAGAACACTACCAACCCAAGATTGGAATGCCCAAGTAGCATATAGTAACCCAATGCTACCAATTATCACTCCCTTGGTTTGACCTTGTTTAATGCCAATCTCCATACTTTTTTGAAGACCTGAGTTGAAGGCTTTTAGTGTTTGCTTCTCACCTACATATGAATAAACAATGCGAATTGATGAGATTGCTTGTTCAGCTATGCTACCAGCAACTCCGTATGCATCCTTCATTTTATTTCCCAGCTCTTTCATGGCCTTCCCAAATACGATTGCTGGCATGATCATCATGATTGAAAATGGAAAAGCAGCTACTGCAAGTCTCCAAGAAAGGAAGAGTGCCACTATAAAGCTAGAGAAAAATGCTGAGAGGTGAACCACACAATTGGGCACCTGCAACAAACACATACAAATGATTTTACCACAAAGAATTCAAAACTATAAAGAGAAATATTCTATTAATAATTAAGAAAAAAATTGTATTTTTAGTCACACAGGTCAAAAAGTTACTATTTTTTTAATCAATAAATTTAGTCTTCAAACTTAAAAAATTTACAGATTTAATTCTTTACTCTAAAATTTTATCATATTTTTTAAAATTACAATAGATTAAATTCACATATTTTATAAAATTTGAAAATCAAATTTATGGAAATAAAAATACAAAAGCCATGAGCACGTCTCAACTATTAAGTATACCTTATCAGCCATTGTATCTTGGATTGTTTGAGCATCAGAAGTTATGGTGGCAATAACTTGGAAAGTTGTGGAAGAGTCAGTTTGCTTGTCGAAAAAACCAACTTCTTGCCTTAGGACTGATTTGAGATATTCAGTTCTCATGCGGGAAGTTTGTCTCTCTGCAGTTCTTGTCCAACATACCCCTTCTGCAAGATAATATCATGCATGCATTCTCTTGAAATCAATATTGAACTCTAACTACATTAGAAGTAATTATTGTGCCAACTGAGCACATCTCAATTGGTTAAGGTGGGACATGAATTTAGGCAATTGTCAGTTCACAGAGTCGGGTCATGATATCCACTTATCAATGTACCAAAGAAAAAATAATAATAAAGGGAATAATTACTTTTCATATATTTGGACAAGTTTTTTTTTTTCCATATATTTGCACCAAGAAAAATGCATTAATAATGTTGCACATATCCATGATTTGCTAGAGGAGACAGAAAAAAAGGAGAGAGTTCAACGGCCCACATTATCAATAACAAAGGAAACCAAATATCTGGAATTGCAACAAAACTTACCTATAAAGGAGGATAAAGCAACCCCAATTGCAACACACAGCAGCCTTAGAGCGTACTGAAGAATGATGACAGAACTTTGTCAGATGTTTTTAAGCAAATGAAACTTTGGAATATAAAAAACTATATTTATATTAATTGTTGGATGTCAGCATAACTACTAGCAAGAAAAATGATGTCAACAGAAAAGGAATGGAAATTTTGAATTTAATTTGTTATCATGTGTCTTGAATGGCTTCAGTGATGACCTCAGTACCAACTAATTACCTTGTCTATAATATGGTTGGACACAGAATGTTCAGATCCACCAGCATAATCATCTATCAAACTTCCAAGAACAAGCATTGTGATAGGGGTTTGTAGGCCACCTCCAATGCAACCCAAAGTCCCAAAAAGTAATAGCAATTTGTCAACGCCATCTGCATAACGGAAAAACCCACCTTTGCTTCCCATATCCTAGCAGCATGCCAAGACTAACAAACACATGTAGGATTTCTATCTTTACCAGAAAATTCTTAAAAGTTTTGAACACTTTATTATAATAGGTATCTTTGCTCTTGTTTTAAGTTATCATAATTTTCTATTTGGAGCTTATTTATTGACAAATGGATTCAGCTAAACACTTGATTTTAACATTTGCCGGCTCTTGTTTGCTAATCGTGGATTCATCAATTCCTGTCACTATACGAGACATCGTTACAGTTAGAACGAGGCACTCTTTTTGCTTATGTTCTTTTGGTGTTACTTGTAAAGTTTTGATCACAATGAACGCATATAATGTCCAGACATGAACGACGAGGAAGATAAGTTAAGGAATCTCCCCCAAATCATCATCATTGAACCAATCGAAGTGTTATTTAAAACTAGGACTAATGCGACATTGGCAAGATAGTGCCTTGTAGTATTCTACATAATTTTAATACTAATAATAATACACTGGATGTAACATTATTGAATAATCTAATAAAATCTCACTTGGTGACGCATGACTCTTTAAGTTATATTTTTTTTTCTTCTCTTTTTTAGAACTCACCTTTATGTGGCTAAAATAATGTATACTATTATTTTAATATGTGAAATAAATAGGATAAATGTATATTTATATAACTAAAATTTATAATAAATAAATATTTTTGAATATATGAATTACATTATAATTAAAATTTGTAATAAATAAATATTTTAAACTTACAAATTATATTTTAGGTTCATAATAAAAAAACCTATATCATGAATAATAAAATTTTAAATATTAAATTTTAATTTAAAAATAATGATAAAAAATAAATTGATAAAGGTAAGAGGTTAAGAAAAATATCAAAGCATACATGCACATATGCAGTTCCTTGGCTACTTTTGGTGCTCTTCTAAATCAAATTTAAAATTTTACCACAGAACCTGCATTGGTTTTTAATGTAAATATTTATTATGAAGATTATCTGGGTGGAAACTCCAATTTTAATAGGAGAATAACATCAAAAATATATAAGGAATTGCATTTAAGTTTTGTGTTAAGAAAAAAATTTAAAAATACTCTCACACAAGAAAAATTCCTGCAAATGCTTTAGTGAAAAAAAAACTTCCTAAAAGTCTTCTCTTGAATAATATTTCCTAAAAATACTCTCATAAGATAGTTATTCTAATTTTTATATAAGGGAGATAAGTGGTAGATAATTATTATCCTATGACTTAGTTTTTAAGGTTAAATTATACCAAAATTAAAATTTTAAGATAATATTAAAATTTATTTTAATTATAGTTATTAAACCTATCCAAACATCTGCTATTGAATTGTTATTAGATTATATGTAAATATTAGATTTTTTTAGCTCAAATTTCTATCTTTTTTAATTTACCATCTTTAATATCGGTCTCTAAATTAAATTTTAATAATTTTTTAAAATATAAATAGTTAAAAATAATTTTATTTTATAATTTAAACTATTCATTATAAATATAAAAAATAATTTATATATTAAATATATTTATTTAGTATAAATTTTAATTATATAAAAATATATATTTATTTATATCATGCATATATTAAAATAGTAATTTATATAAATAACCATAAGAAAGATTGATGTTAGTAATTATTAAGCAACAACTTTTAACCTAACAAACCAAACATTTTGCAAACAAGTAAAAACGGTACGCACGATTAAAAGAAGTTTAGTTTAAAGTAGCTGTGGCGGGGTCGATGGTTTAGTTAGGATTAGGACTAACGATTTTCGTCTACTCCAAAATGGGGTAGATAAAAAAAAAAAGTAATATTACTAAAAAGGAAGAGAAAGATAATATATATATTCATCTTTTCAACAAATCAGTTGAGTTTAGTTAGCTCTATTTTAAAATTTGCTTAAAATTTTCGATATAACTCAACCTATGATGTATACCGAATATAGATTGAGTTGATTTATCAAAAATATAAATAAAAATTATTTTAATACAATTTTTTTAAAAAACATCATAATTTAAATAAATTTAGAATAAAACAACAAAATAAAATAAAATCAACCATATTTTATAAAATATTACGAAAAAAATATATTTAACTAAACGATCTATTATTTATAAAAATATAAAAAAAAAAACTAACAAAATAAGCACACTAATTCCGTGGATTAATCTAATCCAACTTGTTTCTTAATTTGTTGGGTTAGCAATTATAAAAATTAGATTACGTAGATTGAATAATTGAATAACTCGCCAGTTTCAATGCATTTTAACCTTCCTACTAAATATTAGTGTATAATAAACATTTTCATGATTTAGATAAATAGAAACCAGCAATATAATTACGATTATGTGTTTTATTTTAAATATTTATTTACATTATTTTTAAACATATTTTTAATTCTTATAAAATAAATGAATTTTAATGTTAATCCTTATAAAAAATTATTTTTTATTCCTAAAAATATGAGATCAATGTTTTTTTTTCTCATTATAATGTAATGTTGATTAACTACTTATATATATTTAACAAAAGACAAAGTGATATTTTAACTCATTAGTATTTGTAGTATCTTGTACACTTCTAAAAAAATTATATCTCTCGTACTTATGTTATTTATATAGCTTCAAATGAATTTTAGAGAATAAAAATAGTGAATTTTGGATTTTGAAGAATAAAATTCAAAGAAAAATATTTTAATGGGTTTAAAATCAAAATTCACTTATTTTATAAAAGGGACCAAAACTAATGATTTTAATTTTAAATTTTTTTATTAAATTACTTATTTTAATCCTTTTATTTTTTTATTCAATTTAGTATATTACAATTTTGAGTTACAAATAGTAACAATTTTTAATCTCCATTATCATATTTTTATTTTTAAAATTTTAAATAATAATAAAATATTATAATTTGATAAAAAAAATAATTGTGGCAATTTTAACCGTCACTCTATTAATTTTATTTTTAAATTAAAAAATTAATAATTATTTTTAGTTATATAATAATTTTATTTGTTAAATTTAATAAAATTATAATAAAAATAAAATAATTTGAATTTTATTTTATTGAAATTTATGATATTAGAATAATTTAATAATTTTTAATTATTTAATATTTATGGTGTTATATATATTGATATTTTAAATTTTATAATATTGTGTTATAACTATTATTTATAATAATATTGTATAAAATTCAATATTTTAATTTTTTAAATTATTTATTTTTATTATAAATATATGATTCAAAAATTATTATATTAAATATAAATATATTTTTAAAATTATTTGTTTATGATTTTATTTACTATTTAAAATTATATATATATATAAGATAAATTTAATGTTAAAAACTAAATTATTTAATTTTTTATTATAGTAAAATAGATAATTGAATTTTATAAAAAAGGAATAATGTTTATTCATTAAATTAATAATTTGTACAAGTAAAATAAAAATAAGATAATCCTATTTAATTTATAACTAAATTGATTGAAGATAAAAAAAAAGTGAAATAAAAATTGGCAGGGAGCAGGGTACATAAGAGACAGGGTGTCCGTACAAATGGTATTTCGAAAACCAAGTAGCTTTAATTAAACTTACCAAATTGATGGGGTTCTATAAAGTGTATTTATTTAAGGAATGGGTCAAAGTGCCCAACCGTGTGGTCTTGATTGCATCAAATTCATAAGTACACCCTCGCATGCCTCTACCCACACTTTCCACCTACCTTCTCCACACTCCCTATTCCCCCTTCCTCATCCCCCATTACTATTTACTACTATCCTACATTTTTATTTTATTCTTTTTAATACTAAAAACTAGGAAATTAATAAAAAATTATTATTGTTTAAAAAAATAAATACTATAATATAACTTTGTGAGTGACTCTTGGTTATTATACTTGAAGGAATGGGGTTCCATACTTTGATCAGCATCTTGTATTTTGTCTTTTGTGTTTTGGTTAATTAGCTGTTGAACTCTTGTGCCGTCAACATTTATTTGTTAAGAATCCCCACAGCATCCAATGATGCCTAATTTATTTATTTAGGGTTTTTCGTTTCAGGGAGGATGGGAAACACCACACCACTGGATTCTTCTATCATTGATTCCAATATTACATGGCTACTACCCATCTAATTTTGTATTTAAAATACCAAGAAAAACAATATTTTTAATAACTTCTTATTCACATTTCATCTAGATATTTAATTAATTTATAATTATATTTAACTATTTTAATAAGGATATTTTAATTTAAAAATTAATTATTAATTTTTAAAATTATATGTTACTTTGAAGGATAAATTATATAATATTAATGGTTTTTTCAATTAACCGTGTGATTTTGTGTTTTTTTATTGATAAAAAGTGGTAGAGCAATCTCTAATATTACAATAAAAGACGTCCAATGATACACTCCCCTAAAGAATTATTGTACACGTTTAAACATAATTTTATGTTTAATAAATAAAAAAAATTTGTATGGACCAAGAATATTAACCACGTGTTTGTTAATAACTAATAGTTTTTTTTTTTTTTACGTGAATTCATAGGAAGTTCTCATAAATGTATATTCGAAGCAAACACGCTATAAATTTGTAGTTGTTGATTAAGGTTTCTCCTAAATTTTCAGTGTTTTAGGTTTTTTTACATAGATTAAGAATTATTTCATATATATATATATATATACACATATATATAAATTTAGATTAAAATACCCATATTTATTATTTTACAAAATTTTATATGATTTTTAACTACTCCAACTTTATAACTTACTTTAATTTATAACTGTGTCTCTGGTGTATCAGTGATTAAATCTTTTGATGGAACAATATTCCTTTTCAATTCAAATTTCACCATGAAGTAGTATTAACACTCTATTGTAAATACCTCATGAAAACTAAAGTTTTTAATTTATTCTTTTAACTAGTCCACTATATTGTATGTAAAAGTATAATAAGAAAAAAAAACACAATTACATGATTATATTTTTTAATTATCTAAGTTTTAAAAAAATGAAATATTAAAATAACGAAAATTTATTTAGATATGTAAAAAGAGTTTTTTTTTATTGTATGTATCTAGATATGTACGAGTGATACAAATGTATTACACATACCTCATTAAACACCTTAAGTTATTTAGATAAGTAATGAATGATCTTTTGTGTTTTCAATATAAAAATTATTTTTTATATTTTCTATCTATATAATAAGTATAGAATGTTTTTTATATTTAAGATATTAATTTATTTTTATAAAATAGTAGTAGTATGAAAACAGTAATATGCTTTTGTCAACAGCCTTTCAAATTCTTAATTCTTGAGTGTCTGGTCTGTTGTTCAGCAGTGGCTGGCCCACCTCTATTAAAAAGTGCATTCACTGTTGTGACATCATCAAGCTAAAGTAGCAACCTGTCAATATTTAGATATTGCTGCCTATGTTTAATTAAAATTAACTGATTCAAGCTTTCTCCAAATAATATTACTGTTATTGGATAATAATAATAATAATAATAATAATAATAATAAAATTTAAAAAAAAATGTTTAATTTACATTCTTTTAAGTTTTTAATTAAATTAAAAATCACTCATGTTACATACATATACAATATTGGTGTTGATCTAAATTTGTTGTATTTAATTTTCCACGCATTCAACCATTTAAAATCATTAAATAAAAATTAATTTTCTCATATTTTATCTCGATAAAGTATAGTTAAATTTTAAATTTAAATAGTTGATTTAATATTTGTAAATATAGTATTAATGTGAATGTATGCAAATTTAATTATATTACATTCACATAATATAAAAATAATAATATTAATCTCCGTTGAAAATAATAAACTTACTAAATTGGTGAATATTTTATTTTTAATATGAAATTTTCATATTTAATGATAGAATTTCGATCCTCAACATTTTAGTTAAAAGAAAAATAGTATTAACTAATGTTTGGTGACTTCTTTCACGTCTAAATATATTGATAAAAGAATTGCTAATATATATATATATTATTTACTATATCTTATTTCTTTCTATTAATTGAAGAAATAATTTGAAAATAAAACAGCAAATACAAAAATGAGTAATAACTCAAGTAAAGACCGGTACGATTCAATTTAATATTTTGTTCATTTGTGGTAGAAAATATAGTTTTTTTTATTATATTAGGGTAAAAAAATAAATTCAAATTAATAAATCTAATACATTTTCTAAAAAAAAATAACCATTTGGACATGGGAAACTTATTTAGTATAGAAATGAGGAGGAATGAGAAGAAAAAAAATGTAAATAAAGAATAAAATTATAGTTACATGATAAATAAAAATATAATCAGTACAAAAAAATTATGAGATAATTTTTATTTAATATATAAATTTACGAGATGTTTTTGTAAACAAAAATTTTATAATTTAATCTACGAGATGTTTTTAATTATAATATTAAATAAAAACTCATACTTAATGTATTAAATTATTTTTCATTTATTTTTAATTATATGTTCTGTATTTTCTGTCATTTTTATTTAATTAAAAACTTTACGTATTAATTATTTATCTCATTGTAATAATTAATTTTAAATGAGTAAATAACAAAGTCAAAATCTTTCTGCTTATTAAAACTAATTCAATTTTTTCTTGATTGAATTGTTGATTAAATTTAATGGTGTTAATTAACCTATTTAAGAAAATAAACATTTTTAAACATTTAAATGAAAAATAAAAGAAAAGGTTTATTCTTTCGAGTTTTATCGATTGTCAAACATGAGCAAAGTTAATTGATAATTTATTTATTTATTTTCAAAACAAAAGACTAAAAGTACTAACATGGCCTTTTTGTGTGTGTGTGTTTGAGCCAATAATACCCACATGTGGTGGTATTTGTATTTAGTAGGAGTAGGGGAGAGGAATATTCTCCGTCCAAAAGGATTTCTTTATGAGAAAAGGTGACAAATATTCCCAATCCAGTATCCATAGGTCGGGTGTTTACTAGTAGTAACATTTTTGTTTTTTATTTGTATAAAGAGTCAAATAAGATAAAATATAAATATTCAATTTGAACTAATATAAAAAAATTGAAAAATTATATATTTATATAAATAAGTAGAAGAGAATAAAAAATATTAAATTATATATAAAATTAATATTTTAACATATGTAATATACAAGATAAATATTAATTTTATATAAATTAAATTTTATAATAAATATATACAAATATATTTAAGTTTATAATAAGTAACTTTTATTGTGATATAACTATTGATATATTTTAAAAAATATTGAAATCCGTTTAAAAATAAAGATGAAAAAGACAGTTTTTTTTTTTGTAGTATGACAAATTAAAAAATTGATTGAAAAGGATAAAAATTAAAAAATTCTAAAAATGTTATCTAGAGAGAATTTATATTAACTAAAGAATGTAAAGCTTTTAATTTGTTATTTTTAACCTAAAATTATTTATATTTTATAATATAAAAAAATCTATTTAATTAAAAAAAACTAAAATCAAAATTAGAAAGTTTCCCTCCTGGATTTCAGCAAACTTGTGAGGAAATAATTATTTAGCCAAGTGACACGAAAAATTTCTTCGCTATTATTTATGTTGTTGAATAAAGAATAAAAGTGGTATTTAAAATTTGTTTGTGTTTGATTGGTGACATAAAAACAAAGGCGACAAGATTTGGGCAATTGGGGGGTTGGGTGAGAAATTGGTGAGTGGGGAGGAGCGGTGATGAGGTGGGAATGATCAGGTGGTCCACGTGTCAAAACCCCAGAGCATCAAGAAAAGAACAGGTGAATATCTGACAGAGATGTGAAGCTGGTGGTGGTGGTGGTGGGTTATTGTCCTTGACAGCTGAAAGCTACAGAACGAAAATGCAGAACATTAAATGACCAATGCAGGACAGAGTCAAGAGAATATCATGCTCCACAACCCCCCCTCATTTTCAATTCCAATACCCACTCTCCCTATTGCACTTCAATTTTATTTCAAAATACTTCTAACCCAACACTAATATTAACTATTTTTATTGGAGACAATTATAGTCTAATTCAGAGAAAATATCAGGATAATCAAATTATTTTTTTAAGTATTTAACTTAGTTGTGTCCTCAATCTTAAACTCTGACGTTACGAATTAAATTAGAATAAACTCACTACTTAATTCTATGAGAGAGAAAAAATAATAGAATAAAAATAAAATATAAGATATGTGACATATTATTATTTTAAAAATATTTTTAATTTTAAAAGTTTTTACTTCGAATATCAAGCAATCTGTAGCAAAGATTGCAACGAATTAACAATAATATTTATGAGTTAAATATATTTGTAGTTTCAAAAAAATATAATAATAATTATTTTTAGTCTTTCAAAAATATTTTATTATTTTAGTATAGTATTTAGAGAAATGTATTAGATGTAAAATTTATTCTTTAAAAAAAATATTTTATTTTGGTATTTTATTTATGAGGATAAGATCTATATATTGATTCCATGAATGAAGAATAAAAAAAAAGTCAATTTAGTTTTAAGATACTAAGGTAAGTTTATTATTAGAATTTTGATTTAGTTTTCCTACGTGTAAAATTGTTCATCTAGTTCTTAACTTATTATAGTACTTCTTGTACAAATGTTAAAAATAAACACAAAAAATAAATTGAACGAATTATTATTGAAACAAAAAATTATAATAATTTTTAAAGTTTATGTAGCACTAATAGATCCAAAAAAAATGAAAACCTAAAATAAGTTTTAGCATTAAAGATGTCGCAAGAAGGAATATTATCTTTCTTCCACGTTATTTTCTCTTTTTTTTGTTACGTTATACTTTATTTTATGTTAAATAAGTTTAGGTGAATATTTACATAGAGATATTTATATATTGTATACTAAAAAAAATATTTACATCGAAAACAAAAATCGAAGTCGCGTTTGTGTGAGATGAGTATTAAGGACTTGACCAACCTTTATTAGTGTCAAGTTATATCACTTTCTCCTTTCTCCTTTCCTTATTTTTTTCTACATCTCTTTTCGTTTCATCTCTTACCTACTTACCAAAAATAAAGTATACACTTGTTATATCACTCATCGCTGCTCTAAAGGTTGCTGTGACTTGTGACTGTCCTCTCATGTGCATCTTTGAGAATTCAGATACTGTTAATATAGTACATGGATTCGCCAACACTTCTGCCACTAAATTCTTTGTTTTTTTATGGAAACATATTATTTAATTATTTATTGATCACATAATTAAATTGTTTTATTTGATATTTCTATTTATTATTCAACTAATCTATTTTCAGATCTCATACTCTTTATCCCATTAGATGTTCTAAAAAGTTTTGATAATCTACTAATTCATTATCAATTTGATTGACTTGTCGCAAGGTACGAGACTACGACAACTCAAACTTTCCTCCAAATTTACTAAAGACAATAATATTTTGAATAAAACCATAGCAAGAATAAGAATAATAGGTAACTAGAAACTCCTAAATGAAAAATTAATTACAACTTGA
Organism: Mucuna pruriens; assembly: GCA_025330945.1. Classification (NCBI taxonomy): domain Eukaryota; kingdom Viridiplantae; phylum Streptophyta; class Magnoliopsida; order Fabales; family Fabaceae; genus Mucuna; species Mucuna pruriens. The sequence continues at coordinate 952,408 of JAENHJ010000296.1, forward strand.
GAACCTGATTCTAATTTTTTTTTATTAAAATTCACTATTCCAAGCAATAATAATACCCAACTAACTTTTTGTAAACCAACTTATCTTGTTAAAAGTGTTCCAATTTAATTAAATATATTTATTTGTGATTTTTTATTAATTTAAAAATTGGCCGCATTTTCAGCTCTAATTTTAATAATTTATTGATAGCTTCAAATCTTATAAAACGAACAATTCTTGTAGATGTGAGAGTTGACCCGGCTAATTGAATTTTTAGTTCATAGTAAATATGCCTTCAGTTGAACCATCATCTAATTGAATCTTTTGTTCATAGTAAATGTGTCTTCACGTTAATTACAAAAGTTAATTAATATTATTTAATTTTATTATTTTATTTTAAAATAACCTTTTATTCATTTAAATATAAAAAGTTAAAAACAGATTTTCCAACAAAAGAATATTTTATAATTAGTTTTAACAAATAAATTAAAATTTATTTATATTTAAAACCAACATCATTTGCTGGTATTCGAAACCGAAAAAAGTGCTACCTCTCTTAAACAAAAAAATTCCAAACATAAGACCAAAAGTTGAACCCATAAATATTTATTTAGAAGACCGAACTATGTAAGTTAGACTTAGCAATTATGCATATGCTACGATTAGTTGCGCTGATAAATAAAATTTTAAGAGTTGTGTTTAACGTTACTATAGAAAAATTGTATACTCGGTTCAAAATTCAAATCCATTTAAGCAATTTCTTTCGGATTTTGTATTATCTCTTTATTATCTGCAAAACTGCACATTTGTTTATTATTTTAAACAAACAAGAACCATCATAGAAAAAAAAATATTGGACTTAGTAGGTCAAAATTGACCTTATGTAATTGAAATTTCTATATAATTTTTTCATGTTTAACTTTTTAAAGCTTAGTATAATGATTAAACCACATTTTTTAAGTTAAAAATAAATAAATAAATAAGTAGAATGTTAAGCTGTATTTTGAGAGCAAACAAGTCAATTTAAGCTTATAATAACTAGTATATTTTGATTAAATGGTTTCTATTATTAATTGGTCGAGAAGTGCAGTGGTTAAGCGCTGTTTAACACAATCACATCAGCTTAATTTGCTGCTGAGTGATTCGACAGCAGCATATATAAACGAGTGATTGGCAAGAACAAAGTAACGTTCCTATGTTGTTCACCTTTCCAAGTTTTGTATGCTATAAAAGATACATGGAAATTCTTGAAAATTAAATTGGAAGTGACAGAAGCTACAAGGCTAGAAAAGGAAGAAAAAGAAAAAAGAAAAGGCTAGAAATTAAATTTGACTAGGCAAAACAAAAGCAGGAAAGTATTAAAAAAAAAAATGAAGAAATTGGAGGAAAGGTGAGCAGTGAGCAGCAAGAGGTTCATAGGCATAGGGATGAGAATGAGATTGAGATTGAGATTGAGATTGAGAGGGTAGGTTGGTTAAGGTACAAAGGAAGCAGGTAGGTGTGTAAGCGGAGAGAGAACACAGGTGTGGCTCGTTGCTCAACGACCTTAAATGCTGTGCTAGTAAATTATCACTCACATTCACAATCACAACACTACTAGCCTTCCTTCACAAGTTACCACGCCTCCTCCTTCTTCTTTTCTGTCATCATCATCATCATCACCTACGCCGCCGCTTTTGCTGCTAACCACGTCATCTTCATCACACTTTCCATTTCGATTTGGAATTGATATCGTTATTGATATCTTGTTCCCCACTATTGGTAGTGGCTCCGTCAGTTCCCTCCCATCTCGAGCCGGTGAAAACACCACCGGCAGGTAATGCTCCATCTCGCACGGGAACTTTGAGTTCTTAAAGTGCTCTTTCAACGCTTCCAAACCCTTAAATTATAATCATCATCATCATTCATTCATTCATTCATTATTTACTAAATATTTTTAAAGAGAGAAAAGAAGCAATTTTATGCTGAAATACCTGAACTCTCGCATAGGTGACTTCACAGATTTTTCTGGAATTAAATACCTCCCAATGTTGAAGATGGAAGGCCTTGTAGAGCCTCAGTGTTGCCTCCGGGGATGTCATGTTCACAAACCCATATCCCACGTTGCACTTGTTGCTGTTTCAAAACATAATAATAATAATGGACACATTTTCAGACTAATTAATTAGTTTGTTTAAAGTGGAAAAATACTTGAAATCAATGGGAAGGTAGACGAAGTCGTAGGAAGATATAGGCTGCTCATCGCCGTCTGCAATCTGCTCGTTGCAGTGTATGCAGTGGTTATCCAGCATGTTTAATAGCAGCTTCTGACTGCAAACATACACAATATTAAATTAATAAAAATAAATACATTATACTTTATACACTGTATGTATGTATGTATTTAGTAGTATAGTGGGTGTTACTAAATAATAATATTGTTGAAGCTCATCCTTGCTGGTAGTAAGGTAACAAGAAGAAGAAAATATAGCAATAGACGGACCTGTACTTGTTGGGAATGTTCTTGATCATGACAGTAGTTCTAGTATCTCTAGGACCGGACTCAACAATGGGATCCTCTTTGATTAGAAAGCGAGTTTCATGTTTCTTTGCTTGCTTTCCCTTCCAGTGCCTACTTCTAGGTACTTGTTGTTGTTGTTGCTGCTGCTGCTTCGTGTTTCCTAATACTGTGGTCTCGCAATTGTGCTTTCTGTTAAGAGTTCTCCTTGGGGGTGGAGCATGTTCAAATCCATTTTCGTGATCGGTGAAAGGGTCGTCAACAGATCCCGTAACATGGTGAGACAAGCGAGGAGCAGGAAAACGACGTCGGGGGGAAGGAGGAACATTGAAATTGAGAGGAGGGGTTGCTTTGGAAGAGGGAGGAGAGTGGAAGAACTTGCGAGTGTGACCACCGGGTCTGCTGAACTCAATCACAAGGGGCTTACCGTGAAAATCCTTGCCGTTCATCTGTTTCAAAGCCTTAGCTGCGTCTCTTGTGTCGAAGAACTCCACGAATCTTTGGTTCTTTTTCCATGGGGTATCTCTCAATTCCTTTATGGGACCTATCGATTAAAGAAACCACCCACCAAACAAATCAAAAAAGTGGAGACACGAAAAGGCCGAGAAAAAGACATCTCAATCGTATTATCTCAGCATCTACATAATAATAAACATAAAGAAAACAAAAAGGGGTTCAAAGATCTCACTCCGTGACCAAAAAATAAAATAAAAACGCAAAGGACAAGAACAATAAAGGGAATACCGAAAGGGTCGAAGAGTCGACGAAGGTTTAGTGTGGAGACGTTAGCGTCCAAGTTGAAGACGACGAGGGTGCCCTGGTTGTGGGTGTCGGGAGAGGGGAGGACGTAGTGGGCCCAGACAGGACGGCCCGCGACGAGGCCCGGCCCGGTGATGAATTGAGGAGGGGGATAGTGGTGCATGGTGCTGATGGCCGCGAAGGCGCTCTCTGCATGGCGGAGGTCATAGAAGTGGACCGTCACCATTCCATGGCGGAGGGCTTCCATTTGGAGAGCTCTGACGTCGCCGAACACCTCCAGTTCGCTTCTCAGGGCAGACTCCGTCGTGATGGGTACTGGGGTCAGGAGGAGGGACCGGGTGGAGGTGGTGGAGAGGTGCGGCGGCGGCGGCGGAGGTGGTGGTGGAACGGGTAGAGGAAGAGGAAGTGGAAGAGTAAGAGGATACCATGAAATGGGGTAAGTGGGTCTGAACTCTTCGGCTCTGGGGTCTAAGTTACCAGTGTATCGAACAATGATACCTGTTTCTCCCATGGACTCACTCACTGGACTACTACTCTTTTCTTTTCTTTTGTTTTGCTTTGCCTCCCACAATCTCGCTCTCTTCTCTTCTCTTCTCTTCTCTTCTCTTCTCTTGCTTCCTGTAACAGACACACACTTGCAGTGACTCTTCTTCTTCACAAGAAAGAAAGAAAGAAAGAAAGAAAGACACAAGGACAGAGGACACACGACTCACTCCGCTGTTTTCCTCATTCTCTACTTTCCTATCGAACCCAAAGTTGCTAAAAATGTACTTTGCCACCTAATGCCCCAACCCAAATTACGTTACTACCCCCCACCCCTCTCTCCATTCTTTCCCCCATCTTAATCTCCCTCTCCGCTCCTCTTAATAAGTTTGCTTTTCATCGCCATTTTGTTTATAATAATAATTAATTATTACAAATTAAAATATTTATTGTATTCAAAATACAAACAATATTTAATACCTACCATATTTGAGAAGAAAACAGTCAAAGTATTTAGCATGAGTCTTATTTTGAGAACTATAAAACTTTATATTGTTGTTACCTTTTTTAAAGACATTTAAAAAGATAAATAATTATTTTTTATATAATTTAGACTTTTATAGAGACATTTAATTGGGTGTATTTAATATTATTTTGACTAGTATACAGGATTTAATACACTTGTTATCTACTGTATCTTGCGTAACGTATTCTTTTAGTTTAATCAATAATTTCAATTTTAAATTTTATATATACTGTTATATTAAATATTTAAATAAAAATTTTGTCATCGAAAATAATTTCATCTACTTAAATAAGAAATTTTCTCCTTATCAGAGAAAATACATTTGCTACCGATATCCGGTGTTATTATTTTTTTCAAATAGCATCTTAATTAATTAAAAGAAAGTCAAGGAAGAATACTTCACATATTTGGAATTGAATATTTAATATTTTATTTTGAGATTGAAGGTTATAACATAAATCTTTTGTCAATGTTATAATATAAAGATATACATGTTTTTGGGCAAGTCCAATAGTCAAATCAGAACCCAATAAATGGACCGTTTGACTAGAGTCATATCTTCCATTTGAGTTTTGCAAATATGATTTCCCTGTAATACCTTTTCATTCACATTTTAAAACCATGATGATTAATTAGTATTTAGGTTGTTTTCCATTCAACGTTGAAAATTCAATGCGGTGGAAAAACAACATATGCCAAAAGTGGACAATAATAAATGGCTCCGATGCCTGTTTGGGTACCGTACTGTTTCATGTTTTTGTATTTTCTACTGCTCATAATGCTTTATCTGTGAACACTTCCTTACACCCTCTGAAATTTGTGACACTCTTTTTCTTAGCTATTTTCACTAATCTCTTTTCTCATCTTATTCATTTCATTAAGGCCCAAAACAAAGGCCATAATTTGCATTATATTGTTTCTTAAGACTTATAACCTAGTTAGCTTTGTCGTTCATTTTATTAATTACATAAAGTGAAAATTATAAAAAAATTTTTTTTTTTTTTAGTCACGGGCTATATTTATCAACTCCCCAGAAAATACATTCTAACCCTTAAGGTTAGTATATATGTATATATTATGAAAGCAAATTAGAATTTGCACTTAATTAAAATCCTACTAAGGGCACTCAAAAGTATCATGTCTTATATGTGCAGACAACTCTGGATGGCTTCTGTAAACAGTGATTGGATTATTAATAAAGAAAAAGGAATTTCGGTTCCCATTGCCTGTGGTTAAAGATGCAGGGAGAGACTGATATTTTTTTCCTTGTATCTTTTGACTAAAATATAATTTATTTTTGAACATGGGAAAAATTATGTTAAACCACCTATAAACGAGTTTATTATTTTCAACAAAAATTAATCAATACTTATAGATCCTTTATACTTATTTTATATAAAATAATAATAATAATAAAGAAAGAAGGAGAGTTGACGGGTTTGGTGATATAGCCTTTGCGATAAGTTTAATAATTGTGCATTGAGTTAGGATTCCAATATGCTGTGAAACGAGAGATTTCTCAAGTTTTGAAGCTCTCCTTCCCTCTACGCCACCAAAGGTATTTTATTCTGAGCATTTGATTCTTTGCATGACACTGCCTCCATCTTCCACGTTTCTCATTGTCCTTTTCTATTTCTAGTCTCCATGCAAGTATTTTTGTTCATTGACTAGTTTGCCACACACTTTTCCTAATACTTGTATCACACAACTTTTCACAGTAACTAAATATTATGCTCATTTAATTAATAAAATACCTATAATTGGTTAAGATATTGTAACATCAATATTTACGATTAAATATATAATTAAGTAGTAAGTAAATCATCAATTAAATAAATTGATTGTTTTTTTTGTCAATATTGTTAAATTTGATTTTAGTTATTCAATTTTTTATTAGTTCTAGTCGTTTTAATTTTTTTAAATTCTTAAAAATAATCCTTGTCATCATTTATTAATAACAAGCTAATGTTATTTTTTAATATGATACGATGAAATGCACATTATGCCATTGTTAAGTAATGATGAGAATCATTTTAAAAAAAATAAAATTCATGGAGATTAAAATCAATTACAAATTAAAAGAAAAATTAAATTTAATCATCCATCAATATGTAAATAAATGGTCATACATTGTTTTAATTTAACTTAAGACTAGTCGTGTATATATATATAGAGAGAGTTAAAAAGTAATATATTTAAATATAAATTTAATTTTCTTTTTACGAAGTAAATTCTATAAAAATTTTCATTGTGTATATTTTAAGTAACGAAGAACTATTTTTGTATATTATGAATTGTAAATTGAATATATTTATTTTAATAATATATCTGAGAATTCAGCTTATTTGTCTTGCTTAAATTATTCCTCCTTTGATTACATTACAAATGTAGCATATACAGAGTTGAGTAGCCCTGTAGGACTATTCTACCTGTGTTTTGCTTTGAGACTAAACAAAAACCCGTTTGATATAGTGCCGCTAAAAGTAAGTGAAAGCGATGTTTCTCAGTCTCTTCACCATTTTTAAGAAGGGACTACGTTATAGCAAAAGCACGTTCTGATTTGTTTGGCAATTCATCAATTCACCTCTTTCTTGTTTCTTCCTTGTTCCCTCTATCTTTAGTTGTCGTCTTGTCAACAAGTTAAGCTTCCTTTGTATGTAGTTTCGTCAACGTTGAACAAATAAGTATTTGTGCTATAAATACTTTTGTATATATTGTTTTTTATAATCGATAAAATATAATTAAATTATATTCAAGATTTTATTGAAATAAACTAAAAACCACTTATACAGTATCATAAGTTATTTTCATGGATTCTTTTGTACACATACATAGGTGTAATATTATTTTTCATAAATAAGCTATTTTTTCATTTAAATATTCTTTAACAAGTAATATTATATCATCTTATAAAGCTCCCCATACTTAATAAATAAATAAATAATTTAATTACTTATTTCATTTCTATCTTGATTGTTTTTTATCTTGATTGTCAAGTATTTTAGCTTTGTTAGATAAAATCGTCATAAAATAAAATTTGACTATATAAAATTACCACAATTTTTTATAATTATTAAATTAACATAGATTGATCTCATGAAATCACAAATATATAAAATTTGTGATAGCTTTATACGTTTTTTTGTAGCATTTTTTCTAACAAAATTTAGGTACACTTGATAGTAGGGATGAAAGTGATATCAAAAGTACATGCATAGACACTAAACATGTGTAGTTTATAGGTATACTACCCGAATGTAAAAATGATATAAGTATATTAACAAAAAGAATAATTATATTTAAATAAATTTAGTCTTGTACTATAAATAAAAATATGTACAATTTGGAGAATAACACACTCATTCCTTACTCTTTTAATTAAATATTATTAATAGTATTTTTCTTTTCTCTATTTTAAACATACATTTCACATGTTATTTTTGTAATTAGTTGAGAAATGTATTATTTATTATAAAATTTAATTATATAAAATAAACATTTATCTGTATAATGTATATATTAAAATATAATTAATAAAAAATAAATATATTTAATATCTTAATTTAAAAAAAAATCAACAATTCTTATACAAAATAAGTAAAAAGATTATTTTTCAATTAACATGTATAAGAATTTGTAGGAAGATTCCTACTTGGCTTTTCCGTCGTACGTACTTTTTACCTTCCTACTCATGAATTGTTATCTAGGCATCGACAACGATTTTGTACACCTAACACCACTCTATCATTTTCTTGGTGATGTTTTTTTTTTGGTGATGAACAACCATATATACTTGATCAAATTCTTTTACAATTAATTATAGACCCAAATGGCTAGTTTTTCGTCTGTAGATAAATTTAAATTTCTAAAGATTAATTAATTAAAGTGAATGATTTTAATACATTGTGAAGTGTTGTGTCGTTGAAATTTAATGTTTAGTTTCGGTCATCACTAAACTCATATGTAATATTATAAACATAGTTGGTGTTGTTTTTTATTAGAATTATAATATTACTTCAATAATTTATATATTAAAATATTCTATTAAATATTAACGTGTATTGTTGAGATGAAACTTAATTTTAATTAAAAATATTATTAATAATATTTATAATATTATATCTAAATTTTGTCTTTTTAAAAAGTCTACATCTGTGGAGATTGTGATTTTTAAAAGTACTAAAATTGAAAAAGCAACCAATTAGATTATTGAAAAAAGTTACAGTTGGTTGTTGTGAAAAGAAGTAACACCATTTTAAGTTAAAGTATATTGGTAGTTGAACGGATGAGTCGGTTCATATAGTAGTTTAAGCGTAGTCGAATAAGTAGTAATTAAATTAGTATTTTAATATTATATAACATTTTAAGTAATAAAATAAAATAATATTATAGAAAATCAAGAATAAAAAATATAAATTATTATAAATAAGTAAATCATATGTTTTTATAAGATGAAAATAATAATAATTAGAAAATGATTTAAGCCTATGCATATTTTTAAAACATATATTTTTATTTATCTTTAAAATATTTTAGATTAAATTAAAAATATAAAATGTAGAAAATACAAATATTCTTTTTAAAATACCGATTCAAACCGATTTTCTACACTATTTTTAAAACAATTTTAGACTGAGTTTTCCAGTCTTTGAGAATAGTCACTTCTTTAGAATTAATATATTAGTTATCATGTTGTTTTTCAATCAGATTGGTCGAACTAGCCAGTTTATTTAAAAAAAAAAAGTTAAAATTAGTCATGTACGAGAAGGAAAAATCTAAATAAAAAAAATGCGATTCTATGAGAGAATCTTTCGTAGGTAAGAGAATATTTGTTATTATAAGTAACTCTTGAGTCAAAGACTTGAGTTTGAGATGTAATATATTATTATATTATTTAGAGAAAGTTTTTCATGTTTATTTAGAAAAAAAAAATGTTATCCTTGTTTAAGATAATTAATATATTTATAAATTTAGTTTTTATTCATTATCAATATAAAAATGTTTTCTATCAACTAATTAAAAATTGTCGTGAATATAACTTATAAAATAGTTATTACAAGCATCAATAATTATTTCACACGTAATGTAAAAAATATTTATATTATTAATAAATTTAAACACATAATGTAAAAAATATTTATATTATTAATAAATTTAAACTAAATTATATGTTTTCTACATGCAATGTGTTATCACTTTTATGTTATATTTCCATCTTCTATCCTTATTTTATGCGATTTTCCCAACTTTTTTTTTTCTAGAAGCAATGCCATATAGATGCATATAGAAAATAGAAATGAAGAGGAACAGACCATGCATGCAAGATTTTAATTCTACATAGGTGGGGATATAAAAAGATGCCATATGTGCGACAAGAAGATGAAAATCATTACTACTTGATTAAGATAATATATCATATATGTTTTTCGTACTTCAAACAGAAAACGACTACATATAAGCTCCCCAACCCATTTAGAAAAGAACTCGAGTTTGTTCTTTTTCTTTGTCCCGAATTAATGTGCTACCATATTTGTTGAATCATGTCCCTTGTTAATTCGCTTTTTTAGTGGTATTTTATTTTGTTGCTTCTTTATAAAATTTAATTGAAAAGTGGAAGATACTAATATAGTTCTTTTTTTTTTTTAAATAAATAGGTGATATTTAATTGAAAAGATGAAAGATCTAGATCGTATTTCTCACAAAATAAATAGGTGATATTTAATTGAAAAAATAGAAAATTCAAATATAATTCAAATTTTCTATAAAATAGATAGGTGATATTTGATTGAAAAGAAATAACATTCGAATGTAGTTTAAATTTCTCACGATGTAGTTATAGGTGATATTTAATTGAAAAGATGGAAGATTCAGTTCATATTTCCCACAAAATAAATAGATGATATTTGATTGAAAAGACAGAAGATTCAAATGTAGTTTAAATTTCTCACAAATAGATAAATGATATTTAATTGAAAAGACAAAAATTTGAATGTAGTTTAAATTTCCCACATAATATATATGTAGAAAAGGTGATATTTATATATAAGTAAGAAGAGATATCAAATTCTATCATTGTAATTTATACAAATTATTACATTATTATTATATAAAATATGTTTTTTAATTATCAATTTAATTATTGAATTATAATTTTATACTATTTTAATTATTTATCAATTTTTATTAAAATTAAATAATAATAATATATGCTAAAAATATATATTATGTTAAATTCTATTGGGGTAATTTGATTCACTTTATATGCAAATATATTACGTGGTATCATTTCCACGATAATATGTTTGTTAAATTTTAAACAAATTAAATATTTATAGATATATAATTTGATGTCCGATAGTTATTTATATTTTAAAAAATAATATAAATTAAATTTAATTAATTAAATGTAAATAATTATTTAAATTTGATTTATTTAATGTGATATTCAATATAATGACTAAATCAGTGAAATTTAATGTATATAAAAGTTATGAAATACAGAAAGTTAGATACAAAATTTATTTTCAGAGAGTGAGTGAATCCCTTGTACATGTACATATAACTATAGATTAATTAAAAAATATTTAATTCTCGACGAATATACATTAAATGAACATAATAGATATATTAAATATATAAAAATAATAAGTTATTTATTATTTTTTACAATCAAAAGAAGATGTAGATGTAATTTAACAATTAGATTCATAAAAAAAGGTATATAAAATCATCATAAGGTACAGGAATGCTAAATTTGTACATTTAATTATAAAAAAATATAATATAAAAATGATAAAATGACAGTTTTAGGGTATGAAGGAGAGAGAGAGTAATATAGTGAGACAAAAAGAAGTGGGATTTTGAACAGCAGTGGAAGGAACCATCCTTCTTTGCTCCCCGGACCTTGTTACCAGGAATGTTTGCCGCTGCCTGCACCCATTGCCCATGCTCTACCTCTACCTATGCTTGCCTATTACTTTTAACTTTTAGAAATTCCTATTCCAATTCCATACACAATCAATTTTTCATTCTAAATATTTAAAAATTTATCAAAAATCGAGATTACTACTAATTAAACTGAAACAGCTTTTTTAATATTAGAATATGATTTGCACAATATCTAAAAATAGAACAAATGATAATTACATGGTGTTTGAAAATTAAAAATATTTAGAAGTTTTGGATGAAAGTGAAAAAATATTAAACTAGTCTGAAATTATATTTTAGCATGTATGGTCCCTAAGGTGATACAAACAATTAAGTAGTATAATAAAGTAGTTGGTTTCAAGTCTCGAGTCTCAATGATCCTTGGGGAGTGTTCGCGTGATGCGGGACCACGGACCAAGATATCATATTACCATGTCTGTCGGGTCACTGTGGCAAATCGTTTCGCAATCTTCACGTACGTGTTGGCAAAAGCATAGATTTTACCCTCTTATGTTATCTTTCTAGTGGGAAATTCTTATTAAACTACCTCCTGCATTCTTCTGTCTCTCTGCTCTTTGTACGATTCAATTAAAAACAAAATAAGAAGAAGCTTTAACTATATGATTTTTTTTAAGGTAGATATATAGGCTGGGATATTTAATTACTCACTCAATCTTTGAGCTAAAAATTCTAATTTATTTGTCAAATGAACCGATTTCAATCTTTTATGAAGTCACTTTCTTAATGTCAAGTAAAGTTAATCGGGCCTAGTTCGATTTAACTGGACTCTCTTTTTCTCCCTTTCAAACTTCTTTTTTGGGGTGAATCTACAATATCTTCTAGTCGAGGAGACAGAGACTAATCTCTTAAAAATGCTGACATATACTTTTCAAACCTATATACATGATTCGGCCGGTTTGGTTTGCTTGCTTTCTTGGGCCTTCGGCCTTCTTGATATTAAAAAGAATTTAATATGGTAAGGCTGCGCAACATTGTGTCTGACATAATTTTAATTACTATAAACTCTCTAAGATCCACTGCATTATAAAATGATCCCGAAGCTATCACCACCCTCCTAGGATTACCATTCTAGGCCCAAAATCTCACAACTTACTTATTTTCTCAGACTTGTGCTAGCTAGATTTGGCTCAGCTTCATTCATGTCCAAAATCAATGTGACCAGGTAAGGAAGAACATGTTTGGTTATAAATTGAGAAGCCTCAACATCCGTTCAAAAAGTAAAGCTGAAAAAGCTTCTTGTTTGGTTTTCAGCTCAGTCCTATTGTAAATTGAATTTTACATCAGTTTTGCCTTGAAACTCGATTTGAAATGGAAGAAAAGAGAGAATTGTTTTTACAAAATGGAGTTTGCTTGGACTATCTAGTAATATAAACGGAAACGGTGCTCGTAGCAAAGGTCGATAACTTCATGTTTCCCAGCTATCCATATTTATTATTAATCTTAGGAGTTTGAGTTGCCAGAAAACTAAAGCTCCCATCGAATCATATGACAAGACTACAGGAGGTGAATACTGGAACCACAAACTTACAGAAATAACCAAGCCTACAGTTTGGAAAAGGCCAAGTATTCATCATAATATTCTCAGCTAATTTACCAGTTACCATTATCAGTAAACAGACACATACAATAATAAACCCCATGCTGAATTATACAAAAAACAATAGTTTATTTCCTCCCAAATATGAATGAAAAAATCTCTAGAGCAAATTTTATGCTATCAGTTTCCAAGTACAATAAAATTCATGATCAGTGTCAGATTAGAATGAGCACCCATCAATCCAAGGTGTCAATATAAAGCCTCTCAATCTGTCATCTAAGCTACAACACCCCTTTTCTAATTGAGTCCTTTTTTGAGCATGCCAAAATAATTTTTGTACCTCTGCGCCAACCCAAACATACCCAACGTGCCTCCAGTGTGAAGCAACACCACTTCTGGTCCTCCTTCAGCTTCGTTGCTAGAGAGAAGCATTGCTGTTTCCCAAGCAGCTAATGTATACACAGGATCCACCAGAATCCCAGTTTGTTGGGCAATTTGCTGACATGCTTCCACTTCCCCTTCCAAAACATTACCAAATCTAGAATTTGCAAACGTGTGATTGAGAGGGAACAAAACAAGAGTTAGAGAGACCAACTATAAATTGTCATCATAAGATTCCTTATTTTTTAGTATTTATTTATATATTTAATTTTAAGATAGAAATCTTCTTTCAAATTTTATGTATACTATGGCTTTTGCAGGGCCCATGTATGTGTAAGCCGTTCATTCTTGAGTGCACAACGAGACGTGTTGCATCCATATTCTATATTTGTATCCATGTCTTGGAAATTAGGTGAGGAATTATTTGCTGCTTAACTTCTAATTTTTATTGTGCCGAGTATGGCATCTTAATGGTTATGTGATTGTTACTACGACCAACTTTTGTGAGGTGAAGTAAATATGAAAGAAGGCCATGTTGCAGTAAAGATTATAATTGCATGCCTCGTCCCACATTTCCCTTCCTATTTAAATTTCTATACTAAACAAAACCTAACTCAAAGCATCTACATTTAAGAAAGTGCTTCAGGTATCTGCATAAAAAAATGAATTCAACACTCCTTCAATACAGATTGCAAAAATTAAGGAGTAAGTTGAAATTGAACTACTTTGCAGACCAGACCAAGAGTCCAAGATGTCCATACCAGCTAGAAAGTTGGGAGCGAATGGAGGAAAGGTAATCTATCTTGTCTTTATAATTATTTTGTTTTACCTTTTTTTCATTATATCAATTATTTAATGAAACAAGTGAAGTGAAACATGAAAAATTAATGAAAGGAAAGCAGAATTCAGCAATCACGTTTACCAAATAGGCTAACTTTTGGGTGGACTATTTCATTTACAAAAAAATAAACTGAAATAAATAACAAATCACTGAACATACATAACTAATTAATAGGTACTTAAGAAACCCAATAACCCATAGAATGATGTAATAATCAACATTCAATAATAACAATGAAATGAAGATATTATCCACTCTAATAATCAATATTCAATATGTTATAGACATAAAACTGAGTTTATAAAATTAAACAAAGCGATAGTTTCAGCTTATAATATTAATGTCTTATTCAAATTTTAGCGTGTTACGAATTTTATTTTACCATGTGTCATCTACAACAAATTCTTACAAAATATTTTCTTTAAAGATGTTATCATTATTTGATGACAATCAATTAAAACAAGTTAAAATTTTCATTAGTATCTTATTTATTGAGAAATTAATGATATATGACAAATTTAAATTTAAATTTTACAATAAAGTAAAATTTAAATCTTTATCGTTATCAATATTCTTTACGAAAATAATTTATTAATATCACATAACATAATTCAAAATTTCAATTTTTTAACTCTAATATTCTTGTACCAGTAAAGTCTATAAAATCATTATACCAAAAAAAGGTGTGTAACATCTTACTTTCTTGGACGGCCACGTTCCACCCAATTCACAATCCCTGCATCTTCTCTGTTCACATTGTGGTCAATAAACTCAATGTTAAAATGCTTCTTGAATTCAGAAATCAAACGTTCCTCCTGTTTTCTGTACCCATCAATTTTGTCAGCCAGCATGACAGCATATACCTCCCACGGGAGTCTGCATGGAAGCAACAACTACTTTTACCATGACTTAATGCTGCCTTTCTATTGTGGTTATAAACTCAAGACATAAGTAGTTGTAGTAAAATTATTCAAAAATATTTGCAGTTATAATGGAATTCTACAAGCTGAACCGCACCCTAAGCAATGGGCTGCAAGTCCTAAACCAATAGCTGTTGTGCCAGTACCAGCATCTACAACAAATTTCATGGGCCTTTGTTTTCCAAGCAAATGATTCTGTGATAAGTATTGCACTAAGCGAATAACACCTATACAAAGAAACAATATTTACATAAAGTTATTGAACAGCCACCCATTAAAGTTAACTGAATTTAAGCAGCAACTTAGAGAAGTAAACGAAATGAAAAAATACCAATGAATAATTTTCCTTTTAAGAAAAAAAGCTGGTAGTTTGAACATGAAAAAGAAGTCAAGATGTAAGTTCTCAAAATGTATAGGCATGCATAGACAAGACAGTGCACTGAACAACTAAATCACATGAATATACATGTCAGGCAGAAGACAGGTTTCACATTATTACTTGCACAGATGCATATGAATTTGCTATACTTTTAAACCAATTCAATAGTCATTTACGACTATGGTGTGTAAATAAAATGTTTGTTTCTTTGTAATTATACTAGGATCCAGACCTCACTTGATGTTAAGGCTTTATTATATCCAGAAGAGAAGATATATAGGCACGGAGAAAATTTAGATACAGTTCCTTAAATGTTGTTTGTGTTATTCTCAAATCAGAATTAGAGTTTCACTTTGGTAATCCGCATAATCCTTTAATGCAAACTTTTATTATGCAGATTAGTCAAGTGAAACTCTAATTATAATTGGAAAACGACATAAACAACACCTAAGGAACTGTGTCTAAGTTTAGTCATAGGAACAACCTAAGCAAGACTGCTGATTGCTCAAGCCCAATTCTATCTGAATTTTTACCTAGTTAAAAGAGAATGTTCCTGAAGATATTCATTGTTGTTTTTGAAACTCCATCTTCTCATTACCTAGTAGAGCAACAGAATCACCAGCACCTTCACTGACAACTAAAATCTTTCGTAGATGGTTTCCCTCACTTGTATTTACATCCATTTGCATAAAATTTGGAGAAGTAGACAATTCAGTTACTGAAGAAGCTTGAATGATATCACCGAACCATAGGACAGAACCATTATTACCAGCCACTGACTCGGCATAGCTCTTTAGCATCTCTTCCCTGTTGGCGTAAATAGTTCTTGGAACATATGTGACATTTCCATACATTGTAGACATCAAGTTATAGCCAGTCAAGATTTCAGGCTGTTCTCCTCGTAGAAGCAGATGTGACACAATTCCTCTCTCAGCACACAGAACAGCTGCAAAATAAGTAAATCACGGTTTGGAAAAAATAGTATTACATTACCATTAAGAACATAACAAGGCTCTCCAAAACTACACTTCACCTCTAAAACTCAGCACAATTATAACCACAACCAAGAAAGCTACCTACCAATAGCAGCTGTGTGAGCACTCTGACAACCTCCACATGTAACCTAGAAAATGTCCCTGTTGAATATTATTCGATCTTGGAAAATTCTATATTGAGAACATCGTGTGGCAAAAAGAAAAATTAAAAAGAAAAAGTGCTAGCAACACACTGTGTTGATTAAAACTTATTGAAAACTGAAAAAGCACGAGCGAGAGTCACAAAATTTTGTAATTTTTAATAAATTTCATTGAAAATGCGTTAAAAAATGTGTGACTAGTATTTCTCTTAAAAAGAGTACAATAATTTGCAACAAGTGGAAGATTGGAAGTGAATACCCTATATGTATAGGAGTGCAGAAAACAACAATCTACTATAGTAATGAGTTGGTAGAAATAGAAATTGGATAGTACCAGATCAGTGACAGAATAATGTTGAAGCATAGGAAGTAGTCCATCGAGTTTTCTAGCTTTGTTGCCATTAACAAGTGGATGCAACAAATCATCGCGAACAATATAGAAGTAGTTCCTTTGTTTATGGACACGATTGGCATCACCAAAAGATGGATGCGTATTCAATAGGAAATTAGGGCCTTGTGTGTGTATTAGTTGGTGAATTTGTGTATCGGGGCTTGCCAATGTCCATCTTCTGCTCAGTACCTTAAGCGCAAACTCCTCACTTCCCAGTTTCGCTTTTGAAACGATCTACGCTAAAACTGAATAAGTTAAAAACATGAGCAAGCAAAAGCCAATGAAATAAAAACAAAACCAAAAAGGGTACCTGCTCGTGAAGAGTGTTAGAATGAATCATGGCGACTGAACTTCCAAGTCGAAGCCTCATAACGGATATACATCCACCTCTGTGTTACTCATTCACATATGCTCCAACATGTACAATATAAATTCCCGTCAATAACAATGTTTTTTTTTCCCTCTAATAACAAATAATATATTTTAAATATATACTAAAAGAGTGTTGCTACTTGTTACCATTCTTAAAAAAAACAAAATATGGTAGCAATATTTTTTTAATACATTCTCATTAATATACTGATATTTATTAAATATTATAGAGTTTATTGAGTTTTTTTTTTGTATTTGATTAGATTTTATAATTTTTAATCAATAATAAAATGTCAAAATATTATTGGAGAAAAGAATCATCGTTCTAATTCTATTTCATAATTTTTTTTTATTTTTTTTGAATATCTTGTAAAGTGTTATCATCTTTCTAAAAATGTTACTCAAGACTATTTAAAAAAATAAAAGAAAAAAATTAATTCAAAGCTAAAAAATTAACTAGAAGTTAAATTTGTTATTTTATTTATTAAATCATAAGTATTTGATATAATAATTATTATTTATTGAATAATTGATAAATATAAATAAATATATTTATATAATGTTTTTATATATATTTTATTTTTCTTTTAGAGATAAAAAAATATTTTTAAATGATTATAATTCTAACTTTTAATTAATTTTTAACTCTTATAAATTTTTATTTAAAGATTTATTATTTTAATTACAATTTTTTCAATTATTAATTTTATGTTATATCTTAAAATATTTATAATTGAATTTAAAATAAATAAAAAATAATATATATGATAATAAATATCATATTTTTATTATGTAGTATAATAATATCATTATGTATTTGATTTTTTTTATTATTTACAATAATACAATGTTTGAAATAATAAAATAAATAATATCAAAAATATCAAAAAAATAAAATTCTATTTTATCTATAAATAAAATGAAATATAAAAATCTAAAAGTTAACGTTTCAAAAAAATATATTATTAAGATCTCAATATATGTTACAAAAAATTATTTGTCAAATATTATTAATATAACTAGTATTGTAATGTATACTATGCACAATATAAATAATTTATATCATAATATAAGATTACTAACTATTG
Source organism: Mucuna pruriens (assembly GCA_025330945.1). Taxonomy (NCBI): domain Eukaryota; kingdom Viridiplantae; phylum Streptophyta; class Magnoliopsida; order Fabales; family Fabaceae; genus Mucuna; species Mucuna pruriens. The sequence continues at coordinate 970,644 of JAENHJ010000296.1, forward strand.
ATTTTTTATAAAAATATTAAAATTTAATTAAAAATAGAAAAAAAAATTAAGAAAAATCTTTAAGAATGCTTTTATATTTTTTTTAATAAACGCTTTGGTTGAAAACTAAATTTTGAAAATATTCTTAATCAATATATTAAGAGAAAATTAAATATGTTTATAAACTGGTAAAAAAATCTAAATGATAACAAATATTCCTCAACCATTGAACCATCCTGTATTTATTTTTTTACATAAATAGAGTGGCTAAAGGCCTAACAAAAAGAAAACTAGCTTCTAATAGTCGAATACCTCCTTATTTAAAAAAAAAAAAAAAAGGTCACCAAATAATCGACTAACAATATTATAGTTTTTATTCAATGAATATGTTTTAAAAAATAGGAAAATTAGTTTTATTTTGTAAAAGAAAAAAATAAATAATCGATTCATTTTTGTTTTGGGCCGTTAAGAAATCGAAAATAAATAATTAGGGTTTATAGTAGGTTTTTCATTTCTTCCTTGGTGGTGGGAAAACCAAACAGACTAAACGAACTGAGTATGGGTGCCAACGGCGTGGCAGCGGCGGAGGCGCTTCTGGCGTCGGGTCGGAACTCGGAGAAGCTGAGCCTTCCGTTGCTCCAATCGAAAATGAAGTGCGATCCAGAAGGCTACGAATCGGAGCTACTCCTTCTCTATAACCAATTCAATTCCTCTCTCGAACTCTTTCAGAAACAAGCCGCTATGAACTTCACCTCCATTACCGGAATCGGCAGCGACCCCACCGTCGCCAAGGACCTCGGCGACAGGGCCATGTTCCTCGCCCACGTCACTCCTTTCTACCCCAAACACCTCGCCGATTTCCCTCGCAAACTCGCTGATTTGCTTCGCGGCGCCGCGCGCACGCTGCTTTCGGGACTTCGTTGCAACCTCACCCACGCTCTCATCCTCCTCGCTAATCGAAAGGTTTGTTTGAGTTCGATTTAATTTCGTTTCGTCGAAGCAGTGTCGTGGTTTGATGTTGCATTCGGTTTTATTGTGTAGATTGTTGATGTTGGAGAAACGCTGTCGTTGTTCATGGAGCTTCAAACCCTAGGTGACCGAACGCTGAAGAAGTTAGCGTTCGATCACGTTGTTCACAGTATTAGACGCATGAACCAAAAGCACAAGAACGATGCCAAGAACCGTGCGCTGCAGAATGTGTTGTTTGACTTGCTTCAGGTTTGTGAATCCTATCCCATCCTTTGTTTTTATTACATTTTTGGTTTAGATGAAATAATTGCTACTATAACTGGTTTAAAACACACAACAAACTAATCCAAACACGGTTCCTCTAACTGGTGAATGAATTTGTGTTTTTGAATAGAAAGAGGATGAAGAGCCGGCCAAGAGGGCACTTGTGACTCTATGCGAGCTTCACCGGAGAAAAGTGTGGTTTGATGAGAGAACAGCAAATGCAATTTGCACTGCTTCATTTCATCCAGTATCCAGGTTTTTCTTTTCTTTTCTCTCTTATGTATTTGTGGGGTACTGTTGCAAAATTTTATGATAGGCTTAAGGATTGTGATTTTTTATCTGTCTCTCTCAGGATTATGATAGCAGCTTTATCATTTTTGCTTGACTACGAGAAGATTCAAAATGATGATAATAGTGATGATTCAGGCAGTGATGAAGAATTGACTGAATCACCTCAAGTTGTCCTTAGCAGGGAGACAGTTTATAAGGTGAGGTCAAATGATAACCATTTAATTGTAATTGGGATTATTTTCTAATCAGTGGCTTTCATATATATTTTTTAATGGGCCTCCCGTCAATGTTTAACTTAGAAGAAAAAAAGAATTAAGGGTAAAATAGGAAATGATGGGGGAAATGGGGAATTAGTGGAGGGAATTCTGTTATGTTGGATCCTAATTGTGGTAGCAAGGGGAGAGGAATGGGAGACGAGGTCTGGGACATGAATATGGGAGAAAGGACAGGGATGGAGGGGAGGGGCAATCACTGGGGTAGTTGTTGCTACAAGGCAGAGAAGTTTTCGTCTCTGATTTATATCTTTGCTCATAACTTTTCTTATTTCTGCTACATCTTGCCCTTGGTCCACCCAGAGCTCTGTTCTCTGAAATTTTTTAGAGTTTTGAAGAGAAGTGTGTTTATAAAAGAATATCACTCTCTTGTGTGGAAGGTTTCGAGGACTCTTGAAGTGGATTACAAATTTAACTGTTAATCTGTCAATATCCCTGTAGACTAGATATATATATTATGTGTGTTCGTATATATTATAGCAAAAATAAGCACTTACAATTTAAATTAACAAACAAATGCTAATTTACTATTGGAGAAAAGAAAAACATTTAGATAAGAAAAAACTAACAAATTTCACTTTGTGTAAACTTGTAGCAAATGTAGCGGTGTATGTTTAGCATGATTTAACACCTTGGTCAATACAATACTTGCAATAAAATATGTATAAATATAAATGAATGTAAAAAAATTCAAAACTCCAACCAACCAAATCTTTCAAAAGACACCAATACAAGAATGGACATATGTAAATTAAATTTAACAAATATTTAGACATGCAATGAAATTGAATACAATGTCCAGTTTTTATATAACATCCAACCTGAAAACCTTGATTGTCAAGCATTGCTTGGTCAAGTAGGATTCATTGTAACCATGCAATTTTTGATGATCAATGTTTTCCTATTGGACAATATATAAGAAGTTCTTGTGTGGGGTTGGAAAAAATCTGGAGAGACGGGATAAAGGTCCCATGTAGAACAATTAAAGGAAAAATGAGAAAGAAAACAAGGGTCTGTTTACTTCGAGAAAATGTTTTGTTTCTGGTTTTCATGTGGATGTGTGGTTCCACAATAAAGGGCATAATACAAAATGATTCTATATGAGATATTGTTGTGGGCACCGATTGAGAAGATGGTAGAAAATTGGTTAAGGTGGTTTGGACATGCACAAAGAAGGCCATTGGAAGCACCGGTAAGGAGGGAATAGATTGCATGGTTTTTAAGGGGGAGAGGAATACCAAGAAGGACTTTGGAGGAAGTTGTTAAGAGGGATTTCATGGTAAATAACGTCTAAAGATTTGATCTTTAATCGAGCCGAATGGTTTCATGCGATTTGTGTAATTTGACCTCACCCAATGGGATAAGACTTTTGTTGCTGTTTTTGTTTTCATTTTTAATTAAAGAAATGACTCATTGTTGTTTTCACTTGTAATTATAGAAATGCCTTAATGTTGTTTTCACTATTTCATGTACAACTATTTGAAACCAGAAAATAACATGAAAACAATGTAGCATTTTTGTAGTTAAAAATAAAAATTGAAAATATTTTCTCAAATAAAAATATCCCCTAAGGTTAAAATCGTAAAATAACATTTCATCCTAAACCCACCAAATTGGTGGTACAGAAATTGGTAGGTTTCAGCAGTATAAAGTGGATTGAATTTCTCTTCTGAACCCATTTCACTTCATAACTAATAAAACTCCCAGACAATGGGTTGAGATCTTTCTATTTCTCTACCCCAACCATCCAAACATAGCTAAAGTACCTGCACCCATTCTTGTCATGTTTTGAATACTTACTGTTCAAGTCTGCACTTAGTTGTATATAATTATTGGTCATTCTTACAAAATTTTAGGCAAGCCACCAAGGTACAGCAGCAAGCAAAAAGAAAAAGAAAGCAAAACTACAACGTGCCATACGCAGCATGAAAAGGCAGCAACGCCTGTCGTCTGACAGGAGCAGTAACAGTTATTATTCACCACTTAATCATCTGAAAGATGCTCAGGTTTGTAAAATTTTCTATCAACAATTCAACATCATAGATACATTTTGGGTTTGAATTTTTTTTTATCAAATCAACATCCTGATTCCATATGATCTACAGGGTTTTGCCGAGAAGCTGTTCTCACGTCTCAAGAATTGTAATGAACGGTTTGAGGTGCATACTCTAATTAAAATTATAGAAGCATTCCTATAATGTTGTAAATCAAGACTTGCAATTCCCTTTCCAATTCAGAAGTACATATTTACTGGGTTCTACAATTACCCTCTGTATTTTTTAGGTTAAGATGATGTTGTTGAAATTGGTTGCTCGAACAGTTGGACTTCACCAGTTAATTGTGCTAGAATTTTATCCTTTTCTTCAGAAATATATTCAGGTATCATTTGATTAGTTTGGTGAAACTTGGTGTTCTGTTTATAACTGAAGTGTGATAATCGTGAAATTTTGCATTGTGCAATCAGCCACATCAACGTGACATTACAAATTTGCTTGCAGCAGTGGTTCAGGCTTGCCATGATATGGTACAATATGATTGTGATTTGTTTTCAATCAGATTTGTTTTTATAATTAATAGCCTTTTCTTTCAAAGTTTGATTCTTTAGTAGATATAAAGGATGTGTTCTCTTATATTTTTCTCTCTATCCTATTTCATTCAAAGCGTTCTTTTGGATTCAGGTTCCTCCTGATGCAATTGAGCCCTTGTTCAAACAAATAGTAAATCAATTTGTACATGACCGCTCGCGTCCAGAGGTATTTTTTGGGTCTGATTAACATCACATATATTACTATATATTTTAATTTTGATGGCAGGAACATTCAACTTTGCTTTCTTGATGAGTTTGGTTGATATTTTTAGGCTATTACTGTTGGACTAAATGCAGTCAGGGAGATTTGCATGCGCATGCCATTGGTAACTACTACAATCTCATCATCCTTTAGACCTCTGCAACTTACTGATTTATGTTTTCACAAAATATATCTTGTGTCACCATTAAGGCTGGCTTGCTAGTAAATTCAAACTATGTCAGTAAAAGTGGAAAACAGTCTAGCGGTTTGATTCCTACCAGTGTTCCATCATTGGTAATCCATGAGCACCTTGTTTAGGAGGCTTGTCGCTTGTGGCATGGACCTTGGAATGGGACAACTTCATTTGCTCCTAAACTCTTATAACCAATATCCTGTGCTTTTGATATGTTCCCAAGCCCTCTCCTTTGTGCTATTCTGATATTTTGATTTTGGACTGTAGTTAATGAATGAAGACTTGCTACAAGACCTTGCACTATATAAGAAGTCACGTGAGAAGGCAGTTTCAGTAGCAGCTCGATCTCTTATTGGGTTATTCAGAGAGGTGCTTACCCAGGCTCCTTTATGAGGGGGTATCTCCTTGTGTGCTTAGCACAATAGCATGCTGATATACATTGTCCACATCATTTGCAGGTTTGCCCCTCACTGCTAGTTAAGAAGGACCGTGGGCGGCCTATTGACCCTAAGGCAAGACCAAAGGCCTATGGAGAGGTCAATGTTGCTTCTGATGTTCCTGGTGCTGAGTTATTGCAGATTATTGACAATGATGATGAGCAGGAGAGTGGTCATTCTGATGATTCTGCATGTAGTGTCTCTGACGATGAGCAGGAAAATGATCTAATGAGTATAAATGACGATGACGACGACGACAACGACGAAGAGAACCAGTTATGCAGTGATGATACTGGAAGTGATGACAATGAAGCCAAAGATAGTGATGTTATATCAGAAGATGAAGATGAGGGAAGTGATGATGATGAAGATGGTGTTAGTGATTCTGATGATGATATTGAAGTTAAGGGGGGTGACATTGAAGATGGTGAACAGGCTGATGAAGAGGATGGTGACGTTTCAGAACAGGAAGATGATGATGGAAATGTGGAGACAAAAAGTACATTGAAAGAGTCAGCAAAAAAGAGGAAGTTTACCAATTTTAATGGTCAACTTGTAGCTGCTGATACAAGTCTCCGGGCTTTGAAGAAATTGGCAGGGACAAAAATGGAGGATGTCCTACCAGAATCTAACGATGGAATTCTTTCTAATGAAGACTTCCAGAAGATCAAAGAACTAAAGGTTTGTTTGGCTTATTCAGTAAGTTCAATTTCTTAACATTTGTAGCTTTTGTTGTCTGTTGAATTTATATTCGTAATTTATAGGCAAAAAGAGAGGCAAAAAATGCATTGGCGCAGCAAGGGCTAGCGAAGTCAGCAGCAGTTAAGGTTCCAAGCTCTGATCAACTAAGTCTAAAGCGAGTGGATGGTGCCATGCTTGAAGTAAGTAGCTTTTGTTGTTCTGTAGATTATCTCAATCTGCAATTCATGCCAAAAGAAAGAAATATTTATGTTCATTTAAAAATATTTCTTCTTATAAACGTTATAGGCTCATGTGAGAAAGAAGTTGAACAAGGAAGAAAGGTTGGCATTGGTTAGAGCAGGGAGGGAGGAAAGAGGAAAATATCATGCTCGAACTGCTGTAAAACAGAAAAAGGTAAGTAAGTTGCTTATTTTAGTTATAACTTGGAACAGCAATGAAATGGTAATGGACATGTATTGTTGCAGACGGGTGGCCTAAGCAACCGACAAAAGGAACATAAGAAGAAAATGCCATTGGCTGCAAAGAGAGATAGGGTAGCAAGAGGTCGGATAGAGAAAAAGAAAAAAAATCAGCGATCCAGCAAACAGTTCCGGGGGAGGAAAGCATGGAAGCAATAAATATGCAGTCGCACTTTTGTTTAGAATTTAACCCTTTTCAGCCTCTTTTTCCAACCATTCCTTATAATGAATTTTGTTACAGCGTTTCGTCCAGGGAAGTTTTCTTTTTCCTACTTCATCGCCATAATCTGCATGACATTATTATTGACTTTACAATGCCAAATATGATCAGATGTTATACGTGGAACCCCAAAGCAAACAAACCTATCAAAATGATTATAGCCTTTTTTCCGTTTAACTTTATGAGCTTAATAAATATGTATTATTCGTGTTCAATTTTTCCACAATTAATTAATCACAAAATAAAATTGAGAAGTTTTGTAATAATTATTTAAAAAGTTATATCAAAAATAATTTTTTAATGAATAATACATGTAAGTATAATTGAACTCTAGGTATAAATTGTGATATATGATAAATTAGATGATTTTTATAATGATTATAAGTTATTCTAATTATGTTTTATTGGTTAATGGTGTAAAATATTACACTTAACAATTATTGTCTATTAAACTCAATTCGCTATCTATTAATTGAAAATTATTTTTAAAGCAATTATTAAGCAAAAATGTCATTTTTATAATAATTGTTATAAAATTAATAAATTTATTGAATTTGGGTTTTTAAAGTGAAGGGTTTGCATTTTATATAATAAATTGTAATAATAATCACTAACTACAGAATTAAATTGTAACTAATTTTAAATTCTAAATTTTATTATAATCGTAAATTAATTATAAACAAATTTAACTTACTCTAATTAAGAAATATAGTGAACATCATTTAATTATATTAATTTTATTTTAAAAATAACTTTTTTGAAACTGTCATTAGAATTCGATATCAACCATAAAAGAATAATTAAAAATATAGTAAAATATTTTTGCGATAATGTAATTTTAATTTTATTGTAAATTTCAACCATTAATTTTTTAATCAATAATTATTCTTACATTTTATTACATTACATGGTATGCAACTAAGTATCAATGTACAAAACTAATTTAATTTAGTTTTTTTACAATTTTCTATATTAATCAATAAAAAATTATGTTAGATATATATAACTTTTAATTATAATATAAAATTTAGAAATTTTAATATAATAAAATTTTAGTGTTAATTACTATTGATATAATTTTTAAAACAATTTGATAAAAATCATCTAATTTATTATACATAGAATTATATGATATTATAAAACTAATTATATTGTCAATATATAGATTATTTATTAATTATTAGAAAATCAATAAATAAACTTAAAATACATATCAATATGATATGATTGAATAACAACATAAAAACTCTAAATGTATCTGTTCTTGTTGAAATAGATAAATATCATCAAATATTGTAGAAAAATATTGAAAATAGGCAGAAATTTGTAATGAAACTCGTCGATTCCCTCGTTTCATAACGGTGACCAGAAAGGATCATTTTTAACTCTACCAATATCAGCCCATCTAGAGATTCTTTCTCATGTGATCCATTCTTAGCTATAATGGATGACGACAAATACATGTTACTCTCTCTGACAACTTGATATTACTAGTAAGCATCTACATAAATTACTTGCGGAGATTAATGACAAATATGCCCATAATGCGTAGCCAGATATGAGGAATTGAAACTTTATGGAAGGATCTTTTTATAACTTACAACCTACAACCAAATTCACATTTAACAAAACATGAGATTTTTAAGGGCTGTGAAAAGGTAAAGCAGTATTCAGTAGGGTACAGTCTCTTCCAAACAGGAAGGTAAATCACAACTCTGTCCAAATATATCAGGGATTCCATCCCAATTATTCTTTTCTCTTGCTTCCCAATAGCCACCAATATATCGATAACAACCATCCTCATCCTTCTTAAACCATCTCGGTTGCCATCCTCTTTCTTGCATCTTTCTTGCCTGAATTATGAATCAAGCATAAGTTACAAAAATTTTCAAGAAAGAAAAGCTTGGTATGTACTAAATAGCATGATAACATTAAACCAATAAGTATGGGAGATCCAAGGAGACATGGAGAAATTATAGGGCAATTATTTGAATACAAATAGCAACTACATCATGGTGAGGGGGAAAATTATTACTACAAGGCTATGTAAATATTGACACAGAGCCTCTATTACGAAGGGGGGGAAATGGGGCAGCCTGACCCGAAAATGAAAAAGAAAAAACTGAAGTAGCATATTCCAATTAAATTCATGGATCAAAAGTCGAGTTTTAGGTGATATACCTGTCTCTGCAACTGTTCAAGTCTTAGTTTCTCTGCATTTGCCAGCTCATATTCTCCATTTTCTAAATGTCTTTGATCTGGTCTTAACCTTGAGTCAGTTGGAGGCAAGTTCTCTAATAAACCAGGTAATATTTCATTCAAGGAAATTGCAAAAGGAGAGAGGTTGTATCTTGTCTTTGGTACTTGACTGTCCCTTTCCCACAATAATGCAGCTTCTGTCATTGGATCATAACCTTTTGGCTTGGTGGTTGGATCCCCAAGTACATAGTACATTGCTTCATCCCACTTCCCAATTAACATTGCCACCTTCTCTCCAGTTCTGTTGTCTTGAACAAACCCATGGACCTGTTATATATGATTAAAAGTTCTTTCAAGTCTTAAAAAACACAACAGGAAAAGCAGATCAATCAATCCAAATTACTCAACCGAATTGTCAAGTTTCTAACATACAAGAAGAGGCAAAACGTAATTTAAATACATTGATGCCCTGATAAAATAGAAGTAATATGAATTCTAGAATTGGAAAGTGCAGCAGGTAAGAAAATCCTGCTAGACAATTCTTTAGGATGACAACTGACACAGTACTGCTTTATTTTCCACTTAATGACAAAGTACAAACAGAATTTTGATAGCAAATTTAGTTGAATGATGAAGTTGGGGAGAAGAAAAGATAAAGAAAGATGTTTTGTCAAGATGAAATAAAGGAAAACAAAATATATTTCAATAAAATAAGGTTCATTATTTATTTAGGCAGGCTGCATTCTATGTCCAAGTTGCATTGGTAAATTCATAATCCTACCTGATGTGGATTTCTGTCTATAATAGATTGCTCCTTGAATTTCAGTTTGCACGAATAATTGCCGCTGCCCTTGATGTGCATGGTACCATAGTGATCACAATAAATTTTACCTAGTATGATATTGTATATGGAAGTTGTGACCTTGCTCCACTGAAATGTTTCACCATCCTCAAACTGTAGTGTGAGGACACCCACAGGATCTAACTGGATTGAACGTCCCCAGAATTTTCCTTTCAAATTAGAATCTGCCCAAAACTTCCATCCCCTTCCCTCACAGTGACAAGCAACAACCATTGGATGATGACTAACCTGAAGTAAGCTTCTTGTTAGATGAAAATTAGTAGCACAAGATTAGGACACAAATCACTGCCAATTTTCAGATTCAATGACAAAAAGCAATAATGAAGCAACAAATTTATGAATTTATTATTTATTGCTGTATTTGACTGTAAATTTGACTTATTCCCATAAACCTTGATTGAAAAGTTAAAGGAAAAATTGAGTTACCTTTTCAGAAAAAAACTTGAGTCCTTTATCTGGATAGTCAGCTTCATAAGTCTCCCCAAGTAAAGGATTAAAAGGTTTACATTGTCGACCTTCAGTTGATGCATAGCTAGACACAGCAAAAGCTGCAATATTTAGAATTCTCATCAAATCATTCCCCTGCACAATGCAAAACATAATTTTCAAACAATGCTAATCCAATAAACTAGAATAAGGCATGCACTTAAAAGTCTGAAACTGAATATTTTTTCATTTCTCAACTTTGTTCTATGATAGTTAACTTGGATAGTTGAATGATACTACAGTTCACATTTCGTTCAAATTAAACTAAATTGTATAGGCCATAGCAAAGCATACTTCTTTTTGTATGGAACCAGTCTTGTCGAAAGTAGTATCAAAGCCTATGCAGAAATTATCTACTCAAGCCTCCAATATCAGCATAGAACATAGTTTCAGTGTCATGTTAGCTCTGAGATCCTAGTTCAAGCAATATGTTATCTAATTGCTGTAATTTTTTATTTTTCGTTTAAGTTCTTTTAGGTCCAGAAACAGTTTATAAGCCTACAATCCTACATTATATACCCTTAATTAATTTACCCAAGAAAATCCTAAACCAAACCCAGTAATCCCCAATGTTTTGGCTATATAACAGCTGTGAACAATTTTTAATCTATATTGATCAACATGTTAATTTATCTTATAAAATAGTTTTTATGGGCAGTCAAAACAATTACAAGAAATACAGAACAGAAAAGTATTTTTCAGTCTGGTATAAGTCAAACAGTGGGGATAGCCAGACAGCAGCCACATGATAAATTGTAAATGTGGGGCAAATTCATTTCATTCTTCTAGGATAGCATATGTAGAACTGGCAAATCTGTCAATGGTATTAGAAAGCAACTTAAGAGAGACAGGAGAGAGACTAATCTTAAAAAAGAAGTGAAGACAGATTTGATGAGCCTAAATAGACAGGATGAATTCCAACTATATTGGTTTAGATTTTAGAACATGTTGATCAAGGGCTATTGAAATGTTGAAATCTTTATAAGCAGCAATTTCCTTAAATTTAACCAAGCTGTTATCTACCTTGATAAAATGAACCTAGGAGATCATGCTTTTAAAACTGCTTTGTGACAAAAGAAAGCACAGCTGAGGACCTGACCTGCTTTCCCCACTCCAATGCTCTATCAACCAGGTATGAATACTCTAGGTCTTCAAAACACTTTTGCAGTGAAGATAGTGGTTCGTTAAAATAAACAGGGAGACAAACTCCAGAAAGATCCTTCCCAATATTGTCTTTAATAATTGACCACAAGCCAACAGGCTTATCTTTTTCTTTTGGCTCTGGTAAATTATCCCTTCTTTTGACATATGGATAACTTACATCTTTGATCTCCTTCTCAAACCCATGCAAACCATCATAACAAATATAATCTCTATCGTATATACTGGCATTGCCCATACCTTCCCTACTTCGATAGGAAGCACTTCTTAGGGCATCAGAATACAAAAACTCATTTGTGTCAAAATATGTTCTATCATCATCATCTGTTTCAACATCTGCTCCATCTTGACTTTCATTATCCACTACTGAATCAGTAGCACTGCCCTCCGACATGACAGAATAGAAATCTGAGACATGAGGGGATCAAGGAGTAAGTAAACTGCCACCAACATAGAAACTTCATAACAAAACAACCAGATTGTAAAACAGGATACAGATACTTCATTAACTTCAATGTTTCATTCATAGAAGATTCGAATAATGTTGAAAAAGAATGCTTTAGATGATTGGTAGTTATTTAATCTCAGAATGGTATTATTAGTGAAATATCTTATTTGAATTTAATTATATGATCAGATTAAACACAACAATCCAAAATATAGTGGAACAGATTTTAATGGTAATTCAAGGCAAAAGACATGATAGAGGACATTAACAGCTCACCACTAAACCTTCTATTTCCTTGTCCACAATATGATTCACGTTCCTTTGTTTCATCCACTACAGTAGTTTCCAACTCTATTTTCTCTGTCTGCATGAATTATTTTTAAGAGAAAAATCAAACTCAACTAGTAAGAATTTCATCATTTAACATGACACCGACAGCTTATATAGGAGCAAATGGGATGTGAATTGAATATATTCCAGCAAACCAACAGTAAGTTTGCATTCAATAATGACAAGTTGAAGTGACAAATTGCTAGAGGAAAATAAATCTTCCAGTTACACTTTTTTCATAGCAAGTGGAATACAGTGGTTGACCTAGTGGCAAGCAAAATCTAAGTAATCCAGGTGAGGGATGACCACATCAATGACAGAAACATTAATTAAAAGTTAAAACTACCAAGGGAGGTTCAAACAATCTATCCTAATCATGCAATATGCTTTATGTGGAATAAAATGTCAATATTCATCTTAAAATCTTTCTGCACATTTTGAATTACCTAAAATACTAAGAAGCTAATGTAGAACTGAATGCCATGTAAATGTAAACATCAAATGCTTCCATCATTAGGTTATTAATTCCTACAATCACATTTAAAATCTTAATCCAGACAAGAGGAGCTAGGAAAACTTTAAAACTGCTTCCATGGCCAGGCCATAAAACCATTATTGTGTTATAACCATCTATAATAAACAGCAGCTTATTAATTAGGACAGGATGAGTTTCAAAAGGAAAGACTGATACCTCCAGTTGTTTTAGGGTGTCCAGCAACATAACATGTTTCTGTTGAAGAAACTTCAACTTGCTTTGAAGATAAGAGACTTCGGAAAGCATAATAGACTCACAGTCATTAATGATTGTTTCACTTATGCCTTCCTGTGACAACCGGGATCGCAGCTTCTCTGTTGAAACTACGATATCTTCCGAAGTTGCAAGATCGCTACTTGTTAGAGCTCTAGGAAAAAGATCTTTTGCAGACTGCAAGGCCTCAATCCACATGGCTCTGTCTTCTCTAGATACACACCTCAAGTGAAGTGTTTTTGTCCCAGTAAATATGGAAAGCCGCTTATCATCAGACTTGCTGGAACGAACTGAAGAAACCTGTGAACAAAGACATTGAGACTTAGCACTCACTGGAACAGACAAGCAAGGAAAGCTGATATACATTTTAAAAGTTGAAAAAAATACATCCATGAATCATTTTTGTCCATGATAAAGTGGAAGGATATAATCAGAAGCCAGTAATACTACTGCCGATGACATTTTCAGCAGCAGCTAGTGAAAGATATTGCAGAATCCAGTAATTTAGTCAATTACTAGATTTAACTTAAACATCAGCTATTTGCGCAAATAAGTAAGGATTGGTAATCAATATTTCAAATACACCACTGCTCGATTGTGGTAAAAAAAAAATGATAATCCACCCGTGGAGAATACATGTTTAAACAAATTTCAGAGTGGATGCATGTAAGCATGCAAATGCAAAAGTAACGTGTGAGCGTCAGTTACAGATGTCCCATTTGATACCCTGCGTTAATCAATCTCCTAGTCCTCTGACCTGATAAATTTGCCAAACATCATGGAGAAACTCATTAAACTTCACTTTGTACATACATATATATAACTAATAACTAAAGCGGATGGTTTGACCTTTGATAAAATCTGAGCAGAAAAACTGGTTAAAACAAGAAATAATAAATAAAAAACGATTGCACGAAATATGATACACAAACAGCATGAAATTCATAAAGTAAAAAAGGCATATCAATATTTTAGTGCAAACGACTGGACCAGAAAAAAAAAAAGAGTGCTTCCATCATGAAGCTCACGCTTATAGTAAGTGTGGCAAAGCATATATATAAAGTTTGTCCGCATCTGATAATATGATAAGAACAAACCTTCAAATGTATCTCGCCAAATGGCTTGCATTGCTTCCCGTTGTTACTGTTAATGTTACTATTACCTCCTCCAGAAGGTGCTCGATTCAGATTCCAATTCGCCTTCTTCACGAACTTCGATGACTCTTCGCCGATCACCCTCACACTCCAATCCCTCGCTGGACTCATCAAGATCTTGTCCGGTCCGTGAATCTTGTAATACGAAAGCACGCCGTCTTCCAGCACAAACCACCTCGACCTCCAGCCCTTCCCGTAATTCACCCACTTGTACAGGATCCCGGCCGCGCTACCGGCCACTCCGCCGCCATTCCCGCCGCCGAACGCCTTCGAATCGCGCGCCTCCTCCTCGTCGTCGAGATTCACTGCCGCAGCGGAGGCCTTCACGGAATCCCCGCCGACCGACGAATCCTGCGTGGAGAAACTCGATTTGGACGCGTAGTTAACCGTCCTGACGGACGCATCGAGCCCTAACTGACACTGTGCCGGCGATTTCGCGACGACAGGGTTCGCCCGGTCCCGATCGATCGAAACCGGAGCAATGCAGCAGAGAGGATTCATGGTTGAGTGAATCAAATGGAACCAACACTAGAACACATGATCGAGAAGTGAAGGTTGGATTGGCGACGGTTCGGGTTGGGACTTGGATTCGGATCGGAAGATTCTAGATGCGAAGCGAAATGAAAGGACGTTTGGTTTTGTGTAAATGGCATGAAAGCAGGAAGGAGTTATAATAGTTTTAGTTTAATGAGTGTGGTGTGGTATAGATAGAAAGAGAGTGAGTTACAGTTGTTGTTGTTGTGGTTGTGGCAGGCTATTAAGAGCTGAACCACTGGGCACACACATCCATTTAAGGCACTAGTCAGTCAGTACATGCCACCAGTGTTGTGTTGTGTTGTGTTTTGTTTAGCCTCTCTCACTCACTCTCTCACCATTCCCATTCCCATTCCCATTCCCATTCCCATTCCCCATAGCCCCCTTACGCTAAACGCTCTTTAATAAATGCATGCCTTTTCCCCTTTTCCGTTTCTTTCATGCCAAATTAGATGATACTGCGTTAAGTTTCTCTCTCTTTTTGTTTATTGATGTTGATGACAAATGAAATGAGATAGATAGATGAAAACTTGAAAGAGAACATAATTGTGTGAGGGGACAGCTAACGTGCGCACTTGTGCGCAGGTAGTGATTGAGGAGGGGAGTGGGGGAGGCCGTGTCCGTTGGGTGAGGGAAAACGCCCTCTTTTTTTCTTTGGGCCAGGCCCATGGCCATGATGAGAAGAGGGACAGGTGAAATGACGTTTCTGCACTTGGGTGTCGCTTTGCGATAGCGACTGGAACGAGGGTGTCCGGGTAATATCCTGTCGCTGAAAGCGATTGTTGAACGATGTTGCATATCCGTTGGGGTCGAACTTTTGGTGGTCGCAAAAAGATGTGGATCGTGATGCTATGTGCTAAGACCTAATGGGTCATGTTTGGGTTTGTTCAGTGGGTAATATCCACCGTGGGACATGCAGCTTTGGCGTTGACCCAACTTGGACATCCAATAACTGGCATTGGATGGAATGACTTTTGCACCCCCTCCAAAAAATGTATTCTTCAATTGCTTTTCCAACTTTGAATAGCACAATTGCTTTTCGGTGGGACCGGAGAGGAACACCGTTGAAGAAGATTAAGGGGCTTTAATTGCTCCACCTGATACCACTCGCTCAACCAAACTAGTCACACCCATTACACCCAATTAAATTAATCAGTTTGGTTTGATGTGGAAACATGGTCGGTTCAATTTTATTCGCTATTCAGTTTTTTTTTTTTTTTGTGTTAGAGAAAAAAACATATTTTTTACCTTCTGTTTTCTTATTACAAGGCATTAATTAATAATTCAACACGAATATACATGTATGCCATAAAATATTATTTTTATCACTAAGCTTCTGTGATGTTTTTCAACCCTAATATGACAAATCATGGTATAATTTTTTAATATTTTAATTTATACTATGAAGTTTTATTTTATAATGTGTTTCGCAGTTTTAAAAAAATACTTTATGATATTTTAATATTCATAATGCATATTCTTTATAACTTATAAAAATAGTACCAAATTTTTAGTCAAATTTTAAAAAAATATCTAATTATCTCAACATTTTTTAGATATATTTTTTTAATTATAATTACTTTGCTCTTTAATGGCGATTGGTAGAGGTGATAGAACGATGCGTAATAATAGAATGAGTTGTATTTTATTTTTGGTGCATTTAGAAAAAACAGAACAAAAGAAGGGATATATTTTAGTTCCACTAAATATGGTAGAACCAAAGATAACATAAGACAAAGTATTTTGTTTTATTTCATCCTCGCATTAAACATTGTCTTTAAAAATATATAAATATACTCATTATTTTCTTTTAAAACATTCTAACAAACTAATATAAAATAATATTACGCTTTCTTTAAAAAAATATAAGTAATTCTTTGTATCAAATTGGGATGTATTTTTTGAAGATATAATATTATAAATCATCACTTTTTTTTCTTTTCAAAGTGTATTGATGATGTGTTCGTTTGTGCATGATGTTATTTTACGTTAGTTTTAGGTTTTATTTTATCATTATTTATTTATTTTCTCTTGTTTATGATTTTTTATTGTATTAGATTTTTGTATTATTTTAAGAAAAAATATTTGTGAAATGAATTAGAGGAAGACAGAATGGAACAAATATAACCTACGCTCCAATAATGAAATTTGTGTAATTTTAGTATACGAGAAAAACTTAAATACATCATACAAAATTAAGCTCAAAATTAAAGTTTATATTTTGTAAGTTAGTCTTACACAGGTATAATGTTGTGAACACATCTTGAGTTATAAGGATTAAACTATGCTAAATTTGTACATAAATTTCAAAAATAAATTTATTTACAATTTTCATAGAGACGTTTTAATTGAATTATTCATAACCTCAACATTGAAGACATTACTATCATAACATATTAGAATATTATGTTTTGCATTTTAACTTTTTTGTAATTGTAATGGGCTTGAGGTTCTTAGGTTTTAAATAGACTTTTGAGAGTTTATTTTGATCTCAATTAGGAAAACCCAAGGGAGAAGTGACAACACAAAGTTTGGGGATCGAAGAAGATGGTTAATCTATCTTCTTTTTTTTCAATTTGAATATTCTTACTTCATTTTTATAGTTTCTCTTTGATTATGAATGAGTTTTCCTTTGGATTTTGGAATTGGACAATGTCCTTGATGTATTAATGTTTATGAATTGTTTATTCTTCACTTGTCGTTAATGTATGAGTTCCTTTTGGTTTTATCCTTGTTGAGCTTATTTATGTGAATTTGTTAGTCACATATTTGAACATTTTAGATAATTAGGAAAAAAAAACTTAAATATGAACCTAATTGTTAGAACTATAAAATTCTAAATATAAGATCTAATCACTAAAGTAGCTTTAGGTTTTGCATGGAATACCCATGAATTATTATAGAACTTAATGAGTTTAGTTCTAATTTAACTACAACAAAAATAAAAATTAAATGATACCCTGACTATAATAGATGAATTTGTCTGTAAATAAATTTAATTTAACGAATAGATAATCAATATTTGCTTTTAATCTATTTTTTTTACTTTTGTTGTACTTTATCCTAATAAGAGACAAATTTAGAAGGGACCTCCACCCCTCCCTCCTCAAAGCTTTAAATTAAATATATAATATATATATATATATATATATATATATATATATATATATATATATTAATTATTATTATATTATAACATATTTATAAAGTATATATTATTATTATAGAAAGAGAAAAAAGTAGTAAATATTTTTTATAAAAAATTGTTTATTAAATAATTATTTATTAAAATTAAGTGTTTATATAATTATAAAAAAAGAAAAGATAAAATATTTCCAGTCCCTTCCTTGATGAATTTCTATATTTGTCCCTAATCCTAATCAGACAATTATATATTGTTTTTCCTATTAAATTATGATAAATTAGTAATCATGAGACATACATTTTATATATATATATATATTTAATCTGTGATATTTCATAATCAAGAGTTAAAAACTAATCATTTAAAGTACTAAAATCATTAAAAAGATTGATCTCTTCCAACATATATTTTCTCATATCTATAAAACTAAAATTGAACTCCTAACCACACGTTAACCATGTCACACAATTGGTTGGATATGATATTTCATTACTTGGCAAAATCACATACTTGTAATTTTTTTATATTGATTGTTCATAAACATTTAATTATTGACACGTGAGCTTGTTGATGGTGAAAATTTACTCATAGAATTAAAATTAATTAATTAAAAATAAAAAATCTACAACAACTTTAACTAGTGCACATATTTTATTTGTGAGACTTAGAAACAAAATCAATTATGAGTTTTTTTTATTTGAACTAACAATTATGTTTTCATCTTAGAAGTATGAAAAATGTTAAAATCTCAATTCAATTACAATCAAGATCATGTTTAGTGTATAGAATATGAAATTCAATATTTGCAAAAAAAAAAAAACTCAGACTATGTTTTTTACTTTGTCAATTTCTACAACTACAAAAGTTTGTAGACAAAATATTAAGTATGACATTAATCGAAAATGACAATTTGACTCGTACTACAAATATTATGAAAAGTCTCAAGAATGTATTATAACTTAGTTTCTATCAAATTATTTACGATGCCATCAAGTGTCTCGATTCATGTTTTCATGGTAATCGTTTGAAAACTTTTCGTTTGAATGAACGTAGTTATTTCATGTACTTTTAAGTTACAACTCATTTTTTGAACACCTTTGTACCCCAATAGATCTCTACACCTAGTGTGACTTTGTTTCACATAGATATTCGGTCCCTTTTACTTTAAAGTAATCTTTTGTTGAGTTTGATTCACTTTGCATGACTTTCATTTACTTGAAACATTTTTCTAATTGGGGATAGCAATACCTCTCTTACCATTGAGAATTATGTATTGCTTGAATACATTTTGTCAAAGTGTTGATGACTCAACTTGTTTGATTTCTCATTATTAAGACCAAGGTCATCCTAAAAGTCCCCCTCAACAACTAATAAAAGAATTAGCAAAATTATAAGATTCTTGTGAACATCTCAATAACGATATTGATAGATTAACATTCAAATTAGTACAAGTCCAGAAAAGTCAGACAAAAAATACACTTTGAGACAAATTTTTAGAACATTTGATGGTCATTGTAATTATAAGTATTCGTGGACCAGTTTAGATTAATTTTAAGCAAAAAAATCATTCAATACAAAAAACTAAAACAACATACAATTCAATTCGGTTTGAATTATTTTCTTAAAATAATTTGATATGATATAATATGATAAAATAGAGTTTGGATCAAATTCGATGATTCAATTTCTACTGACACATCCTTATTGATATTTTTTATTTTTTATTTTTTATTACTAAATATTGAACTTAATTTTAAAAATATTTTTTTGCTTGATTACTTATTATTTGATAGCAAAATGATACAATATTGTCAAATATCTTTATGTATTACATTATATCAACAAAATAATAGGT
Organism: Mucuna pruriens; assembly: GCA_025330945.1. NCBI lineage: Eukaryota > Viridiplantae > Streptophyta > Magnoliopsida > Fabales > Fabaceae > Mucuna > Mucuna pruriens. The sequence goes on from JAENHJ010000296.1 coordinate 990,140, forward strand.
TATTTGTTTATAAAGTTAGACCAACAAAATGATAAATCAATTATTATTTGACAACAAAAGAATACAGTAAAATGTTAGATCATTCTGAAAAATGCATGTGTATTAAAAATATCAATAAATATTGCCTGAAATCCCATTTGAATCAATTGGTTACAAAAAAAAATCTAAAATCATAAAACAAAACATTTTTTTATTGATTTTTATTTTTTGAATTGGTTTGTAGATTTTTTTAAGATTGGATAGAATTTGAAAATTCCTCGTTATAATCGATTGGAAATGTCACCATCTTTCTCAACTACCAAGGAGGATGAGGCATTTCATAATGACCTTGTAAATATAATCATCCAACCAATTTGTAAATATAATCATCCAACCAATTTTAGATGATATTGGTATGTTTTCATTACACTGTAATTATAAAATTTTATTGTTTCATATTTGTTATTGCTATATAATATTTATTAACTTATATTAAAAATGATGTTCTCATAAATTAATTAAATTTGTATGATGATAGACGAGGATGTATAAGACAATATTATTATATAAACAATTTAATAACCATCAATCAATCAGTACAACCAAATGAGTTAACAAAAAATAGTTAAGAGATATTGATATACTCGAGACTAACATTGGATGACCTTGACATTGTAGAGAGCACCACAGTAACAATGATTTACAAAAAATTCTTCAATGCCCAATTGATATTATCACTTTGCATATGCTGATTCACAACTCATGAAGAGATCACGGACTAACAAACTAACAATGGAAAAAAGCAAGAGAAAATATAAAATTGTACGTCTTTTATTGGGCCTCTATGTTGTGAAAAAAGAATAATACCAATAAGGCCTCATCCAATATCAATCCATTTAGCATGTGAATAAATTATAAAAAATGACTATATTGTTGGTTGTTATAGTATAGATATTAATAATAGTTGAAGTTATGTTTATTTCATTAATAATAATATAGATATTTTGTTTTTATTTTTTTAGTAAATATTGTGCAATTTATTTTTTTTACGGTGATCAAAGTTTGAAAATATTATCTTGAAATATATTGTGATTTGTAGTTGCACTATTCGTATATCAATGTCAAGGGGAGACAGAGATGATTTTTTATTTTTTTTTACAAAATCACAATAAATAATGAAGCAACGATTGCACCCTTGCAAGACAAAGAAAAATCTTCTTTGATTTTTGTGATTTGATAAAAATAATTAAATTATGATGGTACGTTTGGACACAAAAGGTGCCAATCTATAACTTACCAAAACTTACCTTTCACATTATTAAAGTTGTCTATCATGTCTAGAGTATCGTTTAATCCTTACTTTCGTCTTTAATCTTAAATTGTCCTCTTGTATTGTAATTGTCACATAAATTATTATTTTTTACATATACTTATAGGCACAAAATATATAAATTATAGATCATCCGCACTAATTTTGGTAATATTCCAGCAAATCGATTATTCTTATAGTAAATGTACATTATAATAAAATAACAAAAGCATTTCATAAAAACAAACAAATTTTAGGTTTTTATTCCACAGATTCTGCAATGTATAAAATGTGCTATTTTATTATTATTATTATAATGTAAAGTGTTTATCGAATATAAAAACATTCAAATTGTTTGTATTTTGCCAGGTCTCGTACAATATAAAACATTTTTTACAAATTTGTAAATTGATCCCTACCGATCAATAACTATTAAGTTGTGTTAAATTAGCCAAATTTGAAACCTCAGTTAAAGTGGAAAGTTTTATGTGAAACAAAATCTTGTTGTATCTAAGTTTTCCAGTGTTCTGATAATTTAACAGAAGTCAATGAGTGTTAGTATTGAAAAAGTAGTATGTATTTAAAAATATTCGAGTGATAAATGGGTTTGGACTGTGCAGCCCAGTTCGGCCCAGCCCAGCCCAGATAAAAACGGGTAAGCCCTATGTCCGTATCGGGTTGAGATTCGGTAATTGAAATATCAGAAAAAGGTGGGAAGCATAATAGAAGGTGTGGGGGTTAGGGCTTAAGAGTGTTTCTTCTTCATTCTTCTTGTTGGTGTTGTCGTTGTGGTTGAATCGCGATTGTTCTGTGCGAGAGAAAGAGATCGAAATGGCGTTGGCTTTCGACGAGTTCGGAAGGCCTTTCATAATCCTGAGGGAGCAGGAGCAGAAGAGCAGGCTCCGAGGTTTAGACGCTCAGAAATCCAACATCTCCGCTGGAAAAGCCGTCGCTCGCATCCTCCGAACCTCGCTCGGACCCAAAGGCATGGACAAGATGCTCCAGAGCCCCGACGGCGACGTCACTATCAGTAAGCTCGACACACACTCGCACACGCATGTGCGTCGTTACTTCCTTCGTCATTCTCACTTACTCTTTCGTTTTGTGTTTCAGCCAACGATGGCGCCACAATCTTGGAGCAGATGGACGTGGACAACCAAATCGCGAAGCTGATGGTGGAGCTCTCGAGGAGTCAGGATTATGAGATCGGCGATGGCACCACCGGCGTCGTCGTCATGGCCGGCGCTCTTCTCGAGAAGGCGGAGCGCCTCCTCGAACGGGGAATTCACCCCATTAGGATCGCCGAGGGTTACGAAATGGCGTCCAGGATCTCCGTCGAACATCTCGAGCGCGTCGCCAACAAGTTCGAGTTCGGTGAAACCAATTTGGAGCCTCTTATTCAAACTTGCATGACCACCCTCTCCTCCAAGATGTAACTGCCATTTTTTTTTACTGCTAGTCTGTTACTTGTGTTGTCTCGTTAACTTGCTCATTGTAATGGCTTTGTTGTTTTGTTTGTTTTGATGTTGTAGTGTGAATCGGTGCAAGCGTAGCTTGGCTGAGATTGCTGTTAAGGCTGTTCTTGCTGTTGCTGATCTGGAGAGGAAAGATGTTAATTTGGATCTGATTAAAGTGGAAGGGAAGGTTGGGGGGAAATTGGAGGATACCGAGTTGATCTATGGAATTGTTGTTGACAAGGATATGAGCCATCCCCAAATGCCTAAGCAAATTGAGGATGCTAAAATTGCTATCCTCACTTGCCCCTTTGAGCCTCCGAAGCCAAAGACTAAGCATAAGGTTGATATTGATTCGGTGGAGAAGTTCCAGACATTGAGGTTGCAGGAACAGAAATATTTTGATGACATGGTTCAAAAATGCAAGGTGGGATTTCAGTTTACTTTTGTTTTAGTCTTCTAATTGAAATGCCCACTCTCCTTACTTTAACCTTTTGGGATTTAAATTCAAATGCAAGGTAGAATGTGTTTCGATTTATTGGAGCTAACATATTGATTTGCAGGATGTGGGTGCAACCCTTGTCATCTGCCAATGGGGTTTTGACGATGAAGCAAATCACCTCTTAATGAACAGGAACTTGCCAGCTGTCAGATGGGTTGGTGGTGTAGAGTTGGAATTGATAGCTATAGCAACTGGTATGTTTTAATTAAATTATGTATGCTTGGAGTGTTTGTAGATTCTTGTGCAACTGTATATGATATGGCTTAATTGGCTTTGTAGATATTATTCTTTGCCTATTAACAATGCATCGATCTATTTGTGAATACAGGTGGAAGAATTGTTCCTAGGTTCCAAGAGTTGACTGAAGAAAAGTTGGGAAAGGTATAATCTTGCCCTTGATTTCCGTTTGGTTGGCATGCTGCACTCTAAAGATTCTCATGCTCTGTTTGTTTGTGCATTTGAAAAGAAGCATAGCAACATTAATTTGTGATCTATTTTTTTTTTAAGGCTGGTATGGTTCGAGAAAAGTCCTTTGGTACAACAAAAGACCGAATGCTGTACATAGAGCGTTGTGCAAACTCGAGGGCTGTAACAATATTCATTCGTGGAGGTAAAGAATACTGTTTGATTCCTTCACTTAACTGGTTTTCTTTGAATTTCATGTAATTAGTTACCCTCTTGGAGAAAGATAATTTTGTGATTTTACTGTTGTTCAATATTTTATTTATTTCTGTATTGCTTTGGGTTGTGTAATATGAACTTTTAGGCTATGTTTGGATTGGTGGAAAGAAATGGGATGAAATAGAATGGATTTAAATGGAATAGAGCGGAATGAAATATAATAGAATAAAATTTCCATTCCATTGTTTGGATATATTATGATGGAATGGAACAAAATTTTTATTCTTTCTTTTGGATACTGAAGGGAGCAGAATAAATGATTTTTTTTTCCTATATTACCCTTATTTTAAAATACTAAAATATTATTTTTAATCTTTGTTTCCTTCTTAACGTGTTGCTTTTGGATAGTTGTTTTTTTTTTTTTTGTTTCATCATTAACTACTGGTCTGTTATATTGATAACATGCTGGGCTCATAAATATTTTCTAAAAAAATTGTGTAGTTTAAAACAACTCCACAGCAGTGTAAATAGCCCTCTATTATACCGAGAAACCATAGTGGTAAAAGAGACAATTTCTACCAGACATTTCATCAAACACCTTCCTATCATTTCCCAAACCACCCAAAACCCTTGAGTAAGAGTCTATAAGAGCTGTTTGCACAATTAGGTATTGCTCAAAACCAGATTTTAAGATCTGCTCATGCACCAAATCAGTGGCATGTGATTACAGGCATGTTTTTAGAATGTGAGGGTAAATGAAGTGGTTTGGTCATGGGGTTGGGATGATGTGGCACTAATGCAGTAGAGCGCGCAGGGAAGGGTGGGTGTTGGGGTGAGAAGCATAGGCGTTGATCATGGGGGTATAGAGATAGATGTTGGAAGAGTGGAGGTGGCTGAGTGTGATGAAGTAGGCTTGGAGTTGCTGGTAAGTAATAATGCGGGTGATTAACTCAATGATAATACAGTAATATCATAATTAAAATATGAAATCAATTATGTGCTCTATCCCATACCCTCCAGTTTGAGGCGTAAGAAAAAATACAAAAAATGATGTAAACAGACGGAATAGGTTCGAATAGGTTCCACCACTACACGTTTTCTTCCATTCTTTATTTTTCAATCAAAATAACGGATCTTAAATTTATTACATTCCATTCCTCTCCATTCCATCAATCCAAATATAGCCTTAAATATTGCCTGTATTAGGCTTTGCAACTATCAAGCTATGGATTTTTTGTGGAGCTTTTAAATTAGACTTTGAAGACTGATAAATGTCTAGTCAACCTTGACAAGTTAATAGTAGCTGTCTTGTTTGGTAGGTAACAAAATGATCATAGAGGAGACAAAGCGCAGCCTTCATGATGCCTTGTGTGTGGCTAGGAATCTTATCCGCAACAATTCTATTGTATATGGCGGTGGTTCAGCTGAGATTTCCTGCTCTATAGCTGTGGAAGCAGCAGCTGATAGATACCCTGGCGTAGAACAGGTATGGATATTCCTAAACGCATGTGCGTTTAATTTTTATTCTGTTAGAATAAGCAGAGTTTTCATATTTTCAGCAAATCCAATGATCCACTTTTTTTAAAAGCTATTGAAAATCATTTTGTTATTCACTGATAGTGTATAGAGGTGATACCGAGTTATTGACAGCGGATCAAATGTTGCTTAAAAAAACAACTTTTTAGATATTCCCGAAGTATTATTGATTGCTTATTTTCTTTTCTTGCAGTATGCAATTAGAGCATTTGGGGATGCTTTGGAGGCCATCCCAATGGCCCTTGCTGAAAATAGTGGCCTTCAACCAATTGAAACATTATCTGCTGTTAAGTCTCAGCAAATAAAGGTATTAGATTGAACATGATGATTGCTTTGACTCTGTTAAACATCTGTACTTGGTGTTAAACTGTTAATCCATTTTTCTGTATATCATGGCGCTGACCTTAACTCTGCCTTCAGGATAATAACCCTCACTTTGGCATTGATTGTAACGATGTTGGCACTAATGACATGTGTGAGCAAAATGTCTTCGAAACTTTGATCGGAAAGCAGCAACAGATCTTACTTGCTACTCAAGTTGTCAAGATGATACTGAAAATTGATGATGTCATTTCCCCATCTGATTTCTGATAATTTTATTTTAAGCTCATGTTCTACCTCAGGATGCTGAATTGCTAATAGTATTTTGTTTTGATCGGTTTGGTTGTAGTCAGAGTTCGTATGTTCACTTGAAATGTAAGATTTTGGCCCGGTTTGTATTGCAGTTGGGTGACTGTTTTGTTTAATGCAATTGTTATGCTTTTGATATTGAACATGATTAATTATTTTTCTATAGACCTTTAGTTATAACCTTTGTAGGCTTTGAGTGAAAGTTTGTGATCCTAGTCTTATTTTGGGCCCTCGTAAGATGGCTGTTTAATTGGTTATGCGACTGAGCGAGTGTAGGTTAAGCGAAAGTGTTTTGGGCTTTTAAGCCCTTAATTTCCTTGTTATGGGCTTTTGTCTTGTTTGAATAATTTTGTCAAAAAAATTTATAAAAGAAAGAAATAAAACTGACGAAGTGTTGGTCGCTAAATGTGGGCCACTTATAAAAGAAAGAAATAAAACTAAGCATTGTAGGTTATGTATTTTTTTTTTATAATTTTTCATATTTAACTTTTCTGAATGTATTGAAGTGCATAAATTAATTAACTTATAGAGAAGTTTTTTTTTTCTTTCTTTAAGTGTTTATTGATATATTTATTTACAGGACCTTGTGTATGTCTGACGGCAATTTATTTTAAAAGCAGTTAATTGGAACTGTGGTAATTGGTTATTGACAAGTTAAAAGCAGTTAATTATGGCATCCGAATTAGGGTTGATTGAATAAATTTTTAGCTAAGTACTTGTCGGAGGATAAATTAAATGAGCTTTTTTAAAAGTAAAATTTAATAATTAAATTTTAGAGAAATTAATATAAGAGGATTTTTATTAATAAGCTAATTTGAACATAAAAAAAAAATTAATTATTTTTTAAAGGAAAAGTTGATCGAAAAAGCAGTTATTAATCCAATGTGAGGTGGTGTAAATGTAATACGCATTATTGTAGCTAACGAGTGCATGAATGGCTAAAGTGTCTGTACGGAGGAATTAAGTCTGAGTGTAGTGACAATAATAACGGCTTTTTGAGCAACTTGAATTTAAGCTATGGACTATGGAGGCTATTGCAGATTGAACGACAGAGACGACAATATTTGTCTAATTTTCTACAGCACGGTTCTATCCTTGAGAGCTGATATAGTATTTAACAGTTGGAGTAGAAAAATGTCAAAAAAATGTAGCATAGTTGAAATAACTAGTGGCATAAGTTGGTGTTTTTGCATGAAAGGGCTCCAGCCCCTGCTGTGATGGAAGGCACAAGCATAGGTGGTCGTGCTCCCATGCTTGACGCTTTATCATACCTAGCAGCTCCTCTACCCCCCGACGCTGTAAAATATGCCCCATTCAACATTAGATCTCCTTCTGACCTCCAATTCCATTTCCTCCACTCTCTCTCTGATGATCCAAAATGTTTTGTCACCTGAAATCACATTATTCAATATTTATTTATTTATTTATTTATTTGAAGTTTTTTGTTGGGGATGTATCTCTCACCTCTTTGTGGTCTTCATCATTTGAAGCAATAAATCTATTCCCTTGGCTGAAAATAGTTGGGGATGAACTCCCACCTATTGCGTATTGTTGCCAATGTGTGTAATCGTTGTTCACCACATGGAAGTATCCGAACCTGCACCTGCAAATTTTGGGTATATAGTAAATGAAGCTGTTGTAATGAAAAGAATAAGACAAGCTAAATAAGTTAATTACCTCGGCATTCTTCCCCCAAGCCCTTCTCCAAAACGGTTGAAGGCTATGGTGACTTGCATATTCTTGTCATCCTTGTAGGAATCACTGTGACCCAAGAGCATGACTTTGTTATGGTGAGTCATGTAATTGTTAGAAATGGTGATAGCCGTTGAACCATGAACAACATCAATAAGGCCATCAAAACAATTTGACAAGGTGCAATGATCTACCCAAACATGGGTCCCAGCAAAGATGGTGATCCCATCACCGTCAGATCTAAGAGAGCCACCACCTCGTTTGCAATGATGGATGTGTAAGCCATGAATAATGATATTGGTCTTGTTGTGCACCTTAATGCAAGGCCCTCCAGCAAGGTGGACATTTGCTCCTCTTCCATCAATGGTTTTGTAAGAGTTAACAAGGAGATCCATGCGGAGCTTGATGACCATGTCATGCTTGAAAATTATCCACAAAGGGTCATGTTGGATAACGGCGTGTCTCAAAGTGCCTGGTTTCGGTTTCACAGGCTCATCGCTAGGGTCACTCACCACATACACTTTCCCATATTTTCCACCAATGGCGTGCTTCCCAAACCCAATTCCACAACTTGCTAGACGCTTCCGATTCCTTTCCCACTTCGGGTCGCACCTCCAACAATCATCAATGGGGTTCCCCGTCCCACAAGATAGATACCCCAACTTTCTCCTTAAGGATCCATTAATGCTCCTACACCAAAAACAATATATAACTTGTGCTTGGTCACTCTATCACGCTTCATCACCAAAACCATATTCTATTTCATTCTTTCTTGGATCTGCATCATGCTAATATATATATAAAGCTAGAGAAAAATGTTTAACACTATTAAAATAATGTACATAATTAGTTTAAAAGAGTTTTAATTAAAGATTTAAGATAAAAGATATAAAGCCTATCTTTCTTTATTGTTTTCAAAATTTTCAATTTTTTTCTTTGTTTGTCTTCTTATCAGATATTTGAAAGTCTATATCACGAATGCATTTTTTTTTTTTAAATTATTTCTTCAGCACTTGTACACGAAAATGACAAAATCTTTCAATTGTTTCTATTTTCTGTATTTTAATACCTTGATTTAAAAATAATTTTTAAACTTAATCATTTTAAATGATAGAAACCAATTATTGAACGCCATAAAATTATTTTAAATAGAAATATCAAAATGAGACGACTCAATCCAATTCACTTTTTTTAAGCTAAAAAGTACATAATTTACTTAATCTATTATGGGTTGGTGTAAATTAACTGAGTTGGATTACTTAGTTTTAAAAAATACAAAAATGAAAAAAATATAAATGCAACAAACCCAACCTCATTTATAACTACAAATATAGAAAATAAAATAAAAAATAAAAAAATTTAAATCCAAAAAAATAAAAAATAAAAACAAGTTAACATGAGTTAACTTGACCTACAAGAGTTGTTGAACTAAAATTTAGCTCAATCCTTAATTAAGTGAGACAGGCCAAATTAACCAATAAAAAAGCAAATCAACATTTTTTTACCTGTTAAACATATTAGTCAAAAGTGTACAATATTGATTAACCAATTTTAGAGAATGATTTTTAAAACAAAAAAGTAAGAAGTGAATAAACAAGAATATGGTGCAAAAGAGTTGTGTTTGACGAATAAGACAAGTAATTTTGTTTGAAGATAGAACATTTTGATTGTGTGTCGATCTGGTATGTAAAAGATCCCACGTGGGAGGGTGCAAGAGTATAAGATGTTGCAAACAAAGTAGTGATGTGATGATAACATACTTTTGCACTTCCTGGACCACTAATTCAGGATCTTGAACCGGAGAAGCATAGATGACAGATGGGGCAAGAATCAAGAAATGGAACATTAATGTGAACAATGAAAATGCCATAATGTACGTCTTGAAGTGCCTATGGAGGGAAAGTGAAGAATAAGAGAAGCATAAATAAGGAGAAGGATATGAATTCATGATTAAACAATTAAGAGTTGTTTATATTAATATACTTGGCTTGTGGATTCTGAATGATGTGTCTGTATTCGCATCTAAGAGGTACCCTTGGAGCTCAGCTGACAGCATCAGAATCTCACACTTTCTTTGTCTATCATCCATCAATTATGCTGCGTGTACCATTGGTCGTTAAATGAGGTACAATTTTGTTTTTTATTCATCATTCACATTTTCACTCTCCTATCATTTTATTTTCATCAATACTAATATTGCTTCAACAAAACATATCTGTTGCTTTCATGTCAGATTCCTCCCTCCAAACAATTCATTTACTAATTCACTCTGTCCTTCCTTCTTACTCAAACGTCTCTCTACATACTATTTCTTCAATTTCTTTTTCTGTAAAAATTTTGACTAATTTTATTTTTTTATCTTAAATTTAGAATTATATTTTATAGTTTCTATATATTTTTTAAAATAATTAATTTTAATTTTTTATCTTATATGACAAATAAAATATAAGTAATTATTTGTAACATGTATAGTAAAAAATCGAAGAATATTGAAATTTTTTTTTTATGATTAATAATGATATTTGATTTTTTATTATATAAGTAATAAATAATAATTTGTATTTATTTTTTTTATGTAAAGAGAGGAGTTAAAATTAACTATTTTTTGAAATACAAAACTAAAAAAAATTTAAATTTGAAAGAATAAAATATATTTAATTTATTTTAATAAATTACATATATTTTTTTATAAGAAATAATTGTATTGAAGTCGGATTAGAATATTATAAGCCAAATATTTAACACAATCATTTTATATAAGCTCTTAGCGGTTCAACTCAAGAGTTTATTATGAGTAAGAATTCCTATTATACCAATGTAATCAATCATCTTGGGATTGTGATCGAAGTGCTGCATGATTTCCAGCTCTCTTATATAATAACAATTGTTTGTGGTATAAATATTGAAGATATAATTATTAATAATCAAATAATTATTTAAAAATATCATATAATTTTTTGGTAAATTCAAACATTTAATATTTCATATATAGTTATATAATTTAAATTTACTCTTCTTTACTTAATATATGTATATACTAAAAAGATATCAACTTATTTGAAGAAAGTTACTTTTGGTCATCTTCCTTCTCTATATACGTATACTTATATTTTGCATATACTAAATATATTTCGCACAAAATAATTTTATTTGAGAAAAATATTATAATATTTTATTGTATTAGTTGATCTGAGCTTTCGATAATTCTCATTTATTAAATTTATAATTAACAAATATACCGTTGTTTTTCTATTTTTTGGGACTAATTAATTAAACTGCCGTCTGGTTTCTCCCCAAGAAATTAAAAATGGCTAAAAGCATAATTTTCCAGGAGACATTATTCTCTAACTTTATTTATGAAAAGTTGTTATTATCAGAAAGTATAAATTTATATAAAGTTCAAACGTCTTCTTTGGAAACCATGAAAAGCCGGCGTAACATAGAGTTCTGAAATTCTTTTGTTCCCTGCCGGAGGCATGATTTAAAACAACCTTTGATTATTTTATATTATTTTTTTCATACACTCACTTTTATATTTATTAAAATTATTTTGACACTGAAAATTAAAAGACTCGTCACTGAATAGCGCAAAATAGTATAAGTAAGTTGTCTCATTTTCAATAAAGATCGATAATTTAATTATTAAATCGCTAATGTTAAATAACTGATTAATAACATTATATGTGCAAATTGTTGTATACATTTATCATTTTTCTTTTAAATTGTAAGCATATAATGTTATAATTATTATTCAAAATTATTTATTTAAAATTTCCTATCCAACATCGAGAGAGTTTTTGTTTGTCAAGAAAGAGACAAAAAATGGTTCTACTTTTTATCCACAAACTTACTTTTTATTTTTTAAGTAATGAGTGTGCAGTTGTGTAAACATTTAGTTGAAGAATTTTGTTCTACATAATAATTTTATCTACTCGAACATGATTGACTCTAATAAAAGATACTTTTAAACTATAAAAAACATATAATTTAAAGAATTGTGCCTCATATACACTGTATGAGATACAAATAAGATATGATGCAATTATAAAAATATGATACAGTTAATACAATCTATAACATTAACATAAAAACATAAATATTTAAGTATAAGGGAGGATCAACATATTAAAATTGACAATTATTTAACTATGGCAATATTTTGCAGTAGATGAACTGTAGAAGGTTGAGTGACTACATAATCGTACTGTAAGCCATCTTTTGTATACAGCCAAGCCAATGTGTCTGAATCCCCTCATTATCATGTGAGCAAATTATTATAGTTAGAGGTTAAATCATGGGCCCCTCATTGAGATGGGTTTTTATTGATAATTTTTGGTCCTACATGTAGGTTGTAGATGGTGAGAAGGCCCCAGAAAAACAAGTGCCTAAGGATTTAGGGCCCAGAAAAAGTGAAGCTAATAGGAAGCAAGGTCATTGAGGATGAGAGCATATTGCATCTAGTGACCAAAATACACACAGTGAACAGTGATTTTCACCCTAATAACTCAAGAAAAGGTGACACCCCACAACTATTGGCTTAACTTCTTGATATATAAAATGATTTTGTCTATCTGTCACTAGCGTGCTTGATCATTGATGGTTTCATAGAATCTCTATTACACAATTCGAACACAACATTTTTCTAGCTAATTTTTTAGTAATAATAAACGCCTTATTTGTAATTAATTTATATTGTTGCATGCATAAATATGAATATAGTACATTGTTTACAATTTTTAATACTATTTTGAATTACTTTTAGGCCCAGAAAATAGTGAATCAATAACATGTACCATTATAATGATCAGAGACAGTTAAAAATTGTAACAACAAAATAGTGAGATGCTAAACTTGAATCTGGAGTAAATTAGAGGAGACAGAGAGGACAAAAAATGACAAATGTATAGAGTATTTGCTCAAATGCCAAACGTTCCATTGTGCAATGCAAGGCAAGGAAGTGCCGTGTGAAAATTAGTTTTTGGTGGTGACATTTATAGAAACAGTTGTCTTGTGGGAGACACAAATTAAACTTGAACTATTGTCACCTTGTATGCGATAATAATTACGAGTAAATGACAGAAAAATTATTTGTTGCGTTTGAAACTCATTGCCTTGCATGTCAGAGGGAAATGAATCAATCTATCCATCTAAAGTGTAAACTATAGATGGTGTGTGTGAAATTCATGAATGCACACACAGGCATTAAATATGCTTGTCATGGCCTCATCTTTGAACTACGTGGTTCCAATTACCAATGACGATCTGTTTCCCTTCCACTCCATGTGAAGGGTATCGTCTCTATCAGTATGCAATAAACACTCTTTCTAAGGAGCACATGAATACTCACTGATTAAAGGTTCTTCTGAAGCTTCTTGTTTTATATTAAGATGTATTTTAAATTATAGTGTAGCGCATTACTAATTTTTTAATAAAATATTTCACTTTTATATTATACTACCATCTTTGCTTCTTTATAACAAAATAAATAACTAATACTAATAAAAATAATTAAATTGATTAATTTTGTTTATAATATAATAAATATAAATTTTATTAAAAATATCCATAAACTTAAATAATAATTGAACTCTTGTATTCTTTAATAAAAAAAATACTTTGATATTTTAACCATTACTTTTAAGATAATAATTAATCAAGTTGTTTTAAATAATTAGAAGAAATAAATAAAATGTATTTATCTTTTAATTAGTATGTATGAATAGAGTTAATTAGAAAAATCTTACGATAAAAATGATAAAATACAGTATGGGATAACGAGATGAAGGCAGAGACAGAGACAGAATAAATAGGGAAAGTATGAACATTTGATTGAACCTACTTTTCTCCATTTTGTTTTTTTTCCATTGAACATTCAATTATATCAACTCTTTCACTTGTGTAGGGTCTATCAATCCACCGACTTGGTACTCGTATTACTATTTGGTAACGTACGATACCACAATCGTTTGTAGTGTAAACACGAGCTAAGGTTGTCTTGTCGTTACAAAAACAAAATTTACAAAAAAGTTGAATGACTTATTTTCCCAAAAGCAAAATACACAAGCTAAGGTTGCCTTATTTTTATTGGTATGTAATATAATAATATTATAATATTATAATATTGGGCTCAGCAGCGTGAACCCTTTCTGCATAGAAGTGATCCAGCTGATGCAGTGATGGAACTGACAACGGAAGATGGTTTTGCTGCCAAACTGGATGCTCGAGCATAGCTTGAAGATGCACCTCCTCCTGATGCCCTGAAAAACGCACCGTTTAACATCATATCACCTGTTGACCTCCAATTCCAACTCTTCCACTTGCTCTCTGGAGTATTCTCCCTCTTCGTCACCTGAAAAATTACTTTTCATTTCCCTTCTTAATTACCACCAACCAACTCTAATCATAATTTCTATCTTTATTCTAAAACTATTTATATTCTATCTACAGAGTCAATGTCACATTATTTTTATGTTACTAATTAAAAATCAACTGAATTTGTAGTTCAAGAAGCCAAGCTTAAGATATATATATATCTCGAGATTTCATAAGAAAGTTACAAAAACAAAAACAAATCTTATTCCTCTCCAACTAACCTCTTTGAAGGTATTGTCATTGGGAGCAAGAAATCTATTGCCTTGGCTATTGATAGTTGGGGCAGCACTGCCCCCTATGGCATACATTCTCCATTGGGTGTAATCATTGTTCACCACATGGAAGTATCCATGCCTGCATCTGCAAATGTAAAGATGTACAAAGTAAATAAGCGAGTGTTTGAATTCACATTTATAATCACGTTAACAAAAATGATTTTAGAGTTGTTAATTACCTTGGCATTCTCTGCACTAGCCCTTCTCCAAAATGGTTAAAGGCAATGGTGACTTGCATGTTCTTGTCCCGGGTGAAAGTATCACTGTGGCCCAAAAGCATGACCTTGTTATGATGGGTCATGTAGTTGTTGGATATAGTGATGGCGGTGGAACCATGGATGGCATCAATTAGGCCATCACGACAATTGGAGAGAGAGCAGTGGTCCACCCAAACATGGCTCCCACCAAAGATTGAGACCCCATCACCGTCCGAGAGAGTCCTCCACCCATAATGTGTAGGGGAGTCTCTCACATAAGCATTCCCTCCTTGTTTACAATCATGGATGTTAATCCCATGAATAATAACATTGCTCACATACTGTATAGTAATGCAAGGTCCACCAGCAATGTGCACACTAGCTCCTCTACCATCAATAGTCTTGAAAGAGTTCATCATAAGCTCTTGCTTAAGCTTTATCACCATGTCGCGCTTAAATATGATCCACAATGGCTCCTCTTGGATGGCACCATATCTCAACGTACCAGGCTTGGGCTTCACAGGGTCGTCACCAGGGTCACTCACAACATATATTTTACCATCCCTCCCTCCAATAGCATGCTTGCCAAACCCAATGGCACAATCTGCCAAACGCTTCCGGTTCTTTTCCCAATTCTGGTCACACCTCCAACAATCGTCAATAGGGTTCCCCGTCCCACAAGAAAGAAATGCTAAGTTCCTCCTTGAGGCATTAATGCTCCTGCAATCAAAAAAGACCAAGCAAGGACATAAGTTTTATTACCCTTTACATGTATATTATTATAAAAAAAAAATGTTGATTATGAGAGAAGCTTGCTTCCTACTTTTGTACTTCTTCTACCACTAACTCGGGATCTTCAAGTGGGGAAGAGCAAATGCAGGAAGGTACAACAAGTAGAAAGAGAAACATAAATGATAGTGGAATTTGGATTTCCATAACTGCTTGATCTGCCCTCGGAATCAGAAACTGAAGAGAAGTAGTACTAGTAAGCAAGGAGGATAAAGGAATAGTATGCTTGTGAATAAATGTAAGGACATTTTAGACTATATATAAGGAACAAACCGTGCCTCAATAAATAAAAATTTGCTGCGTAAGACCCGAGATTTCCATGATTCAAGGTAATCATCCTTCATACGACAGATATATTATTAGTTTTCTGCTTACTAAGTAAATAAACTGTATTTTGTGGTTTGCTAATTTTTAAGATCCCCTATCATTGTTTAATGTTTAGCCAAATACTCAATTTGTTGTTAAAGTGCTAAGTGTTTTCGAATGTTGTTTCCAAGTTAAATCACGAATTAACTGTGCGCCGACACTTACAGTTGTGTAGATGAAATCTTTGTCGGTAATTTACTTTATATGTAGTGAGATACTCTAATAGTTACAGCAAGCAGACCCCACCTCAGTGACCTTCAAGTTCAAATTATCACTTTCAGCTCTATCTGATGTCGCTATGGCCGTTGAAGTAGGTTTCTACTTTCTACACATTACATAAACATCAATTAATGACCGGTCATTCCCTTACCAACATCCATGTACTATTTCATATATCCATATTAATTACATTTAACTCCCCCAATTACAAAAGAAGGACTCAAACTCATAATCTATCATATGCAGACTTCATTAGATTTTACTATTTCTCAAGAAGAAATATGCTTGCTAATTTACAATTCAAATTCTTCCAATTAATCTTAGGCTTTGAGCTTAATTTATCAAAGGAAAAATGTGCATTCATTTCTATGCCATGATCCATGAGCGGTACGACCTTGCCTTATCTAGCAAAGCGATGTGATGAGGATAGAAGGAAAATTAATTGTGACGTTCATAAATTTTTTACAGGGAAAAAAATGATGCACACTAAATGACCTGACCAGAACACATGCATAAGCGTGAACTGCGCAGGGAATGAAATGTGCTGAAATGGAATCTAGCTTCTTTTTTTTTTCTTCTGACCTTCCATTTTCAGAATATTATTGCTCTTTTAATACTATATATTTTC
The DNA here is from genome assembly GCA_025330945.1 of Mucuna pruriens. Lineage (NCBI taxonomy): Eukaryota > Viridiplantae > Streptophyta > Magnoliopsida > Fabales > Fabaceae > Mucuna > Mucuna pruriens. The sequence continues at coordinate 1,006,709 of JAENHJ010000296.1, forward strand.
GATCAATTATAAATTAAAAATAAATGAAGTTTCGAATTGATATATCATCAACATCTATCAAAATTAACATAGAAGATATTGTAATTTTTATGATGGAAGTTACTAGTTATTCATTATTTGATGAATTAAGGTTCAAATTTTTACTCAATTAAAGTATTTATATTTAGTGTTTTCCATATTTCAAATAGGATTATCTTTGAAGAGGATAGTGTAAGAAAAAAAACAAATTTTTATATATGTTAATGAAATTTTTGTATTTTGAAATTAAGGTAATTAAAAATAAAAAAAATTATATATTGATCAAGTTAAATAATACACTTTTTAATTTCTTTTTATAAGGTAAATGTGAATTTTTTTAAAATAATATAGATAACAAAAATAAAAGATAATTCTACGGATAAAAGTGTGAATTTCACAATATCCTTATAAGATATTTTTAATATCTTAATGAGATATTTTTAACAATCCCTTCAAGTTGGTAAGTGATATCAATTATTCCCTTGTCACTGAGTTCTTAAAATGTAGTTGTAGAGAGCCCTTTAATGAAAACATCTGTTAATTGGAGTTCCGTAGAAACATGTGTTCTGACTATAAGTTCATTATCTAACTTCTATTTAATATACTTTATTTTCTGAACAACAATCCTTTTCCTGAACTTACCTTCAAATACTAGAGGATCCTTTCAATTGCCTGAATGTGCCTTTCCTTGGGATCATGCATGAATTGGTTGACCATACTAATAACATAGGTAATATCTAGGCTAGTGTGGGATAAATAGATCAATTTTCCCACCAATCTCTAATATTGAGACTTCTCTATGATTGGACTTTCTTCACACCCAATCCTATGATTATGCTCAATAGGTTCTCCTGACGTCTTGCATCCCAATTTTCCTGTTTCTTTGAGGAGGTCGAGTACATATTTCCTTTGGGAGATAAAGATTCCTTATTTGGAATATGCAACCTCTACCCCTGGAAAGTATTTAAGCTTTCCTAACTTTTTCATTTCAAATAATCTCATCATCATCTGTAACGATCATATCATCTACATAGACTAAGAGAAGAGTGAGTTTACCATCAGGAGAATGTTTTATAAAGGGAGTATAATTACCTTGACTTTGCTTGTATCCTAGGGATATTGTAACTTGAACAAGTCTTCCAAACCATGCTTGGGAGGACTGTTTAAGTTCATACAATGCCTTTTGAGTTTGCATACCTTGTTCTTTTCATTATGAGAACAGAATCCTTGGGAAATCTCCATGTAAACTTTTTCTTATAGGTCTCCATAAAGGAAGACATTTTTAACATCAAATTGTTGCAAGTTTCAGCCAAAGTGGACGGCTAAGGAAAGAATAAATTTTATCGTGTTCATCTTTGCTACAAGAGCAAATGTCTCCTCATAATCTATTCTATAAGTCTGTGTATACCATTTAGCAACCAATCTTGTTTTGTATCAACCAAGGGTCTGATAAGATTTATACTTCACAATGTATATCCATCTACAACCTACAACTCTTTTATCTTTGGGTTTGTTAACAATCTCCCAAGTTGAATTTTTTCCTAACACCTCCATCTCTTCTTTCGTGGTTTGAATCCAATTCTTATTTTTCAAAGCTTCAAGTATTGATGTAGGAGCAATAAAATTCTAATGTTGTACATAGAGATGACCAATACACACAAATTGATAAATAGGATACTTGTCGCATGATCATTTCCCTTTTCTCAAAGCAATAGGCAAGTCATCAGTAACATTCTCAATGAGATTCTCAGGATACTTACCTCTGGCTCAGACTATTGGACTTGTTGTGGGACGAGAGTGAGTTTCTTGTACCTTTGGTATTGCTTTCCATAGTATCGATCTTCCTCCCCCACTTCATTATGGGCCTTTATAGTGATAGGTTCTTCATAAAGCTTGTAGTAGATATCCTTGGCATGTCCTGGTCATTTGCAGTATTCTCCAGGACTACTCTTTGTGAATGATTTTCCTTCAGAGGTTGATCCTTTTATGGAACCTTTTCCTGTCACCATGACATATCCTTTGTTGGAACCTCCTTTATCAAGCATGACTGATCGTTAGGTCTCTTCACTCCACACAATAGAAAACACCTCAAATAGAGAGGGAAGCTTCTCCTTACCTAGAACTTGAACCCAAATAGGATTGTATTCAGAATTCAAGCCATGGAAGAACTTAAAGATTCTCCCGCTTTCAACAAGTTCGGTGTATGCAATAGAATCAACTTTGTACATCTTCAATCCTTGGTACTAGTCTAACTAAATTCATAACCCATTTAAAGTCCCATAGTACTAACGTTCTGAGAGAATTCCTTATCTAGAGTTGAAGATCTTGCTTTCAATATCATAGCAAGCAGTAGAGTCTTTTTTTATTGAATATGTTTCAATGAGATTTTCCTATATCTCACGATCAGGAATAGAATATATAATTCTAGCTTATTTCCAGAGTTATAAAGTTTCATAACCATGTTCAACTTCTTGCATCCTTTGAGGGTAGTACGAATATATTGTGCTCGTTGCAAATAATTACAATTGTCAAGTCGAGAGGAACCTACCAGATTTGATAGTTCATTAGTTTTCAAGATAACGACTTTATCTTTTATCATTATCACAAATCATTGGTGAGGACAGAGAAGACTTTGATGAGTCTCGCATCGACGTATGAGTCTCGTCAGAGAATAACAGTTCACTGAAGTGAAATAGCAGAAATAGAACTCCCATACGTAAGAATTCTAATACCAAATTGAAAGTAAAAGAAATTGTTTATTAATTGAGTTAAATAATATACTTTTAATTTCCATTTTATAGGATAAATGTGAACTGCTTAAAAATAATATAGATAATAAAAATAAAAGATAATTTTACAAATAAAAATATAAATTTTCTAATATCCTTATAAAATATTTATAATATCTTAATAAGATATTTATAATGTTTTATAAAATATTTATAATATTCTAATTTGATATTTATGATATATTTTTTTTTAAGAAGAAGTTTTAAAATGATTATATTTAGTGAGAAAAGGGATTTCACAGTTCAGAGGACACATGAGAGGACCGTACCATCCGTGAATGTGGTGACATGCAGAATTATGCATAGATGAAAAGGCATGTTCGCCCATGTGGGCTGTGTTTACTTTTGATGCCTGTGTGAGTGGGGCCTACGAGTGCAGTGTGAAATCCCTGCCCCCTCATCCCAGGGTCAGATCATGAGCTTCCACAAATTGGGCCAAACTAACCCATTCTGGAGTTTGGGTGGCTCACTTTTTCAACAAGATTCCAATTGAGTGATGGCCAACTGAGCTCAGCCTTAAATGCTACATCTATTCATGGCCCAAATATATTATTAAAGAAAAAAAGGGGCTCTGCTATATCCATCTCCCAACCTCATCCACTTCAATTCAAAAGTGAGCGCCACATGGCACACTATTCTTTAAAATGTAACGTTGTTTAGAATCATCATTATGGAAAATATTTGTCTTCTAGTTATAATGGTGGCTTCTTTGACGTTGTTTAGTTGGAACGGAAATTCTGATCAAGTAATTGACTTAAGAAAGAAGATAAAATAGTTGATTTTATTTATAAACGGGTTGTTGCTGTCATATGTGCATGATTAGTTGATTGCATAAGTACAAGAAAGGTATCTTACGGAAAGGTTTTCTCCTGTCATACGCTAAATATTAACTTGCATGATTGGATTATATAAGCAAATGTATATATTAGTGACTTGGTGGAATAGTATAATGATGGTTTTGTCATATAATATATATAGGGAATAATAATGCATGTGATCCAGATTTAAATTTTGTGAGATGGTTGAGTATGTTGACTATGATTGATTTTGGTTTGGTGACAATACTTTACTCTCCGTGTCTGCGTCTCTTTCTAAAATAAAAGAAACGAAAAAAAGCAATTGCAATTAATGCGCTCACAAGTGTTTGTATAAATTAAGGCATGCAAATGCATTGGTACATAACGAAAACTAGAGGTAGTTGGTCCTAGTTTCTTGTACAAATCATGTGCATATTTTGATAACATGAATTAACAAAAGGGGAAGTGTTGTTAATTCAAAGGATATAGCACCGTACTTGTAGACTCGTACATCATAGTGATGAGTTTAGTCAAAACGTGCATGTGATGGCATTATTAAATGTGGATTAGGATATATAACTCATATAACTTATCATGAGCAAACCATGTGCGCAGCTAGCTACCATTCCCATTGGCCATTATGCTAAATAAATCCAATATATTCATTCTTTTCTAGTGGCACAACTGTTACTATAGTTAATGATCAATCATGCATGCATGTCCTCACTCTGCGTGCAAATCAATATTCCCACTCATGAACCATGGTCAATATGAATATTATTGCTAGAGGTTTGTTTTTGTTTTTAGGATGAACTAATTAACCTTCTTATAAATTAAATTTAGTATATATTTATTTATTTATTTTGTAAGATTTTAAGTTGGTACAGATAAGTTTGTTTGAACGAATATTTCAGATATACTATAAAGCTTACTTATCTTATACTTTTATGATATTGCTTTGGGATGATAAGTTCTAAATATCACTAACTAAGAAGATATAAGCTAATGGAGGGGATATAACGGATCAAGTATATGTTTTTGAATTTATACTGATGTTGCTTGTGAACTAACATAAACTAACTGACTTCATGTTAAAGATAAATAAATAAATACAAATTGACATGTCCAACATATTACTACTAGCTATAACAAAAAATAATTTATGCTATAAAAAAATCACGCGAATAGAAAAGTAAACTTCTCTTTAATGATTGGATCATGTGCTAGTCAATGCAAGTAATTAACATTAGCATGTTTCTCTCATTCAATGCAAAACTTCAAACGTGCATTATGAAAGAATGCAAATGCATACCCCAACGCTGTCCCAATTCCCAAGAAAGAATTTATACAATTTTTGACTTGTGACTCGTGAGAATGCATATATCAATATGTATTTATACATTTTTTTAATCTAAAAGTTAACAAAAAGATAGATAAAGAGAAAAGTGCGGGATAAGATGATTGAAGTGATAAAAAGAAATAGAAAAAAATAATATTATAAAATTATAATAAAAATTTATTCTACCAATGATCTAATTCTTATAACTTAATTGTTGTCAAAGATAAAGTTATTAAAAAAAAAAACAGTATTATGCTATTATGGATACCGTACATAGTATAGAGACTGCATTCTCTACTATGCAGTATTTTATTCAATAGTCAAACCAGGTAAGGAAAACGGAGAGAAGAAAGACATGGGCTATCTTCCTCTTCCATTCCCTAGTAATAATTGGGCCTATACTTTTATTGGTGCATTGAGGGAAGACATTAAGAATAACCCAACCCAATTAAGTAGTTTTCTCAAAAGGAAAAAAGAGAGTAAATTCTCCCTTGCTTCTTAAAATTATAAGTTTAGTATTTTATTTCATAGAATTCTCTTAAAATTTATTGATTCATTCTTTTATGCTGGTTGTTTTCATTGTTATGTGTTTAATAGTAATACTTTGTTTAGATTAAATTGAAATAGAGTGAAAAGAAATATGAATGAAAAAATATAGAAGAGAAACATAGTGAAAAGATATGTTATTAGACGAAAAGAAATATAATAGAAAATATTGTAATTGAATGAATATAGTTAATGAGATTTTTCTTCACCTATTTGGATGGAAAATAAGGTGGAATAAATAAATAAATTATATAAAAATATTTTTATATTAATTGAAAATGTAATTTTTTATTTCATTTTTTTCTTAATACAATTTTTTTTAAAATTTATATTATAAAATTTTTATTTAATTTTTAAAAATTTTAAAAACGAAAAAGGACGAGACTAGAAATCACTCTCATGGAAAATGAGAAAGGAATTCTCATATGGTGGGCCCATGTAATTTGGCAACTTCTCCTTCTCATTTAACTTCTAACTAAATAGGTGAAAATCACACAATTTCTACTATTTTACTCCATCCCAACGTTCCAATTCAAATATAGTGTAAGGGTTTTAAGTCTAAGAAAAACCAAAACTAATTAGCAATTGCAAGGCTAAAAAAAGAAATTCTTGCAAAAATCAACAAAACCTTGAAAGATTGCTCACTAGCTCAGGTTGTAATATTAGTTGGAGTAGGAAGAATTTGATGCTTGTACCGTATTATGATCATTGCCTTATAAGTAAAATTCTGACAATTTTTTTATACAACCTAATATCCAAAATTGGTTGAAGAAAAGAGGTTCAGCAAAAACAGTGGAACGTCCTTTTTCTTTTGTAGCCGTATCTACGTTCTAAAAGAATGAGTTAAGATAAAAAAAAAAAAAAAATCATCAAAGAGAATTAAAGGGTCATAATATTATCTTCTAACAACAAAGAAAGAGACTAGTGAATGAGCCATAAACAATATTAAAACTGATTAAATGGTTGTCTCTCAGTCTAACAGTTTCAAGAGCCAAAATGAAGCTTAATTAATATTTTACATTAATTCATTTATATTGTCATTATGAAGTGGCGTTTACTTTAGTAAATGCAGAGGAAAAAAAAATTAAAATAAATGATTCTTTTGTGCAAAATTGCATACTAAAATAAGGATTTTATAAAGTCAAAGTAATCAATGTTTATAGTTTCAAGGAGATTTACTAGAAAAGGGAATAAATTCCTTAACATTTTACATGTGTCTATTTTATATGACCCACAAGTTTAGGTTAATTATTTCAACACGTTATTGTAAAGCAAATTTCTTAAAATTTATTGATTCATTTGTGTAGGTCTATGCTAGTTGTTTTTATTGTTATGTAATCAATAATAGGGGTCCTATGTCTGAGAAAAACCAAAACTAATTAGCAATTGCAAGCCTGAAAAAGGAAACTCTTGCAAAAATTAACATGAAGTAAGATCAACAAATCCTTTAAAGGTTGCTAATTATAGCTTAGATCGTAATACTAGTTTGAGTAGGAAGAATTAGTTGGTTGTACCGTATTATAACCATTTCTTTAAAACTAAAATTCTGACAATTTTTTTATACATTATAATATCCAAATTTGGTCCCCACGATTAACATTGCATTGCACCTAGACTCGTACACTTCGTTGAAGATCCTTCTTAATACAATGCCCAAAAAGAAGAAAAATAAGGTGATAAAACAGAAAAGGGGAACAAAAAGAAAATAAAAGAAAAAAATAAACAAAAAAAGTGAAATATCTTTTTTCTAGAAGAGTGAGTTAACAAGAAAAAGAAATCAGATAATCTAAAAGAATTAAAGGGTGCAGTTTTAATTAAATAACTTTGTACCACAAATATAAAAATGGCATTCTATCTAAAAACAAAATCCTTTAATTAATTATTTTAACATAAATGGTGTTGGGATGTTTTTTATATTTTTCAAAATGAATAGTATTTCTTCTATATATAGCTTTTAGTATTACTCAATTTTTTTTCATCCACATTCATTCTTTTTGTTCTTTGTTGCTATTTAAGGCAATAAAACCACCTTTAATTGTTCTCATCATTTAACACACATATTTTACATTTAATAAAAAAATATTACATCACTAAAGTTGACAATCACTACGCCAGTTATATCATAGTTAATCATAACTTCTTTGAATTGCATAATGATCTTTACCTATGAAATAATAACAAACGTTATATTTAATTATAAGTTATCAATGATGAATCTTTGACTTGGTATGCTGTCAACTGTTTATTTGCAAATTAACCAAAATTTTTGTTATTATCAATTGTCGCAACATTATTTTTTTTTTCTTATTATTTACATACGTGGAAGCTTCCTAGTCAAGTTTAAATAGATAAAGAGGCTTCAAACATTTTACCTCAAACATAAACTCTTCTTTAACCTGAATGATAAATTCTGCAGGATCAAAATAATATATATTAATCCATCCTCCTTCATAGAATGTTTATTATTTTTATTTGACATTATCCTTCGGTCAAATACACAGGCCTAAATTTTTGTATACTTGAATTTTAACTTAGATGCCTATATGTTCAGTAAATAATGTTTGTAAATAAACTATCAAATAACTATTTACTTTATTTCTATAAGATACATATACACAAAAATAATTAAATTAGGTAAATAAGTATTTTTCCATATATTTAGTAATGTTAATATTTTATCAAAAGATTGCTTACTTTACTTCTAATTTTCTATAAAATAAATGTACATAAAAAATAATTAAAAATTACACTTGTTAATTATCACAAATTCTCACCGATCACATAAATTAGTTAGACATTTTCATTTTTATTAATAAAATATTAATAATGAAAATAGTAATAATAATAATAATAATATCAATATCAATAATAATATTTATAATTATTATTATAAAATGACGAGCATAATTATTATAAGATGACAAGCATAAAGAATAAATTATTAAAGATTTAATAAATTTTAAATAAATAACAATATCCATAAGGTCCATAACAAAAATATTCAAATATTAGTATTGTTATAGATAACACCTTGTTTTAATTTAAAATTAAAGTATATAAATTACTTAAATTTTTTATAACCATTTTCTTAATGAAATCATCTACCCTGTAGGTATTATTAAAAGAGAAAAATTGTAATAGTATATATAATTTTTGGAAAACTCAAAACCAGAATAAAAATAAAAACAGTGATATAATTAAAAGAGTAAAAATTTTATACTTTTACTACAATTAAAATATGAAATATAAAAATTATAAATATTTAAATATATTATAATATCATGGCATAAGTATTTATTTCTTTAATTTTAATACTGAAAGTAAATTGATTAGATGAATTCAAATTATTTAACATTTTATTATTAAATTAAAATGCAAAAAAAAAATATATATAATAAAATTGATATAATTATTTTATCATTCAATTTAGAATTATAAAAATACACCAATTTATAAATATTTAATATTTAATTAAAATTTATAAAATATTAACAAGTATACTATAAAAAAATTCAATTAAAAAATATTGTCAATATTGATTGCAAATATTAATTACAAAAAATAAACAAATGTTAGAAACATTTTCATGATTGAAACACTCCTTCAAAAAAGAATGCATTAATTACAATGTAGAACACAATAAATTAAATCAACAAGATTATGTGGAAATGTGTAACCACTATTGAAAACAAATAATACAAAACACTACTCTTATCCTGTGACACATAAACTACTCAACTGCCATCATTTTGGACAGAAAAGTTAACCCCTAAAGAGAAAATTTATTGTATAATCCGAAACTTTATAACTCTAATCAATTTTCGCAAAACACATTCTTACCTCTTATGTTTTATAAATTAAAAAAATGTAATTATGTATAAAAAAAATTGATTGAGAAACACAATCTCAGATACAATAATTTCTCCTATTAAAAGGGATACTAAAGTTACATTATATATATATAGTTCCTACAAATAAGGGTCGGTATAATTTGACCCAACTCATAAAGGCTCCCCTACCTCTTGGAAACGAAGGATTACATGGGTTCTATGAAGTGGTAGGCAGAATGCCATAAGGACAAGGACAAGAACACCCCAGGCCAAGGTATGATTTATTCCACACAATCGTACTCACCTCTCATTCAAATTGGAAATTGGACTTCACTCACAAGTCAAGAGAAAAGTTTTTTCCAACAAAACACAAGTGCACAACCAACAAGGATCAACTAGCTCTCTCTATAAATCCACCTTATACAATTATAATTAATGTTCTTAATTATCAGAATAAACACCTAATCCGGGCTCTAAAAAAACCCCAATTTAATCTCTAAAAGTTAGGCCTCAAATAATCCATCAAAATTACAAACATGAGAAATTATAATCATGTAGTATTTTTCCTACTATTTTTAATATATAATAATTACTACCTTAAAAAGTAAAAATACTACTTTAATCTCTAAAAAAATTTAATAACCAAAATTGATGTTAAAAAAAATTAACTGATACGAACCAAGGACTGAAGTATCTTATATTTATTATCATGAATAAGTTGAAAGTAAAGTTTGATAAAAAAATATAATGTGCCACAAATTTAGTGAACCTATATTAAGTAAAATTGACCTTTATATAAGAATCTTTTGTTACGGATTGTGGTGTTCAATGTGGAAGGTTCAAGTTCTAAAATCAAATAATGATATAAGAATATTTTTATACAATTTTATTTTAAAAAAAAATCTACATATCATTATTTGACTTGAGAACTTAATAATGACATAAAAAAATTGATTTTTAGTTTTGTCTTAATAATAATTGCCACCGGTTATTGATCACTGGGGGCACAGAGTAAATAATCCAAACCATGAGTGTTTTGATGATGAATGAATGCTAAATTTAACACTGTTTCTAAGCAAATGATCTATGAAGATAATTAAAGACAACTAGGCTATAAATGAACCTTCACCAATGTATCAACTATGAACAAGCAGATGAAACCTAAGAGTGATGATATCGACAAGCATAAGACAGAAGCTAAGGCCCTTGTTAGCCGTTACCTACCTTGGACCTTCAGGATGCATTTTTTGATTATATTTACAAATAGACAAGGAATTTAAATACTAAATGCTATGCATGATGACCATAAATTAGAGGACAGCATGGTGTAAAGACTAAAGAATTGTTGAGGAGTGGGAGGGGGTAAAGGCACAAACAATTAACCAAGATCAATTTCAACCCTTTCTGGATTTCCCCTTTCAGTCTGGTTGGCAACAAGCTCAATCCCTAGCTGTCCTTTGTCTCCAGCCCCAAATGCATACAGCTTCCCTGATTCTGTGAGGGCAAAGGTATGAGCATTCCAGTATATGGAATTCGTCAGACTAATCTGTACCACCCTTTCATTGATCTGTTTCAGTGAAGTCACAAGCTCTGGACTTAACACATTTGCATGTCTGTTTCCCTGTGTACATTTATAATCACAACATAGTTAACTTCAATAAATATTTCCAGAAGATCTATCACATTGTCCTATTGGTTAAAATTTATTGAAAACTACAAAATTAAGAAAGATAATAATTAAATAATATGTGAGACGCCCAAGTTTGTGATTTTTTAAAGAAATTTCAATCAATAATAGAGTATAAAAATTAATTTAAAATTGAGTATCCTAATCATCAATATCAACATCTCATATAGGTTTGTGCTCTTTGTCCTCTGCCTCTAAGCCATTCATGAGGAACTGCCATCAAACTTGATTGCACAATAATCTGACAGTTTATTGTGCAACTATATCATTAGCACATAATATCAAGTGTTACCTTACTAAGGGTGCAACTCAGGATATAGAAATAAATGCATCCCAAATAAATGTATGTTATGCTGGAAGCTCCATTCTAGCTTTTTCACATGTGTTACTTATACAAGTTTCAGTTATTGTAATCTCTGAACAGAGTTCATGGTGTTGTGATTGTGCAAAATCGAAAGAGGAGAGGAAGAAAACAAGTGAAACACATAATTTGAACCAAGTAAAAGAAATGACACAAATCAAACATGGAAAAAGGCAGAAAGAAAGCAGACCTGGCCATCATTTCCAGCAGCATTATGGCCAAGACTAGCAGATTCTCCACAGCCAAATGAATAGACATCGCCATCATCAGACACTACGAAGGTTGTGTAATCTCCTGTGGCAACATGAACAGCTTTGACATTGCTCAATGCTTCCACCACCTTAGGTACTGATTCACATTCTTCATTCCCATGCCCCAAGCAACCATATCGGCCCCATCCCCATGTGCAAACACGGCCATCCTGCCCCACCACAGCAGCATGCCAAGCACCAGCTGCAACAACCATGGGTTGGAGGTTCAGCAGCCCAAACTGTTCGATCAAACGAGGGTACTTCTCATCAGTTCTTGAGCCGTGTCCTAGCTTGCCCCCCAAGCCACAACCAACAGAATATACAGACCTGTAAATTTTCAATGAAGGACAACTTAATGAACATTCAAATCATTGTTACAGTAAGAATGAAGCTACATGTATAAACTAGTTCGCTTAAGAATCATCAGTGTTTGATCACTGTCATGAATCTTGTGGTTGAGGAACTGGTCTTCTCATGCACATACATGTAACAAATGAAAATTAGAAAACAAAAAAAAAGGGAAGATATGTTTGTCAGTTAAAGAATACGTTATAATGAAAAAAATTGTGGTTTTCCCTCCAGCACATTAGTATGCTTAAAAAATGAGCATGCAAGAATTTCCTAATTTGTACCATACAACTACCAATTAGAGTTGTTCTTTCATAACCAAAAATAGCAACATGAAAGAAAAGGCGAATATAGTTGGAGCTCACATTCCACTGGGTTGACAAGCCAGACAAAGCAGGTAGCAATATCCAGCAGCAATTTGCACTACTGGTATATCTTCAAGAGCACCTAATAAAGGACGGGGTTCCAAATCACTTGGATCAGTGAGGTGACCAAGTTTGCCATCACTACCCCAAGAAAATGTATAAACCCTGCCTTCTCTTGACAGCACAGCTGTGAAAAAATTACCAATTGCAGCTTGGACAACAAATATGTTTTTCAAAGACTCCACTAAATGTGGAGCTGCAACAGTTTTAGAACCTTGAACTCCATACTCTTCCCCAAATGAGTCTTTCCCAAATGCATAAACCTGGCCAGAGTCACTGACCAACATTGTCCTCCCAGCCCCAGCTGCAGCTTGCATAATTCGAATGCCTTGCAAACTTCTGAAACACAATGCAGTTCCATTAATTATTTAAAATCAACTAGTTCACTTTGCAGTTAGCTAGCCTTAAGTTTACACATGTTCCAACCTTATTGGCCGGGGTCGCCATTCCTCTTCAGTGTTGCCTTGTCCAAGTTGTCCTGAACTGTTGGACCCAAATGAATAAACAACCCCTTTTGATGTCACAGCAATACTGTGACCAGGACCTGCTACAGCCTGTGACTTCTCCCTCCTGCAACATGCCTCTCCAGCCATCAAATACCTCAGCACCAGCTTCCAAGAACCTCCACATCTTAGCTTCAAATCTTGGCGTTGTTCGGTTGTCATTGGCTTGAAGATGGCTCTCTTTTGGCACATGTCGAGTGCGGCAAGCTCGGATAAGGACAAGTCCAAATCCGGAGCAAAGTTTGCTGGCTGCCTGAAGAAGGAGCATGTCGCCTGCAACAGACACATCATAAACAAAGCCAGCATTATTGCTGCATTGGTTTGATACTATTCAAGAACAAGTTCACGGCTAAAATGACAGAAATTATTATATGGTCCAGGACCACCACCATTTGACTATGGTCCCGGTCAATCTCTCTACACGACACATAATTGAGTTTTTAAGTTCATAAGAACGTTAATAAAACTCAATTATGTGTATAGTGGAGATTGATCAGGATCAGAACCAGGTAATAATTTCTCCTGAAATAGAGATAGGCAAAGCATAATAGCACTTGCCTCTAGTTTAGCAAGGTCTTGAGGGTACAAATTGCATGCGGTGAGGACATGAAGGACAATGGAGGGATTAGCAGACAAGGGAAACTCTCCTGGAGTGGAGTCCCCAAAGCAATGGCGTTGCTGCCTTTGAAATGTTGGAAGTGGAGTGGCAATAATGGCAGTAATTGGTTGGTCAGGGATGTTATGGTATTGGATAGTTGGGGTTCCGCTGGTTGTGGCATCCATGGGCACTGCTAACCTTATGCAGTGCCCAAACTTTGCAGAAGAAAAGATCTAAGCTTCTGGGAATTATGAAAATATGTGCAAATTTATTACTACATTCGTTAATTTCTCTGTTTCTCTAATTTATAGCAACTTTTGCAAAAGTGTGTACCTCAAAAATATAATTCACTAGCAAATCTCAGGTCTCAAACCTACAAACAAAAACATACTTACATAAACCCATTATGTGACACAAAACAGAACTGAATTTATATGACCGACTGTCTCCATTTATTGTAACATTATCAATTATGAGCTACGATCACCAGAAGGCATGCTTTTAGACCCACAAAATCAAGACCCTCCTATGAAAGAGGAGGATCAAAAAGACCAAAACAATACAAAAATTCACAAACACCAAAAAAATCAGAGGTAGAGAAGGAAATCCACACCGATCGTTGTATAAAACGCTTGATTTAGATATTAGATGACCCAGATGAAGAAAAAGCAAGCAGAAACGGAAAATAAACAGAATATTTGAAGGTGAATCCAAAGACAAAAACTTTGAGGGGAAGCATGGTATTCATTCCCTTATCGGTGGGATATTCCAAAACAAAAGAAAGGAATTTTCCAATTTTGTTATCAAAGTTAAAAATCTCTGTTCACGTGAAGTCATCGTAATTCATCAAAGTGGGATCAACCCAATCAAAACGAATAATTGACCCAGAAAAATCATCGTCCATGGCAAAACACCCAGAAACAGGGGCTTATAATCGGAACTACTTTTGCAATCAATTATTCAGGGGTAGGTGGAAAAATCCTTTATTTATTTATTTATTTATCTTTAGTTTTTGTTTATCGGGTGTGACTTTCCCAGATCAGAGAATTATCAGCTATATCCAATTCAACAAGCACACTTGCTGAATACGCAACCAGAAAAAAAAAGGGTAAAAGAAAAAAGAAAAAAAAAACAGGGGATTGAGGAGAAGAAGAACAAAATCACATGATGAACAAGTTTCCGATGGGTGGCATTATGATGGTCACGTCACAGATCGAATGAATAAAAACATGGAAAGGGTGATTACGTATCGCAGACACCCACGATTCCTGAAATTCAATCTGCATCGGTGGAGGAGAATCGCTTGGGAATGAATTTTCACGTTTTTGTGAGCCAACTTTGGATCAAACAAAGGTAGACAGAGATGGGTTTTTGATCGGTTAACGTTGGACAGTGTGTGGTGGGGTGCTTGCAAGGTGAGGAGATTGAGAGAGAGAGAGAGAAAGAGAGAAAGAGAGTGAATGAATGAAATGGAATGAATGATTTTAGCTTTTATCTTCTCTTCTCTATTATATCTACTTTCTTTCTGTGTTTTTTTTTTTTTTTAATTTAATATATATATATATATATATATATATACTAGTGATGATGACGTGTCGCCTTGGCAATGAAGTAGGAAATGCTATAGTTCCTAATATTTATATTAGTGTGGGTATCTTACACGTAAGCAAGCTAACCCATTTAGCTTTCCTATGCAATAACCCTGGTTCACCCCAACTTCAGCCAGGTTTAGTAAACTCTAACTTAATACTACTATTTTATGACTTCAAAACAAAAAAAACTTAATACTATTTTATTATTTTTCTAATAAATAATCACTTTAAGCACGTCCCATGTCTCAACTCTATCCTCTTTTATATTGTATATTTCAATTTTCTTTGAATGGGACGTTTTAATAAATTATTTTTAAATGAAAGTAGTTTTAAGATTTATTTTTAAACCAAAATATTTTTAAGAGTTAAGCCAAGACATTTTCTTTTCTAACTCAAAAACTATATTATTATTTTTTTACGAGCTTGTAATATTTTTAAATATATTTTAAATAGTATTTTTTAAAATATTGGTCTTTAACTTTTAGTTTTTTATATTTATTTATTTATTGTCTTTAAAATATTTATTAATTTTTTATACAGAGCAGATTTTATTACATTAAATTTTTTGTTTTTTTCTTTCACTATATAGTTTTATTGTTTTTACCTTTTTTATATAAGAAATTATTTTTTATCTTTTATTACATAATATATTAATAATTATAAATAATAAATTTATTTTATTTAATTTTATTTCATTTTCAAAAAAATTTATATTATACTATTTATTTTAATTATTATACTATTTATCATATTTATTTTATTATTTCATAATTATATGTTTACTTTATTTTTTTAAAATTTTATATTGTATGGTTTATTTTAACAATTACACTATTTATATTATTTATTTTATTATTTTTAATATTGTAATTCATTGTATATTTATATTTTGTGTACAATTCTTTTATTAATCACTTATAATTTAATAAATTAGTTTAACAATTTTTAATTACTAGTTAGTTTTTAGCTTTTTATAATTTTTTAATTAATTTTTCAACTAATTTTATCAAACATAATTTTAATATATTCTCGCATCAAGTTATACGTCTTATTTTAAATTTATGCATTAATATTTAAATTTATTTTTTTATTTTCAATATATTTATTAATTTTAATTTTAATTTTAAATTAATTTTAATTTAATATCTATCACAAATTTATTTTCTTGAAATGCTTTCATTTTATCTTTATTCATATACTTTATTTTTTTTAACTATTGTTACTCTTAAGTTTCAATATATTATTTTTATCTCTATTTTTAAATTAATTTTTACTAACTTTTAAATAATTATTAATAATTAAAAAAAATATTTTATCACAATATAAATTATTTATAAAAATATAATATATAAATAATATTTTAATCTGTTTGCACGAATTAATATAATATATAAATTTTATAATTATAATTATTTTCTGAATATATGAATTAGAATAGTTATATTTGACAATAGAATTTTTCAGAGCTTTCTTAATATTTTATTTCTTTTGATTTGTTTTTTCATTTTTATTTTTAATTCAATTTTAATATATTAAAAATTATTAATCATTAAAAATAAAATTTATACATTCAAAATATTTAATTTTAATTAATTTATATATTCAAAAGTATTTTTTTATTTAAATTTTAGTTTTATAAAATAAATATTTATCATATGCATTGCATGTACCGAAATACTAGCTATAATTTTATTTCACAATAAATAAGTATTTTTAAATCTATATATTATATGATAATAAAAATTCACAATATATACACAATATATTTTAAATTTATAATAGATTATTTAAATTATAAATAAAAAAATAAGTAATTAAAAAATTAGGTATACAAATAAATAAATAAACACAAGTAATTTAAGATAATTAAAAAAAATTAATTAGTTGTGATTAATATGAAATACACCTATATTAGTGAGAGAAAATATAAAATGTTAAGAACTTCTATATGAAAGAAGGAGGAAAGTAAGAACTTTTAGAAATTTTAATTTACAATATAGTAGATATAATATAAAAATATGTTTATTTGTGTGATTTTATAATTATTAACTACTTTAATAAAATATTTTATTAAAAAATTATAATTCAAAAAGTTAATTTAATATTTTTTTAGCAAATTAATTTTTAGTTGCTAACTAACTTTTCAAATTTCAACCAACTTTTTGACTAACTTATTTGCTAACATGGTTAAACATGACCCAGATAAATATTTTATTATTAGCGTTCAATTATACAAAGAGATAAATATATTATGTACTGATCATTTAAAATAATATTATTCAATTATAAATCATTGTGTATTGGTAAGTTTATTGACTTATACACTAATTACTATAGGTCATATAAATGATAGTTAAATAAGAATAAGATAAAGTATGATAAATAGACATGATAGTTGAATTAGAAGTCATGGATACCTATCTTACCCTGTCTCGAGTATGATGGGAAAACCCACTTTGACTTAGGAAGGATCATGTTCGAGTTTTTTCCAACTTGAGAAAGCAGGGTCAGGTATGGTCATAAGAATATAACTCCTTGTCCTATCCTCGTCTTCGAATATGTCCCACTATATAAATATAAAAATATGTATTTTTTAATTATATAATTATATATATTATAATATATAAATGAATTATTGTAGCAGTTAACAATTAAAGCAATAACAACAACAATGATAATAATTAAATAATAAATATAAAATTATACATTTAATTAAAAATAAAATTTAACTCTTAAATAATTTTTAAATTTTTCATTATTTATTTTTTTATATGTTATTTAAATTAAAATATAATCATTAACATAATATATTATTTAATTAAAAATATATAAATAAAATAAATTAAAAAAATGTAGAATGGGTCCCCTACATGTTTTCATGGACCGGATAAAAACCATTGAGTCAAGATTGAGTTTCATTTTTTTGTCCCTATCTTTTGTTAGAATGAGTAGAACCAAACTTGCCTACATCCCACCCTTACCAAGTTTATTATATTATGTAATGTTTAATGCAAATAAGATAATTTATTATATATATATATATATATATATATATATATATATATATATATATATATATATATATATATATATATATATATATATATATATATATATATATATATATATATATATATATATATATATATATATATATATATCATCCTATTTTGTGTTGAATTAAAGTTGATATGATATGATATAAAATATGAATGAATCATTAGTTTAAGCTCTAAAATTTTAATGGTAACTTAAATTAGTTTTTAAATTAATAAAATAAAAAACAGTATTTGACATTATAAATTATCAATTTAGTTATTAAAATTGTAATAATAAGTTAAATTAGTCTCTTACAATTAAAAAGAATAAAATGATCTATTATATTGTAAATCATAAATAAAATTAATCTATGGTTATTAATTCGTGTCATAATTAAACAGTAAAAGAGTAATGCAAAACTAATTTACATAACAACAATAAGGAAGAAATATATTTATTCCAACAATATTTTTGTTATCCTTGTAACATCACAACCATGTATATGTTACTAATTGATTGTCATTTAAATCACTAATGTGCCAATTCAAATTTTTTAAGGACATTAAATAATACTAGTTAATAATAAAAGAATGAAATTAATTGATATTTTATAATTTTAAAGATTAATTTAATGATTATAATTTTAGAAATTAAGTTGATTGTTAATTTATAATTGATTATTTTGTTAATTTACTATTACAATTTTAAAAACTTAATTGATGAGTCATTTTATAAAATATATTTAAATAACAATATTATCTTCTTGTCATAATTACGTAATAACTGCATCATTGTTTTTTATTCTTTCTTCCTCCTCTTCTTGTTTCTTGTTGTGTTATTTGTGTTCTTCAAGCACTAATGGGTTTTCCTAGCATGGTGAAGGAGTGGGAGCATGACCTGACAAGTGCTAACATGAGTACTCCTCGTATGAGATGAAGAACAAGAATTGTGGTGTTAGTTTATAGTTGCAAGCTGCTGAGTCACCTACTTGTGTCCATGCAATTAATCTGATTCACATACCATTTAATGATCTTACCAGCAATTTAAAACCACATCGATTTCATCACTTCACCAACACCACTCCCTTTTCATTTACTATTTTTAGTTTTATTTTATTTCTCTGTTATACTATATTCTTATTATTTCATTATTTACATAAATTAACCTGCTGTTAAAATCAGTTGGATTAGCTTTTTTAATCCACTTTTAAAAATGGACAATGCCTGCCAACTAAACCTATCTATCCTGATTTATGGTGTTATTTAGAAGGGTCAATCTAGGTTATTCATTGGGATCCATATTTATTATGGCTTCATTAACATCTATTAATAGAAAATTTGTAGGATCTGAATCAAGTGCTCCTGCTCAATTTTCATGTATTACGTTATTAATTTTTTATAAACTAAAAAACATAATTATATATTAGGCGATGAATAGACCGACATTACATATATATAATAGCGTAGTTAGAAATTCAAATTATAATAAATGAGTACGAAAATATTTTTTGTTAAAATATACAACCTATCTACGAATGACACCATGTATTCCAGATAAAAATTTTGGATAATCAAGTTGAATACTCTTTTGTAAATCATATACTAACATAAACAAAAAAAAAAAAACTTCAATCCGACAACACATGCTTAATTATCCTGTGTATTGGAGGGATCGGAGACCTAAACTCCGGTTCCAATTTCTTTCACAAAAATACTTAAACAAATTAATGAGATAAATTGATTAAGTTTCACATAGATATTATTTATTTTATAAAACTAAGATTTAATCTCGATATATTATTTATTAAAGATTTTTTTAAGATTTATTTAACTTTTTAAAAATATAATCCAATTTATTAGCTTGCTTAAAAGTCTATTTTATATAAAATTTTTAAATAAGTTAATAAAATTAATTTTTTAAATAAATCAACAAGTTAAATAGACTAGTAAATTTATTTTAAATAAATCAATAAACTTATTTTTAAGTAGATTAAAAATAGTAATTTATTTTTAAAAATAAAATTTTATTTTATTTTGATATAAAAATATTAAAACTTAAATATATAAATACAATATTATATTAAATTTTAATTATATAAAAAAATAAATAAACTAGTCTACTAAATTTAATAAGCTTTTTTATTAATTCAAATCTACTCTATTTAAATAATAGATTTAAAAAAAAATACAAACCTAACTTTCTTATTAAAAAGATTAAAAATTAAAAAATATAAAGTTATAAACTTCTCTCGGTTGTCTAGTAATTTCCATAATTTTCTGAGGGATGGAAAGTGAGGAAATACAGGCTCAGGCATCATAGGGCTTCTTCAAATTTGATATGGGCCACTAGCCTTGCCCATTTCAGAATTCTGAGTGACCTTTAGGATGATTTGGTCCAAATATTAATATTATATTGATTTGAATAAAATTAAATTCAGTATTATAAGTAAAAAAGAAGAAATAATAGAGGATCTAAGCAGTTCTTAAATTGGTAACTGTTAATATACATAAACATGTTTAATAGTCCTTTTATGTGTGTATATATCTGGCGAAAACTGAATGGATGAGATCATGACTCACAAGACACTGAAACACGGCATGTCATGGGAAGAAGGAAAATTAATGGTCACTACTTTAATTTTACTCATGTACGGTTTCTTAGATAAATATTCTTGGAATAACGTTAGAAAATTGCAAAATATCTATAATTAAAAATAGTGATTAATTTTTGTAAATTTATCAAACAGTATATTCCTTTCAATATAATTTTTTCTATTCCAAAACCTAAGTCAATTAAGTACCACTCAATTTTTTCATATATTGCCCCGGAATGTTGGAAAAGAAGGTAATTTATGATGCGCTTAGACCCACATGTTGGAATAATAGGAGGTAGCGGGTCATTTTAGTAATATACAGCGTTTGCCTCGTGCCAAGCATGACAATCAAATCCAAACGGCAGAGTATTCCTGTCGTCTTAATTTAGGTTTCTTGAGTCAAGAAATTGGAATTGGGTAAACACACTGTAATTTAATATTTACTATGAACCTAAAAGGCTTAGTTATGATTTGGACCAGTTACTTGCTTTTTGCCAAGCTTGGTCTCCCACTTCTTCAATTAAAAGCACCCTTTTTCCATTTTCACCATTCTTATTTCGGTGCTTTTATTTGTGAAAAACATAGGTGAGTTAGGTCTGGTCAAAGTTGCCCTTCCCATCAACTTTGAATATCTCATATTCAATGGCGTTAATAACAATAATCATAAATTCATTTGTTTGGCAAAATTAAGGAGGCAAAAATAAAAAGAGCTTTTTAAGGTAGAAACCAGCCCAATTGAAAAAGTAAAGGAATTTTTTTTATCAAATTTTTCATTTAAATTTTGATTTTTTTTGGGCATGTAATTTGATTTTGAAGAACTACTAGACTCGGTCTAGTGATGGGATTGGAATAATATATACAAAATTTTAGGTTTGAGTCTTGTAATTATATTTCTTTTTCTATAAAAAATACTTTGATTTTAAGTATGTTTGAAAAGTATTTTAAACATGTTTGATAAATATATTAAGCTAGTTCGACATATACTTAAATGCATGTTTGATAAATATATAACAGACAATTAAATGTATATTATTTTTATTTTATTCTAAATTTAATTAAAAATATTTAAAAATGAAGAGTAAAATGCACAATATGAAAATAAATAAATAATTAAAACTAAAAAAGTATAATAGTTCAAATTAATTAAAAGCTAAATTTGTAATTACTCAAAAAATATTTTTATCCATAAAATTAAATTAAAATTATATAAGCATATATATTTTTGTCATTATATATATATATATATATATATATATATATATATATATATATATATATATATATATATATATATATATATATATATATATATATATATTTTTTTTTTTTTTTTTAAATATCACCAGTAATTCAGTATTTTAAAAATAAAGTTTCTTGATATTTAGATAAAGTTCAATCAATCTAATTTAATACATACTTTTTTATCTTATATATTTGGTCCATAAGTTAAAGGATATTGAATACATACTCTTATATATTCTTGTTTACATAAAATAAATATTAATATTTCTTAACCTATATACCTGATGTATAAGAAAAAATATTAATAATATAATAAAAGTGTATAAATTTTTATGTTAAAATATGGTATGAAATATTCCTTCTAAAGTAATCAATAATAATAATAATTTATTAATTATGTTATAATTACTAACATTTTAATGCTTTACCTTAATAATTTATATGTATTTATATATATATATATATATTTTTTTCTTATTACAATATATTTTATCTTATGTTTTTATTAAATTTTTATAAAATAGTTTCTATATTAAATTTTAAAATATATAATTTAACATATTTTATATTTTATTTATTTTTAATTTAATTTTATCGAGTAGCATAGACAATATACTAAGAATACGTACACCAATAAAAAAAAAGTGATTCAATTGGTAAAAATAAAACTTATATCTTACAAGAACATAAATTCGAATGATGTTACTGTAAAAACTTTATTAATGAAGAATCATAACTCAATTTACCAAAACAATAGATTAAGCAAAAAAATATATTAAGCATTCATTAAGTAATTATTCTTCCTCAGTCTTCCTAAGAAGAAGTAATATCTCTTAATATGTAGGAAATTTTCAACATTTTTATTTTACAACACTCTTTTCCCATTTGTGTTTGGCCGTAGTTTAATTGTTTAAATTTTAGGTAAAATATATTTGAATCAGTATAATAATAATTTATTATGGTTTTACGTTTTATTATTATCATTATAATAATAATAATAATAATAATAATAATAATAATAATAATAATAATAATAATAATAATAATAATAATAATAATAATAATAATAATAATAATAATACTTTTAAACTTTTTAAATTTTAAAATAACTATAGTTAATATTTAATAATAATATAATATGTATATAATCATGTAATTGTGTATATTAACTTAAAATAGTTACTATTATAATATAGTTAAATGAATATGACGTTTATTTGATAGAGATTATTTTAGAAAATTTACAATAATAAGAAATAATTTTAAAAGATCAAAATTAAATAAATTCATATTTATAAAAAAAATAAAAATATATTTAATTAACTCTTGAAAATTACATCAAACTCGTACATTTATGACAAAAGAACGCTGACAATATATTTTTCTAACATTTTTTTATTATTAATTTTAACGTTTTGTAAATTTTAAAATAACTATTGTTAATATTTAATATCAATATAATGTATCTAAACATGTAACTGTATATATTAACTTAAAATAATTACTATTATAATATATTAAATGAATATGACGTTATTTGATGATTATTTTAGAAAATTTATAAAAATCAAAACTAATAAAAATCATTTTAAAAGATCAAAATAAAATAAATTCGTATTTATAAAAAATAATATATTTAATTAAAAACTCTTAAAAATTACATCAAACTCGTATATTTATAACAAAAGAATGCTTACAAAACATATTTCTAACACATTTTTATTATTAATTAAAATTTATTAAAAATATAAAATTATAGATAAACATTTTATTAAATAAAAATAATATTCATCAACATTTTATATTTTTTAATAAATTTTAATTAATAATAAAAGTAAAATTCACCAATCCTAAACAGCAGCTTTTATTCCTGGAGAACTAACAGACACAATCCTTCCTTTGCCGACCAGAAAACCACCAGGTTTTGAAAACCAGCATCCCATTATACTCATCAAGTTACTAGAATCAACTTACATAAAATTGTTATAATTTAATAAATAATTTCTAATTTAAGTTTTATGTATTTAACTGTAATATTAAATACTCGATTTTCTTATATTAATCATACCCGACTTGAATTGACTTATATATAGAAAAATATAGATGATGTTTTAAAAAAATAAAAATGTTACTAAATTTCCTCCCTACCTAACTCTTCCATTATTAGATACTAAACAAACAATGCCATCAATCAACGTTAATAAATAGGTCTCACAGGGCAAGCTGAAATATTCAGTACTCAGTAATAAGGTTGGGGTACCCCATTGTGAACCACTACTACCTAGGCACCTTCATGATCTTAAACTTGTAACAGACCACCAACTTAGGAAGAGAAAGCAACATTTTAATCAAGGTTTGCATATAAACTGAGTTTCTTTGGATCCATGCCTATCTTGAATTGGTTGTTAATCACAAAAGGAAACATATACTCTGCTTTGAGAAACAGATCTCCTTAGACGCCATAATTTTTGTGTGAAAAAGAAACAACCTAATTAGTTTCTACTCGTCAAGATGTGAGATGTGAAAGACCAACTCTAAATTTCATTTAACATTTGTGTCTTAATGAGACGCATTATTAAAATGTTCCAAGTTGGCATTTCAAATAAGGAACTAGTTCTTCTACAAAACATTTTATCTTGTTACTTATCAGATAAAAGGATCACGGACCCAAGGTTGATTTATTTGGTAAAAATCAAAGTCATATTCTAAAAAAATGGATATTTGAATTTTGCTATTAATATAAAAATCTTATTGATAAATAATTTTAAGTATATCTGTAAGTAATCGTTGAGGCTAATAACATATCTTAATGTTGGTAAGTCTTGCAAATCCAATTCATTTAAATTTTTTTGAACAAAAAGAAAAAGATCCAAAGAATTGTAACAACAAACAAAATATTAAAAAGAAAAAGTTACAAGTTATAAGTTAAAAAAAAATGTATAATACTTATGGATCTATTTAATAATTTTTTTAGAGTTACCCTTTAAAAACTGTTTAAGTTGTATAAATTAAAAAGTGATACTTATAATTGGATCTATACAAAAAATATAAAAGATTAACCTAAGTAATTTGTATTAATACATAAATAAAGTTGCTCTAATACATCTGTCTAACTGATTTGTCAATTGATTTTTTTCCTTTGAATAATTCTAGATATCTTTACAATATTCTCTTAATAATCTTACTTTTTTATATGGTAAGTATTTAATTGTTTTATATTTTCAAAATATTAAATATATTTATTTTTATTTAATATTTTTCTTTTAAAAAAATTGTATAAAAAATTGTAAGAGATTTCTTTCTCAATCGAGACACTGCATATATATCTGTGTCCTTTTGTTCCTTAATTAACCCCTTCAAACATTTATTGCTTCATTCAAACTAAATGCAAGTAAACCAAATTGAATAACAGTAATGTTATGCTATCTTCTTACAAATCATTCTCCTATTTTATAAAGAAAATATTAAATAAAAATAACTATTAATAACTTGAATATATAAAACATATATATTACATTTAATATTTACAATCCAAAATAAGCTAAATTAAATAACAGTAATATTACATTTTTCTACAAATCCTTCTCCTATTTTATTAAAAAAATATTAAATAAAAAAGAAATACATTTAGTCACTTAAAAATATAAATTATATTCAATATCCTACCATCAATATCCACTTATTAATTCACCTATTACATTATCAGTGATTTTTATAATTATATACTATATTAATTATTTGTTTCAAATTTTATTAAAATTAAAATATATAATTAAAGTGTTCTATTTTATATATTTTAAAAATATATATCACGTCAATTTTGATGTATATTATTAGAATATTAAATAATTTTATATTATGATAAGATTATGTAAATATGATCTATATGATAAGGATCTTCAATCCAACGATAGATTTAAGTATAATTATCTAATAAGAAGTTATTGAATAATATAATAAATGAGTATAATTTATAATGATATAATTTAATCTTTTTTCTCTTGTTATGTTACTAGTAAATTGACATAAAATACGAAGAGATTTTCAATAAAACGAAAATGTTGACCAAAAAATTGAGTCCAATGCTTTACTCGGGTCCTATAATCCATTCTCAAGTTGTAATAGTTAGCATGTGCGCCAGCTGTCGAAGAGAGGGTGAAGAATCAAATATTTGTTACGGTAGAAGAATGCTTGTCGGGTCCTGTCCTACAATCGTGGACCATCGGTATTCAGTGTACTGTCACTTGTCACCAACCAAGAAACACTAGCAATCTTACATTAATCAAAATCAAACCATATCAATTCATAAAATAACTTACATTATACTCATGAGTTAAGGTAAGTAAAGCAAACTTTTTTTTTTTGAATGAACAAAAGGTTCAATCAACTTAAAAAGTTTGGAAAATTCCTGGGAACCAAATAAAATGTAACCTCGTAGGTAAAACCATTACGCATTATAACGTGCCAGGACTGCTCGATCAGTCTCAAATTTGTCTGTCTCCTCTGTGGACAACCCATCATAAGATTTATGCTCAAATTTTGGGGCTTCCTTTATTTACCCATAAGCTGTTTATGCATTACATGAAACCCCCTTCCTGAAATACATTAACTTCTAATTTATCCTTTCCACGACCATGAGTTCACAACGTTAATACACGTTCTAAGACCATGCTTATGGACTACGGCACATGCTTTTCTAGCCTGTAAAAGATTGCTTCTGGCTTCTATCACTTCACAATGATGCCAATGATACATCGGCAGTTACTCGTGTTAAAATCTAGGATTTCACCACCCAAATGCAAAGAAAGGTGATATTAACGTATTTCAGTACCAACCACATTGGCGACGAAAAATAACAGAATAACAAGTGTAGGCATGTTAAAAATAAAATGACAGTGAAATCCAATGACAAATACTCGTGAGATGCCGTATGCATAAACAAGTCCACTTAAGCCCACGCAATTGATGTCGTTATCATATTGTGGTTTCCAAATTGTAAGTATAACAGGCGGATAGGCAATTCAAATTTTTATTATACAGGGCAGGTCAACCAGAACTGTAGTACAATTTAACAAAACAAATGAAACTGTAGCGCACACGCAACGTCACCTCAAACGTGCGTGTGCTGAACACACAATGCAAGGAAGGTGTTGAACAATCCGTCCAATGCGGAGAATTGCGTCAACAAGTGAAACATGTATGCAAAGGGTTTAGCATTAGTTTACTAGGGCAGATAACTTGGAAAGAAACCAAAATATCGTACAGCAGGCAAGAATTTCAACGACTTAAACCACTAAAATACAATGTGCTTACTTTCTAACACTAGTATCTCAAAGAAAATATACCTTAACTTCACGTCAAAGGTATGGCTTGGATAAACTCTCATTAAACCTGATAATTATATACGGCCATGTTAGTACCGGTCAATAACTAAAAATATCACGACAAAATATAAAAGCCCAGTATTTACAATACAAGAAAACGCATTATTATGGATAGGTCTCCGATCCCGGTTTCTCCGCAGTATACAGACCCAGGCCAGCATTTATTGAACAAAGTGACAACAAAAATAGTATATCAAAGATGACATCATGACTATAAAGGGTATTGTGAAACATCTGTTCTAATGGGGATTCATCCATCCCTTATCAGTGAAAATTGATGGAGAGAGTAAAATACAAACTAAAACTACAAAGCTGTAAAATCAGCCATCAAATCCAACCCACTCCCCTCACAGCCGAAATACAGAAACCTTGAATCTCATTCGTTCCACCATTTCTGTGGCAATATAATTTTAACCAGGCAGACCCCAAATTTCAAGGGAGGTTGCGTTTCCAATATGGCAATGTACACTATTTAGATGGCAACTGGGCCAGTCAATCTCCAAGCAGATGAATCTCTATTAGTTGGTCAATCCTTTGTGATGTGATCTGCATCTTCTGCAGGAGGTTGATTATTTGTGGCGGCTGTAGTTGTTAATACTTCTCTTGGTTCCTGTAAAAAGTTATGAATTCGACAGAGAATTGAATAAGTTATGAGGTTATTATTTTTATGCTGATGGTAAAAGAATGATTCCTCTTAGCACCAGAGATGTAATATAAAGAAAAGAAAAACACAACTTATTATCCACTGACTTTGTATCAACAAATCATAACTCAAGCCTATCAGAATGATATCGCGCACACTATAATTTAGTGTCAGTTCCATTATTGGAACATCCAAAAATCAACTCTCTATGCGACATCATATGTTCACTTTTTTTTGTTTCATATATATGCATCTCAAATATATACCACAAAATCAAAGGAGACAACCTTTTGTTCACAAAACATTTCCCTATTTAGTATACTGATGTGTATTTACTGTCTCGTAAAAGAGGTAAGATAAGCAAAATTGCCAAGCAAATCCACATTAAAGGAGACATCACTATAAAACTTTCCTCTTGCATGACCCTCGTAACATCAGCCAAAATGAAAAGGTGACTGACATACACATTGATATTCCTTACTAACAAAAGGAAGACCACGAAGTTGCCGAAAGCACTAGATATTTCTCTCTTTACCCATCTTTCTTACATGTTCAGCAATAGAAATTAAAAGGTATTTTCTGGCATATCTATTACGAAGCAAATTATTCATGGTGGGATGCTGAAGGGCTATGGAAGAAGAGGAAGAGTAAATGTTGGGGAAGGAGAGGGAAAATGCAGAGTTTTCATATTTTTTTCTTAATTTAAAATAGAATTTACTTAAATGCCCCTTGAGTGAGGTTGTTGCATTTAAATGAAATCCAGGCTTTTGGTCCTTAAATTTTGGTGTACAATGCTAATATACTCCAACTTCTTTAGTAGGAGTATATTAGCAAACCCCTTTTTAATATATTTTAATTATTATGTAAATTTTATATAAGAATTATTAGATAAATTGGATTAATTGTTTTTAATAAAATTTACATGAAATTCACTCAATAACTATCAGCCCTTATATTACATATGTATGTTTAATTCAATTTATTTTGAAGAAATAATCACTTATTCTAGCATATCTGTGAACGGAGCAACGTGTCTTCAACAAATAAACATTACAATAAATGCCCTATATTCATATCATATGTGCAATAATACCTTGTCTAAACTTTTCTCGTTTATCTCAACATTGTTGAAATGAGCAGAACCTTCATTATTTTCTGTCTCTGATGTAGATGAAGACATAGAATTCTGATTTCCCTCCGAGTCTTTACTTAATGGATTACCATTTACTACTCCAGATATGGAGGGATCATTATCTGATGCCACAGACCGAGATTTTTCAACTAAATCACCTCCAGTTTGATTTCCCCCTTCAACTGTTTTCTCAAGTGTCTCGTCTACTTTAGTTTCTCTAGCTACTGCTTCCTCTTTCCTTTGTTGTTCTTCTTCTCTTTGTTGTCTTCTCCTTGCCTCTTGCTCCTTTATTTGCCTAAATCTGCAACATAAAGAGCACAATTACTACAGATGAAAATAAACTAAATAGCATATGAAATGAATGTAGCTACCTGAAATCACTAACCTTTCACCAGGTTGTGCCCCTTCTGACGTTTTCTCACTTTGTCTAGCTTCTTCCGCTTTTGTAGAATTTAGTTTAGATATTGACTTCTGAACCTGTGTTAGGTCATCCTTCATGATATCATCTGGGACTTGCCTCACAGGATTTTTAGCACCTCCTAACTTTTGAAGCCATACTTGTTGTGCAGTGCTCAATATATTATTTGTTAACCTGCAGAACATAAACATAATAGGTTAATATAGATAGGGTTTAAATAAACAAAACCAACTGTAAGCTTTACCTATGCTTACCAGTAAAGGCTAAGACCCGAAGGAACTGAGAGAGCAAAGTAACCAATCATTAATGGAAGGAACTTGGTCAAGGCTTGAGAACTTTTCATGTTGGGATCATTGGCCTGAAAGTTAACATGGAAAATGGCAAATAACTAAGCTACCAATATAAATATATAGAGGCACTTTAATGTGCAGACACATAAAGTAAAATTAACACGAACAGTTTTCTTTAATCCTTGTAGAAGAGGGGAAGGATTGGGTTACATAACATATTAGATGAGAAGGTAATCTGGTTAGATAGCCACACTATGGACAAAATTGATACAAAATACCAACATATTGTGTTAATTAGCAAGCTGCTTGAAATCCGTTCTACTTAATGCTATAATGGCCATGGCTGAAACTCTTGTAAAGCACAATAAGGTTCATGAACAAAATTAGGATTAGAACCTACATGCATATGATTTAATTGTACATGTAACATGACTGACCTGTGAGGACTGCATTATTTGGACAGAGATGTACTGAGAGACGACCAGCAACACAGGCAAGACAAGGTAAGCCAATGTATCTGACCACCCAAGGGGAGGGTGACCATCCTGAATTCAAATGAGTAAAGCAAAAAACATTAAAACAAAGTTCACATTTATATCCACCTAGAATCTGCAATAAGTCACCAACAATGTGAACAAAAAACCAAAATAATGTATGGCAAATTTTTTTACAATAATCTAGATCAATGAAGGCGAATCAGGATTCAAAAGATCTGTCCCACTTGACAAAGAAGGTTCAATAACTGAACATCAGCAGTCATTCAATATGAATCAATCAAACACAGATAATCATGATGAATATTACACTCCTCCAAAAAAACATTCCCCTCTTCACTACCTCCATGCACCCAAAGGAATTCAACAACTTCCTTGCAGTTTATAAAAGATCAATGCTTGGCCGAAAAGGCAAAAACATCAAAATCAAACAACTGTTCCCAACAATCCATGCAGCAAAACAACTAGAAAATATAAGAAATATGCCTCTTATCAACGATACAAATGAAGAGAGTTACTATTTGATTTCATGATATAAGTATGAAAGTCAATGACCTGGGCTGAAAATGATCCGTACAAGGTTACAAAATTAGTATTCGTAACGTATGAATTTTACCAAGTGAGATACTCACCACAAAAGGAAAAAGCCAAGAGATGCCACTGCCATTTTGACGAGATGCAATTGTAGTTGGACCAGCAAGAGAAGGTATCCAGAAGAATCCTTCAGTAAGGAGTCCCTTTGTATATCAGATAAATACATAACATTAGCCAAGGAAAATAAGAGTCATATATACAAAAAAAAAAATAGCATAGTTGACTAACAAATAACAAATCAACATCATAAGCAGCATACCTCATCTGCCACGTTTGAAAGGGCTCGATATAGCCCGATCCACACTGGTATTGTTGCGAGTGTAGGAAGGCATCCTAGAAAAAAAAAAAAAGACATTAACAAAAGAATTGCCAACTTCATGTTTAAAGATCAGTTAATGCTCATGGTTCCTATATTAACCAGAGAAAAATTAGGAGAAAAATTATGGAAATAACTTAGAAAACAACAGGACTTGCTATATATGAAAGCTTTGGAAGGCCCCATCCTCAAAGCCAAAACAAATATCTATAAACCTTTTGCAATAAAGCCAATCATGATATGAATACCTGCTAGAGGATTAATGTTGGCTAGTTTATACAACCGAGCAGTTTCAAGTTGAATTCTCTCCTGCAAGAAGACAATATATAAATCTTCACATTTGAACTATTTTAAAGAATTCCGTTGGTTAGAAATTGCAGAGTAAAATGCTAACATTGTGTTTGGAATCCTCAAAAGTAGCAAATTATTTGATTAGATTTTAAAAAATAAATAAATTCTATGTTAGAACCCTATTGTAAAAAATGGGATTTGAACTGTTTTAAAATCAAATCCTATGTTTGGAACTCATTAAAAATGAAATTGATTTTTCATTTTATTAAAAAGGCTATTTTGATTTAGAAATCCAATCAAATCAATTCCCATAAATCCTGCTAAATTTGATAGGATTCATAAAAAAGCAATGAAATCCATGGATTTTACACAAATCAAATATTTTTTATTATTTATCATTCCAAATGCAAATTTTGATTTAGAAAATTTCCATTTTTAACATTCTAAGCACACACTAACAGGAGTACCAGCATTGGAGTTCTATCAAAATTATACAAGCTTATGCAACCCCCTTCCCCAAGCAGAGGGGGAATAAGGATGCAAATAATGCTTTTAGGGTTAAAGTTTTCAGGCAATATCTAAAAAATTACCCAATGGTAGTTCTCACAGTAATTTAATTGTTATAAAAGAGATTTTATAGGAGAAAGTAATACTTAGAAAGGATAAATAAAATACCTGATCACCAGCATATCGCTGCTGGATAGCCTTTACTTGAGGTTGCAAAGATCGCATAGCCAAGGCAGATTCTACCTGAGAATAATCACTCAGATTTTATTTAACCGAATCATGATGAATAATATGATATAAGGAAGATTACTTTTTTTAATGTCAAGCAATAATAGTCAATTCACATCCATAAATGTATGACATTCAAAAGATCATTTTCAGCACATTAACACTAGTGAAGCACATTTCAACAACTACATACAAACCTGTTTTTTGGTTAATGGAAAAGTGGCAGCTTTTACAAGAACCGTGAGAAGTATAATGGCAAAACCATAAGCATATGGGACATGCAAAGCAGAAAGCCCATCCTCGAGTACCTGAAAAATGTAAATTACCTCCCCTCAATTACTACTGGACAATATGTAATGGCAAAAGTAGACTCATGTATAGATAAAAAAAGATACTCTAGCAAACTACAACTTCCTTCTATTGTCATTTGTTAAGTTGTCTACAGACTCATGAATAAAGTTTTAGTGTACCGTCAATGGAAGAGTTTACCACATTGGTTTAATAATTCTATCATTGAGCGTCAATATAAAAAAAAAAATGATTTTGTTTGTCAAATTAGCACTGTGCAATGCATCAGTTCAAACACTAGAATTAATACAAGTTGAGATTTTGACAGGAATACATGATTTCATTACTATGCAAAAATTATCATCATAACTTGAGAAATTCCGATAAATTTCAACCAATAGTAGAGAGAATATCAGAGAGTATCAAAGAGTGTTGCTAGTGAGTTTAAAATAGTTTCCATGGCACCTAGACCTAGTACGGGAAATTATATGGCTAGGATCAGAGTGGAAACAATGATATTTCGCATTTCTCAACAACAACAGCAAATACCACTAACCATCCGCACCGGAACCCTATCCTACCTAATAAGTGCAAACCGTAGAGAGCTATTATAATCTTATTCTAACTATTCCATTCTAATTAAAATTACAGTTTCGATTTCACATATCAATAAAATCAAATCGAATCGAAGAGTTCGGAGTTTCAGAGAACAATACCTTGAGAATAGTCTCCATGTAATTGGTAATTCCAGAAAGCCAATCGTTGCTCTGTTTGGCGGCGGTGGTGGTGGTGGCCGCAACCGTGTCGGAAGAAGAGACAGCGGCATCGGCAATCGTGTAAAGAAGGCCCTCCGCTCGGCCAAAGAGTTCCCTGAGGAGGCCTTCGGCGTCAACCGGCTCGGGCAAGAAACCGGGTTTGAATCCAAACCGGGCGACGGAGAGCGAACCGCGAAGAAAGTGTCGGGTCGAACCGAAAAAGGCTTGGGAGTGAGGTCGGTGCGGGAACTGGCTCGTGCTTCGGTACGGAGCAGAGACTATATTCGGCGCGCAACCTAACAGAGCTGCCATAGTATTGGATTCGCAACGAACTAGTCGGTTTAAAGAAGGAAAAAAAAACCCTACTCCACGGTTGTGTTCGAAGTAGATAGAAGTAGGAGGTTCTTGGATACCAGCTCTAGACTGGAAATGGAGCAACGGTGATATTGTTGGAGCGCAGAGCAAGGGGTTGCCTCTCCTCCTTTGTTGGGTTTTAAAAAATGAAAGGGCCCACCCATATTATAATTAACAGATATAAAAATAAAAAATCAGTTCCTAGAATTTTTTTTTTTTATTTTCCCTTTTCAGTCAACACCCTAACTCAGATATATGTATCTTTTATTCTAGCCAAATTATGCTAGTAACAAAATTTTCTGTATTTAATAATCTTTATATCCAGAATTTGAATCTTAAATTACTCACACTAGTTAATTTATACTGTAGGTTATTTCGATTTTCTTACTTTCACGTGATATCTGCCTTTTAATCAAACTATGCTTGATGTACATGGGGGCACCTTTATAACGTGATAAAATGAAAGTCTAAAATAGTAAAAGAATAACGATGTGTACGAGTGAAAAGTCAAAACATTAAGTGTGTTACTTGAGCCCATCAATGATTTGGGCTCAATTTGTAGTTTGTAGATGGACTGGACTGGAGTGAGGCCAACTCAATACATATTATAACATGCTGGCTTGCAGATATTATTGGTTGCATTTGTGTAAGAATGTGAAGTGATAAGAAACATAAGAATATGAGGTGGAAATGAGAGGAATGGGATAAGAGAAGAATCTAGAGATGACATTGTCATTGGACCAAAATTCTCTCTCCATCTATATTCCAAAGTTTAGTGAGTGAGTGAGTGAGTGAGTGGCAGGTTCCCCTCTATTCCCTCTGAACAGAGCATAATGGCAGCAACCATAGCAACGATGGCGATGATGAGCTCCAAGTGCGTGAACACAACAGGATCACCCAAGTTGCACAACACGAAGCTCACGCCTTCAAAACCCGGCACCGTCTCCCTCTTTTCTCTCCAGAACCTACCAAAGGGCCTCCTCGCCTCCAACGCTCTGGCGGGGGCAATATTTTCGTCC
This sequence comes from Mucuna pruriens, assembly GCA_025330945.1. Taxonomy (NCBI): domain Eukaryota; kingdom Viridiplantae; phylum Streptophyta; class Magnoliopsida; order Fabales; family Fabaceae; genus Mucuna; species Mucuna pruriens. The sequence goes on from JAENHJ010000296.1 coordinate 1,041,380, forward strand.
CTCGGAAACTGCGACGCCGCCTTGGCCGCGCAGCAAATAGCCGAAATAGCGGAAGGCGATAACCGCGGGCTGGCGCTGTTGCTGCCCTTGATTCCGGCCATAGCGTGGGTGCTGTTCAACATTCTGCAGCCGGCGCTGAACCAAATCAACCGCATGCGAAGCACAAAGGGGCTCATAATTGGGCTTGGGCTTGGGCTCGGCGCTTCAGGTATGGTGTCTGGCCCAGAAGCGTCGGCGAGCGAGATGGCTATGATTGCTGATGCTGCGGCTAGTGACAACAGGGGTCAGCTTCTGCTGTTTGTGGTTACTCCCGCCATTGTTTGGGTTCTCTACAACATTTTGCAACCCGCTCTCAACCAGCTCAACAGGATGAGATCCCAGTGAAATGGATTTTTGTGCAATGCTTATTTTCTTTTGTAACTTCTCTCTCTCTCTTAATATAAATACTATTATCTACGGGAATGGACTGCTTCTCTTTTCATTTATGTTTTTTTACATTTGATAACCTTGTTGATTGTATGCTTCATACATATCAGATCATTGTGTACTATCATTCTTAATTACTACATCCGAGGGTGATTTAAACTCTAACTAGTCCGCAGTTATTCTAATTATGGAATTCTTTTTCTAATAATTAAACTTTTAAATAACGGTTAGAACACTTGCTCTTTGGCCAAGATATTAGAAAATGAATCTAATATGTGATGATAAATCAACTTGGGACTAAAGATTTAATTAAGACGCATATAATTTAACATAAAATCGAAAGAATATACAGTATTCCTGCCTCAGCCAAAAATTAAGAGACTTGAAAGACAAAATTGTGAGTATGACTTGAAACATGTGTATAGAACTCATAGATTAACGCACCTTGTTTATATCTATATATTGTAGTAGTAATACATTACATTGTTCGAATTAACTCGACTCCTGACATAAATACATTACACAGCAAAATAGCCTTCTGTTTGGAATGGTAAGAACAAGAGTTAAACCATATCAAGTAACAGGGCAACAAAAAGAGAGACGAATACAAAAATACTACTGCTGCTGAAAGGTGTAATCACTCAGCGAGGCTGTCTGGAACAAATTCCGGCTGGCTTTCGGTCTCTTCCAACTGAGAGGCCGTTGTTCTAGCCTTCTTAAAGGTGCTTGAGCTTCTAAGAACATGATCAATTGACATCCCTTTTGTGCCTGACCAGCTGTCCAAACAATGATTTCAGAATCAACTACTGATATGTCAATTATGTAAACATGATAGGTGAATGATGATAAACATAAAACAAAAGACAAGCCCCAAAATCTTCTGTTTTCTGCAATGACGCAGAAATGAAAGAATCAAGTTTAGAATTTCAAAGTCACAAAAGACAACCCTTCTAGTTTTAGGAATAACCACTCAATCTTCATCTACCAATTAGCAACAACATGTCCATCAAACAAGTAGATGAAAATCTTTTGTAATACAGATTCATGTAACTCGGAGGATACCGAAACATAAATTGCCAATACCCTGCCCAAGCCATAATCCATGAAAACAAGTAATTTGTTTACATCTCCCCCACAAGGGTGGATGTGAATGGCTCCATTAATTATTATGAATAAACCATCCATTTGAAAGATTTCACATCATAATTGAGGAATCAAATCTCGACGTTTAAACACAAATTTACACAATAAACTAAAATAAAAATGACAAAATTATTTTTAAAGATACCCTAACAGCTCTTATTTTCTTGTAAATTGCCAAAAATAAATATAAAGACCAGAGAATATAGTCACAGAAATTCTAGCTATGTATGTGAAAAATAACGTTAGTGGTCAACTATGAGTTCAAGTTAGAGTCAAGGTCCTTGTTATAATCAATTATAAAAACTTCAGTTTCAAGATTTTGTTCGAATATAAATGCTCATATACATCAAAAGAAATTTCAAATGATAAAAAATAAGGCTGAGAATGGTAGCAGAAAGAGAGACAGAATTCAATTTATTGCTGAAAATGGCCATTCAACCATGCAAACGGCTTTGCCAAATTATATCAACTTTCTGCAGAAATGCAACTCATTAACTTACTTTGCTTTTAAGGAACTTCTTCCACCATTTTCCAGATTTTTCCCACCATATGAACCTGATCAAAAAATGAAAGAAATTGGTTCCAAATTGTATCATGACCATTTTTTTTATAAAGAAACAAAATAAACTTAACATTGCCATATAAATCTTTAATTCAAGTTTGTCATTCATAGCAACATCAAAATTAAAAAAGCATATCAGGGTACATATTGTAAAGGAAAACAAAATGGTACAGTGGATATTAATACTATAGTCTTAACAACTAAGTGAGATAGCAAAACTTCCTAGGTAGACAGTAGATAAGAAAAACCAGTGGTTATCTGCAATGCCCTAAGAACTAATAGTAGTTGCCAGAAAAATAGTTTCCACAACAAATCTTTAGGGAAGAGGTGAACTACAAATGTAGCTCAACTATGCTGACTGCCTGCCTATAATTTCTTGGAATAGAAATGAACAAGCATCAATCAGAAAAATATGAACTGTAATAATCTAATGATTGTTCATTCATCTTCTAACACTGATAAATTAATACCTTGAGAACATAAAAGAAAATCTCTAAATTAGCAGGGATCAAACAAGCTGTTCATGTCAACTTCAAGAATTAGTGAATTACAACATTTTCAACCTTCATAAATATGACCATGTAGATATTTCCAGCACTTCAAACATATTAGGATTAACAGTTGATTACCAAATTCCAAAGATCAGATCTCAGAATTTAAAAAAAGAAAAAGAAATAAATCCAACAAATCCAACAGAAACTCACTCATCCACCCACAACCCAGCCACCCACAGAGATTGAAGAATATTTAGATACATTCTATCAACTTATTAAAACATAAAGGCACACAGCACACTCCCAGTTAAAATATATTTCAGTTACCATCTACTTGTGAATCCAGACCTGAACTGCTATCCCCATCAGAAAAATCAGACAACAGTGGAGTATCTGATGGAGTTCTTGTGCTGGCGTCAGAATTACCAACTCCATCCCCATCTTCAGAGGTGCTGCTACTATCATCCTTGAAAATTGCTCCGGCTAACAAGCTCCTCTTCTGCTGTATTTTACTCACAACTCCATGAACACTATTCCCAGAAGCTTTTCTTGCTTTATTTTGAACCATTTTTATGGAACCTTCCAGCTTTGAGTTTGATACAGGAAAATGTTCTCTTTGTTTCTCCAAATCCATAGTTTTCCCAGAAGCATTGACATGAGCCTTTCTGTTTTCTCCAATTAAGGATGCGGCCCTGTCAGACCTACCAGACAATTTTAAATCTTGTCTAGTCCTGTGTAGATTCTTACCAGGGTGCATCCTTACATCAAGCTCTTCCTTTGATAATAATTTCCCTGAGGAGCTTAAATCCTCAGCATGAGTATGTCCGATTGTTGCTTCAAGCCCATGCATGTTTTTTCCAGCCATCGTCTCAATATCTGTCCTATCTGTTTCATTCATCTTGTCAACAAGCATGTCATCTGACAAATTAGCTTCATCATGCTGTTTCCAGGATGAAAATTGTCGGTCAGCATTAACCTTCAATGTTTTAGAAGGTGCTTGCAAGTTGTCTGATTCATCTATCTCTCCAGGTGAGTGTGTTGAATGTCGGGCAGCATCTTTACTCCCAGAATTAAATTGAGATTCAGAAGGTTCAAGTCCAACAGAGTCTTTCACCAATTCCAAATTTGTTTTGCTTGATTTGTTAGTGGACTTCCTGCTTGTAGACTTACTTTTCTTTGTTGCTGCAACTGAAGGTTTGGCATGTGTTCCACTGTCAGGAGACGGTGATGGTTTCTTACTATCGAGAACTTGATCTTCTGCTAGCATATTTGATACGCTCTTTGAGGTAGAAATCTGTTTGTTGTTTGATTTCTTTCTGTGTCTCTTGTAAGTATGTTCAACATTAGATTTAGTTTTAATTTGTTCCAAGGAACCGGCATTATCAGCACTAAAATCATCTTCCTTATCAGAGGTCCCTTGTATTTCCTCCTGCTGTATTTTTTCCCCTTCTGTTTGATTTAAAGGGTTCTCCTCAGTGTCTGCATTTCCTGACATAGGATCACAATTTGTGGGCCGTTCATCTGAATTCTTAGCTTTTCTTGTCCCTCTTTTTTCCTTCTCTGATTTTACAGGTTCAGTCATTCCATTGGCTTCCAATACTTTTGAAGTCACATTTAATTCTCTGATGTTTGCATCTGCATTGTCCTGGTTGGATGATGTGGAGTTTTCTAACAGCATTAGTTCAGGATCATTTTGTGGTGATACTTCTTTTCCTTCCTCAGCTCCCTCAATCTTACCAGCTTCATTTTTATGACATTGATCAAGGACAGCATTCCCATTATCCTCGGTCAGCTCCATAGGCTCATCTACATCAGAAGTATGTGCTTTTACTTCAATATCAGAATGGTTCTTATAATTTCCTGTTCTTATTTCTGTAGATTGTATGCCTTCTCTGCATGCATCTGTTACAGTCTCCATGTTGTCAATACTAGCTTTGCTCATCCTGATATCTAGCCCAAAAAAGAAAAAATATCAGTGATAGAGAGAATATTTCTTTCACTACTCTAAAATTGACTTGTTTTATTAATTTGATCTCAATAAAAATAATCATATCAAACTAATCTTAACATAATACAAGGTAAGCATCCAAAAGGCAGGTACTTTTCTATTTTCACCCTTTTCCAAGTAGTATCACCTTTAGAGAATAGGCCTTCTTCAGATATTTCCTCCTGAACACCTCCTCTTTGAATGCTGGAATGATCTGCTTCTTCATCTTTCCTGGAAGAAGTAACTACAGGTGTTTCATGAGGATTTGATGAACTTATCTTCCCTTTCCTCCTCCTACCCTGCACACTAGTTCTCAGTGGATCAGTGTCAGCTGATTGGTCAGCATTGCTATTTGTAATCTTCTGCTGGTCCTCCAAAACGTGGTGAGAAGCATTGTCTACATTGAAATCATTAATCAACTTTGCCTTGGACAAACTTTTTTCTCCACTTTTCTCTTTTCCCTTTTTCTTTTTCTTTGCAGGAGGTCCAGTGTCTTCAGTTACCTTATTGTGCTTATGTTCAACATCATCCCTAGATTTTTCATTCATTAGTTCAAACCGATCCTTTGATTTTTTCCTTTCCTTATGTGCTTCATCCAACTTCTGCACTTCATCCTTCTGAGATGCTGTCTCTACCTTGAACATTTGTTTAGAATCAACAGTCAAAGGTCTCTTCCTTTTCCTATTCTTCTTATTTGTAGCAGGTCCAGATTCTGAAGCCTCTTTCATTGATGCAGCAGTGTCAATGTCATTGTTAGTGTTATTATTGTTGCAATCAGTGTGCTGATGCTCCTTTAAAACTTCTGTTTCCTTAATTACTTCTTTACCTGCATTCTCTGAAGGGTTTGCTACAACCTCAATATCCTGTTGAATTATAACCGATCCAATAACAGAAGCATCATTTTCTTTTGAAGTGTCATCTCGCAATGTGTCTTCTTTTTTCCTTCTACTTTTCTGTTTTTTCTTCACATTTGATACAGATTTACAATTCCCCTCCTCACGTACAATACAAGCATCCTTAATGCCTTTATTGGTTCCATCTACCTCGCATTCAATTGGGGAACCTGGAAGTTCATTATTTACACCAGATGCCCTTTTGGATGGAAAACTAAGAGGATTGTCTACAGAAGCAAAATCATCTTTTGAACTATCACCCCACACTGTATCTTCCTTTTTCCTTTTACTCTTTCGTTTTTTCTTTGCACTTGGCACAGACATCAAAGGATTCTCTTCACATACATCACGATCATCCTTAATGTCTTTACCAGATCCATCTACTTCACATTCAATATTTAAACTTGGCAGCAGTTTGCGATTTACAAAGCAACGGTCCTCTGTCTCAGGAACAGAACCAGGTAATGGAATTCCAGTGTTGTTAACACTAGACGGTGTAACACCTGTATCCAAATTTTTGAGACCTCCTTTGCCAGTATGTTCTGAAACACATGGACTAGCAACAGGAATTGCTTCATTCTCAACTAGTCTGTTCTCTAACTGCGGCAACTTGAAATTGTCAAAGCCAGACACCCTCTTGGACGGAAAGCTAATAGCATTATCACCAATACCAATCAAAGCATTACTTGCAATGCCGAGACATGCCACCCGGTTAGGAGAACCATGAGAAAACAATTGCTCATTCTGAGCACTCTCCCCCAACACAGAAGCATCAACACTGAGAAACCAGTTCTTGTTGAAACCACTAAAGGCACTTTTCACAGGCATGGAATCCGAAAGGTGATAAAAGTACCCCTTGCGCTTGACCTAACACAAATAAAATAAAAATTAATTGTAAGAAAAAGAATAAATAATGAACAAGACAAGACCATGGCTTGAACAGTGGCACATACCTTTATCCCATGAATCTGAATATGTCCAATTTTCGGAAAGCATAAGGAATGTTCCAACTGAATCCTCTCTGCATAAGAAATGCATTCATATAATATAAAGTTTAAACAAAAGGTCAGCACTATAAACTAATAGCGTTACATTGAGAACAAAAAAATAACCAAATCCCATATCTTGAAAACAAAAAACGTGAATAAGAAGGTGAAAAAAAAGGGAAAAGAAGGATCGACATGAACCATAACGGAAGAGAAGCATTATGAAAGAAGTAGATAATAAATTGTTAAGACAAAATTGTTGAGCAATAAGTGTAAAAAAAGGGTAAAGAGATAAAAAGAAAAAAGAATACGTTTGAGGTGAGAGACAGTGTCGAGGTCGGAAACGAGGAGGGCAAAGTGGGTGTCGAGGTTGGTGTCAATGAAAAGGACGTTGGAGTTTGGAGTCGCCATATTCATATGATTTCTGGGGTTTATGGCATGACGGCACCACTGCGCGAGCTTCAGGTTATACCCTTCCCTCCTTCCTCTTATATATTCGGATCAAGATCCTCGCCACTTTATTTTTGCATTTTTAAATTTTGTTTTTGCTATTTTATCTTATTATAAATATTTCTTTTATTTTTTATTTTTAAAATTTTTAATTTAAGATAATATTATCCTTCTAAAACGATAATTTTTTAGTACCACAATCACGGAAACGATAATTTTTGTTAAATTTAAATTGAACAAAAGATTGATCTATAAATTTTTTTATTTGAATATTAATTAAATTTTATAATATATATATATATATATATATATATATATTTATGGAATAAAATTTATATTTTAAATCAATAAAAAAATAATTTAAAATTATGTTTATAAGCTCATTCAAAATATTTTATTATAAAGTTAATTTTTAGACAGTTTTGTGAGTTCAAATTAAAAAAAAAAAAACACTTCCATCGAATAAATAAAATGAGATCGTGTAATTTTTAAAATAAGTCAAACTTAATCTTTATAACTTATTTGATCCTTAATAATAATAATAAAAAATCTACTATGCTATTTAATTATACAATGATTGATTAGTTTCATATTTTTTATAATTTCTTGGGATTACAAAGTGAATTGTGTAAAATTATTTGGATTAAGAGATCAGTTTGTAATGATTTTTGTGTTATAGTTTTAAGGTTGTGTGTTAATTGTTTGATTTTATTTTTACTTGTGATTGTAGACACATTGGAAAGGCTAAATGCCTAATATATTCAGGGTTAATGGTTTATTCATATACGCAAAGTTGTTATGCTACCTTAATGGAGGAAAAGAATATTCGAGATGCAACCTAACATGTTTGTGTGAAAATGATAAGCAATTCGTAGGACATAATTTTTTTTTTTTGGCTACACAAGGTTATCAGAATTAGAATTTTTAGAATGTAAGCGCCTATATAAAATAAATTGTTTTGTCATGATTACACTTACAAAACTTATTATAATATATTTAAAGTGACTTAAATCGCACACTTTTTCAATTTTTGAACTCGATATTCTTTTAAATTTTTCATTGCACTAGATTAGGGCTCATGCAAAGCTTGAATTTGAGGAATTAAATTCAACATTTATCAATTATAATGAGGATTTTCACTCAGCAATCTCTATTTTTTTTTTCTCTTTCTATATCATGTGTAATTAATTTTTTATGTTTGGAAATAGTGAATATCATTTTAAATCTTTAGTGAACTGATTCTTTCACCTCAACCCAAGTTTATTTTTCCTAATTGCACGATTTATTGCATGCTTAATGCTTCTTTTGAATTAGACACATGTGGCTAAACTTTGATTCAATTTCACAATTGAAAATTGGTCTTTCATTTGGAACTTGAAGAAAAAACACCTTAATTATCAATAATTCTAAGAGTAGGACTAGGTAATTAAGAAATCTTTTAAATTTCTTTCCTTAACGATTGTTTGATTTATGTTCCCGAGGAATTAGGGTTTTTGAATTGAGACAAAAGGGTCATTGTAACTTAGATTGTGAAGAAAATTGGATTACATAAGAGGAGGAATGAAAAGATTATAACCTTAACAATTAATAGCCATTGTTTCTCACTTTTTGCTGTGATATATCTCTTTCATTCTTTAAAATTTAAATATAGTAGCTGCTGTAAATTTCTCATTCTTACAAAAAAAAAAAAAAGAAAGAAAGACACTCACTCTTCATTAATCATAGTTCAAATAGTGGTAGCTTTGGAAATTTGATAATTGAAATGTAGTTCTTTAAGGGAACAATATTCTATTCATCCTTTATTTATTTCTTTTGTACACTTAGTAATTTTGCACACATCAATGCCATGCCCTTGTGAGATGCGTTTTCTTTTCTTCAAAATAGGTTTTTTTTTTTTCCAATTTATAGTCAAGGGGAGCTGACGAAAATCACAACCCCTTGAATGCTCAAAATATTTATCGAAAGGAAAATATTTTATATAAATTAAATTTTTGCCCTACTACTACAAGAGAAATAAATCAGTATTTAACTTTCCTAGCAGCGTGGAATTTGAGTATTCTGATTTCTGCCTTTACAGATACTGTTTGTGTCAACAAGTATATGTATAATGCATGCTAACTCATGAAGACTAAGCAAGTATAAAACAAGATATTGTATTGTTACAATTCAAAAACTTGACTGTTTATTCATCAAAATTTCGTATCCATTTTTCAGCCTTCTGAAAACTTCTTGTTTTGAGAGCTATAAACATGAGATATGGTTTTGCTAGAACAAAAAGAAAATTACAGATTAATCACTCTTATGTATTCAGGGAAAACGGTTAGGACTTAAGTATAAAAATAAAGTTCATTCCAAAATCAGTACTTTAAGCGGGAGAGCTTCTTAGTTTAAGTACTACATTAAACTTATTAAACATATTTTTTACTGACTCTTAATGAATACTATACTTTATTAGTCTACAATGACAAAAATCAAGTGAGACAATAGGACTGTAAATAGTTTTAAGCTAAAAAAAAAAACCGAATGTGATAAGGGATTGAAAACGCGTTTCAATTTAAAAGGTAAAGTTAAAAAAGAAAGTTTATGCATTCCATATTTCATATAAGGACCACGAAGGCTTCCTATTCCTAAAAGCTCAGAGAAAGAGAAAAGAAAAGGACACCAGAGAAAACTCGGTTAAGCGACATGCCGCCAATATACCATGAGTTCAAGATACTACAAGAACAATGAACAGAAACACCAAAACGGATACTAAAAGAACAGTAAGATGAAAATGAGGAACACGTGAGATACTTGGAACCCTTAACCAGCTAACAATATGCATATGTATGAGATGAGTAGCATCTATTGCCTACACAGCAAAACCAAGCACCTTTTCATTCCTTCTTTGTGGCCTCTTTGCGCTGCCCCCTCTTTCGAATACCCAAGCAAAACCAGAGGCGCCAAGCATCAATAACAAACTCAGGCAATGAGCATGTCACGGCCCATAGAAGAGTATGTGGCCAGTATGGTGTGCAACGAGGCTCGTAGCCAATCCATCGCACTCCTGCTTTGGCATAGTCATCTGTTGATGGAACAAAGAATGAAGATTTCCTGATTGATGCCATCTTAGTTGCCACATATAATGGAACCTGCATCCAGAAAATCTCAATCAGAAATGGCAAAAAATCATAGCAAGTACATTCAACTCTTTCATGTTAGATGTAAGGGAAAGGGTAATAGCTCTACTCAATGATTGAAGCTACAGTACCTCAAACGTTGCCCTCATATGTTACTCTATACTCATAAATAATAGAACCAAGACAAGCTTCGTATACAAGAACAAAATGCACCAGTACCCCACAAAAACCAAAAATAGGATGCCACACAGTAAAGCAAAACTTCAAAATAGATTAAAGAGAATAAAAAATGCTTTTGAAATTGCTCCTACCTACGGATGGTTGAAAAAAAATTAACATGCAAATACAAACACACGGACTAGAATTCTTATCATGAACTTGTACAGAAATATCAGTATTAAACAGAATCACAAAACATCTTCAACTTACAGCAAGATTTACTACCATACCTGCCTCAACTTAAAAAAGTATAGAGTAAAGAGGATTCTTTTCCGTTCAGTTTTGTCCATGGTTTATGTAAGTGCAAAAAAAAAGTTATAACGTAAAGATTTGTGCTTCACCAAATTAATTATAAGTTCAACAGTTCGGTAATAGTTCCAGCCTGCTAAAGTCCATAATAACGAGAAAGGTAACTCCACCAAGGCTTATGCTTTCTTTCATCCCAGTAAAACTCCAATTGGAAAGGTTTAAAAAATATGGTCCATGTCTGAAATTTCGGCCATAACATCAAGAATTTTGGATCTTCCGACCACAATTTCAGCCATAACACCAAGATATTTGGATCTCCCGTGGCCATAATTTTCCACAAAATTAAGCAAAGTTTTTAAAGAACAGTTAGCAACCACGATTTTGGATGTAAAGTCAAGAATTTTTTGGGTTTCTCGCAGCATCAATCACATTTGTCTATAATTTCTCGCAATATTAAGAAATGCAAGAAGCTACCATGAACCACTTAAAAAAAAACAGCAGAATACCTGACACTGAACGTCAATCCCACTCTTCTTGTATTCAACATAGAGACATCTGGAAAATTGATCAACGTAGCTGAAACAAGGAAAAGAAAACCTCAACAAACAAGACATATTATTACAAAGAGGGAACAGAAAAAGCAACGAGAGGAATGAAGAACTGACGCTTTGGTGGCAGCATAAACAGCATAAAGGGGATCGGAAGGAATGACAATAGCAGCTCCAGAGCCAATGTTAACAATCGCCCCCTTCTTTCTCTCGAGCATCCCAGGAAGAACAGCCTGCGTCACCTTGGTGGTTCCAACGATGTTAACATTAATAAGGTTGTTTAGAAGCACCTGGTCCACTTCATGGAAGAACCTTGCGTAAGGGTACGATACTCCCACATTGTTAACCAACACCCCAACGTCCAACCCCTCGATTGCTTCACGGATCTTCGTCACGCCTTCGTCCAGATCCCCCGCGAAATCGACCACGACCGTCTTAATCTCGGTTTTTCCGAACTTCTTCACGATCGAATCGGACACGTCTTTCAGCTTGTCGGGGTTCCGACCGACGAGTACGAGGTTCAAGCCTTTGCGAGCGAGCTCGAAAGCGAAGCTCTTCCCAATGCCGTCGGTGGGTCCGGTGACCACTGCCCAAGATCCATACTTTCTTAGGTTTTTCGACGGCCTGAGGAAATTGACGTAGACCCATTCGAGAACAGCGATAGCAAATTTCAGAAATGTTAATAATCCCACCATGAAGAGCACCGTGAACCATGTGGGTTGGGACTTGAGCCTGGCGATTATACAGCACTCCATGTTCAGACGTGGGTGGTGTGAGTGATGAGATAGATAGTATGGAACACGAGAAAGCGGTTTAAGAGGAAAGCCAGAAGATCATTGAATTTATGGTATTGAGTGGAATATATATATATATATGTATGTTGAGAGAGAGGAGTGTGGGTGAGGTAGATGAGCGGAAAACCACCAGAATTAAGTAGCAAGTGGGGGCATTAAGGCATTCAATGAATATTGATTCAACAGATTGCAGACAATAAAATGGGCGGAGTCAACCGAAAGGGATAGGGAAACGTGTAGTTTCAGTGTGTCCCGTTTTTCACCTCATTGTACAACCTGTGGGTTGTGCATGAAGTCATATAGGACCTCTTTTTACTTTTTTTGTTTTGGAAAAAAGACAAGTAATCTAGAATATTCTTTAATACATTTTTAAAATATTTTTATTGTTAATTATAAATTATTTTGATTCTGATGTATTTTTTAAGATAGAAATAATTTTAGGATTAGTTCATTCGATTGTTATTTTAGATAGATTTTTTGCCTTATATATGTTTAATCTATTTAATCAAATTGTGCCTTCAATATAGTCGGGGTGGTTTCCTAGTAGGTAGATATACTTGTTTCCTTAATCCTTGTCGGGTACATGGCGAAGGGAATAACGATAACCCTATCCTTTTTAGCCAAGAGAGGTAGTTAAATCCTTATGTTGGGATCAAGAATGGCATTCTCAGTTTTACTGCAGTTGCGGACACTAAGTTATTTCCTAGATACTGTCACTGTTTATTCTCAGAAAAAGTTCATAATTCTTCGCCTTCTACCTCCACACATTGCTCTATTAGGCTTTTGTTGCCTATTGTAAAAAGTTCTCCAATGTGAAATGCCTATATTTTCTAAATTCGTCTTAGATTGTGCTGTTCTGAGATTAGAGAAAGTAAAGACTCAGCTTGTTATTTGGCTAGGTTGGAGAGTACAAAACCACAAAATTTGATAAATCTCACTTGTTATTTAACTAGTCTTAATCATAATTTTTTTTAGTTTTTATTAAGTTTTAATCAACAATAATGTATTGTTAAACTTTTATTCAAAAAATAATTCATGATACTTAAGTGTTGATTTACACATCGTGGGAAAGATAGAAAAATATAGATATAAAAGTGTTATGATATAATAGGAAGAGAGGTGCAAATAAATGATAGATATTCTTAATGAGTTGTTTGATATACACAAATGCTTATATATTATTACTCATTTGTTTAAAAAAATATCCATGGACACTTAGTATTAGTATACACCTAATGAGAAAATTTTAATAAATATTAAGATACAAGAAAATAAAAGGATATAAAAAAATATATATGTTAATATACTCTTTTTTGTTTGCTTGGTTAGATTAAACAGATGGTGTAAATCATTTATTTTTTATTTGTTTGAGAAAAAATAAAGTGAGAGGAAATAGGGAGAGAAATAAAATAAAAATATTAAACTTCTATTGTTTGTTTTAGAGGAAAAAATCAAAAAGATTTTTGTATAATAAAGAGAAAACATTTTTCTTCAAACTAAAATGAAAGAGAAAAAATGATTTTTCTATCTTTCTTTTAAGAATAAAAAAAAATAAATAATGAGAAAAATTTTATTAATGAATATCGAACTAATTACATAAGTTAACTTAATATCATTTTCAATTAAAAAAGTCAACTTAATATTATTTTTAACTAAAAATCTTAAGACATTTCACCATTTCACTTATATATTATATTTATCAATTTGTTTATTTGTATTTAATGTTAGACATGAAACTCACACTTATACTCCAACATTTTTTTAATTTAATTTTTTATAATGTTATAAGAAATAATTTTATGAGAAGAAAAAATATTAGATTAAAATTTATATTTTTGAAACTATTACAAAATATTTTTTATATAATATATTTATTTATTTTTTCATTCATCGAATCAAATGGAGAAAAATTATTCATTTTTCTCCTTTCTATTTATATCCATTCAACGAATATATCTTTTTCGATTAAATTTTTCCCATCTCTATGTTGTTGTCTCTTTATCTGTATTTCATTTTTAATACAAAAAAGCATTAAATTAGAAGGTGTTTATTATCGTGGACCAGAAAAAAGAAAGTGTATTTTATGGTGGACCAGAGAAAAGAAAGCGTAACGTTTAATGATGTTGTGTGGTGTATAGTACGATGACAGGTCTAAAACTAACGACGAGTTAATGTCCAAAACAGAAAGAATGGTACTCCCGTATATGTTTTACTTCTAACTCCTACTCAACGTATTTATTCAACTCATCAAGTTGGCCCAACAACAACCACTAAACATTGAGGTTGCCATAATTTATTTTTATTAAAATTTTCATTTTTTTATTAATATACTAATAATATTATTACTATGAATTTATCAATAATATTATCAATACTAATAGTATCAATTTATTTATTTAGTAATAATAAATATATTTTTATAATGAAAATTAATATATATATAACTTAAATAGGTTGACAATTATATAGTTTTAAAATATTATAATAATATAATAATAATAATGAAAATGTTATCATTATATTAACTATAATTTTTTAAGTAGATCAATTTGTTATATTTATAAAAAAAATTAATGATTAAAATTTGATGTGAATATGTTTTTAGTGTTTGTAGTATATTACCACCTTCATTTTTAGGAGATAGCTTAACAAACACCTCCTAAAAATTTAGCGTGATGAAAACATTGCATGAAAGAAGTTAAAAAGTATGCTTCAATTAACACGTATGAATAATTTGTTAAACTTGATACAAACGGATTAACCACTAATTAACGTAAAGGAGGAAATATAAATTTAACTAATTAAAATGACAGTGTTTATCAAATTCAAGAATCAAAAAGAGAATTGATTCTAATTTTTTTAAATGTTCTTATAATCTAAAAATTTTATAATTAGATGCTTAAATTTAAATTATCTATAAATAAATCATTGACGTTAAATTTTCATTAAAGTTATATCACATTTTTATGCTATCTAAATTAAGATAAATTAATTAATAAGTTTTGGAATTATTTATCAATATTATATTAACTTGAGTGACGTTAGACCTACATATTTTAAAAAAAATATTACTATAGGTGATCAATCATGTTTCTTCTTATATGTGGAGAAATTTCGTTAATTTTTCTGTTAATTTTTAAAAAAACCCTTTTCAAAACAAGGTTGAAGGCCTCAAGCTTCAAGTTAATATAATGCAGCGTCTATTCAATTAAACGGTTAAACGTAAAGTGTGTTTGTTTCTAACAATTGACCAATGCACGCAAATTCATTGTCAAGAAATTTGGTTATTAACAAGTAACCGAAATTAAACAATATCAATCACACACGAAATACATTCATAATGTGAGTTCACATGTAAAAGAAATATGCACCTTCAAAAACAAAACGGTTAAATAGGTAGTTGGTGTAACGTTAATTTTCATGTGCAACCCAACTCAGCTTTAAAATCGCGTTGCGGTTTGGCGTTTCTCAGTGTATGCCCGTTTAATGGATTAAAGGTTTTCACGTCTCTGAGTTTAGGCCCGTTTCAAGTTTTTTTTTTTATTTAATATATTTTACTAATTTATTTATTTACTTTAAAATTAAAATGAAAATGAATATTTTAACTTGAATAAAAAATATATAAATAAAATTATAAAATCAGAGATAATATGTAAAACTTATTTTAATTTCTTAAATAATTACATCAATAAAGCAAAATTTTGTTAATACTCTTAAATCTAATATATCACAGTACAAAAGATGAATAAAAAACTAAAAAATAGATTCTTTAATAGTGGCCCTGAATTTGTATTTGAAATTCTTCTGTTACAGTTTGAGTGAAAGTTGTAAAAGACAAGATTTTGTCAAATTATGATTTAAAAATTCTTAAATAAAAATTATTCCTATAGAAATGTACTAATTCAAATATAACAATGAACTTTTCTTTTTCTTGTAAAAACAGGAAATAAAAAAAAAAACTCCTGTTCTAAAGTTATATCAATTTTCAACTGACACAATTTAATCTGACCAATTAATATTGTCCATCTAATTTTCTAATTATTGACTATCATTACATTTTATCCTCTAAAATGCTATCATCTCACTTTAACAAGGTAAATTCATCATTTCTCATATTCAAATAGTAACTAAATTAAGTAAACGCAACACCAAATATAAATAAAACCAACAAATATGAAAAGCAGATAAATGATTGAGAAGAAAACAAAATGATCAAGTTGCTGAGGATCCATTAAAAAAAAAGATTGACCAAAAACAAATTTAGAAAAAACAAGAAAGGAAAATATAATGAATTCATTGGGTGTCCATGAAGAGCCACAATTTTGCATAAATGTTGTTAAATTGTAGGACCTTCCTTAAGAGTATTTGCTTGAGATTTAGATGGTGCCAATGTTTTATTGATGTTGGAGTCCTTGAAGAGTCCTCTTCCACGCCAATAGAGAAAATAGCGCATGAGATAGGAATCCACAAATGCATCAGGAATTGCTCGAATGAGAAACCCCTGCACAGAATGGAGGAAGTAGGGCACAACCACTTTTTCGTACCCAATCCATTTTGTGCATGTTTTACTATACATATCCGGGCTTGGTACAAAAAGTGATGTCTTCATTTTCGTCATCTTTGTTGACACAAATAAGGGAACCTGTCTCACCACCACATCAAAAAGTTACATTCTTATATATACATTCTTAAACCTCCTAGTTTAAGAACACAATACTCAACTAGAGATAAGAATCAAGTACTTTTTTTGTAAGTTTTTTTTTTTTTTTTGTCTCAAATCAATGGCCCTTTGTTTACCATTCTTTAAAAAGAAAAATTAAACATCTATGTAAAGTGGTTTCCACTTTTCACGTTAATCAAGGGACCTTTTTCTAATACTCTAAAAGAAAACATTGAGGACACTAAAAGGGTATAAATGATGAATGATGACTTAACAATATCCTGTAATTTCCATCAAACCGAAAGAAAAGAGGAGAGGCAACAGCGAACCTGACATTGGATGTCAATTCCTTGATGTTTGTATTCCAAACTGATGCATTTCGAGAACATTGCAAGGTATCTATAAAAAAATAGCAAGTAGAGATCTCAGGTCTAGATTCAAATTTGTTTCCTCGATTAAAAATAAACTAACAACTCAGCCTAAAAAAATTCATAGTGGTTGTTTTCTAGTTTTCAGTTCAATTGATAGGAAATCCACAAGAAAATGAAACAAACAAACACTAGTCATTCAAAATCACATTGAAAGACACTAAATGCGTGTTTGCTTCACCGTCTTCCAATAGTTACTTTGCGGATCAATATTCAGTACTACAGAAGGCATTACCAAACATATAGTACGTAACATGATTTCAGGTAAGTATTCATGTGTTTAGTCCTACGTTGAAAATTTGATCTTGTGTCTAGAGTTAATTTTAATGAAATTTTACGGTTGAATAAAAAAATTTTAGACTAAAAGCACTCAAACACACTAATTTGACTTCAACAGATCTTATAATTATATGAACACAAAATTGAATGTGGTGAAACTATTAAACTTTGAAGTTAAGGATGAGAAGAGAACATAGAGGAGATTTCCCCATCAAAGACTGGACTCGAGAGCAAAGGAAATGAAGTAACTTTTGTATTCCAGGCATGGTTTAGATAGAACAAGAAAGACAAATTAGAGTGACATCAATAAAAGCAATAATACCCTTCAACAAAAAAAAAAAAAAAAAAACCTAGAAAAGCATACATAGATGGGACTGGAAAATGGAAAAAATTAAATTTATGGACCCTCTTACCCTTTTGAAGCAGCATAGAGAGTGACTAGAGGATAAGAAGGAAGAACAAGAGTGGAACCAGAGCCAATGTTTATGATTGCTCCCTTTTTCTTGTTGATCATAGAGGGAAGCACAGCCTTTGTGACCCAAGTTGGAGCCACCACATTGACTTTGACAATAGCATCCATAAGCTCCGAATCAACCTCATGAAAGAACCTAGCATAAGGGTAAGCCAAGCCTGCACCATTAACAAGCAAACCTATGTCTAAACCTTGTATTGCTTCCTCTATTCTCTTTGCTATATCCACCCCATCAACTTTTTGCATGTCTAGGACCACAAACTTGACCTCAACATCGTGTCTCTCTCTTATTTCCTTGGATGTTGCCTCTAGTTTTAGAGGGTTTCGACCCACCAAGAGAAGGTTAAGTCCCTTAGATGCCAACTCAAAGGCCATGGCCTTGCCAATTCCATCGGTGGAACCAGTGATTATGGCCCATGAACCATATTCTTTCAGTTTCTTTGGTGGCCTCAAGAACATCACCCATACCCACTTCACAAAATTGATGAGGGCTCTGCACACACTAATCAAGCCTAAGACACTTGTTGCCACTATCAACAACTCCATTTTCACTCTCACAAACTTCAACAAATTTCCTAACTTTATAGCTGTCTTTGTTTGAAGGTATTGATTAAAACAATTTCCGGAAAAGTGAATTCGTAGAGTTCACATTCTCGTGAGTAGTACGAGTCTTGAATATCGAATAAAAATACCAAACAAATGGTTAAATACTTGTAATTTTTAATTTGTACTTTTGTAAAAGAGGTACCGTTTTATCTTGAGAGAACCCAATGGATGAAAGGAAATTAGTTGAATGGAAAAGATAAGTTTTAAATACATTCTGACTTAAAAAAATACAATTTTTTTAATAATTATTTCTAAAAATTGTTGATTTTTCTTTCACATATATATATATATATATATATATATATATATATATATATATATATATATATATATATATATATATATATTTAAAAAAAAAAATTAATTAAATAGAATTTAAATTTTGTTCTAAAATTATAAAACGTTCACCCAACATCACAGAAATATTCTGAATGGTTCTCCTTAGGCCCGGAGTCAAGTGAAGAGACAATTTCAGTTCACACAATGTGAGTGAATCATGTCGTTAGTGTGGTGTGGTGGGGTTTGAAATTTCAATGGAAGTTTACAAAGTACGTACACATTTAAATTTTAATAGTACAGTTATTACTTATTAGATTTAAGAAACAAATTAATTTATAATTCTAACACGCATCTCTGAAATATTTTTGTCTTCACAAGGAAATTAAGTTTTTTTTTAAATATTAAGATTATATTTTCATTTTCTGATTTTTATAAATAATTATAAAAATGTCACATTACTTTTATTTTAAAATATTTGTATGGAAGATAATAAAAATAAAAATAATATTTTTTTGATGTTTTTTTTAGTAATTTAAAATGCCATATTTTACTATTTTAGTAATTAATTTATGACAAACTATATGTTTTAAATCAAACAAACTCTTAACTTAAATAATTTTTTAAAAATTATACGAGACACAATCTTGATTGAGTTGAAAATACATATAGTACCGTGAAAGTAATTCTTTCAATAAGAGTTAGAGTCTCACCAAGTATTTAGATTATTATATTTTTATTTTATATTTTACAACTTGTAGAAAGAACTTAAAAAAAAGGAAACAAAAAACATGCATTTTAATTTGTGTAAAATAAATAAATAAATTTATATATTGTATTATAATTAAAATGTATAATAAATAAATATTTCTAATATAAATTATATTTTAGATTTATAATGAACAATTTGAATTGTGATATAATTTTTTTAACTATTGATAATTTTTTTAAAAATGATTAAAATTCAATTTAGAGATAAATATACAAATAAAGGAGAGAAAACATTAAAAATATCTAATAAAGAGAGGAGTGTTAAAATTTCCCTCTTCACATGTGTGTTCTAATTTTTTTGAGTAAAGAACCAAGTTTCTCATTAAAATACAGCTATCACCTCTCATTATGAATTTCTTATGGTTGAAAGCAAGATGTATGAATTTCATATGCTCAAATTACATTTGGTGAAGAATTAAATTGCTTACATTGAGAGGAAACACGTTATGTATTCTAACTTATTTAATGAAGAAATAAATTACAAGTAGGTGAACAATATAACAGCAATTTAATATAATATAAATATATGCTACAAGATTCCGTTGGTGAACACGTTTTTTAGGCAGTATATTTGGTGAACCAGGGCCAATGTTTATAGAATGTTGTAATATTTTACCCCACTTTCCTCTCACAGCTACATTACTTAGGGCTACCTTGGCTCTGTTTAGGTAAAATCTTAATGAATCACATTAATGATACTCTAATGTCACTTTCCATTCCAACAACTTATATTTATTTTTTAAACTCGAATTTTATAGTAATAATCCTTTTAAAAACTAAGTATCTGTTTTTTTTAACAACTTCAAACAATTTTTTAGATAAAATAATAATAATATAACATGTTCTCAAGACACAAATGAATTAAAGAAAGTTTTAGAATGTGTTTATATCTTGAAGAACCCTTAATCAATGTTCTCAATGATGTAGTCATTGAGAAAATCTTGATTCCATGCTTACAACCTTGATCTAAACTCGTAAAGAAGAGAACGAAGAAAAACCTACTCTCTATGTAGTGGTTACGATTTTCCCACAATTTGTGGATCACAAAAAACTATGTAATGGGGCAATAATTTTAGGGAGCTAATAACTCATTCTCTTATACACTTTTTCTAACATATTGATTAAAATTAATTAAAAATTACAAGATCACGAATATAACTCATTAAATAAGATATAAAATCTGTAAAATTGTGACTTTCAACAAATTTCAGCCAATAATAAAATACATTTAACAGAATGTGTTAGAAAATATGTTATTACCATTTCTTATAATTTTTATTGCCTACATAAAACAACAGGATACGTCATTACCAAGCATATACTTAACCTATTCTAGACTCATTCACGTTATAAGCCAAAATACCAAATATTCAGCACTTAAGATAATATCTATTTCCACAAGTGATATTATTAGATAATCCAAAGATTATCCAATAATTAAATAGATTCAAACCACAAAAATTCCAATACTCAGTTCTTAAAAAAAAAAACACTTCTGTCAATTACTCAAATGTGATAGATTAGGGTTTAGAGATTTGCAACGAACATTTTCCTTTAATGTTACTGTTACACAGTTGTACCGATGGTAATACACAAGGATACGAGCAATACAAGTATTTGTCAGGAAGAAAGACACATCATATCAAGGTGGTTGCAAGTTGCATTCAATTTAATGATACAGCATTTGACCTGTTGTACGCTAAAAATCCTAGACAAAGACATGGTTGAGGAGGCTATTCAGGGTTTAAATGAAATCAGTATAATATAAGCTACACGACCAGGACGTGCATGGTCCCAGCCTAACTGTACATATGTTACATATAGATTTAAACAAAATTACTATTACTTCTTCCTTGCACCTCCCCAATCTCCTCCAATGTTCATCTTCTATAGACAACAATCATATATTTTAACTAATCCCTGCAGGAGACTGTGAGCTCATTAGACCATATGTATTTTTCTTCCAATATAATTTTTTTTATATCCAAGATTACATTTGTACTTTTGATCTTTTAGTTAAGGGACACAACACAAGTACATAATACCTGTGTCAACTAATGTTGGTGGACAACAACCATATTTGTTTTTTGAAAAGTGAAACTGGTTTTGCAAGGCATTACCAAAGCAGAAAAAACTGTGTGCATAAGCACGAACAAGTCATAAGTGAGTAGTATCATTACTGCAGCCTGAACTCTTGAGAAGATGGTCTTGGTGAAAAGGATCATCTGTACCATGCACAGAACTCAACCTTGGAGAGAAGTTCCACCCTGTCATTTGCTCCAGCTCGTACCCGTTAGATCTCACATTGGAGTCTTCCTGGAACTTCAGGAAGAACATTGATGACCAGTAGTCTCGCGCCAGGTTCTGCACAAGTGGAATCTATAGTTTAGATGAAAAACTATGCAGCCACAACCAGACTAATTTTAATGGACAATTTTAGATCCTCGGGCATAACATAATGTTTTTTAGATATTAAATGCATTTACTTTTTCATTAAATATTTTCTTTATCAAGTGTTAGGAGGACGCTATGTGAGGGTATAACATTACTCAATTTAAATCAAGGGTGTCTTGACAAATTGTTTTGAACCTATGGAGCTTACTGTTCTCATCAGCTGAATGATCTCGTTAAGTGCGTTATGGAAGAGATCCGGGCGTGCGAGGTTGGACGTTGACAAAATTTCTTGTCTGCTTCTATGAGAGATGTTCACCTCCATAGCCGCACCTGTAAAATTACATTGTAGCAAATGTTAAAGAAAGCGCCTCAAATTTGGAAGGAAAGATTGCAAGCAAGTGACTGTGTTCTATAGTTATTGGTACTTCAAATCATTCACTGGAACCCCATAGATGAGACATGCCACTGTGTCTAAATCAAATAGCTGTGTTCATAAAAGGATGGAGAGAGAACTGATCTTAAGATTTTGAGTATGGCAAAAACAAGGGAAAGGATGAAAGATGGAAGACACCTAGAATTACAAACCTGCGACTATGTATTTCTCAATAATATGTCGTGCCATATAGATTCTTCTTACACAGTCATCGTTGGGTATTTTACTAAGCTCATATACTTCATCAAAGAAGTGCACACTCTCCCCAGCCAAGCAACTGTAAATATGTTAAAAGTTAAAACAATATTACTTTTTTTTAGTTGAAACAAAGATAACATTTTTTCTACATTCTTTACTTCATTTTTTATGTTTAGGTTCAAAACTTTCTGGACCTTGTGGGACAAGAGTAAAAAGGATTCATTCTTCTCAACCAGGATTCCATTATGCAAATTAAACATCTATTATCTTCCATTTAATGTGTAGAAAATATTACCCATTTTGAAAGAATTGCTTCTCTTAAATAAGTCATTTCTTACAAGTCCTCGAGAGAAACCATAATTCCTACAAATGTCTGCCAACATACTGGAGTACACAGAGAAGGATATTTTACCTATCAGCAAATGCCATAAAAGACTGCCGGAATCTCTTATTCAAGAGAAGCTTATCCAATGGTTCATTAGGATCTATCCTTGAAATTGGTTCACTTTGTGCTAATACCCCACTATCAGGTATACCCAGAGCTTGGCTCATTGTGCGAAATTCTCTGGATTCTCTTCTCCTCAAGCTGATTTGTGAGAGAAGTGGTTGTGAACTTGATATTGAAAAGAAAGCGACCACAAGTATGCTAGCCTTTAAATAAAACCAACGTAGGATGGAAGTAAATAAAAGGTTCACAAAGTAATGACTTGGATTTTAACTTTCAATCTATTAAAAATTTCTGTCATTTCATAGTTTTACAACAGAAGAAGCGGTAGGAAAGCATACCACAACTAAAAGCAGAAATCTGGAGGCAACTTGAAGCCATGAGATATTGTCATAAATTTCATTTAGTATGTAAGCAGTAACCCACACAGCTGCCAGAATAAATGAGCAAAGGTTGCATTATAGAGGTCACCAAGATAAGTCATCCAGAAAATATCCAAGCTCATATTTTATAACAATGGTTTGAAAATAACTAAGTGGATATAGGATCAACCAATGCATAGTGAATATCAGTCGTTTTTAGTACAGCAACAAGCCATAGTTAAATTTGATTAAAAGATTGTGGCTAATTAAGAGATAACATAGTATAGAATCTCTTTTCAGAAAGTAAACTATATTGTATTTAGAGTAAAGCTTCTGCAAAACTAGTTCCCTAAGCACACTACTTAAAGAATATGTGACATCTATAGCATTTGAAAATATATGCATTGATGACTTAACACTGATTTTGACAGATTTTTTAACTTTAATGTTACTCATTTAGATAGGAAATATATTTGCTGATAACCTGAATAATTATCGACTTAATGATGAATTCAGTAACCTTAATAAGTACAGGTTAGTATGAAGCTAGGAACATTGAAATAAATAGAGAAATAAAGGAGTTTCTTATAAAACCTAGGAAAAAGTGTACCAATGGACACAGCTGATACAAGTATTCCCCGCCAGAGGTCTTTGAGTTCATCAAACCTGAACTCTATATGATGAACAGCAGCTGTAACCCCAACCAAAATGGCAACATACAATGAATGGAGGCATACAACTGGGATGGTCCATTGAGCTCTCATATGACAGCGACTACTTAGAGGCTTCATCAAATGGATAACTAGAGAATAAATGAATAGTTTTATTAGAAATAAATAGTGGAAAGAAAGTAAACAAAAACGATGGGAGTAGGGAAAGAAACGGGAGTGGGTTTTTGTAAGCATTTCCAGAAATCCCATAAGATGTTGAGAAAATCATGGACACAAAGCCGAAACACTTAAATGTAATAGCTGAGTCAATAGGAGATAAAGTCCAGCAAAATTTTGAAATATTAGATAAAAAAAATGCAGTTCTATGGACAAAAATGATAAATTTACACGCTACCTCTACTTCAAGTACTAAATTCTATGTTATAAAAAGTACAGCAATAAGTATAATAAAATTAATTCAGATTCTTACCAGCAGCAGCAGCAATCCAGGGAAGTAGAATAAGTGGAAGAAAAATATACGATTTTATCAGTGGTAAACGCCTCCTGAAAGATCAATAAAGAAAGAAATCGAACACACAAATCATAAATGGATGCTAACTCCTTTAGCACTGGTCAAGAATTGCAGTGAGTACTTAAAAAACTACAAAAAATAAAATAAAATAAAATTATAGCTTCTTGAAGTAACAAGCAGAGTGCCAATTAATTACAGTCAATAATGCCTACAAACAATTGTATCAGTAAAAAATTTACAAGCCTCCATGAGTTCAAGTGATTAATAGTTTCACCAGTGAAAACCAATTAGACAAACAGAATGTTATGATAATACATTCAACAGGTTGTTTGCTATGTGCTGTGGTTATGGTAAATACTGACTAACTGCTTTAAGCTATGGATGATGAACTTTAGGGTGCATTTGGAAGAACTTATTTACAGTTTATTTGGTCTTATCTCATGACATAAGCTCTTGTATAAGTGTTTGAGAAAACCTATGGAAATAGCTTATGATCTATTCATAAGTTGTTTTAAGCTTAATTCGCTAAATTGTCAGGATAACTTATGAAAACAGCTTACAACTTTTATAAAAAGAGTTTAATCCTATTTCCTCTTTGATTAAAGAAATGGCTTATACATAAGTGCTTACTGCCTACATGATAAACAATTATCCAATACACACTTAATTTAGTTGTTTACAACTTTACGCAAACGCACCCTTAAGCCATCTTGTTAGCTTGAATGGTTAATGGGTACAGAGGTAGCAACTTGCACCAATGTGGCCTAAAAACTCAATATCAAGTTGTCACTTACTTGACGAAGATAAAATATAATTGTGAAGCTTGTGTTATGCGACAGCTCAACAGCAAACCAAACCCTAGTGGAGCTTCACCCCAGACTGAAAATAAACAGGAAAAGCATGGTTAAACTAACAAATATTCACCTTTTCAATAATTAAGTATAAACAAGTCAGAAAAGATGGCAAAAAGAAGGACAACCTCCCCATAGGTAGCACGATTGCAACCAATGTCTCTTTCCAATTTTCAAGAAATTATTTGACATCTGCATAAAAAAACAAAATACAGTCCCTAAGCTTGGGCTTATAAAAAAAAAAAAGAAGAGAAAAACAATCCCTAAGTTTGAGAACAAGGCAATGTTGAGCTGATACTGCAGTAACGCCGAACAACTAGAATCGGGAATTTTTTTAAGTTGTCATAGAAAACAACTAGACAAAAAGAACTTATTTACCACAAGAGATAGAAGAAGGTTGAAGCTGGCAACAACTTGAATTACAGGAATCCAGAAGCCACTGCCTTTGGTACGAGGAGCCTTGTGAACTAGGAAGGGAAATATTGACCACAAGAGAAGCCTGAAAGATAGAAGCCAACCAATAGCATGTGCATAAGAAAAAACAAATCCATTTTGAAACGAATGATTCTATAAAGGACAAACTAAATCACCCAACATAGGAAACACCCTTAATGAATAAGCAGATCAGGTATGGGAAAAAAACAGTTTTTGATTGATGGGCATGGTGGGAAACAAAGGGGTTAATTAAGGGTATTGTTAATGAGAGGTGAAAATTGTTAGGGTCATAAGATCAAACAGGTATAGTGGGGAATTGGGCAGAATAAGAAAGAGGCAATTGGGGCAATTAAGAGAAGCTTACACAGTGAAGGAAAGAATGGATAGGGCAATGGCAACGTAGTCACTGGGGCAGCCTCCTTCCACGGCACAGGTCGCCATTTTATCATTTCACTCATACTTCACTCTTCACACTTTCATTCAATCCAACACTCATACTTTTCACTCTTCACACTTTCATTCAATCCAAGGTCAACATAGTTCTTCACTTCCACGTCATTTTCTTTCACACTTAGTATGCTTCGGAATTTCCCAAGATATCACTGTGTTTTTTAAGACTTGTTTCATTTTACAAATCCCAATCAAAGTGTTCAAGGCCTTGACGTGCACACTTCCATTCATAATTAGTTACTCATGGGTTAAAAGAAAATCATTTAAGACAGTTTTAACTAAAAAAACAAACAGAAAATGGGTTAATTTAATGGTATTTTATTTATTAATAATTTGTATTTTTTTAAAATTATTTTCACTTGTCAACTTATTATTTTTCTTTATCACTACTTTTACCTTAATTAATTATTGTGTAGAGAGATAATAATGATATGTAGTTTATCTTATTAATTTATGACTAATCATTTTTTCTATTTTTATACAAGGAAGAATTTGTCTTTTTAATTTATAATATTATTATTTAATTAAATAAAAATAATTAAGAATATTTTGATAAAAAATTAATGCAAGAAATAATTTAAAATGAGTCTTATAAAAAATATATTTTTTAAAATATTTCTATATACGTCAACAAAAGTAACATTTTTTTTCTTCAAGTACCATCTTTTGAAAACAATTAAGTTTCCAACAAAAGTTATAAATATAAATACTTTTCAAGAAAGATTAACTTTTTACTATACTCAACCCAATTGATTATTAAAAAAGTATTTGTTATGATGAATATAAAAATTATTTAATATATGTAATAAGAAGGATACAAATTTAGATCACTATTAAAAAAATTTAAAGTTTATTATAAAATAATTAATTATAAAATTTTAAAATCAATAGTTATTTTGTAGTTAATTTCTAGTAAAAATAATTAGCTATAAAATTATTATAACATTGGTGGTAGCATGAAATAAGTAGCAAATTAACTAAGAAAATAATCTTAGTTAATTTGTAGTAAATTTTAAAAATTTGTAGTTATTTTTTATCTAATTTGTAGTAATAAGAAGTATAAATGAATATAACTTAAATTTAACTAGGAAAAATAATATTCTACTTAATTAATTAGGATTTAGCTACTAATTTAAATGATAGTTAAAATTAGTATCAAAATAATTTTTTTTTTAATAGATACAATTCTAATAAAATTATTTACGTTAATTCTTAAAGTTAAGCAATTTGAAAATACATGTGAAACAAATAAATTCTTCTAAATTTTTATAAAAATTATTTATATAAGCAATTATCACTAACGTTGCTTAATAAAAACAATTTTTTAAAGTCAAAATGAGAATTTCTATGAACTAAAAGATAAAATAGGACTAATAATCAAATATTCATTTTCGAACCTCCTACACTACTCATAATTTTTAAGATAAAAGAAAATTTAAAGAACAAAATTTTAAGTGCATTATTTTAGAATTTTTAATGTTGATGTTATTTTTTTAAAACTAAAACTAGAGTTTCAGTAACTTGTAGAATAAAATTTGACGAGATAAAATCCTAATTTTAATTAAAAAATAACACTGAAAATACTAAATACATCGATTGTACTTAATTGTTTATTTGGTATATATTGTAGTTAAGATTTGTACATGAAATTGAATTTCATTTGCAATATTCACATTCGTCTTCAATCTAACGCAGGTTCTTATAGCTTGTATGTGACCTGAATTTGGTATTGGATGTACGTAATTAAAAAACGAATATAGTTGTAAACGCACACGTACGGTTAAGCATTTAGTTTATACGTCATGAGATCATGGTATAGAACATTTACGTGTATTCAATCTAAAATTCCAAATCAAACCATCACCATAATAACCAAACTAGCATGGTCAGCAACAATAATATTCTGGTGTAAATAAATATAATCCCATAACATCCAGAACGATCAAGTTGTGATTGTGACCTTTAAATTAATGGAAGTAAAGATTGGCAAAGGGTCGTAGTTGAATATATAATATAGCAATAACAGATGATGATAATTATATTTATATATATGTTATATATATCATTAAACAAAAATAGGGGTATTGAAACATGTAATATGTGCTTAATTTCTTCATTAGCAAAAAGGTTGTCATTGATTCATGGAAGTTTTTGGATGTTGCGGTTTTATAAATATATAGCACGATGATACATGAAACAACTAGAAGCTAAACGAAGACTGCACTATATATTATTTTTTCGTTCTACTTCACCCATGTCGTGTCCTCCTCAGAAGATCGAAAAGTAGTGATGAATATAAATCAATTGCATGTGGCATCAAGGACACGTCCTTATATATATATCCCTTGTCTAAGGGCCAAAGCAAAACCATTTTTTCTGCAAGTACACAATTAATTATCATCATCAACAACAACAACACAAATTTAATTATAAAATGAAACAATTGAATTATATTATATTATATTAATTACCTTTGATGAATTGGAATTGCTCTTGGATTTTTGTTGACCCTTGCGGTTGCGAGAATCATGTCTTCGCTGAGAAGGAAATCGACCCGATGCGGAGGCAATTTTCTTCTCATCCCTGGCTTTGTTGAATATAACAGTGAATCCTTCAGCTGAAGCAGGATCATTCACATCCCATTCCCCAAACTTGGGTAAAGGCTTTCCTTGTTGTTCATCGTACTGCATATTTCCATGCACGTACAAATGTGCATGTGTATACAACAAACAATATCATTCATTTATTATATTTCATATCATCCACAACAAACACAATAATTCATGTATATCATTCAATCCAGCTATTTTGTTTTTGTTCTTAAAGAAAATAAGAGAATCTAAATTAGTCTTAGAAATGACATAACCAAAAAAGTCTACATGATTTGCAATGCATAGAGATTGACAGGGTGATGAAGATCACAAATTAAAGAAGATCATACCGAAGCCATGAGATTGAAGCTTTGTGATAATATTCAACAAAACCGGAAATTCTGAGGAAAATTAATAGACACCTAAGAAGATGAAACACAAGGGAATTGAAGAAGTGAAATTGAATGTGAAAATGAATGCATCACTTTATAAAAAAAAAAAAGCTATTCAGGAAGAGGAAACGAAGTGCAACGCAAATTAGCTGTTGGGTTTGCGTGGCCAACTCAATCCAAAACACGGGTTATTTAAATATCTACATTTTTATGTTAACAATAGCACAACCCAAATAATAGTTAACTATTTACGGTAAATAAATTGACCCAGCCAATTTGAGCTTTATCAAAATTTTTAATTACTTTTTTTTAAGTACTTTATAACTTTTAAAAAATATATACATTCTATCATTTTTCTAAAAATAGATGCATGGGACGGTTTATAAGATTGGAAGTTTCTCTCTCGGTATTTTATATATATATATATATATATATATATATATATATATATATATATATATATATATATATATATATATATATATATATATATATATATATATATATAAAAGTTACTTATTTTTTGGTTTTTCATCCTCATCATAAGTTATTTTTCATTAACTTTATTTTTTTAATCTAACAAAAAAGATATTATTAATTATAAATATACTAGATTGTAGTATATATATAGTGAAAATACTTCTTTTTGTAAGAAAATAATATTGGATTAAGATTAAAAATAATAGACCTTTAAAATTAAAATTTAATTATAAATACCCCTTATAAGAATATTACTACTATTATGACAAATGGTGGTAGGATGACGATAGTGGTGGAAATGATGATGATAATGGGACAACAATGATAAAGATAGTGTTAGGGTGGCAATAGGGTGATAGAGACGGTGACAATGACAGTACAAAAACAATAATGATAATATTAACAATGACGGTGGTAAAGACAATAACAATGAAAGTGGTGAAAATAACAACAATGACAATGGTAAGGGTAGCCGCAACAATAGTGATGGTGAAGTGAGTATTAGTAGTGACATCGACCACGGCTAAGTAATGGTGGTAGTAGCAATAGTTGTAGTCATGAGAGTAGAAGGAGTAGAGTGACACAACATTGGTTACGATGTTTATAATTGAATTTTAATTTTAATCCAATAATTATTATTATTTACTTTTTTTCCCGTATAAGCATGTATTCTCTGTAATGGTCATATATATATATATATTCTTTGTAGCATGCTATTTTGTTCTATAAAAGAAGAAAATAAATCTAAATCTTAAGAAATGAGATAACCAAAAGTTTACATGTACTGCAGCGCATGGTAATTGAAAAGACGGAGATGGATATACAAAAAGATCATGCACACTGAAACCATGAAAATGAAGTTTTGTAATATTCAGCAAAACTATAAATTTTGAGAAAACTAAGTAAACACCTAAAAGAGAATTTAATGCTAACTAGCAACTCGTCCAAAACACCAGTGATATATATATATAAGATAAAAATACTTAATTACTATAAGAAATAAAATCAATAAATATTGATTATTTAATATTATTTGAATAATCAAAATTAAAAGATAAATATTGATGATCTTTTTTACTAATCGTCTCATACTCTTGACCATAAAATATATAATTTATATGATCAAAATTGATTATTCACATTTTTAAAACAAGAACTATTTTCATTAAATATATCTTTTATATAAAAAAGGAATCGACTTAAATAATCTTGCACGTATACATGCGCCACACATTAATCTCCAATAACCTTGTTACCGTAACAAAATCACAGTGATCTATTTACAATAAATAAATTTAGATGGTTATCCATAAAATGCAAACAAAAACACAAATTTGAGTTTTCCTTGAAATGTAGAGAGAAATGAGTTGTCCTTCAATTGGTCTCTCTATCTTCATTCTTATTCACTGCTTGAGATATAAATGAGTCACTATTAAAATCTTTCTACATTTTTATTACATTAACAAGCGAAAAAATTCATCTACCTATTTTCTACCCACAACATCCTTTAGTATTGAAACAACTGTAGGCCAATACAATGGACAGGCTTCGTCTGTAAAAAAAGAAGGCTGCCAAAAAATGAGCCCAAACATTGAAAAGGCCAGAATCTCTGAATCCCTAAAATGTGATTGCAGAGAACAAATAGTGCGAGACTAAAGAAAAAACAGGTTAGGCTTCATTAAGAAGCAAAAAGAAAGGCATGAATAAAAAGGGGAAATGTTATATCTATAATACAATTTGCAGACGCGGGACATTCAATGTTGAGCAGTCCAGGTAGGTTTGATCACAAGATCGTCCCAAGTAGCCATATATGCATGATAAGCAAATAACCAATAAGTCCTAATCTTGCTCTGGGACGATTCATCAGAACCCGACCACCAGATACCCTGCATAGGGAAATTAAGTTCCAATTTCATTGTGTTTGATAAAATTTAAAATAAATGAAAACTGCAACAGCAAATTAGTGTTGAAATTTCAATGATGAAAAATAAAAACATTGAATTTGCAATGTCTGAAAATGCTTTCATTTAAAGTATTGAAATTCAATTAAAAGGAACTATTTGCATTAATATAATAGAGATGAATTTACTAAATTATCGTTTAATGATTTATTAAAAAATGGTTGCTATAGTGCTAATGAATACATTTAGTGATCTCTCATATTAAATGATTTCAGGAATCAGCAGTTTTATCCTTAAACAAATTAAACAACAACAATAAATCAATTTCAATTATTCAGGGCTGAATACTAAAAGTGAGTTTATAAAAAAATCTATAGCCCAATATTCCAAGGAAAATGTCATTAGGAGTATGGTGATTTGATGCTATGAGAAAGATATTTTTTTTCCCTAAATAATATGAAGCATTTAATTTTGTCCTATAGAATGAAGCCATTTTAACAGTCTAGTACGTGCTTTCATTTAAGGCTCTCCAAAACCATGGATCTTTAGCATCTTCTAGGCCGTACTACTATCATCTTAAGGATTTTAGATCTTCTGCTTTCAACAGTTCAACGTAAGGCCATCAATTTTACATGTTAAAAAGCTGAAACAAGCAATTTCTAGTACTCATTCTTTTTACCATTGGTAAAAAACAAGTATAACAAAATAGCAAGCAATTTACCAGAGTCCATCAATACGATCTGCTATGAGCTTTCCCTGTTTCGGTACAATTCCAGAAGTGTTCAGAGACTTGAATAAGTGACCTGCAAAGTAATATAGAATTAGGTCTTCAAATTTCCAAATCAAACAATTCACAGTAATGAGAAACTCATAATTACTTTTATCATCATCCTTATCTGCCCTGTTTATCAAATTAGCAGACTCCTCATTAATATCAAGTGCAAGATGGTCAGCAGATCCTTTTCGCATATTCCGCACGTGAGCAGCCGATGGGACAGGAGATATTGCTTTCTTGCCCCGTGATCCCTGTGTAAAGAGGCAAACACTTTACATATGCATTTCCCTTGATCACTTTAATACTTTCAGAATGCATCATAATCAATTAATAAAAGATAAAACAAGATATAATCAACCAGAAATCAAATAAAGCTCCAATATGTATAGGGGAAAAATAAGTAAATAACCCTTCAAAACGAACTTCTAGTTCATCTGCATTTAGTCAAGAAAAAAATAAAGCACCGCCAGACATATCTATTTGACATATTTCAAAAGCAATTTACAAAGACAAAGACAAGTGTCAACTAAAGTCACATGAAACCATCCATATTATGTCAGGAAAAGGATCACAGAAAATGTTTTTCATTTAAAAAAAATTATGAATCATTGAATAATCATTTCAACTTAAATAGCCCAGCAGACCCACTACTGATATCGCATCATGTAAGAAATTTATGCTTAGAAAACTAGTTAAAATTTACCACCTCTTCAACTTCAACTATC
The DNA here is from genome assembly GCA_025330945.1 of Mucuna pruriens. NCBI lineage: Eukaryota > Viridiplantae > Streptophyta > Magnoliopsida > Fabales > Fabaceae > Mucuna > Mucuna pruriens. Next base: position 1,074,356 of record JAENHJ010000296.1, read on the forward strand.
TCAGACCCAGCAGGTAATGAGGATGCTTCATATATGCCCCTCTCCTGGACAATGTCTGGCTGAGAAGTCCTATCTTGGAGTGAATCTTCAAGTAATTTAACCTTGGTCGTTAATTCATCAATAACCTGCTGACTTCCAACTAACTTAATATCAAGTTCCTGGGCCTTGGATTTTGAATTTTCAGATTCTGAAAGAATGGCAATGATATGCTTTTCCAATGCTGGTACTAATTCCTTCACACCTTTAGATTTTCTATCTACAACCCACTCACCGGCTCCCAAAATATCCATAATTTTTTCTAATACATAGGTGAGCTCAGACAATTCATCCTTGATCGTTTTTGAGTCTTCACAGTTTCTATGGAGTTGTTTGATTTCCTCATTTTGATCCTTAATTTCAAGATCCTTAGCTTCAAGGATCGATTGCAGCTTTTCTTTATCATGAGACAGTGTGTTTATTTGATTATGCAACCTAGTAACACTATCAATAATGTAAAAGAGTTTTTTCATAGGGGCTGAAGTATGTGGCTCCAAATCATCTTCTTCAGACTCTACAATAGGAATTTTGATCCTATCTATCTTGTCAAAGAGATCTCTCACTTGAGATGCTGGAAGAAGGGAGCTTTCTGCCAATGGAAAAAGGAAATCAAGTCATAAACAAGTAAATTAACATATGCAAGTTAAATCAAATCCAATATGATTAAGTCAAGAAACACTTCAAAAAATTTCACCTTCTTCTTTTGCCAACAAAGCATTGTGCATCGTTGAAATCTCAGCCTCTTTTTCCTCCAATTTTTCTTCTAGGGCACGATAACCCTCTAACTTATCCTTAAGCTCAATGCAAGCACTTTGCAGTGATTGAATATCAGACTCCAGTTGCAAAACTCTGTTTTTGTTTAAGTTTCTCTCATCTGTGACTAATTCAAAAGCAACTGCTGTTTCTTTCAATTTATTCTGCAAATCTTCAATTGTTGCATCTACCTGCTCACTTCTAACTCCGAACTGTCTAATCAAAGATTGAGCTTTTCTAGAAGCATTCATCAACTTATGTGTGGCTTCCACGTATTTGCTGTTTTTATGATGCTCTGCTTGTGCATCTGCTTCAAGGTTTAACTTTTCAACCTCAGAAATGTAGTCTGGCTGCCCAAGATTCTTGTCAACTTCACTCTGAAGTGCAATGGCAGAACCAGTGCATGCAGATAGCAATACACTGACATTGTTTTCTAAATTTGCAATAATATTTTCCTGTTCTTCTTTCAACTTTTCCATTGTATTTGCTTCTTCTTTCATAATTTCCATGTTCTCCATAACGGTCATTGAGATGGTCTCTGTTTCCAGTAGTTTTTCATGGAGAGGAGAAATAAACTCATCCAGACAATCCGAAAATTCATCAAACTTATCTGCAACGTGTTTGTTTCTCAACTGAAACCCTTTCACAATCTTTCCAAATGATGAGATTATGGTATCAATATCAGCACCATCAATCTCTGTATTGTCCAGTTCAACTTCAAAATTTTCAAGGCCACCCAATAATGTTTCCCTCACAAGTGGATTTTCCTGGAACATACAACACCACCTATTAAGAAAAATAGATACAGTGATAATATTTGAAACAACACATATCTGATAGCCCTGTGTAATTTTCTTATCTGTACACACTTCAAAGCATTATGCATTAATCACCATCAAATTTTCCAATTATATGTCGATGCATATATGTTACTGGTCAGAAGACTTGGACAGCATATATGCATAGGTTTATTCAGTATTGAATGCACAAACAGGAGGAAATAAAAACAACCAAAAGAGGGTGGTAACAATATTACCTCCATCACAAGCTGTTCCTTTGAATCCAATGCAGCCATGGCAACATTATCTCTTATTTTGTTCAGAATGAGATTCATATTCTTCAGGGTCTCAAATTTCCTCTCAAAGCATTGTTTTATTCTGGGAAATATAGTAGTGTCTTTCATAAGCACCTGAAGATCATTAAGGAGTCCAATGAGCTGTAGGGACCTGTTTTCTAAGCTGCCATTCTTTCCAGCTAATTCGTCCATGCATGAATTTAACTTAAAACCAAGTGAAGATATCTCTTGTTTCGCAATTTTATTTGCATCTTCTAAAGCAGAAATATCATCTTGCGCCTTTGATAATGCATCCTCCAGTGATTTTATAGTTGCAGAGGCACCTACCAAATTGCTAGCATGATTTTCAGCTTCATCTTGCAGCTTCTTCAATTCATTTTCCATGTCAGTCTTGACAACTTGATCAGCATTATACTTTTCAGTCAATAAATTGACATTACCCTCAATCTGAGATAGTTTATCTTCTAGATCCTTTATGGTCCGGCTGGCCTCTGCCAGTTTGCTTGTTTGGCTGGCTGCTTCATCTTTAACACTCTCTAACAATTTGCTAGCAAGATTTTCAGCTTCATCTTGCAGCTTCTTCAATTCGTTTTCCATGTCAGTCTTGACAACTTGATCAGCATTATACTTTTCTGTCAATAAAATGACATTACCCTCAACCTGAGATAGTTTATCTTCTAGATCCTTTATGGTCCTGCTGGCCTCTGCCAGTTTGCTTGTTTGGCTGTCTGCTTCATCTTTAACACTCTCTAACTCTCTCTCTACAGCAACTCTGCTAACTTGAGCCTGCTCTTTCTCTCTAGAAAGAACAGAAATATCTTTTTCTGCTTGTGATAAGGCATCTTCAAGTGACTTGGTAGTACTACAAACCTCAGCAACTTTTTCTTTAACTTTCTGTAACTCTTCCTCAACTTCTGCTTTCCTGCGTTCTAACTCTGCTTTTTCTTCAGCAAGTTGTGAAACATTGTCATCTGAAGATGATAATTCCTGTTCAAGGGATTTTACAGTTGCTTGGGCTTCTGCTAATTTAATTTCAAGTATACTGGCCTTCTCCTTCACTAGTTGCAACTCTTGTTCTACATGTACCTTAGCATCTTGGAATTCACCGACATAACCAGCAAGCCACTTCACCTTTTCTATTGGTTCATCAAAAACTGGATCAACTGGAAGAACTATACCATCTATACACTCCATCACTTTCTGTAACATGTTATTGCTCTCCATTAAGAACTGTTCAAACTGATTCCTCTCCCTTTTCATTTCCAGAAGATCACCCTCCAGCTTCGGGATGCTTTCCACATCACTGGACAATCTGTTGATCTCATCCCTGTACTCAGAAACTGCAGATTCTTGCTTCTGCAAATCAACCTTCAACTTCTCAATCTCTGAGTTCTTTTCATTTAGAAGACCTTTTAGATTGTCCCTATCTTGAACCAGCCCCTTTCCTTTCTTAACTGCCATGGACAACTTATCCCTAAGCATGGCGGTCTTCTCCTCTGATCGTTCGAGATCTTGCAGCAGAGAACTCCTTTCTTCTTTCAGTGCTATAATTTCCTCAGATGCAACTTTCAACTCATTGGACAGCTTATTCACATCTGATCTAATTAGCATCTCCTCTTCCAGTATGTCTTCATAGAGTATCAATCCCTGATCTCTAACATACAGGAGACTTTGAATCCTTTCAAACAACTCGGCATCAATATGGGGTTCTCTAGAGAAGGGACCACTCTGTTCTTTTATAATTTGAAAGCATAAATCAATAATTGTAGAAGTGCTGGAAGAGATTTGATCAATCCCTTCATCTTCCATGTTCAGGCCACAAAGATCGACTAACATATTCACTATCTGATCCTTCTCCAAAGAAATCTGATGGTTCTTGCCAACAAGCTTGTCATATTTGAACTCCAAATCAGTTAATTCTGACATAAGGTAATCTTTTTCCTGCAATTCCAGCAAAAGAGAAACACTCAACTGATCAATACAGTTACGGGATGCTTCCTTGATTGTGGAAATTTCTTCCTCTAGAGTATGCATGCTGTCCTGGGCCCTGAGAAAAGAATCCATAAGCCAATTTATTTGTGATTCCAAATCATACGATGAAACAGGCTCTGGTAGGTCCACTACAGATAGAGCTTCCTTCAATTTGCATAACTCTAGGAAGGCGTCCTTCAGTGTATGTCTTTCATCCACAAACCATCTTAGTCTCTCGGGCATATCAAACATTTCAGGTTCATCAAGTCTGGCATACGACAAGATTTCTTCCACTTGATCAAAAATTGCATTCTTTTCTAGTAATGAGTTCTGCAGGGATGCAACCATATTTTCACTTTGGGCCAACTCCTCCTTAGCAAGTTCAGCAGCTTGTAGTGCAACTGACTTCTCTTGCAATTCAATTAAACATTTCTCAAGCTCACCGGATTTATCAGCCAGAGACATCTTTAATGAATCTCGCTGCTGTACCAATGCCTTTCCCTTTGTCACTGCCATGCTAAGCTTTTCTTTGGTATTAGCACATTTAACCTTTTCCTGCTCAAGTTCTATTTTCAGATTTCCAAGTTCAGTATTTAATGTCCCTATCATCACCTTTTCCTTGTCAAGCTCGTCAACCAGCTTCCGGTTTTCATGTTCTAACTGAGCCAGTTTTTCAACCAATTCTGTTTCCTTTCTTTTGAGCTCCAGTAACCCACCACGAGCATCAGCAAGTATGTTCCCATATTCCTGCTCTTTAGTATCCAAGCCTACCTCAGAGAAAGATTGGCCCAGTTGATAAATTTCAGAAAGAATCTGATTATACTTTTCAATTAAATGCGTAGTGCCTTCCTCAATATAAACTATTTTCCCTCTAATAGAATCATCCAATACTTGCTCTCGAGTAACAACTGTTGCCAGAGAATGTATCGTCTTATCTATCACAATCTCAGCATTACGATCCTTTTCAAGCTGAGCTTCATATGAAACCTGCAAGCTTTCATTAGATACCATTAATTGGGCAAGCTTTGCATTAAGACCCTCTATCTCATGGTCCTTCATAGATAGATGTTGGCGAAGATCACTTATAGTGGTTTCACTGTTTGACCGTTCTTCTGAAGCGGTTTTCACAAACTCCAAACATTCTTCTATCATCTCCCTCAATGGAACATCAGTCACTTCCCTATCTCCAACCTCAGCTTCATTCTGCTGACCACTGAGAGTCTTTAGCTGAAAATGAAGATTGAACACTCCTCGAGAAACAGTTTTTCTTTCTTCCTGCTCAACCCAAAAAAAGAAATGATGAGTACTAAACCACAAATTCAAGCTGTGCTAACTAAAACTATTCTTAATACAAACCACAAACCTGGTATTCCTCCACAATACTTTCTCTCTCGGAAACAGCTTTTTCCAGCTGGACTGGGGAGGAAGCATCTCCCACTCCATTGCCCAATTCAACAAAATGACTCTCTTGTTGATGCATAAGTTGATCTTCCTCCAACCTGTCATTGTCGTCTTTTGCATTTGAAACTTCTTCCTCCTTGGGCCTACCATCAAACGAGATTAACTCATCAGGGCAATCAACAAACATGTCATCTTTGGCAGTATCCTCTGTAGATTTTCCATCTTCATGCTCCCCAGAAACTCCATCCTCTGTAGATTCTTCCTCCTTTTCCCCCTGCTTCACTCACTCGCATTAATTGAAAAACAATTTTCATAGCTTAGGTAATTAATAATAGGTAACAGGGTAAGTACCTGATCTTGATATGTATCAGTGTTTGATTCGTCATCCACATTTGATTCGTCGTGCCCCACACGAGGACCCGAATCCGATTCCGCTTCAGAAACCTGCTCCGCTACGTGATTCTCAGACATCTCAACATTCAAATTCCTCACTCCCAAACAAGATTTGGATCTGCAGTTTCTATTTCTTCTTTAAAAAATAAATTACAATACATAAAAGATAACTTCAAAAGCTTTAAAACCAAAATCAAATCTCGACAAATCAATTGAATCTAAAATCAAGCAAACGAGTCTGAATATTTATTTTCAAAAAGAGAAACCCTAAAATGAAATTGACTTCCAAAACCTGAAATAGCAGAGTGAGAGCGAAACAAACTGTAAATGCGCACCTGTTAAGATGACGAATTTCGGATTGAAAGAAAAGTTAAATTTAGGAGATTTTTATTATTTTTTAATTTTTATTTAGTTATTATGGTTTAGGATTGATCACTAGAGATCCTGAAAGTGCTATTTCGTATAAACGGCAACGTTGCGAGACTCGTCGTTGACCACTCTGCTGTTATCATACTTTGGATTTGGTATGGATAAATTAGAATTGGGTTATTTATTTAAAATTTAAGTAAATTCCTTTTGTTAAAAATAATTTTATTGTCATTTATTGCTACTACACACTCTTTTGACTTTTTCCCTCTTTTTCCTTTTGGCGTTTTTTTGGTAACCGGTCTTGTCTTGTCTTTCGATGCTTTCAATGGATTGGATTGACTGGTATGGCGTACTTGTTCAAATTTAATTAATTAGCCTATTAGTATAAAATATGTTTCAATCTCAATAAGTCACTGATCATTAATAATAATAATAAATATAAATGCCCAGCTTAGATGATGAAAAATCTCCTCTCATTAATGTTGCATCTTGAATATCTCTTAATAATATTTCACCGAATCTATGGTTCACTATTTATGCTCCTCTTCAACAATTACAAGCAAATTGTCGTTCCCGTGTCAAACTCAAATATATCAAACTTCATGGCCAAATTTTTTTAACTTCAACTCTGTTATGATGTAAGCCCCCATATCATATATAATTATATATTACAATCGTTTTACAATATATGTTAAATTGAAGCCTAGAAAATTAAGGAACAAAATCATATAGAAAGTCGATGACTTCAAAAGTTGAAGCATTTCGATCTTCCACCAAGAATTACAAGAATGCCGTGGTACTATGATAGGAGTAGGAACAAAAATGGGTAGGTGAAATTTTAAAAGAAAGACAGCTGTGTTTAAGCACAATATAAATCTAGATTCAAACTTCTGTGCAAAAATTCAAAGACAACACGTCATAAAACATAAACGCGTTCCCATACTTTCAACACCTAAATGCTTAAGCTTTTAAGATAATTAATTCATAATTCATGAAATAATATCAAAGATATAATAAAATCGTATATTTATCTGTTTTCTACATCTCAACCTTTTCTAACAGTCTATTATCCATACATATAATATTTTAAAGTACATAAAAGAAATTCATACTACTTGGCACCAATAATTAAATTAACCTCTGATGATTTTGCACCCGTTAACATTTCAAACATACAATACAATCACACAGAACAGATTCATCTTTTCTCAATATCAGTCTGTGTGAACAAGTAACATACAAGAAGATTTAGCTTAATGGAGGATCCTCATACAAGGATTTCCAAGTTAATTGCAAGAACAATGTCTACAATGGAGATATATCACAGGAGTAAGAAGAATGGTTTTTCTGGGCTAAAAATCCAGAAATTTCTCTTACCAGAACTGTGATTAAATGACCAGAGTATTTTCTTTTTTTACCAGACTCTATTCACATTTGCAGTCCGGAATTTCCTATCTGTACATTTTTCTTCTTATAGAGAATTAAATGAGGTATTCATAATACATTAGGAAAAGTGCATCAGGGTGATCTTTAGGAAGCTTGCTGATGTAGAGGTAAAAACGCAACAAGTCCTCCTTAGAAACTGTTTCAGCATCAACAACATCATCATCACAAGTTAACACCCATAGATCCTCAGAATTAACTCTCCTCAAGCTACCACGGCAAAAAGGACAAGACTCTGACTTTCGGTTCCTGCAGGTTGAACAAGTCCAGCACAAGAGTCAAAATAATGAACAATTGGCAATGGCATATAAATTTGAAGGTTGACAATATGGGATATAAAAACAAATGTTATTGATTACCACTTGCGGTAGCATTTAATACACATGGCATGGCAGCAACCAGGTAAAACCATTTTGGTGCAAGGCTCTAAGCAAATCCCACATTCATCTTCTCTTTGCAAATCAACATTGGTTAATAATTTCCCACCTTCTTCAATAACCTTCTTGCCATAACTTGAACCTTGTATGCTTGATTGCCCTTCTTCCAAAACTTCCAACTTCTCCAAACTACCATGAAGCCGCTGGAGAGATGGCAATATAACGGCTAAAAGTTCAATTTATAAACAATGTGAAGAATAGTCAGAGATGGCAGCCATAAATTGATTAAGCTTTTTATTCAATAAAAATAATGAAGTTTTTTTTTTCTGCAAGTCAAACATTCACGCACCATAAAAGTCCCCAATTGTAGCCTTCCTTCCATGAGTAGACATGTTTGATCTACCATCATTGTGCACCTTTGGTAATTATGAGAGCAACAACAGCAAAGGAGAAACATGAATCAATTTGTATAGCCTATAGCTATTATTGTCCAAAAAAGAGTGAAAGAGAAAGAAAAAGATAGATAGATAAATACCTTGTATATAAGTATGTGGAAGAGGTTGAGATACCTATGGAGAAAGCCTGCACAAGAACAATCCATCCATTGTAGAAATAACAGGAAGAGAGGAGCCAAGTGATTGTAAACCAATTTCATTTGAAGAAGAGTCCCACCCTTGGTTCTGGGAATTGCAGCAGCCCTAGAGGCCACAACACACAATCCAAATTCATAAGTGATAAACAAATTCCTATTACTAGTAACAAATTCAGTGGACTTATTTATGAGTTGATTATGTTCCTATGAATCGATTACAAAACAATTAAAGGGCAATAAACAGCCATCATATATACATGTTTCGTAGTACCCAAAAACATGAAGATAAAAAAGGAAAGTTAATAAATTGGAGGACTCACAAAGCATTGGCATGGTGTATATCAGCCTCCAGTGCTTTGAGAGAATCGTGGTAAGGTAAACGGGAAAGGTGGTACGGAATCATTGCCATCTTTCCCTCTCAACTCAACGCAACGCAACACAACGCAACAGGGTCACAGAACAAAGAGAAAGAGAGAGAGAAAACGATTCCTCGTTCTAAGAGACTCAGTGAAGAGTGATTCAATAATCTTGAGTTCAGTTGAGGAAGCTTTTCCTAATTCCCAACGAAAAGGAAAATGGAGAAACAAAGAGAACAAAAAGTAGGGCTTTTGAAAGTTTGAAGCTTTTAGGAGGATATATGAAGAGAGAGTGTGGTTTTGGTTCTTGGGTGTTGCGGTGGGTGAGGTAAGGAATGCCGTAACACAAACGATGCGTTGCGTATTCACTTCTTTCCCATAATCAGGTCATACCTACGACTACCACTACCACACCATACGATATACATACGATGCTACCGCAACCATACGATATACCACACAAAACTTGTCTAATAAATTTTATGTGAATAAAATAAAGCATACTAATAACAATTCATGCTGAATAAGTTTTATACAGTTAAGTAAGAGAGTTTAATAATTATGGATTCTAATATTTATATTATTAAACTCATTTTTTCATTCTAATATAATATTATAATTTATTTTTATGATTATTATTAAATTTATTGAATTATTTCTATTTTTATTTTTAAAACTATCCTTTCAATATGTTAATTATTAGTGGAAGGATAAGAAATATATGTTAAAAATTTTATAGAATAAGATGATCTAAATAGTTTATATAAATGAGAAGGTGAAATTTAATTTTATATTTTAAAATTATAAAAGAAAATACCAATTATGAATAATTTTTATTAAATATTTAATAAAAAATATTAAAATTTAGTCTATAATAAAATATGTTTGTCTATCCATATCCATGCTACTGATGGTGGGAATCTGAGTGTTGTATAATCTCTGTCCGTTGTATTAAGTACTAATATTATTCTTTCTCTCTCCTCATCTGAGTATGACCATGGCTAACTATCTAGAATTTCTGTCATCGTATTCCATCGTATATCTAATTTTTTAATTTAAATTTAAATATTATACGATTTGTTTTTAAATTTTTCAATGAGAGATTCAACCATTATTATATTAAAACTTCAAATGTGAATAATTGATATCTAATGAAATCCGTTTAATCGGACTAGTAGTAGTTGGTTGCTTAAACATGAATTTTTTATTGATATCAAGAGTTAAATTAAAAAAAAAACATTTTAGTTTTATATTAAATATTTATTGAGTTTAATTTTTACGTATTATACAGAATTCTATATTATTAACTACTAAAATTATTATTAACATCAATTTTAAAATAATTATTATAAAAATTAATAAATTTATAATATACAACAACAATTTATAATTGGAAAACCATGAGAATGATAATTTTGAAAATAAATTGAAAGAATATTATTTTTTTGTTAGAAGTGTTGTATGTAAAATGTATATTAAAAAATAAAAAAAAAATAACATATTAAGAATGTTTGGTCGATCGAGTAAAAATAGTAAAAGATCATTCTCAACATACTATGTTTTAGTAGAAAAAGTTAGTTTGAAGACTTTTATTATTATTATTATTATAAAAAAAATAGGTCACATTATTAATTAAAAATGTAGATAAGTTAAATTGGAAATTTTCAAAAAAGTCTATTTAATATTCAAGAGTTAAATATGCATTTGGTCTCCTTAAAAACTTAAAATAAAAAAAAATGATTTTGGTTTTCATAATTTTATTTTGTTTTATTATTTTAATATTTAAAATCAAAATTTTGTTTTTTACCGTCACATGACATCGATTAACTATCTATTTTTCTAAAGAAAGTTTGTATAGTCATCTCCGGTAGCATGTAATAATTTGTATATATTTTCATGTCAATATGTGATTTAAAAAAAATAAATATTATTTATTTATCCTAAGATATATATGTTAGAAATAAAAATTGATAATTTTGGATTATAAAAAATAAAAAATTAAGGAATTTTTTTTTATAGAGAGTGAAATAAAAATTCTCTTATTTTATAATAACAAAAAACAATGAAATCAAATTTTAAAAAAATAAAAATAAAAAAATTAAGAACCAAAACCAAAATGTATTTATTTTATAAATTTAAAACATAATAAAAGTCCATTAAATACCTTTGGAGGAGGTTTTGAAAACAAGTTGAAGTCGAATAAATCTTCAAATTATCTTTTTCTTTTCATATATAATAATATTTTTACGTGTCTTATCCTCGTCTTTTTGTAAAACACGCATGGGTTGGCTGCTCAATAGAAAAACACTACGTTACCAATGAATATTCTATTGAACTGACATTATATTACATTATTATATTATTTTATTTAGGTACACGGATTAGGTTCATGTGATGTATAATCCATCAATGTAAAGTCAAATCCACTCATATTTTATTTTATTTTAATAAAGATGAGTACACGTTATAATAATATTCATGATTCTTCAAAATATTGGTAATTGCAGATTGTTCTAGCTATATAATATGCTCAATTAATGCGACAGCGACCAAGGATAATTATTGGTAATATTTCAACTTTCAAGAAATCAAGATATTCAAAATTCAAATCATGTAAAGTTTCGGCCCCAAAATGGAGAAACTCACATGTCAAATATTATAAATTTCTCTCCTTCAAATATTATCTTCTTCATTAAATAAATTTTAAAGTAATAAAATTATAAAAATAAAATATCCTAAATATTGAATATTTATCATTAGTTTTAAATTAATATATAATAGTAAAATTTACAGACCAACTTAAAATTTTTTAATATTTAAAAATTATTTAACATGATTTTTAATATTTGAAGAATCATTTATATTTTTTGTTTAAGAAAACTATTAGCGAGAGAGAATAATAGTTAAAAGATAAAATTGATGACTTATTATTAAAAAAAATTCAAAAGGAAAAGCACGAAAATGAAAAGAGGTAAATGATTGAGCAATGAAGAAAAGGTAGAGAAATAGAGGTTTGAGAGAGATATGAAAAGAGCCTCAACGGGATAATATCCAAATCCTATTTTCCAAGCGTAAATCTTTAAAACAAAAATGTATATTTAAATCAATTATAATTTTTGGTTTGGATCAGTTCCCTAATTTTGTTTAGTAGGTGGAATTCAATCAAACCTGATTAGTTTTGAGTTGAGTTGGGGTTAGATTATTGGGTCATAGTTAAAACAATTTTTAAATATAAAAAGTAAAAAAGTATTATCATTATTATTTTAAAATAGGTATATGTTGACTTTTGTAGATTTTAAAATTTTCTAATTCAAAAACTCCATGAAACATAAATTGTATATATTTTCATGTTGATATGGCATCAATGTTTTCACATTTTTATGCACATTGGGGAAATTCCGCACAAGCAAAACATGTTGAAACTTGAAAGTCATTTGTTTTTCTCCTTTAAAACGAGTTGTGTTTTGAACCATTAACATTTTTACTAAGAAATGTGATTCCATTAATAATCATACACATCTATTATCACATAGAATGCAAACAACTTGTTAATTCAAAGTGGTTAAATAGAGAGTAAGAATGATACACTATCATTGGTTGGTTCTAAGATTTGAAGCTATATCGTCACACTAGTGAGTGAGTGTAACTGGTATAAACATATTAGTAGTATGACAATGGAGGAATGGCAAAATGAAATAATGATAAGTATTAAGTAATGTACAAAAGGCACCTTGATATGAAAAAAAGAAAAAGAAAAAGAAAAAGGAAATTATCTGGCTGAGGGAAGGCAACTATTTGACAAGTCAGGGTTCTCAATTTCGAGAAAGCTTTCAAGTAAAGTCTTACGTGAAGATTGTGGCTTTGAACCACCTGAAGATGACAACTTGAGTTGACTTTCTGTCCCTTTTTCAATGTTAGAAGCATCTTGTATAGCCAAAATTACCTCTTGCATCCTTGGCCTCGAGGCACCATGTTGTTCTACACATTGCATGGCAATTTCAGCAACCCTCCAAACTGACTCAGTTTTCACATTCCCCACAAGGGAAGGATCCATGATGCTTATAACATCTCCTTTACGAATTAAGGATCTTGCCTGCAAACACACGTCAAATTTGCATGTGGGCTTGGCATCAAAGTATGGAACAAAATTTCTAACATGTATGTTCCTACCAAAATTAATTACTAAAATACAATTTTGGTCTCTCATCTTATTTTTTTTGTTTCACTTTGATCTTTTAAGTTTTAAAAAAATTATTTTAATATGTTAAAGTATATTTATTGTAAGAAGTTGGTCTTTCTAACAGTTTATTTCATTAATTTGGTTACAGGTGGTGTAATAAATATCACATCCAATGTTAGGATAAAAAACTGACCAACTTGATCTAAAAAATATACTTTAAGGATCAAACTTAATTGCTTCACATTTCACAATCACATGCTATTGTTGTACATGTTCATGGTGTTTCAGCTTCTGGTTTGGCAACCTTAGCTGATGTTATTTTTTCAACTTGGATTGTTGAATAAAGGCAAACATACCCAGTGAACAATATTCATTTCAGGACCATAGTCTTCTGATGAAACAGGCTTTTTTCCTGATATGAGTTCCAGCAGAACAACTCCAAAACTGTACACGTCACTCTTTTCAGTCAATTGCTGATTTGCATAGTACCTGTTAAGGGGTAAAAAATCTGAGCTGAATGTGTTGAGGAGAAATAATATTTTGATGATCATAGACACATATGAGAACCATGGCTTACTCAGGATCCAGGTAACCTACAGTTCCCCTTGCTACACTTGATATGTGTGTCAAATCTTCTTCAGCTAGTCTTGAGAGTCCAAAGTCTGACACTTTTGCTCTCATATTGATGTCTAGGAGAATATTGCTTGTCTTCACGTCGCGGTGAATGATACTAGGATTGCATCCTGTGTGTAAGTATTCAAGGCCTACACAAAAATAAAATTTCTCCTTAACTGTTAACTTGGAAGTGAAATGCTAAAATTACTTGTGGACCAAGAAGCTAGTCATTAGTCAACCTTTAGCTGCATCTTCAGCGATTCGAAGGCGAGCTAACCAATCTAATTGCTTGTGACTTGAACATTCTGTCAAAGCATTAAAATTCATATTATATCATGACACAATTTTTACAACTAGGTAACTAAATGAAGACAAGAGTGTGGAATTAGACCATGAATGTACTCCCTTATAGTGCCATTGTGCATATACTCATAAACCAGAATATGCTGATATTCTTCTTCACAATATCCAATCAGAGGAACCAAGTTTCTGTGATGAATTCTTGATAAGAGGGCTACCTGTATTTGTGACACTACAATCAATCAGCTGAAAATTAAGGTTTTCTCTTATTCTCTTGTTCCCCTCAGCTATTTAACAAATTTATGTTGTAAAGTAAGTCTTCTGCAGTTAGACCTGAGCTGGAATTTAGAAGGTTTCATAGTTTCAATTTCTTAAACTGTTTGAGCATTGATATTATTGTATCTCTAATATTGAGAATCCTATGCTAATGAAATTCAAGGAATACAATCCTTTTGATTGAACTGCAGCTAAATATCTATATTAGGACATTAATAGACTGATTATACAGAACCAAATATTCAGGATTCAAATTGGAAATGCTACCTCATTTACAAATTGCTGGTTCCCATAGCTGGATGGATCAGTCATGGTCTTAACTGCCACCTCTTTTCCATCTTTCATTTTTCCATAGTAGACAGATCCAAAGCTTCCTTTGCCAATTTTCTTTGAAAAATTATTAGTAGCTTCTTTCAACTCTGAGAGTGTAATATAGTAAGCAGTACCTTCATCCATTAAACTCCCACCCCGACCAAATGAGTATCCAGTTAAAGCTTTAGTGCTGCTGCGTCCAGAAATACCTACAAGGCACAATAATGATTTGATGATAGAACTTGATATTTGTCAATTTAAAAGTATTAAATTTGACTTGGTGGACTAACCCTTTTCATCACGTTTCTGTTTAGATGTCTTTCTCCGCAGATTAAGCAATAGCATCAAACTTGTTAAGAACAATATTAATAGAATCACTAGTACACCAACAGAAATTCCTAGCATCAACCGAAAATGCTTCTTGTTCCCTTTATGTAGTTCAGGATTATCATCAAAGCTGGAAGAAAAAATAGATATCTGTTACTTCAATCTAGGTATTAAACTAATCAAAAAGATCCTCGTCCTATTATATTCATACTGAAGTTTATTCAATTCAAATTCAAATTCAATTGAGTGTTTAGCATCTTCACTTAAATTGACTTAATATGAGAAAATTCATGTTTTTGCCGAGGATACTTACTTGAAAATGATTTTTCCAGACAGTAATCCTGATGGTATTTCCCCACTAAATGAGTTATTCTGTATGAACCTGTCATAGATCCACAGATGCTGCATGATTCATAAATATCTGAGGAGTAACAATTATGTTCAGTTGGAGAAATTCAGGGTTAACTAGGAAAATGCTTCAAGTTCTCAAAGTTGAGATGATAAGCATAGATGATTAAGGGCTACATACAGTGCTTGTAAACTTGGCAAACTACCCAAGTAAGATGGTAATGGACCAGTCAATTTGTTGTTCTCTAGATGCCTGCATGGCATTTGTTGAAAAAAATGAATATAAGAAAAAAAAGGAACATAAAATGGTGTTACCCCAACCCTTTCATGAAAGGGTATGTGTGAAAGTAAAGAACTTACACAATCTTTAGATTGATAAGATTGCTCATGTCAGGAAGTTGTCCTGTAAGCAAGTTTCCATCTAACCACCTAAGAAAAGAACAATGAATTACAAAAGAAACAATATTTAATTTTTTTTTAGAAAAACACTTCTATTCTGAAGTTGATTTACTTACAGTTCTGTCAATGCTTCCATGTTGTTGAGCTCCCATGGAATTTCACCCTTCAGATTCCTTCTTGACAGGTTTCTAATACAACTTATCACAGTTAGTAAAAATTTGTACTGCTTGAATTTCCAGGAAATATTTTCTATGGCAAGAAATGTTATACTAACAATAGAAATATTTGATAATAATTTTCCATCATGCTTCTGCTTAATTATTTCTCAAATATAATTATCTTTGTATCTAGCATTCTATAATACCAACTTTTGGAATTCAACATTCTTGTGTATATAAAACTGTTCTCAGAGATGACTCATTCACAGAATGACAATTCACCAGGCTAGAAGTTAGCATAAAATAGAAGTGTCAACAAAAAGGTATGGAGATGTTACATCTTTGTAATTCTTGGAGGTGTAGTTGTGCTACAATTTACCCACTCCCAGGGAGTTGGAACACAGGGATCACCTTCGTTGTTCTGGACACTTTCAGCAGATAAGAAGCGAAATGCATTTACAAAATTTGCTGTCAAATAAAAGTATGGTTAGCAACCTGTTCAGTCAGTACAGCAATGCAATTGTTGAAAGTTAGTGATCAAACTCAAACGAGAAATGTTAACGAGACTCTCTCTTAAACTCTTTTTCTAAGACTATTTATTATTGACTGAAATTTATTAGAAATCACAAATTTTTATAAAACTTACCAATAAATTAAGAGAATCTCGAAAAGAGAGTCTCATCTTGCTAGCATTACTCAACTCAAATTATTTGATCTTTGATGTAATTATCCTTCCAAATAAGCTATTTTGGACATGCAAGAAAACATCATTTTTCCAAAATATAAACTGATGTTAAGAACTTACAATCTTGCCTCTCAGTCTTTGAAGCAATTTGCACATATTTGCTTATTTCCATTGCATTTAAAAGAGGTCCTTGAGTGGAATCCCGGGTCTTAACAAAGGAGAAGGAAAGCACAAACTCCAGACTCACATTCATGTAACTTGGTTCATAAAGAGTGTAGCTCCCATTGGCATTCTCAGCTATGTTCACCACTGCATTGCTATAGTCAGCTATGTAAGGTTGCTCCAATTTGAATTTTCTAGTCTCATTCTTACCCAGATCTTCAATCTCCGCCAAATATGCATAAGCTCTAGCATTTCCAGGGAAGTCTTCCAGGTTTAGTCTATAGCTAAGTACTCCTTTTGTGCCGACAACTGCAGTTTGCATCACTTTAACAGGTGGGTATTCTCTTGTCTCTATTTCTATATTCTTTGTTGTGTTAATTCTTTCAGTGCCTGGGGCCACCCCAACAAGGTAATTTTGTCTTTTAACAAGATCAGACTCCCAAATTCTATCATATGGGTCATCTGGATACCTGATAAATATTTGTTAATAAACAAATAAATAAATCAAGCTGATGGCACCAAATATATTGAATCTCTTTTTTCCAGTCAAGCTAGCAATGATCCAAAATTTTAAAGAACAAAACTTAGATGTAGCTCCTTAGATGTTTTTGGTGCTGTTTTTCAATAAAAATTTGAGTTTCATGTTGGTTGACATGATAAAGGTTTGCATTAAAAATCAGGATAAAACTTTAATTAAAAAAAACATTAAAAACACCTAAGGAACTATATTCAAGTTCTATCCAATTTGAAATAGATTGATTCTATTGGTTTTTGTTCTCTCATGTCAAATATTTCAAACTCCTCATTTTTGTGGCAAAAACTTCAGAAGTAGAAAAGAAAATTGTATGAGAGTACCAGACCTGACAGCATCCTCGCTTGGAGCACCAAAGTTAATTCTTGCAGCCACTTTCAAGAAGAAACTGCCCTCAAAATCTGTGGCATACATAGAAAGATTCAAGGGCCTGAGCTCAAGGGTAGATATGAAGGGAGAAGCAGTGGTAGCACAGCACATGCAAACATCAATAGAGTTTGAGGGTGCCCTGAAGATCATTTCCTTCACATAAATTCTTGAGGCATCATATATTGACACAGTAGCCCATTTGGTTGCATCCAAGTAGAGCTGAAACTGAGGGTACGTGTCTCCATCATCCAAACTACCATACTGAAACGTTGCTCGCACTAGATACCTTCTTCTCTCCTCAGTGCCAAGTGTGTAACAGTATTTTCTGCTGTCTATAGGAAAGTCTCGGCGTCTCTGATACTGAACCTTGTTTCCACTTGGATTTTGCACCTCCAATGGCTTGCCATGTTTCATGATCCCAGAGTCTGATATCCATGCAAGCCCTGTGCTTTTATCAGTGTAGTTACTTGTCCCTCCACAGTCAATACTCATAAATTCTGCACCCCAGATCAATTATCTCACACATTTAGAGCCACATCATACTTCTCTTTTCTGCCTTTTATAATAAAATCACATGATATTTTGCAAAATAAACATGTTCTACTAAAGGGTTTTAAAAAAGGTCCTTAACCGCAATTTCAACGGCAACTTAGCCATATTAGCCGCATTTGTCTGCAATTTTTACAGTATCAAGATTGCCATGAAACTACCACTGTGACTATAATTTAAAACCTTGATTCTACTTAAGAATTTTGTGTTGATAAGAATGAGTTGAAGTTTTTTATGATGCATGGTTGCTTGAACTGAAATTGAATTCTAAACTAACTAACTGCCTTAGTTATTGTTGTCTACTAAAGGAAACACTAAACATACCTTCAAGTTGACAAACCGAATATGATGCTAGCAGAAGAAGTGTGACCAGAAAAAGAAAACATAAACCCATTGAATTTAGGAAGAGAAAGTAATAATTTGCATCAAGAAATTTGGGTGATGGATAAAATTAACTGTTTGTTGTTTGAGTTGAGCATCTCAACCAGCTTTCTCCCACTTAACTTTAGCTTTTTTGATTGTTCACTTACGTTTGTTGCATCTTTATCAGATGTTGGAATCTTCTTCTTTTTCTTTAAGAAAATAAGACTTGATGTTGCCTTTTCTTTTTCTCTTTCCCTCATAAAAAGAGTGACAAACAAGGCACAATGTAAGAAGAAATGAGGAAATTAATATCTGAGCCCACTGGTTTGTTTTCACTGGAACAAGCTACAATAAACAGAACTACTTGGTCTGTCTTGTGGCTATACGACAACAAGAACAGAAACGATGTCGGTTTGCTAAACAGATTGCATCAATAATCCTGCATGCACCACCACCTTGTCGTCAGATTCACGGATTTTATCTCTTTTCTTTGTTATTAAGTATTAGCAATGTTTTCGACTGAATTTGAAACGTCCCTTTTAAATTTTAGTATTTTACTAATATATTGACATAAGTTGATACATGATATGTGTTTGCTATCTAATGTCAAAATTATGTTAGACACAACCTTAACCATGCCAAAACCGAAAGTTGAAAAATAGGTGCATGATTAGAATGGAAGGGTTATTAATTTATGTAAAGTTAATTTAATTTGTGTTTTTTTATTTTTAAAAAATTAGGTTAAGTTAGATCTTAAGAGTTTATCAACAGACTTTAAAGTTCAATAAATATTTTAAATATATGATCACATATTATTAAAGCTGTCAAAATAAAATATTTGGCTCATTTTGACAGACCAAAATTTAAAAAGCAAACCGAACTAAGTTTTGTATAAACTACATATTTGTTGGCATATTGATTCATAGGATTGGACAAAATTATTTTTTAAAAAAATATATATAAATTTTAAAAAAAATATTAAATTAAATAAGCTCAATAGTCTTTGGTTAACAACTTATGAATCGGTCCGAATTTATTTAACCAATCGGACTAAATTAATTGAGACTTTATAAATCTCAAATTTAATAATTCAGTCTAGTTCACCAAACTGATTTTAACAATTTTATAAATTATTCATTAACAAAGTATTTATATTAATAGTAAAAAATCTTCATCTTTTTTAGACATGAGATTATTCCTCGTAACAATAATTAACGATTTATTTGTGTTTTTGCAGAGGGCATCATAATTTATGAATGGTGCAACTTTAGAGCATGTTGTTTTTGTCTTTATGCTTTTTGAAAGTGTGCAGCCTAAGCAGGTAGAGTGTGGTCCCTCTCCAATATGCACAGATTTACTCTTCAAATGCAACTATCCTTTCCCATCTTTTCCCTATCAAATTCTAACTTAGGCTCTCATCAATATGGAAAAAAAAATCAACAATTGAAAAAGATGCTTACGCTATTCATATGTGGACAAACAGCATCAGTTTTTTTTCTCAATCTTCGTTGGGACGAATAAAATCAGAATAACGATCCTTTCATAAAGTTTATACAAACTAACTTTTCTCTTATTCGGTGTAAACTCATTTAAAATATTTAGAAAAAGATCCAATTGATTTATTTTTTTCAAAAAAATGCTCCCCACCAACAAGTACAAAACACTGTTGTATTTGTATACTTTTTCTATATAAAATTTGTAAAACAAAAAGAGAAAAATTAGAAGAAAAAGAAAAGCGCGTGACATAGTGATTGATGTATATTGTAACGAAGAGAAAAATAAAAAAGCTAATGTTATTGAAAATATTATGTGGTTTATCGTACATCCATTTACTTTTAAAAGAATATTTTAACAAATTTTACTTTTAAGTATATTTTTTAAATAAATTATAATTGAGGTAATCACATTCTTTTTTAAAAAAAATACACCTCCAATACTATCAGCACTAATGTCATGTTGAGATTATTCGTAAAAGTCAATTCAAAAGATTATTATATAAATTTTATTTAATCATAATCATTCACTTAACTTGGAACATTATAAAATCTCTTTCAAGGAAGTTACAACTAAATATAATTTTAATGATTTCAAAAAAATTAAAACTCGCGTGCGATGAAAGTTTATTTTGAATACTTATCCACTTATGTAAATCTTTGTTGAAGATTGTTACATTTCACGTCATCAAACTTTGCACTTCCTTTTATATATATATATATATATATATATATATTCCATTCCATATCCATCTCACTTTTTTTGACTTTGTTTGATAGAGTGGAGTTTGTGAAAAAATAAGAAAAAAAAGAAAGAAATGGGTGAGAAATAAAACACTAGTGTTGTTTGTTAGAGTAGAAATGAATGAGAAATGAATGAGAAATGAAATAAAAAGTGAAATAAACCAATAGTGTTGCTTTAGAACAGTAAAAATCAGTTTTAAAAAATTACAATCGATTGTAACATATCACAATTAATTATAACACGTGATAGTCTATTATTACGTTTTTTTTATTCTTTTTCTTATTCCTCTCTTACCTATTTCTTCTTCGTTTCTTTTAAACTAAAAATCTATAAATTCATCATATTTTTCACTATTTCTTTTTTTCTTTTTTTCTTTTTTTTATATGTTTTATTTTTCACTTATTTCTTTTATACCAAATGAGGACATGGGATCAATTATTACATGACAATTAGTTTCTTCGTAAAATTTTGGGCCTTTGGCTTCACCAATGGTTAACAATTTATTTTCTCATCCAACAACTTGTAACTGGATAAAATAAAACATTAAATCCGAAATATTAGCATATTTTAAAGACTACAGTAGCTTTTCTTAAAAAAAAAAAAAGAGGAAGACTAAAGTAGCTCTTCTGGGATGTTATCAAGAAATTTTCGAAATTCTTTTTTTTTTCTTGTGCTATTATAGCTCACATATGCGTTTTTATCATGGTGAAAATTCTAGTAATTTCCCATATTCTATGTTCACGTTTATTTATTCTAATTCTATCATCCATGATTTTTTTAGTTGCCATTTTTTCACTTATTACTTTACACCTTTGTCTATCTATTTCTTCTTTATTATCACACTATCTACCATATCTATTTTTTTTTCTCTAATGGTAAAAATACCCCCAATGAGGTGTTAAGGCATCATTTTCCCATCTCTACATTATTATTCTGTTTCAATTGAATTTTGTGTTAGCACGCCATTCAGCCAAAACTTAAAAAGCCGATACATTATTGTATATCATATTCAATGTGAGATTGTTAGGTTGCAACGTTAGGGACTTTGGGTGTATGTACTAAGTAGTATCACTTGTACGCATCATCCTTTTACATATTAGCTCTGTTAGGTGCTATTTTGTATACAGTGGTGCCATGATGCATTGCTTTATGCAATTATGATTGTTCAAACATAATATTTTCAAAGTAAAGGTAGTTAACCAAGCTCAATAGTAGAATTCATAAATAAGATGATATTGATATCATAATCTCATTTCATCAATCTTTCAAAATGCTATATGGATGCATTGCATTCTCACACCTCCCCTCTTCTTCTTTTTCTTTTTTTTTCTGAACTTAAGGTATTTTTAGCCAAAAGTTAATGATTAATTCTTTAAAATATTAATATTTATTTAAAGAATTGACTTCTCCCATAAAATATCTTTCTATATCCACTGAAAATTAAATCCTTACCACGTACTTAAAAATTAAGGTTAGCTGCCAACATGTTGGTTGCACCTCC
Organism: Mucuna pruriens; assembly: GCA_025330945.1. Lineage (NCBI taxonomy): Eukaryota > Viridiplantae > Streptophyta > Magnoliopsida > Fabales > Fabaceae > Mucuna > Mucuna pruriens. The sequence goes on from JAENHJ010000296.1 coordinate 1,096,436, forward strand.
CTCCTTAGGTCCTATAATAATGGTTTCTGCCTCACAATTTTTAGCTTTTTTTGTAGTTTGGGCCTTTTCCAATATCAAGGACTTGGCCCATAACAAAACTGATGTGATGTATATTTATTGGAGGCGTTAGGTTCAACATGCCTAGTTTGGTATTTGACAAAAAAGGTTATTTAAAAAATATATTTCCCAAAATATCCATAAAAGCTTGTATTATAACAATTTACAGGATAAATTACATTTTGTCTCTTCATGATTTTACATTTTCTTAATTTATTTCTTCTAACTTTTTAATTACTAAACTCTTCTAAAATTTAAGTTATAGTAAAAAAAAACATTATTTTTTTCTTATTTTTGCTTAGTTATGATTTTAAACTCATTAACTATAATTTTAACTAAGACTATAATATTTGGTAGTAAAATAAATTAGAAAATTTTGAAACTAGAAAAGATAAAGTGTAATTTATTTTAATTTTTAAGAATTTGATTTTAATACAATTCTCACCTGTTATTTAATTATTTCTATCACATTATTAAAAAAAATAATTAAGACAATGATATTTCAATCATGTATCAATACATAATTAATCAATTAGATGACAGCTACATATTTTTCAATTTCAAATAATTAGAACTGAATACATAGATGTTTTCTTGTTAATTTTCGTGTTGATCAATTATTATATCATATAATCAACGGAGTTTGATTTTTTAAAATATAAAGAGATGATATTTTTAGTGAAAATAAATAAATTTCCTATGTTGCTTTTTCCCTATACATGTACCTAAGTGTTGGAACAGTTTAGCAAGTAACATAAGCTACGCAGTCTCGTGACCTCCCACTTGCAACTGGTTTAGAGGACATGCAAAAGGGTCTTTGTGATGCTGTCTAGCTTTAGCTTTTGGTCCCTTCATGGAAAGAAAATGAAGTCACGGTTGGAATAGCAAACTTGTTCACCACAAAATCCTGGCAGCAACACCATTAATGCTCTTTATAGCAGAAATATGAGAAATGAAAAAGTAAAGAAGAGTAGGCACAACATTTATTGGAGTACAAGCTCTAGAATTGGAGTACAATTATATATATTGGGAAAACACACGTTCATCGTACATAATGTTTTGAATATTATATATGGAAATAACTTTCAATTTGCAATTAATTTTTTGGATTTAGTTAGTTCTATAAAAAAAATATGAAAAAAATGTAAATTACACTTAGTTGATGAGGCCAAATATTGGAGATTTCAAAAAATAGAAGAGTTTCCATAAAAATATTCGATTAAATTGATTGATTGATAAAATATATAATTTAGAGATATTCTATCTATAAATCTAACCAAACCTAAACTCAAATGATAACATCAGATTTTATCTTAAATTTATTATTAAGTGACTTGTTATATTATCTGAATGTTGTATATAAGTAACAGAAATTTGAAGAAATTCTAAGAATAGAGGACTTAGTCAAAATAAAGACGTGAATGATAACCGGTGTAGCAGTCCAGTGCAGTTGACGATGAAATTAATGAAGAAGGAAAGAAAAGGTAAGATATGTGAGAGAAGGCATCCTTTTCTTTCCTTACAGTGTGCAAAGTTTGAAAATTAAGTAACCTACTCTCTCAGCTGCCTTTTAAGAGACATCCCTTCTTCCTTCCTTCCTTCCTTCCTTCTAATCCCATGCTTCAAATATTCCCTTTGAATTTCATACAAAAAATCAAACTGGTCCCATTTCTTAAAAGCTCAATCTCTTTTTCTTTCAAACTTTCTTCCTTTTTGTTACATTTTTCTTGTGGAGACTTATAATGTGGCAAAAGCAGCCCAATAATTCTTCTTTCAATGATTCTGTCAAGGCTCTCGAAGATGATATCCAACATGCTAATACCATGTAAGTTCCTTTTCTTTTTAAAGGGTATATTTTATAGTTATACATTATCCCACTCCCCCTTTTAAGGTAGAATAATTTGACTCTCGTTTTATGGATGACAAAGGGATGCAATATGACCGAAACAACATGGTATGTGTACAATTTACAAAAGTTTAACATGGTTGAAGTTGGGTTATATTTTGAGAACATTAGAAGAGCCATTGTTAACTGCACAATCAAAATGAACCATCAAGATTATATTCAATAAAACAATCTTGAATATATATGTATGGCTAGATTATATGGTTAATACTCAAGATTAATTCCTCATACTCTTCCATATACGCCCCCATGTCTGTGCATATATGCAACAGAGAAATGCATTTTAGTCACAAGCCATGGCTTGAAATGCCAATTTTAACCATCTAGCAGAATTACCTGCAAAGAGAAGGTCATCATCTCCTTATGTCACAGTTTTCCTTTGGTTTGGTCAATTTTGTTGGTGAGTTGTAAAAGTGCTACAGTATGTTGGTCAAATTATATTTGAGTAAACAGTGTATACATAGATGATATAAAAGATTTTTTTACTGTTATTTAATTATACTTTTTATTAATTTTTACAATAACTATAATATAAATAATATCATAGATTTTTTTTATTGGTATGTTTCTGCTATGACAATGCGTAGAAATTAAACTTGTTATATTTATTGTTTGACTAGTCTATGCTTATGGTAGCTGTGGCTGAGCTTACATATATTGTTGTCATTTAAAAACATGCAGGGCAGCAGCACTTCCAAGAGATTATGATGGGAACTATTTTCAGATGAAATTATCTTACAGCCCCTTTGCTCCTCTTTTCTTGTACTTGATTGAATGGTTGGATTTTAGTTGTACACATACTTTGCCCATGTATTTGGGTTTACTCCACATCCTTATTTTCAATGTTTGTCACTATTACTTCTGGTTAATTTCTTCTCTTTTATGTTTCCCCCTTGTTCAGTTTTCCAAATTCTTTCACTCTCTTGTCTATTTTGCCACACCCTTTTACTGTGGAAATGCAAATGAATTAGTTGTGCTTTGTTTGTCCTAGTCCAGGTGTACGCTGATGGAATGCCATCTATTTCCTCAAAAGAAAGGAAATCAACTATAAAGGAATTTTATGGTATGTCTTAATGTTACCTATTTACATGATGAGGAGATCGTGCATACCATTTTTTTTATTAGTTAAAATTTATTAAAAATTATAAAATTACAAGAGAAGTTTATTAAATAATATATGAAATCTATAAAATTTTTGTGATTTTGATTAAATTTCAACCCATAAGAGAGTGTATTCAAAAGAGTGTGTTAGAAAATATATGGATAGCATTTCTCATTATCTAGTCTTCTTGCTGTACTTTTCTCTTCAACTCTGAATCAACTTTGTCGGTGGCATGCTTTTGCAGCTATTATATACCCTTCATTAAGGTTACTTCAAGGCGAGTTTAATAATGATCAAAGAAGCAGTTGTGCAGAAGCTGTGATCAGAAAGAGGATTGAAAAAGTCCTCAATAAAGATCTAGAGGGAGATGAGGAATGTGGCATATGCATGGAAAACAGCATGAAGATGGTTCTGCCTAATTGTGGACATTCTTTGTGCATTAGCTGCTTCCATGATTGGTATTGTCAAATGGCACACGTTAAATTTCTTGACTTACTGTGATGATAACCAGGAGCAGATGTTATAGCCCCTACATCATCCTCTTAGTAACATTTTTAATATTTTATAAAGAAAATACTATATAAAAATATAAATACACTTAATATTGAGATTAATTTCCATGTACGATTATCAATCAATCAAAAATCAATAGGTATAATATTTAAGATAATTATTATAATGATAGATTTTGATTGGATGCCAGTGTAATATATTATCAGTGTATATATTATTTGTTCTTTAATGGTTAAGAAACATAAAAAGTATATAATAAAATGATGTTGTGGTAGTACATAAAATAATTTTGTTGGCATTGCAAAATGTAACAGATGAAAATTTCAGGTATATGAGATCAGAATCATGCCCATTTTGCCGCGGAAGCCTCAGGAGGATTAGTCCTAGAGATTTATGGGTGGTTATTGGCAACAGTGACGTGGTTGACAGGATTACCATTGCAAAGGAGAATTTAAGACGTTTGTACCTTTACGTTGAAACTCTGCCTCCAATTATATCGGATACACACATATATACATTCAATTACATGCTATAACTTGAAGACAAAGGGTGCAATTTTAATTTAATTATAAGAGAAATTTAGAAACACCTCTGTATGTATCAAGTGTTGAAGAGTCTTGTGCTCTGTGGAACTGCATACAATTGATGTCCATTTCTTTAACTATTCACGATGCTGCTTTTAACATTTATTCAAGCATATGATAACTCCAACAAAATTTTCACAATAAAATGTCTTGTTACTTATCAACTTAGTTTCAAATTGATTTGGAATTAGTTTTAAGAGTAGAATAAGAAGATGAAGATGAAAGAACTAAGAAATAAATCAAACGACAAAAAAGCAAAAGGAAAAGAACAGCAAAATGAGAATTATGTACTTAGATCTTTGTTTGCTAGTAGAGTGATATTAGGCCTAACAGAATTTTTGTGAGAGTTTGATTATTGAAACCTAACATTTATTACACGTTGAGAGTAACTAGTACTATATTGTGGAAACTACTAATGCATCATGCAATTGAAAGAATAGAATTATATAAATCTGATTTCCCTGTGTGGGTAGGCGGATAATATATTAGCACAGCCTCGTGCTTTATTATTATATTGAAACGGTACAAAGCATCATAAACTAAGAAAGGCATCATAGATATTTTGATTTTTAACTTATATATAAAGTCTAAAGTTCTTGTTGAATGGCTTGGAAATTGACACGTTCTGGCTTTTGATACACTAATAATCAACGGCTAAATTATGGTATACTATACGGAGTCATCATAAACAGTAGTAGCTATTTTCACAATATGAGAGATGATGTCATGCTGAGCTGGTTTTATTTGTGGAAGCCCTCTTTCACTTATGGTCTATGTATAACTGGGCCAGATACTTGTTTTTGGTTAAAGACGATCAATATTCATTAACACAGCCCAAATGCCTCAATTATACTCCTGGGCTATTACTACAACATGACTTAAATGATTAGGTGCAGGCATATTCTGTACATGAAAAATAGTGAGAATTTTAACAATGAATAGTTAAAAAGAGAAAAGAATAAGCAAGTAAAGATCAAGTGATAGAGCATCATGGCATGGAGGAATAAGCTGGCAGACCCCATTTTCTTAACTTTTCATTAAACTAATGAAAAGTTGTGCTCCACTTAGCATGGAGTTGATCCTTTTTATATTTTGTGAGTTTCCAATCATGGGCCTTTAAAACTTGAAAGTGAAACCTCCAAAACAAACTTTTTCTCGAGAGAAGTAGTTAAGTTGGCTGGTAATATTGTAGTCCCTCTTTGAGTGAACCTGAACCACAAAGTGTGAAATAAAATAAGGGAACAAGAAGCAAGAAGTTGGCATTACTTACGTTGATCATGGAACTTAAGAAAGTGATAATTGGTTCAAATATATAATAATTGTTTAATAGAGTTTTAAAGCAGATGCCACCTTATCCCTTCTTATGCGCAGCAAATGGAGCTATCTTGGCCTTCAAATGTTATATTATGGTAGGGGTATCGTGGCCTCTATCAAGTTGATGTTAATAAAATTTGGGTTTACAATTTACACTCATTGGGTAATCTTACGTCACTATGGTGATGGGTCTAGCTATATGATTCTATAGATCATTAATTAACATGGCATAATTGGATACCTTTTGATTTTTATTTAATTATGTGTTCCCACATCCTTTTTTTTTTAGTGCAACCTCCATTAATATTTAATATTTATGGTCAGTTGTAGTTTCCAATTTCACCCAAAACATGTGTTCGTGACGTGAATTTCCATTCATATAATCTCGACATATAAAATATATAATTATTTGTGCTAATTCTCAATTACTGTCTCCTATAATTATTCTTGAATATTCTCTTACAATTACAATAATATTATATCTCATGAAGAATGCCTATGATAGAACTCTGCTCAGATGTGGAAATTCCTCAAGCAAAAGGAAAACAGGTTTAAAAAATTGACATCTTTTGACACAAAAAAGTTTGTTGTTTCTAGATCATATAGTTTCTACATCGTATCCAACAAAAATACACTTACACGTCTGCTAATAAAATTGTCTTCTTTTCTACCTTGATTGTATGTATAACACAATGAGCCAAACACTCTAGTATATAGAATTCTGTATGGAGTTTTTTCATTGATGCGCTCTCCCAAAAATTCAATGAGAAAAGTTTCTTAGAAGCTTAATGTTTAATATGAGTATTTCAAGGAAGTGATTTTTCATGCAAGTATATTTTGTTGAATTGTTACTTTGAACTATTTTAACTCATTTATCGTATTGTATTGTGTTTAAACTATAACAAATAAATTCAACAACACACGTGACCCCTCTTATCAATCAATAAAAATATCCATACAAAACAGGAACAATAATAGTCTACTATTGTAAAATATATATATATAAAGCACCACAAGAAAATGGAGTTCTAGATGCTCATTATAAATCACACTGTTTAGTTTAAAACATAAAAAAAAATAAAAATAAAAACTTTATGATCACTCAGAAAAAGAATTGCTTCTAGTTTGTTTTTCCCTTTGAACTTTATTCAATAACTCACTACTCTTATCACAACTAATATTGGGAATTAACTAGGTTGTCTTCAAAGAAGGGTGACCTAAACGAATGTGGCAAAGATAAGTTGGTTTCCCCATTAGTCTTGAAAGCCTTCACTTTTGGAATCCCTAAAAAACAAAACAGATAATCCTTTTGGTCACTTGTTCCAATCGGTTGAGTTTTATTTAACATACAAATTGTTAATGAATTGGAAAACGCAATTTAACTTATCTATCAATTAAGAACATAAAAAATAATTTTAAAATTTAAACCCCACAGATTAATTGATCCCTCCTCAGTTTCAAATTGCAATGTGATGTTGTCGATTTGTCAGTCCAACGGGACATTCTGACATATCTTGATCTTTCTATTCACACTTTGTATTTCACTCCGTTTCCACCTAAATAAACAGTGGATAAGTGAATGTGGGTGGAGTTTACCTGATCAATTTGTTTTTGCTTCGAGGTTATTGAATATGAAGTTATAAAAGTTTAGATAAAGTTAGAGATAGAATATATAACTCTTTATATGTCTTTTCTTTAATCGTTTATACTTTTATAATAATTGATTAATGGCATAATATTTGACTAAATCATTTAGAGTTGGATTCTTGTCTCACTTAATAATTAAAAAAGAGATTACGTTTATCCTTTAACATACATGAAACTATATCATTTATTTTTAAAATATATAATTTAATTTATTTAATTAAATATTATTTAAAAAAAATATTTTTTTTATAAAAATACAAGTATTACATTATTTTTTTATATTAAAATATATAATAAATTACAATTTTTTCCTCTTCATATGTGAATGTTACACTATTTTTATATTATATTATAATATATAATTTAGTTTATTTTTTAAAATATATAATTTAGTTTATTTAGCTTATTTCTTTGTTCAAGAGTGTTCATTATAAAATTTATAGATATATTTTTAATTAAAATATATTAAAATATTTTTAATATATTAAGTTATAATTTACTTACTCGATAAATATTTTTTTAAATGTATAATTAATTTTAAAATAATTTATTAAAATAATAATTAAAAATAAAAATTATGAAATAAATTATGTATGTATATATACTAATTTATAATATATTATATTACTATAAATTTATAATTTTCTATTTTAAAGCATATATTATAAACAGTAATAAAATAATAATATTTAAAGTATACTTTAATATTTATATATATATATATATTAAAATTTTTACTAATTAACTTTTATTTAATAATAAATTATAATATAATTAGATTCATTGAAGAAGTTATACGTTTAATATACATGTATTAGTATTATATTTAATAAATATAATATTTCAAAATATTATCAAAATTCATTATATATTATATTTAATAAATATAATAATTAATACTATATAAGAAATTTACCAGTTTATTTAAAAAATTATATTAATAAGAAAACTTAATATTTATGTTTAATTTTATTTTACTTATATATACATATTATATTTTTTATTTTATTATTTTAAAACATGTTTGTGATAATAATAATAATTAAAATAAATATTTTTAAATATGTAATTAAACTTAGCATAATTCATAATAACTTTTTAACGGTATAAATTAAAAGATAAATTGCTATATTCAATTGAATAAAATATTTAAAATAAATTTTATGAAATATTTTTTAAAATAATAAAAAAGTAAAATTTAAAAATATATATAATAAACTATAATATATTTATATTTATTAAAAAAATATAAAAAAGACAATATAGTACTTACATTTTAAAGAAAATAATAGTGTATAAATATTTTAATAAAAAAATTAACAAAACTTTCATGATTTTTTAATGAAATGAAATACCTTATATTCAAATATGAAATAAATAAATAAAGGAAAGTGTATTCTTTAACCTTAAAAAAAAAAAAGTGTAACAGTGGTATCTTTCATTTGTAGAAGGAAATGTAATTTAAGTCTAATTAAAATTGTTGAATTATTCAGTGTCTGTCAATTTGAAATTTCCAACAACAATCCCATTTGGTTACTTTTTGAAAGGGTTATTATTTATCAACGAAGCGTGGAAAACACGCTCCAATTGTATGGAGACAGAACCTTCATGTATTTTTGACCTGACACTGATGTTTTGTCCCTCTACCTTTGTGCTTTGTCTTCCTTCAATTACCTTTTTTGGGTCCATTAATATTGACACGTCGGAAAGCAACATGATTATAATGTTTTGCTTAATATGTGTTTTGCTCACATTAACAAAACTATATATAAAATTGCACCATTGACCTTTAAAACATGAAACACATTTGAGTACTCAAAGTTGAAAGTATACGTAAATACTAAAATTGTTCTAATTTATAGGAAAGGTACCTATGAGCCAATTAACAAAGATATTCTGAATTGAATTGCCGAAATTAGGGATGAGATTTACCCTCCTGGAAGGATTTAAAAGAAGAGAAAAGAAAAAAATTAAAATTAAATTAAAAAGTGAAAATTATTTAAAATTAATTAATATTTTTTTAAAAATATTAAAATTATATTAACATTAATTTGTGATTTAATAATAATATAACATTATTTTTTATTTAGTTTTTTTTATTTTTCTTTTTAATTAAAAAATAAATAAATATAACATTATTCATTTTTGTTTTCTTTCATTATTTAAACGCATAATAAGTTTAGGGTCAATATTTTTTGGTAAAATAATCATTCATTGAAAATATCCACCACATTAAAAAAAAAACATAAGATGCTAAAGAAAAACATTATAATCATGAATAACAAATATTTTCTCCATTTCATATTATTTTATGTTTAAGGTGTAAGAATTGAAAAATATATAATTGATATTTTTATATTTCATAAAATTTATTAGTCAATTTTTTAATATACTTTTTATTTTTTAATAAATGTTTAAAACTACATATGCTTACAAGGCATTTCTATGTCATCCTCAACAGCAATGAGTACATACTTACATGAGTTTTGCTCATAATTATTGGTTTATATAAGATACTGTTAGGGTTCACGGTTTAGTTATATAATAAAAAAAATTAAATACTTAATTGATATTGTAAAATGATAATTGAAATAAAACAATTTTTTTACAAAATAAGAGAGGAGTAATCAACAACAAATCAGACAGCACATTCAAAACTAAATAACTAAATATATTAGAAATAATACCTAAAATAAATTAAAAAGAATATTAGTAACACTTATTGTACCACTTACTTTCTCATAGAGTAAATTATAAATATTGATTTAAAAGTGAAATAATTTATGATTTATAATAACCATAAAAAGAATGTATTTTGGTGCAATAAAACATGATGGGGAATAATGAATGACATTTAGGAAGGAGGGGTAGTAGTCGAGTTGAATAAACATGATTCTCAAACCAAGTTCAAATGATATTGGGTATGTCTTACAATTGCTCTTCCCTCCAACAACTTTCCCATCATGTCTGCCAAATGCATTCCACGTGCCTTTCCACCAACAACTTTGTCACTCATGAAATCAATTTTCACAATCTCCATCTTACCACCTTTTATTTTCCATTTCATAAATAATAAATTAAGATGCCATCTTCACCATAGGTGATGGATGTCCCCTTTATTTTTTAAATTTCTTGGTCCCCTTACTTTTTCTTCATAAATTCCTCTCTCATGCATTTTTCCAAAACAGAAGAACCTCCTTTCATTCTCTCTTTTCTCCTCACTCTATATCCAAATTGCAAACCCTACATTTCCCACTAACAAAATAAACCTTATAACAAATTCTTATTATTCATTTTTTTCATCACTCCTATTATTCTGTACACGTAAAATTTCTTTAATAATAATAATATAAAGTGCCACTTGGATAGTTGAGCTTTTAGAAATGCACCTGCACCGCAACACTACACAACACAGGTTCCAGAAGCACAGTGGAAAGTGGAAACACTGTTTGTTTTCCCTAGGTTATCAGTATAGTACATTACAAAACCTGAGCTGAGCCAACTTTTGCATTTTCCCGAAGATGCCTGAACAGCACACAGTTCACTTTTTTTCTTTTATAATATCAAATAATAAACTATCGTTTTAACTAGGTTTAGTTTTACATTATTATTTGTTATAAATAATTATTGATATTATCAGTATATAATTTATTATTTTTAATTACCTCCTACGTATAAGATTGATATATTAGTTCTTGAAATTTAATTTTTTTAATAAAGTTCATAAGATTACAGTATGTCAATTACATTAATTTAAAATTAAAAATATGTGACTTAAAATAATCATATTAACATATTTAGGAAGTAAAGTACAATAAAAAGTTATATTTAAAAATTTAAATCAAACAAATAAAATTTTTAAAAATTTATTTAAAAATAATAATTTAAAAAGATTAATATAACAACACCTTATACTTTTAAGATCAAATAATAGTTTATTGCATATCAAAAAATATCATTTACTATAAACAATTAAACTCAAAATAAATAGATTATTAAGAATAAATTTTAATATTTAACGTAATTATATATTTAAAATTTAAAATTTTAATTATTAATTAATAGAATTTGGTAGCTATGTACATATTCATTCACAAATCATTCTCATAATAATGTATAGTAGATAATAGTTGGAATTCATTCAGGTAGTTAACTTTAAAAATGTGAATTTTGAATCTGAATTTGTTAAAGCCGCGAACGTGTCCCTTATCTTAAGTCAGTGAAGTTAAAAAAAAGAGGTTGAGTGTTGGTACAGTGTAGTAATGTATCGTTTAAGAAGAAGCACAGAAGATGTAGGTAGGACCAAAGAAACCCAAAGGGATATATACTAACGTACGCCACAGGGACCGTTAGCTGTGCGGCGCCAATATTCGTTGGTGCTCTTTCTCTCTTTCTCTCTCTCTCTCTCTATCTATGTATTTCTCTTTCTCCTTTGATATTTCTGACTCTCCTTATTATTATAACCCAACAAACAAAGCCACCCTTTTTTTGAACTCACAACACAACATCGCTCTCACAAAAATGGATAATAATGGTTCTTTCTCTTCCCCAAGACGTGATTTTCCTGCTGGCCTGCGAGTTCTCGTTGTCGATGATGATCCAACGTGGCTCAAGATCCTTGAGAAGATGCTCAAGAAGTGCAATTATGAAGGTTGGTTTTTTATGCCATCACTGCCTCCTTTTTTTCTTTCCTCACACTGCCACTTTTCTTATGTGCTAACTTACTTACCACTATTCATTTCATGTACTAAAGATCTGTAAATAGATATAAAGTTTCCAGGTTTTTGTTTAATTTTTTAAGCTTTAGTGTCTGCTGTGTTCTCACCATATTGTCATCGATCAGTTTCTAATGAATGTGCCTCTTTTTCTATGACAAATAAAAAACAAGAAAAATATTTCCTTCTATTAGCATGTAAAGTTGTGAGCTGATGACATTTAAATGGCTAGCTAATGTTAACTACTCACGTTTTTGCAGCATTTTTTTTATAAAATTTTGGATTCAGTTTAGCTTTTACTTTATTAATTGATCTCTCAACTTTTTAAAGGACGATCCTTTTCGTTTTTCAAGAAGCAAAAACTTGAACTGCAGAGTTCAGATTGTGAGTTATTATTAGCTCCGGTTCTATCTTCTGTGTTGCCATGTCTGTTAGTATTAAAAAATCTAGAGGGGGCATAAAGAAGTTCTCTTGTCGAATTTGATTCTTCCTAATCTAAATTTACTGTCTTTTGGCATTGTTTATTTGTGGTATCTTAGGAACTAACATGCCATGTTGGTAAACCCTCTCTCTCTCATCCATTGATGGATAACATGCACTAAACATTAATGAGAGGGTAGTTGGCGCACTGGCAGTGGCATGTCAGATTCGCTCTTAAAATATATCAGGTAACTGAATTAATCTGAACAAATCAAACCGTACATGTTTTGTGAGTATTTTAAATGTGAGACATTAGTACATCACTGCAAACTCACTTAGATTGGGCATTTGTCCTCAGTATATTGTAAAAAATTGTTGTCATAAATGGAAGGTAGAGAGTTTAGTGCTTATATTATGAGACAGACAAAGACACCAACTGGAACACAATCCAAATTAGTGATACCATGACAGCAATAAGAACGGATAACATGTGAAGGCATCTCTAAGTGTTAGTCTAAATGGCATTGGTAGCAGTAAGAGCTTGCTTATGTCGCACAGGTTATGTGGTCTTTATATCATGCAACACTGATCATAAACTTAAACTCTATTTGGATAAATTTCTCCATAAACACTTTCAGGAGAAGAAAAAGTAATTCTCCATAAGCTAAAATTAGCTTATGCTTAAGTTAAAATTTGTAGAAATTTTTCTCAGCTTTTTCAAAGATGATTATTAACTTATGCATAAGTTAATTTTAGCTTATAGAAAAGTTTATTTAATTTTTTCTTCTCCTATAAGTACTTATGAAGAAAATTTATTTAAACAGATTCTTATGTAATTTTGAGAGAAATCAAGAACCAAAGACTTTTAAAGCTTTTTGCTATGTCAACATCTTTACTGGTTTCTAATCCCCTATCTGTGCCTGTTTTTTCTTTTTGTTCTGTCTCTCTCTGTTCATACAAATGAGATTTCATAGAATTAGCATTTAGCAAAATTTGGAAAGCAAGCAAGCATGTCCTTTATATATTCTCTGTTATGATGGCTGCTTTCTTAATGTCATTCTGATGCTTTTCTCTCATTTGCTTCAGTGACTACATGTTGTTTGGCAAGGCATGCTCTAAACCTGCTTCGCGAAAGGAAGGACGGATATGATATAGTGATCAGCGATGTAAACATGCCTGACATGGATGGTTTTAAACTTCTTGAACATGTTGGACTTGAGATGGATCTTCCTGTCATTAGTCAGTTCTCTATCAATAATATATTCAAGTTTTTCGTTATATGATATCATTGTAATCCTTTGATCACATTGATTGAAACTCCACGATCTGACAAGTCACACTTTACAATGCTGTTCAGTGATGTCTGTGGATGGGGAAACAAGCAGGGTGATGAAAGGCGTTCAACACGGAGCGTGTGATTATCTCCTTAAGCCTATAAGGATGAAAGAACTTAGAAATATATGGCAGCATGTCTTTAGAAAAAGGATACACGAGGCAAGAGAATTTGAAAGTTTTGAGAGTTTTGAGAGCATTCACTTGATGAGAAATGGATCAGAGCAGTCAGATGATGGCAACCTTTTTGCTATAGAAGATGTGACCTCAACAAAGAAAAGAAAAGATGCAGATAACAAACTCGACGACAAAGAATTTTTGGATCCATCTTCCACCAAGAAAGCGAGAGTAGTCTGGTCTGTAGATCTTCATCAGAAGTTTGTTAAAGCGGTGAATCAGATTGGATTTGATAGTAAGTTTCCTCTCAAGGTTCCGTATAAAGTCTTGTTTGGAATCATCACTGTCACTTGTATAGATCTTGTTGTTATGCTTAACCTGTCAGGCATAATATTTTATGCATCTAGTCATCTTATATCTTTCAGGCACAAAAATATTTGTAACAAATAATTTTTGTTTGGCAGAAGTTGGTCCCAAGAAAATTCTAGATTTGATGAATGTTCCATGGCTGACTAGAGAGAACGTTGCTAGCCACTTGCAGGTGATGCTACAATTTCACACCTTGAATGTTATCTTTAGACTATTGAGAAAGAAACATATATACTATCTTTCATTCAATGAGCATCTAGATTTTTTAACATTTCTTGTTATTTGCGTGATTACATCTCATGTATATGCTCTTTTTGAATCACAATAAAGCTTCACTTTAATACATAGGATGTAATTGTAAGTAGTAACCACCAAACCATTGGTCCTGTACAAATGTTTCTCAGAAATATTACAACTTAGATGCAGATCCTCTCATGAACTCAAAAAAGCAAAACAATAGGATATAAAAAAAATGTATGTTTCTGCAATGTTCCATAAGTTTGAAGTTTAAAACTCAGGTTCCTGATTACAATTTTTTTGCTTGCGCAGAAATACCGGCTTTATTTGAGTAGGATTCAGAAAGAAAACGATCAAAGATCTTCCTCAAGTGGAATGAAGCATTCAGACTTTCCTTCAAAAGATCTGGGGAGTTATTGTCTTCAGAACTCAGTAAACAAGCAACAAAACGATGTTTCAATCGACAGCTACAATTACTCGGATGGAACGTTACAAATTCAAAACGTGGAAACTGAAAGTCATGAAGGTGATCCCAAGGGAATAGTTTCACAGTCCACCATAGCAAAGAAAGGAAGGGCATTGACTGGTAACATTGGTGACACAAACATGAGAGAGAGTTTAAGGGTTGGCCTTAATCAACCTTTTGTCCCTCTGGAGTCAGAAGGAAACCATGCAGTGTTTGATTGCTCCATGCCAACACAGTACTCTTGGACTGAAGTTCCACACATGCAACACAAAGAAGGACACAAGTCACTTGTTCATTTAGAGGATAGCTTCAAGCAGTTGCCATCATTACATGGTAAGCAGCATCACATCCAAGTTGATCAATCACAATCAGTTGCTTCAATTAGTTCCACTCCCTCTATAACGGAGGAAGAGGTTGCTGCTTGTATAGAAGCAAAACCTTTGTTTGCAGATTACAAGAATGATTATGCCAGTTCTGTGAGTTCAATAGGGAATGCCCTTATGGTGAATGATCAATCTTCAGAACTCATTTCCACTACAAATTCTGGCTTGAAAACACAGGGATATAATAATCTCAGTTGCATTTCTGATCTGGAAATTTACCAAAGAAACCTTCTTTTGGGAGGTGAGGCAGCTTCTGCACCTTTGGAGGAGGACTTGCATTTCTATTGGCTACAACAAGGTGAATGCTATAATATGAACTTCGGTCTGCCGAATATAGGAATGTCTGAATATTATGATCCAGGGTTTATTACAGAAGCTCCAACCCACTTATATGATTCAGCTGATTACTCAGTTATAGATCAAGGTCTATTCATAGCATGATCTGCTTTATCTTCAACAAAAATCAAAATTCACGCGTGAAAGGACAATTTAATGTTTCTTGTAGCTAACTACATCTTTATTGGAGAATTTCAACCTCAAGGGTTGGGTTATTCTTTTTTCCAATCATAGAGGATTTGGATATTGCAGTATGTATAAAAATGGGTGCTGACAAGTATTGAGCTTAATTAATAAGCTTGCTTCCTTCTTATTTTATTCTTGCTTAAAGTAAAAAGATAAATATGCTAACACGCATTATTTTACATGTCTTTGAACATACTATTATTGAGTGAATGTCATTTGAGTTTTACTAAAATAAAATGGACTTAAATTATCTAGTAAAATTTACCAACAACAATAATGTTCAAGATGTTAACTTTTTTTTTTAAGAAATGTGTGAAAAAAGAATAATTTAATTGCATATTATATTGTAAACAATGTATTATCAATTCACGTGGATCCAATGTGGTGGAATGTCATTTGAGTTTTCCAAAAATAAAATGGACTAAAGTTATTTAGTAAAGTTTACCAACAACAATAATGTAATGAAAAGAATGTGTAAACAAGATGTTAATTTTTTTTAAGAAATGTGTGAAGCACGAATGATTTAATTGCATGTTATACCGTAAACAACGTATTACCAACATCATGTTGATCGATCTAACTTGGTTATTAGTCAAATTTCTCAATAGAAATTAGCCAACAAATAATCCGTACACATAACACGGTGACCCAAAAAACTTCTTATTTCCTCCTGCCAAACACATGGAAAGTGTTGCTATTTGGGAACTTTCCTATATTTAATGATGTGTTTTTTTATATGATAATCATATGCTAGTACTAGCTGAAAATTAGGAGCCGCGCGAATAGATCACGGGAACTAACTTTGAATTATTGGTTGGGAGAGTGAGTAGTTTTAGAACCAAGCAATGAGCAGAAAACGTTAAACAGATGAGCTTAAAGAGATTTGTCAACAGTAAAAGGGTACTAAATGTTCCAAGTTTGAAGCATTATTTTCTTAGATTTACAAGAATGAACACCTCTTTCCTTTTAGGTAGGAAATACCTTTTGGTCTATGGGGACAAAAAAGAAAAAAGGGCACGCCGCACATCCACGAACCGCACTCTTTTATGTACGGGTAAAATTCTTCAAACACACGCTCCCAGAAAAATATTTGAATGGTTCGTAACAAAGTGGAGAATCACAAAGTTAAGTCTATCCATGCAAAGTAACGCAACTAAAAAGGTAATACAAGTATTATTTTTTTTTAAGAATAATACAAGGCCTATTTACCTTAGCCTAAACCTATTTTTACAAACGTCGTTTTTAACTTATATGCTCCTAGGTCAAAACTTATTGAATCCTAGATATAACTAACAAAAAGAAAGAACAACAAAATTTTCCTGTGAAATGTGAAAACACATCGGGACATGAACTCTCTCTCTCCTAATCATCCTCTTAGAATTAAACTATAAACAAAGTATTATCTTTTTTAGTTTCAATATGAACATGAGGGCTGTCAAAACTCTAGTGATGTTTCAGTCTCTGACAGCTTTTCTTCAAATCACAGGCTGAGGTACTCTTTTTCTTGTTCTCAAAGCTGAATATTTGGTGAAGCATTTTCTCTTGTGATATTTGTTATTAATGAAGTTACTACTGAGTGCCTTGTTGCTCGGTTAATTTTATCTGTAGTACGTTTGGAATTATTTGTGCTGATAGGAGGCTTCCATGAATTTCCTATGCTCTTGTCCTGCTGGACTGTGATAGAACTAGATCTTGCTTTCCTCCCAAGTTTTGATGAGATCTGGAAAAGAATAAATAAATAAAAGAGAAGAAAATGCAAGAAAATTATTATAAATCACAAGTTAAAAGCATCACACAGAATCAAAGAAAATGCAAGTACAATATTATAAATCACAAGTTGAAAGCATCTCCAGGTAGAAATGAACCGACAGAGATGCTTGAAAGATTACGTGGGACTGAGATGGTCATTAGTCATAAAGCCTTTGCAAAATGAACAGAATTGATTGACAAGCAACATCCTTTAGAATATAAATAAAAAAAGCCACAAACAAGGACATATAGCTAAGCCAGCACAAAAGGGCATTTATGGTTGCTGTTGCTATTATATAGATTTTAGTCAATGGTGTTATATTTTCAACATCAGAAGTAATAAGCAAATATACCTTTCTAATATGATTACTTGGTGATTGTGATCCACCACCAAGCTTGTCCTCATTTAGTTTGGATATAGAGCCACTGCTCTGCCGCAGCTTCTCGTGATCATGCTCTGTTTTACCCTGCATGACCATCAAACTGAAGATGTTAAATCAACTTTTTATTAAACAATAGTTTTATTAAACAATGTCCAGCAGAATCATTATTATAAAATTATTCACCTTGAGAGTCCTTTGCAACTTAACTTTCTCTTCTTCCTTGGATTTAGTTCCATCCATCCTCTTCAACAACTGAAACAAAAATGGAAAAGCCAGTGTGACCTATAGTTCTGCCATAAATTGCACAGCTAATGTAAGGGGCAAGGAAAAGAACTTGCCTCGTTGCGTTTAACTGCTCTTTCTTCACTTCTGAATCTAAAAGGCGAAGATGCGATGGGAGCTGATTGGGGATTGCTTTTGGTGGTGCTTGAAGATTTCAGGCAGCTGTTCCTACATTTATGCAACAACAAATAAAAACGTATAAATGAGACCTCAAATTTTTTTATGCATGTTTGAACTTTTTTTTATTTTGAATTTCAAGCATGCTTGTTAGGAAAATTTTGTAGCTCCTAAATGGTGCTCATTAAAAAAAATTAGCAAATGCACTTACTCAAAAGAAATAGAGGAGGAAGGTTTTGCATTTGCTGTAACACGTCCATGTACAGACTTATTAAGTAGTCGTTCAGTAGTCCTGACATAGACAAATCTGATCATGTCAGTGAAATTTTCTAAAGATACATGCAGCTGAAGCCGTAGCTCACAAGGCAATTGAGCACACATAACCTAAAAAAAGGAGGCTCAGAAGACAAAATACCTTCTATCCCGAGAAGTGGGATTTGCTGAAGCTTGATTTAGCAAACCATGAGATGCCTAAAGAAGAGGAAAAATCTTTAGCAAGAGTATCATTTCAAATGTTGTGTATATCCTCGAAAAAACCACTGATGTAAATGTAGGTACGAGCAAAAGGTGGACAAGTTAATACCTTAGTTGATGTCCGCAATGCCACGGGATTACTTTTGGGCAAATTAGAACGAACTTTTTTATTTCTATTCTGTTCCAACACTGAAGTTGTTTTACTTGTTTCACCTGCACTGGAAGGCAGATTGATTGACATGTGGAGTGACCTTGTAGTTGATCTCTTCTCCACCGAGTCTCCAACAGACTTTATAATTTTTGCAGTGAGGTTTAAACCATTTCTGGGTTTAGTAGCTGTTTTGCTTGTTATACCAGCACCAGATGGAAGATTGATTGACATGTAAAGTGATGGTGCAGTTATTCTCTTCTTGTCAACCGAGCCTCCAACAGACTTCTTACTTGTTGAAATTTTGTTTAAGCCATTTCTGGACTGTGAAACTGCAGCAGCAGTTTTCTTGCGTGTTTCAGCAGTAGCAGATGAAAGATTGATTGACATGTGGAGTGACCGTGCATTTAGTCTCTTCTTCTCAGCTGCATTTCCAACAGACTTCTTATATTCCAAACCACTGTTCATTCCTCTTCTGGATGGCACAGCTCCAGCAGCCTTCTTCTTTTCATCACGAGAACCAGAACATTTGACAGCCACTGTTTTGGTTGATAATTTTGGAGAAGAATTTATTTCTCCCTTCACAGGCAAAGCCGAAACTTGCTTACCAGCATTGCCCTGCACCATCATATTCAGAGAGGCCATATTTACAAATTTACTCATCAGAAGAAACAAAAGCAAATCACATATAAACAAAACATAAGTTTACCTGAACAAGCGTCTTCTCTTGTACAGGGACAAGGATATTATTCTTATTGTCTCCAACAAGTGTGCAACTTTCCACATTAAGATTTGTATCATGGCGAGGATGTAACACATTGGAAACATCTAAATCACTTTGTCCAACAACTTGGTAATTAACAGCTTCCTCATCCGGATGTTCATTGGCAGACACAACATTGTCCGCGTTTGAGCTTGTCACAAAGGATGAGTCAGCGCAGTTTCCTTCCCGAGCTTCTGACTCAAAAGCTCCATTAGCACAAGTATTCGCTTCGTGGATCAACACGCCCTTTCTCTTGTAATGAGCCTCAAAGTAGGCTTTCTTGGCGGCAACAGAACCCGGCTTCGAATATTTTTCAGCCTCTTCAACATAGCGATTGTGTGTGAATGTTGACCATTTCTCCCAATTCAAGCTTTCTGTCATAAACTTCCCAAAAGAGATAGATTCTCCAAGCGCACAAATAGGGTTACCCTATGGAATCAAAACAAAACAATAAATAGTTAAATGCCAATAAATATTTATATATACATGTCAAGTCACCACGGGAGAAGAAATTGCAGAATTGCAACATTAATATAAATTAAAAAAACAAAGAAGTATCGATAACAAACAATAACATTTGTGAATTTATTTACCAGCGACATTGAAACCCATGCTTGGTTCCTATCCTCCACAAAAACCACGTGAGGCTGAATCAGAGAGATTTTCAGAAGTTTGGTAAAAGAATCCATGACGATGAAAAATGACAAGGGACGAGAAGTCCAGTTCAATATGGTAATTATATTAACGCTTAAACCGAATAGCTAAGTTGCAGTTGCAGCAGAAAATGCAAAACTAGAAAATCCAAAATCGAAAACAAAAGGCGGTTTCAAACACTCCAACCTCTCGACAACAACAAAAACCAAACACAGCACAACACCATTTCTCGGTAACCAAGCGGAAAAAAAAAAGAAAAAAAAAAACATAACATAACAGAAATGTGCGAAGGTTGAGATTACGAAACCAAAACTGACCTCGTAACAAGTGTCGGCGGGAGTAGAGAAGGGTCGGAAAAGACAGGCAGATGATTCGGCCATAACGCAAAACCCTTAAAACTCAAAAAACAAACAAACAAACCCTTAGCCTCTCTCTCTATAACCACATTCAGGAGAGCGAACCCAAACGCTGTTGCTTCAGAAATTAATTTGAATTCACAGATTAAACGGTCCCAATATACACACAAAAATAAAAAAAATGGAACCTCGTTTGTTATCTTTGTTTGAGTAACGTTGAGGTTTTTTACTTTGGCATTTATACTAACTCTAACTCACAAGGCTCCTGGATTGGGGTATGCAGTATGACTTGACACGACATTGATCCTTAAGGATTCCTGTCCTAATTGAAATGAATCTTCGTGTCGTTTGAAAACAAAAGGACCCCTTTTTTTTTTTATTTTAGGGTGGACCCCACTATAGATTTGGCCCACAATAGTGAATTATTTGTGGTAATCCTCTTTCCCCTAACGTCTAGTTTCTCTTATTTTCTTTTATTTTTTATTTTTGAAAACGTCTAGTTTCCTCCTGAATTATTTGCATTAATATTCTTTTTTATAAAATATTATTTGTGATGAACTCGGTGATTACGTGTAGGCGCATTGATCAATAACGAGAAAAGAGAAAATAATACCTGCACGAGAGTTTATCGTCCGAACAAAATTGTCATACAAGCTAAATTTATTGATTTTAATAATAATTATTTTAAAATTTTATTAAAAAAATTTAATTAATAGAACTAATAAAATATGTCCGTTATACTTTTAAGAAAAACCTATTTTGTATACAAGTTTAATAGTCGCTAGAAAAGTTCTATAGTAATACCCAATTTTAAGTATAATTTTAAAATAATTATTTTAAAAGTTAAAAAATTTATTATACCATAACGGTTTAAAATTAAATAATAAATAAAAATATTTCCCTTCTTAGATTAAATATTATTTATTCAGTATACATTGACTCGACAAACAAATAACTTTATTCATGGTCCTAACGATAATTTAGACTCTTGCAAAAAGAATTCATAATATCATTTTAACCAAAAAAAAAGTTATGCTAGATTTAGTAGGATTGTTCTTATGTTTTGAATTTGAAGCAAGGAATTAGCAAATCTAAAGCAAGCATAGATATATAATAATAATAATAATAATAATAATAATAATAATAATAATGTCCAACGGCCATGTCCGCAATTATTGTTGTTTCATCTAAGGCACCCCAACAACGCGCCGGTTGATGCATACTTTTTAATAACGATTAACCATTGTTTTAAAGACAATTGTAACTACTAACTACAGTAAAAAAAAAAAAAAAAAAGACAATGGCAACTAATTTTTTTACTAGAAATTATAATGTTTAATGTCATTAATTAATTTTATTATTTTTTAACAAAAACGTTTATCTATTAATTTCAATCATTGTCTTTTAAGAAATAATTAACAAAATTGTTTTATAATAATAACATGTGAAGACTTTTGTTTTACAAACAGTCCACTATAATTTTTTTATTACACCGTGTTATTTAGATTTAAATATATTTTTAATTTTATAAAATAATTGAATTTAATTTAAGTTTTAAAAAAATTATTTTTTATTTCTATAAAATTTAAAATTATTGATTTTGATTAAAATAAAATGAATAAATTTTTGTTATATTTTTATAAAAAAAAATTAATTTTTTTATTCTAAAATTTAAAATTATTATTTTTGTTTTTAACCTTTATGTAAATATATATATAATATTTATTTTAAGAATTTTAAAAATTAAAAATATCACAAATTGACATGTAAGTGTCAATTAGAAAAGATTATTTTATATTTCATATTATATATATATATATATATATATATATATATATATATATATATATATATATATATAAATAAGATAACAAATGTGGCATGATAATAATGATCAAAATTAATTATTTTAAATTTTATAAAAATAATAAATAATTTCCTTTTACAAAAACTAAAATCAAATTTCAATTATTTTATAAATTCTAAAAACATATTTAAATCTATTATTTATTTTAGGAAAAAATTTGTCCTGTCCCTCCTTTTTTCTCCGCCAATGCTTTCTTTGGTGGAGATAAATCAGTGAAGAAACGTGATAGTGAGAAAATAAATAGATGAGAAATTAAAAAAATGCACACATTTTTATTTTTCTCTAGAATAGTGAAAAAATAACCTAAATGAGAGGGAAAAAGTGATAGTTATCGTAGTATATTTTGGTCACAAATTTTAATTTTGTAATATTTTTAAATATTTACTAATATTTTAAATATTTATTTGCAGTTTAAAATAATTAGAAATTGTTATGAATGATTGAAATCAAATTTTAATCGATTAAATTCTAATTTAATTTATTGAGATTCTGATTCAATTATTGAAAGAATTTTATCTATTGAGATTCTGACTTAATTAAGTGAAGTTAAGATATAATCTATTAAATTTTTTATTTACTTGATTGATTTTTTTCTGTTTGTAAAACACTCATATTTTTACTCATTTTCACTTATCTTACTATTTTTCTCTTTCATATTTCCATCCACAAGAGAATATAAATTTATTATGTTTTTTAATACAAACTTTTTATCTATTGATTTTTAATAATTGTCTTCTAAGAAATAATTAAAAAAATTTGTTTTACAATAACGATATGTGAAAAACACTTCCGTTTTATAAATACTCTTTTAAATAGCATGCAATGGTCTATGTAACATTTTTAAATATTGTTCTAATAAATTTATTTTTTATTATAAACTTGAGATTTCATTTTTCAATATGTAAAAATTTTATTATGTGTATTCTTTTTCTTTTATGGCACATGACATCCTTTGTTTATATATTTTTTTAAAAAAAACAAATTATGAACATTTTCAAACCTTTTATGTTGAGAGTTCATTATAGACAAGTTAAAATCATAATTATTTATACTATATTAGTTTTTATTTTCATTTTTATCTATTTATGATAAATATATGTCATAAAATACATGTTTATGATTTATAAAGAATTAATGTACTTTTAGTTAAATTTTTTTTACAAATTTAGAAAAAAAAAACAATAAAAATTAAATTTCAAAGCTAAAAGTATAAGATAGTATATATTTATATTACATTTTTGTATAGCTTTAAAGACAAAATATAATTATATTATATTAATGTATATATTTATATCTTTCTATTTATGCTGGAAAGTTAAAAGTATAAGGGAATATACATATATATTCCCATATTTAGGAATTATATGTCTAATAAATTAGGCATTTTAAAATGATTAAAAATAATATATTATATTATTATATGTTTGAAAATTTTAAAATAATTTTAATAATTTCAGAAGTCAAGAAAATGAAAAGTCGTAAAAAGTATTAACAAAGATAATAATAAAAAATAAATAGTAATAAATAAGAAAATGACAATAATGTAATTGTTATAGTAAAATATTTAAAAATAATTATAATAATTTCAAAAGTCAAGAAAGTGAAAATAAAAAAATTAGCTAAGTTAAAATAAAATAAAATAAATAAAGTAATAAATAAAAACATTTTTTTATAAATTATTAGGTAAGTATTGTAGTAAAACGACTCTTGTATTGTATATAGTTAAATAAGTATTTAAATTTGTGTAAAAAAAAATTTGGTTTACATACAATAACTTATTTGAGTGTACGAAAAAATGAATAAATTATAACTTTCATAACCTCTTTTTACCTTATTTTAAAAATTTCAAGAGAATCACTTATTGAGTTACTCGTACTGTAATATTCATTTAAGTTGTCCTTTAAAATAAATAAAAGAATAAATTAATTATTAAAATTATACATTAACAAATAATTTAATCTCTTAAATAGTAATGAACAATCGAATTAATTATTTAAATAAAAAAATAGTAAAATATCACTAAAATAGTAATTTATTAATCAATTTAGTCATTAAAAATTTAATATTCAGTTAAATTGATTCTTAAATTAAAAAAAGACTTAATTATACTTTTTTCTTATAACTTAAAAATTTTATAAATTTTATTATAATTTTTTAAACACATTTTACTTACTTATTTTATATATAAAAATATATTATATATACAATTACTGTATATGTTTATATTTATTATATTAAAATATTAAAAGTTAAAATGATAATTTAATTTTTATATATTTTTATTTTAATTATATAAGTTTATAAATTATATGAAATTATTTATTAAATTATATAAAATAATTTATTGATTAAATTATATATATAAGATGTATAAATAAAAAGGTGAAAGATATATAAGTAATTTATAAATAATATATATTTTATATAATTGAATAAATAATTTTTATAATTAAAATAAAAATATTTAATTAATAATAGATTTGGTCATCGTGAAATTTAAAAGAAGATAAATTTTGGTAAAATTTTGTAATTTTAAGATCAAAATGTATGAAAAAAAAATTTGACAGAAGAATTGTAAAATTTGAAAGTTAAAAAGTAAAAATTACGATTAATTTTTTGACTAAGTATTATAATTTTAAAGATTAAATTGATTCCATATATAATTTGGCTGTTCTTTACCATTGTAAAAATTAAATTGATTGATAATATATAATTTTAATAATTATTTTACTATATTAATAATTTTATAAATTAATTTAATTAATTATTACAATTTAAAGGACTAAATTAGTGATTTATTCAATTAATATTTTTATATAATTTATTAAAATAAATTACTTTATCTTAATAAATTTAAATCAGTGGATTTAAGTATATTTGCGTCAAATAGAAATATGTATAGATAAATAAATAGGAAATTAGAATTACAAAAAGAAAATCATAATTTTAATTTAAAATAGGAAATAAAAATTATAATAAATTGAGAAAGATTTAGAAAAAATATTAAACTTATTATTTGTACAGTTGAAAATTTCACGTTAATAATTAATAATGATCTTGCTAATTATTAGTGATTAATGAGAATATAGGTGATTAGGCAGTTTGTCAAAATTAACCGATCAGACAATTAATAGTTAAAAATTATTAATCTAACTCATTGAATTACAAGCGAATAAAATTATATTGTAAAGTAATTAATAAATATAAAACAAAAAATTATATATATTTATATAATATTTTTATTTTTTTATTTAATTTTATATTCATTATTATAATAATTAAAATATCTCAAAGCATTTGTACTAAAACAAATATATTAAAATATAACATTAAAAATATTAAAATAAATAAAATACAGTGTAATGTAAAAATATTAAAAATATAAAATTAAAATAAATATATAATTTATTAATATTAACATTTTCAAGTATAAAATAAATATTATAAATAATACTATAGTCAAAATAAACAATGTAATATAAAAAATCTAAATAATAATAATAAAAATAAAATAATTGTATTATTTATCATTATTAATATGTTATACAATAAAAAGATAAAAACAATAATTTTGTTCATTATGTAAAAAAAAGATAAAAATAACAAAGTCATATTTTATGAATAAAAATAATAATATCTTATATCAAAAAGAAAAAAATAAATTAAATAAATATTTCAAAGATAAATAGAAATAAATATAAAAAACTAAAAACTAAAAGAGATTTTATTAGACTTTCTTTTATAAATTTGATTCTAAGAAATGGTAAGTTTTATATATATATATATATATATATATATATATATATATATATATATATATATATATATATAAATGAGAGAAAAACTTGGCAGATATCCATTTTGTAAGTTTAAACCAGTCTAAGAAATAGTTAGGTAGTGTCCCAACTAACACTAACAATTGAGTTATCCCATACAGCAGTCGACATCTTTTCCTTGAGTAACACCTCATTACAATATATAGGTTGTCCATTCGTATTAGTATGACCTTATTTATCTTTATTGACCAATCATAATTAAATAAATAATTTTTTTTTAAAAATTTTTTCATACATTGTTAACCTGCGCAAGTCTTAAAATTATAAAATTAGACGATTAAACCTCAAAAAGTTAGTTTATAGTATGAGAATTATTTTCCTTTATATATTGATTTTTAGTTCATATTAATGATCTAAAGGTATAATAAATATTAAATCTGGTTAAAAAAAAATATTTACCCATTTATTTTCTTATATTGCAAAGGAAAGGTCTCTATAAGAAATAAGAAAGACAAGAAAGAAAATGAATCATTGAACGTGGATATCGAGGATGTTTGAGAAACTAGTAGCCTTGGGTATGGTTACGTAGAGCACACCATCCTTAACCTCTGCCTCAATATTCTGAAACTGCACATTATCCGGCAAAGCAATCCTGCTGCTATACCTACCATAACTCTTAGCAGACCATTCCTCTTGTTCGTCTTGTTCCACCATTTTCTTCTGAGCCTTAACTACGAGCATCTTGTCCTCGATCCACACTTTAACATCTTCCTTGTTCATCCCAGGCATATCAAACCTCATCTTGTATTCACTCTCTGATTCTTTAATCTCCCATGGTGCTCTTCCCCTTCTTCGATACCCATCCACTCCCTCACTTGGCAACGAAGATGAAGGCCACTCAACTGTGCTAAACGCAAATGGCTTCTCCATCATCCTCTCCATCGTCTCCATCATCTCTTGCACTGTCCTTGCCGTAGGAAATCGCTCCCATAACCCTGCTTTTACACATCTTAATTCAATTCATACGCCTTGAAAAATAAAAATTGGTAATTAGGTTTGCATTAAATGTGTCGGAATCTGTTTATAAATTTTAGCTTTTAATAAAATTAAGATTAATTATTGCTTAATATTGTAATCGTCATTCTAAATTAATTATTCAAAATTAAAATATTAACTAATTAATTTTATTAAATATTCACATATTTGATTTCACTTGGAATTGACAGTCGGCTAAGAAAACAATAAAAACTAATTTTTTCTACAAAATTTATTGTGTCACAGTAAAAAAATAGAAGCAACTATTTACTACTTTGCTTTCAACATGCTCCACATAATCAGTTTTGATGTATCGCACCACTACCTCAAATACACACCAATTCTGAATCAATAATTAATTTTGATTTAAAATAATTTTTATATTGAATAACAAATTTTATAATAAAATAAATATTAAAAAACATATATAATATCACTTTCAGATTAATTTAATTCAAAATCAAAAATCTCGACTGTCATAAAAAAAATGTAACAATTACCTAAAAGCCAAAAAGAAAAAATTACCTATGGGAGCAGTAGGGGCAAGTCTGGTTTTGGGGAGGGGCTTGTTGTGTGTTGGCAGATGGTGAAGCTTTTCTCTTGCATCCCCCATCATGACCCTCACAGGCTTCAACAGGGGACGAACATACCTCGACGTGGGAAGGTTAAGAGCTATATTAGAGGATAAAGCATGCGCCATTTGTTGTTTCTAATGAGACCACAAGAATCAGCAGAAGAAAGGTTGTGAATGTTTTTATCAACTTGGACAAGGGTTTTCTGAAATTATATAGAAATTTGGATAGATGGTTCTGGAAAACACGACATCATCGGTGGGGTCCTGAGAATTCAGATTCCACCGTTATTATTTCCCTTTCCAGAATTTTCCAGAACCAGACATCTTATATAAGTTTTTGACCACGTTCTTGCTAAATCAGTGGCCTTCCATATCCAATTATATATCCACGTTGGATTACAATGAAACTCCTCCAATTGACTATTTTACCTTAAGTAGAAAAATACGAATCTCAGCTCAATATTCAACGAGAAAATTAAGGAAGAAACTAGTTTTTTTTTAATAAAGAAACGGACTAGATTTTAATAATTTCACAACTTATTGTGACGTATATATAATATTAATTAATGGTTGACTTAAAGAGAAAATAACATAATAATTATTAATATAAAAATGAACTCTTGATAAAAATTATAGATTTGTTAAATTTATTTTTCAATTTTTTATTAGTTGTTGAGATTTTTTTTTTATTTTTCTTTATAAAGCTAATCACTCATATTCTAAAGAAGTTAAATTTTAATCACAGTGAAATTTGTGAGTTAAAGGCATAACCGGATTAGTTATTGTAAAAAAAAAATTGTAGCAAAAAACTTAAGTTTACACTACTTTTAATTTACAAAAGTAAAATAAAATTATATACACAACATATTCTCGTTTTAGTTTTCAAATAGCTAAGTGTATCAATAATATGAAATATAATTTACCTCATTTAACATGATTTCATATATATATATATAATTAAACTTTGAAAACGTGTGGATGCAGTGCCACATAAGATTTATCGATAATGGTTTCTACAAATGATGAGGTTTTTCAAGCTCCACTTAATAATAGAATAATAAGATTGACATATTATGGACCACAATTTGGGGAAGTCTGGATGCAAAACGTAATAAACCGAATTTTCAGAAATTAGTGGCTGAAAAATGAGATATTTATTATAAATGATCAATTAATTTTTTTTTCGGTATAGATTAGTTATTAATAAAGTTGATAAATGTTTTATATACCAATATGATGGTGACTTAAAAAAAAAAAAAACCTTTCTCCAATCATGAATGGTGCACTTAAAAACAATTTTTTTTTTCTGTTGAAATTTGTTCTAGTTGTCCAAATAATTGAATGGAGTCCTAATATTCGAGCTTGAGTATAAGACCCTATACATTGATTTGTAGGACCAACTTTCTTCCTAGATCTATTTTGATACATTCTAACAAACCCACCTCGAGAGGGGATTGACGTTAATTTATCAATTTTCAACATGGTACCAAGTTTCGCTTCCATTTTCTATAGAAATTGTTCCTTTTATTGCTCAAAATGCAAGTTTAAATTACAATTTTTCTTACTTCCTTATTAGAGGTCATGAAAAAAAATGGTGTTAATGTTGAACAATGATATAATAATGACCAACTATTATTCATGGACTTTATTATAAACAAAAATGTCGATAATCTTCTTTGACCAAAAAGTGCACTAGATAATAGTTCTGTGGCATATCTATGATGCGTATTTGTTTTTTTTATCGCATTGAATCTTCATTTTGATTATCTTGAAACTTACCCTCTTACTCAAAACATTAATTATAAAGGTATTTTTTCACCATTCTTCAGACTCTTCCTTGGAGATGAGAATGATCGGGCAAGGATCCAGTTATTGTGAGTCATCGTGTGATCCTTATAACCTTTATCTTTTGACAATTCCATCTCCTTTACAAAGCTTTGAAAGTCCCCTTCGCAATTAGCTTCGATCTCCATCAATTTGTTCTTTGGAAGAAGGTGAATCATCTTCCAAAATAGTTCCTATTTTGCCTTAGCCATCACTTCAACCATACTGTAAAAATTGTCGTAGAAATCCTAACAGAGCCTTCTCTCTCACCCCTGGTTAATGTAACATTAAATATTGAATATAACCCTTCGCTGTATATTCTCTCTTTATATTCAAGCATGCAGAACACTGCATAAAAAACAAGACGTTGATAGACATAGTGTAGCTACGTCCATTAACCAATGTTTGAATTTTAACCGAATGAAAAAAAATTTATGTTGGATGAGAAATATTTACCATGTAAGAAATTTATTATTATCAACATAAATTAGTCACTATTTTTTTTATGCTTCACATTATTTCATGGATGTCAAATAAATAAGTACTCCATCCAATCTCATGTATAAGTAAAAAAAAATTATTTATGTAAATTAAAAAAGTTAATTAAAAATCAATTTGATTTAATAATAAATAATTTTCTTAAACCAATCTTTATTAAAATTTGATTTCAAGAATAAAATAGGACTATAGAAAACATAATTTTTAATAAAATAAAACTATATTATAGATAATTTTATTAAATAAAATAAAATTAATTGATATTTACTTATATTTTAGACTAACTTTTAAAGAATTTTTGTTACTCATATAAAATATGAGAAGAGAATAAGAGTGAAGATTAAATGCATTAATAATTAATATAAACCACTGAAAAATTATTATATTAATAATAAATTATATTTTAATTATTATAATAACTTTTTTAATTTTAATATTATATAACTTGTTTAGTATTAAATTAAAAATATTATCGTAAAAGATTGAATATAGAAATATAATTATATCTAATAAAATTGCTTAGTATAATAAAAAAATTTACTAAGTCAATAATAATATCTTATTTCTTTTACTAAAGTATCCAAATAAAAATATAAAAAATTAAAACAAAATAATTTTATAAGTTTTAATTGTTATATATATTATGAAAAAACACATTATCATTTATTTGATTTTATAATATTATATTATTTATTTAATAGTAATAATAAATATATGTATATTTTTCATTCTCCATACATTTAAGTTATATATAATATATTTTTCTATCATACACTAAATAAGTTAAATAGTTTAACGGGTTTTATTATTCTAATAAAGAATTAAGAAGTGAATTCCAATCTTATTTTAAACACCATTAAAAATTGAGGATAAATTAAATATCTGATTTAAATCTCATCAATATTAAAAATAAGAAAAATTAATTTGAGCAATTGAAATTATAAAAACTTAAATCAGCCATTAACGATAAATTAAAAAAAATCTTCATCTCTAACTATTAATTAATTCCATACAAACCAAACATGCATGCTTATTATCTACATCAAACTTCACACTTAGATAAGCATTTTATCCTTGGCCATAGCCATTGTTTCTTATTTGGTAGTATTTTGTTTGTAGCTTAATGAGCTCCTTGAGAAAATAACCATCTATGTCTTTAATGCAACTGTGAAAGAATTCCATGTAGCTATGTGGGGGTTGAACATCCTCACTAACCCTCTCATATTCAACGATCCATTTAATAGTAACACTGCCATCATTCTTATTAATTGCTTGAAAGATGAGGTGGAAGATCTTAAACTTGATTGATGTTTTCACCGAAGACTTTAAATATAATTGTTTTGTTCTGCTAATCAACAAATTCAATATTTTCCTGACATGTTACTACTTTAACGTCTGTTGTTTCTCAAGTAAAGATCAATAACAAAAGCATGGTAATATAAAGAATTATAGAAAAATAAGAATCATTTCCTAATGTAATGACTTAATTACGTTAATAACCTGCAAATATGTTTCTCATGTTTCAATTGTGGAAAGTGGGTTCATTAAGTATAACATTTTGTAATTTTGATCCAATGTGAGTTTTTTTTTATTAAATATTTAATATGTTTGGGTGACATAATAGTAGATGATTTAATAATTATTGTGTTATTTCATACATATGATGATGTCTAATTAAAGTTAGTTAATTATACTTTTAGTTTTTCGTAATTATTATATTTAAGAAATAAACGTAATTAAATTATGTAATATATATATATATTATTTACATGTCATCATTCCCAAAAATATATTAAATATTAAATGAAAAATTAATTAATAAGTCAAATGTACATTATTATAATATTTGAAAGGGTTAATTTAGATAATTAAAATTTATCGCATTAAAATTGTAAAATTATGATATATAATAATCTATAATATTATTAAAATTGGTGTAGTTTTCCTTGTAACATCTATTATGTCAAACTAAAATTTTTATATATATATATATATATATATATGAGAAAAGGTTACCACTAGTAGGTAAGTTATGATAATAAAATATGTAAATTGAAATAATTTTATTGTATAATTTGTGAAAATTAAAATTTTAAAAATTAAATTAAAATTTAAACTAATTAATATTGAAATGATTTTAAATTTTAAATCATCTAAATAAAAAAATAATTATCCATTAATAATAATAAAACATATAATAAATATTTAGGGTTTTACTACTATATAATAAATATAGTAGTAAAACATATAATTAATTTACTAAAAAAAACTTTGTTCATTTGAATCTTTTTTTTTTTTTTTTCTTATAATTACTTATATAAATTTATGGTAGAAGATTTTATATAATAAGATATCTTGAATAATATATATAAGTGAAGTAATCCTCACCTAGGTTAAATTAGACTTAAACTTATATTCTTAAGATAATATTCAAATTTATTTAATAAATATTAATGGATTTATCACGCCACCTATTATCAGGTCATTATCAAATCATTTACTATGTACAGGTTTGCAAACTTCACATTCAATATACTCAATTTTTACCTTCTTATGTTCAATTTTCAACGTGAATGAAGTGTATTAAAATTCTAATATAATGATATGTCCTAAATAGTATATATAGACGATGACTTACAAGATAGTTTTGGTTTAAACCTATCGTCTTATATTATTTTTAATAAATGCTCTTACATACATTTTATTGTGAATTATATAAATATTTCAGTTTGCATCGAGTTTCGAGGATCGCAATTCCAGTGTAAAGTGGTCTAGTTGATAATGCAATCTCTGAATAAATTAGTGAATTCCTGTAAAATAAAATGCATAGATATTATACTTTACAACCCGTAATTTGTACAACAGTTCCAGGAATCTCTTGAACTGAAAACAGTGCCATTACATGACATTCTACATGCTATCGATTCCGAAGCATCATGGATTATAACATACATGAGTGATCAGTATCGTAAAGGTGGTGTTCACTCTGCAGAATATAAAATAATTTTGATGGTAACAGATCTAAAGAACAAAACCTGGAGTAGCATTGTTGTGCGCAGAAGTTTCCTCATTAACCAATCCATAGACAGAATTGAACCTTCTCAGCTCACAGGGCCACAGGCTACTCATGACAATTGAAGCAACTCATTTCCAGCTTTAGTTTCATCCTTTAACCCTGGCATTGGCACAAAAATAATCTAAACCATGAGAAATTTTGAAAATTACCAACCATGTCCATGTTCAGTGAATAATGTTCATAGAAGTGCATAGAATCAGATGTACTCCATCAAATGTGTCATTCTCAAGTTAACCTATGAACTTATGTATTAATTAATTTTTAGAAAAGCTGAAAGAGTTTTTGTTTTATATATAAGTTAATTTTAGCGTATAAAAAAATTTATTTTATTTTTTCTTCATATTTTTTTTTATAAGTATTTATGGAAAAAAGTTCAACCAAACAAAGTCGAAGTGAAGGAAGATGCACAAGAAAAACATGCAAAAGGGATGAAATTTCTCTCTGACAATCAAAATTGAGAGTTTTTCTTGAGGCAATAAGATGTAAAGCTCACTTGGCTTTTTCTGTTGTATCTTCTTCTGACTCCTCGGTTGCAGTAGTGCCCAATGATGTTATCTTTCCAAAAGATTCCTTTGCATCTCCGAAAAAGTCTTTCACTTTATCAAGCACGGTTTTTAGTTGATCTTGTGTTGGGAGCTTCAATTTGGAAAAACATAACAATATATTAGTGGGAATGTAACTGAATATTTGGATAAAATAATACAACTAAGTAGAAAGTATACATTTTATAAGGTGGACTATTATAAATCTACAGTCGTCACAAATCTAAATCTAAAAATTCCAATGATAATGAAAGTTGCTATTTTCCTGCAAATTTATCAAATAAGTTGTATAAACAACTCAGAATTTTGTGTTGTATTTGTAAAAATATACATGTTTAATGCCGAGAGGTTTAAAATTCTGTGTCAAACTTCAAAAAACATTATGATGATAACAATAAAGAACACGTGAAGAATGTTACCTCAATAACATCAGTGGTAGAAAGTGCAGTTCTTACATTGTTATTCTCCTGCAAATTCATCATACAAAAAAGTTTTAAAAAAAAGGTGGTAATCGTATTCTAACTTCTATAATTTCAACTCTATAAAACTAACGGGTAAGATGACAGTTTTCCATCACTTATATACTTTATTTTAGTCATATTTTTAGGCGACGAATTTCCAACCAAAACTGAAATTGAATTTAAAATATTTATTAACGTATAGCATAAAAGAAAGAATAGGAGCATTACAACAAGTTTGTAGCCGTATCTGAAATCAGTAGCTGATCGCAATACACGGTACTGTTTGAATGCAGATTTCTGTATCTCCTTCTCATCCTATTTGAATTAAAGCAAAGCAGTCAGCAACAAAAACAGGACAGTGAGAAACTAAGAAAGCACAGTCCAGTGTAGTAATTAGTCATTAGTAATTACACAAGATATCTAGTGTGCTTGGGATAACTTACAAAGAACTTATTTGGACATATGAAAGTAGCTTATGACCTTACTATTTGGTTCTAATGTATTTCAATGAGTCTTACGGTGAAATTTGACAAAATAAACTTTGTTTAGCTAATTTTGGTAAGCTTCAGGATCATGTTTATGAATGAGCTCTCATGTGATAAATCCTTCTTGAATAAATACCCAAACGTGGATTAAGGATTCAACAAGCATCAACTGTTTAAGAACACGTCACCTCATACCTGTACAGTTGGTTTCACCTTGTTTCCTACACGCTCATCACTCTAATTCTGCCATCTCATATAGATATAGATGTGATGTGTTCATTGTGTTGTGCTTGATACTAAGACAAACCAATAATTATTCATTTTAAAAATGACAATTGAGGCAGCGCATATTCCACCAACATATCTACAAATGTTTATAACAATTTTTTCCTTCAAGGTGGGCATTTGGTCTAGTGGTATGATTCTCGCTTAGGGTGCGAGAGGTCCCGAGTTCAATTCTCGGAATGCCCCTCTTTTTTTTTTTTTTTTTTCGATTTCATTAAAAAAAAAAATATCTTCTTCCACGAACATATTAGTTGCCTCTGACCAATGCAATAAAATATAAAAGACTCTCATCAACGTAATAGGGAGACAGAAATAGCTCGTAGTTAAATGAATTCAATGCTCCAAAGTTGCTATTATAGAAACATTAGCTTAAAACTAATATTATACAGTAGTAGGCAGTAGTTCACACATAGAAATGATGGGGAAAAGGCTTATTTGGTAGATAACAAAGACAGGGCAATGCAGAACTTAGAAAGCACACCTCTTATAGTGCATGTGGTTACACAAGATCTCTAGCGTGTTTGGAAGAACATACAATAGCTTATTTGGATATATGAAGGCAGCTTATGACTTTACTATTAGCTCCTTTTAGTTTATCTGAACGATTTTCTCAGTGAAATTTAACAAAATAAACTTTGTTTAGCTTATTTTAGTAAACTCCAGTTCATGTGATATTATTGTTGAATAAATATCAAAATATTGCAATAAATTAAAGGGGACTCACAACACATCAATTGTAAAAGAATAACATCATCTAAACACATCACCTCTGTAAAGCTGGTCTCACCTGGTTTCCTACGCCCATACATTACATGTTTAGATCATCCAAAATTACATTAAAATATCAGTCAATGTGATTTTAGGTAAAAGTTCTCGTGTTTGTTTTCAAGTTGAGGAATTGAATCTCAATCTAAAATTTATGTGTTAAATAAAAAAAATTTATTGAATTATACTACTAAAATACTTTTAAAAATATTTAAACATAAATCATTTTAGTTCAAAATAAGTTTTAATCAAAATCAATTCTACAAACCTAAAACGCTCTCTAATTCTAGCATCTTGCATAGATATAGATGTGATGTGTTGTGCTCGTCCCGATGCTAACACAAACCAAGCATTATTCATTTGTAAAATGGCAGTAGAAAATTTGATAAAGGAACACATATTCCATTCCAAAAATAGTTCAAAATATAAACAATTTACACCACACAAATCGGGCATTTGGTCTAGTGGTATGATTCTCGCTTAGGGTGCGAGAGGTCCCGAGTTCAATTCTCGGAATGCCCCTCTTTCGTTTTTTACCCTCTAAATTTCATTATATATATGGGTAACATTAATTTATTTTTAGGTTACCTCCGAGTTATATTTTATTGCATTGATCTGAGGCTATATACTTAAATGAATAAAATTGTCCAAAGTTGCTATTATAGAAAGATTAGTTTAAAAGTGATATTATAGAAAATGGGGAAAAAGCTTACTCGGTAGATAACAGCTGCGATATTTCTATCAAGGGTGTCTTTGTAGATATACTTGCCGAGAAAATTATCTTTAGCCGCAACCATGATTTTAGCAGTGGTGCCGCCAGTTACGATACTAAGAGGGTACCAAAGGTATACCTGCAAGAAAGGGTAAGAATAAATGCAATTTAATTTGAGGAGTAACAATAATAATTTGGTATTTAAAGATGGATTACATTGGCCATGCGAATGAAGATCACAAATTTGGGATTGCCATCGTCTTCAAGTTTGGGCAAAGGAGGAGGAGGAGGGCGCTGAAATTGACGAGCCATCATTCCTTTTTTGCCCTTGGCTTCCACCACAAACGCGTGACGCTGCGGAACCTTGCAACTCTGGTGCCTCCGGCTCGAAAACAGAGAGTGCCTCACCGGCGCCGGAGCATCGTCGTGGAAGCGAGAACTGGAGAGAGGAAGACGAAGGAGCGCGTTTAGAGACATCGTTACTTCCATTGCTACCCTTGATTGCAGACGACACAGCAAACGAGTGAGCTTTTCTTATCCGTATCAATTTTTTGCCTTTTTAATTTAAATAATTGCGACGAATGTAGGCCATACACGTGGCAGATGGAAAGGCACACACCATTAACAAAAATATAACAATTTCTCCTCCTTAAATATTCTTCTTTCACCCTCACCCTACCAAAATCCCTCAACTTTTCCTTCTCAATATCAAAATTAAATTTCAATATCATTTTCTTATGGAGAATTTTTATTTCCCACAAGTATTTTTTTCTTGTCGAAAACAATCGGTTCGAGTCATGGTAGAATAAGCTCACATTAATGACGCTGTAATATTTTTTTTATAGTGAAGCGGTGTGTAATGTTATTTTATAATATCTTACAAATTGTATTAATTTTTTAATCTACAAAACATTAATGACTTAAATTTTTTTATAAATATGATTCATTTAATTTTGACTCTTTAAACTATTATTACTAATTTGATCTTTATAAATTTAAATTCTTTTAAGAAAATTACTTATTACTATTTGATATTAATGTGATATATATCTAATTGTGTCCTAAGTTAATCATTATTTTGAAGTGATATATGGTGTAATATAATTAAATGCATATCATTTCATTGCGATGATAAATTTTATTTAAAAAACTTAAAGAATTTATATGCACTTTTTTGGATTTTCTTTTACACTTACATATAATAAGATTTAATCATTTTATTTATTAATATGATGTGATAATAGCTTAAATTTTCATTGAATGTTTGTGTAAAAAAAATATACACTAAGAATGTATATAAAATAAAGTCGAATCTAAAGTTTAGTAAGATTAAAACAAATTAGCAAACTTATGAATAAGTTCGTGTGCGATATAAATGAATTAAATAATAAATAAAAATAACATTATATGATTTTAAATTAAATAAGGTTTAACAAAAAATAATTATATTATAAGTCTGATAAAATTAAACATTAATAATAAAAATAAAATGATAACATGTATCTTTTATTTGCCTTGAAAAATAAAACAAAACATCAATTAATTTTTTATTTTCAAAAAAGTTTAACTAATTCTACACTAAATTTTTAGACAGATAAACTGACTATTTTTCGATCAAACCTAGATGTCTATACTGATTTTTAAATTGTAATTTTTCTAGATTCAAATCATTTAACTACTTAAAAGTTTATAATAAAGAAATACGTAAGTAGAAATATAAAAGTGGATTTATTATTAAATTTAAAATGTGTTAAAAAGTGGTGAAAACAATCAGAAAATAACTCTTTGCTTTGGGCCCAAAACCCGGTTAGTCTTTAAAAGGACAGCCAGGTCACGGGGGTTTATTGTTGAGTTTTAATTTTTTTCCAAAAATTGTTGGGTTTAAATTTGACTATATATTTTGGTTTAAACTGACTTTTTAGTTTGAATTCAATTTAGTTGTGGTTTAATTAACGGTTGAGAAGAAAAATGGCTGATTTATATCTACATAAAATATAAATATCTAATATAGTATTTGTAGAAAGTAGAAAATAAGAATGATGAAATATGTTATCATCCGTTTTATATAAAAAAAATATTATATTAAATGTAAAAATTTGAGTAAATCATTCTTATTCCTTAAGAGACAAATAAATCACACTTCTCTCTTCTCTATTTTGAACAATTATATTTCTCTCATGAGAAATTAATATACATTATACTTATATCTACTTTAAGGTTAGTCAGCACCATAAGGGGGAGTTCTTTTACTGAAATTCTCAGAATTATTAACGATTAATTTTAAACTTTTATTGACCGTGAAACATTAAAAAATAAAATAAAGAATCTCAATGACAGTAATATTAATTATACTGAACACATGGCAACATCGGTGTAACTTCAAAAATCTAAAACAAACAAGTGGAGCTTGTGAACTTACACATTTGTGTGATTGAGATAAAGCATAGTAATTTTGACATTGGGATGCGTGTTTAATTTTAAGGTGAGAAATTAAATGTATTTAGAATTGATTTTGAGTTTTTAAATATTTTTTTGTTAGATAATTTTTTTTAAATATTGAGTTTTACTACATCCTTATTTTTAAAATAAAAACCATCCAAAAAAATCACATCACTTCAAAATCAATCTTAACTAAAATCAATTTTATTTATATTAATTAATTTAAAATTATCTTTAATATATTTTGATGAATTTATATATTAAAAATTTTAAAAAAAATCAATAAATTCAAAGCGATTTAAAATAAATTGATTCATTTGCATTGTAAATCAAATAAATTTAAATTATATTGATTATTTTTTCTTAAAACCAATCTAATCCAATGTTCCTAGTTAATACCAATGAAGCCTCAAGTAGCACAATTGGGATTGCCTAGATTTGTTGTCGGTTGGTTCGAAGCTTCAGTCGTCCGAAAATAAATATAAAATTTATTATTTAAGTATTCTTGAGTCCAAAAACTTTTTGTGGTGTTGAATTGGTGCGCCATTCCTTCTCCC
This sequence comes from Mucuna pruriens, assembly GCA_025330945.1. Taxonomy (NCBI): domain Eukaryota; kingdom Viridiplantae; phylum Streptophyta; class Magnoliopsida; order Fabales; family Fabaceae; genus Mucuna; species Mucuna pruriens. Next base: position 1,135,942 of record JAENHJ010000296.1, read on the forward strand.
TCTCCCTAAAATAAAAAATCCAAATCCTAGAAGAAGGAATTGTCCCTTGAGAAATGTCATTGCTGTATCCAATCAAAGACGTGGGAACCGCACACAAACACAATCGCCCCACTGGAATGGCCAGCATGCAATTCAAGTTCAACCCATACATTGTGGACCCCAACAGGTAGAAATTTCGTAAATAAGCTTTACCCCTTGGAATAGCTTAATCTCTTTCTTGTTTCTCAGTTATTTCCTACCTAGCCTTGCGTGGCAAATTCCTAGGCTCTGCAGCCCACAGTTTTGTTGCTAGGCTGCCTCTTCAGGCTGGCCTAGCGTGTTCACATCTCTCACATCTAAACAAAAGCCGTCTCCCCTTTTTTTATTCATCTTATAATTTTAAGAATACACTTATCTCAATTCCAAAACTTACCACATGAGATGGCAAAAGTTATCTCCCACTTATTATTTTAACCTCACCATTATACACATATGTCACACTGAATATGAGACATTTTAACGATAAATTTATAATCTAGACTTTTGTAAATAGACTTAATAGTATTAGATATAATAGATTCTAATATCAACTTAAATTTTAAGTTTCAGTCTAATTCATCTAAAAAGATATTTTATAAGTTACTGTTCAGTTATTAATACTGTTTTAGTCATATTACTGGTCTTGAAACGAAATGTTCATTGGAAAATTCATTAAAAAGGGAAGTGCCCAAATGTGCTTTTGAGGCAACTTTTGGTACAAAAGTATAAGCTATATACTAATTAAGCTTTTGGATGTTTCCTTGCATGATATATTTGCTACTAATCATAGCCTTCTATAAGAAGTGAATAAGAAAGTATTCAAGAAATTCCCCTCTTGGCCAACCCATCACATGCAAAAAAATACTATAAAAATCTTTTTTAAAAAAATGAAGCTATTGGTGCAGAATACATATATTCCAGTTCTATCTAACCTGCAGAGCTGCGAACTGGTGCTTTACCAATAAGCACTGCTTCACCACTTGCAGCTTTCTTGGCGGCAAGGTCCTCCAATCGTTTCCATGTGGCTTCACGTCCTGCTTTGACTTCACTTTCCTTTGACTCATCTTCCTCGAATTTCTGTAAACATTCTTTGTATAGATCAGCGTCGACATCACTAAAAATCTTCCGCACATTTAAAGTCAAACTATGGACAGCTTGGTTCCAATGACTTCTAGCATTTCTCTCCAATGCAGGGAAGATAATGGGCAGTATCACTTTTCGGTTTTGTTTGATCAAGTTCATGATGTGATCATTGTTCCACAAGAACAAAGCTCTTTCCGCCACCTGAGGAAAAAAGAAACACAAGATACATGTTTGTAGGCTTTCAAGGGAAAATAGAATATTGCAATTGTGACTGTAATTCAGGTTAAGACAAAGGACAAGACTTGGGAGCAGTAGTTTATATGTTTGCAGTGTTGTTTCTTCAATTAAAATTAAGGTTTCACCTAAGTAACCTGCATATTAAAGGTCAGTATTAAAAATCAGTGTGTTACTGAGGTCAAACTCTTCATTTTGATTGGAGATTAATACCATAAAACACCGTAAGTACAGCACCTAACTTCTGTCCTGAGACAAAATGACAAATAAAACTAAACAGATCATTGTTCAGTTTTGTAGACTCAATTATGGTAGTTTCATATCTCACTATATCATCTATAAGCATTACATTAACAATTGAAACATCCTGCAGTGCAATTATTCAGTGTTGACGGTCGACTAACTCTTGCAAATTGCAGTTGATAATGCAACAGCAATTCAAAAAACCCACTCAAATAAAAATTATTGTGAGAAAGTAGTTATGGAGCATTTCTCATGCAAACACTTCCAAAATGAAATGACCACCATCTAAACATTTTACACACTTTCTTTCATTTACAAGGTTTAGGGGGAGGGTGGGGTGCAGGGACGGATGGACCCCTCTTAAATGTTGAGCTTTTGGACTACAGAAAGGGCCTTAGCTGCCCTTTCCAATGAACACAACGGAAGTAAAATTGTATTTAATTTCTCTGAGAAAATGCCTGAAGACTTGGTTAATCCAGTCAAAGAATGAAATAGAAGCTCCAAAAGTTCAACTTGCTGGATGCCAGTTGTCATTATTAGAGTCGAGCAGAATGAGATCTAATATTGTAAGGCTCATCTAATCAGAATTATTTTACCTTGTTCACAGCCCACTGCCCACTTATGAAGCACTACGTAATAATAACTACAAAATTATAAGGCTCTGAATTTGATATTGGAAAGTCAAATCACATACATACCATTAGCAGTGAATTTCAACTTTAACTTTCAGAGTGGACTACTGTAGAGAATTAATAACAATTTACATGCGCCAACTTATAATCATTGACATTGATGTGGCCTAACAGTACTGTTACTAATTGCATCTATTCACATCATATGGTCTTTTAAATTGTGCGCAGCACTAAATAGCAAATTACTAGATGAAGATAGTCCCTTTCACCTCTTCAGATAAAACAATCAACATTCAACATTTAGCCATAAGATAGTCCCTTTCACCTCTTCAGATAAAACAATCAACATTCAACATTTAGCCATAAAGTAGTAGATAATTTTCATGTACAACGTAGTCCACCAAATTATTTATGACAAATAGATTTTGAGGGGGAAATTATAAAAAAAAAAACATCTGTTCTCATTCTGGTTAAGTAGGCTAGCCCACAATGAACAGCCAGCCAGCAAAAGTTAAAAAGGATAAAACAGAAACAGGTTGTTGCATCACATAATATAATCAATCTCTTCTTCATAGGGAAAGGACAGTCACATCACATATATTCATTTGCTTGCATAGAATATAGAACTAACACAAAAATTACCCTTAAGACACAGGTTATGTCTTAAGACACCAGCATAAACCTTCCTGAATTATTAAAGGATGCACTCTTCTAACAGCAAGTGACTTGGCAGAGGTGATACCAAACCAGTTAGACATATGAATAAAAAACAAATTCTTGATCCTTCATTTAGCTACTCAACAAACTAGTCAAGAGTTCAATCCTTGCTACCCCATTCTCTCAATTAAAACTAATTTCAGCATAAGATTTTACGTATGCTTCTTACATGCTTAGCTTTCATGTGAGAGGGAATATGAGAGGAAGGGAAGGGATATGTCGAACAGAATAGAAACATGGAAGGCACAATATAAATATATAAACTTGCAGGCAAGATCAAAACCTTTTGCAGGCAGGAATCGGAGTAGAGCATGATTATACACTTAACAAATCTATGCTCTGTCCAACAGTGTGATGAAAATTGACATAAAATACAGATTTACTGAAAGCTGACTGTACTCCTATATTATTTATGTATATGTGATAATTCTTCATGTGGCAACTTCTGGATTACAGCAAGTAGCCAGGACATGTATATTTTTCCATGTTGGAATGGTTACTTGGACGAGTAACCTGATAAGAACCTTGGGACAACCACACTACAAAAGCTAGCCATTATAATTAGAGAGTCCAAGGCCTTACGTGGGATTCAAGTCTCATACCTTGCAATTGGATCTTAACATCCCACAATGCTCAACAGCCCTGGCACCCACACAAGCTAATGGTGCTCTAGCCCTTTGCCTAGTCCTAGGCAAACAGTGATGGTAGAAAGCTCTGATACCAATTGATAAGAACCATGTGAGAACCACATCACAAAAGTTAGCTGTTATAGTTGGAGAGAACAAAACCTCATACACACCACACTAAAATCTCATACTTCCAATGTAGGACTCAAGTCTTATACCTTGCAATTGGATCCTAACATAAACTAACCATAAAAACTACTTCGTCATACTATCATTATTTACTGCTAAAGCCCAAGGAACATAGATTTTTAATGATTTCCATGTTTTAAGAAGGCATAAGGAACCAAAAGGATTTAAGTTTCTTTATTTTGATCATTGTTGTTATGTTTTCAAAAGTATAAAACAAAATGTGCGTTAAGCTATAGGATGATGCAACAATGTTTGTCCTTTTCTTGCTAGTTAAAACAGCTTCTCAACTAGAGGAAATGAAATAAGGTACAGTATTCAGTAATTAGCAAGAAGGAAGTTGCCAGAAAGAATTAATTTGAAAGTCAGGTGTAATTTCTTCAAGAAATTAAGAGGGGAAACAGAAAACGAGCTAGAGGAAAGCATTGGAAAATTCATACCTGAAAATGAGGGCTATTCAAACAACGTGCAATGCGGCGAAATAATGGCATCATACAACGCTGGAATTCGGGGGGTTGAGTTGCTTCCAAGACTTCTTCCAACTCACCCAGGAACATAACTTCCTTTGAACTATTTGTTATAGGCCAGTACTTCAACAATCCCCTAATAATTGTATCAGCAAGCTTGCAGTCCTTCTCCACAAATTGGGTAATGCAATAAGACAACTGCTGATGATACATTGCCAAGCACTTTGGCTTGTGCAGTGGAATCAGTATGCGAACAAGAAACAGTTTATGCTCTTCCTTCAACGGTAGAGCAAAACCATTAATGATGCTCCCAAGAATCTCCAAGAACTCAGCAATCCCATTGTGCTTCTCGGTCTCAAAAATAAAATTAAAAAACAAATTATTGATGGCTTTCCTGATGAAAGGGCGATGTGCCATGAATTTTCCATAGATGCGGTGCAGAGTCATCTTCAAGTACTCACGCTCCCTCGGATCCTCCGAGTCAAACAAATCCAGCAGCTTCAAAACAAAGGACTGATCAACATATCTCTTGGCCAACTTTGCATCCAGCTCAGGCGACGCCACAAACCGCAGAAAAAGCTCATACACAATCTGCAAATGAGGCCAAGCAGGATCCATGGAAGGCTCCTCCTCCTCAAGATCAACACCATCAATGATTTTATTCTCACGCGGCTGAGGACTAAGAGTCCTGAATATATTCGCAGACACCATTTTCACAACCTCCTGCATCACATTCTCGGCAAACTTAGCATTCGCGGAAGTCACATAATCCACGAGTTCCACCAAGGTCTGCCTCTTAATCTCCTTCTCCTTGAGGTTCTTGGTGGGGTCAGTGAAGTCAAAGACCACACAACACATTCTAAGCTTCTTCACAAACAAGGTTGGCTTCTCAGAAGAGGGAACATCTCTGAACGCAGGTAATGCTTCATAGGAACTAAAATTCCCATGATTAGGGTTGTTGATGTTATTGTTGTTATTGTTTTCATTCACAATCAACGGTAACGGAACTCTGTTACCGTGATTGTGTCCCGAAGAAGAAGAATTCCCGGTTTTGGTGCCACCTGCGGTGACGCCAGCGGAATCACTGGTCTTCGAAGTGGTAACGCCATGGTGGGTTCTTCCACTTCCACCGTGTTCGGAACCTTTCGATGACTTCCGAGGGAGTTTACTGAATATCTGTTTGAACATAATTCATCAAACGAACACGGAACAACCCTTACCCCTTTAAACTTTTCTTCTAATCTGAAAACAAAAATTAAAAAATAATAATAATAAAAAAAGAGATCCCTAAAAGGCTAAAACCTTGTTTACTTCGCAATCACAACACGATAAGAAGAAACACGCAATTGGGAAGAACCGACCAGACATAAATGTTGTTGTTTGTGCACTTGTCGGATGAAAGGTTTGACAATAGCGACGGAATCGGAAGAAAAGAGAGAGAAGAAACCCTTTTAATTACTTATCGGGGTAGAAGAAGAAAACCCAGTTCTGTGATTCTACCCATAGTAATGATGATGACAGAGCATAGTATACCCAATTCGATGATTCGCAAAACTGAAACCTTTGCGATCACAAACGCCGGTGGTGGAAGCGGGATCAGCGTGGATGATCGGAAACAGAGTGTTCTGAATTCAAATATCGGAAGAAAACACAATTTCGCCGTTCTTTGGCTTCAAAAGCGAGAGAGAGACGAAGAATGTTCTGCAGATTTCCCTTTTCGCGTTTTTTTTTTTTAATGTTTTTTTTCAGAAATATATTTATATTTATTTATTCGTTTTAACTTAAAAAATAAATAAACGAGAATTTCAACTTCGAAGCAGCATCTGACCATCTGTATTTGTAGATAATATAAAAATAAAAAAAAATAATTGAGAAACATAGAAAAAGTCGGAAGAAGCACATGCGGTGCAAGCATGTACCTACTGCGAATTAATAATCACGAGAAAAAGAAGAAAGAAAAGTAGAAACCAATAATTACAGAATTTAGCTAAAATGTGTAAATTAATTAGCATAAAATTCTTTTAATTTCATTTAGTTAATAATTTTAAATTTTAATTTTTAATATATAATTATATCAATTAAAATAACTTATAGTCTACAGTAATACTACTCAATCCGGACGGAATTATTTTTCACAAAAAATTCTACTTATTTTATTTTTTTGGTGAGTAAGAAGTCCTCCCACAAAAATATATTTACATTTATATTATCAAATTACATATTTTTATAATACGTTTGTTTTATAATAATTATTTTAAGAGTTATATCAATAATAATTTTTAGCTAATTAATAATACAATTTTTATATTAATAATAAAATAAATTCATAATTATAACTACAAGTATAATAAATAGTTTTAAATGCTCCTGTAATATGTTTTTATAAATTTTCAGGTTTATTAAATAAAACACTAAAATGTTTTATGGTTAAAATATTAAATGTGTTAATGTTTATTTTATAATATTAAGAAAAATTATTAAAAATATAATATTAATAGAATTCAATTAAAATTGATAAAGTAAAAGTTTTTTTATATATATTTCATGTAACACTTTTATGATGTTTGTTTAAAAAAATTAAATAAAATGCATGTAAAAAAATCTATTATCATCTAATTATAAATTATAAAATATAATAAAACTGTTAATGTTTATAATTATTATTATAAAAAATCTTAGATTTAACTTTTTTAAAAAGAGTAACTCGCCTAGTCACCTCAAAGAATAAAATAAACAAATAAGAAATTCAATAATTAATATCTGTTGTGTTGATCTGGAGGTTGTGTATTAGACTTTCTTTACTGAAATGCAACATACCTTACGCTACTCAAGTTTTTGTTATCTTATAATAAATTAATTTTGCTTTAAAAAACATATAATTATGAATATATTAGAATTTTAATTATTAACTTTGATCAACAATTCAGATTTTATTTTTATTTTAGAGGAGTCTAATCCAAAATCTTTACGCTAAAGTTGAAGGTTTTTATTTTAAAAATGATATTTAGAGTAATTAATTTATAACCAATTTACAATGTAATAAAAATAAACTGACATTAATACAACTAAAACATCTTTGCCATATCATTTAGTAAAAAACTTAAGGTAATGATTATTAAAATGATATAATTATAATAAAGTAAATGTTAAGTAGTATATTTAAAAACCATAATGAATCAGTGGGTGCAAAAGCTAATTATAAAAGAGAAGACATTACATGAAGCAAACACGGTTTTGTTATCTTGGTGGTGGTTGTTTGTTGACCTGGGAAATTAGTATTTATAATTATGATGATGATTATTGGAGAAGTAGTCAAGTCTGTACAATGTGTGATTTGCGACCAATTTGATTTGAAGTCAGCAGAAAAACGCAAAAGGAAGGGTCACCCAAACGATACGCCAGACACCAGAACAAGTCAAATCCCTAAACGACATCGTAAACCTTCCTTACCGTACTGTCTAGTCTACCTATAATCAATTATTCAATTTCAGCGCACAACACTATTAACCACTCGTCTTTTCAACATTTTCACTTTTCACTTTAATATACTCAAGAAAAGGGAAAGTACAAAAAGAAATTCAAAATTAAGTGATTTTTTAGCTTGTCCTGTCTAGTAGGAATAAAAATTAAAGAAAATTAAATTAAATATTTTTATTGTATAAAAATAAAAATATATTTATATAAAATGAAATAAATATTTTTAAGTTATAAAAATATATTTTGAAAAGAATTTTCACTCAATATGTGATAAAAACTTAATAAAAAGATTTTAATAAATATATTTTCATCTCTTTTCTTCAATGCTTCCTCTCCTAAACTATCCAACAAAAAGAAAGCATGAATAATAAATCATTGCTTAGCATTTGCCTCTAATAAATTTGAACATAACTAAAAGTTGGAGTTGGACTTTGTACATACTTTTCTTTTTTTTTTTTTACTACCTCGTACATACTTTGTTCCCAAGCTTTTGTCCTGTAACTTATCAATTTCACTGTTACCTTAAATTTGTCTTCATAAATGACCCTAATCATTATGTTAGTTATAAAATTTATTTCACCAGCTTTAAAATTATAAAGATGAAATCTTATTTTATTTATAATTTTATAAATTAAGAAAATTTTATTTATTTATGTTTAACTTTAATCTAATTTTTTATATTTGCAAATAAAATATAAAATTTTACGATATTATTATTTTTAAAAACATTTCATTTTATCTAATACTTTTAAAGTATTATTTTTTTAAATTTTGATATTAGAATTTAATATTTTTAAGAAAATGTAAATATTATTAATAAAATATAAAAGGTATTTTGACAAAATTATGTTCTATCTTTTTCAAAATTAAAGACAAACGACTACTTTCTTCTTTTAATCTCTTTGTCACAAAACTTAAATGATTAGTATTTTAAAATCAAGATAGAATTGTATGTTTTAGAATGATTATCATCTAACATCTAAGTCTTGAAGTCATATAAGCACGTGAAAAAATAATTGCCGAAAGACGATCCTCACAAATTAATTTGTATAATTTTTATATTAGATTTTAAAAAAAATTAATTTTTAATTTATATACAAGTCAGTTTTATCTTATAAAAAACTTATATTGGCTTTTTTTGTTCGTACTCTTCTTTCTATCCGTACTTATAAAAGAATTTATCAACTAATTATCAAATAGAAAAACCAGCAATTGAGAATGGGATACAAATAAAATACATGAATAATAAATTGTAAATTAAATACATAATTAATTAATATATTTTTTAATTAATCACCTCTGTCTTCTAAAATACATTTTCATTATTTTAGAAGAATCAAGTTCAAAACAATAAATACACCACAAATAATATACAACTCTAAGTATTAAATATTTATATATCACAAAATATTAATTGTTCAAAAAATGTATTTATTTAAAACATCAAGAGTGTGTCTATTTCAAGATTTAATATTCATTCACATTTAAATGTCAACTTGAAAATGTAATATTTTCTTAGAATATTCTTGAATATTTGTCATGCCCAGAAAATTAGTAATACCTTATTTCATTTTATTTTTTCCTACGACGAGAGGTAGAAGTTTTTGGAGATATGAAATATTATTTTATAACTTTCATTTATATACTTACTTTTTATTCTAATTATTTTGATTTTTTTTAATATCTGGAAACATTAAAACCTAACCAAACGCTTTTTAAATTTACATAGGAATAACATTTTTAATTATGGTATTTCTAAGAAATATTATATCTTGAAACAAATATCACTTAAATAAACATATTAAATAATTTTCTTTATTAGAAAATATTTTTTTCTTTAACAAATTTCAATAAAGTATAATAATAATTTTTTATAAAAACTTTTTATTATAAATTTTTTAATTAGTTTTTTAAAGTAAAATGTTTTCTCTATTTTAATTCTTGTTTCGATTCAAACCATTTAGAATCTTAGTCCTTATCTTGTTTTTTTTTTTACACTTTTTGGAACAAAATCGGAAGAATCTTCCTAACTTTATAGTTACTAAAAATCTATTAACTACTGCAAAAAAATATATTCTTACCAACCAAAACCGCGTTCAAACACGAGGACTGGATTTAAAGTGTGCTTCAATCGTCCATAAATTTAATTTAAGAAATGTCAATTCCAATTTTTATGTTTAATTTTTAAATCAAATAATAATTCTATAAGATGATTTTGTAAAATCTACTTTAATATAATTTTATACTTTTATCTTATTATAAATTATCATTTACTGTAAATTTAATTACTTTAATAAATTTAAAAACCATACTGAATTGGTATGACACACAGACCTGAAAGTCGACTGATGTATCCTAAACTCTAACTCATTATACATCCGAAATATAAAATTTATGATGGTTAATAAATTTCAATTCTATTAATTAAAATTTAAAATTTTAACTACAATTACAATTTTATAATCCAAAAAGATCCCAATTGATTTGTGATAAATAATTATTCAAAATATACGAAACTTTTCACGCAAAATAAGTATAGGGGTTTTAACATCATAATTATAATTTTTTTTATATTATAGTTGTGCACAAACGTGACCTTAAATATAACAATAGAAAAACATTCCAAGAATTAACACATTTGCAAACATTGTGCGTAAATGTGTGTGCTTATGTTCTATGTGAAACCATTGTGCCATTCAAAAATAATTTTAATCATATAATTATTTATAAATAATTAAAATTAAAATAAGTTTTTTTTATGTGCATAAAATATGTATGAAATATCCATGTCCAAAAATAAATTTGATAAAATTAATTATCATAATTATAGGATTAAAATTTATTTATCTTACATCTTATTAAAAACGCCCTTTGTCCATATACACGTAAACTCATTTTTATTTCAAAAAATATTTAAACTATAATATTTTCTCATTTATTTTAAAAAATAATGTTCTCTAAAAAAATATTATACATTATTATATTTTAAATAAATCTCTTAGGCACAATATAGTATATATTTTTTTTTAACCACCACCTAAGATATTTCCACAAACTTGAACTTTTTGATTCGAAACTTGACATTCTTATTAAATATGATTTTATAAATAAAAGAAACCAGGTATTATTATAGGAACTACGTTGGTGGCCAACTAAAATTTTGTTTAGTTATATATATAACTTTTTCATATAATAAAAATAAAGTGCACTAATTTTTAGGCTGACATTAATTTTAATTGAAAATCAATGTAAGAAAACAAAAGCAGTAAACTGTCAAGTGACTATTTCTAGAAAAAAAAAAAAATCGTCAATGTACACTTCAATAGGTTTTGTCACACCTGTCAGGGCATATGTGCAATTTTTCTAAATCAAGTATGTGAATAAATACAACTAAATTTACAATTGCAATCTCTGACATTAATTTGCTTTAACAAACCAATGAAGTGCTGCATGTGATCGTTATTAGCTTTCTCCTGGTATATAACAAACAACTAGAACACCTTAAAATTGGGAATGAGAAATTTAGGAAAGAAAATTTTATACAATTTTTGTATATAAAATCTAATGCTGAATTTTTTTTTTCTGGATAATGCTCGATTTTCTACTCCCATTTTTAAAGGGATATATATATGGATGATTAATATGTTTCTGGGCCAAAATCAGAATGTCTTTGTGTCAATTACCATGTTCCTGAATTGCGTGCTGGCTTGAAACATCACTGCAGAACTTTGAGAAACTCTTTAGGCTTCAGTTTTAATTTTTAAAATTCAACGATCATGGAAGACTTTCTCCAGAAACAAATATTCAGACAAGGGAGAAAACTACACATGGATGATTGAAAATTGATTGTTACTAATTTTGACAAGGGTATGCATAAAGTGGCGAGTTATTCAAACCACGCTCCATGTACCACTGTAGCAAGCTGCGTCATAGTTATAGCCAATACTTCCCAATATCACCAACCAGGCAGCAGTTAATTACCGAATATTAGTAACTAGTCTGAGCTCAGAAAGTTTGTCAAACAATTTTTTTAAAGCATAAATATATTTTTATCCGTCAGTCTCGTGGTACATGAAGAAAGCCGCCGGTTTGGCACGTGCATGAGATTGTGAAGGCGAAACAGTCCGATCCGTATGTCCAGAACATCCTCTCGAATCCATTTCTAAGTCCATCATTGGAACTGCCAACAGCATGGGGATTAAGATCATCAAGAACCTCGATGGTATCTTTATATGAATTGTTTTGTTGTGGTATTAGGATTAGAGTTTCCCTTTTAAACTCTTTTGAATCAGTGAGTGGCCAGAGCTTGCTCAAAGGTTTGGTTATTTTGCTAATGGAAGTTTGGATATGACAAATCTTATTATATGAATAAAGTTGACACTTAAAAACGCTCTTTGGAAATATTTAGTTAGCAATTGGGCTACTCTTGTTAACAAGATCAGTCGTATGTTTTTATCCTTTGGCAGGAAATTATGTTAATTTTACTCTGGACTATTTTATCAATGACTATGGAGTCTGTGAATTATTAGGAAACTGGACTGGACTGGTGCACCGCAGACTGGCCGGTTCAACTGGTCTAAGTAATAAGTGAACCAGGTGCGATTCCACAGGTTAGCAATAATGGAGACCAATCATGCATGGCCTAAAATTGGGAAAAAAGAATGACAAGCATAGAATCCACACGAGAAATTAGAAAGTGATCAAAGAAGGTCACCCTTCTCATTCTCCTATTCTCCACTTTCTGAAGTCTGAATTCTGGATACGTGAACATCAAAGCCTTGATAAACCTGAAGAATACGACTGATCCTATGAACACGGTCAGGAAGATTGTTCTAATTCTTTGAACTCAATTGTACTTTTTGCTGAGACAGATCGTCCATCCTGTCTGTCCTCCCTAACTGTGCAAACCATGCATTCTGCTCTAAGTTCTGAAATTCGAGGTAAGAGTTGAGTTGCTCTCTTTTTTTAATAATATTTGTTTTGTTCACTTTCATTATATTTATACTTTTATTTGTCTGCCTTAAAAATGTTGATATATTAAAAAAAAAAACATAAATGTCACCTTAAATATAACAAGTTTTGAAAAATTAGTCAAGAATGAACACATGTGCAAATTATGTGTAAATGTGTTCATGTACCATGTGGAAATATACTTTAATAAAAAAATCAATTTTAAATCAAATCAAACTTATCCGTCATAATTGTATGATTAAAATTTATTTATATTACATCTTATTAAATATGCCCATTTTATACATACACATGCACGTTCCTATCTCCAAAAGTAGTTACACTGTAACATTATTTTACCATAAATAAATCTCTTGGACACAGTATAATAAAAATTTGACAATGGTTACTAAATATGATTTCATAAATAAATTAAAAAAAACTTATTATGATAGCAGCCACGTTAGGAACCAACTAAATATCTGTTTAGTTAAATGGGAGAAAAAATTTACCCACACAAAAAAATAACATTTTTAATTTTTTTATATAATAAAAATAAAATGTACTAATTTTTACACTGACTATTAATTTTCAATGGAAATCAGAGCTCAAAAAAAAAACGAATATAACAATAAACTGTCAATGTACATGTGCGTCTAAAAAGCCTTACAAAGCATAATTGACTTTGTTCTCAATGTAAGCTTGGATTGATGGTTCTCTTCCTAGAAAGTCGGATAAGACTTCAATAGGATCTTTCACACCTACCGAGGCCAACACCTGCAAATGTTTTAAATCAAGTATGCAAATAAATACTACAAAATACTACAAAATTTCACTCTGTGAAATTTGCTTTAACAAACCAATAAATTGCTGGATGTGATCTTTGTTCCTAAGAACAGGCAATTAGAACCCCATAAAATTGGAAATGGAAAATTTAGGAATGAAATTTTTATACAATTTTTCATATTTAGAAATGTAAAATTGTCACCACTTACCTTGTTCCTGAATTGCATGCCAGCATGCTGGTCCGAAACATCGTTGCAGAACTTTGAGGTGAATATATCAGCAGCAAAAACCTGAAACACTTTAAGCTTCAGTTTTAATTTTTCAAATTCAATGATCAGGGAAGACTTCCTCCAGAAACAAATAATCAGAATAGTCTGAAAACTACGCATGGATGATTGAAAATTAAAAGATGCTTGCCATGAAAACTGATTATTATTAATTTTGACAAAGGTATCAAATAAAGTAGCGTTATTCAAACCTCACTCCATATACGGCTGTAGCAAGCTGCCTCGTAACCAATGACAGTAGAAGGAAAATATGACGCTGGATTGGTTCCTTCTAATATCGGCAAGCCTAACATCTCCTGGAAAATAAAATTTATATAGAACTTCCTGTCACTTCTTTTATCACAAACATTAAACTTAAAATTAGAACTGATGTTAAATCATTTACCATGGGATGAAGATGCTTGAATAATTCCTGAATGTCTATGTTATCCGCAGAATGTATGATTTGGTCAAAAAGACCTGATAGCAAGCAGATCTTAAGTTAAATGATGAGACGTAATTAGAATGTTCAATCTTTGTCAATATCATGTCCCGTTGGCCACCCAAAAGAAATATTAGCCAGCTGATTTTTAAATTGCAACTGGAAAGTTATAAAAAGTAACTAAATAGTCCACGCACTAATCTAAAGTAGTGCTTATGATCATTTTTCTTCAAAAGAAGATAACCATTTCAGTTACTTATCTAACCTGACATTTTCACTTTTACTCGTACACAAGCACATCATGCGTAAATTCATGTCTATATATACACACAACATACAGCTATTGACTAAGTTATGTTTGGTTTAGATTTTGGTAAAATTGGTTTGAAAGAAATTATGCTTAAAAAAATCAATTTTTGTTTTGGAATGATATTTCAAAAGCAAGTTTAAAAGAATTAATTCTGTTGATGGAATACTTACTTTTGAAGGATATATATAGTTTTTAAAAATATTAGGAGCTCCACAACCAGAACAATTCCATTCACTAGAAAAGGCTGAAAAGCTACAAATTTTCACTTCTCTCAAGATGAAATTTACTGGCTATATAATTCATGTTGAGAATCCAAAACATTAACCTTACATAAAATCATTTTTTCATACCAAAAATATAAATTTGCATCAAAATTAACAGGCTCTAAATCAAATCCCAGATAACAAGAATTATTTCCTACTTCGTTGAGGTCAAACCATTGTATATATATGATGACAATGTAACTACCATCTAAAAGGAACAGTTTACGGTGTAATTGACTCCCTACAGCAGAGTAAGATAATCTAAATAAGCATTAAGCAATATAAAATTAAAAGTATAAGAAAATTTAGCTAATATTGAGGTCAAATGTAACAATGAAAATGTAAAACAACATACCGCATAGAATATCTTGCTTCAATTTAAGTGCAGAAAAGAAGTCCTCCAATCTTTTAATTGATTTGCATACGTCATCCTTTATGGGTTTTGTAATATCCTGCAAGTGACAATTAATATATTGAAGTTCAAAGAAGCATTAAGTAGACGTATCAGATTGAGTTACCCCCCAAAAAAAAACTACATATCAAGAAAAATTAAACCGAGTTGGTACATTTGGTGAAACTTGCCTGATGAAATCCCGAAATCAACTTGAGAGAATAGTTTTCATAACACCTACAATTTCCAGATGTAGGAAGAGTGAAACTATTTTTAATTAATTTTTGTATAGAATGTTTAACCTAAATTAGAATAAGGAAGAATATGGATTTCATTACCAGTTTTCTAACAATTGAGCAGGTATTTCCACAAAGTCAGGATCAACACATAATCCAGAAATTCTAGTAAATGATGCACAATTGCAAATTTGTTGAACCTAACAGTGATTTTAAAAAAACTTCAGAATAAAGATAAATCTGTAATGTGCAAACAAAACTAAATTTAAACATGCATTACTATATCTCACACCTGCATGAAAATACTGCTCAATTTGTACTCAAATTCCAACCATTGCATAATGAATCTTATTAATAACTGAGGTAGAGCAACAACCAATGACAAAAATCTAGGTTGATCATTAAAAACAATACACCCAACTCCCTTGATCAAGGGCATGCAGCACAACATGCAAGGATGAAAAACCCAATTTCACGGTAGTATGTCCATTCAGTGTATTTAGTGAAATAACAGACCAGAGAAGACAACCTTCAGGATTAACTTATCTGACAGGAACATCTGAAGAACCTATTTACTCAAAGCTGCAAGTTGATTAATACAAGCCAAGAACCAAAATAAGGCCCATTTTGGATTAGTTTCTAGCTTATGGAAGCTTTTCAAATGTAAACCCTGCCATTATGACTCTTCTAGGGCAAGAATGTTGGGTTCTGTGAAGTTTACAGCAACCTAATAGCCAACCACAAACCTTTTCTTAATGCCTGCACATTCTCCTTTGCCTCATAAATCCAGTGAATCTTCAATTCCCTAATTTCTAAATTTCTATTCTACCCTAATTCTCCCAAAAATATAATTTTGATCTATTCAATCCAATGCTTTCAACCCTAATTCTATCATAAACTCACTTTTTGAATTGCAATTTTGTGCAAATTTGCACAAGTTTACCAAGCCTACTGGAGTTTATACAGAAACGAGTTTGAATGCCAGGTAACTGAATGTCTCTACCCAGAATTGTCAACTCATACGCATCTGTGAATTAACTTGAGTGTTTCATAACAATGCTTGTAACAGTTTAAAATATCATAAAGAAAAGGAAAAGTAAATGTAAGATACTTTACAAAAAGGATCCCAGTTATACACAACTTTCATTTTATTCCCCCTTTCCCCTAACCCAAACAAGCAAATAGAAGAATTATAATGCAAATCATGATAGATAAAAATATATTTCTGATTAGGAAAGCAAGCTTCATGGAAGCAAAAGCAAACATACCACGTGGCCAAACTCATGGAAAAGACTGACCACTTCAGAAAACCTCAATAATCCAGAACTACCATCAGCATCCTTCTGACACTGAGATATTAGCAATGCAATTGGTATCTACATAAACATTAAAAACGGGACAAAAATTAAGAAAAAGAAAGTAGCCAATGATTTTTTATCCATACAATTGCCGAGATCCAAAATTCATTAAAACCATCAGGCATGAAGAATATGTTGGTGTCATAATCACAGTAGGGATTTAAAACAAAACGATAAACAAAGAGATACCTCACCACCAGCCATGCATAAAATGTCTACCAGCTCTACCTAATATAAGCAAACATTTCATCTCTAAAGTGTTTTCTTAATTTAAAGTTTTAGACTATGACAAAAGAAAAATGCCCTCTAAGGTCAAGACTAGAACTCTGAGGTCATTTTTTCTCTCTCTCTTGAAAACCGTTTTTGATAGGATTGATTACAATGACATCTTGTGAAATAATCTTTTCCTTTTTGAGTTCTTGTTGAATCCTTTCCATGTTGGAAAAGTATCTCACGGCAACGACACACTTCAAAGGTTTTGAAAAGAATAATAATAAGACTAAAATTTTGTGGTAGTGTGATTTATGCTGTTCTCATGTTATATGTGGGTGTAGCTGGATGGACAAAAAACATGAAATTTGAAGGATATTTATACACCCTACACATGTTATTAGATAGGGTTGTGTTTAGGACGTCTCTTTGATGCTCATTGCATGGTCTTTTTATTTTTAAGGAAGCGTCTCTATCTGATGTGTACAAAGATTGGACATCTTAAAGCGCCCTATTAAACCATATATAAACCATCATAGTAACATCTATACAAGAACCGACACTTGCACCAGAATAAAGTTGAACACCGTCATTTTAGATGGGTAAGTAGAGAAACTTCCAAAGCCAACCAACTACATAGGAAATGGTGCTTACCTGCTGTGCCCCACTGATTGTTAATGCACTGTTCTGGAGAGCCAACACACAAGTATGACCATATTTTCCTTCCCTGTAAAAATAAACATGTTTTCACCTTTCACTAGCAAACAAAAATTGATGAAGCACAAATAGCTAAAAAGCTCGACCTTGAGAACAAATCAAGGTAGCAATAACCCAAGAGTTTGCTAGAACCTAAGTCCAGCACAGAAAAAACACGAACATCACAATGCCAAACATCAGCTCCTGCAATTTCCTCAAACCTTAAGCCTGCATGAAAAAAACAAGAATAAGTATCAATATACATTCTATGACATAGAAAATTACAAAAAAATAATTAATTAATTAATTAATTAAATATTTCAGCCCAAGAAGAATTAAGCATTCAGGCAGTTAATCAAGTCAGTAAATGATTACCCGTGAACCACTTTATTAACATAATAGACCAATTGAATGGTTCATTATTCCTAAAGTGAAAATATTTTACCAATAATTCCTTTCCAGTTACTTTGCACATTAACTGATCTGATGATAGAGGCAATAAAACATAAGCCTCATAAGCATTAAGCCATAAAGACAAATAAATTGTCAGATATAAAATTACCAAATAGATCTTGAACAATTTTGAAGATACCCGATAGAACCACACTAATTGGTAAGTATTGCTTGATCTCTCCAAAGTCCAAATCATAACCCTGCTCTTCAACTCGTTTTACATAATATAGTACATCCTCAATTCCAAATGGAAACTCCCCTTCCTCTTTCTTCTGGTGTCATAATAAATTTGTAATGAGGGAAATGTAAATTAAAGCAAACAGCATATACACAAAAATGTGCAAACCTTCAAATCTTTCAAGGTATCAAGTTCTTTCATGGCCAAGTCAGTTAAACTTGTAGATAAGTTTTTCAGGAACTCAAACACCTGGATGAAATTTAGAAATAAAAAAAATCTAGAATTAGATGTCAGCATAATGGAAAGAGTGTAGAGAAAAACAATAACGATTAACGATAGTAATCTCTCAAATTACACTTAGTTTATGGCAAAGAAACAAGGCAGTATCTCAGATTCTAATTTCACTTTTTACTTTCCCAATACCACCCAGCAGACAGCAGTTATTACTTACTAGACTGAGCTAAGAAAGTTTGTCAAACATTTCTTTTAATTTTAAATTAGAGATGTCCTGCACCAGCAGTCATCGTAACCAAGCCCAAATAGAATACATTTAGAAAGAATTTATTCTGAATATCACGTGTGTGGTTATGATGTATAGATCAACACATATTTTTGTGTAAGCTACTGGAAACTAAGTTACAATTTTCAGATATTCACTTAAAAATATTTTTTTAAGAAAACAACTCATTCTTATTGTATTTATTTTATAATAATTACTGATACTGATCCTTGCTACCCTCCAACATTATCCATTACAAACAAGCATGGGCCAAACTTGCCCATAGTCCCAAATAGCATCTGTTAGTAACGACTATCTCAATGATTTTCTTATGATTTTGCACTTCAGCATAGTTGCATGTGTTGAAACCCATTCATCTAAGGAAATACCAGACAGAAGTGAAAATTTGAGCATAGTGAGAGGAAGTATAAACAACTGTGTAATTGGAGAGGCTTGCTTGCATGATACATTGTCCAGTTTTACTTTCCTTATTCTTTCAGAAGAATTTATCTACTAAATACAACTTAAAAAAAAAAAAAAGAGCTGGAACGAAATGCTCTTCCACTGACTAAGCAGACCAAAAAGAGACGCAATTCATGGTATAATCTATAACTAGCTTTTCTAGTGCTTCTGATGGAAAATACATTATTGCATCTGTATGACAAGATTACAAACCTTTTTTGGTGTCTTTGCCATTCTAACATCAATGGCATACTCTGCATAGCATGAATAGCCAAGTAAACGAGCATATTTATGGCGCTGTTGCACCTGAATCATGCCCATGAACATGAACAAACCTTAATATCATTATCCCAATAAACATGTCTAGAAGTAACAAAATAAAGAATCATAGAAAGCAATATGAAAAATGTCAAATAAACCCCATAAACATTATAAACTTTAAGCTGAATCACAAACCTACAAGTAACATTTGTCATAATCTGGTAGCCATATACAACTTTACAGCTGAACTATATCCATTCAAATCCAATAAATTTAACTGTCTTATTGGTAAATTGTTCAAATTAGAAAAATATAGAACTACAAAATACATAGGAATCATTCTCTTTCTACCAAACTCTTATTATTAATTGAAGTAAAATAACAAGAGGTTGAATTAATGTCAATAACCTGTTACAAGGTTCAATTACAGGATAATTTCTCCATTTATAGCTCAAAGTCAGGATAGAAGTATTTGATGGTAAATAAATAAGTGGAGTCCTTACTCCTTAATGAGTAATGCCATCAATGAAAATTACCAGGCTTTCTAAAATAGAAACATTGATTTCTCCACACCGATTCCCATATGCCCCTGATACCATCCGCCTTGTAGTTCCAATCTTCATGTGCTCAATATAGAATTATAGACCTTGTTAGTATAGTTTCACTAGATAAAAGAATATACACAAAGATCTAAAGTTCGTAGGAGAAAAAATGACGTTCTATAGAAATATTTAAATGGTCTAATGAGGCAATATTAGTGTAGTAATATTTGTGCTTATGATGTGGCAATGGTATTCTAAGAACATTGATCTTTGTGCTTATGCCTATGGAAATATTCAAGTGGTTTAATGTAGCAATATGTTCTATGCAATAATCCCTTGGCAGCTTAGCTACTGTCTTTCTGTGTCACATTAAGCAACACAATCAATTAATTAATTTTGAAATCAATACAGGAATTAAGAATGATAATTCATTTGTGAACTAATAATAAAGATTAAAAAAAAAGTTATTGTGACAAAAAAACAGTAGCACTTTGTAAAAAATGATCTTAACATAGAGGGAAGGACATCATTCTAGCTTCTTGGTCTATGTCTTTTCCAAGTCAAATTCCAATAGTAACTAGTAAGTATTAGTCACATGGTCATTTCAGTAATTTTAAACCTTTACACTGACAAGAATACCATTTTATTAAACCATGTACAACTGAAATTATGCTGCTTCTTGCTATTAGTTTACAGGTGGTGCAAGAACCAATTTAATCTCACTCCATAATATAGCACTTATTTAGCTAATAAATATGCAAGTATTAGTTAATATTCATTGACCATACCTTGCAAAATTCAAGTACAGCTGCAACATGATGACTTCTCAGGGAAATTTTCATTTTTCCATTTTCCAATTTATCTAAACCCTGTGGAGAAATATATTTAATCCAATAATATAACAACCAGAAAATAAAAAAGAAATGTTTAACAATTGAAGACAATGCAAAAGCAGTAATGAGCCTCCATAAATGCATGAAGCCTTGAATCAGATATCTGTATTATGCTTGTCTGGGGTAATTATGTAATCAATCTGTCTAAGACGTGGAGAGAGAATTGCATTAATTATGCCCTTAGATAGTCCAATCAGTTAAATATCATCTTGATCTTAAAATTTATGTTGCGGATATTTCTTCTGTACGTTTTTTTACCATCACAAATATTGGTTCCTTTCATTTCTTCTTTGTTTAGTGTCAAGATTCATACTTGAGTGCTGGATTTGGGATTTTAAATTGACAAATGATTAGGGAGGGGATGTTTTTCAAAGGAAGGAGAGGAAGGTATTCATCTTTTTTGGTAGATGTATAATAAGAAAAACTAGAAATATACATTATCTTGTTTATTTTAGGAGACAAAATAAAGGGGAAGTAAATGGAGATCAAATTATTATTTTACCTAGTTCAGTGTGGGAAGGGAAGGGGGTGATTTGGAGGAAAATTGAGGGCAACAGGTTACTCCATAACCCCTCCATTTTTAAATAGGACTCCCAAACATACATGTGAGTGATATGATTGTTCCTTCCCTTTACTTGTACCATTTTGTCTCAATCACAGACACAATGGAAGAGTCATTTCATGTTTAGGAATTCATAGTTCAATGAAGAGGCAGCCATTCCAAGTCCAACCCAAAAAAGAGTATTCTACTCAGAAAGACAAGTATTATGAAATTTATGTCTGAATAAATAATAGAAGACAAAGGGTTTAGAATAAAATAATTATAATAATCATATAACCCATAAATTTGAAAGTTCCTAATTTACGAGCAAGTATTCAATAGTTGACTTGGGCAAACAAGCAAAAAGGAAAAGGAAAATTTTCAGAAACATACCTACACTAGTTAAGTGGATTGATGGAAGAATACAACAACAACAACAACCACCCCTTTTCCCAATAGGTGGGACTGGCTACATGGATCAAGTGATGCCACAATGTTCTGTTGCAAATCATATCTATAGACAAATTGTCGACCTCTAAATTCTTTTTAATTGAAGGGAAGAATAATCATACTAAACCTTGAGAAACTGTGGAGGCAATCCAGCTAACTCGGCCTCATTAAAGAGAAGAAACATGCTATCGTCATTGAGATTTTGGATATATTTAAAGCATAATTCATCAATCTGAGCACTCAGGCGCTGCAATTCTTCTCTTTTGCTTGCTGTGAGGTTCAATCCATTTCGCTCAAAGTCTCTCACCTGTCACTGATTAGGAAAGAATCAAATCTGGATTTCATACTTCTCATGGAAAAGTATATTAGCATATATTGCAACCTGCAATCACTTTATTGATGCCATTACTTTTCCAGACAAATCTCTCACCCAAAAAATAAATTAAAGCAAGACTACAATCCAGACAACTGCTTGGTTCTTACCAGAACTTGAACAAAACGTTTGGCTTCAGCATTCATCCACTCCCCCCTTACTGCAAATGCTTTAATGACAAGATACACATCTTCACGTTTGCTGATCCACTTGCATGAAACAACACAGTATTCAGTTTCATAGTTGATGAAATGAAAAGACATGTGATCTGGAAAAATCAAACTAACAATATCCATGAAACTATTTTTGCCAGGTGCTGCAAACAAATTCATAATATTAAGCCATGCATGCAGCTTAGCAATAGTGAAGTGTGCGCTTATCCTCATTGTCCCCATTATTTGCTTTCAGCAAACTTTGAAACCAGTGAGAGTAGGGAAAGTCTTCATCATTGTCAAAATCCATCCTATAGACCCTGAGTTTGTAGGGCATTTCAGCCCCGGTCACAATGAAGAAATCATAAATAGTGGACGAAACTATAAATCAATGTTAGCAGACCTGCACACATCAAGATGTGCATCTATTCTTCGCTCTGCTTCCACACTTGCTTTGCGTACATCCTCCCGAGTAGATACCAGCTTCGGAAACACACAAGACTGAATCAGTGGGAATTGCTGCGCTTGTAGTTCTGCCAGAGGTGATATAACATTTGCATATGTAACCTGCAGTTATTGTCAACACAAGTCAATCATCCTAAGGAAACACTACGCTGAAAAAAGAGGTCGACACATAACAAATCAAACACAAGCGATAACAGTATACGCAAACAGTAACTTGTCAAAATAAGATTTGAAAAAAATTTGATGCATCTTCTCAAATGCTTCAATATCTCAAAGACTATTTCTCTAATACGAACGTTTCTTAACAAATGCGAGGATATTTTTAAGTAATAATTCAGTAAATACATAAGAACAATGAGATCAGTGCAGCATAGCGATGCGAATCGATAATACCTTGTCGAGAGGCACCGAAGCAACAGAATTATGGACCTTGTTTGAGTTGGCAATGATTTGCTCTGCCAGCTTAAGAATCTCAGATGCAGATAGGTTGACACGCACCTTAAAACCTGCAAGATCTACAAGTTTCCACTTGTGGCCTCAGTGAAACGATCTTAATTTTTAAGAGCTTATTCACTAAGCACGCATTTATGGTCGCTGAGAAACGCAAAGTAAGAGAAAATTGAAGAGTTAAGAAGGAGTACCTTTCTTCTTAGCATTTTTTTGCTTATGGTACTTGATTGCGGTGATAGCTAGGTTAGCAGCAATCGCAAGCACCGCAGCAGCTCCGGTGAAGGCGAGCAGGCTTCCACCTTTCTTCTCTTTACCCATTTTCTTACGCTTTCCATCACTTTCCGTCATTTTCTCTGCTCTGTTTTGTCTTTTTTCTTTCTCCCTTGACGAGCGCCAAGGGAAAATTTGTTTTGGGCGGAAAATGAGATGACACAATTGAAGTTTGACGTTAATTTCGAAATATAAAAAAGGTTAAAATGGACTTTTGGTTTTTCTCGTGTTATAATATTTTGTGAATTAATTTTTTTTAATAATTTGATTCTTACTCTTTTAATATTAGTTCATCACTTAATTTAATATTTAACGAAAATATCCACGTTGTAATTTATTACACATTATATTATTATATGTCAATACAACAAATATTAAAATTCAAGTTAAAAGATAAATTCAAATTATGTAATTAAAATAATAAAATCAAATTTGCAAAACAATTATAATAAAGAAAACAAAAATGCAATTAATGCTAACTAATACTTTGGGGAGCATTCCTTATTCTCGTCTTTTAGTTGGCTAGGGTGTTTTGTTGGTCTCCGTTGCGAGTAGAGTTAAGGGTATTGGATTTAGTTTAATAAAAATGAAAAAAAATATTGGAGTAATATAAGTTACATTTTTTTATAAGTTAAAATTTGTTTATAAATAAATTAAAATTATTTTTTTAAGTATAAATGAGAATTTATAAATTAATTTATTATTAAGCTCATTTTAATTTATAAGAAAATTTTAATTTAATTTTTATAAGGATTTATTAAAAAATTATCTAAACAATTGATAAAATTCTTTATTGTCAGCTTCTTTGTCCCTTGGGGCCTTTTTTTAAATATTTGGAACATTTTAAGGTTTATCTTTCGTCTAGCCAATAATATTTTGGTTTATAATTTTGTCAGCATCATCAATTAATTTTAAGCAATTAAAAAGGTACATTTTCATTTAAAACAAAAAATATTATTACATAAATTTTTTTAAAATATAACACAAATTTTCCTTTTTGATAAAAAATATTTTTAAATTCATAAAAATAATTATAAAATTTTAATAATATTTATTAGCAATTAGTATTTAATAATAAGAAAACAATAAATTAATATTAATGCATTAATGATATTATCTTTGTAAAGACATTTTAAATTTTTTTTAAGTGGTTATTTAAGCAAATAAGTTAAAATTAAGTGTCAATTTGAATTATTTTATTTAATGTAAAAAAAAGTAAACACCGAGAGAATATTTTTAGTGAAATAATTATTTAAGAAAAAATTGTAAATAGACATGTTATTATAAAATTAAAACTTATTATATTATGTTAAAAATATTATATATATATATATATATTATTTTTAAATAAAAATATTAATATACAATAATTACCTTTGATGTTATATATAACAGTAAAATTATAAATTATTATTTTTTATATTTTATTTTATTTTTTAAAACAACTTTATAATTTTATTTATTCTTTATTCTATTCCTATCCAACAACTTAAATTCTCCTCTGTACTTATTTTCTTGCCTTTCTACTTTAATTTTCTCCTTTCCCCTGTATCAAACCCAGGGGAAGTAACAGAAAAGAAAACCAAATTAATTGTGAAACAGTGTCCAGGAATTTGGCATAACATATGTAAGAACAAATTGTATAAATTAATATATTCTGGGAACAAAAGATGAAGTTATTCAACTCAACATAGTACTCTAGGGTTCCAGACAAGGACAGGGTGAATTTAGCAATTACATAATTGCGTTCTTAAATAACGAATACCATTACAATGTGATCACTTGGTAGTTTTCTTGCGGAGTTCTTTCACCCATTTGAAGCTCATCACAGTCTTCCCAAATTTGCTCTTGCTTGACCCATCCTTGCTCTTTTTCTTGTCTTTCTCTGGTTCAGGTAAAGGGTCTGGGTTGTTGTCCCATTGATCAGCCCAGGACATACCAGAACCAGAATCCATGTTTTTTGTTTGGCGTTGTTTTGGATCAGAGAATAGTTTACATTGCGAGTCTAAGAAATATTTTATACCCTCATTGTCTTCTAATTCTCCAAGGACGTGGATCCTTTCCTTTCCAATGAATTAACTAATATTTTTGGTAAAAAGTTAGTTAAGCTTTAGGACACAACCATATCTAAATTAGACTTGATGCCATTTAAATATCTTCTGTCCTTAAATTTTGGTCCTTGTTACGTAATTCTATTGCACTCTGATCGGATTATTTTCTCTTGACTAATAATATGTTGTTTTGACTAAGTCTTATTGGCGTAAGTTCAACAAAATTTCAGTTCATTCGTTTTTTCTTTTCTCCTTTAACCGCATAAGTTACAACTTTGCTCTCCAACTTAAACATTATACACGAAATTTTCTATCTGTCTAAATAAGCAATTAAAGAAAAGTAACCAAAGGGTACCAAAAAAAGAGATGATTACATGTTGAACAATCAGTTACATTTGCTGCCTCTGATTAGCTATAAGAAAAATGTCTGTGATATATTTCCCATCAGAATGTTAGTTGAAAATTATTAAAATTTATAAAATTAAAGAGGTTTACTTCCCATTTACTACTATTTCTTCTGGGGGAGATACTCAGATCTACTATTTTGTTGCTTAAATTTTTCCATAATATTATCTTTTTGGACTTAGTTCATTTTTCTTTTCTAAAAGTAATAAGTTAATATTTTAAGTTAAAGATATCACATGAAATAATCTCATGTTTCCGTTCAATTAAAATTTATGATCATGTCACATGATTATAAATAAAACAAAACTTTCAATTCAACAAGAATCACGAAAAATATCATGCGTAAGAATTTCGATCACACTATTGTCTTAAAGCTTTAATTGAATATAATATTGTATAAGTATTTGTGTCATATTGCCGTAATATTTTGTAAATGTAGTAGTTGTGATATTTGTCCTTTAGTATAATGGGAAATTCAATTGTTGTAAACAGGGTTTTGGGTAGTGAGTGTTTTTTTTCCTCCTTTGTAAATTTTCTATAAAAAATTTCAGCTGTGAAATCTTATTTATCAATGCCTCCATTTCAAGGCAATGTTCTCAAATATCATATTATTGTACTAAAATAATTAGCATATTATAATTTTCTCAAATTTAAGCATCAAATATTCAATAACCCCATCAAAGGATATACCAAAGCCAAATCAAAACACTTCCATTTAGCTCTCTCATGACCTGTGACTTTTTTTAATTGATCTACACCTGCTGTCTGCTTCATTCGGCACACCTTATTTAAATTCATCTAATCTCATAAATAAAATGTCCAGTAAATTATCTAAAAACAACATTGGTATTTGATTAGTACATGTATGTTAAATTTCTCCTGATAATAAAATAAAAAAAATAAAATTGTTCATTATTATTTTAATTTTACATCATAGTCCTAACTCAGCAAAAAACTTAATGTCCTTACTTCAGAAATAGTATGTGGTCATTTGGTCACTGGTAATCTGGTAGAGCTTTCTTGTCAATGGGGTTATGCTGCATTAGGCTGTTGGTAAAGCATCAAAAGTTTACGTGAATCAGTGTGTGGTTGGACCACATAATGCTTTATGGTTTAATATGTACAAATGGTGTTAACTAAGGTGTCTGCCTCGATCAAATTACCAAGGTTGAATATTGGGATAATGTTGTTCATTGGTTTTTCAATTTTTATAGCGACTATGCAAGATAGAGAGATAGAAAGTCAAATATGTCAAGCAGGTCCACAACCTAGGGACTCCATAGCCCATAGGCTAAGTCAATGTGGTATTCCATATAATAAGTAGTGAATAAATAAATGACAAAAAAGTGATTGACCTTTGAATCGAAGCCAACAATTGAGTGGTTTATTTTGGATAGATCAATCGTGATTGGATGGGCCACTGCAGATCCATTAATCAACTTGTTAGCCTTTTAAATCTTGTAAGGGGCTACAGAGAAAAACAACTTATTATCCATTTTTATTGTTAGGAAGAACCAACAAAGAATTGAAGACAGGACAAACAACCCGTCTACAACTCCTGCACAGTGTCTGCACATATCATGCACCTAGCATAAAGAACATCCTAAATTCGTGTCTCCTTTGAGACTACTATTCATTTTAATGTACGAACAAATCATTCTTAATGAAAATATGTTTTCCCCTTTATGAACATTGGATAAATGAGTTTAAATATGTTTTATTAAATATTTTTAAAAAAATATTTTGACTGTTTAATAATTTGAATTCAGAACAATAAAAAATCTACCAGGAACAAAATAATTCTTTGAGAAATACTTATATTAACCACTAACCCAATTTTTTTGAAAATAATCCTTTGAAATTCGAACCCTACTCTTGACTTATTGATTTGTTCATTTTTATCTTAAATAAAACTAGCTGAAAATTTTAGATAACAAAGCTAAACACTAATGACACGATATACAAATTAAACCAATGCTAAATTATGTTTTTATTCCTTAAAATATATTAAAATTCTGATATATATCCTAATTTTTAAAGAATTATAATTTTATTTTTTTAAAAGATTTTATTTTTTATTTTGTGATTTTAAAATTCTTTATCAATTTTGTTTGTTAATTGTTGTTTTTTTTTCAATTTTTAAGTATTATTTTTTATTATTAATTAATCATTTCGTCCCTGTATTATACTATTTTTATATTTTAATATTTATATCTAAAAACTAGACATTTTAATTCATATTCAATCACCTTTAGTTATAATTTTGGTTTCTACCATCGTCTTAACATCTTTAGTTAATATTATCATAAAATAGAATTTATTTATGTAAAATAAAAATATATATACAGTAAAAAATTGGTCTTATAGAATAAAAAAATACAAAAAATTTGTGACAATTTATTCTATCAAAAATATTTGTGAAAATTATCTAACCACCATAAAAAAATTGATGTGAGAGAATAAATCGTAATTAAAAGTGATTGTGTAATAAATAAGAATTAAAATATATAATTTTAAAATATAAAAATCAAAACGTAAAAATTATATAAATATAATCAAATAATAATTTTAAACAAAAATTATAACACTTAAAGATATTCAAAATAAATAAATAAAATAACAATTTTAAAATTATGGAAACACTGCAGCTTTTGAAATTTTCATTTTGTTTTGAAGTTATGGAAACACTAAACAAATAAAATAAATAAAAATTACACAATAACTTATTGAAAACAAACAAAAACTAAGATTATTAAATAAATAAAATATAAATAGCAAATAGATTATTAATTGAGAAGAGAAATTATATAGTGAGGAAGAGACAGACACGTCCCCCTCCTCTACCTCATCCCCCTTTCTTTCCACCGCATCCAAAAAAGCTTTTACTTCACGCTGACATACATACATACTGCAGTCTACACATACCCAAACCCCTAACCTTCACATGTACCTTTGCTGCTCCACTTCAAAATTTCACCCAACTTTTACAATTACTATATCTCTTTCAATCCTTCTCTTCTGCAATTCAATTCTTGAACCGAATAGCACAGAGCAACCAAACAAAGCATGTATTTATCTGAGAAGCCGCGTCCCATCGATTTCTACAAAGAGGAAGGCGCGCGCGACATGATGATTGAGGTGGTCTCGAACGGCGAGCTCCCACCGCCGCAGCAGCACCACCCGCCGCCGCCGATGATCCTCGGGGAGAGCAGCGGCGAGGACCCCGAGGTGGAGATCAAGGCCCCAAAGAAACGGGCCGAGACTTGGGTCCAGGACGAGACGCGGTCTCTCATTGGGCTTCGCCGCGAGATGGATGCGCTCTTCAACACTTCCAAGTCCAACAAGCACTTGTGGGAACAGATATCCGCGAAAATGAGGGAAAAGGGTTTCGATCGTTCTCCAACTATGTGCACCGATAAGTGGCGCAACCTCTTGAAGGAGTTCAAGAAGGCGAAGCACATGGACCGAGGAGGGAGTGGCTCGGCGAAGATGTCTTATTACAAAGAGATTGACGAGATCCTCAGAGAGAGGAGCAAGAGTGTGCAGTATAAGAGCTCTACTCCTCCTCCCAAAGTTGATTCGTTTATGCAGTTTGCTGATAAAGGTAATTCTAATTCATCACTTCTTGCTTTTAGGATTTAGGTTAGGGTTAGGGATTCCTTCAATTGGATCAATGCTTTCATGTTTGATTTTCTTAAGTTTAGGTTATGAATCTGACGTTTGAGGTGATTAGTGAGAGTCAAACTTGTTTCCACAATGTGTGATTTAGTGACGGTGTAAAAATCTTTTTACACTGATATGGAATCGAACCTTAACAGGTTTGGTTGCTGTGCTTCTTGTTGTACTACCATGCAATGGTGTTGGTGTTGGGGCTAAAAAGAGCATGAAATCCAAATATTCTCCTGGAATACTAATCACACAACCTTTATTAGTAAGTTGCTTGTGAACCTGCATCTATGTTTGGCAGGAAGTGGGAATGTTTGATATCTGATGCGGATGTATTGACAGTTTGTTTAAATGAGATTGTGTAAGTGGCATTAATCAAAACCAAACAGCATGTAATTTCCCAATTTTGACAAATTTGGTCAGGAAACCAGGGCTACTTCATTATCTCTTTAAAACATTTTTTCTTATATTAGGTTGTGCTTTTGTTTAGTCTTACAAAATGGAATAATGTGGCAAAATACCTAACTCAGTGAACCTAACTTCCATAGTGTGAACTGTCAAGTAGATTGCATTTTTTAAAATCCAACAATTTTCCTCCAAAAAAATTGCTGATATGTGGCGATTAATTTTTATGCATTTAGCCTTCACTTCTCTATGTTGCTTTGTGCAACATAAATTTGAAGGAGTAAGGAAGAAGCTTTCAGATGCCCTTTATAATTTTAGGGGATGTCTCATTGAAAATCACATTTATGTCGTGGTTGATTCTTTACCCTTCGGTTGTGAGCATCAGCTTATATCCATGGATCATAGGCTTGATAGCTGTGATGTCTATCTCTGTGCATCTGATTTTTGACATAGGACAGTATAAATATCAACAATTTAAAGTGGGATTTAACTCCCATGAAATCCTGTTAAGTTATCACTATCAAGTGAAGCCATGGTAAATTTTACCAGGTTGTCATTCCCAGGTCATGACATTTGTATATCTGTCAAAGTTACAATTTCGCTCATTGCATCTTTAGGAACAATAGTTTGACTGGTTATGTTGCTGTACAGGTATCGATGATACTAGCATCTCTTTTGGTCCTGTAGAAGGTATGTCGTTGTAATCCAGCTTTCAGCATCCTACTTACTCTGTATTATTGTTCACTTGTGTCCTTGATTATTTCAAATTCCCTAGCTCATGAGTCATGTGGGATTTTAATTCCATGTGGCATTTTGGTTTAGTTCTTGATTGTTCTACTGGTAAGTAACTAATATACACCACATCCAAGTCACTCAAGACATAAGTTTGGAATTTTAAACTACTGTAAGAAAAAACATCCTAATGTACATACATTGTCACATGCATTGCATGGAAATATAACCACCCTTACTATAGACAACTTTTCAGCATTCTGATTTTTCTTTTCTGGTAAATGTTTTCATAAAATGAGCAGAAGAGTGACAGAAATAATGAAATGTTACTTTGAAGATCTTGTTGAAATGATAATTCAAACACTGTACTCTCTAGGAATTCTCTGGTCATCATATTTTACTAGGAACTCATTTGGTTAATGTGTGTCTAGGTAATTATTTCTTCACGTGGTGGGAGAAAATATTCTTGTTGCTTATTGCTTATCATTTATCAGTTTCGCATAATTAAAATGTCTAGTATCCATATGGTGGGAGGAAGTATTTGTGCTGCTTATTAGTTATTGCTTAGCAGTTATCAGTTTTTCTAAAGTATAGAGTCTGTCTTTTGCATCATTTTAATGGGCAAAATTAGTATTTTTAACATTTTAGAAATGAAAATGAAGATTTTAACAGTTCAGGAGAGGGATGAAATGGATTTAAATATACATTTGATGTCATTTAGATGTTTACCCATTCATTCTTTCCATAGTAGTTTGTACTACATGTTTACCATAATCTCAAATACTTGGCATTTAGCTACTGGAAGACCAACACTCAATCTTGAGAGAAGTTTGGATCATGATGGACACCCTCTTGCCATTACCACAGCTGATGCTGTTGCAGCAAGTGGAGTCCCTCCTTGGAATTGGAGAGAGACTCCTGGAAATGGTAAGCTATGTAAAGCTTCATAGTTTGATGCATGCTTGCTTGCTCACCAATGAAAGAGAAAATGGCAAACATAAAAAGTTAATCATTTTGTGTCTTGGTAAATATACACTATTTGTGGCAGCAGCTTTTGGTTAATTTTTGGAAGCAAGTTTTGTAGAACTTGGAAAACATGGTAGTTATTCCATATCCCCCAAAATGGAAACAAATAAATTCAGTCCCTTCCCCCCCGAAGCTTAATTGCTTTCTTATTAATTTCTGCAACCAATTAGTTCTTCTTATATTGGCAGGTGGAGAAAGTCAGTCATGTTGTGGAAGGGTTATATCAGTTAAATGGGGTGATTATACAAGACGAATAGGTATTGATGGCACTCCAGAAGCCATCAAAGAGGCAATTAGGGCTGCTTTTAGGTTGAGAACTAAACGTACATTTTGGTTGGAGGATGAAGACCAGATTATCAGAAGTATTGACCGTGAAATGCCTATAGGAAATTACACTCTTCACCTTGATGAAGGTTAGGCTCATTTTATTCTTCTAGCTATTTTTGTGATCTGTACAAATTTAATGGATTCATTTTAATTTTAATGTCTAGGAGCTTTAGTCATTTAGTATAGTTCTAAAGTTCACGTGTTGGTTTTGTTGTTAAATTCAGGGGATAAATTGTATTTCATTCAAACATCTTGATTAAATATCAAGAATGCATCTTTCCTGTCCTTTTATATTGCAAGTGTGTGATTGTTGTAACACTAAATTCATTGCAGGAATGGCTGTTAAAGTATGCCTTTATGATGAGTCTGACCATATGCCTGTGCACACTGAAGAGAAGATATTTTACACCGAAGATGATTACCGTGATTTTCTGAGCCGCCGAGGTTGGACAGGTTTAAGAGAATTTGACGGCTATAGAAGTATTGACAATATGGACGATCTTAGACCTGGTGCCATATATCGTGGTGTGAGTTGAAAGCAGGTACATGGTATGATCAATCTTCAGCTACTTACATAAAATGTCTGGAGAACTATGGTGGGGACTGTTCAGATCTTTAATATATGTGCGGCACTAACCTGGAATTGTATTTGTTTTAGTTTTGATAATGCTGTTTATAGTTTTATGATATGAAAATGAACTAGTCCCTCTGCACAAATTCCGTTCCAATCATTGGCCTCAAAGTGTCTGTAAATATGCATTTACAGTGAGAACATAATATTGTCTAGATTTTTTAGTGGATCATTTTCATCGCATATTTTTATATAGTTTTAGTTGATGTAGTTAACTTGGACAGTTGCATATTTTTCGGACACTGCCTAAGCAGGAACCTTAACAATCGTAACTGTTGACGAATTTTTGTTTGGATTTATTACTTGCCAGCAGTCCTAAGAATTCTATCCACGAAATCCTGACTGATATTGCTTCAGAAGGGATACAAGATGTAAAATAAATGTTTGTATTCAACACAAGCATACTGGCCTCCTGGAAACTGGAATGTAGATACTAACCAGCGTGTGAATAGAGCTGCTGGGGGTGGAGTTTCATCTCTCACCAAGCCTTTTTGTTTTGTCGTTGTAATTATATTATTTTATCAATATTTTGTTTAAAAATAATATTAATGGCTGAGATTCGTGCTGTTAAAAAAAGAACTGCAGGAGATCACTGACTTGGTTGTTGCTTTCATGTATATTGGGTTATTGTGCTGTCATGCATTTTGGGGCCAGGAGGCTTTGTGCAATTATGGTTTTACTTGTCAAATTTGTTTCCCTTTTTGTGTTTTGTAAGCGCGCCCAAAAAGAAAAAAGAAAGCAATCAAATCAAATGCATTATAACGACGGGGACGGCCAAGAAATCCTCCAGTAGAGAAAAAGAAAGAAAATCTCCAGTAGAGAAAAAGAAAGAAAATAATAGAAACAAAGTTAGAGGAAAGAAAAAAAAAAAAAAGTGAGGTAATTTTGTAAGTTGTTTGGGAAAAAAGAAGTTAAATATATACATAAAATGACAAAACAGAGGATGAAAAGATAAGGATAATTTAGTCTTTTAATTATAAAAGTTATTTTTCTTCCAATTTGGAAAGATTGAAAAAATATAAGTAGGTCTCACAATTTCTTTTCCTTTCCAATTCTTTTTGAAGAAAGATTAATTGATTTCCTTCTCTCCCTATACATTTCTTCTACTTTCATGCCCATCAAACATATCATAAACACGATCTTATATAGTTCCTTGTATGTATTAGAAAACGGTTTCCCAATGCTCTTGTGATGTGTTGCATAAGTGAGCAAGTAAGTTTTTCTTTTTCTTATTAAAGATATTCTTTAACAATTAATTGGAGATTAATTTCTTTTAGGTGTAGAGATTATCAAAGTAGATTTTGCATCTTCTATCCACGTAACTAGGAATTGAATTGAATTCATAACATGCTTAAGAAACCTAGAAATCTCATAACACACTTTAACTATGATGTGTTTTTTTAACTTGTGATACAAATTAAATTTTTGCATCATTAGAGAAAAGAATCAAAGATTTATTTAGGAGTCAAAATATGATAAAATATAAAGCAGGATATGATAGAAACATGATATAATGAGAAGATAATAAGTTTTAATCTAATACACTAAATAATAATAAGAGAAGATATAAATTATGTTTAAATGACCATTACTATTTTGTTAAATTACATATATTTCTTTAAAAGATAAATTTTAATTTAATTGTTTAATTTTTTGAATTATAATATTTTTTTAATAACTTTAACTAAATTATATAAAAATACTATTCTATTTGTGCATTTACTTTTTTTACCATTATAAAAAATTATATAAGATTTTCAAAATTATAATAATTATTATTCAAATATAATTTTCAAAAATATTTGTATGACAATTATTTAAGTTTTAATATTGTAATTAATAATATAATTTAAATTTACATGTCAAAATAATTATAAGTATGTTTAAGATAATATTCTCAATAAAAATTTTATAATATATATATATAACTCTATATACTATATTTGTTATATATTTTTTATTGTATATGTATTATTGTATTATACATTATATATATTATTAAATTATATAATTATATATATTATATAAATGACTATAATATAATTATTGTTATATATTATATAAATTAATATATATTACTTTTTATATATTTTGTTATTTTATAAATATTATATAAATTATTGTATATTATATACAATGTTATATTATATATATAGAGAGAAAGACTATATCCTGTTTTGACATTTCTTACCTCAACTCCTCTTTATAATAAGAAATATATTAAATCAATAGGATATAATAAGATTATCATATTGTATTTGACTGAAAAAATAATATATTGCAAGAGGATAAGATAAGTATCATATTTTGTCTTATCTTGACCATTAAATGGACACTAAAGATCTTAAAGTATAATGTGTCATATAAGACTAGTTAAATTATATTTTTAGATCCTTTATTTTGGTGTGAAAATTTGTTTTAGTTAGATTTTTTATTTATTTTGATATTTTAATTCTTAAATTTGATTTAATGTTGTCTTTATAAAATAATAATTTTAGGACATGATTTTGAATTATTTTTTTATTAATTCAAGACGTGAAATTTATTTTATTAGATTCATTTATATAAAAATTATGTAACTCTATCAATGTTCAAACAACAAACACAGTAAAATTATGTGAAAAGTGAGTTTAATGAAGATTAAAAAATAATTTTAGATTTTTTAGGTTTTTAGTTACTTGTGAAACTCATTTTTCATATAAACGGTACCTTGTTTATAATTTTTTTATTCAAATATTAGTTGAACTCCATATCTTTTATTTGAATATATTTAAATAGGACAAGTGTTATGTCTTGAATAAGTAAAAAAAAATGCAGAATTGAAAATGATCGTTATTTTTTTTTTAAAAGACAATATTATCTCAAGCTGAAGTTAAATACCAAAATTATTTTTTAAAGATAAATAGTCAAAACAAATATTCACAATAAAATAAAAGGTCTAAAATATAATTTAGCCTTTAAAACCATAAAAAGTCAATAAAGTAAGTTGTTAAAATTTTACTATTAGAAACGCACTTAGTTTATTTTTTTTCAAAGACTCATCTAGGATAGTATGGTAACAAAACTTACTCTCATATTGTAGAAGTAGATTTATTTAATGGTTTCATCAAATCTAAATCATATTTTAAAAGCAAACTTTTATTGGTTCTTTGGTGTGTATAGCCATTTAGTAATTGCCTATTTAATTTGCTTATAAAATCCTTGACAAAGACCATCATGATGGGATTACACATATCTTATCAATGTGTAATCAACAATGTTTTTAGTCTTAATTTCTTTTTAAATTTTGATTTTTATCCGACTTTTAAAATATTGGTTTTAGTATTTATATTTTAAAAAAGACTTTAATTTTTTATAGGAATTAAGGTTTGAATGTTTTTAAAAATACATGAAAAAAAAAATTATTTAATTCCTTAATCAAATGTAAAAATATAAAGGATTATTGGATTTATCATGAAATTATTGCTAATAATTGGCTAGGCTAGGTTAAGCATTTCAGCCTATGCAAACCAAAAAAAATTCCATTTGAAATGATCATTAAAATATTGCTAATAATTGGCTGGGTTAAGCATTTCAGCCTATGCAAACCAAACACATAGAGCTATTACGATGTACTAAATTTGAAGAGAAGAAAATAAAAAAAAAATATTTCTCATAAATTAAAATTAACGTAAAAAGAATAAATTTTTTTTCCTTATAGACTAAAATTATCTTTTTGAAAAAAAAGAAAAAGAAAAAGAAGCAATATAAGCTGGATTGACTCATTGTCCTTCAAACCTTTTCGAACATATTTTCACTAATTATCGTAATTTGGATTCAATTATTCATAATCCACACGCTAGTATATGCTTGGTTTCAACAATCAGTACCAGAAGTGAATTAATTCTCAGAATAGTTCATTTGTTTCATAAGACAGATGATTGATAAATCCAACCTTTCTTGATATCCCCTTACTACATGGCAATTCTTACTGCCACAACAAGTCAAAACATAAAGGGGAGTATTAACACTAGTAGTAGTACACACATCTAACAATGTGAATAAAAAATTCACTCAAGACCTGAAGAATCAAAACACAAGCTGAACAAAAATTACAACACAGACGGGCCTCTATTGCTCATCATCCCATTCGTCATTCTTGTATGACACAAGTGTGTCAACCTTGTGAATCTGTATGGGCCGAAACAAAAATATTAATAACAACTAAATTAAACAGAGTAAGTGAGTCAGACAAATTAACCAAACTGCAAATCCAAATTCACCTTAGTATCGAAGGAATGCAATTTCACCATTTGTGGATTTGCAATCAGTTTTGGATCACTCTCAACCCAAGTGAATGGAACTGCCACATCTTTGTCAGTATACGCTAACACATCGAAAACGCCTGAAACAAAATAGCTATTCTCAGCTGGAAGATAAAATAAACATTATGTTAAGAAGAAGATGATTGGTGAAGCGCGTGGTTCTTACAAGGTTCATCCAGGCATGGCAGATAGGTGATACTTGAAGCAATCTGCCTCATAATCGCTTGTATCTCTCTCATGATTTCCTTGTCGCTCTTTTCCCTTGAGACACTGAAAGATTAAACAAAACGAAACAAATAAAAGAATCAAAAGCTTAAACCAATGGAGGAATTTCTGAAGGAAGATAATTTAGTATGGGATTTAGGTCTTGATTGGATAATTTTTTTCTTAAACATATATTATACGAATAAAAGGATAAAATAAATTAAGATTTTGTCAAATGTAATTAAAGTTCTTTTACTTTCTTGTTAATGAATTTGACCCTCAAAAAAATACTATGAATTTAGCCATTTGTAACATTATTAGAGAGAGAGTAAATCCATATGTTTTTAAAGCGTGAAAACCAAATTCATCAATGTAAAAGTATATAAATCTTAATCACTTTTGACGGGAAGTATAAACACTAAAAATACTTTTTTTTTTCCTAAAATAAACTTTTGGAGAAATAATACGAAGTTAAGTGTATAAGTTGATTTTACTTTTTTATTTTTTTCTCTTATAAGTATCTTGTGTAGAAGTTTATCTAGACTCTTAGTTATGTAAATTACCCACCCCTGCTCAACAACTTCACTGTCGGTCTCAATGCTGAAGTTCCACCTTTCAAGGACTTCACTAGTGGCCTTACTCATTATAACAAGCACCACCCTCTGCAACTTGCCAGCTTCAAGCCATTCTTTTCAACATTCAAAAGCAATGATCAGCAATGGGACAACAACTGAATTACTACTACAGTATTACGAAAATAAATAAATCTCAACAATGATTCAAATTCAAAACCATTTTCAAAATGAACTTTTAGACTTCCCATTCTCTACACATGATACTATGAATAATTTAATCCAAAACAATAATTCCAAACTCAAAAATGATTGTTTTCATTTCTCTACAGCTTCTAAGAGATGAAGGATAGAACCACAAAAGAAGAAACAAATTAGGGTCGTTAGTTACCAGAGAGTTGAGCAGTTAGATTGGCTATAAAAGATTTGACACCCTCATCTTCAGTGAGCAACATGGGGAGGCCATATTTCTTAACCTTCACAAAGCTTTCTTCTGGATAAACTCCACGGTTGTAAAGAATGCTGATCAAATTCACAGGTTAAAATACTTATAAATATCACAAGATTTCCAGTCACATCACTATCGACATAAATTCTTTTACACCATCAAACAATTAAAAATCTTGATAGGTATGACTTTTAGAAATTTTATTGTAAAAATTGACACACTTGACGTGATTGCATCACTGTATAAAAAGTACATACACTATTTTCTCTAATTGAAATGTGAAAAATAGGGGCTAAAATTGAAAAAGAAAATGCAGGTAACAGAGGATCAAACCTGTTGGCAGCATATCCTGATTTGAAAAAAGTCACCAAAAAATAAAAATCAGGCAAAAGTTCACAGATTGAAAAACACACAAGTAAGCAAAAATGAAAGAAACAGGAGAAAAGAGGGATGTGAATACCGAAGAACTCGCTAACGATTGCCGCGGAACCACGAAGAGTGATTATGTCTTTGGCAACTGTTCTTGCGGCCATGCTCTTTGTTTATTCTGTTATCAGACTCTAATTTCCCACAAAGAAAGTTCACAATTTTCGACTTTGGGATCGGTAGAATTTGTTAGCACGATCAAGCAAAATGGGAACGCTTTTATATTTCGGTAGTGGGAACACTGGTGAGTGAAATGAACTCGTCTGGAAAGGGGGAAAAGATGACATTAAATTAGGGATTCGAAGTGGAAAGAAACTTGATGGGAAAGCCACCATAACGGCTAGTTTTTTTTTTCTTCTATTATTGGGCCTTCGTTGGTACATGATGGCAACGTCAGTGTTATTTTAATTTTTAAATTTGCCTATTTAACGGTCAAGTTAAAGGAATCGCCTTTTGCCATTAATCATTTAATTTTGAGTGCACGTCTACGTGGATACACCTAGGTCCTTAACGGATTTACGACACTCACCAACTTGTTTAATTAACTAATTTAGATTCTATTGATAATTTGTTTAGTTATAACGTATTATTAGAAAATCAATCAATAATTTTTTTTTATTAAAAATTGTATTGAAGTTGCATTAGAAATTATGGAAGGGTTGCATTGTTGTAATTTCAATAAAACTCTTTCCACTTGGATTGTTTAATCTGTATCTTAAGAACATTGGTTAACATTATTCATTTTATATATATTGCAGGTATAAATATTTTTATATTATTTATTAATTAAAAATTACTCCAACGTTCACTTTTGACATAATTAATACAAAATTCAACTATTTTATTATATTTGACAATTTTTTATTGGATTATGAATGCATTATAATTAAATTCAATTAGTATAGCCACATGTCACAAATGAAAAAAAGATAAAGTAAATAGTGTATATACTAAGTTTAGAGTATATAGAGTAAATTTTTTTACACTAACGTCGTTTAGAAATTAAACTAAAAAATAAAGTTATTGCAGAAAAAAATTGAAGTGTAAAGAAAGATGATTGATAAATTATTAAATAATATGAAATAAGGTATACTTTAGTTTGACATATATTAAGAGGGAAACTTGTGATAGAACAAAACTTAGATGTAATTTAATAAATATTTTTGTGTTGTATTTTAATTAAAATTAAATTTTCATTTTAGTTTTATTTGTAATAGAAGTTTCTATTAAAGGTGAACCTAGATTTAAAGCTTCAATTCTTAAGGAAAAAGGCCTATAAGCTTTATTTTTTGTGATTTTGTTCTTGAACTTGAATGGAACGATCTGCTACTTTCCCAATAAGTCAACCAAGTTCTTGTGTTCTTTGCTTTCTGTCATTTTTCTTGCCAATTTTTGGTAGAGCTTATAAGAAAGAAAAATGATTATACAACAGGTGTCAACATTGAATATTTGAATCTACTGTGCATGAAACAAATGAACTAACTGACAATGGAACATAAAGTTATTTTGTACAAGATTCAAGTTGCTCTTGAGTGGGGAAATCCACTCTACTTATTTGCAATACTGCTCTGCAGGATTTAAGATCTAAGCTTGGCATAATATCTCAGGATCCAACCTTGTTTCAAGGTGCCGCGGGGACTAACTAGGTTCGTCTAAAACAACATTCAGATTAAGAACTTTGGCCTCACTTCCGTTTTGCTTTTATTTACTGTTATTGATATGAAAATCTTCATTAAATTTGCAAAATGGTGCAGTAGTGGACAATAATGGCAAAATTGCCGGTTTACCTCACTGGGTTGTTGAAGAAAAGCAAAAATTTTGGTCCTAGGCAAGGCAACTGCATCCTTTGACACAATAACTATGGCACATACAATTCCTACAGTTATTGATAATGACAGTATTTTTGGTCCTTGAGTATTTGAGTATTCATTATG
Source organism: Mucuna pruriens (assembly GCA_025330945.1). Classification (NCBI taxonomy): domain Eukaryota; kingdom Viridiplantae; phylum Streptophyta; class Magnoliopsida; order Fabales; family Fabaceae; genus Mucuna; species Mucuna pruriens. The sequence goes on from JAENHJ010000296.1 coordinate 1,176,653, forward strand.
TACTTCAGTATATGTGAATATGACACCAATGAAACCTACATAACATGTATACCACAATGGCGGTGGTATATTCTATCATTGAAAAAATAAATAAATAAACACCCAACCTCTCTACTTTTAAAGTTTCAACATAACATAGTAACTCACTCGTTTGTAAAAGCTTGGAGCTAAATCAGCTAATTATCAATTTATGTTCTATGTTTAGAGAGGGGAATTATAGAGTGCGATCACCCAGCTCAATTGCTGCAAAATAACTCTTCATCTTTCTCAAAGTTGGCATCAGAATTTTTTAACAGATAATCCCAAAGTAGCTACCAAAAGGATTCACAATAAAGACTAGGATCATAGGGATCCCTATCTTGGTGCCAGTCTTAATTGAAGTCCTTGTGCCAGAAGAAATGATTGGAGTATACAGAAACAATATTGTCAATAAGAGTGTTATAAAATTATCTATAATCTATAACTATAAAAAGGAAATATCCTCTTTTAGTCTTCGCTTTTTATTAGACTACTTTACTTTTTAACCATTCTTTAAACTATCAACTACTTTATTGTTTAGCTACTCTTTAAACTACCTACTACACAGTATTCTCTTTCACACTCTTGTATCAAATTAACCATATTAAATTAAATTGTTAAATATGCTTTAACTCTGAATAGAGAACCTCTAAAAACTGTATTAGAGAAAAGGTGATAGACTATTATTCACGCAAGGCTCTCTGTAAAGGAAAGCCGCTCAAGAAAAAGGCATCTACATCATCATAGATATCTGTAAAGGAAGTCACAGGAAAAAAAAATTTAAGAAGGAAACGGTTAAAGAGATCAAAGTGCTTGCATTATAGGATCGGGTAAATTTCCTTACAGATATGACAGTAAGAACTAAGAATTATGCTATAAAAAATCCTTAAGTGTAGTTTCAGTTATTATTAAACCTAAAAAACCTACACATTACAGTCTATAACGGAGTAGCTTTCAATGCAACTCATCTTTATTACAGAGAATAGAGTAAGCGAGAGAACTTACTTTATATATTTTTATATAAACGTTGGCATACTTAAATTGTTAGGGTATCATTAGTAAGTTATTATTTTATTATCTTAATGAAATTGTAAATTGAAATTAGAAAGGAAAAAAAAATTGAAACTAATCATTTGACAAGTAATAACAGGTTAACCATATTGGTTGAGAAAACTGAGGCTGGACAGAGGACCTTTTCTTAATACAGTGCATGAAAATTTCGGTTAATAGCATCGAAGAAAAGAGATGAAGACCATTTATAATGTAAAGTATAGAATTTAATTATTAGACAGATTGAATGTCATCCATCGACAAATTACATAATCATCGTACATCTGTATCTGAAAAATCAAATCCCTTTGTCCTACTTCTCAATTCCCAATAACCAGAAAGCCAAAAATTAATAAGTCAATGCTGAAGAACAGAAAGTTTGGCATTTGTTTTAGTTTGCTGGATCGGAGAAGAAGTTGTTGACGGATGGCATAATCTGAGGGCTCTTGTTGCGAACATACTTCCTCAGGCTATGTTGTGAATATTTTTCTCCCTCTGAAAAATTCTCAAGTATTCCTGCAGTTCTATTCTGCTTGGTCACCCTGAGACCATAATCAAATTCAACAATCATAGATCAGAACAGTTCCAAAATAACCAAATATCTTTACACTTGAACCTAGCTTCAATTTCAATCTTCATTCCCTCATACATTTTTCTTACATTATTTCAAATTGTTCTAAAGCTGATGACCAAAAGATAACACAAGCAATCCCAGATATCATTAAATTGTTTCCTCCACCAGGTAAACAGATCTATAAAATAATGAGGAATAGATCCAAAGAAAAAAAAAAAAAAACGATGGTGCAGTACGTATACATAGCTACACGTCTAATAATAATTTAGATGTGGAATTGTAATTTGATAATTGATACAGGAAGAGGAAACATTGGATCTAAACAATGAAAAATGAAAAGAAATCCAAGCTAACAACATGAAGACAAATGAAAGATGAAGATCCATACCTGACTTCAGGATTGGTGGTTATATTCCTAACAAGTTGCATACCGCAGATCCCAACAGCAACGCCAACTGAAGCGAAAAGTGGGTATACCTATTAACGTAACAAACCCGTTTAGGGTATCATCATTACATATTAAACAAAGCTTTATTAAAAATTATAAAATTTTCAGTATGGTGTTCTTAGCGTTTGTGGCGCAAGGAACACGAAAATAGTACCTCGGGTCTTAACCATCTGTTGGCGGCCATGTTGAGAAGAGAGGCAGGAAGGAGAGAATAGAAGAAAGAGAGAGAAGCTCCGCTTCCAAGGAAACTTGCGAAACAAGGAGGCGGAGCAAAACTGAATCAAGTACCAATGAATGTGAGGGCGTGGGCGCGTTTATAAGTGTGAATGTGATCCCAATTTCATGCAACAACCCGAGATATTGGGTAACCATGTGTGTACCATATACAAAGAATTAGTCAGCAACGTGTTACCGCCGCCTGTTATACTAATTACTTGTTCTCATTCAATTTGAATCATTCGTCTCTTCCTACTTTCTTGCTTCAATTTCGGGCCCTTCGTTTTTTCGAATATTCTTTTTTTCTATTTTAAAAAATCTTTATTATTATTTTATTATGTGCCTAACTGCTTTTCTCTAATGGTTAAAGTGACGCTTCCTTTTGAATAATACATTTTTTTTTTTTACAAACAGTTCAAGTACAGCATTCTAAACATGCGTGAGGACCAAGGTGGAATAATCCAACTTGAACAGCCTGTCTCTGCGTATGACCATCGAACAACCGGTATAAAATGTCAGGCAATATTTTTTTAAATGGTTCCATGGCACGCATGATCTAAAAAGGTTTTAATATTTGTTTTATTAAATGTTTCTTATATTATGATCTAAAAAGATTTTAATATCAGTTTTTCCTTTTTCCCCTTCAAAATCTTATCTTCTTTTTTTCAATTTTTTTATCTTACAGAATTCTTCTATCTTATATATTCTTTATCTCCCTTTTTTTAATTTTATAACATCTAATTTTCTAAAGATAAATTATTTTTACATCTTTTCAAATTTCAAATAGTCCATAATAATTTTATAACTTATTTTATTACCTACTTAAAATTGGGACTTACGTAATTAATTATTATTTTATCATATTGTTTTTCCATTTATTTATATAAAAATTTTGAAATTTTATAACTATCAAATAAGTTGTTACAACTCATTTAATTTAGAATAGTTATTTACTATTTTTTTCATTAATTTAATTTGTTATATGATTAAAATCTTAAAGAACTTATGCATAACTTATCAACTTATTTAAACTTATCAACTTATTTAAACTTATTTATAAAAATTTATAAAAAATATCCTGTGATGAATTTATAAGATGTTTTTAATTTATTTTTATAAGCTCCTTGTGATAATTTATAAAAATAATTTATACAAAGCTTATAAAAGACTTACCTTCACATCTTTCCGGAACCAAATACATAAAACATGTACTTTTTATTTATTTCATTCTTGAATTAAATATTTTATTTTTAGATATTCATCAAAATTAATATAAATTAACAAATTTATAAAAAAAATTGCTAGTAAACTTTTTATATTTTATATATGTCATTCTTTTTTTAGTCATTTTTAATTATTAAATATTTTAACTTTAAAAATTATTGATAGGTACATAGTGAAATATTTTGTATGTGTCAATTTTTTAAAATTTATGATACTTAAATATTTGTTTTTAAAAAATTAAAAATAAGTAAATTATAAAAAAATATATATAATGTTAGTACAATAATTACCTAGTTAGTTTTTAAATTTTTAATCAACTTTTATTTATTTTTAAAATGAGATAATATCTTATAAATACTTATATAGTAATGTATCAAAATACTTAAAAACTATGTAAGAGCTTATTGACATGGATATCCCAATGCAAAAACCTTAACCACTTATATAATAAGAACTTATGAAATAAAATTTTAAATAAAATAAACTATTTATACTTTTTGAATTCCACAATACAAGCATAAAAATATATTCAAATTAATTCAAGAATGTTTGTTAAATTGCATAATTATATATATTACAAGAAAAAATAATTTTAATTTAATCTCACATATATCAACACGAAAATGACTTTTAATTCGAATTTTGATCATATTGATTAAAATTAAATTTCTCTCATGCAAATTTCATTTAATTCATCCAGACCAATAAAAATAGTTAAATAAATTATTTTTTATTAATAATATCATAAATTACAATTTCATTCCAAAAATACCCAATGTATTTAATTGGTGGCAAATATGCGAATGGCCTATTAGTTAACTTCACACTAAAGGAAGAGTGTAAAAATAAAATAATAATTAATATATTAAAAATGAATTTATTTTTTATAATTATTAAGAGAATAAAATTGTACCTATTTCTTTTTATATATCGAAATGGAGGTAGTGTTTTTTTTTAATTATATGATATAAATAATTTGATGCAATTTTTTAGATAATTAATTATAGTTATAAAATTTATATTTTCAATATTAAAAATAAATTTAATTTACAAATTCAAGGATTATTAATTAATTTTATTTTTAATATTAAGAATCATTTGATGTTTATAAACTAAAATTATTAACTATATTACTTTTAATTGTACTTTTTAATATAAAAAATATAATTAATTGATAATATTAATTGCATAGACTAAATTAAAATTTTAATTTTTTATCATATTTAAATTAATAAGATAGAATCCTAAATTCTAAATCCTAACCATTAGAAATATTTATAATTTTACATGAAACTTTTATATATATATATATATATATATATATATAACAAAGTTTCTGTTTTTATATAAATATCTATTGCGTAATTTTAATCTTAATATAGTTTCATATATAGTGTTTTCTTATGATATAAATATTTGTCTTTGTAATTTATATATCAATTGTTATTTATTTAATGTGATATTTTTATATTTTTATAATATTTTATTTTAATTATAAAATTAAAATATTAAATTTGATCCTATAACGCACAAACTACAAACGTTTGTTTATTTGTGGAATAGATTGAAATTTTAGGGTGTAGAGTTTAGTATAAAAAAAATCTTGTAGTTTTTAAAGAACAGGAACGTAATGATTTCAAAGATTTATTTTATGATTTAAAAAATATAGATTTATAATATTTGTAGTTTGGATTTTAATAAATTACAATAATTTATAAGATTTAAAAAAAAATTATTGATTATAAAATATTTTAAAAGAATTTGTAAATTTATACAATCTTAAATTTAAATTTATTTAAAATTAATGTTCTTTCAGTTATATCTTATTTAATAAATTCTTTATTTTAATATTAAACAAATCAATAACCATGTAATGAGTTTGTCATCTAAATTTGATGTTTTTTTTTTTAGTATTTCAAATATTATTATTATTTTATTTATTCATCTCTTTCTTTTTTTTTATAAAATTATTTTTTTTCAAAATTCATAACAATAGTCTTAATATTAGCAAAAATATTTTCTAAAATTTAGTTTTATAGTTAATTAAAATAGAATAAATTATACACAAGAGAAGAAAAATAAGTATTATAAGTGAAAAAAAATCTCAAAATTTTGAGTATAATGATTGGGATTTGTATAATATTTATATAGTTTACTGAAAAAATCATATGAAATATATTTTACAAAATAATTCATTGAAATTTATATATTTTATAATACTAGAATATTTTTTAGAAGTAATAAAAATCTTAATTGAATATTAAATTATTTTTATATTATTTCATTACCCTTTTAAAAAAATTCTAATAATAGTAATTGAATCTTATTATATTTTTTTGTTTTTTAAAATCCCAATTTTATACTAACTTAATTCTCCTTAAAACTAGCAAACTGAAAAGCAGCACACTTTCGCTTAGAAAAAAATTGCAATGCCTTAATTGAGTGATTAATAATAACCTCTAGATAATAGTAACTAATTTTGAAGCAAAAGAGGTCACAACGGTGTCGTGGTGTAGTTGGTTATCACGTCAGTCTAACACACTGAAGGTCTCCGGTTCGAGTCCGGGCGACGCCAAGAATTTTACTTCCTTTTCTCTTTTAATGTTTTTTTCGTTTCTTTTCAAATGGAGCGTTTCAATCAAAACGATGCGAAACATATCTTTGACTGAGAGACCACCTTACATATTTTGGTACTCTATCGGTATATGACTTTCATTGGTTCTTTTCTGAGTTCAAAATCAAATCATCCTTTGAGTTCGACCTTCTGGATGTTTTGAATTTTGTACTAACCCTTTGTTGGTTCGTTTGAAAACAATAATTTTACTTTTAGTCACAGCACAGGTTGGCAAACATTTGTCGATCTAAAATGTACATTAGGGATGGAAAACTGATATAAAGGAGAACCATGTTTGACTTTGCTTTTTATCTTATGGAAGATCTAGAAAATTGTATTTGTTGACCCATTTTCAGTTGTTTATGATCCCTGCACAACACAATAGTTAAAGTCGGGGTTTTCACTAATGAGTTCATGTTCCACGCCACACAGCATAGCCCTGGTATTCCTCTCTTTCTATATAAATACTGAACTAGCATATAAAATAATTAGTAAGGCATTGATCATTACAGCGTATGATTATTGATTAATAATGTACAGAACGTGAAGACTGATGTCAGGCATCACGCTCAAGCCTCGCCATTTCATTGTGTACACCATGACATAAAATAGATGAATATAATAATAATAATAATTGAAATAGAATACAAAGGAGTCAACCAATCAAGTAATTTCAAAGTTTAAAAAAAAACAAACAAACAATGTAATTAATAAAAAAAGTAGTTAGTATTATTATTTAGGCATAAAGTAGTTTAAAATTTATGTTTAACAAAAAGAAGTATGTTCATCCGAAAGAGACGACTAGGCGTATGTATGAAGTTTGTAAGTTGTCTCAGATTGTTCTAATTATTCATAAATAGTTAAAATTATTATAATTAATTTAAATTTATCATATTAAATTTGTCTTTAAAAATATATATATCACATATTATTATTATTGCCCACTAAATTAGTCATTCACTACTATTATTGTATTGCATGTATCACCGTCATGAGTACAACTGCTACTCTTGCTAGCTTGGCTTTTAGATTGAACTATATTGATTCATACACAATAAAAATAAGAATGATTGATAGATTCAGATCCTTTAAATAGTACAATGAGATTATATATATATCATACTCAATGATTTTAGATTAATATATATTTAAAATTTTTAAAACATAAAGAATTTGAATAAAAAATTCCTATTAAGAATAAAATTACTTTAAAAATATTAATTATATATATAATATTTATTTTATATAACTAAAATCTACAATAAATTAATATTTGTGAATATATAAATTATACTGTAATAAATAAATATTTTTAAAGTATAAATCATATTTTAAATTTATAATAAAAATTTATATTAAGATACAATATTATTTTTAATTATTGATAATTTTTTTTAAAATATTACAAATTAATTTAAAATATTATATTGAAAAAAAATTAAAGATTAAAAAAAATACTTTAGTTGAATTATAATAACTAAAAAGCTTTTGTTGAGAAACCACGCCAAAAATATTTTTGTTCAAAATAGTTATTTAAATATATAATATGAATTAAAATTATTTAAAGTGAACTTATTTTTATTGGAAATATTTTATTCAATTTTTATTTTATGTTTTGAAATTTTTAAATATAAATTAATTTAAAAAATGAATAATTAAATTATAAATAATTACTTTATTTATATGAAATAATAAATATATTGAATTATGTATCTAAAACAATCAATTTTTATTTAAAGAATTTTATCATCTTAATTATTTTAATTAATATTATTTTTTTATTAAACATGTCAACCATTAAACTAATTAAAATTAATAATAAAAACTTAAAAAATATTAAAAACCTAAAATAACAAAAAAATTTACGAGGTAAAATCATATTTGTTTTTGCATCACCTGATGTTTAAGCTTTTATAAAGTCTAATTAAGTGTATACTATTATAACAGTTGAAGGTAGAATGGATGATTACGTCCTCTAAAGCTTCATATGTTGATGCAAATGTCGTTTCCGTTTCCCCCTAATACATTCATTATATTAATCTCTTGTATTTTCTTTTATTTTTGTCAAATAAAATATTGTTTCTTCCTTATACAACTCATTATCATAGAACAATCTAGAAACTGTCTTTTATTTATTTATTGTTATTATTATTTTACCATCTTTTTGGCTCCCCTTCTTTTACTCACTATTTATTATGTAAGATTTTTTTGCCATATTTACCGGTAAATATAAATAGTTTAATACTCAACATTCAAACCTAATAGGAATGGAGGGCAATAAATTTAACTGCAATTTTAAGTAAAATTTATTCATAATGTTATTTAAAGTTTGAATTATAAAATATTGCTTAAAAAAACTTTACTCAACAATCAGTTTCCCATTGGAAAATCACATTAACCAGTGGTCAATAAATAATCCACTGGAACCTTGACAAGTCTCAGCACATTAACGGCTCAAAACCGGAATATTCCATCGATTGCAATTTATAATTCCGGCAACTGTTAGAATATGCTTTCAGAAGATTATTAAAATAAGAATATTGTTAAAAAATTAACATAAAGAATGTTTAATAACAAATAAAATCTTTTAAACATTAAAGAAAAATATGAATTTAATATGTTAAATATTATTACCAATTCTGTTATTTTTGAATCGCAATTACGCACGGATAGATCCAGTTGTATTATTTGTATGGTTTATTTTTACAATAATTTTTATGATATTGTTTTATATGTTTATTTTTTTTTCATTTTTTATTTCTTCTCTAATTAAGATTGAATTTTTATTTAATTATTTTTATAATCTATAATATAAATTTTTATTGAATTACTCATATTTTATTCTATCGAGAAAATGACGCAAACATGACCTATTTAGTAATATTTTATTTTAAATTTCTTAAATACTCCTTGAAAGTAATCATTACAAAGGTAAAAAATAGGCAACAATAGTCAATCGAGGCAAATTCTAGATGGTATTGGTAATGTAACGCCTCACCTCACCCAACGTTTAATTTCTCATCAACCCTTTTGACGAACAATGGGCAACCTTGGTTTTCATTTCTCAATGTAAATCAGCGGCTCCAAGTTACTTTTTTCTTTTTCCCCAAGTCACGACCGTCACGTGACCACAATCCATTGTATTTTTCAGACACAATACAACCCCTTTAAATAGCCCTTCTTAACCCTGTTTCTTCTCACCAAACCACTCTAATAGCTTTCTCTATCACTTCTAATCTCATTCTCATACAAAAACACTCTCTACCGCTATTTTTCAACTCTCCTCTCATGGGTACTCTAGTCTATTCTACTCTTCTTTCCCTGCTTCATTCTTTTATTATCATAACAACACCTCTTAATCTATCCTTTTTTTAATGTTGTTGTTATTCTCTTTTGTTGACCAGCATCAGACAAGAAGATTAGGATCGGCATCAACGGTAAATGGTTTTGTTTCATGTGACTTTTCCAGTTTGTTTGTTTTGTACTAGGATGTTTATGTTTATAACTTAGTAATTATGTGTGGGCAGGATTTGGAAGGATTGGCCGTTTGGTGGCCAGGGTTGCCCTTCAAAGGAATGACGTTGAACTCGTTGCCATCAACGATCCTTTCATCACCACCGATTACATGGTAAGGCTTTTTGCTTTCACTCTTTAGAACAGAGTAGTAGACTAGTAGCTTTTGCTAATAATGTGCGTTGTTTGTTTTAAACTTTGATTGTTTTTCTCGCAGACATACATGTTCAAGTATGACACCGTTCATGGCCAGTGGAAGCATTTCGATGTCAAGGTCAAGGACTCTAAGACCCTTCTCTTCGGTGAGAAGTCCGTCGCCGTTTTTGGAACCAGGTAACTAGTGTTGTGTTTAATTAATTAAATCTATGATTTGTGATTGTATTTTTCTTATCTAATTCGTTGCCTCAGGAACCCTGAGGAAATTCCATGGGGTGAAGTTGGCGCTGACTATGTTGTTGAGTCAACTGGTGTATTCACTGACAAGGACAAGGCTGCAGCTCACTTGAAGGTTCCTTCTGATCTCTCATCCCTAAAATTGTTTTTGGATCTTTTGAATACTAACTTGGGAAGATTCTTTAGTAATTTGAAACGAGTATAATTTGGATTTTGATTACGACCAGGGTGGTGCCAAGAAGGTTGTCATCTCTGCCCCAAGCAAAGATGCACCCATGTTTGTTGTTGGTGTTAATGAGAACGAATACAAGCCAGAACTTGACATTGTTTCCAATGCTAGCTGCACTACCAATTGCCTTGCTCCCCTCGCCAAGGTTTTTGTTTTTTTATACCCCTTGTGATTTTATTTGTTGCTGCTTTTATCTGTATTTTAAATTTGCCTCTTTCTTTAATATATAATAATTTTTAATCTTAATTTTGCACAGGTTATCAATGACCGATTTGGAATTGTGGAGGGTCTCATGACCACCGTTCACGCCATCACAGGTTCGTCATTTGCTACATTAACATCTTGAATTAGGTCCTGTATAACATTTTTCCTTCTTTTAGTGTTTATGGATATGTTTATTAAAATAGGACCTTAATCTCTAATCATTTTGCAATTTAAGATTATGATGGTATTCGTTATTATGTACTTCTTGTGATGAATCAGCTACTCAGAAGACTGTTGATGGTCCATCAAACAAGGACTGGAGGGGTGGAAGAGCTGCTTCCTTCAATATAATTCCCAGCAGCACTGGAGCTGCTAAGGTACCTATTATTATATTTAAAATGATACATACTCCTTTAGTTGAATGGTGTGAATTTTATTCTAAAGCTTTTGTTCTTTGCAACCATTGTATGATTAATTTGGGATAAACACAGGCTGTAGGAAAGGTTCTTCCAGCACTGAATGGTAAATTGACTGGAATGTCTTTCCGAGTCCCCACCGTGGATGTTTCAGTTGTTGACCTCACTGTCAGGTTGGAGAAGCCAGCAACCTATGACCAGATCAAAGCTGCCATCAAGTAATTTTTAAGGCTTTGAAAATCTTTGCATTTGGCAATTTGAATCATGTTTTCCTATTATTGTGTATTGACCCAACACCTCTTTGTGTTGAAATCCCAGGGAGGAATCAGAGGGCAAATTGAAGGGGATTTTGGGTTACACTGAAGATGATGTGGTGTCGACAGATTTTATTGGTGATAACAGGTGATGTTGTGTTTTGAAGCAACGCTGGCTTCATTGACTATCTTTGGTGGAAGATAATCTATCATGATCAGTTTTTGGTGTTCTCTCTATCTAATTTACTTACAATTTACTTACAATTTACTTTCATGTGCAGGTCTAGCATATTTGACGCCAAGGCCGGAATTTCCTTGAATGAATACTTTGTAAAACTTGTTTCGTGGTATGACAACGAATGGGGTTACAGGTAATTGCACTATTCCTTGTTCTCATAACCAGTCCTTGAATACGAGGACGAAGGAAATTTTTTTATCCTTGTTTGTTTCTTCGTAGAGGACAATTTGTTTTTGTTTTTTTTGCAGTTCCCGTGTGATTGATTTGATTGTCCACATTGCATCCGTGGCTTGAGAATTGAGGCTGAGCTTGGATATCATCGTTACACCGTCCCAAATTTTAATCGAGTTTATTTTAGTGTGAATTTGGAATAAACAAATTGTGTTGCTGTGAGTGGTATCAATGAAACACACTGGTATCATTGAAACAGTGCCAATATTTGTATCATTGAAACAGTGCCAATATTTGTATCATTGAAACAGTGCCAATATTTGTATTTAGATTTTTTAAGTTGGTGGACGGCCTTAGGTTTTTCCTCTTCTTTTAAGGGACGGATGTAATTCTTCTGTTTGGCTATCATAATCATCTAAATATAAGCAACTTTGTTTACCATGTCACTGGGACCGCCCCTTTTGTTTTCATTACATGATAATATTGTTATGTTAATGTTAGGCATATTTTGATATTTATTATGCTTTTATAACCAAATACAGTACTTGTTGTGGCAAAGCAAAGTTATATCGAACATGATTATTATTTTAGAAAAAACCCAAGAATTGTTAAATGCAGTACGTGATTACTAATTTTTTTTTTTATGTAGTTTGCTAAAATCTGTAATAATAGCCCTTTGTTGGGTGATTGAGAAGGGCCAAAGCCCAACAACAAGCAAACTAGACCGAAACAAAATAACAGAGCGGGATGTGAAACTATATGCTTGAATTTTTTTTCAATACAGTATTTGTTTCATTTTTTTATTTAGTGCTAAAAAGGGGTAGTTGGTTCACGCTAGGTGCAAACTGGGAGAGGTTCGGTACGTATTGTCAGGCCCGTATTGTCAGGCCCATTCATTAAAACTAAGAGCAAAAACCAAGACCAAGAAACGCAATCTTTTTAATTGAAAACTACCTTTTAATTTGACACAAAAAAACTACCTTGACAATATTTTTTTCCTCTTAAAATATAACGACTTTTATTTTTAAATTTCTATAAAATTTTCAAGCAGTCTGATCTCTTGTGTATCAAAATAATTAGTCTCTATCATTGTTAAATACAAAAATAAAAAGAACAACTCTCATTATCACCTCAGGCATTTTTTACTTGCATGAAATGAGAATAGATTTTACGCGAACAAATGTTTTCGTTGATAGTGTAAATTAACTACGCGTCGATATTGACAATACTTATGTTATTTTATTAAAATAATTTTATTTTATATATGAGCATGTAAGTCGATATGAACATTGTTTATTTTATCTTTTTAAAAGCAAAAGAGATGCTTTTTTTTTAAGTAGACAATAATATTGTTTTTGTTTTTTCTTTCTTAAATTTCAAAAGTCGACATCTCCTTTAATTCTATTGTTTAGTTCTCATAAAATATTTGCACACTCTAATTGTACGTGACTGTGTGTGATATCGACATTCGCGTTATTAATTTACATTATTTGCATAAATATTTTTCTATTTATACCCAATTGTTTTAGTTACCACAGCATACCAGCTTTGTTTCTTCTGATTGGATTTTGTTCCTACCTCCTACTTTTTAAATAAGTGTAGTTTCTAAAACTTCAGCTGAGACTCCCCGCAAATGCTAAACCATGTTCTAAAAATAGTCACACAATCTGTAAACAAATAGGAAAGTGTTCATCTTTGTTTTCAGGATGGGAATGGGGTTTAAAAAACACTTTTTCTTTTACATTGTCTCTTTGTTTAGTGGAATTTTAAATCTTCCGTTTATAAAGAGAGAAAAAATGAAAAATGTTTCTTCTAATGCCGGATTTGGGTTATCAACCGTAAAAAATTTATATTAAATCGATATATTTTTTTTTGTAAATAACTAAGTTCATAGTATTTTATTTATATGAATAAAACACTAAATTAATACTAAAACAATTTAAAAACTAAAAAAATGATTCTTATAATTTTTAAAAGACGAGTTTATTAACTTTATTTTATCCATAGCAATCATTCGCCAGATAGAAAAGTTTAATTCACACCCGCCTTCTGCCCCCCCTCTTGTTGCTTACCTGTTTCATTTAGCAATTAGCACATTCAGTGACCTAACACAGGCGCAGAATAATTCGTAACAAAATTCAGTTCAAATTTAATTGTTAGCGATTTGAAACTCAAGCCGTTTACTTCTTTAAAATAAGATTCTAAAAATAACATGCCAAGAAAAAATGTAGTTTTTTTAAAGTTAAAAGGTAGTTTAGTTTTCATTAAATATTAATGGAATCTATGAAGCAAATATTCTTAATTTGATCCATCTTTTGGTAATTGTCGAGCCAGATTTTGTCTTACCTAATTGTTTTAAGACTTGATGCACTATTGATATTATGATTATGGTGGCACATGGATGTTGCCGTCTCATTTGATTAAAGAAGAGCCAGACAGATATACAAATCAAATTTCGTGATGCCATGGCCATGATGTAGATCTATCAGCATTGAAGAACAAAAAAAAAATGATGTAGATCTATCAGAAGAAATGCAGATACAGAGACACATAGATGAGTGAAGCCCCACATTGCTCCTCGGTTTCTACGCCAGAGTCACCTTCCACGTGAAAAGAGTTGAATGGAGATGCCCCGCAATAGTAATATGCGGTTCAAATAGGAGGATTTATAATTATTTATGTGTTATAAATTTTATTTTTTTTCCCACACTTGAGACAATCTAATCCCATAAGAGCAAAGGTGGGTGACTTTTTTAAACAGCTATAAAAAGCATTATTAATATTATAATATATTAACCCTCATTATTATTATTATTATTATTATTATTATTATTATTATTATTATTATTATTATTTCTGCATGTTTTCAAAAACTTTTTAGAGAACATTTTTTCTATTTGCTAAGTAATTTGATAAAAAAGTAATAACATTATAATAATATATAAATTAAAACAAATATTATTTCATTTGACAAACATCCATCCCGCATACAAAACATAAAATCACATCTTTATTATAATTTTTTATATTTTCATAAATGATCATTTTTATCCCCTCAAATATGTTAACAAGCATGAGAATTTTTAGGAGGAGGGAGGTATGAAAATACAAAAAAATTGTAAATCCCCTCAAAAAAAAAAAAAAAAAAAACCTTTAAACTGTAATTTCATCCCCCAAAAAAACCTTTAAACTGTAATTTCATCTCAATTAGTTTTTAAACTTTTCCCCATTATAATCAATTCTTTATATTAAATTGGATTTACATTATTAATAAAAAAAACACATCTTACTCCTTCATTCTGGTTAAATCTCATTGATTCATTTGTTTTATTTTTATAATTTACTTTTTGAAACATAATAAAACAATTTTACTTTTTATTAAATCAGAATTTTATTATGTTTTAATGTTTAAAAAAATTACAAAAGTGAAATTAATAAATAATTAAAATTTAACTGAAATAATAAATTCAGATTTTTTTCTTAAATAATTTAACTCTAACTTAATAGTTATAATTAGAGTAAAGTTTAAAGACATACTAGAATGAAATTAGAATATAGGTATGAAATAGAGGTATTCACAAGGTAAATTTGCATGAATTTAACATAATTAACTTGAATCTAAATTAATATTTTATTAAGATTAAAGGTGATTTCTTTATATTTCTAATCAGAAACAGGGCCTCTCACAAGAATATTTTTTTTTTAGGACGATAGTTTTGAAAAGACAGATTACTTATCTTTTCTTTAATCTCAAGCGAAATACGATTGGATGCTAATTCAAAATCTTCCGGTAAAATAAGAACAACCCCCACATTCAAAGTCCCTTTTTTACCATTAACAAGAACTTGTTTCACTTGCATACAAACAACTGCTTCAAATACAGTATCAGGAAGTACCGCTTGTGACACAGACAATACGACTAGTTGCTTCTCGCGGATTTTCATAACCCTGCTGTGCAAAAATGGGATATGCATTTAAAATGGGTGCTCTAATTATTATATATATCATGATCGATATGGAAATGAATCGAGTAATCTCTTCCTTTATCTAAGAAAAAGCATTTCTAGTTTGCATGATCTAATCATTGATCCTTAAAATTTCTACAATAAGATTTGGTAGGTCATTCGCATAGTTCCTTATCCAAGATGAAGAACCCCTTTTAAATTTAAGGGGGGTTCAAAAGACGGGAAAAAGAAAAATTATCTTTTTTAGCTAAAAACTTCAAATTCAAATTGAATAAGTGAACGTTTTTTCAATCAATCATTCATTAAATGATAAATCACTACAAGTGATGGAGATACGCGATTTAAATAACAGAAAATCAAATATTTTAAATTTGTATCTAAAATGACTGGAAAAGTGGAAACAAGACCAAATATAATTTGATCATTTTGAGCAAATCCAAAATCTTTATAAACAAAACCAATCATTAGTTCCCAACCATGGGTTGAATGAAATTCTATACATAAATCAGTTAATAAAAATTATATCACTTAAATTATATATAAATTCTTGAACCCAAGAGTTAATATCAACAAGTTTTTGATATATGGAATATAACATTTAATTGTAATCGGATTATATTATGAGCAATGCACAAACTTAAAATTTAAAGAATAATATCTTGAAGACTTAAATAAGATTTTTGATCCCTCAACGTATAACGTTTTTCTAATTAATATTTATTTTAATTTTATTCATCTTCTGTTCTTAAAAATACGCAAGACTACAAGCACATAATTTTGTAATTTTTTAAGTATTAAAAGCAAATGGTAAAGAGAATAAAACTGTATGGGTTTATAGATTTTAAGATCTGAAAACAAATAAATTTTAATTGAGGACTAAAAATATATTAAAATTATTTGAAAATAATTCTATGCTAAATATTTTTAAAATATATTAACACATGCTGTAAAAAAAATCAATTTAAGTCAACTTGTTATTTATTATTAAAATATTTTTTTAAAATATTGTATAACATTAAATTAGGACAACTAAAAAATGAATATATGAACTATACTCAAGTAAAAAATACACCAAATTTAACTTTAAAAAACCCCATCGCAATTAATTTGAGATTGACACAAGGAGTTAAGAGTCTGGTATCAGTTTTGAATACTACTCTTTGCCTTGGAACCAAACAGCTAAGGACAATATATACTTGAATTTGGATATACACTCAATATACTTGTGGAGGAGAGAAATAATAAAGGCTTGCGTTCAGTGTATCCGTGAATGCCAGAATACATAATCCATTTCTTTTTTCCTTTGCACTTATTATAAAAAATTATTAAGTAATACCATTAGTATTTATAATTCTGGCCAATCTATATATGCATGGTGTTACATATTTAAATTTTTTAATTTATAAAAAAATTAATAATACTTAATTGCGGGTGATATACATATTAATTGAGATCATAATAAATGAAAGATGACCGAATAATTTGTCAGCTTATTACAACCATGTCACTAGTTTTTGTTGCATTTAATTGTCAGTGACCGTTTGAAGCTGAGTACTTAAGCTATTTATAATAGTTGAAAATCTGGATACATTGAAGGCCAAGGCCCAACAAATGCCTAACCATATCGGCTGAATATTCGAACAAGATTTGGGTTTTTCTTTTAAGCCCTATTTTAGAATTATATTATTCATATATACAATCAAGATCCAGTTAATTTATATAGGATCAGTTTCACAAACATGATTCCTGCAGTCCGATCGAAAATACTGAAAGCCTCCTTGATTAGCATATTTTTAATGGCGTAAAGAAGATAAAATAAAGAGTTTGTAATGTTAATTTCAATATATGATACTTGTGTTCAGTTAAATAATATTATTAAAAAAAAACTTCACATGACGTACATGAAAAATTAATCTCCTCATGTGGAGAGATAATCCCACGTGGTTCTTCCATTTCCATGGAGCAAATAACGAAGGCAAAAATGCCACATTCTATCTAGCGTCTGATGGTGTGCTCTTCCGTTTTCATCAAAATAATTAGCCTCTCTGTAGTAGGTAAATAAAGTAAGCAATTTTATGGATCTACCCCTACAGTTATGCCGCTCAAAGAAATAATCTACCTACATATTTGTGAGCCAGCCACAAGTATTAGGTTTTGATTACCTTTATTACATTTATATTATTAATTGAACTTGTCTTTAAATTTTGTATTTTTTTTATAAAATAAGAAAATATAAAGACAATAACACGATTCAAATATAGGACTTTATACATATTATTATTTCCCGCTGCTAAGCCAACCTAAGCAGTTGAAATCAATAATTTTGAGGCCATAGAAATATTAATGTTTTAATGAATTAGAGGTAAAGAATTTGGTTTCCCTAAATAATAATATTTCTCTTGAGAATAGAAAAAATAAACATTAGAGGCATTTTGGCTCCTTAATTGAGTTTATCAGTCTTAAATTAATTAATACTGACTTAATATTTTTTAAAATGTAATGTTTTTGTACTTGATCGAGGTTAGGGACATCCGTTGGTCTGGAGCAATAGGATAAAATCTGGAAAATCTAATAAAATCAATTAAGTTAATTCAGTTTAATTTATATGTTTAGATTCAAATCAAATTAAATCAATAAAACCAAACACCTTTGGTTTAGGTATTTATTGATTCCATAATTTGGAATGTGATGATTCTTACTCAAATCAATTAACCTAAACATCTTTCTCTTTTTGCAATATGATTTCATTTCAAGTAAAAGATTTGGTTATTTGTATTAATCAACTTGAATGTCCTTTTCTTTTTTGTTTTATTTATACTATGCAATATATTTATCATTTTGGTTAAAATGATATCTAAATCAATCAGTCCAAAATTTTCCTTTAAAATTTAAAAATGAATTGAAAATATATTAAATTTGATGTATCAAACTAAACCAACTTGTTCTCGATGAATTAATATGAATTTTGTATTTGAAAAAAAATAATTTATAAAATTGAATGAGTGCAATCAAAAAAATTTGTTTTATTTGTTTTTTCTTAAATCTGAATCAAACTGACCATGACTCTAATTGCTGTGGTCCTTTTCTTACGATGCCTTACACTTTGGATATATGTACGTACTTCATAGGTCATTAGAAAAGAAAAGAAAAAGTTAGGGTGGTCACTCATATTCATAAAGAACTATAAATTGTATGTGTAAAATGTAAACGGGTAAATTATTACTATTAATATGATTACTTTTTGCCACGAGTCCCATTTATACCATTAAGAAGACGACGAGAGTCGCAATCAATATTCCAATTTTTTTTTTTTAACAAAGACTGTATTGAAGTTTGAATATAAAATTTTATGTACATTATTCAAACATCCTATTATTAAGTTAATTTTTTTTTCTATAACATCTCTGGTCGAAAGTTAAAAATTAGTCTATCGAAATATTATTAATCTAAGAAGCTGGACCCAATAAATCGGTTAAACCAATTTTAATGAGTTATAACAATTTTTTATTTTGTAATAATAAAATAAAAATGTATATCATTGGACTCATATTTTTTTATGGTTTCTCATTAATAGTTAATTATTCGTGTGAAGTGAAAGTCCAATGATATACAATGAAGGTATTCTAACATGCTGGGTAGACTAACCCTTTTATTTTATTTTTTAGTTGGCAGAGCTTGTTATTGCATGATTTGATCAATTTTATTAAACAAAAAAACCAAAAATTGTACCCGTAGGCAGAGGAATTACCTAAAATAATAACAATATAACAAAATAAATATAATAAATATACAAATTTATTTTTAGTTTCTCAATATAAAAATATTTTATTTTAATATATCATTCTTATAAATGTGTCAGATTTCATTAAAAAAAAAGTCTTCTTTTATAGATTCATTATTCCTTATTTTTTTAAACTTCACCTTAATTATCATTTGAAAATGATATATATATATATATATATATATATATGAAAATTTTAAATATTCCAAAAATAGAGGCAAAAATAAGAAGACTAAATTAGTTTTTGAGTTTATTTATTTATTTTTATTAAAAATTTAAATTTAGTTCTTCACTTTTCAAAAATACTGTAATTTTATTCTTTCGGTTAGCTTTATTGACATTACAAATAAACGTGTCATATGTGACCCCTATGTATATATTTTTTTATTAGTTTATCATTATGTGTAATTTAAATTAATTTTATTTTTTAAATTGATTTATTACTTTACCAAACAATGTGAAGATTGAAGGTTGAACTTTTGTTTTTGGGTTCAAACGATTAGTGAGTTGGGAACTTGAGATTAGTTATTAGGATTTTTTCATTTTATTAATCTTGCTCCTTTTTCTTATTATAACTACATCTCTTTCATCCACAACTTCATTTAAAAACCATTTCATAAAATTACAACCAATATCCTCATAATTGGTATTTTATAATTTCAAACATACCATCAATTTAATGAAGACTTATATGATAAACTTAAAAACAAAAACATAAGGAAAAAATAACCTATAATTAGGGTATTCATACATTACAGGGAACGAAAGTAGTTTGCAAATGCAATGATACATAAAAAATCATATTTTTTGGTTCCACAATCATTATATGATTGTGAACCCATAACTGAATTAAAATGTAAATTTGTTGTTGATTTATTATTTATGACAACTCGTAGGACAACTTAAAAAAATATTTAAAACGAGACATTAGTGTAGAAACATAGTAGAACAAACTATAATTTTATTTTTAAATTGAAAGAAAGGACCCTTTAACCTCCAATAATAATAAAAAAAAATTAAGTAAACAATTTGTCATATCAATAATATCTAAACTCACTAGTTATATTTAACGGATTTGGATGAAAAAATAACATCACAATGTTTTTAAAAATTGACTGATCAAATTGAATAAAACAAATAAATAGAGAAACTAACAAAATTTATTCAAATAAAAATTCATTTAAGATGAACACTTTTCTCTATCAACAAAAGTCATACAATGATTTTTTTTATATGGTCTGAATTTTTTTTCTTTTACAATAAAAAAATATTTTAATAATTAGCGATTATTTTTTAAATATAAAAATTATTAAAATGAATTGTATTTCTCTTACTAAAATCTTATTTAGAAATCCTGAAATCATATTTAAAAATTCAACTCATGTTCAATAGAATTATAGAAACCTCCTTTTTTGTTCCTCTCTTCTTTTCTTTTTTTTCAAGTCATAGTATTCAGCATTTACCAGGTGTAATTAAGTAAAAGAGCAGTACATGACTGTAGCTGTAGGGTTTGTCCAAATCTCAACTGACTGACGTCTGTATTCCTGCGGAGCAAATGTCATGCTCACAGAAGTTTATTGCTTTCTTCTTTCAGCACTGCAACAATCTTTATTCTTTGCAGCGCAAATAATACAAATAAAGAATATTGTATGTAATTGAAAAAATTGTTTTGCCTCAATAGTCTGTGCCCTCTCTCTCTCTGCACCCAATTAAATGTTGTACTAAATCTTCTGACTACTGTTACAAGTGTGACACACAATCCTTGAGGTTTTCTAAAGTGAATATATGAAATTTTCTCAGAGCAATCTTTCCTTAAGCAGATATCTACCACTAATCAAAAGGTTAAGATACATTAAAGATACTAGAATTTTATGTAAATCCATGCTAAAATTACTTTAATATTATTTTAAATTTTAATTAACTGTAAGTATACACGTAGTCTGCACGCAAGATTTTATTCTGGGTAGACACATACAAAACATTTTAAATGTTACCTGCTTGTCACTGGGGTCAGATAATCATAATTAAATAAATGTCCCTTGGCCATATGCTCACGGATCAGAGAATCTTAATCTTTCTAAGCCCACTTTTCAACTTTTTTCTCCACCATTCACAGAAGTCTTCGTTTCTCAGAGACAGTCCCCTGGTCACCTAATATCAGATAACGTGTATGACCTGTTTTCACTCTGTTTCTTTTGACATTTCTTGTTTAGTGATCCAGGCTATCTCTGCCTAGCTAGAAATAATTAGCTATGTTTATTATCTCAATTAATTTTTATAATTTTGTTTAATAAAATAGAAATGGTAAAAAAATAAATGAAAAAATAAAATTATTTTATAGAGTGAAAATAAATGAAAAAAAATAAAAAATTGATGAAAATGAACAAGAATTACAAAATATATAAAATATAATCAATTATTTTTTAAAATAATCAATTATTTAGTAAAAAAACTAAAACAATAAATTATTTTCATTTCAACCATAGATTGTTTGACATTTTTTCTTTATTTTTTATAAATCAATCACTTAAATTTATTTTATTTTTCACTTTTTAAAATTTATTTTTCACATACTTATTTTTTCTAATCAAATAATCCATACGTTATATATTTAAGTTTTTAAATTTGTAATTTCTTTTAATAATATTCAATTATTTATTATGGAAAGATGATAATAGTTTCAAACCATCGAAAATTTTCAATTTACAATCTCTTTAATGATATTTAATTATTGGTCAAGCCGATGATATTAGACGATTTAATAAATAAGCACTCCTTTTTTTTAAGATATTGTGGTTTATTTAAGTGATTAGTTTTTTTAATAAATGTTATTTTATAATAAAGATAGAAAGTCTAACCACTTGTCCATAAAAGAACACAGTTACCCGAACCATATAATATCATGTCTTTTTAACATTTTGCCATCAACTTGGGCAGTGATGGGTAGTTAAGTTCATGTTCGCAATTAATTATGCCATCCCCACCGACCTTTTCCGCACACTTGACACTATGAATCTCATACCAACATTTTTCACACACCATTAGAAATAGAAACAAGGAAAAAATTGGAATCAGCATCCAAAAAGCGACTTGTCCTGTGTGTGTGTGTGTGGGCGAAGGTGCAATTGAATTGCAATGCCTCAATCGTACTTGCCTCTTCGGTGGGAGAGCACGGGAGAGCAATGGTGGTACGCGTCCCCCATCGATTGCGCCGCGGCAAACGGCCACTACGATCTGGTGGTGGAGCTTCTCCACCTCGATACCAACCTCCTCATCAAGCTCACCTCCCTCCGCAGAATCCGGCGCCTCGAAACCGTGTGGGACGACGAGGCACACTTCGAGGACGTCGCAAAATGTCGCTCGCTGGTTGCGCGAAACCTCATGGCGGAGTGCGAGGCGGGAGGAGGAGGACGGAACTCTCTCATTCGCGCTGGCTACGGCGGGTGGCTCCTCTACACTGCCGCGTCGGCCGGCGACATGGATTTCGTTCGGGAATTGTTAGGGAGATACCCTGCGCTCGTGTTTGGAGAAGGAGAGTATGGAGTCACTGATATACTGTATGCTGCTGCGAGGAGCAATGACTCTGAGGTGTTCAAGTTTCTGCTTAGTTCTGCTCTTTCGCCACGTGGGGCGCGGATGGAGGAGGTTTACGAGAGGGACATGGTGAATAGGGCGGTTCATGCTGCTGCCAGAGGAGGGAACTGGGAGATGCTGAAACAGCTTGTCCGAGACGCTTCTGGCGTTTTGGGCTTTAGAGATGCACAAGGATGCACTGTCTTGCATACTGCAGCTGCCAGAGGACAGCTTGAGGTGAGACACTTAGTTATTTACTTCACTTTAATTAGCTTTCACACAATTTAATACCAGCTGCCTTAACAATCTGTACAATATCAGTCTCTATTAATTTCTACCACATCATTTAATATTATCACAGTAAATCTGGTTTCTTTGTTTGAAATATAGGATATCAAGTGTACTGTTCATATAATACCATATACATTTGGGTGAATTCATCCTACATTCTGCCCTGATTGGCATTCCTTTGCCACCCCACTGCAGGCACAAAATCGATTATAGCCTTAATTAATTGTTAATGCTATATATTTTCCGATAGAAGTTGATATTTTATTTTTGAGAATTTCAATGTATATTTTTCAATTCTAAAACACCAAATAAAATAAAAAATTATTATTTTAAGAGTAAAAGTACTTCTGAAATTTCCTGACTAGTATAAATTAAACATGAACTAAATTGTTAATCTTATGTGAAGTACTTTTATTTAGTTCACCTATTCATATTCTATTCGAATTTGATACTGATATTAAATATTTTCTGGTATGTATCATATGGAAGTATCTAAGCTTAATTTTTTAAAATAATATATAAAAATCTAATATAGTTGTATATAAGCCATAGGAAATTTATCTCTTAATAAATAAATAAATAAAATTATCTTCTGTACGAATGATTTTAAGAAAAAAAATGTAATTAATATTATTTTTATTTATAGATAATTGAAAGTGATTTTTATTTTTAATAATATTAAAAAAATATTTTTAATTAAAATTTTTTGAACAGAAATTATATATTTATTATACATATTTAAATCTATGCCTTACATATATCATCCCTTACATGTTTTTTTAGAATAATTGAATCGTTGGGCTTGGTTTAGAATAATTGAATCGTATGTCCAAACTGGCGTACTACTGCATTTTCACTGTCCCTTATTTGATGATTGTAACTATGCAGGTGGTGAAAAATCTACTTGCATCATTTGATGTTGTAAACTTAACTGATGATGAAGGGAACACAGCATTACATGTAGCTTCTTACGGAGGTCACTTCCCAGTGGTGGAGATTCTGATTCTTGCATCCTCCTCCCTGACATTGTCAACCAATCACTACGAAGATACTTTTCTTCATATGGCCGTGGCTGGTTTCAGAAGTCCCGGTTTCCGAATACTGGACAAGCACACTGAGCTCATGAAGCAATTGGTAAGTGAAAAGATTGTCAACTTAAAGGACATTATCAATGTTAAGAACAATGATGGAAGAACGGCTCTTCATGTATCCGTGATAGATAACATTCAATACGAGCTAGTGGAATTATTGATGTCTGTGCCATCAATTGACTTGAACATTTGTGATGCTTATGGGATGACCCCTTTGGATCTTTTGAAACAAAGACCACGATCAGCATCTTCTGATATTTTAATCAAGAGGATGATTTCCGCTGGAGGAGTCTCTAATTGTGAGGACGCTGTGCCAGGAAATGTCCTTTGCCCTCATCACAAAGCTTATGTCATTGGAGGAAGTCCTGGGACTTCATTTAGAATACCAGATGCAGAGATATTCTTGTACACTGGCATTGAGAATTCATCAGGTGCCAATTATGATCAAGCAAGTGTGGAATCATATTCTTGCTCAAATGAACTAAGCAATTCTGACTCGCCCAATTCTCCACATAACAAGAAGTCTAGTTCTGTGAATTATGCTGTAAAGCGCTCAAAGTTTCGTCTTCGGTGGCCTAGGAGAAGAGAGACAAAAGCAGTTGCTACCGCAGAAACTGAAGATGATGTTGATTCTGTTGATCCTTTCAGTTCAAGTAGAAACTTGGAAGAGTTTCCAACCCCGTTGCGCCAAAGATACTCACAACTATGTTCCCTTCCAAACAACAAAAGAACACAATCTATGAGGACTTCTCTTCCAAGTCCATCCTCCAAAGTGAAATTCAGTGCAGGCCTAACGCAAGGCGTCATTCAGCTAAAGCCACACTCTGCTCACTCAACTCCTAGTCCTTTTCAAGAACTATCTGTGGCTTCTCTTTCTTCAATCAAGAAAACAAAGGGTGTTGACATAACGGGACCCTCTTGCTCTAATCGATCAATAGATGACGGCACACTTCTATTGAACTACAAACAGTGTTCCTTCAATAAGAAATTGATGAACGGGTACTTTTCTTTTGGAGCTCAAGGCCTTGCTGTTGAAGAATGCAATAGCTGCACAAAGTCAAA
This sequence comes from Mucuna pruriens, assembly GCA_025330945.1. Lineage (NCBI taxonomy): Eukaryota > Viridiplantae > Streptophyta > Magnoliopsida > Fabales > Fabaceae > Mucuna > Mucuna pruriens. Next base: position 1,201,978 of record JAENHJ010000296.1, read on the forward strand.
CGGGAGTTACAAGCGTTTAAGTTCCTTAGTTGCATAATGTTTGTGATGAATTTGGTGAGAACATGAAAATTATAGATTATTAATTTGTACGGTATGGATAAAACTTAAAAAAAATAATTTTTATCTTAAAGTTAAAATTTATTATGGATAAGTTAAAAATTAGTTTTGGATAAACAAATATATTGAAGGTAATTTGTAGAAATTCTTCAAATTATCTTTTCCAAAATTAATCAAAACAAAAGTTATAATGATAAGTTTGTAAAAGTTACTGCAAAATAAGCACATAGGTAATGTAATGATATATGTAGCGCCAACTATTGATGCCCGTGTTTCTTTCTTGTTAGACCTGTGATCTTTTTAATTTTAAATTTTTTATAATTTTTGTTTTGTTGTCAGTTGAGATGATACAGGTAAAAAAAATGTCACAACAATGAACGAGAGTATAACTTATAATCTTTTACATAATATACAAAATTATATTTTTAGTTGAGATTAATTACTATCATCGATTGTGAATATTTCGTATTTATCTCCTGTATACTCAAACATGGAAGGATTATAACCATTTAACAAAAAGACTTGCTTAATTTACAATATAAAATATAAATTATATATGGTAGTTTAAAAATAATAAATGCATTTCAAAAATATATTATTTATATAATTATAAATTAAATTAAATTTGATGTATTTTTTATTTTAAATTATTTTTATTTTTATTATAATAAATATATATCATTTATAAATTAATATAATAGATACCTATTAGAGTTTATTTGCTTTCCTTCGTACCTTTTTAAAAGATTCAAATCAGAATTTCATATTACAAGAACAAATTTATAATATCTCACGTATTAATTTATTTATTTTTATAAAAATATCCTTGATTATGAGTTATTTTTAATCTCAATAAATTATAAAATATTAATGTTTTAGGTAATTTGAGAGTTAAACTTTGTTTTTATAAAAAAAAAATGTTATCAAAATCTTACTTTAACTCTTTGTCGATACATCTAATAAAAATTAAAATAATAAATTTATTAATGGTAGAAAGAGATAAAATAATTAAAATTAATGAAAATATTTATAAAAATAATAAGAATATGTCCTATTAATGCAAAGAATAATTTTGAATATATATATATATATATATATATATATATATATATATATATATATAAATTTAGAAAAATTAATGCTACTAATATATTTAAATATATAAATTATAATTTTACTAACTTATATTAATTTAATACATCATACTAATATATAAATAATATTAATTTTAACCATTTAATTAACTTTAGTTTAGAATTCACATAATTTATTTTATTTTATAAATATATAAGCTATTTATATAATTTAATAATAATTTTTAATATTAAATATTATTATAATATAATTATTATAATATATAAAGTAATATAATTATTATAATATTTAAATTAAATAATAAGTATTAATTTCTAAATTAAAATAATAAAATTAAATATTAAATAAGAATTAAATTTTAACAACAATCATACAATAATGTTATATATAATATATATTTTATATTATAAATCAAACAATTTTTTTGGTTTAGCGATAATATTTATCCAAATTGTATAGAAGGTTACATGTTCTACCCTGTCTACTTGTAATTTTGTCATATTTTCTACACCAATTTTCTAAAGGAACCAAAACACAATAGGTATGGTGGCGGGAAGAACAAAAATTTAAACACAAAATAATGTAAAAAAATGTAAAAAGATAAAATATTAAAAAGGGAGGTACAAATATTGAGAATAAAAATTAATATTTATTATATTTTTTAAATTATTTATTTGCATATATTTAACTTAAAGCAAGTTTAGCTAAACTATTTGGGTTACATGGTTTTTATTTAAAGATTTTATAAAATTTAAAATTAGAAATTAAAAATTGAAAAAAGCTAAACTATTTGGCTTACATGGTTTTTCAACATTTAAAGATATTATAAAATTGAAAACCAGAAATTAGAAATTGAAAATTGAAAAAAGCTAAACTATTTGGGTTACATGGTTTTTAACATTTAAAGATCTTATAAAATTAGAAATTAAAAATTAAAAATTAATAATTGAAAAATAACGATAATAACTTCATTTTAATAAACTGTGGTATGGTGGCGAAGGTGCGACCAGAGATGGAGCCAAGATTGAAGGGTTGGGAGGGAAATTTTAAAAATAAAAATTATTTAATAAATATATAAATATTAAATTTTATTAAAAATATAATTATAATTATACCCTTTTGAAAATATTCAATAACGTATAATATAAAATATATTTACATAGAAGGAAAAATTAAAATTAAACTATTCTTAAAGTGTAAATATAAAAATAATTTTTAGGAGATCTTATGAATCTCATACATAAAAACAATGCTACTTACTTGAAAATTTAAAGATTTTAAATTTCTTTCCCTTAAAAGTAAACTTAAAATAATTTCGGAAGTTAAAACAAACTGTTATAAAATATTTTTTTTATTTTTAATGTTTTAAAAATAAAAATATTAAAGCTATTGTTTTATTTAATAGTTTTATGTTTTAATTTAAACTTAAGAGTAAATAATTGAAGGAATTGAAGAAAAATAATTAATGTAGTTTGGATGCTTTAAATAACACTGAATTACCACAACAAGAATGAAAGGTGAAATACAAAACAATAGTATAACCCCGCAAGGAAAGAAATTTACGGGAGAGTTTTAGTTTGCATTTAAGGGTCTTTATTTGATAATTTAAAAAGTTATAGAGCGAGGCTCCCACCGAAATAAGTAGTTACATATCTAGGTGTTGCATGACAAGTTATTTGTGAATTACTCAACTTATTTACACTCTACACACATGCAAATGTACAAAATCTCAAACACAACAATTGTGATTTCTACGGGAAACGACCATTGGGGGTACTAGCCTAGGAAATCGATCATTGGGGACGCCGACAATTTTAATCCAATTGTGCATGTTGGTGTGTATAAAAATATTAGTTGATGGATAAGTAAAAATGTATAATAGATGACAGGTTAAGGTTAAGGAAGTTATCTTGCACTTAAGAGTCTAATAACAAAAGGTAAATTCAAGAAGTCTCAAGGTAAATTCAAGAAGTCTCAAGGAAAGAAGTCACAAATTGACCATAATCAAAGACCAAGAGGAGAATCAAGAAAGGACAAGGTCTTTTTCTTAGAATGTCACGTTCAAAGAGCTAAAGAAGATTTCAAAGATATAGAAACCCTTGCACTTGGAGGTCCTATAAGTAGAGGAAGGCTCAAGAGAACCCAAGAGAAATTGCACCAAAAAGTTGGATATGCTTAAGGGTCAAAAGGAAGCATTATGAGCACCTAACTTGTATATTTTTTCTAGTTGTCAAGGTGACTTTGTTTAAGACTAGAGTGACTTTATTTTCCATATATTTTCATGCTACTTTGAGTACATTTTTATTAGGATAACTTAGACTTGGGCCAAAGCCCATTTTAAGATCATTTTCCTAGCTGGCGTAGTTTCAATAGCTAATTTTCTATCACAACTTCCAACCCTAACGTGTTTTTCTAAATCAAATGTATTTGGAGCTACAGACCTTTGAATTGGATAAACTTGGTATCATTGGAAAGTTAATAAAGATATCTATAACTTTCATGTTTAGCTCCAAAATTGCTTCCCAAAGTCACGTCACGTAAGACCCATGGGAAGGGTTATGTAGGTTTGCGTTTTTTACCATCCAACTTGCGTTTAGGCTTGTTGGGCCTTGAGCTTTGGTTAAGTGACTTTAATTAGGATTAGGGACCTTAATTAGGATTAAGGAGGAACTATATAAACCTCCAATGTAATTAATGTAAAAACTTTTTGATGAAATTGAATTTGTGTCTTAGCACTTAGAGAGAGTATTTTCTCTGCACTCTTGTCTTGCACAAGGAAATCAATTCTTATCAAGTTCTCATTATACTTGTGGCAAATCTCTACAATTCTTATCTAATTTTTAGAAATTAGTAACGAATCATCTCTTCCTCAATCCATTTTATAACTTTTTTCTTCCAATTTTTCGGTTCATGATAGAAATGACTAATTGTAGCATCCCAAAACTGTCCGGCCCAAACAACCACAGTTGACTTTCCTTTAACTGATAACAAATAAAATCCTGAAGATTTTATACGTTATCAACAAACAGGGATAAACCTGTTAAATATTCAAAATTCAAATATAAAATAATAAAATATTCTTCCATCCCAAGAATCAGGGGATAAATCTGTTAAACATTCAAATTCAAATATAAAATATTCTCTTCTACCAGGGGATAAACCTGTTAAATATTCAAAATTCAAAATATAAAATATAATAAAATATTCTCTCATAAGGAGAGAGGTCAAGCCCCCATTTCGTGACCTATATAAGACCTCACTACGAATGGCAAATGGTCGGAAAAAAATTTTCTACGGAAGTGGGCGAGACTTTCCACCGGGAAGCTAGAAGAGGAAGAAGTCGAGGGAAGTCGGGAGGAAGCATCCTAGAGCCCAAGAGAGACGACGCCGGATATCACGTTAGTAGAATCGTCTGAATTTTATTTGTGAAACCTTAGTTAAGTTTTCTCTCCTCTCTACAAAACCAAGCCAAGATCTCACACTTCTCCCTTCCAAGCCTCCTTCTTACAAGGCCAAGCTCACCTCTGGCTAAACACAACCAAGCCCCAGATTGGCCATTTCACCTTCTCTTAACCTACAACTCACTCTAGAACTACGCGGGTGGCGACTCCTCTCCCAAAATTTTTCCATGTCGCTTCGTCACAAATCTGGTTGTGACACTAATATTTGAATTTTACTTGAAATAGGTAATAATTGTGGATCATAGAATTTCATCATTAGTAGACAAAGATATCTTTAATGGATACAATGCATTTTAATTATTTATCTTATAAAATAATTCAATTACCCATTCATAACGTGTCTTTTGTTAAAATTTTGATAAATAAGATTGGGATTTTTTTATTTCTATATCCCATTATTAATTCTTTGAAACTATTTGTAAATCAATTTATTCAATAACGTGGGTAACAAGTTGCTCACAAAATTTAACCAATGATTTTAGTAAAACAGTTTTTTTTTTTTAAATTACGTTTTTTATGACATCTTTCACCTTCGGTCGTCGCTGAGGTCATCGTTGTAAGTGGAGAAGAAATCGTTAATTGGATTGCTATACAAGGCAAAAATAAATGGTGAAATAGTAAAAAAAAAATCCATAGCTACGCAATATAACATAATTACCTTAAAAAAATTATTGATACTTAGCTTTTTTATATGGAATTTAATTTTCTAAACTGAATAATATGATAAAATAAATAATTTTAATATTTGATTAAAAATAATTATTAATATTGCAAAAGCACGCATAATTATATTTGTTATGATATATAAATATTAATTATTAATTTTTTCAAAAAATGTTTTGGTTTTTCCAAACTAGGAATTTCACTTTAGATAAAATATAATAATTAATTAAAATTAACATTTGTAATTCTAATTAATTTTAAAAATTATTACATATATACTTTAATTTTATTATAATTATTAATTATCAATTTTCTTAACAATAAATGTATTTTTTTTCTCTTCCATGTATATTTTCTCGTATTAAATGAGTCAAATCCTGAAATAATATTTGATTTCTAGTATAATCATACATTGTTGGTGGTGTGTGCTTTATTTAAAAAAAAAAAGTAAGTAGTCTTATGCAACTACTTATTTATGATCTTTATCATCTATGTCATATATGTTTACATTTTTTATTTTACAAAAAATTATTAATTTAATGTCATATACAAATTAATTTAGACTATAATAATGTGTAATTATCCAATAATTTTTATTTTTTATTTTATTTTTTTCCTGTACTGTCACGAAATCACAATTCACAAGTAGAATATATCGGTCTTCACTGTGTCAGTTTCCGTCAATTTAAACCAGACTTTCCCGAAAAGGATATGCACCCTACATTTGATACCGAAAAGTATGATCCTCTGCGACCTCATCGTTTCTCTCCATCCAAAATTCTCAACCTTCAATCACACTCTCTTTCCTCTTCGGTTATTATGTTCAGTTGTTGAGATCATGGTTAGACAGTGGCAGGAGTTAAGTTAGATGGAAAGAAACCGGACATGACATTCTTAGTAAATGCTAACTTTGCCTCTTCTAATTATGGCTACTCTACATGTGTCCTTTCTGTTTCTATAAACCGATCTTCAAAGTTCTTATATACGATTACTAAACCCCAAGATCACAGCAGAGACATTACACCTTTATCATATAATTTCAGGTGAGTAATTGCAAAGAAATTAAATATAAACTGAGTGAGGGGTGGTGGAAAAATGGAGCACTTGGAAGAAAACAATGATGCTTCTGTTGCTGCTGCCAAGCAGAAGGCAATCGAGGATTGGCTTCCAATCACTGCCTCCCGAAGTGCCAATTGGTGGGATTCAGCTTTCCACAATCTCACTGCCATGGTTGGTGCTGGTGTACTCAGCCTGCCCTTTGCCATGTCACATATGGGCTGGTACCATGCATATCTTTTTTAGAACACTATCTAAGTTTTTTTCATCTTTTAATTTATGATATTTGTGATCCTAACATTCCTTTCATTGAAAAATATTAGGGGTCCCGGCGTTACCGTGCTTCTCTTGTCATGGATTATCACCCTCTACACCCTGTGGCAAATGGTTGAGATGCACGAAATGGTGCCCGGGAAGAGATTGGATAGGTACCATGAATTGGGCCAGGAAGCCTTTGGAGAGAAACTGGGTCTCTGGATTGTGGTTCCCCAACAGGTTGTTGTTGAAGTTGGCACGTGCATCATCTATATGGTCACCGGGGGCAAGTCATTGAAGAAAGTTCATGACACCATTTGTCCCAGTTGCAAAGATATTAGGACCACATATTGGATCATGATCTTCGCTTCTGTAAACTTCGTTCTTGCGCAGTGCCCCAGCTTCAACTCCATCTCTTCTATCTCTCTTGCCGCTGCTACCATGTCTTTGATGTAATCAAACTCCTTCTCTCTCTACCTTTGTCTTTATATTCATTTATTTTACTAGATGCAGTTCGATAAATATTTTCTTCTATTCAATTATCATCTCAGCAATCTCTTTAATAAAAAGTAGGTAACTTACATGAAATCAAACAGATTACTAAAATGGTATTCTAATTCTGACATGGGAATCGTATCAAAAGTTGTTTTCCAACAAGAATCTAAATATTATATCGTAATATGCATGATAAAGATTTACATTAAAAATATAATATAAACTGTTATGATGATACTCAATTTTGGATAAAAGAAGAAGGTTGAAACTGGATATAAGTTTTGTATTAATCTAATCTTATATGATTCACGAATAATTAATGCTGAGGCAGAATGGTCTAATTTAAACAGATACTCAACCATATCTTGGTGTGCTTCAATAAAAAAGGGGATTACACCGGATGTGAATTATCATATCAAATCCAACAGCACTGCTGATGCTGTGTTCAACTTCTTTTTCTGCCTTGGGGATGTAGCATTTTCCTACGCAGGTCACAGTGTGGTTATGGAAATTCAAGCAACCATACCTTCAACCAAAGAGATGCCTTCAAAGAAACCCATGTGGAAAGGAGTTATTTTGGCATACATAGGAGTTGCATTCTGCTACTTCCCTGTTGCCTTCATTGGATATTACATGTTTGGAAACACAGTCGATGATAACATCCTCATCACACTAGAACACCCCCCTTGGCTCATTGCCACCGCTAACTTTTTTGTCTTCATCCACGTTGTTGGAGGCTACCAAGTGAGTTTTAATTCAGTGACAAGCATTAGATATCACATATTATATTATATTATAGTAGGTGTCATTTTTAAATAAAAATAAATGTAATTTTTAATAAATTTTAATAAATATTCTTCTTTGCTGTTGTTTGATTAGCCAATGTTTTCTTTGTGATTGTTTTGTAAACAACAGGTGTTTGCCATGCCAGTGTTCGATATGATCGAAACCGTCATGGTTACGAAATTAAACTTTCCACCTTCTTTGGTACTCCGAGTAATAATTCGCACTATATATGTTGGTACGTGATTACTAATGGACACTTTCTTTTGGGGTAGCCAAATCGCTGGCTTAGACAATTGGTTGATATATAGTTATCTTTTTAATGTTGTTTATGCAGCGTTGACAATGATAATTGGCATTTGCATCCCGTTCTTTGGCTCTCTTCTTGGATTTCTTGGAGGCTTTGCGTTTGCCCCAACATCATATTTTGTAAGCAGAACCGTTAAATGTTTTTTTATAAATGTATTTTTAATTTTTATTCTTAATTTCAATCAAATAGTTGGTTAACATCCATTATCTTATTTTATCCATATAATACAAGCCATATCAAATGGTGCTTAATAGTGTCTTATTTTATCCAACTTTCAGTTGCCTTGTATCATATGGCTTAAGCTCAAAAAGCCCAAGAAATTTGGCTTGTCATGGTTTATCAACTGGGTATGTTAATTGTCAATTAAGTAGGCTTCTCACCAGTTTAGCAAATTGCTCAGACTTGAACTAATTTTCTTCTCCAACCTTTAATTTCAGGCCTGCATTGTTCTTGGGGTACTGTTGATGACACTAGCTCCAATTGGTGCTTTGAGGAATATCATCATGTCAGCCAAAACCTACAAGTTCTTCTCGTAAACTATTGACGCGGTCAATGATTGATTCCCCAGTTGATTTTAAAGTTGATGGGTGAAAGCACTTACGTGGAATATAGGGCAGCCTCAAAGGACGTGTGAAAGTGATGCACAGGCAGCTAGCCTTGCTCGGTTATCTTATCCTACCTCTGTATCTGTATACAACAGTTTTTAAATTAATTTATAGGAATTAAGAGAGTTTATTAATGTAGTTACTAGAGTTAAATTTATTAACAATTTATATTATCTTTCCAAAATTATTTACTCATCAAATCTTTTTTTACTTAATTTAATTAACTCCAATCTTCACAAGAGAAACAACGAATTTATATTATCTATTGTAAAATAAATAAGAATATTTTAGTATAAAAAATTAATGGAAGAGATAATGTGAAAAGAATCTTATAAAAATACACAACCAAATATCTCAAAGCAGACTTATACAAAAAGACGAATGTAGTATTAAATATTTAGTAGAAGGATTTTTTTTAGTACACGTCGAGATTTAATACTAAAATTATATACAGAGAGAGGGAATTTTATTTAATAACTTAAAATAACTATATAAAATTAAGATACTAAATTTATATATATGCTCTAATAATCAATATCCACGTAAAATTATTAGAAGTTAAATATGTTTTTAGTTGATTGAAAAAATCATCTCTTTTCAAAAAAAAAATTATGAAATCATGTCAAATGTAATTTTTAAATTATTCATGAAAATTCGTCTCTTTTTAATTATTTACTTATAAAAATATAAATCACACAACATAATTTCATAGAAAAGATATTTTCTTTGAGAATTAAAATCAACATGCATTGTGTGATATGATTAGTAGACAACTTTTCTCTTAATTATGTTTTCACATGTTTGATTTTTAGGTTATCATATGTTAAAAAAAATATTTTGAAATAAATTAACTTTTTAAATAAAATTTAATATTTCAATAGGCTAGTATATAACTTTCAAGGATATCTTGGGTCACTCAAAAAATAAAAATTACCTTATTTGTAACGAGTAAAAAACATATCTGATCTAATTAATAATTATATGATTTTTATCTATTAACTTGTGGCAATAAAATGAATAATATTTGTCATTAATAACTTAAAGAGTTTAATATATAATTTTTATCTATTAACTTGTGGCAATAAAATGAATAATATTTGTCATTAATAACTTAAAGAGTTTAATATATATATATATATATGCATTGATAGTATAAAAATAATTCTACACTTTCATCTAATAAAATTTAAACAATTAGTCATGTTAACATTTCATTTAAAATTTATTAAATTAAAAAAAAAAAAAAATCAGTTATATTCATTGTAACATCGTGTTTTCTTATGTGATTAATTAAGTGGTTGAGATGTATTACAAGAGTAATTAAATTTAAATTTGGTAAAAAATAATTAATAATAAGTTGTGTTGAGTGGTATTATCGATAAAGTTTCAAATGAGATCGAAACTAACTAATGCACATTTACCAAGGCATGGTTTTTCCCTAAAAGTTTGATGATGGAGTTGAGAAAGCACTTTGAGTTGATATATCATGGTTGTTTACGCATTCTATGTACAATTTGTTAGAGCATTGTCATTGACACGCCTCGTAATGTAGTTAGCACATAATTCGAAATAAATCACTCATTGAGTGTCCATTTTTAGCAAAAGACGATTATACCATTTATAGATAATTACCTTATTATTTGTGGTATAAAATTCAAAAGTGAAGCTTACCATTTAGGGCAAGCTCAAATCGTCCAACACTTTACCATTTTTGCAAAGTCCACTCTCCATCACTTTTCTTTAACTTTCAGATAATTAAACCTCTTTTAATCATTGGACAATAACCCTTTCCCTTGCTTCTATAAAAGGTCATTTCATGGCTAATTTGTGATTGTTGAAATAAAAACAAAACACCTTAGTAGTTGAAAATTCATCACCCTCCTCTCAAACACTTGCTTCTATAAAATTCATCACCCTATCCTCAAGTTCTTCGACAAATAAGGGAAGTTTGTCTTAGTGTTTTCTATGCTTGGATGTGGTTATATTGTTATTTTACACAATGTTATATGCTTAGGATTGTTTGGGTAGAATTTGTTTGAAGTTGGTAGCTATTGTTATGAGCTTTTGAGTTTTATGCAAGTTGTTGAGAGTGGTAATGATTTGTCCATGTATGCGGTGTATGTTATCAAAATCATGTTTAGATAATGTTTATGAGTTTATCTATGGTTGTTAGTGAAGTTAGATGCTCATTTTGTTGAGTTTTGATAATTTTCAATGAATTTAGGTGTTGTTGTCCAAGGGCTCTTGTTGGGCGAACCTCCTGTCTAATTGGGTGAGTGTCCATTTTTTAGGTTTTTATTGAATGTTCATTGGGCGAATGACGACCTTGCATTTTTTAGGTAGATTATATGAAACATGAGTTTTCGTTGGGTGAGAGCATTTTTCGCATGACGAAAACTCAAGAACACATGAACACAATTAACAACCGTTGGGTAAATCGTGCTTCTGGCTAGGCAAATCTAGCTTTTGATTGGGTAAGTCTAGAGTTTGACTAGGTGAATATAGAGTTTAGCTTAGCGAATTAGACATAGTTAAGAGTATGAAGTCAATGCGACTTTATTTGTTAGGCGAGACTTCCCACCCATTGGGCAAATAAGAGGTGAGATTTTATGGAGCTCTCTATGGCTCGTCTCACTAAGCGAAAGGGACATCTTTGTTAAGTGAGATATGTACAGTGGTGAGTGTGAAGTCTTTGTTACTTCATTTGCCAAGTGAGCAGTTCCACTCTTTGCGAGAATAAGTGGGGGTTCTTAAAGGATGCTCTCTAAGACTCATTTGATTGAGCGAAAATGTGTTATCACTGAGCGAGGATGTGAAAATGTGAGGATTTTAGAATTTTAGCCATGGCTTAGCTCGTTGAGCAAATGACACACTCACTAGACAACTAAGGGAGAATCCACTAATAGTGAGAAAACTTGTTAGGTTGGAGAACTAAAATATTTAATTTAATCTAAGTATTAAAGGCTTGATTAAGATATTGTAAAAGACGAATTATGGGTAGAATATGTATAAAAAACTAAAGTGAAATACTAATTAAGATGAAACTCATAAGACTGAAAAATGTCTTTTACCCGTATAATAATGGATGATGTGTGATATTTGGAGTAGAATGTGCCAGTGGCCCTACATTGTAGAATTGGTTGTTAAACCTATACTTTGTTGCGTTATTCATGCTTAGCACTATGAGGTTGAGCATAATAGGTAAGGATGCAAGGGAACTAAGTGTTGATGTTTCTTGCATGGGTTGATGTTTGTTGTTAATAATGATGTAACATGCATACACATGTGCATGTGTTTGGCAATGATAGTTGTGGTGCAAGTAGGCACGTAAGTCGAAAGGTTGGACTGGACAAATAGGACCCTTCGACCTAGTGCCGGATAAAGGGGTGTGCGACAATTAAGTCCTGGGATAGGGAGATGGGTGAGTCTATGAGAGTCTAAGGTCATGCAAAACTTGTGTCGTGGTGAACCACTATCCACGTATACCTATCCCAACAAACCACTTATCTTATCCGTAAATTAGGGCATGACTTCCTTAATAACTACTAGTAGAAACCAAGAGGGTCTACTACAAACTTTCACAATTGTGTTAAGGAATGCGTCGATACCAATCACTCAATTGATGAAAGTCTCCATGAAATTGTATCAACATAGCACTACGTGATTAACATCGTTGTTGCATGATGACAATTGGTTGCTGAACTATAATGATGTTGGAATGATGATTATTCTTGTATTAGCATGGTTGAAATGATTGAAATATTAAACCTTTAGAGTTGTGATGTTTCTTTGTTACGAAGTGGTATTGTTAATATGTTTTTGAAATAAAAATGATATGTATGTATGTATGTATATATATATATGAAATGTTATTCGAACTTTGATGTCCCTTATCCCTTATGTGCTTTACTACTTGATATGTTGAAGAACTTGTTGAGTTTTATTTAAATGAGTTTACTCTTGTCTACGTGTTTGTGTATGTGTGATTGTTATGATTATGACGTTGTGTTCATGAAAACGGGTTTGTTGGATGATGTTGACTTACGATCAGGAGCATGGAAATGACGTTAAAAGATGCAAAGACACATTATTCTCTTACATTTGTTTGTAAAGGTGTTGACCAACTGTAATGCTTATCTGGTTACGTGTATGACATTTCTAGTTGTAATAAGACCTTAAATTTGCAAGAATCTCAAATTATATTATAGTATTTGTTTAAACATTTGATGTTTGTTGGATTATCCTTATAATAGAGGAAATATTTGTTTATATGAAGATTTTTTATATCGCTTTTCAAAATAAAAAGTTCACGCCTATTTTTATAAATAAAATAATTAAAAAAATAAATTAAATTAAGTAATTGATCTCTTTTTGAAATAAATATTTGCGTGAATGTTATGCAGTAGTGAGTTGTTACATTCATATATTTCATATATTTTTTTAAACATGTAATTCAATTTGTCCTTTCAGATTATGCATTTTGATTTGTTTTTTTAGTTGTTTATAATGACCAAAAAGTTAGGGGTTGAAGTTAAGATTTTGAAATGAAAGAATGAAGTAGAGGAGAGTAACTAAAAAAAATAGAGATTGAAGTTTTAAGGCAATAATAAAATGAAGGGAGGAGGTTGAAAAAAATGGAGATTGAAGTTTTAAAATGGTAAGCGGAATGAAGAAGGGTAACAAAATAAATTGAAGATTTAGATTTTGAAATGAAGGGTAGGGAAAAGGAATGTGTTTGAAGAAAAAATTATTGTTAAGATTTTGAAAAAAAAATTAGGGGTGGAGGTTGAAAAAATAGGATGATGGCTGGAAAGAAAGATTGTGGTTTTGGAGATGGAAGAGTGGAAAAACATGATAATTTTTTAATAAATAATTTGATGTGACTAAATAATTGAACTTTATTACATGTCATTATAAAAAGGTTTTAATTTTCTAATGATTTAAAGTAGGTTATATTTATTTATTTTTTAATTTATTTAAATGGTTAATAAATCTTTGCCATTTCACTTTATACATTAAATTTAAGTATAATGCACTACATTTTTTTTACATTGTTATTTAATTATTAATTAATAAATACAATAAAGTTAATAATTTTTATAATAATTAATTTTAAAGATATAGTTAAGATAATTTTTAATTAGTTTACAATATATAAATTTTTTACGAGAACAATGTGTTAAAATTAAACTCTCCTACATGTCTTTATTTTAGGAGTTGTCAGTTAATTGAGTTGATTTGTTGAATTTAGTTAACTAGTTGAGATTAGTTAGCTTTTGATTTATTCCTATAAATACATGTAATTCTTTTTTATCAATCAATTTATTAAAATATATTTCTATGATTATTCACTACTCAATTATGAACTCTATGATGTATAACCTCGAGACATATAATCGCCTTTTATTGTCACTCAAGGTGATCTTTTTAGTGTTATCTTTGAATTACCATGCTTTATCCTGATTCATTCCATCATCTCTAATTTATGAAAGAGAACATAGATAAAGAAAAATAAATTCTTACCTCCGTCCTCATTATCTGCAATGTCTACAACCATATCGAAATCAGATTACACCAAACATGATTAGAGCAATTGTGCAAACAATTTGGATCCCAAATTGGATTTTGTTCTCTCTTCCTGTTAATCAGAAAAACATCAAAAAATACAAATGTAAGGGTGTGAAATGAAAGATAACAACACACAATTTTATATTAAAAAGAAAATGATTTTTTCATCTTAACTTAAGAGTTTTTTCTATGTTTGATCACATATCATAGCATATAGAACATAAAAGAATAAGAAGTTGCAAAAAGTACACATGATTTTAGGATTATTTATTGCTTCAAAACAACATCATTTATACTAACAAAAATAATACATTTTGGCCCATGGGCGTGTGGATCACATCATCTTTGATCCTGAACATGACTCATCTTTTTATTTATTCTTATTGTTGTAATTCATAAGAAACCTTTTTTAGCATTTTTTTTTCCTCTTATTGTTTGTAGTTGAAATTAGTTAACTTTTATATTATTCTATAAATACATGTAAATTTTTTTATATTTTTTATCTTTTTTCAATCAATATATTAGAATGTATTTATATATTTATCTGTTGATATATTATAAGCTTTATGATATATGACTTCAATATACTGATATTACTTATATTTTTTCCTAATCTATTTCTTTTAATACTTTAGAAAAATTAATTTTGCCACTATTTAGAATAATCTAATAGAAACATTAAGTTTTTGTTATATTTTCACTTACTTTTTGGAACTATTTTTTTTCAAATTATCTTCATTTCTCTCTTGGTGGGGAAAGGGTGATATTTCAATTGACAATATTTTTAATATATCTTACTATAATTTTTATTAAAAAATAGTATCGAATAATTGTTTATAAAAATAACTTAATTTTAAATGACGTAAAATAATTTATTTAAGTGTATTAAGTAGTTTATTTAATTAGTATGAACCGTATCAAGAAATCTACTTTAATTATATTTAATTGATTTTTAAAATAAAATTTATTTATTTTTGTATAAAAAAACTTTCATTCAGAAAATTATTCTCTTTTGGAATTACTTCTTATAAAACTCATGTGATTCTAGAGAAAAAGAAAATAATGGAAATGGTAATAAGGCAGTGCTATTCCGTGCGTCTGTTAATACGGCGCGGAAGGAAGGGCATAATCGGAATAAAATCATCCCATGTTATTTATATACCCCAACCGGCAAAATTCCCGCCATTTTTTCTCGGCACTTCAAGTGAGAGAAACCCTAGAGAGAGAAACAGAGAGAGAGCAATGGAAGAGGAAATCAAGTCCGAATTCAAAAGAAGCGGGTTCGACCTCGAAGACGAAGAAGAATTACTCA
This sequence comes from Mucuna pruriens, assembly GCA_025330945.1. Lineage (NCBI taxonomy): Eukaryota > Viridiplantae > Streptophyta > Magnoliopsida > Fabales > Fabaceae > Mucuna > Mucuna pruriens. Next base: position 1,217,638 of record JAENHJ010000296.1, read on the forward strand.
GCAAATGTAAGTGATCCTTCCTTTTTTCCCCGTCGACTCATATAGTTTATCTGTTAATCTTTTGAGAATATGTAGGTGTCACTTTCTGCATCAACTACAGTCTTACCGCTTCGGATCTTGTCTCAAGCTGGGAAGTTTATTACCTCAATAGGTTTGCATCTTCTGCTTCTGTTTTCGTTTAGCATTTTTCACTAAGTATTATTATTCCCTTGCAGTTTGTGAATTCTTTATTTTAGAAGAGTATATACTATGTGAATCGTGTTATGTTGCTAAGGATTCTCTGGAAACAACAATACGTCGTTTATTTAATATAAATAAACGTTTCAAGGAACTGTGTTATGTTGTGCACTAACTCCTATACTTTCTTTTTTTATAAGAAGAAATGTTGATTTAACGACTCGGTTCAGAGATAGGTGTTTTGGTTTGCTATATAATTTATAGTTTGAAATGAACATTTCAAAGAACTGTGTTATGTCATGCACACTAACTCCGGTACTTTATTTTTTTTTTTTCAGTTTGAATTTCTCTATTTTTTCAGTTTCGAGATAGGTCTGTTGGTATGCTTGATAATTTGTAGTTTGAATTTGGATGGTTGTTTTTGACAGACAGCTGAATGAACCAATAGTAGAAAATGCTGAAATTGATGGTTTTCTGTTGCATCTACAAAATCAGAAGAAAGAAGATGTTATAAAGGAAAAGGAGGAAGCTGGCTTGCATATGTACTCTATTGGAGATGTAGAAATGTGAGCATATTCTACTTGGTTTTTGTATTTATGTCCATGGTTCTTTCACGCTTAGTTCTTGAATTGCATCTATTGGGCTATGTTAACAATGAAATTAGAGGAAATTTATATTTTAATCCATTTGCAGAACAGAAAATTCCTTGCTCTGTGAACAAAGCCTTCTGCATATAATAAAAAAAAGTCGACAGAAATAGGGAAGATAATTATTGAACTCCTTCAATGTGTTTTTGGAGGGCGGTTGCAAACTTGATTTTGAGTGACTTTGATATTTTAAAATTGATTTTGGTTATTAGTGAATTTAAAGTGAAGTGATTTATGTTTGTGGTAAAATTTAGTCTAAAATTCTCAACTAAATGCAAAAACTACATTCGTTTACTGGTAGTTATATGTACTTTTAAGGCATAATCACGAAATATGACTTTTTTTTTTTAATAAATTCACATAGTTGATTAATGCTCTTTGAATTTGCTTTTGATGCTTCCCAACTCATTCCCAAGCTCCTTATAGATCCCATCATAATGTAAATGTGGAAGTAAATTATCTTGTCACTGCATCTTTACCAACATCAGTTTGTTGTCAACCCCCTTCCCCTTTTCCCCTTGGAATTGGGTTTGCTCTTTTGTCTACCATTTTTCTTTGATATAAAAACTCATGTTGCTGCATATTACGTTATAATACCAACTACTCTGATTCTCGTGTGTTTGTTTATCACTGTATCCTGCATGGTTGTGTAATAGTTGAAAGGCAGACAGAACTATTTGATGTTAGTTCAGAAGTGATATTGCTATTATTAAAACACAACTTATCATAGTGAAAATTCCTTTTATGCAGGATCTTAAATAAGGATGATGATACAAAGGACAATACTCCTGGAACTCCAATAGATCATCAACAAGATCTTTTTTCTCCTACACCTGATACAACATCTTTAATGTATGACAACGTTTTATCTTCTGGAAAACCATCAAAATCAGAACTAGTAACACCCTTTTCAAAGCGAACAGATAGGTTTGCAGTGAAATTTAGCATCAATACTGTCCCTGATGTAGAAAATGGAAAACAACAACCTAATAATGAGAATGACGAAGATGATGTTGTTAGAAGAGTTCCACACCGCGAAAGGTGTTCATTGGTCATTCACGGATCAGGACCCAAACCAGGTTGCAGATTCATGTATGATAGAACAGAGGATAGGGTATGTGACATATAGTGTTGCTCCTAGATCATTACCCTTTTACATTTATTTGTTGAAATCTGATTATTGTTATTTAGCTTAATGCAATAGAAAACCGAATTAGGAAACATACAAGGGCATTTGTAGCTTCTGGGCTCTATGAGGAACCAACAGACCCTACAACTGCTTCACAGGTAAATATAATGCCATCTCGTTCTCTCTCTCCCATGCATACACAGAAATTTATAGGCAAAATTATGTTTTTGTCATAGCTATATAGTGTATACAGACAATCTGAAGCACCAAAACTTAATTATTGGCCCTTGGCTAACAAAATTGTTATGCTGTTTTATTTTTAACTTGAGCATCAATTCTGGTCTGTGACTGCATTGAATAATCTTTGCATAAGTGTAAATTGTCTAATAATTTAAAGTAATATAATTTATCAGAGAAGCATTTTTGCTGTTGGCATGATTTGTTGCGATGGAGAAGGCCGTCTAAACGAGAAGTCTGTCATGCTACAGAGCAGGTAATAGCCACTAGATCTCCATATATCATTAATAGTGTATCTGTTATCTCATTGGACTGATGTGTCTCTGTGCCTGTTTGAACTTGTTAATGGACATTGAACAAATATTTGTGTGAAACGAAGCCATTCTTCAACTTGACCAGGCTTTTAGGGCAATGAGAGGAGCACAGTGATACAATTCTTAATATTTTGTTATCCATTATTTATTCAGGGCATTAATGTGGAGATTGTTCCATTGAATCATTTGAGACCTTGACTATGTTCAAGGGTGACATTACTATCATATATTTGCTACATTTTATCTTTTCAATTTTATCTATCATACATGGGTCTGATGGGTCTGTTTTCTAATATCTTGACAGTATTGAGCATTCTGGAGGGGAATGTGTTCGCCTAGACTTACAACGTTTAAGCCATTATTCAGTTTTTCCTGGCCAGGTGAGTAATGCAAATTGTGGGTTAAAATTCTGGTTTTTAAACGTGTGAAAGCTATCAGATTTACAAGTTATAAAAGGAAGATTTCATCTTCATAGATAGTTGGTATTGGAGGGCATAATCCTAGTGGGCATTGCTTCGTTGCATCTAAATTGGTGGATTCTATACCTACATCTGTTGCTGATGAGAATTTGAATCCTTCAAAGAAGCAAGCTATTGATAAGGACAATCAGCCAACTGATCTGGTTTATAAACAGAGAGAGTTATCAATGGTATGCACAATTCATCTCTTTTTCTCTGAGTTCTTCTGAAAACTATATGGTGCAGTAGATTTCAGTTTGATCAATTGTCAGGACATTTAGAAATTTTGCTTTTACAGTTTTACTGAAGATTCATTTTTTATTAATGCAAAATGCCTAAAATCTTAGGCCCCCTTCGGGGCGGTTTTTAGTTTTTAAATTTTAAAATTTTTAAAAACAAAAAATCAGGTTTTAGTTTTTTAATTTTTGTTTCAGTTTAAAAAGTTACTGTCAATTGTATAATTTTTCATTTGAATGCATTCTTTTAAGTTCCTATTAAGCAAAATTACATAAGCAATGGTGTTAAAAAAACAACAACAATAATAATAATATCTATTTTCATAATAATAATTGTAATCATAATAATAGTTTTAATAATAATAATTTTAATTGTAACAATAGTAAGTTAAATAATAATAAGAATAACAAATTTAATAATAATAAATTTAATAACGATTATTTTCATAATAATAATAATTCAAGAATAATAATTTAAATAATAATAATTTTCATAATAATAATAATAAGCTTGATATAGTCAGTGTCAGGGACCTAGCTTTACAACTCAAAACAAGAGATAAAAACCAATTTTCATGGTTTTGATGTCAGGTATAAAACTGTTTTGAAAATGGATTTGAAACCATTTCATCCAAACATGTTTTGTTTTGAAAATAAGATTTGAAAATATAAAATTGGAAACTCAGCACCACCCCGAATGCAACCTTGATTAGCCACCTTAGGAATGGTTGTAAGGCATTCATGCAACGCATGAAATTTTGTATCCATTTCTTTACTCAAGTTACAGTTGAGATATTTCAGATTTTCACAGATAGCAGGCTCTTCATCAAGTATTTTTGGTATAATTCTATACATACCGCATTTCTGTTAGTATCATTATTGTTTTAACATGCTCTTGATGTGCTTAACAGATTATTGCAGCCGGCCCCTTCACTACTACAGACAATTTGTTGTTTGAGCCTCTTATAGAACTGCTGGTATATGCAAAACGAAGACCGCCACAGTTGCTTGTATTGGTAAATACCACCTGTACTGCAATCAGCATATTTTTATCACTATTGTTTAATTATGCCTGAGACAATATGTGCTAGATCATGTAAGGGTGCAAAACAGTTGATGTTGCAACTGGTTTTTGTCAGCTGGGACCATTTGTTGACTCTGAACACCCAGAAGTTAAGAAAGGAACTGTAGACAGGAGTTTTGATGAAATATTTCATTTTGAAATCCTGAGGAAGGTAATAACTTAAATGATGAAATTTGTTATTGGAATTTTCTTTTTTTCTCTTTCCTAACTCCCACCCGGATGCACTTGCCGTTCCCAGTTGGAAGATTATGTAGAATGTGTGGGTTCGGCAACACGTGTTCTTCTTGTTCCATCTGTACGGGATGCTAACCATGATTTTGTTTTTCCTCAGGTAATGATTAATTGAATCAATTGGGATATCATGATTTTTTCTTTTCTTTTGTAGTTAGCGTATTAGTTTAATCATAGATCCAAAATTTGATTTCAATAATTTGTTTTTGTAGCCTGCATTGGGCATCAATCTACCTGATCTCAAATCTCAGGTATAATGATTTTAAAGCATTTAAGAATTAAACTTCATAACTGTTCCTTACATAATTATTTTGTTTATTTTCAGATAGTCAGTCTCGGTAATCCTGGAATCTTTGAGGCAAATGAGGTATTGCATTGGCGGTCTCATTTCATGACTTAACCCTTGTTGCTTTCTTAAGTTCTGCACTATACGTCTTAGATTTTGTATAAATAAAAAATCTGGATGACACGAGAAGCATATTTTGCAATAAACCTTTAACTTATTTGCCATGTTACTCTTACATCTAGTTGTAAGGCATATTTTTGTAATTGAATGACTTCTAGTTCTAGCCTTGTCCATGTCACTCTTACATCTGTTGTACACAGTATGTTCATGGAAGTTCTTGTAGGTTTATTTGCCACTTTCTGATTTTCTTTTAAACGAAAGAAGCAAAAAGTTATCATAGGGTTTAGTTGGTTGATGTGTCTAGAGAGGAGCAAGTGAGAAACAATTCATTAAGGATTGACTTTTTCAGGTTAAGGTTGGTTGCTGCACCGTGGATATTCTCAAGCAAATCAGTGGTGAGGAGATATCGCGAACTGCAGCAGATGGAAAACCCATCGATCGCATGAGTAGACTCGCAAACCATATTCTTAACCAACAAAGGTAATACTGTCATCTTGTGAGTTTTGTACTTGGTGTTGGGTTTAGAAATTATCAGAAACAACTAATGTCTTCAATTTTTGAGTCAGCTTCTATCCACTTTACCCATCAGCAGAAAGTGTTCCCTTGGACTTTTCTCTTTCTCCCGAAGCCCTTCAACTCTCGTTGGTTCCAGACGTACTTATCCTACCTTCAGACATCAAGTACTTTGTCAAGGTAAATGATTGTCTTCACCTATACGCTTCATTTTCCTTAAACTATCAGGGCTGCCTGAACATTTAGAAAATAATCCACCACTCCGCAGGTGCTTAGTAGCGAAAGTGAAGGGATGAACCAAATGAAATGCATAGCTGTCAATCCGGGAAGACTAGCCAAGGGAGAAGGAGGAGGAACTTTTGTCGAGCTTGATTATTATGGGGGTTCCGACCAAATTAACGCTTTAATTGTTGGCATATGAATGAATATTGGAGATGCGTTTTTGCTAAGGTAACCGCTGAATTTAGCTGTAGTCGCTGAGGCACAGAAACTGCTTCTGATTCGTGCACCTTTGTATAATAGCTTGTATGTTTGTTAAACGATAACTGTAAAAAACAATCCATTAAAAACCACACCGGCCGGACCAGCCGTTAAATTGACCAAGACATTAATTATAGTTTTTTAGTTAGAAAATTATGTTGATTTTTCTTGAGATTTAATCACATTTCGCATCTCATTTACTTTGATACTATAGCTTTAAGAATTTAATTAAACTATTTGTCCTTAGACACATTATAACAAATCATTTTAAAATAATAGAAAACCGAAGTCATTGATTTACAGGCAATGCACAGATTAAATTTAAGTCATTTAGGATGAGTTCCACATAATTTAAAACATGAAAATTAAACTCAGAATCACTTTCATTAAAAAAAATAGGTAAAAATAGGCTAGGTCGACATAATTTGTATCATTTTCATTATAGAAAAATGGTAAGAATACTTGACTTTTATACTATAAATTTGAGTTGTCAAAATTGTTTTAAGACTTTCTTTTAAGGATGTCATGTTCTTTTTTTACATTAAGTATAATATTTTATTTTTATTTTTCATATTATTACTTAAATTCATTTTATATCAATTTGGAGCTTAGTTGAATTTTAATTTTAAATTTTAATATATCATACAAATTAAATATTCCTTTTGAATTAATTTTTTTCACCATATCATTTTTTCAAAAAAATAATAGTTTGTATATTAAATAATTTATTTTTACATTTATAATTTTATTTAATAAAATAGAATATTTGTTATTAATGAAAACAACCATTACTGTCTTCTTTCTTTTTAAGATACATAATTTTAATAATGACATTTTGTTCATATATATTTTTATTTTTAAATTATAAACTTGTTAACGATTATTAAATTTCAAAAAAGTAGGATCACTCTTAATTGAGATGTCAGCTGCAATTGAGCTAAAGTTTAGATGTCGATCTAATTTACCTTTATTAATTTGGCCATAATAGAAAGTCGTAATTAAATATTTAATTTTTAAATTATATATTAATACAAATTTATAAAATATAAATAAATTTTAATTTAATATAAAATGATTATTCATTCAGTAAAACAAAAGGTTACTAACTATAATTCGTACTTTTATACGTTGATTTAATATATAGAAAAAACAACTTATTTTGAAGGACTTTTTGACTGATTTCTTTTTTTTAGGTTATAAAAAAGTAAAGGAAAATTCTGGTTCAAATAAAATTAATTTTTAACAATGGATTTTATTGATTTAAAAAGTAGGACACAACCTACAAGTTTTCGGATTGAACCAAACTGACTGATCGAATATGATTTTAATTAACAACGTTAAAAATGCTGTGTCCTCATAAGATTTGATGTCGCTGTTTTGTTTTACTAGTTGCCACGCACGAATAATTGGAATAATTTTGTTTCCTATTTGCACACATAAGGAATCGTCAAGTTTTCCTATGTAAGAAAATTGAAACGTAAGACCAAGACTGACTCAACAAATCACGGTTGCAAATATAAGTCGAGCAAATAGCAAATAGCAAATAGCAAATAGCAAATAGTAATTAAGCAATGGGCAATGGCCGCTAAAGCATATCCCCTTTTCACTTTTAAGGATTTATTGCGGGTAACCAGAGAGTAAACCCAATGCACAAATGAGCCAGTTCCCCCGCAAGGAACACAAAAAGCTAATGCTAAAAGCGACAGAATTGAATTATGCCTATTCTGCTAACATGACCATAAATACCACAATGCTACAAGATGCAGAATACCCTGGATTTCATCAGTAAGCTCAACTATGATTCTACTATAAGTCACAAGGTAAAACTAGCTTTAAACAAAATTCGGCAAAGAACAACTTATCACCGTACAGCAGGAGTTGAAAAGTGCAAAAGCTCAGGTTACCAGGTAAAGCTGATTTACATCACCATACCCCCATCAATGGTGAAAACCTGCAACAAAAAAAAAGGAAATACAGGTAAACAACACAAGTTACAGAACCCCTAAGATGGGAAGAAAGGTTATCGGACCCAACTAATAAAAACTTGTAACAGAAAAATAAAATAAAAATAAAATAAAATAAATCAATCTTGTTATATAAGTTAAAATCAATTTATGTACCTTAATTATTTCAAAAATTCCCTCATTTAACTTCTTCAAAAGTTGAAATGCATAAAGTTAATTTTAATTTGTAAAAAAAAAAAGTTTCATTTTACCTCTTTATTTCTCAAGTGCTCATGGAGAAATTTATTAAACTGAGTTATAGTGTCTAGAATTTTATGGATTAGAATAAGTAGTTAGCTAGTTTAACTAGGTGATTCTATCATTTTTTTTATAGGGGAATAAATAAATGACCTGCCCAGTGATGTAACTGGCAGCTTGATTAAGAGCCAAGAATTCCACCAGTCCAGCAACTTCCTCTGGTTGGCCATATCTTCCTGAATCCAAGTTGAAAATAGAAAGTTAACAAAATTTTCAACAAATTAAAACTTCCATTAAGTATTTCCAGTATTCACCTAATGGGATTGTCTCCAAAATCTTTTTCTCAATGTCTTGTCCTAGCTTGGCAGTCATGTCAGATGCAATAAACCCTGGAGCAACTGCATTAACCTGGCCAGGAAAACAAGCTTAAGTTAATTCCATGATATTGCAAACCTTTGATGCCAAAAAGAAATGCATAGATTTTTGGAAAATTACAGTGATGTTTCGGCTAGCATATTCTTTTGCAACAGTTTTTGTCAGGCCAATTACTCCTGCTTTTGCAGCACTATAATTGGCTTGTCCAACATTGCCAACCAAACCAACAACTGATGCAATATTGACTATCCTTCCCTGCAAAAACACAAGTATCATGAAAGTAGAGATCTTAGTGGCCACTAGCTGTCATCTTACATATCTTGAAACAAGATAGCAATAGAATGAATGTTACAACACTAAAATTTACAAAAAGGAGTTGTTGGTAAAAAAAATCACTTTAGGAAATTAATTACTTCACAGATTAATGATATTACAATGGTTAATGGGTAAACCAGTCATTGAATTAATTAACCACTTGAGTTGTCAATTGAACTTTTTACCAAGGATTTCTCAAAAAAAGAATAAAAAAAGAACAATTAAGTGGTATGCCACCTTCTTTTTCTTCATCATAACCTTGGCAGCAGCCTGCAAAAATAAACTATCTCAGATCCAATTGAAAAGAAAAAAAGAAAAACCTAAGCTTGTTTGGTTTGAGAAAACGTTTTCCTGATTTTATTTTGTTTTCACAAATAATTAAAAAAATGTCTCCTTATTCTAATTTTGCTTATTGTTTCCAAAGATTTGTTCAGTAAACATTGTAAACAGGATTTTTTTTAATATTTCATGTACAAATCTTTGAAAACAAGAAACAGGGAAAAAAAAAGTGACATTTTTGTAATTATATGAGAAAACAGAAAATGTTTTCTCAAACAAGAATTTCACACAAACTCGGACTGTGAACATATTTCTACCTGTATGCAAAGAAAAACACCAGTGAGATTTAGATCAATAACGTCCTGCCATTGAGATTTCTTCATTCTCATTAATAAGCCATCTCTAGTTATTCCTGAAACCATGATATCTTTATTTGAGAATGACTAGAGAAACAGAGAGGGGGAGGGAGGTTAGCTCAACCACAGGAGCTTCCAACTTACCTGCATTGTTTATCAATACATCAATTGTTCCCCAAGCATCAACTGCCTGCAGATGTGAAAGTCATGATGCAGCCAAGGTAAAATAAGGTAAATCTAATGATTCAAGAGTAGCTGCTCACCGTTTTAATCATAGACTCCACATCAGCCTCGTTAGAAACATCTCCACCAAAGGTAAGAGCTTGCCCACCAAATGCCTCAATCTACAAGGAAATAGTAAAACAAATTAACACATAAGTAAAATAATGTATAATGAGTAACGAAACAAGTTAATGTGGATCAGGCAATCACTCCTTTCTCCTGGGTAAAAGAAAAAGATGAGCATCCAAGTGTAAAATAATGGAGGCAAGCATCTAGCATGGTAACACCAACTTATAATCATAACAAGCATTTGAGACACAACAAAATTTGCTAAGGGTTATACTAACAAATATGTTGAGAATATAGGATATCCCAGTCTCGAGCATATTGCCAATGAATGAAGAAAACGTAAGAGATTGAAAGTAATAACATAGGTTCAGACTTTAGTAAATAAGTCTACATTATGACCCCAATATGAGATCTGCACGAAATCTATATGACATAAATAGAAACAATGCTCAAATTTCAGGAGGCAAATTTCTACCTCCTTGGAAACCTCCTCAGCTTCCTTGGATGATCTTGCATAGTTGACCAGAACCTGCAATACAAGGCCCAAGTAACTAAACATCAGGATCTATGACGGCATTACAGCAATGTAGACAACTTCAACTTTATAAAGAAAGTCCGAGGGAATGCTCCATATTGCGACAGAAATTGACAAAAACTAAGTTTGAACAAGAGAACCACATAATCGAATCCAACACGGATCTTCAACATTGCATTGCTATCGCCAGAGACATATATTCCTTGTGTGATTAATTTTAAAATTTAATTGAAATGCACATTGCATTGTCGTCCAATCGATATGTAAGATAAGTTTATTAATTTATATAGTAAAATCCTTAAAATTCATTCCAAAGATGATTTTTGGTTAGTTGATAGTGTAATTTATTTAAGGATAAAATATGTTTTTCATCCCTATATCAAATTCGACTTTCATCCCTCTAAATTTTTTTTGTTTATTTTTAATTTCTAAAATATGAAAGTTGTTAATCTCAATACATACGTCGTACATAGGATCAGGCGTTCAAAGGTGTGTCCATAAAACCTGGCATCCAAATGGCCAAGCCAAATTTATTAAGAAAAAAGATTAATAATATTTGGAGGACAAGAAATTAAGGTTAACAAATTCACATTTTGGATAACTAAAAATGGACAAAAAAAATTAGAAGGAGAAAAACTGAATTTAACATTTTTTTTTTAGGGACAAAAGACTTATCTTACCCCTTATTTAAAATATAAATAAAGTTTAAGTAGCTTAAATTGCACAACATTACTTTAATCTGAAGCAACTTAAATCTCAACGTCGAGAAAACAATTTGCAAACGAGATAGGTGTATTGAGATACACTACATGAAATTCACCTAAAGAATTGTCAACAGGTTATTTTCTTTCTATTTTATTTTACTACGACAGTGAATCATTCATTATCAGATTATGCTCAATGATTTGCGAAGACGAACCTTGCAACCTGCTTTACCTAACGACAGCGCAATCGCTCGGCCAATGCCTCTGGAAGCTCCGGTCACCACTACAACCGGCGCTTCCACTTTCTGAGTTGCTCCGATTCCTGCCTCCTCCAGAGTAGCAACCTGTGCTCTCACACCTGCACTTGCGCCAATCAAATCACCAAAAACTAAATATAATGATTGAAAATCAAAAGGTAAAGCAAAAATAAATAAATAAATAAGAGAAATCGGTACTGGAGGAGCTAAACGAAGTATTCGATCGGTAGCTGAGACTGGAAACAGGACGGAGATTCGTAAGAATCGGAGACCATTGCCGGATCTGACCGATTCTCCGGTTACCGGAGGCGCCGAAGTTGGCGGTTCGGAGAGCGATGCAGTTGGATCCGGCAATGGAAGCCATGAGTGTTCCGAAAACGCTGCGAGAAGCCAAAATGGAAGAAGCCAGAGAATATTTGTGAATGAGAGAGAGAGGGAGAGCTTGTTGGAGTTTTTAAAACCGAATTCGGTTGCGCTGGTTGGATTAGTGCTTGCTTTGGGAGCTCCGCAGAGTGTGAATATTGCTAATGAGGGGGCGATGGTAACAACTAACGAAGGGAGTGGGGAGGACTGGAGGAGGTGCAATTACTGTGTGGACCCGTTTATTGCCGAGAATGTATGAGCATGTCGAGGGTAAAAATGTAAATGACGGTCCTTTCCACTTGGGAGCATCGCTTTCATCAATAGTGAATGAAAAATGTAGATTAAGAATTGATACACCCGTTCGTTCACCTAAACTAAACCCGCGTCTGACCCACCAATAATATAATGCTCACTTTTTGCTATTTTTAATGGAATAAAAAAGATAGTTTAAAATTCAATCCATTATATATATCCTTAGAAGAAAAAAAGGATAAATATTATTTTTATTTCCTAGAGGAAGAAAAAAAATTCAAGAAAAATCACATAGGGATCATCCTTAAAAAAATTTAAGTGTAAGCAAGTTTAGATTCACTTGTAGATCTATTTAACTCAACTCAAGGACAACCTGTTTTTTGTACGAATCAATTAATTAGTTTAATTTGATTTGGGAAGCGTCAAACCCTATTTAGTAGGATCTTAGGTTGGAAAATTCTCAAACCAACTTTTTGCATTTTTTGACAATATTAGTTTTTTCTTTTTGACAATATTAGTTTTTTCTTTAAATAAAATATAGCCCATCTGATCCAATTCAAAGTATTTTAATAAATATGGGCTCTTTTTTTCTTCAAAGCTTGAGCTAAACTCAACTTGACCCAATGTCACTAATACTTTTAATATTTGTTAACTCCCATCCAAATACACACAATGAATGTTTGAAGCCGATAATATCACAAGCTAGTTCTGAGTCATAAAAGTAGAACAAGGGACCAGAACATGAATTCATTCAAGCTTCATCTGTAGAGATTAAATTTTTATCACTCACGATATCAACTAAACTCTCACTTTAATTATAAAATTGTATTCGTCAATTACTTTAATTTTTAACTTTTATAAAATGTTTGTTTTAATTTTTAATTTTACAAAACGTCATTCTCTTAATTATTTTCACTAAATTTTCCATTAATATTAACAACTAAAATAAATAACATTTTACAAAATTAGATACTAAAGCAGGGATTTTGTGACATTAAAGATTAAAATTAATGTTTACAATTTTATCAACTAAAATAAGAATCTATCTCTCTAAGGTTGTCAAATGAAGGAATAAAACTAAGGAAATAAGATATATACTAATAATATAAAAATATTTTACATGATTATCCAATTACAAATTATCATATATAATAAATTTATTAATTTTGATAATAATTATTTTAATAGTCATATCAAACATAATTTTTAAACAGTTGACAGTATAAATTGTTTTATACTAAAATATATACCTATTAAACTCATTAAACTAAAGGGGGGAAAATGTTATAGACCTCTAAAAGAAGTAACAAAAGAACAATGTTGAATTTCATACCTAGACTAGCTAGTTGACTAGTTTGTGTATTAGCTTAGTTTAGAGTGGGTTTTGGATGTATGTTTAAATGAAAAAGCTTGAATTTTAGATTTATTAAACTTGACTTTTGCATTCATATGCTCCCACTCAACATGAGTTATATAATTTGTTTTAATAATATGTACCAACATGAATTATATAATTTATTTTAATAATATTCATGTTGAAAATAATTGACATTCCTATACTTATTATAATAATTTTGTGTCTTTGTCAATTGTTGTTGTATACTTATTAACAAATACCTATAACTGTCTCGATCATATAATTGGTACTCCATTAATCTCGAATATAAAAAAAAAAAAAACTTATCTTAATTAAAAAATTAGTTAAATATCATCTAATTAAATTAATCTCATTTAATAATAAATATTTTTCTAAATTAACCTTCATTGAAGCTTGATATAAAAAATAAAATAAAATAATCTCAAATTAAACACAACTTTATTAACTCAATTAAAATTATATAAGATTTATTTATGTTTTTGATACCAATATTTACTTTTTGCTTACAAGACCAGTGGGAGTATAAAATATATATATTTTTTATAAGCTTCCCTTTTGTAGCATGCATTTTATTTTAAAAGCTATACATTATGTAAATATTTTAATTTCTTTTGTAAACCTAACTATTTAAGTTTAAATTATTAATATATATATATAATATCAATATAATAAATTACAATACAAAATGCATCAAACATAAAAAAATATGTATAAATATTAAAACTCATTTTAAAAATGATACATTCAAAGATCAGTTTTGATTGCAAATTTTTAAACAATGTGTCAAAATCAAATTTTAATAAATCATCTTACTACAAACTCACATTTATTTAGAATCAATTTTATAAAATTAAATTAATTCAAAATTAATTCTACAAACACATACATGTTCTCAGGTTTCTGCTTGTTGCATGTTTAGCAAAAAAAGCATTATAACATGAAAACTTCAGCTTTACCTCTTTTCTAACTTTGACATTGAAATTTGTATTCAGAACATACGACATATCAGAAGGTTGACAATCTTTTTACAAACTTCTAAATTGTTTACATCTGATACAGAGTCAGAAACTACAGTTTTCAAAGGGTATTTGCAACCATCTTGCATAGAAATATCAATTAAGCATTCTTTTGTGCAGGTTTCTTCGAATTGTTTTTCCGCCGAACCTTCACCAAAGCATTTTGTAAATCCTAAAACCATAGAAAAAAATGGAGATCACTCGAATCAGTCATGCTATAAAATTTACCTTTAAGAATACACCATTATCATAACCATAAAAATAACAACAATAAAGAATTATATATGTAATTCCTCAAGCCCAATTAACACAAGATGATAACTATAAGCCTAACCAGATGACTCAAAAGCTAGTCCCAGTTGCCTAAGCAGTCAAATGCCTGCCCTAAGACCTCCACCAAGCAGAACTTCTGGATGGAAGCCGCTGTCTTGCCATTTTGAACCACTCTTAAACACTACTCGCCCAAGAATTGGCCCCAACCACAATGCCTAAACTTAAAGGCTTGCCCAGTAGTCAGTACCATCGTCTAACCTGAACTCATGTATTCGAAGATTTGGTGTAGGGATATCATAATATAAATCTAAGTAACGAATGAAAGTAAAGATGCCATTTGCAACCAGCGACAGAAGTAATAAATGGTGATTTCTCAATTAATGGTTTTCAAATTTGGGTCAGCCAAGTTACAAGCCAATACCATATTTCACCAGTAAAGCTTGCACAATACTTATAACAATTTTCATTAAAAGGTGCAACTGATATAGCATTTTATATGATTAACGATAACAATACAAAGCTGCAAATTGCACTTTAAATCCCTTCATTATGGCTGATGTACAATTTTAGTCCTCCATAACTTCTGCTTGAATTTAGTTCCCTGTAATTGCTACAGTCAAGTCCTTCCGTTAGTTTCTCTCTTGAAAGTTTGTCAAATTCTCCTTTTTATTTTTATTCAAAATTTTCATAAACTAAATCGATTAAACCATTTTAAACCTTCTTTGCTCAAAATCACCAATCAGAATATCATATTTTAGTCACTTTACCAAAAATAAAAAGATCCTAAATCCCACATCTTACAAAATCCTTATAATTTCCAACTTCTGAACCTTCCAAATCTATCTTAAAGCCTCAAATATTTTAGTTAAAAAATAAGGAATTTGTGGTTTTATATAGAAGGAAACTAATAAGAGGACTTGATTGTAACAACTTAAAAAACCGAGGGATTGAATTCAAGCAAAAAATTATTGAGAAACCAAATAGTAAAGGAACCAAAAATGTAATTAAGCTTAAATTTATGGCAGCACTTCTCGAATTTATATTAATTTCCTATTGATAAAGTACTAGAACAAAACTTAATTCAAATGTAAAATGGTTACTTCCAAAATGATTTGGCGAACTTCAAACGTCTTGGATTAAATATTAAACCTATAAACCAGAACTAAATATAATTTTCACAGAAGTTAGAGCAATACAAGCTAGCCTCGTATTTACCTCAACAGGTTCACTTTGAATTGTCCCTGGGGTCCAAAGACCCTCCAAATTGTAGTAAGCTCTAGCCTTTTCATCAAGTGCATGAACTATAACCTTACCTAAACATTGAGAAATTAATCAATAAGGAAAAACAAGGAATGTTAGAACTATAAATCAAATAATTTGAATTTTCTATAGCAAAAAATAAGAAATGTTCACTAATCCAGATAAATCATACATCATCTAAAAATAAGAGATTGATAGAAAAACTACTCTTCAGATGAAAAATGACAGGGAAAATAACTACTGAAACCTAAAATCAAATAATAAAGAGATCCTTTTCCCAGAAGCCTTGTCAAGCCACAGGATACTTTGAGCAAAATGGAAGGGGCGAGTGTGTGAGTGATCTGTGAAAGAATCGTAAGATTGCAACCCCACAGTGGATACAAAGGGTTACACAACAATGTTGGTGTAGTTGTAACAGACAAATTTTGGTTTATTTTTCAATAAGAGACTCATGATCCACAAGCATGATGCATGCATCCAAGAATGTTAATTCACTCCTTTCGAGGATGAAGAAAAGAGAATGAATGCAAGATTTTTGTTTAGATGGAGGAAGTAAGGATGCTGAAGCTCAAGAATGGGGTTGGGCCATGGATTCCATGGAAGAATCAAATAGAAAGCAATACAGTGGGAAAGAGAATAAGAGGCTGCAGAAGGTGGAAACTAGTACCATATTGAGAATAAACTCAGTATCTTGTAGATTGAATAAATATCACACAGGTAGCATGGGCTTGCTTATATACAATATACAATTATACACAATTTTACACTCAAGTAATGTTCCAGGGTCAACAACCTAAGCTGTTACTAAGTAATTACTAACTAGTACAAATTATTCATGCAAGTAGCATGTGCTATGTGTAATTAGTTAGGGAAAGAATATGTGCAACTAACAAGTAAACTGCATGAGTAGCTAGCTCTCTGATGTGAGCTTTAACCACTATCTGCATACTGGTTTATTATCGATAACATCATAGAACAGAACATTTATCAACCTAGGTAACAAATGAATGCATATGAAAAATAATAATAATAATAATAATAACAACAACATGAAATACGATACCAGAGTCAATGACGATCCACTTTCCTCCTTCTTGCCCTTGCACACTCGGTAGCATCATTCGTTCAGCTCCTCTCTGTTTCTGCTTAGCCTGGTTATTTACACAAATATATATATGAAATGAAAAGTATGTTTGAGTTTCAATTGAAAATCAATTCACAGATGAATGGAAATATAGTGAGAGAAAGAACGAACGAAGGTGCCTTGTAAATTAGGGCTTGAGCGATGTTCTTGACGTGCCAGGTGGACCTGCCAGTGGCGAGCACCATGAAATCAGCCCAATCGCGGTGCTTGGGAACCGGTATCACCTTGACGTCATCGGCTTTAACGTCCGTCAGAACCTTCTCGATCTCCTGTAGATCCAGAACGCATTTGCGCCCGTCGACGGCGGACAAAGAGGAAAACCCTACCGAGTGACTCTGTAAATGTGAATGCCATGAATACCGCAACCACGTTCTAGCTCGGAGAATTCCCCACATTGGATGATTCGAGCGCGCACCAACACCAGTCACTTACTTTCAACCAAATCAACTCGATCAATAAAAGAGCTTGAGTTGAGTCTTTGTTCAAAAAGGTTAAAAATTATTTTAATTTAAAAAAAAAACTGTAAATAATAATTAATAAATACCCAAATATACAAAAAATTCTAGTTTTAGATTAAAAAAAATGTTAGAAGAATACATGAATTTACTATTTCGTTGATATTCATCATTATTTTTTACGGTTTGTTGAAATTATAAATTTAAAAATATGTTTAGTGTGTTGGATAATTTAGAGGTTTTTTTGTTTTTATTTACAAAATTTCATCTTATTTTCAACTTATTTCCTGTTTTCGAAGATTCCTAAATGAAATAATACTACTTTTATTTTCTTTGTTTTTTTTTGTACAAATCTTAAAAAAAACAATAAGTGAATTGAAAATAAGATGGCAATTTGATAAATTAAAAGTAAAATCAAAAAATATAAATAAATAGATTTTTAATCTATACTTTGGGAGGGATTGGTAAGTAAGGGATATGTTGAGAAGGAATAGTAAGGGGTGGTTTGGGACCAACATATTGAAGATATTTGCAAAAGATTTGCAGGGGATATATTGCGAGAGATTCGCAAGGGAATGTAGTCATTAATTAGCGAGAAAATTGCATATACTATATACTGTTCTATACAATTGGAAGGGGTTGCCAGAGATGGCAACGAAATTAGCAATTGGATAGCGGAGAGCTTTAATCGCTAATTACCAATCTAAATTTAGGGAGAAATATTTCTCTCACTGATTTGTTGCAAAATCTAATTCTTAGCAATGAAACATTCCCTATCTAATTTTTCCATTCTCTTGTGGTGTGGTCCCTGTAACAGTAACTTTAAATAATCCTCGATGACAATGATTAACTATATCAGCGGATGTTTGTATGAATATTTACAAAATTAATTCTAAATGATCTCAATTTTTTTTTTTTTTTAAGTTTGACTTAAAATTAAATTTTACATTATGAAGTGATTTAAATTTCAAAACTTTCATTTTAAAAAAGTAAGTTATAATAAATCCTAGTGTAAATTTATCATCTTAATAAAAAGTTACTTTAAAGTTTTCTTTTAAATATGATTAAAATCTCATTAGAGACTTTATACAAATACAAAACTAAACACTAATGACATGTTTGAAAAAGAGGGAATATATGTATAATTCTTTTATTTGGTTAAATAAAAAAAAAATTTAAACGCAAACATTTAAAAAAAAATTGAATACAAAAATGGAATTAAGCATGTGAAGGAAGATCGAAGACAAAGTGTAATATAGAATGATTCCTTGCAGCACAACACACCATTCTTTCATGTATGATCTGTCTAGTAGATAAATGCACTTAATTTATTGGATATGTTATTTTTTACTAGATTCAATTATAAATATAATATCTACAGTGAGTTTTAAATATAATATCTACAATGAGTTTATAAGAGGTAATTTAACAAACACCTCGTAAGCATAAACCATAATACATCTAAGATTAACCCTTCTCTAAAAAAAAAAGTTATTTGAAAGATTTTTATAACTATGATCATTTTTCAGTTTTCGCCTCAAACACATGAACTATACAACAATATTAAATAAACAAGTAAAAAAAATTAACAACAAAATTATTCAATATGTAAAATCATATAACAATGATTATATATTTAACAATACACATATTAAATAATAATCATCTATCTATTGAAAATTTTTAAAACAAACATATATTTGAACTCAAATGTTGAAATAGACAGTATAATTTGACAAAAATCGAAGAAGATATCATATTACTTTGTTATATAACTTTATAAATAAAAATAATTATCGTTCTAAAACTTTAAATGTTTAAATGAAAGAAAATTTTATCATACATTTTATTGAAGTCTAAGATCTCCAAACTTTAATATGAATTATTTCAAAAAAAATTAGAGGTTTACTTAAATTTTATTTAAAACACGAGAAATCTTCAAAATTAAGTCGCACAAAAGATAAAAATTTATCATCCTTCCATATTTTCACTACCCTTATAACAAAACAATGAGAATGAGAAAATGAAAATAAGGAGAATCAAGAAAACAGAACTAGGTCACAAATATGAGAAGAATAGGTCAGAAAAATGAGTAAAACAACATAACAGAAAGATACAAACATACTATTATTAATTAAAATCTATTGAAAATTATAAAATCAAAAAGAGATTTTCATAAAATATAAGGTGAAACTCAAAAAAATTTATGTTTTTTAATAAATTTTAATCAATAATAAAAATATCTAAAAGAATGCGTTATTAATCTTTTTTAATAATAAATAATCTATTTTTTTATTTAAAATACTTAAAGAGAATGTATAAATGAATATTATTTTAATTTTAATTAAAAAATATTATATCTAATAGTTAATTGTCTACGATTAATTACTTATTTAAAATTAAATGGTAGTTAAAATTATTTTCTAAATTAAAAAATCATTCGCTAAGATAGAAAAGCTGCAAAGTTTAAATCATTAATGATTAATCCATGCGTATCGTATTATCTCGGGATAAAAGAATATTTAGAATTTGCATTTTGATGGGCTCTGCCCCCTCGACAATTACTTCCACTTAAATTAGATGGATGCCTACAAATATACTCCTCTTACAGTTTTGCTAGATGTATGCGTACCGATATACCCTTTTCATTTCTCTCCATTTCATGGAATCTAAATATACATAGATATTGATGTATCTTCCACTTATCAAATATTTTTTACATTATTTCACACAAAGAAATATATTATATATATTTTAGTCATACCGTTATGATAATCTTCTTTGCCACATCCCAACTTAAAGAACAGAGTTATTTTTCAAAATTTTGTTCAGATGATCATCATATTGACAATTTATATCCACATAATTGTTGGGGCGAGGATGGAGGGAAACGGTTTTAGAATATGATGCTGTTATATTTTTATAAAGAAATCTACACAAACCAGGGACGGAACCAGACATACATATTTTTTTTATTTAAGATTAAAACATTCACATGTTATTAATAATTATTATAAATTTTTGTAATAAAAAATGGTATATGGTAAACTTTTTAAAAAATATTATGCTAATTATGTTTTAAAAATCTACTAAACCAAAATTTTCAAAAAAGAAAAAATCATTCTACTAAACCTTTATTTATAATATTATATTTTACAAAAATAATAGTCAAGTACCATCATTAAAGATTTTTTATATATTATTAAAAAGTAAGAAAGGAAGAATATCATATTGCGACAATAGTCATGAACAAAAATTGACAAGTGAGTTAAATGTTTAATTATTTTCTCAAAGTCTACATTCATGAACTCAAGAGAACCTTATAAACAATTATAAGAATAACCAAGACAAGAGGTAAAAATAAAAAATAAAATATACCAAGAATAATAAGAAGAAGTTAAAATATTTATTAGTGTGTCTTAAATTCCAAGTTATAATTTTCTTACATAAAATTTGTCAATTTGTCCCAACAAAAATTAATAATAAATAATCTTTCATTCTCAAATTAATCATAATCAACAAAGGTAAAACTAAAAGTTGATTATTGTAAATACAGTCATTTATAACCTTTATAATTATAATTATAATATAATATAAAAGAAAATTATTAAAAAAACAATACTCAGATATTTTTTCTTCTAAAATAATACAATTATTTTTACAATAAAAATTATAAAAATAAAATATGACATTTTTTTGAAAAAAAAACATATAATTATTTTGTTATAAATACTAGTAAAGAAGAATAAAATATTTGGTCAAAAAATAAAAAATAAACAACACTCTTCAAATGAAAATAACTATTTTAATATTAAAACATCTCTCACATATATATATATATATTAAATAAAAAGTTAAAAACCTTAAAAATTATCCTAATATTAGAAAAAATTAATTAAGTTAACAAAAAGTTAGGGCCAAGGCCCCCCAATGTATAAGTGACGGACACGAACTATTATTGCATCAAATTTATGAGCTCTTATAGAAAATAGTATATTCTGTGTAAGTTATTAACATATAAAAGTAGAGTATACTATTACCTTAGTTTCCATTTTTTTTCTAACTTCAAATTAGTCTCTATATTTAAAAAATATTCTCAAGTCCTTGGATCATCAAAAAGACATTTACATTAATACCTAACGAGGGATTAACTTAATTAACTTCGTAATAATTTGACGAATGATGTGGTTGGCTCAAATACTTGAAAGAAAAAATACAAGAATTTATTCGCTTGTCTTTTTTTTTTTTTTGTTGGTAGGATTCACTTGTCTTCTTATTTTACATGAAAAAGGAAATACGAATGACCCAAATTTAAAATTATTTTGGATAACGTGTTTAGATTCTTTGAACCAAACATGAAGTTATATTGATGAGGGAGCACTTGAATCTTTAGCATGTAGCCTTTTAAGTTTCCTACATGACTTACCAATTAAAATGACATAGCTACTAGCTAGCTATATATTAATTAATGATAACTCTTCTGTTATTTTAACTTTATCCCACAACATTCTATTCACTCCTCATTCCTCTCCAAGTTTGTTATTTTTTGGCTTTCTCGTTTAGCACCCATTTAGGTGCTATATAAAAATATTATTTTCGTAGAAAGAATCTTTAACTCCAAATCAACTGATTAGGACATATCACTTATTTTTTTGACAAGTTCACCCAAATGATGCCACTGACTGTGATAGTTCAATATTTGTTTGGTGGAGATTTTAGTTAAGGTAGATTGGCGAATCGAGGTCATTTGGCTCATTTTTATTAAGTAATTATTGTACCGTGGCTGAAGATCGTTAGAAGTTATGCTATGCTAACCATAGGATTAGGAAGCATATATACGGAGTATGACAAATATTATTGACTAAGTAGTTAAAAGAGAAAAAATCACTATACTTTTAGTATATATATTTTTAATTCATTAACCAATTCTTACGCGTTAACAACGTACGGATTTCCCCCCTTCCTTTTTAATAGATGTTGGGGTTTTATTTTAAAAGAGCAAAAATCTATCAATGTAACATTTATTGAATTTGGTGTGAAATTCAATAATTTGTCCCGGGATTTCATCGCAATCAATTCCAAATTTTATTGCCTTTGTGCTGCCACTCATACTACAGTGGAGTGGTCCAAAATCTGTTTTCAAGTTGGAAAGGATCGCAGGCATTAATGCAACATCTCACAACTATCACATACCCATCCACGAAACCAAATGCATCTATCAAGTATCATGACGTTGTTTTGACTTAAAGTAGTAATCTTGATTTTGAGTTTGGAATATATAATTATATTAATTAAATATTTGAAACTTTTTTTTATAACTTATGATAATTTTATTTAATTTGAACAAAATTATTTCCAATAAAAAATACATGTAATATCTACTTAAAAAAAATGCGTGTGTTAAAAGTATGCATACAGTGAAAATCAAATTTATTCGGGCAATTAAAAAATGAAGAAAGCGAAAAGACATCTACCTGGATAAATCAGTGGCATTACTGTAAAATTTAAGCAAAAAGGGTATACTTTATAAAAACTAATCATAGAAAAAGGAAGATAGATACTCCATGATGGTTTTGAAAATTGCTTGATAATCCTATCCAACCTACTTTACACGCACTTTATCCAATTCTTCACTTTCAGACACTACTCTTAACCTTACTTGTAACTAAAATTGTTATCCATTGTCAGCTAACAAATAATGAAAGATCACGTAGTGCACCAATAAGTGTATGAAGAATACCTTTCATCTACTGTACTTAATGGCTAATAATCTATCTACAAAAGGAAAATGATTATTTCTGCACGTCACTGTTGACGGCAGAGCACAAAGCAACAAACTTAAAAGATGATGAAGAAATTTACGAGAGAAATAATTGATACATTTCTCACTTACTTTTATTACAAGTCAGTAAATAATAATTGGTTAAAATTCTCAGTATTTTAAATTATAATTTAACTTAGATACATCGTTAAATAAAAAATTATATATGCTTTCAACGAATTATTACTATTACAACATTACAAATGAGTTTTGACATCTTAAATAACTACTTACATAATTCAACTCATTTAATAAAATGTTACTATAAATAATGGCGGAGCATAATATGGATTGTTATGGTAAGTACATACACATAATATAAGTGCCTTTTTTAACTGGAAAGATAGTATACAAGTGTGTAACGGGTATAACGTAAACTATATACATATTGACTGCTGAGTTTGGTTTGTTTTAGCTTCCATTTCATATAATATACTCCAAAATAAAATATAAAAAACAGATTCTTTTAGAGATATTCTATTTTTCTTGGCCATTATTCTATTTTGAGTCAAAGCAGTATGATAAATTCAGTAATATTATATTGCTACGGATTATGTCTTCATATTCTCTATTATTTGTTTTATGTGCCCTCTTTTATAACTGTATTGTTTAATTATTATTACAACTAAATTAATGAAAGTTAGCTCGATGAAACTGGTCTGAGTTGATATTCGATTCTTAATGTTTTAGTTGTTGTTTACAATAACTTATATGTGAAATTTGTTAAATAATGTTTGGAATCAGTTCAATATAATTAACAACTACAAAATAAACTTTCATGTATGAATCTTTTTCTCCTAAAATTTTTCGCACTGCGAAACAATAAAAAAAAATTATAGATTTTAAAATAGTTATTTAAAAATTAATAAAATATATAATAATTTATAATTAACAAATAAAATAATATATTTTAATTAAATTCTTAAAATCACAAATTTTTTACCAACCTTACGTCAATACGTATGGTGTTAAATTTATATCTCTTAAACAATTTTTTGAGTTCAAACTTTGTAAATAAAAAAAAATATAATTGAAAAAAAGATTACATAAAAATAGTTAATTAAATTATTCAACAAAATTAATAATTGGTACTACTAGTAAATATTTCATATCTCAACAAAATTAATAATTGGTAAAAACTAGTAAATATATTTCACATACAAAAAAATATTAGACTCTTTGTATTATTCACGTATCTGACTTAATTTGGGAAGTATCTTTGTTTAACTTAAAAGGATTAAAAAAACTAAAAAGAAAAGGAAAAGGGGCAGAGAAAGAAATTAGATGCTTGCTGTTGAGGGAAGCAGCAAAATCCAAGGACAACAAAGGTTTTGGGTATTATTCTTTCCACTCTATAATTGTTAGTGTTTTTTAATAGGTAGAGGAAAAGAATTTGGGAGGAGAGAGAGAATAACAGAACAAATTTATTTATTTATTTTATTTTCATTTGATTGCGTTTGTTGTAACCGTTGGATGACTCTAGTTTTCGATCTGTACTTTGGTCGCTCGGACATAGCCATGAATGCTATAGATCCGACTGTCTGATACAACATTCGTCGCATTGTAATTGGCATTTAAGCTCTGTTTTATCTTCGAACTTGGGATCTTAAGCCCACTCTTCCACATTCCACACTCTCTTTGAAGCAATTTGACTTGGGAATTTGGTAAGTCACGCCCAACTGCTACTACTTTCCACTACTCAATTTTACTACTCTTGCTTTCAACTTCAATGGCGGCTTGGTGGGTCCCAGTGTTCAATTTCGGGTTTCAATTAGGTTCCCTTTTAACTCTCAACCCCACAATTGGGATCTGTGACTGGCAAATGTTTTAGGGTTTCGGGTCAATTTGGTTTTGGATAATTGTGGCATATGAATGAATGCTGAGGCATTGCATTTTTAATGGTACAGTTGTTGCAACGAGTTACTGTTTTAATATGCAGAATTTGCTATCATTCTTATTGACTCGGTGTGATGGCAATGTGTAGTGGGTGTTTAGGGAAGCTATTAAGTATTAAACTAATGAACCAAGAGAAGATAGCAAATGGGTAACAGAAGCTTGTTTTTTTTTTTTTTTTCTTTTTTTGCCTGTTTCTATTTTAGCTGAAATTGATGGTTGGGGCTTAAATTTGTTGTAGGCTTGAGCTTAATTTATGGGTTGCTCGTTGGGGTGTAGAAGGTTTTTTGTTTTGGCTTGTGTGGAGAGCTTGGGGTGACACTTGTCTGACGCATTTGGTAGTGGAGATGCCGCCTTCCCCAGCACTGAGATACTCTCCTGGGAGAGAGCCAAGAGCTGATGGTCACAAGCGGGGGCGCAGTCTTGAAAGTGGATTGCTTTTCCGGGAGAAGGATGATGATCTTGCTTTGTTCAATGAAATGCAATCCAAAGAAAAGGAGAGCTTTTTGCTTCAGTCAACAGATGACTTGGAAGACTCATTCTGTAGTTTTCTTTACTTACACTCTGTGAAGAGAATGTTTCTATTTTTAGTTCCTGCATTTGGGGTAATAACGTTCACGCATTTCTTCCATTTGTCTTGGGTATTATTATACAGCTACGAAGTTGAGACATATTTCTGATGTCAACCTTGGAGTTTCCACTCGAGGAGAAACCAGTGACTTGCTTAATGATGGTGACAAGAATGATTACGACTGGTGGGTCATATTCCATATGTTTTAACTTTCCTCTGTTAAATAGCATTGTATGTTGTGTTCAGAATATATAATTCTGATTCTAACTGTTTGTAATTATCATTATTTTATGTTAATAATGCATTGATGTGGTTGGATAATAATAATAATTAACATTTCTTCACTTCTTGATAACAAAGCTTGAGACTTTTAAGTGCATCAATTTATTTCTGGTTATCACTGATTACCTCACTGATGCTCTGTCTTGTATCATTCATTTTAAAGGTTATTAACACCCCCAGATACACCACTGTTTCCTTCGTTAGATGATGAGCCACCACTGACTAGTTTTGGAAGCAGAGGAAGGCCTCAGAGTAAACCCATTTCCATATCGAGATCTTCTACGGTGAGCTTTTGAATACATTTATATAGTTATGTTTGTGCTTATACTTATCATTCATCAGATGTTGGATGCCCTCTTGTTTCAGATGGATAAAAGTTATCGAAGCAGTAGGGGTAGTGCAAGTCCAAATCGTTTAAGTCCATCCCCTCGATCAGGAACTAATACATTGCAATCAAGGGGAAGGCCTTCTTCAGTGCCAAATTCCAGTCCAACCCCAAGTTTACGGTATGCCACTCCATCCAGAAGACCATCCCCACCTCCAAGTAAGCCCATGACACCTGGTTCCAAGTATTCCACTTATACTCCCCGGAGGATGAGCACAGGTTCCAGTGGTTCTGTAGTCTCATCAGGAGTTAGGGGAACTTCCCCAGTGAAGACAAATCGTGGAAACTCTGCTTCGCCAAAGATAAGGGCATGGCAAACTAATATTCCTGGCTTCTCTTCTGAAGCTCCTCCCAATCTTCGTACTTCATTGGCTGATCGACCAGCATCATATGTGAGGGGTTCATCTCCAGCATCCAGAAATGGTAGGGACTCTACCTCCAAATTCAGTAGGCAATCAATGTCTCCAACTGCTTCTAGGAGTAGTAGCTCTTTTCATAGTCATGATCGAGACCAATTGAGCTCACGCAGCAAAGGTTCCATTGCATCATCGGGTGATGATGATCTAGACTCTCTGCAATCCATCACGGTGGGTAGCTTAGACAGATTGAGTTCAAGAAGGGGTTGTTCATTTTCAA
Source organism: Mucuna pruriens (assembly GCA_025330945.1). Lineage (NCBI taxonomy): Eukaryota > Viridiplantae > Streptophyta > Magnoliopsida > Fabales > Fabaceae > Mucuna > Mucuna pruriens. The sequence goes on from JAENHJ010000296.1 coordinate 1,244,592, forward strand.
CCAACAGAACTCCTGTCATTTCCAAGAAATCAGCCAGGATTGTGTCCCCGAGTTCTGCTCCTAAAAGATCGTTCGATTCAGCTATCCGGCAAATGGTATTTTTTTTTCATCTAATCACTTAAAAACAACTTCTTTGGTTTGCTGCCAATTTGTTGGCAGGCAATTGTGAGGTGTGTTTAATTTTTTTCATGCAATTTGAGTGTTAGTTCTTTTAAGGTAGTTTCCTTGTGCTTCTGCCAACTCTCTCTCCATCCTCACATGCACATAAACACATTGTCTCCTTTTTATACATCCCTTCTTATGTGTATCAGGTTACAAAATGGAAAAGGTTGACCAATTCAACTATCCTCCTGGGCTGCCAATCTTCAAAATATCTACATTTTTATTTGTGCTTTTTATGCTTGATTTCTAGTGCATGTCCTATGTACATCTATTTTTAAATTACATTTGATTCGACAACTACTCTAAGCAGTTATAGAGCCAGAATTTTGGCTCAAGGGGGCCAAGAAGGAAAAAAAACATGACTTAGGAATTTTTTTTTTACATATATGATATATGCAAAAACATTAATATAAAATTAATATTTTATGAATAAAATTTACATAATTATATTAATATAAAAAAAAACTAGAGATTTTATATAAATATACTGACAATATAAATAATTTTTGCAGTGTCATCTAATTATAGATTACCATGCATGATAAAATTGTTGATTTTTATAATAACTATTTTAAAAATATACTCATAATAATGTCTAATTACTTTACAATGCAAACATATTTTATATTGTCACAACAAGCAGAAATGCATACACATAGAATTTTTGACGATACATACAAATTAAACTCATAAATTAATTAGATAAAATACTTTTTTACATATAATTTAGGGGGGCTATAATTTTTTTTAAATAATACACTTCAAAAAAATGGGGGTGGCCATGGTCCCACCAGGTCACCCCATCCCTCCGCCTTTGACTCCAAGCTAATGGCTTCTTATTAAGTCATCATCAGTTTTGTTTGGGGACTTGCGTGTGATAGTTTGGGGACTTCTTCTGTTGGTTGACGCTTGAAACCTTTGCTGATCTTTGTAGCAAAGAAGTCAATGTTTGATGAACATACTAACAAAGAAATTTTGGTTTTCTCTTGGCTCTAGACCTGTGCAATTCTCCCAATTCTCTATTGCCGTTTTACTTCTTGAACATCTTTTAATAATAGTCAGATTTAATAATAATACTCACTTTTTTTAGTTACCATTAAAATGCTATGCAGGATAGAAAAACTCCTCAGAACATGTTCAGGCCACTTTTATCTAGTGTTCCGAGTACAACCTTTTATGCTGGAAAAACAAATTCCACAAATCGATCCCTTGTATCTAGGAATTCATCTGTCACAACAAGCAGCAATGCAAGCTCTGATCAAGGTACAACCTTTGCTCTGGATATTGAAGGGAGTGACCATAATCAAGATGATATGGCAAGTGAAACTGATAAGATATTATATCCTGATATACATGAAGAAGTGTTTGCCTTAGATAAGATTGATGCATTAAATGCTAACATTAAGCAAGAGATTAATAGGGAATCCATAGATATCCTGCAAAATGAAACCAGAGACCCCAAGACTGTTTTTGGTCCGAATGAATCTGAAGATTATATTTCCCACATTCATATTGACACTAGAGTCAATGAAAATTCAGAAATTTCACATGTCAGAGGTGACATTTCTGAAATTGGTAGTTTTGAAAATACAGCACTCTGTTCTCATTGTGGTTGTTGTTATGAAGTCATTAATCAAGCTGAGAAGAATATTGGGCTTTGTCCAGAATGCAGAAGGAAAGCCACATTGTTGAGAGTCATCATCCCTGAGACAACTTTGGCAGTATCTGAAGACCCTTCATTGATTACAACAAACATGCCTAAAGAAGAGAAATCATTATCTGAACTGCCTAGAGAGACTAATGTGGGTGACTTGAGGTTTCCCTATGGTGAAAGGGATGTGGAGGAAAGTCAAACTTCATGCAGTGAACTAAACCAGGTCCACTCACAACAAAACAGTCCTCTTCCAAATTTATTGCTGGAGGTAGGTAGGCAGACATCTGGTAACCAGCTAGAGACAAACCAATCTGGAGTTGATTGCAAGAAGCCTGATAATGAATTTGGAAATCAGCATCACTACAGTGATCGCCCTACTCTTAACATGGACCCCATGGAAGGCACTGGGATTTCTGTTTTGCTGAAAAGGTCTAGCAGCAATAAAGGACCTGTAGTTCAGGGCAGGACTTTTACTGCCACAACCATATCTTATGATGATCTGTCTCTTGCAAGAGAAAGTGTAAACAGTTTTAGAAGCTCAACAAGACCTGGTAGTTATTCTGCCTCATCATCAATTGATCTCAGCTCAACCAGGCAAACAGAGTTTCGTGTACAAAGGCAATTGAGTGGCAGGAAATTGGATGTGGACTGTGGATATGATCTGAGGATCAAACCTCCAAGCACTACTTCATCTTTCTCTGGAGCTTCAAACCATTCTCATCATGAATTAGGTCTTGCAACTCAAGAGACTGCTGGCAGTACAGAATGTGGCTTTGTAGAGGAGGTGCCCCGAGTTTTGCAAGAAATGCAAGCTTCAGAAAATACAGTGACAGATGTAATTGATGCTTCTTCCATCGATTCAGTTGTTGAGGAAGATAAATTTGAATATGATGATAGTAGTAGAGTAAATAATGCTTGCAGCTCAAAAGTTTTGAGTCAGGCTGCTGTTGTTCAGTTTGATGACAATTTAGTCGCATCATTTCCAAATAACGGGGATTGTATTTCACATGAAAATGCTGATGATCATCCAAATAATGCCAGGGGTGTCTCAAACACAGAAGCATCAGTTAAGGCTCCAGAATTATCCAGTCATGAGAAACATGATATGCAGAATTCCAACATAAATGAACTGGATGCTTTGGTTACAACCAACTGTTCCACAATTACAGAATCAGAAATAGAAGGGGAAAACTATTGTGAGAATAATATTGGCATGGTGAATGATGATCTGTCAAAGAGCACCCTTGATGACTTTCGGGAACCTTCTTCCCAAAATCCTTCCACTGATTGTCATACTGCTTCTGTTTCAGAGCTCAATGCTTCTGAGTCCCATGGCATTGGTATGATATTTACTGTATTGAAATTTTAAATGAAAAATATTAGATTTACTGATAACTATTGAGCCGATAATAATAGCAAACACCATATATTGCATAAAATTCTGAGCAATTTTTTAAGATATAACAATTTGTAGAATAACAACCTAATCTCAGTAAATCTGCTTCGTCTGATTTTTGGATTTCAGTATTGATTTTTGAGAGATAGTTAGGATATTTGGAAATCTTGATTCATTTTCTGCAATGTAAAGTCAGTGATACATGTTTTCACATTTTGTATTGTGATGCTCATTCATGTGTGCCTTCAGCACTTAACAGGAAATATATTAGCCTAGTTTCTAACTTCTATGTTAATAGTAAGACTTTCTGTGGTCTTTCATGCTACTTTTTTAATTAAAAAAAATATGCAATTGTAATTTTCGGTCATTTTAGTGAGGGTTCCACTATCAATGATAGCTGAACTTATATTTTTATTGTTGGTGGTGGTGGTGGGGGGGAGGTGACCTTAACTTACATGAAGTTCATGGAGCAAGAATGGCCCTTCAGTTTTCTATCTCTAAAGATTCTTCTCTTTGTACATTGTGCCTTTCGTGCTTGCAATATATTTGATTCACTGAAACTTTCTTTGGAGAAAATATTAGTACATGGCCAATTTCTAACAGTTCTTTAATGCTTTACGGCAGAGGGATCAACAGTTACAGTGGAGTGTCAAGGTGCAGGTAACACTAGAAGCCTGACACTTGAAGAGGCAACAGATACAATCCTTTTTTGCAGTTCCATTGTCCATGATCTTGCATATCAGGCTGCAACAATAGCCATGGAAAAGGAATGCTCCGATCCGTTTGAAGGTTCTGAACCAACTGTGACCTTATTGGGGAAACCCAATTCTGATAGAAAGGATAGTCGCAGCCGACCTGTCATCAGCAAGCGCGCTCTGAAATCCCACAAGACAAAGACCAAGCAGAGGAGGGTGGAAACTGATGTCAAAACCCCTTCTGGCAAGACTGAGAATGATGAAAATATTGATGAGTCTTTCACACACAATGTTGGGCTTCCTAACAAGGTAGATAGTATGAAGCCCCCAAAGCTTGAATCAAAGTGCAATTGCATCATAATGTGAGAGAGCAATGTTCAAGTTGTACTTACAATTCCTGGCAGCATTTCTACACTTCCCTTTGGCCCATAGATCGGAGCTATGCCAAGTGCTTTCGCATTTATGGTTTTAGGTTGAAGGCTGTTAGGGACAATAAGTTAATAACCATTGCCACTTGGTTTGTGTTGGTTCCAATATATTTTGTAACACATGCCACGCTGTGTTTGACATAATTGTAAAGTTATTTTTGTTGGTAGGCCATAAGTTAAGAGGCATTTTGGAGGACTGTGATGTGCCCCCTCCACTTGCTGCATTCTTGTTTGTTATTTCCATCTCAATTAAGTGATCCATCAAAGCAAGTGTGAAGTAGAAAAGCATTCATATTCGTTACATTGTTGCTAATCAATTCTTAATTCCTTTTTTGACTTGAGTGAGTGAACAAACATCCACGTGCATGCAGGTCAGTGAGCAGTCTGTTCACTTGTTTATTTGTTTTTTCTCTCTCCGACAGCATTGTAGCTTTGATTGTAGACAATTTTTCAAATGAATTATTTTGAGAACTAATGTATTAAAAATGAACAAAGGCGGGAGGGGGTATGTTATTGTGTCTCTATAAACACATAGTGTGAAAGTATTAAATGTATTAGATCAAATGCTTTATGTTTTTTTTATTATATTTTTTATATAATAAATTGTTTTAATAAAAATTTCCTATTTTAAACTTTTTTATCATGTGTCAATGAGTATAACATAAAAAAGTTCAAAAATATAAGGGTCCCATTAATGAATACTCTAAGGGTAAAAGACATTAATAAATCTTTTTTATTAAAAATTATAGTGTCTGTATTGAAAATCCAAGTAGAAATATATTAATAATATTATCCTATAAAACTCACTACAGTCTATTTAATAATGACAAATTTTGATAGTTTACATAAAATTTTATATTCAAACCTCAATGTTGTGACACCAAAAAAAATTATCTCAAGCACTTTATAATTTTAATTTTTTCACTCTTTCCAAGGACACTTGTTTACATTTTTTATATAGTAAAATATAATTTTATAGATAAAAAATCAATGTTATTTATGAGTCATGTTTAATAGTGTCCTAATTAAGAATGATTAAATACATTATTATTATTATTAATTATTTTAAAAAGTAAATGTTAACTAACTTTTGTATTTTCAATAAAATAATTACTTTATTTTTAATGAGAAGTTTCTACTTTTGACTTTGTTTCCTCAATCAAGGCATTTGTTTAACATTTTTTTTTTGTTTTATATAACTTGAAGGTAGCATTTGGTATGGTATAGGGAATGAAAGGGAAATTTTCCTTTCGTCGAAACTATTTCGTCAATTTTTTTTTTAGATGAGATTTCGTGGTTTCTTTGCTAAGAATTTTCAATTATACGAATTTCCAAATTCCAAGTTTTGGGTCAATGCAGAGTATTTTGTTGACAACAGTTACCTTGCGGAAAAGTACGTGAGGAGAGCATATTCTTAAGAATAATTCATCAATTTCTTCCGGAGAGAAATACTCCTTAAAATAGAATAAAAATTATATAAGTAATATCTTAAATATTAAAAAATATAATAAGTAAAATTTTAAAATATTAACAAATTTATCAATAATTTTGAGATTAAATTAATAGATTTTTTTTATGATGCATATGATGAAAAAAGAATATCTAATTAGTTATCGATATTTTTAATCTTCTTTTAAAATCTATTAACTCTTATAAATAAACAGTCTTTTTTCTATATGTATCTCTTATAATTCAAATTTTCAACCATATATTTAAAAGATATGAAAAATCAATGTTACTTGAATTAACTGCTTATTGAACTACAAAATCTAAGCTAATACATATTATTTAAGAAATTATTTATGTAATTTTACAAAAAAAATAAATTATACATTAATAATAAAAAATGATTTTCAATCACAAACTACCATAACCATATATAATAAATTTATTAATATTTATAATAATTACCTTAAAATTATATTAATAATAATTTATAGATAAATAATAATATAAATTTATTTTACGCTTAATTGAAGACTAATTTTATTAAATTAAGATTGTTTAGGTAGAAGTGAGAAAGGATAATCTTGGAGAACTAACTATACACGTGTTCTCCATGGAAAAAATGACGTAAAAATGATTACTAACGTGTAAGCTACAGTGATAGCTTATTAACTGACGCAATAAACAACATCCGAAACGGCGGATCAAAGACGTACTAAAATTATTCTAAACTTAATTGAAGAAGGGAAGCACATTCAGTTGAGAAAGCTAAGCTAAGACGAGACCCTTAGTTTAGTGTATTAATTATTTCAGAACTCAGAAGAAACCCACTTCCCGTTCTTGTTTCTAGTTCTATTTGTAACCAACCTTTCCCACCATTCTTGTTCCCACTTTCGCAAAGAAAAGGGGGAAAAGAAAAAAAAAGGAAACACATTCGTGAATTGCCATATCCCATTTGAAAGATAATCAGAGAAAGGGGATGAATGAGGTGGCAGCAACGACGTCGTCTTCAATGCTTCACAATTACCCTCTCATTTCAGCCATCGTTGCTTTCGCCATCGCACAATTCATCAAGTTTTTCACCGCCTGGTTCGTTCCTTTTTCTTTCCGTTCTTTTTTTTTTTTTCTTATTTCAACGAATCCATTTGGATCCCAATTGAATGCAATAGTTTAGAAAAAGTATATAGTTTTTGGTTTGGCTATTGATATGTGAATTGTGAATTTTTGTGGAAGGATAAATTATATGACAGTGAATTATAACTATTTGGGTTATGTATGGTGTTTAATTGAGGGTTAATTAATATTATTTTATTTTCAGGTATAAGGAAAGAAGATGGGATCCCAAGCAACTTGTTGGATCTGGTGGAATGCCTTCATCCCATTCAGCTACTGTCACTGCTCTTGCCGCGGCAATTGGGTTCCATGAAGGCTTTGGAGGACCTCTTTTTGCTACTTCTTTGGTTCTAGCTTGTATTGTATGTCTTTGGTTCTTCAAATCAATTCATGAAAAGGGCTTCATATTTTCTTTGTTACAAAGTGTGATATTATATTGAAGATTCAATCTATTCTATTTTTCATCTCTGCACTTTTAGGAATGGGCATGTTTGTGTAGTTTGCATTACTGATGTTTGGATTGATAGAAAAAGATGGAATGATGTGGTATTAGGTTCTATTGTTTGGATTGTTTAAAATAGGATGGAATGGAATCTGATTCAATAAATTCAATTCTCCTCTCTTTTTTTCCCTTTCAATTTGGAGGGTATGAGTTGGATCTCTTTGTTTCATCCCATTCCATTCTGCTCCATTTCATCTTATTTCATTCTATTCCACTCATCCCTAGATATCCGAAGTCCAAACATAGTCACTGTTAAGAAAGGATTTGACGTCCTAGAAACAACTAGGTTACACAATGAGAAACTATTGCTAATGGCTAGCTTATGAATTATATGGTTGGGTGAGTTTCTGATACGGGATATTACTGGCAGGTGATGTATGATGCTACTGGTGTAAGATTGCAAGCAGGACGCCAAGCAGAGGTTTGATGCCTTGTGCTGTTAGTTGTTTTTGTTACCTAGGATACTGTCCTTTCTTTACTTGTGCCCCATATTCTGTCCTATGTATATATTTAATGCCAAACATGAGATTTGAAATGCCACAGGAGCTTTTTCTGTTTGCCTATGATTGCAGTGAAAGACATCTTTTATTTTTTGTCTTGGTTGGTTTCAATTTATTTCTTTTTACCGAGTCTAAATGACTGAATTTTCCCAGCTTTTGAACCAAATTGTATACGAACTTCCTGCTGAACATCCTCTGGCTGAAAGCAGACCACTCCGTGAACTTCTTGGGCACACCCCCCCTCAGGTTCACTATTTTGTATTTGATTGCTTCCTATGATTATTTGATGGATCTTATCTCTTTGTATCTCACTTTCTCTTTATCTCTCTGAATATTAGAGTGTGAACAATTACAAAATCTTTAAAAGATGAGACAAGCAAGTTAAATTTGTTGTATATTTTATAATTTCCTTGGGAACGAAGGAAGGTCAAATAGGTATGCCAGTATTATAGATAACTGGTTTCCATGATCCGAAGGTGTAAATTGAGTTTGATCTTCGTTGTATTTGCCACTTCTTTTACAATTGGTGGTTTTCTTTTTTAATATTCTCAGTACTTAACTGCAGGTCATTGCCGGTCTGTTACTTGGACTTGTAACAGCTGTTATTGGCTATCTAATAACAATGGCTACTAGTTGAAATTGAAGATTCCTTGTTGGCATCCCCAGAGGACCGTTGTATAGAAATCAAAGACACCAGTCTCTGATCGAGCCTTGTTCCCTGATAAAAAGTCTGATATGTGCTCCTTCCTTCAGATCTCAGCCTGCATTCACTTAAAACATTCTCATGTCAACTACGGCAATGAAAAATTGAATTGTATTGATTACACTTTGATGGAATGAAAGTATTTGTCTTACAGGATCATTTATTAGCCAGATACTTGCCCCTTGGCATGTTTGGTTTTATCAATTCTGGAAAGGATTTATTTATAGGCATTACTCATTTACTTGAAGACATTTTCTTTCTGTTGGTTATATGCAACTCTTGTGATATTACAGATGCTTCTTTTTTTCCCAGTCAAAAGTAATTTTATTGGCTGTGATTTGTGAATATGACGTTCTTTCAACCTATTTACAACGCTAGTTATATTCAATTTGATGTATTAGTGTATTTGTCTGTTAGAAATCAAATCACCTTCACGATGGTCTCCAGAATAGGGCGCAAGACTGTTTATGATTTAACCGTTGAAGTCTAACATACCTTGGTTGCACATTACATACAGCCACAACATCCTCTGTAGTTTTGAAAAAACTGCATGAAATCAATTCTTGCTTTTGGGAAGAGGGTTTAGCACTGATAATTAAACAGCGCATAACTTACACCGGATGGAATCGGAAACAACTACATTAGAAAATAAAATATAGAACGGTATTCAACCCAAATTCAGAATGACGCGATAATCTGTAGTCTAGGTGATACGTAGAGGAAAAAATAAATAAAGGGAGAAATAGAGGGAAAAAAAAGAGGAAAACTTTCTCTTTTTATTTGGATACGTGAAAAATAGTATAAATAAATAAATAAATTATATAAAAAGTAATATAATTAAAAATTAATTTTTAATCTAATATTTTTTTCAACATAAAATTATTTAAACAATTAAAAAAATCATTTTCTTCTTATTTCATTCCAATTTAGGAGAAAAAAATATTTTTGGTAAATCTCGCTGAAGTAACTTATTTTCTTTTTTATCTTATTTTTTCTTTTATATTTCCGTCTAATTTATTTCTGCCCAACGATGGATTAATTCGTGTAGCAACGAAATACCTTGTGGCTCTAGTAGCAAAGAAAAACCACGACAATTGGTTCAACATCCAATAAAAACTCCATAAAGTACACCGCATCCTGTGCACGTATATAATTTTTAAAGAGGCACTTGAAATTTGGTCTAAATAGTACATCACACAGGAATTGTTGCTCGGTCCACGAGGCTCCTACTATTGAAGGTCAGAGGAATTGAGCATGGCCAGATGTATGCGTAACCCTTGGAAGCAGAGGTTGTTTTCAACTTTTTATTGTTAGGACCTGTGAGACTATAAAAATTGAACTACTATTAAAAAAGAAAAGTATTCTTGAAAAAGAATCAAAATACAAAATCATCCGTGTATTTGTTTATTTTAACAGTGTACTCCCAAATAGAAGAAAAGCCTTTGCATTCCATTCTAGGAACCCCAACAAGTCCTGAACTTGGACGCCAGACAATATTATTGAAAGAATCAATACAAAATCATCTGTATATTTATTTATTTTAACGGTGTACTCCCAGTATAGCAGAAAAAACCCTCTGCATTTCCACTCTAGGATCCCCAGCAAGTCCTGAACTCGAACGCCAGGCAATATGTTCATCGGGTCTAACTAAAATAGCCCCTCTGTTTGTCATGTTACACATACCCCACCAATTTGAAGTTGATGACCGAACTTCAACAAAATCTGCATAATTCTTCCAAGGGGATAATGCTGCTTTACTTCCTTTCTCAAGTCCTTCAATGGAATCAGTAGACCAAAAAATACACACTTTGAGAGAAATTTCTTGTTCCTCAGCCACTTTGAATGCTTCACGAGCTAGATGATAAGATTTCTCCACAGGTGCTATGATGAGAATGAACTCAACTTTATCTCCGGACACAAGATCAAGTGTAGAAACAGTCTCCTACAAAAAATTCCTTATACTTCGACAACAAAAGAAGAAATTTGATGTTTTGAAATGGTAAAAATCCACTAGCTAAACCTGAAGAACTATAAAATGGAACCAGCAGTTCCAAATTCCAAGGGAGGAAAAATCCAGTTTATTTCTATTTAAGTTGCAAATTCATAATACTTAGAAGAAAACAAGACTCACTAGAAGGAAGACAAAATAAATCTTTAATCATTTAGCTTAACATGAATAATTGTGCATTATTTATATAAACAGTGCCACAAACCTCGCTTAATGGGTTTACTCTCACAAACATATGCGGCAGTCTTGATCCTGGTTGTGCTGAAGGGGTGTAGTCCCTCCGACGCCCTGTTAGTGCTTCTGGAGGACTCTCAACATCATTACTCTCTGGCATAAGTGCTCCTTGTAGGTACCTAAGTCCAACAGCTGAGTTAGATAGGCACCCCAAAGTGGTCATGCATCATATGATCCATCCATCAAAATGATAAACAAAATGGCATGTGATTATAAATATACTAATCATAAATTTGGCCCAACTGACTAATATACAAACAAAAAATTATAACTGAAGATACGGCTAAAGCTAGAGAAATACGAGAATGGTGATATGTAGCACAACAACACAAAATGAGGAAAATAAATTATCCAGTGATACCTAAAACCAAGATCTTCAGCAGGGAACTGAAGTTGAAGGCTTTTTCCTTCTTCAAGTATATGTCTTAGCCTAGCCAACCTTGAGGATCCAAGAGGGTTACTTTCATTTAGGACAAATTCTGAGAGCTGTGAACGACCTATACCAAAAATTCCGTCCAAAGCTACCTTCTGCAATCCGGATGGTAAGATGGAACCAATCCCACTAACAATAAATTGATGTACTGCAATTAAATGAGGAAATAAATTTCAGTTAAGTGTTGTGCATCGTTGTTTGTAAGATACCAGATTGGTGATGAAGAAAACAATAGAAAATCATTACATACACTAATTTTGTGTACCTGTGTTTGCAACAGTTGGATCAAGACCAAGTGCAGCAGGAACAGACATGGCAGCTTTATAGTTTTCTAGACTTAATCTTGTATTGAATAAAGCAATCTGACAATAATAGACAGTAATAAATGTCAATAAGTTTATCTAACGTCAATATAAATATACGTTCAAAAAATGTACAGGAAACAAAAGCACTACCGGTCTACGTTCGATTTCATAGGTATTTAGCATTGAAGATGGGGCAATACCCTTAATCACAGAAGCAATTTTCCAGGCAAGATTATGGGCATCCTGAATGCCAGTATTCATTCCTGCAATATCACAACTATATTTTATGTCAAATTGCTTCATTTAAACCACATCAACGAAAAATAGAATTTGAATCCTCAAGCTGTCACTTTTGGGAGGATTGTACCTAACCATCGCCCCTAGCATAGACTTGCATGTACCCAAAAATAGAACAGTGCATCAATCTAGACTCTAAGATCTTCTAAAGCCACTCGGGTGTGGTTAACCAAATTTATGCAAGTGTACTTCTATCCAGTCACTTTGAAAATAATATACATAGCTGTTATGCCAAAGATTTTTGAAGCAAATAATATTATAAAATACCCACAAACAGACTTTAAAAACTACTTTAGTTAATTCATCCTAAATACATGGCACCAATATAGGAAAATAAGACAAAAAATCAGTTAATGTGGTTTGGACACGTACAAAAAAGGCCACTAGAAACACCTAAAGAGAGTAGATTGCATGATTTTTAGTCCCATGAAAAGGGAGAAAGGGTAACCAAGAAGGACATTAGAGGAAGTTGTTAAGAGATATCTCATAATGAATAATATCTCTGTGAAGATTTGGTCTTAACCAAGTTGAATAGTCTCATGTCATGTAGCCAATCTCATCTAGTGGGATAAGGCTTAGTGGGATAAGGCTTTTGTTGTTGTTGTATCCTAAATACATGGTATGTCTAATCTCCTAGTTGAAGCACCAATACCACACTATAAACAATGGCTTCTATCACCCTAGCATTCACTTGTGACACTAGATATTTCATGCTATATTCATTGTTCAACATCTGAGTTAATTTGATTTCCTTTCCCCCTATTGGATTTGGATCCTCTTATTTTCCTTAGAGCCTATAAGGATGGAGGAGTTTGTATGTGAAGGAGAAGGGTTAATTTTTCATTTCTAAGAGAATTGTAAAATGTTTATAAAAATAAATAAGGGGTGTTTAGAAGGATACATGATAGTCTCTCATTTTAAGAACATTGTCAAATATGGGAAAATGACAATGCCATGTCCAGAAAAAGAAAGATACCAGCAAATCTTGCACATGGAAACTTGAATCTGTGTCTTTCCGTGACACAATCAGTTCCCAAGCAAAAAGAGGAAAAATCCAGATTCTTCCCTATCTTGCATAGATAAAAACTGCATAAAGAGAGCAACTAACCAAATCCACCAGCAGGAGGAAATCGATGAGCAGCATCACCAGCAAGTAATATTCGGTTGCTACTACATATAAACCTCTCGGCAACTTCAGCATGCATAACCCATGGCTTTATATCAACTACATCTACATCTCCAAACTCTCGACCAACAAGTTTGCTGATTAATTTCTCACATGCCTACTACAAATCAAATATTACTTACATAAATGTATTATGCTTAATCACATCAACAAATTTCATGCATGTTAGTTTATATGTATACTACAATATAGTGTTGCCCTCTTGCAAACTCTAAATTTTAACTACAGCACAGATATTTTATCCATTATATTATGACAAATTTTATTAAAAGAAGGGTATAAACCATCTGTTACGGATGAATGATACCTTTGGACTGAAACTCTCAATTGTTTGCTGAGGTGGATAAAACGGTATCTGCAATAATATAATTTAAGTCATATATTTGATTCACAATAAATCAGTTATAAAACAATTTGGTGACATTTTTACATTTACTATAAAGCATATCATACCTGCAATACAAATTCCCCTTGCCTAAGATCATGAGCAACAAGGACCCCAATAGCTTCAGTATTGAAGATAAAAAAAAGCATTCCAGGATTTTCCTTAAGCAAAAACTGTCCAAGGTCTCTGCTAAAGAAATGGACACTGACAAGTTTTTGCAAGTCCTTCTCACCTCTCATTTCTATTCCTACAAGCTTTCTTACAGTACTTCCTGCACCATCTGTACCAATAAGGATGTTACAATGAATGTTCTGTTCTACACGCTTCCCTTTAATGATAGAAGATGCAGTTACTGTTACGAAGTCATTGCTGGCATTAATGGATACACATTCATGGCCCATTATTATTTTTTTTTCACAAGACTGTTCATTTCCTTCCAAGCTTTCAGGTGCACATATTTGAAAGCCTAGATTTTCAAGTCGCTTGAGTAGTAACATAGTTAGCTTGTACTGTGAGAAGTGAGCAACAGAAACTGGGCTGACAACATGCTCAAGATCTGATAACAAGCACAAGATATATGAATATTCTAAAGCTCAATGTTGACCAAAATGAACGATATCATATAGTCTATTTGTTGATAAACTGCATGTGAAGGGTATGAATAATATTGTCAAAACTACACTGAAATTAGTAATCATCCTATTGCTATCAGACTGGAAATCGGCTCTCATGGACTACAGAATAGCACCTTGAGGTTGTATGTGATCTACAGATCCAAGAATTGAACCAGAGAGGGAAGTACAATATATAAATTTCCTCCATAAATCTACTGGTGGTTGAGACCTTTGGATCTCTTCAACAAGGCCATCAATTTTGCGGAATATCTAAAATGGCACCACTGATTAAAATCAATCACAATGTTTTTTTGGATATAAAATAATTTATCAAAAAGAAATGTTTTTAACCTCCATGGATCGATTGTTGATGAAGTGTGCTTGTGGATGTTTTGAAAATGCCTTGTTTCTTTCCAAAACCGTGCAATTAATACCTATAATAAAACAAAAGGATACATATATCATGAGCAATAATCAAATATGAAAGAAAGCATATGAGTAATTTGATGATATAAGAAGAAAAAACAACAATGTGCAGCACATCATTAAGAACATTTCTAATAAAAGCTATAGAAGTAATATGACCTGCACATAGAAAAAGATTAAAAGAAACTCGAATAAAAAATTATTAGTTCAGACAATTTTTTATGCCAAATATATAAACAACAGAGAAGAAGAAATTATCTTTCATAACAGTTATAAACTGAAAACATTATTCATATTACCCCTGTAGTTGTAGCATTCTCAAATAAGCTAGAACAAATTAATAAAGGAAACTCCATAGCTCATTTAGAGTCTACCTAGTTTTGTGAGAAGAATAGAGAGAACGAGACCCACAGGTCCTGCACCAACGATCAGAACTGGATGCACCACATCACTGCCATTCAGAATTCCATCCTTCGAGAAGCCTCTGCTTTGCATGTGCCGAATTGGGTATGCTCTATTTCGAGTTTTGTCTTTGAAGGAGTAATGATACCGTCTTATAAACTTTAGAAACCCCATGACACTAAAATTTGAAAGCCAGGCTCAACTGTGCTCCAAGAACAAGAAGACTCGAGGCCAAAAAATAATCTGGAAAAGAATAGCGAAACAATCATGAACAAGCAAAAGTAAAAAGATCCACCACCATCACAAGCTATCATCATTATAATCAGGACATTGACAAGGAAACAGTTCATATCATTATATAAATCATGCCATAACTGTAACCCTCCCAGAGGGTGCTTGAAACAAGCAAGGCCACAGAATTTAGAAAACAAAATAAGAATAAGAAAAAAGTTCAGCACAAAATACACCTACGGCTTCCAATGAAACATTCTCAACACAATACTCAGATTTTCTATGATTCAGACCTTATATCAAACATGTTATGAGCAACTACATAGCCAACCTGTCAATACGACTAAACGCAGAACCAAATCCACAAGATGTACTTATTGAATACAAGAGTGAAATGAACTTGCCTACTACTGTTTAACCAGAGGAGGATGTCTTTCGCTGCAAATATTCTTCTATTTAGACATAGAAGCTTCTTCTCATTTTACTCTGTATATTTTTCTCACGATGGATGAAATTTTCAAACATTAGTTAAGAACTGCATTTGGTGCAATTAAACTCTTAGCGTAGAGGAGAAAACTATTGGCCTCCCATACCCTTATGGTGGCAAAACGAGTGGAGAACAGCACTAGCCACGTGAGTTAGACATGTATGTAGTGGTAGCCTTTCATTATTTATTTTAATTGAGATAGGCTAGAAAGCTACTCCAAACTTATTTTTTAACATTTTTATATGATTAGTTAACATTTATTTAAAAAATTAAAATGAGTTTTATTCTTACTTTCATGAATCTCTTACTTAAGATTCTATAAATTTTATTTAATAATTAAGAGTGTTACTAACATATTTTTATATTTTTATATCTTTGAATTAAATTTATTGTATTATATAAATATTTATTGAAAATAATAATAAAAAATTAAGGATTACAAACAATTTATAAAATTATATATTCCAAATATCAAATATTAATACATGACATGTTATCAAATATAATAATTTTAAGCAAGTGTTATACACTTATTGATTATTATATTGTTGATATGGTTATGGGATTTTTTTAATAAAAAAAATTAATGGGTTTGTTTCTTTATTCGATAAATTTATATTAAAAACTAATAAAAATAAATAAAATTTTTTATAGAGTAAAATTAGAATAAATTAACTTATAAAAGTTCTTTCATGTTAGTTTATCTAAAAATTAATTTTTAACTTTGCATAAATTAATTTTACCTATAAATAACTTATTTCATTTTTATTGTTTCCTTCTTCTATGAGTACTTATTGAGAAATTTACTCAAACAAACCTAACAATATTTTAGCCTAAAACTTAATTATAAATAAACTATGAATAATGAACAATAATAAAACATTCTCAAATACACTATTGATGAATAAAAACACATATAAATGATGAAAGCAACGATAATGTATTTTATAATATTTTGAAGTAAAAGTTATTTAATCATGCATGATGAACCAACTTGAGATAATCCTTGTGAGTGTACCAGATAACTTGAATATGAAAGACTTGCCTATTTTTAATGTCATAGTCTATCTGCACCTAATTGTAGCTTTTGAAAAACTCGCGTGCCAATTATGACCGCAAACCCTTTCATCCAATCTTCAAGACACCAGCTTGCATGCCACACATTTCCTTTGGCACATGAATGTACTTCCCACAAACTCTATATCTATGAATCATAATAGTTTAGACATTGTGCAAGCAAATTTGTCCCTTGTTTTAGAGAAAACATCGCCTCTTTGCTTAGAAATAAGAAAAATATCATTAAATTCACCAACCAAAACATAGGGAAAATGAACACACTGGGAGTTGTTAAGTACTCCTATAAAACACTCCCCACATAGTAGATTGGATTAGCATAAACTCTTGGAAAAATCCAAAATTCATTCTTAGAGATATCTTATAAGTTACACAACGAGGTATTGATTATAACATATGGATCGAATAACCGCCATCACTATTATAAAATATTTCATTCCTTATGAATGCTTGTGAGCTTCCTCCAATGCTACTAGAAAGTACTTTTGTTTATCCTAATATTGTTTAAAATTTTAAAAAAAGGAATGAGTCTCGTAAATAAAACCAAATCAGGCTTGTAGGGCAACAACAACTCATGCATATGATTGTAACTTATTTTATTTGCAAAATATTTGATATTGCAATACAAAATTGAAGGTTCTTTAAATTTAATGTTTAAGATGGTAGGAAAATGAATAGGACAAACAATCATGTGATTAAGTTTAATTAACTTACATTTTCTCTATCATCCCATTCATATTATCCATACCTTCACCTTTCTCAACTTCTCGTTAGATCATTCCTTCCTATGTTCACTTAGATTAAAAGGTTCATGGTTATCAATGAGGTATGAATTGTTTGGTGCAATGACCTTAATATGCATAATTATCATAATCACATGCATGTGAACAACATGAATCCTTAAAAGTCTCATTAGAAAAAATAAATGTATTTTTTATGATATTTGAACACGTGTCATTCTCTTTTGTACATGTGGGAGCAATACTAACATAAAAATTTGTCTTTGTCAATGATCCATAAACTACACTATGGCCCTAATGAAGAACTAAGTACAACAAAGCTTGAAGAAGCATTACAATGATCATAAGTTGAATAGTATTTGAAGTTTACTCATTTGTGAGTGTGAATTGAGCATTGACCTCTCTTTTTGGTTATTGGATTAGAACCCTATTGGTTCTTATTAAAAATTTCCATACCTTTATGGTAAATAATTGTTTGGCTTACCACTCAAATGAGTGTGGTATCTTCTTTCCCCTTTACCATCTACTTCATATTTTCTAATTTTATTTGTTATTTCTAATTCTCTTATTTACTTTGTTTTGCATGCTTGATATAATTGTCTTCAACTTTGCATTGTTTTTTTTTACCTCGTTCCCTATTTCCATTGTTATAATTGTTGATTATAAGATAACCAACAAAGAGACGATGCATAAAAGTAATATGACCCCAAATAGATCATATTGCTTTGTTACCTATTGTTAACTTCAAGTCATTTTTAAATCACTACATAGTCTTTTTTTCCTCTTTTTCCTCTCTTATTTTGTTTGTTGTTTATATCAAGAATCTTAAATACAATATTTTTCTTCAAGGGGCCTACATCAATCTTCATAACATCAATATTTTATTCTTCATGTTTGGCAGTGCCATCGTTATTAATATTCCTATTAATATTAGGGTTTGCATGATTAATTTTAACATAACCTTGATTGGTGTTTATGTCGTCAACTTAGGAAATACCTATCCACCCTAGACAACCTTCTTGCAACATCAAACATGTCTACAAATATGACCATCCAATTGATAATGTTTGCATGAGATGAAGCCCCTTGTTATATCAACATTAAATTATAAATTTTGAAACTAAATGGTTACTACTATTGGCGGGTTCAAATCAATTTCAAGATAGAGACAGACAAACTTGTTTCTTAAAGCATTGATGTTCACCATCATAAGTCATCTCACTATGGTAGACTAACAATTAAAACTAAAAGAACACTTTCATGATAATATTTCATACTCAAGCTTGAAAATATATCCACATAAATGTTTTTATCAATTTTTAACTTTAGACAAAATAAAATATAGAATCTCATACTAAGCCGCAAGATTACAATCAAAGATCATTTATGATCCCCACAAATATCACTCCTTGACACACGAGGCATAACAAATTTAACCATATAGAACCCCATGTCTCACGTCCACCACTTCAAAACCTTCTATAGGCTTCCAAACTACCTTTACTTTATTTCATGTTATAAAGAAACTCAAAATTTTCTCCAATAGCTTCATAATATCAACATCTTTCCATGATAACCACAAATTTTGAGATATGTTTTCATTAATAAAACGTCATAGCTTTAAACGACTACCACATAAATTTAATTTCAAACAAACTCTTAACTATCAAGTCCATTTCATATATATGAGGAATAGTCTCATGATGTCCCATCAATTTATCTTTAAAAATAATCTTACTCTAACATTGTCTTTTCTTCTCATTTAAAGGTTTTAAAAAGATAGAAACCTTACTACATATATTTATAAATCTCTATTAAAATTTCTATTAAAATTATATATATATATATATATATATATTAATAATTACCTTTCTTATTTATAAATTAGATATATCTATCTTCATAGTAAAATTTACTATTGTATTACAAAATAAATTGATTCAATTATTTTTTACTTTTCTTATTAATGAAAATTTCATATATAATTTTTATGTTGTGCTTTTATTGTAATATGCTAAATTAAGGGTCTCATTGTAAAAATTTAAACTAATATAAAATATTTTTAACAATATAAAATATTAATATACTTTTTTTTTTTTGAAAGAAAGAGGTTGAACATAAAAATACCACTTAATACTGCTAGACACAGCGCGACAATAGATTAATATAATATACTTTTTATCCATAAAAAAATAAAAATCCCTCAGACATAGTGGTTGGGGGGAGGTTGGAAAGTTTTTATGATTAAAAAAAATTGAATAAAAATGTGCTTTGAGAGGCAGAAGTAGTGCTCCACTTATCTCTGTTTACTCTTTTTCGGACGGGACTATTCTCTCTCCCTTTGCTTATCATCGTCGAGGGTGATCCTACCCATGTCGTTCCTTTTTCCGCTTCACCATCGATACTTGTAGCTCAGCATCAACTACCGCAATTCCAACGGTTCATATCTTTACTTCTCTTCCTCCTTAAATTTCTAGGGTTTCGATTGCATTTACATCCAGCTTTAGCTGCATAGTATAGAGCCTCTGCTTATCGTTTTTTGGCTTCCTTTTTCTCGTTTGAGCTGGAATTTCTATCCGATCTGACTTCGTTTCGTAGGGTTTGTACTTGATTAATGCACATTTTTGTTCTTCGATTGAGCAATTTGGCAGGATTCGTTGTTTCGTGGGTTTAGGAAATTCTCATTTGTTACTATAGGGGATTAGGGATTTCTGTGAAATTTAGGGTTACAGGTGTATCTATGGCGGCTGGTAGACATGGAGGTTATCGTGACAACGAGTTTAGGGACCGGGAGTCCAATTTTGATGTTTCAAGGCGGGTTTTAAGTAATAATTCTAAACAAGAGTATGATAGGATTAGGAATGGTAGCCGCGATGTTGCAAGGGGTGGGAGCAGGGATGCAAGAGATAGGATTAGACTGAGACAGAAAGATATTAGGGAGAGGGAAGCTCCAAATGGTAGTTATCGCTCATATTCGAGTAAGAGTGACTCGGGCAGCAGTGACGGTTGTAGTAGTGGGCCTGGTCCCAGAAGATGTGAGTTTTCTGTTAAGACTATGGATAGAGAACCAGGTGAGCTTTCTAGCGAGAGTGGGTCTGATGATGGTATTGAACCAGGATCACGAGAAAACTACTGCGTTGTAGCAACAGGTGAAAAAAACGGGGCACCATCTCCAGTAGAAAGGAAAAGAAAGTTTTCACCAATAGTATGGGATCAGGATGACGGAGAAGTCAATAATTTATCCAAATTTAGGGTTGTCACAGCAGTGAATACTCTGCGTCCCCCACCTACACTTCCAAGACTTCGTCAGTCGCCTAATGTTCCTCACAGTGGAGTTGAAACTCATCCTGTCAAGAACACAGAAGCTGAGATTCTTGAGTTACCATCTCTAACTAATCCTCCTTTACTGTCCGGCTCAGATCAGGATGCCGAGTCTGATTCTCCTGTAGGTTTGCATTCATTGTTGCAAGAGCAGAGACAGGGTAATGAGTTGGAAGCCAGGCAACCTGAAGGTGAAGATTATATTCCAATTCATAATATATCATCTTCAAGATGGGCAGCTGGAGATAACTCTCCTGGTGATGAAGGTGAAATCATTGATGACAAGGAAATCCTTAAGAGGAGGAAGCTATCTCCTGAGCTTGGTATGAGAGTAAGAAACAAGATGTTGAGACTGCAGGAATGTAAAATAGAAGATTTTGTAGGAGCTAGAGCCAAATCGTCTGAATCTGAAGAAAGAGGTAGCCATGGGAGATCATCCAGTGAAGATGATCATCATAGTATCGAGTCTGGGAAGGATGATTCTATGGAGATTGATGGTCAAGGTAGCAGAAGTGAAACTGGTGGTTATCATTCGGATACAGATTCTGAAGATGGTAGCAGAGAAATTGCTGAACCTCTGGTTCCACCACAAAGAGTTGTCAACATGCTTCAGGGTTGTAGAAGTGTTGATGAGTTTGAGAGATTGAACAAGATAGATGAAGGAACTTATGGTGTTGTATATAGGGCCAAAGATAAGAAGACTGGCGAAATTGTGGCATTGAAAAAGGTGAAGATGGAGAAGGAAAAAGAAGGTTTTCCACTGACTTCTCTTAGGGAAATAAACATTCTTCTTTCCTTTCACCACCCATTTGTAGTTGATGTTAAAGAAGTAGTGGTAGGAAGTAGCCTTGATAGTATTTTCATGGTTATGGAATACATGGAACATGATCTTAAAGGACTAATGGAGTCAATGAAGCAGCCATTTAGCCAGAGTGAAGTAAAATGCTTAATGCTCCAGCTATTAGAAGGTGCGAAGTATCTTCATGACAACTGGGTGCTTCATAGGGATTTGAAGACTTCAAACCTGCTTCTGAATAACAGGGGTGAATTAAAAATTTGTGATTTTGGATTGGCTCGGCAGTATGGGAGCCCATTGAAACCATATACACATCTGGTGGTTACTCTTTGGTACAGGTGAGTCATTTGGATAGATATGCCATTTTCTTTTTCTGTTTATTCATGTCACTGATTAATTTGTATGACATTCTTCATTATAGTTTAATTTTTTTGTTGTGAATTTAAAAACTATGTTGTCAAGTAGTCATTCATTATTGCTGTAGAACTTAATCTTAATTTGATAATATTCTGCATAGTAGTTAATCCCAGATAGTGGAGCGGAGCAGCCGACCCCCGAACCGGGATAGCGGATAGTGGATAGCAGGATAGCTGCTATTCTAATATTATATATATATATTAAAAAATTATTAATATTATATATTATATAAGGTCAAAAACATAAATATTACTCAAAATTCATAAACTAACAAGTATCATTAAAAATAAAAATTGTTGGCCATGATTGAACAATAGAAGATTCTGTACTTTTGTTGGCCAGAAAAAAATAAAAACAGGAACAGAAACAGAAAAACAGGAACAGAAGCAAAATATTAGGAACAGAAACAAAGCATGAGTAAGCTGGAAACAGAGAAGGAAAAGGGGTACTGGTGCAGGCAAAAATAGAAAAAAAAAAACTTCAAAGCTGGAAAACTAGTCGCCAGATAATTGGTCGGAGAACAGACAACGACTAGCCAGAGAATAAATGAGGACTGGTTGGAGAAGACACGTTGCCAGAGAAGATGCGTCGCTAGAGAAGGCAACACGCGTCGTCGGAGAAGAAGGCAACACGCGTCGTCAGAGAAGAAGGCAACACTCGTCGTCGGAGAAGAAGAATGAAGGTGCGTCGCCGGAGAAGGTAGGTTGCCGGAGAACAGTGAAAATGCAAAGGAAAAAGAAGAACAGTGAAGGGAAAAAGAAGAACAGAGAAGGAAGGAGGGAAAATAGGCTAAAAATGTATTTAAATTGAAACCCTAAAAAGCAAAAAGTCTAAAATGCTCTCACTAACGTTTTAAACACGAGGGCATTTTCGACTTAAAAATAGTACCTCGCTCCGCCGCGATTTCCCGTATTGCAGCTGCTCCGCTCTGCCGCGATCACGGCCATGACCGCCGCAACAGTGAACTGCACCGCTACACAAGTTCTGTCGCGTGCCGCAGCCGCTCTGGTCGCTATTAACCACTATGATATTCTGCAAGAATTTTTTTGTAGTATTATTGCAAGCTTGCTGTTAATTATTTTGTCTTTTGACAGTTAAGTCAATATGACATATTTTCATCTTTTTTCTAAACACTCACCTAGAAGTTTGTCATTTCATTGGGATGCTGCTTTTATTAGTGGAATTTGACTTTATTTTACTTTGTATTTTAGCATGTCTCAGACTCCATTCTCTTGCAATCGAAGAGATCCTTTAGTTAATGGTTATCTATTTGTTTCTCAGGGCTCCTGAACTTCTTCTGGGGACAAAACAGTATTCAACAGCCATTGACATGTGGTCTCTGGGTTGTATAATGGCTGAGCTATTGTCCAAGCAACCTCTGTTTAATGGAAAGACTGAATTTGATCAACTTGACAAGGTGTGCTTTAATGCCATTTTAGACATGTAGTGGATAAGTTCTTGCTCTCACTTTGGTCTTTCAACATTTGGTGCCTCTTCAAGTGGCTTAGGTCTATTAACATTTATTAATTTACTTGCAGATTTTCAGAATTCTTGGCACACCGAATGAAACAATTTGGCCTGGGTTCACAGAATTACCTCGAGTCAAGGTCAATTTTGTCAAGAATCGGTAAGTATTTGTGATTTCCTTTATTTAAGAATTTAACTGTTTACTTCCACTGTTCTTATTTTTTGTCACTGTTTTCCCAGGCTTCCAACTCTTGGTGGTTCTGGTCTGGCTATCTGGCCTTTCTTGGTTACTTCTACACAACTTTTTTTAGTTTATATTAACTATCAGAATGTTCCTTTCAGGTGCAATCTACTGCGGAAAAAGTTTCCTGCAACATCATTCACTGGATCACCAGTTCTTTCTGATTCTGGATTTGATCTGTTGAACAAGCTTCTTACTTATGACCCTGAAAAGGTAAATAATACATGCCGCTTGACTTAATTTAGGAAATAGTAATTTATTTCGGTGCTTATTAAGAATATGAGCTGTTATCATTAATATACCCAGCGGATCACGGCTGAAGAAGCTCTTAACCACGAGTGGTTTCGTGAAGTTCCCCTTCCGAAGTCTAAAGAATTTATGCCTACATTCCCTGCTCAACATGCTCAAGACAGGTGACGAATAAGATGTTGGTTATGGTAAATTGTTTTTTAATTTTATTTGTTCATTGACTCATATATATGCTCTATAATTATGTAAATAGGCGAATGAGGAGAATATTAAAGAGTCCAGATCCATTAGCTGAGCTGCGCCGGAAGGAGATGCAGCAGGGTGAATCAGGGACTGGTGGTATTTTTGGTTAAGAATGGTGCAGTTTAATTTTTCGTTCACAATAATCATTTTAACACGCTCTGCTGAATGTTTGCACACTTGAGGTGAGAGTAAGCGCCGAATGGAAGTTGTTAATTTTGATTGTTAGACAATCACTTATGTGGTTTTTTATCAGGCACTTCTTGTTGGTTTGTGTCAAAATATGTATTCTTTACTTCCTCGGAACCAGATTTATTTCAGGTTAACCTTCTTCATGCTTGATCATTATATTGAAATGCACATGGGGGCACAGCTTGCGCATAAAGTGTGGCATATTTGCCTTCTGAAAATAGGAATTGTCAGTATCTGCTGAAAATTGTATATGTAACATTTTCATTTTGACTGCCATACTGTAATCAATTTAAACTGGTTGAGTATTAAAGCAACATGGATTTTCTCATAGCTATTAGTTCTTTTGCTTTTTAATGTTCATATTGTGTTTGCAAGAGACAGTTTGCGTGAAGTGGAAGAGTGCATTCTGTCCATTTCGTTGAAGAAAATGACAGTAACTTTTTACTTCCAAGGTAATGCATTCCTTTGATATCTTGGATATTAAGGAGTGATGATTATGTTTGTCAATCAGAGAGATGATATCTATAAGCCAGTGTCACTCTGTTAACATGGTCTGATGTTTAATGTGTATGTGCTTGCCACTTGCCCAATTTCCTGGCGTTTAAAGTACAAATGACTGTTGCTTCAAGGAGCCTCTATTTTTTTGGATGTAAAATTAATCGTTTAACTTTATTTTATTTATTTGCAGTAATTAGTGTATGTTGAAGTTTCTTACATTTATTTAAATCTAACTGGAATAAATGATTTTGGAAGAATTTCATGGATTATTGTGGTTAAAAATTAGCACCATTCAAGAGGGATAGTAATTGAGTGCAGGTTTCTTTGTTCATAAGTTGACTTTTGGCTGTTGAACTCAGGTTTCTTTGTTCAAAAGTTGACTTTTGGTTGGAGCTTTAAATTCTGATCAGTGAAGCATCAAATATATATGGGAAATGGAATTTTTTCCTTTATACGTATGTTTTCTGTAGATTTTTGTATTTGAAACAATTTTTGCACTCTTATATTGTTATCTGCTTTCTCATGAAAAGAAATATGCAATTTCAGCATGTTAATCTCTCAAGTGTATTGTAGACTGAAGAGTATTAACTAATACTGAAATGCAAATTAAATAAAAAACTAATTATCATATCTATGCATCATGTAAGGGTTGAAGTTTTCACAAGTCCAAGAATTCTTTTAGTGCAAATGTCACTGCAGTATCAAAGCTAGCAGGTTGAGGATGTTACCTGTATACCTGGAATATATGGAATTTTGTTCCATCAGGCTCTCTTGAGGTACCATGCAAACCTTAGTTTGTTATAACTTATAATTCTAATACATTTCTGAGGATCTTTTAAAGGATGTAAGCATTTATTTATTTTTTCTGTGCATGTTCTAGTAATCCCTTGTTTTGTTTATTCATATATTCTTGAATAATATTGAAAGGGATATTTGATGGATTTGCAGTTTAGTGCTGGCTTAAATGTGTTAAATTGATGGTCAATTGTACGATTCAGTAGTAACTCTTAGAAAAAGCATCCTCATTAAAAGGAATTATCCAGGATGTTGGTTGTGAAGTTTTGCCTGAGCTAATTTGGAGAGAATTAATCTCATTCTGGATTTTAAATGTAATAGTTTGGTATCTTGGGCGATGTACAGCTTGATTGATTATTAGATTTAGTAATTAATAAAAGATAAAAATATGCTTTTTTTTAATGATTCTTGTTAATATTTTCATTTTTTTCACACACCGTGAGCTATATTATTACACGATTTAATATTTTTTATTGAATAATTTTATCTCATATAATTAGACTAAAAGTTTTTATCATATGGATCGTATTTACGAAATTTATATGTATCTAAAATTGTTTGATATTTCATTGATATACGTCAATTTGACATAATATATATTTAAAATATATAGCAATAAATATTTGATTAAATACTCATTTGTTTAATTTTAATAAAATTTTACATAAATCATGAAGATAATATATAGTTATAATTTAATGGTTGCATTAGTAAAATTTGTATTCCATATTTATTAAGTGATATAATAGTTAGTATAATTTATAATGATGTAATTTGGTCCCTTTCCGTTGGATTATGTATACATTTTTTTTATAGTTGATACAAATATTTACCTTTATTATTTAAAACTAATACACTTAAGTGATTTATATGAAAATGAGCTATGTAAAAAAAATTTCTTCATGTTTTAAACTTAAATCTTAAAATCACCGCATTAGGGGGAGAGCGTTTTGTTTAGCCTCAATCCATGACCTGAAAGGTCGTCTTAGTTTTTCTTGTAGGTATATTTGATAAAAATAAAAATAAATACTTTGAGATTTATCTATGTATATTCCCTCAAACAAATAATTAATTTTTAAGATTTAATTAATTTTTTTTTTAATGTATTTTGTTTTAACTTTGTGCTGCATGAGTATAAAATTTCAAACATCAATTAACACTTACAAATACATTATTGTTAAAATATAGTGAATAAAATATTTAGCAATAAAAATATTTAATCAATTTTATTATTGATAACATTTATTTCTACTGTTAAAGATATGAAAGTTTAATTTAAATAGTTGTTTATATAATACATATTTCCAATTTGATTTATAGTAGTGATTATATTTTTGTTTTTGGTTATATATTATATCAAAATAGATTTCTCTCCCACATTTATATGTAAATATTTTTATCTAAAGTCAATATTGCAATCTAAATAGAAATAAGTATATATAAATATGTATAATATAAAATGAGAAACCTGAATAATTTGCAGGAAGTAATAGAAAGACTTAAGAAATTGTTTGGTTCATATGAATAATGCTCCTTATAGTTTCTAAATATGTATAATATATATAATATAGATTTTAAGCTAAATTAAAATAAAAATTTAAAAAAGTGAAAAGGTTAAATTAAATTACTTATTGAAATAAAATATTATAATGTTAAGAAGTGAAGGAGAGTTAAATACTGAATTTAATTCGCAAGTAGATATATATTAGGTGGAATAATGAAAAGGAAGGGCCAAAAAAAACAAATTAACTTGTGTGTAATGGTCATACACTGGTGTATATCAATTTTACTGTTATCCAAAGAAGGTACTTATGGTAATTGTGTAAAGTTGGTAGGTTGCAATTGAATAATTTAGTAAAACTCTTTATATTGAACACACATGATCTATTTTCTTAATATAGTAAATCTTGAAGGTGAAATGTGTTTATAGAGTTCTAAATTAATTTATAATGGATCTAACAATTGTAACCAGACTTTTGAGTTTAGTTCAGTCAAATGTGCATCGTCACCGATCAGAGCCAACAAAACAGCAACAGAGAGCCACAAGGACCTGTGTTTTACCAAGGAAAGGCGAGTGATTTCTCGGGCCATTTTCAAAAGAAAACATGACAACAGCTGCAGAATGATCAAGCGTAAAGACTCCTAAGAGCAAAACAGCCTTTTAGCAGTCTTGCAATGATGCTGAATTCCCCAACAAAACTAGACTATAACCTCCAACGATCTTAAGTATAATAATAAAAAACAGAAACTGTTAAAACCTTTTCCTGGGAAAGGAAACAAGGTTACATCACCAAAAAAGTTAAAAGTTAACATCATTTTAAGTTGGGTTTGTCTAAATGATATCAAGAGATTAAATAATTTGGTGTTATTTTTAATTTTATAATTAATGTAATTACTATCATATTTATTGTGTTTATATTTTTTTTATAATGCATATACACAGAATACATGTTCTATATTTTTTATTATCATATCATTTGTTGTATTAATTATTTTATTCATTCAATGTCAGATACGTATAATACTTTTATATTTTTTACAACATTTTTTAATTTTATAGAAATTAAATAAAAATAAAAATATTTATTATTTTAAGTATAAAATATGTTTAATATCTTTAAAAATAGTGTATGATTTAAAAAGTAGCATCTATATTTTTAAGAAAAGAGTTGCATAATTTTTATGTCTTTTAAAACAGAATTTAAGTTAATAATTTGTTTTAAAAGAAATTTTTTTAACCGAACATTTCTAGCATGGCTTTTTTTTTTTAATTAATTTATATACTACACAATTTTCTCAACAAACACATTTTGAACATTTCTATTTAAAAGATATTTTGATATGCTAAACAAATTCAATCAAATTAGAACGTAATTAAATGATTTTGGGTGATTAAAAACGTAATTAAATTGTAGAAATAGACAATCAATATTTCCGTCTAGTTTGGTTTATATTGACAAATACTTTTTCATATTATAACACTTATTTTAATATAAAATATTCAGTCAAAATGGATTTTTATATATTTCAATCACATTGAATAAATTAAAATTTTTTAATTTAAAATAATACAGAGTATACTTTTTTATAATTAATTAAAATTATTATTATTATTTTAACATTTTATAATGTATTAATAAATTATAATTTTACTCTTTATCTAAAGTAATATAAAAATATATTATTCATCTTAACTCCAGCTTAATATGTTTTTATGTCAATTGTTAAACAATAAATAAATATATACATTTTAGTTAAATAAAAAGTTTTCTTTAAAATTTTAAATATTTAAAAAATAGACAATTAAGATTAATAATAAAATTTAAAATACACGAATAATTCTGACGTTAAAATTTAAGGTTAAAAATACTAACTACAATATATAAATTTTAAAATAACCAATAATAGCTACACGTTAAAAATTTAAATGTAAAACTATTATACTAGTAAGATATTGAATGTATAAAATAAAAATAAAAAAGATGAAAGAGAAAAGTTGATGCATTGAATATGATAATAACTATATTAATAGTTGAATTAAGAATAAGACAAATGTCTAAATTATATTGATTATTTAAGATGAAGTTATTTAAGTCAAACTTAGAAAGAAATTACTACGTACGTTATTAAATATAATTTTTTAATTAATTCACACCTATTAAAAAATTTAGTTAATATAGTGGATAGCATAAAATTTATTAACAATTTATATTATTTTTTTAACTATTTTTAAAATTATGAGATTTATTATCTTATTATGTCTATTTAATTACTTTTTATTTAATTAATTAGTGTTAGTTATCTTTATTCTCAAAGAGAAAGTAAATTTATCTTTTAATTTACAGTATTTATTATAAAATAATTAAGGATAATTTGATAAAAATAATAATTAGTACAAAAGACTATTTTAAAAGAATCTGAAACAAATAAATTTAAAAAAAAGTCTTATATTTAATAAGAGAGTTAAGCTCGGCTATCTATCAACATGATAATGTCAATGTGCATGCTTGCTTATTGTTTAAGTCAATGAATTTGTGTATTGGACACATAGTTTGAACTTAAAAGAGGAAGTAGTTTCGAGAAAGAGGAACAGTGGTGACCGCGGTGCAGGTGAGAACCTCTCCATCTGCTGTAACTGCATATGTTTCTGAGTCCACAGTGATTTGTGGAAGAGCATCATTCAGTTTCATGTCTAGTTTGGTGAGCTTCCTCACATTCTCCACAGCTTCCACCCTCTTGTCAAGTCCGTACGAAGCTTTTACCCCATTGTTCAAAGCTGCCTGCTTGTGACAGAGCAACATGTGATGTGAATATATGTGAACTTTGAATAGAAATAAAACATGCACATGGACAAGAAATTATTAGATATATTTGGATCACCACGTCTCTATGATCCGGTCAAGTTTTAGGTGATACACAATCGAATTTGTCAATATATGAACAAAACTAATAAAATTCGACTATATATCAAGCAGGGATTAATCAAAATCATGGTGATTTTAGACCATAAAAAAATTTCTTCAAGTTGTTTAAGTGTTCGTGAAAGAGAGAAAAAGAGAGAGGGGTTGGATCCATGCCTTGCTCACAAAAGCAATGGAGTGTGCACTGCCAGCCTTGCCAAATGCTCCGAACATAGGCCTCATAATCACCTACAAGATTGTGTTTCCTAGTTTAGTTGAAGCACTTCTATTTAGATTGATAAAATCTACTTTTTATAAGAAACTATTGAAAGTGTAATTTAACAAAATTTGGCACCGGTTGGCAATTGACCATATATCCCAACACATATGAAAACATTACCGGTTCAGGTGTTGGGATGCTAGCATTTGGGTCACCCATGTTAGCCCATGCAACCTCACCACCTTTGATCACCATTTCTGGTTTCGCTCCAAAAAATGACGGCTTCCATAATACAAGATCAGCTAACTTTCCCACCTGCAAAACTAGGTCTATATGAGGGGATTGAGGTGATACTAATATTAGATAGATTAGCATCAATTTGATGTGTAAATTGAGGTTAATAATTATGGGGAAAAAAGAGAGGAGTGTAGTATTTAGATGCACAATAATACACAACTATACATGTGGTTCAATCTGAATTCCAGAAAGTTGAAGTTCACTATGGACCATTTAAACGCCACTTCTTCCACGTGTATACAATTAGCAATACTTATATAAGTTATAATACTAATTTAACTTTGTCCAAATATGGAGACAAGTACATATCGGAAGTGAACAAGTCGATTTCTGAAAATCGAGGCTTCACTTTTGCTAAGGTAGTATATGTAAATCCCTCTCACCTAGTGTATGTTTCTACAGCTTTTTTCGTCCTTTCTTTAATATAGGTAAACGAGTACTGATGGTGTTTTTTCACAGGAAATATGAACCTTCTGTATCTGCTTTTTTCCTTGGAAAATTCATGTTTAAATTGACGAAGAACTAGAAATTCAAACATCATACCTCAACTGAACCAACATATTGCGACAAACCATTCGCTATAGCTGGGTTTATGGTGTACTTTGCAACATAACGTTTGATCCGAAAGTTGTCATTGTCTTCACCAGGCAGCAGTGGTCCTCTTTTTGACTTCATCTTATCGGCAGTTTGCCATGTTCTGCTTATCACCTAACGAAGAAATGATTGAACCATATAATGCTAGGATCACAAAAATAACCTCGATTTTCATGGATATACCAAAAAATAAAAAAATAAAAAGAAAGTGAAGAGACAACTATGAAAATCTAGGGTGTCACATTAACAATAGTAAGAGATAAGTGACATTTTCTGCATGAGACAATAACAGAGAGCTGAAAACAAATTGAGAGAAATTTTAAAGGCACACAATTTCCATGTCAGGATTTAGTTTGGCCATCAAGCACTGTATTTCATTTTTTTTTTAATAATAAATATGAGCACAATTAAGTCTAATAATACAGACTGAGTTAAGGAAGGACCTCTCCAATTCGACCCATAGCCTGTGAATCAGAAGATATGATGCTAATTGCCCCCATATCATGCAAAATATCTTCAGCAGCAATGGTTTCAGCTCTTATTCTTGATTCTGCAAAAGCTACATCTTCTGGAATATTCTTATCAAGATGATGGCAGACCATCTGTACATCATATGAGTGTAAATTAAGATCGAAATAGCACAAGCTGTACATTATTACTTCTGTGATTTGTTTCATACCAACATGTCAAGATGCTCATCTATGGTATTAGACGTGTAAGGGCGTGTG
This sequence comes from Mucuna pruriens, assembly GCA_025330945.1. Classification (NCBI taxonomy): domain Eukaryota; kingdom Viridiplantae; phylum Streptophyta; class Magnoliopsida; order Fabales; family Fabaceae; genus Mucuna; species Mucuna pruriens. Next base: position 1,276,468 of record JAENHJ010000296.1, read on the forward strand.
GGATTTGTTGATGACGGCAGGACATTCTTCTCACCACATACTTTTATGATATCCGGCGCATGGCCACCACCTGCACCTTCGCTGCCCAAGAAAATAATTAGACCAGAAAACAGAACTAAAGAAAGATGTCATACTTCAAAGAAAGAAATGGTGGAGCTCTCAGGGGAAGAGAAAGATCATAGTCTATTTGCATCGATATCTTTCAGATGATAGCATAAATATAATAAAAGTTAAAATTAACTTATACATTTCAATTTTTGGAGAAATTAAATGTAAAGAACTTTTATATAAATTAAATGTTTAAGTTGATTTTAATTTATGAATTTTTTTTTTTTTTTTTTATTTTCTTCTCTTTAAGGACCAAGGAAGAAGAGCTGAGGATTAAAAAAAGACAGAGAGAAGTATGCAAAAGCATAGGCCACGTATAGATGTGAGTATTCTATTATGGGAAAAACGAGGGTTTGACCAATCGCCTATTTTACATTACAGAAAAGACCAGAGTCAATAAAGGATGGAAACCAATATTCTACCAAGTAATTATTTAGCTCCTTTTCTCTTTGATAATACTTCTATATAATGGATATTCCAAATAAAACTAAAATGGATTACAACAGTAACTAACAAATAACAGCCATGCTATGCCAGTGTTTTATAAAATATTTCAAAGTTAACATATACCTGTGGTAAGTATGAATAGTTCTTCCTTTAAATGCAGCAATTGTATGTTCAACAAATCCAGATTCGTTTAAGGTGTCAGTATGTATGTTAACCTGTTATAATACAAGTTCACAATTAAAAAAAATAATTAACAAAAGTAAATAAGTGGATATATTCAAGAAAGTTGTGCCTGGATATCATATTGTTCTGCGATGGTCAAACAACTGTCTATTGCAGCCGGTGTAGTTCCCCAATCCTCATGCAGTTTCAGTCCCATAGCTCCAGCCCCGATTATTTTATGCAGTTCATCAGGTTTGGCACTATTCCCCTGAAGAAATGAATTGAAGATTTAATTGACTTTAAACATACATAGAGGTTTTCTAGAGGTCCAGCACATAACATTAGGCAAAAAAAACTGAAAAAAAACAACTATACAAATAAAATCCCCAGAACAAGCATTATACTTGAACAAAACAAAAGAAAGAAAACAGACTTTTCCAGTGAAACCAAAGTTTAAAGGCATGTCATCTGTTGATTGAAGCATGAGTTTCATCTGATTTGGTGCTGGTGTACAAGTGGTAGCACGTGTTCCATCAGCTGGTCCTGTTCCTCCTCCCACTAATGTTGTGATACCTGTATACAATGCAGAAAAGGACTGAATAAAATCCAATAAGTAGTTTGGATCGAGAAGGATGCTTGGAAAATAAGTAATTTGATAACTGGAATTTTCAATGCATAAAAATATGGCATAAGCACAACCAAATTATCTCAAACAACACCCAAAAATTTCATCTACATACCAGTTATTAATCCAGCACACTAAAGCATGCATTAAATTTTTAAAAAATACATGTAATGCAGAGTCTTAGTAGAAATTGCTTCTAGTTATGAAACTTACCACTTGTTACAGCATCATATACTAATTGAGGGCATATAAAATGCACATGACAATCTATAGCCCCAGCTGTCACAATCAAGCCCTCTCCAGCAATAACTTCAGTATTAGCCTAGATATGGATGATGTATGCATAATCTGTATCAGGATAACGAGGTAGGAATTCAACTCATTGCCTCTGATATCTGGAAGAGTGGAAGGGAACTTACCCCAATTATCATATTATGCAATACATCATTCATAATGTCTGGATTTCCTGCTTTTCCTATTGAGATAATCACTCCATCTTTAATACCGATATCTGCTTTGATGATTCCAGTATAATCAATGATCACAGCATTTGTTATAACAGTATCCAAGGAGTCCTCAGGTGGATGGCCACATGATTGACCCATTCCATCTCTTATGACTTTCCCACCTCCAAAAACACATTCATCACCATAGGCAGCAAAATCTTTTTCAATTTCAGCAAACAAGTCAGTATCACCAAGACGGATTTTGTCACCAGTTGTAGGGCCATACTTGTTAGCATATTCCTCTCGAGAAATTATTGTAGTTAATGAATAGTCTTCTCCAGTAACACCTTCCCTGAGAAGTTCATATTTGAGGTGAGAAATCTTCTCAGGCGTGGAATTGTCACAGATATAAGAGAAGTTATATAACAATCACTTCAATAACAAATCTTAAACCTAGCATTTTCCTCTTCCACGTGTCCAAATCCCATTGTTCTCACAGCTTCCGTGGCTGCTATGCAATTGGAATCATTAACTGGACCATCAGCAGTGTTATTACCCCCTCTGATGACTTTTTTACCTCCAATGCTTACAAGCAAAACGCTTTTACATTCCCCTGGCTGTCAAGATTAAATATTTTTCTATTAATCATTAGTAATCTAATAAATGAATTAGTTCAACTACTGAATATGTTTAGCCTGCCTACATGATATAGATAATGAATAAAAAATAATTATAATGAAAAAATTCAATGAACTGTGCATTATAATTACTATGGTAAATTTGAAAACTGACAAGAACAAAGTAGAATTCTACCTCAAAGCGTATGGCATTCCCAGCAGCTATATTGAGGCGCATGCCATATGCTTTCCTTCGATCAAAGGTTAAGCAAGGATTTACTTCAATAAAATGATAGTGGCTGCCAACCTGAAAAATTCTGTAGTATTATAAAATGATTGCTATAGTTAACTTATTTTTTATCTACGGAAAGGAAACAGCTAGTCGATTAGCTGGAATATTTGAAACACAAAAATTTTTAATGTTAGTATTTGACAAGCTTCAATACTTATGACAATATTAAATTTGACAAAAAAGTTCAAAAGCTTCTATTTCCTGGAAGAAGTATGGCCAATTGCTAGCTCAGAGAGGTCAACAAGATACACATACTCAAATACAAATCTTCAGAAAAACCTTGAAAACCATATAAATCCTCCAATAATTGATCAGAAAACAAATTCACAGAAACCAGTACCTATTGAGTACACTCATTGACATCACTTTGTTATTTCATGTGTGCACAGCTTATCATACTGAATTTAGAAATGATGTCACTCCGTGTAAATAGAGCCTAATCCGAGCATTTTTATATGGAAAAAAAAAAGGATTTATCATTTTAAAGAAAAAGAAAAAAATTAAATATAAATTTGATTTAAAATGCTAAGGTGCTAGGTGCAACACACAAACAAACACCTGAACTGGCCTGTCTCCATTGTTGACAACTCTGAGAATTATTGCATTCCTTCCAGGGTTAAGAACCAGAGTTTCACTTCTAAATATTATTTCACCTGGAATTCTATGATCTTCTTCGTTCTGTGTAAACTTGTCAAGTGAAGGTACTGTAAAGTGTAAACACAGTTTCCACCCATAAGAGATATACAAATGTGTGAGTAGAGGCTTCATTTTGTAGTTTGTGTTTCTGTAAGTCAACTTCAAGAAAAAATTTGAAACTACATCATGGAAGATTGCGAAATTGCACTCTGAACATTATTTTCCTACTGCTAGATATTTTGGATGTACATGACCCAGAAAGGAATATAAATTAATTTATCTATATGTTTTCCCAGAGTCCTACTTGAAAAAAAAGAACACATACACTAACAATGTTTTATTTTCAAGAAAGGATAAATACAAAAGTAGCATACTTATAAATTCATTATCAAATTGAAAACATATCATTATTAGTGCCCTGGGCTTCCATTGCCCCTTTTACAGCCAATGTGACCGTTTAGGTGATTCAAACAATCTCAGTCAACTAAACTAGTTTAGTTAAAACAAAAGGGCAGCTTCATATTAGTTTATAGAATTTTTAGTCTCCCACAACTTCTATACAGGAATAAGAAAACAATAGATTCCTCTTCCTATAAACAAAAGAAATGCTGATTATGAACAGCAACTAAAATTACGTAAAGTTTTTTGTCTATGGGTAAAGGATAAATAAAAGATTTAGTTTGTATTTTGTAAGTCATGTCTTGAAGTCAAACTAATAGCAAAGACACAATAAGCAGAATTTTAGTTACAGAATAGTATTCTCTTAGATGGAAGCACTAAGTAGAAATATATAATTTAGTCCTATTTGGATAATTTTTTTAAATATTTTTAAAAAAAGAAAATAAGTAAAATGAACTAAGCTTCACCCGTAAGTTACACTTCAATATTTATAGAAATTCTCTTATATAATTTTTTTAAAAGTTGATATGTCTAAGTTGATTTTAACTTGTAAAAGAAACTTAATTTAGTTTACTTTCTTACTTTTTTTTCTTAAAAATTTACAAAGTAGAGGCATACCCGGAAGGAAAGAACCAAACAATGCTAGTTCAAGGTTTCCATGGTCGCAAGCGATTGGGTCATGAATGGTGACTAACTTAGTCCCATCACGAAAGGTGGCTTCAACCTGCATTCAGTTTTACTTAAAAAAATTATGGCAATGACATGTGGCAAATTCTTTCTTTCTGAGGATGGGGGAGACAAGAGAGTACTAAGATAATTTACAACAAAAATTTAGCTACATCCTTTTGAAGTTTTAAGAGCCATAAAATATATATAAGAAGAGTTTTTGAAAATATATAATTTTAATCATAATCACAAAAAGAAAGATCTATTTTAAAATTATTCTTGGCACAAAACATTGAAGACCTCCAATATCAACAAATTCACTGAGCTGACTTCATGCAATATGCACAAATCCATTTGGGAGAGTGTCTTGTATAAGATAACAACATTGTCATAATGATTCATGTACCTGAACACTATCCACGAGATGTTGAACAGCTGGAAGAACCTGCTTCCTGTTAAAATATGAAGATAATTTTATATATGTTCTAAACTTAAAAACGGTTCATTCCTCCATTTCTAGAGCAGAATTATACCATCAATTTAAAAGAGAAGAAACTATTATCCAGAAAGTGCAAAACAATTAATCAATTAAAGAGCATAGAGCATCAGAGTCAAATGATGAAAAGTAACACAATACCTTCCCAGAAGTTTTCTCCCAATGCACATTAGCTCTGCAACAGTCTTCTCACCGTCACGAACAAATTCCATAATCTATGCAACAGATAAAATTAACATTGACATTGTCTTCTGTATTAACATAACAACAAATTCCATAACGTACATACAAATTAAATTAATTCCCAAATGATTAAAACTTGTCTTCTGTATTAAATTGACATTGGACCCTTTGGTGGTTCAGGGAGATCCTCTAGCGCCCAGGGTCTAGTTGAATAGCTGCGACCAAGTAAAACTATTTGTCTGTGCAATAATCTTCTGGACAGACATTTTCTAGCAACCCCAACATGTCATTGGTGCCTTGCAGCACGGTAGAATTGGAGTGTTTCCTCGTTCTACCACATTTTTTATAACAAAAAAAGTACGTGGAAAAAAGAAGAAAAAGAAAATTCAAAGGTTTGGAAATCTACACCAAAGAGTAACAGAAACAAACCTGTGTTGCTATGAGAGCCACAGTTTCAACATAATTGAGTCTTAAACCACGAGCAAGGCGTTTCTGAGCAAGGTAGCCAGCATTATGCAGGTCTAGTTTCTCGATCTCCCTGGGACTCAGTTTCATTTTTCAGCTTAAGTAATGAAAACAAGAAAAGAGAAAAATTCAGCAAAAATTGCAATACATAAATATCATCATAAACTTGAAGAAGAAACATGATTAAGGAAAAGAGCAGTACAAGATTTATGGTGCTTAGTCTTACAGCAGAGAATTCAGAATGAAAGCCTAAGCTTAGGACTTCGAATCCAAGTTTAACTAATTGTCAATTGGTTATCACAATATAGTATAATTAATAATTTTTTCTCCCTTCTGTTGTGGAAGGAGGATAATATATTACGAGAAAGGATAATATATTTTTTCTTTCAATAAATAGAAAGGTTATCAGCATATTCTTGTACACTTTTATTTTATTTTTAATGACAAAATTTAAATGCAGATTATGAATATTGTTGGGATATTTTTTCAATTAGAATTAGAGTTATACTTTAATAACATACTTTAATATTTAATGAAAATTTTTATTATGGGTATTATTAAAGTAAAATTTCAATTTCTATTAGGAAATAATATTTGATGATAATTATGATATTAATAAAAAAATTTATTATGGGTATTATCAAAGTAAAATTACAATTTTAATTAGAAAACAATATTAATAATAATAATATATATCAGTTTTATAATTTTTATTAATTAAAATTTATATTTTATATATATTTATTTAAGGTCACTGTGATGTTGGTACATCATATGATTAATATCTATTGAAAATTTTAAATAATTATTTTTAGTAAAAAAAATTCTTTTAATTATATTTTTTTTGTATAATACTCGAACTTAAAAATTTATTTAAAAAATATAAACTTAATTATCATTTCGAATTTTAATTATTATTTAACAAATTTTTTATAATTTTTAATAAACTTTATCTAGTGAGGGTATATCCGCTCTCAGTGGAGTATTTGGCATGTTTTTTTGAAAGCTGTCATGTGACCTTGACAATAAAGTAATATTTAGAACACAAAAGACAAATTTTCGTACAAGATGGCAACTGTTTTATAATATTTTAACCATTAAAAATAGGAGCAAGTCAGTCGACAACTGACTCGCGGAGCAGTAAACTAGCAATTTTAATTGGTGGTTACACAGAGGAAGGCATCCTGATTAAAAATTATCTTTATAATATAAAATTTAGTATAAAAAATTATAAAATAAGTATTATTTTTTACAACATAAAATTTTTGGATCATCAATTATTATATACATGGATGGATTTGGTTAACGAATATTTTAAGAGTATTAATTAGAAAATAATAAAAAAAATATAATCTTATTTTATTTTTCATTTAAGATAATGCATACATATTAAAAAATAATTTTATTTGCCTAAAGTATCTTTCCATGAATGACTAATTAAATTATACACAGTTGTAAAATATGTTAAAAATTAAACAGGTAATTAAAGGGACGAAACTGTAAAAATATTTATTCACAAATTTATTAGTTCAAGTGGAGTTAAATTGTAATTGAATTGGTAGTAGTTAAATTTATAAAATTATAAAAATTCACGATCTAAAAAAATTATAAAATATGTATTTTATAAGATAAAAATTAATAATAATTGAAAAGATAATTTATATTTATGTAAAATTTTTAAATATGTATTTTATTTTTATTTATCTTAAAAATATTTTAAATTAAATTTAAAAATAAAATAAAATATTAAAAATATAACTTTTTAAATACCGGTCCAAATAACGGTGCATAAATGACAATAGATTTAACCACTTCCACATGGTTATACCGCTCAACTATTAGCTTGAGTTATATATAATAGGTTAAATTAATCTTTAAGTTCTTAAATTAATTGGAAATTTTTAATCAGGTTATTAAACTAAAAAATGTAATTAAATCTTAATCTTGTAAAATTTTCTTAATTGGGTTCCTTAATTAGTTTCTTGGAAACTTAAAATTATATATAAAAAAATAACAAATTTTGACCATTTTTAAAACTCTAAAAACCAAATATAAAAATTTAACAAAATATAAAATTTAATTACATTTTTAATTTAAAAACCTAATTAAAATTTCTCAAATAGGTTAAGAATTTACAAATTAATTTAACTTATATAATAAGAGTAAGGAATATTTTTTTATGGTTGTAAATATGGTTAAATTTAGTTTTAATCATCCAAATTTTTTGTACTGATTTTAATTTTTTTGAAAAATTATTTATCATTAGTCATTAATAACATAACCATGACATACGTCTAGTCAAAAGTCAAAAGTAACAGAGGTAAAAAACTGAAATTGATTTGTATAGCAAGAATACAAGTACTTGTACAACGTTCTCTATGTTTTTCTTCGACCAGAAATGGCTTCTCTAGTTACTAATCTAATCCCCCTTACCCACAAGTGAGCCATTTGAACCCCACCTTCACACACAAAATGCACCTGCTTATTTTTTGCAGTGACAACATGGAACATTCCTGGCTCATCAACATCAAACTTCCTCCTGCGATTCCATCGAAATTTCTCACTAGGTCCAACCTCAGCCTCTTTACAAATCACGTTTCTCTTACTTGATTTTCCCCAACGTAAGATTCCAGCAGCTCCCACCATCACTAGTAACTTACCATGAGGTGACCCTTTACCACACTTTGTATGCTTCTTCACACGTGCCCCACACAAGACTAGTCTTCGAGCCATCTCGTCCATTATCACGCGCTCAGCATCATTTCCTGCACCATTTTCTCTTGCAAGTGAAAGTGCCGTCTCGTGTCTCTCATTTTGAACATCATATTCGGCTCCACATGAGATCAAAAGCTCACACATTTCACCGCGGCATCCTCTTGCTGCTAACATCAAAGGGGTGTATCCTTGACCGTCAAAAACATTGACATCGTACCCTTCTTTTAGTAGTTTGTGAACAACATTCATGTCCCCATAGCGAGCTGCATGGTGGAGAGGATTCACTTCAATTGAATCAGTGCCTCTCTTTCTAAGTGCATATTCAAGCACCACCTTGTGAAACAGTTCACCGTTTTGGCTCACGTCTATGAGGTTAAGGGCTGTTAAACCATACTTGTTCTTAAGCTTAGTCATATCAGCCCCAGCATAAAGAAGCAACTTGAAAGCCTCCACGTAGCCCCCTACAGCAGCTACCATAGCAGCTGAAAATCCATTGGCATTTTGCTCATCTAGATCGATGTTCCTATTTTCAACCAGTTTCTTCAAACCCTCTATATCATTTGCACGAGTTACAAATAACAAAGCAGAGAATCTAGAAGGGTTGCTTGATTTAACAACCTTCCCGGCTCTGATTGCATCCAAAATTGCTTTCTTGAAGACTTGAGTCCATTGAATACAATTTGCAATTGATGTTGCACAGTGACCAGATGAATTTACGATCCCCAAATCAGCACCTGCTGATGCTAGGACTGCAAAGCACTTCTCATGTTTATGCCTAACGCAGATCATCAATGCAGTATCTCCAGACTTTGTTTGGGAGTTCAAGTTACAACCACCGTTAATTAGGCACTGAAGAATGTTACACGATCCAAGCCGTGCAGCCATGTGAATAGGGTGCTCATTGGTTTCTTCTGTGGTTTGCACTACCACATGTGCATCAGCACCGCGGTTTAGAAGTGTATTTACTGCCTTTTCATTGTTGCAAATGATAGCATGGTGCAAGAGACTCCTCCCAAAGTGCAAGCTATTAGGTGAGAGATGGCAGAGAAGCATATGCAATATAGCACCAGTGGATTCAAAATACTCCACAGCACACCATGTGATTGGATATGCCTCGGCTAGTCCAACACCCACACGAAATTCTTCTCCTGTATCTGTGTCCCACGACCATGCCCCCAGCTTGACCTTCATATCAAGCCTTACACCAACCTGTTTCCAAAATCAGAAAATGATTATAATTAATTGAACCAATTACAGAAGCATCATATTATCCCATATGGTGCCAATAAAAGATGATGCTTAATTATGCCATTTTTATTTTCATACGAGAGCAATTCAGTAATTTTAAGTAATGAATACATTTTGATCATGAAGTGTCCCTGATTCCATGTTCAAGGTTAACAGACATGAAACATCTCACATTGTAATGACACCCCGAAAAGTTAAAAAAACAACAAAAGGACTTGCTGCACCGAATAAACCAACACCATTATTACTTTAAGAACCTAGACATGTTTATCCCATGTGAAGCTTACTTATGAAAGTCAGAGAAGCCCACCTGCAACAGTAATCTAACAACATTAATCTGCCTGCTGACCACAGCTGCGAATAATGCATTGCAATCAACATTAGCGTGAAGAAATGGCTTTGAAGATTGAAGCAAAATCCTGTCAATTGCATTGACATCCACTCCATGCTGCCAACATATGGAACAGTGTCAATTAATAATCAAATATATTTTTGGACAAAACTTGGCATACCGTTGGTGTTGGATTATTTTTTATATATTGAACAATTATAATGAATGTTATTAATTTTTTTTTAAATTCAGATTAATTAGATGTTAAAATACTAGAATATATATTACGTGTACACTAATAAATGATTGACCACAACATAAGAATTAATTTTTTTATATAAGTTAATTTTAATAATTGGTGCCCATCAAAATTATAATTTTACTCCGATAATTAGCATAATAATTTAATATATACTTTTATTACGCATATTATCATGATAAAATTATATTTCTAATAGGAAAAAAAACACCAACAATACTTTAAAAATGATAGCTAAGTTTTCTCCTATAATATTTTGCATTTCTTTTTTGTATACTTGAGGAGCTACATTTACCACATTCACAAATTTAAAGAAAATAGAATCCATATAAAACATAATGGGGCTACCTTGATGAGTACATCAACAACCTCAACGAAGCCTCTGCAACAGGCAGAGACAAGGGCATGAACTGCAACCTGTGGACGGATCATGTTGGACTGCATGAGTAGTTCAGCAAATCTGGCCCTCCCAAAGTAGCTTGCTTCTAGTAAAGCCTCCTCGCATGCAAGTTGTGACGCCCCAGCATTGATAAGGATCTCCAATATTTTTAAATGCCCTTCTCTCACTGACGCTGTTGTGGCATAACCCCGGAACAATCTCATATTTACGTTAGCTCCAACATTCTATCACATGAAAACGGCAAAACTTAGTTAATAATGAATGACGTGACAAAATTGAAAGCGTGTCTCTCCTTGCTTCATCTACACAAAGACACACAACAAGAATTAAAATTAAATTAAAAATGCATGTCTAGAAAGTATAACAAGTAGTTTTTAAGTATATGAAACAATCATAAAAACAAAATAAGTAACTAAACCTATTATGAGTTAACTTGATTGAGGTATTTGCGTCTAAGTATTTTAGAAGGAGAATCAACACTCGAGATGAACCATCTCTCTCAGCACACCATTCTATCCCGTACAATATTGATAAGATCTAATTTAAGGGGACAAGAAAAGACTTCAAATTACATCATGATTAACCAAGAAGATGTCATGGACTAACTAAAACACTGTAAAATAAAATTTCTTAACACATGACACCACAACTAATACTTTGTGTATACAGATATTTCAGAGTTAAAAAGCAATATTTATGGAAATAAATAAAAATTATTGTTCCTATATCGTCCGTTGGAGTAATTTCAGACAAGATGTATGATATATATTGACGAATATCTCATAACAATATTAAATGTGTTTTGGGCTCAACAAAATTTAAATGGAGTTTAGCGTTAGATAGCAAGATCAAATTTAAGAGCTGACCAATTTCCCGAAAAAACATGGATGAAAGATACTCCTAACATAGATGAAAAATATGAAATCCAACCGAACCCACAACTTGGAGGTGTAAGCTAATAACGTATTTGGTTCTACGTTTCGGAAATGATTTTTCTTGTTTCGAATATCATTTTCAGAAGACTTCAAACGTTATTCTTACATTTTCAAACGACTTTTCAAACACGTTAGAAATCAAATTATACACATCACATATCAGCTTAACATACTTAATTTATGACATTTTGTGAAAAAAGTTAAATTTTATCAAGCCAATCATTACTTCATGTGTTAATTAGACGTTAGACATCGTTAATATACGCAAATGACTCCTTCAACTTTAAAATTTTGTAAAAACTGAAAAGTATCTTCCGTAATTAAGTCCCTACGGAATTGTCACATGACTTTGATGTAACTTATATATATATATATATGAACACTTTCATGTTACAAACATTTATTTAATACTTTTTTATTTCACTCTAGGTTCTTCTTTTATCTAATCATATCACTTAATTAGGAAATGACGGGAAATTAAAAAAAAGTAAACATACGTTTTAACTTTCAACTGCTGAAAAACTAACATAATTAGGTGTAAATTATATTTTGCGTGTCATTGACTCATTGGGAGTGACATGACAACACGATCGAATATTTAACCGTTCTCTTTATCAGAGGGTTTCTTCTTCTTCTTTTTCATAAAGCATGAAATTAATTGGTTACTTATTTTCAGGCACTGAAATCAAATTTGCACCGAAACCAAATTGCTTAGCACAAGCTGCAATTCACCTAAAAAAAGATCATAAACTATAATTTCATTTAGTTCATCAATTTCACAAATTCTGTGATTCGAATTGGTTTTCGAAAATTGTTTAATCAATAAAACGGAAGCAAAACAAACCACTCGAACCAACAAATAGAAGTTCCGAATTTAAATATCTAGTTAGAGATTCAAATTCTGAGCGATGCATGTAAAGAAAACTTTATTGAAACGAAGAATTCACTTACGAGTAGCGACAAATTTTCGAAAGAGATTCTCGTAACTGATCATGGATGTACTCCTTTATAATTGTATGCCTCAAGAAACAAAACATAATGCAAAAGCAGGCAGCGCAGTAACAAGCAAAAACAGAACCACGATTGGAATCGCGTTTCAGAAAATCACAACGAAACGAGCGTCACAGTCAGAGCTTCTTCGTTATGAATGTTGAAGGACATTTTAAGAAACAGATAATTCATAAGAAACGACGTTGAGAAGCGTTACCAGAAGCTTCCGGAGGAGCGTCAAATTCCCCGAATGCGCAGCCAGGAAGAGAGAAGTGAGGTCGGTCTTAAACTCCTCGTACACCGAGTTCACTCGGTGAGGCGACTCGTCGTGCAGCACGATCTCCGTCGTTTTGGACTTGAACGACACCGTTCCGACGAAGTTAACGTCCACCGAGGGATTCGCGATACACTCAAACGCAGTGTCCGTATCACCGTAATGAGCAGCGTCTAGGAGACGCTGCGAAACCTCTGTTTCGTAATCTAGGGGAAAAACCTGCTTCCGAAGCCCCGTACCAGAATTCGCCAGCACCATCATTTTGTTTTTTTCGCAGCAACCTCAGAACCTACGAATTTTCGTGTTTCTTTTTGTGAATGAAACTGGTGACCGGGTACAGAGGATGGGGGAGTGCATGTTGTTTTATACATGTGTGTGGAAACGTTTCGTTTTAAGAAGTTTTGTTTTCTGTAACCAAATAAATAGATTTTAATTAAATAAATTGTAGTTTGGGTTTTGGCTAGGTGTGGTTGAAATTTTTTGACCTGGCTTGAGGAAGATTATTTGGTAATTGGTGGTTGGACCTACAAAATTTTCCCAATTCTGATTTCTGATTATGGTATACCGGTTTTACCATGCTCCCAATCACAAGCCATTTCATTACTAAATGATTATTTACTAAAATTATTTATTTATAATTAATAAGGTTTTTATTTAAGAGTGCAAATGCATGTATTAGCTCCTTTTCTCTACATAAGACTCATTTGATTTTTTTTTCTTTTTTTAAAATCCCTTTAAATGATCTTTTGTATTTTTTAACCAAAAGATTCTTAATCATTTTATAATTTTTGTAGTCACTTAATGATAAATGTTATAAATTAATAAGATAAGCTTATTCTTTCTTTTACAAAGATTGAAAAAGACTAATACATTAATTAATTAAGTAAAAAATAATTAAATAGAAAGAATAAAATAATAAATTTCAATTATTTTTAGAATAATTTTAAAAAAATAATATAAGTTGTTAACAAATCTTAATTTTTGTAAATTAATTAAATTAAAATAATCTTGTACAGAAGATGATGGTAATAAATTATTTGTCATTTTTTCTAATTAGATATTAGATTGTTTTCAAAATTTTAAAGTTATATACTATATTTTTAATCAATGTTCCTTTTTATTAATTTTTCATAGTATTATAGTAACTTTCATATTTTATTAGTTTGTCAAATATACACATCATAGAAGATCACATTTTATTTAATTAAAATAAGAGCAATGAGTTTTTTTTGGGTAGTCGGAAAGTACAAAAGAAAAAATTATAAAAATTATATTTTAAAAAACAAAATTGTTAACGAATCAATAAGTTTTTTAATTTCGATAAAGAAATATCATAGATTTTGAAATATTCTTAAGATTAAACTCTCATCTTTATAAAGACATCGACACAATAGTATCAAAATTATTATTCACGTGATTGTAGATCTAGATATAGACATTTAAAAAAAATGTGAATATGCATATGAATTAACAAAATCCAAACCAGGATCATTCCTGATACTCAATAAGGTGGGATTGTGTGCTTTAAATTTTTATTTAAATGGTTTATTAAATTGCACAATATGTTACTCATTAATAAAAAATAATAATAAATAGTAAAAGTTTAAGGAATGTATTAAATAATAAATGTTTCCCTGTTCAAATTATGAAGGATTTGTTTTTAAAAAGTTATCATTTAAAAAAATATTAATTATTTCCTTTTTCAAAAATCATCTTTATTTGTTTAGTATCTCACTTAAAAATTTAATTAATTCACAAATATGTTCTACTCTCTCCATTCCCTTTTATTTCTAATTTAAATTTGTGACATATAAATTACAAAATAGCTAATATTTTCATTTTCATAAAAACTATTAACTAATTATTTCATCACCTATTTCTCGTAGTGATTAATTTAACTTAAAGCACATATTAATTAATCGTCAAGGGTAGAATTGAAAAAAAAAATATTAGTATTGTAAAACAATAATCAAAATAAAACAAAAATTACTAAAGAATCAATAAAAGAATGGCGACAATAATTCTTTACTAAGAATTTTAAGTTAAGGAATATTATTTTATTATATTAATTAATAGACAAATATATTTAGTGTAAATTTTCTTAAGACATGTATTGTATAAAATGATAGATAATTTAAATTAAAAATAATTCATATTCAATAGTTAGATAGAAAGATATTATAAATTTAATTTTTAGGTACCGTAAATATAAATTTGTCTACAATGTAAATTAGTCCATATATATATATATAATAATTAGTGGATGGTGTAACTTTTATTTCTTTTATATTACAAGTAACTTGGGAAATATTAAAATGGGAAAAGAACAAAAGAAAAAGAAGAGAGATGGAACAAAGAAAGATGGATGTGACCACTGTAGATATTTCCAATGCAAGCACTTTTCGCATACTCAAATATACGTTTACTATCACTCTAACCGGATTTGGCCTGCACGCAGATAAGGAAATGAAAATTAAGCTTTGAAGGAAATGAAAATTAAGCTTTGACAATGTCTTTTTTATCTTTTTAGTACATTGAGTCTGAAAATTGTTCCAGATGGCTAACAAAATTTAGCTGGTAACTCTTCATCCAAGTTGTATGGTTGATTATTTTTTAGCTATTTTGTAATATTTTTAAGAGAACAGTGACCGCTTAATTATTAAAGGAACATACACAGTTAGGCTATTTGTCCTTTTTTCCTTAAAAGTTATTTTATAGTTAAAATTTTAAATAAGAAACTTATAATTAAAATAGTGGTTGTTTAACAATTTTAGTTTAAAAATTGAATTTTTTTTATTCTTTGTCATACATTGATTAATTCAAGATGAGAAAAAAAAGGTTTAAATGTGAATTTTATTTAAGCTATTTTAGTTAAATTTTTTAAAGCTACTTTTTCTATTTTTATTTTATAAAAAAATGTCCTTAATTCTTAAGAAATTTTTTTCCTATGCTTCTTTATCTAGCCTCTCTTATTAATAAAAAAGAATATTTAAAGTCAAACCAACACTATCTTAGCATGACACAAATTTTATTGTAGTTATTTTAATTAAGTAAAAAATTACTCTCGCCCTTCTTTAATTTATTTGTCATTTAAGATTGTGGTACGAAAATTAAGAAACATAATTAAAGTCCCAATTTTTATGAAAAATAATTAATAATATTGTTATATAGTACGAAAATAGATGGGACGAATACCATTCGAAAATGTATGTTAAAATTTTATTGGTTGAATTTAAATTAGAAATTTATAAATAAAGACCTTGACAGAAATTAAAGGCGGGGTTGTATAATTTTTTGTGCTAATTACGGATTTGCACGGATTAGCATTTTTATTTATTTATTTATTTGTAATCTATTATAGTAATTAAAATTTTCAAAAGTATATATTAATTAATTGTTTAGGATGAAATTAAAAAATAATTATTCATTGATACCGTAAAATTATAATTAAAATGAAAAATACTAAAATGTGAATAGAAAATGGAAGGATTACATAAAATATAAGGAAGAATGTATCTCAAGTCAGAAATCTCCTTTTCATGAGCGCCTTTATTCGTTTTTTACTTTGTAAAGATTCATCTCGAACCTATTACTCTCCTTACTTACACCAACTAACAAACTTTCCAATTCTGTAATTCCCTAACAATCCACCTAGTTCCTTATACAAATTGAACATAGATGAGGCTTAGGCCTCTTATAGTCACAAAAAAAAAAAATTGAAGATAGATCCTCCAACATTAGACTAGGGGAATAGTCCACACTTTGGGATAGTAATACAACAATAGTAGAATACTAATGAATAATTAGAGCCATCAAAATGGATAAAAATTAACAGTTTACTTTTACTCAACTTACTTCTTAACCTACTAAATTTTATTATCCAATTCACATATTTATTTATTTTTAGGGGTTGGGACTTTGGAGGGGCCACCCTACCCTGAATAACAGCCAGTTTGTTTGAACACTGGTCCATTACGTGAATTCCTCAATAAAACCACAAATGATGCAGAAGTAACATTTTGTTGTTTCTAATAAACGTGGGAAAAGAGAGTGCAAATATGTGTTGCTCGTTTGCTTTCAAACACGCACAAGCTATATAGATCACATGCACCACACCACTACTTGAGTACAGGCACGTTTGAATTTTTGTTCTTTTCTGATGAATGTGAATCCTTTGTGATTGTGAGAATAAGATTAACTTTCATGCACAGAAATTAAGAAATGTCGTATTTAATCACACTATATGTGGTTCATTGATGAGTAAAGTAAATCAATAATGCGTGAACCATATTGGTTTTACAAATCCCAAAAATAGTATCTATACTATTATATAAAAGAGAATATATATATTTTTTATAACTTCTTTTGATCCATACAATTGTATCTTTCAATTATTTTTAAAATTATCCATTAAAACTATCTAGGACTTTCTTATATCTTTTCTATTTTTTATTTAACCTCTACTTTCTTTTCTTATTTTATTTTATAAAAGTTACGAAGTGCTTCTATTTCTCTTGGTTAATATAAGGATATTTGTTTATACGTAAAACATAGTATATATCATCATGCAACTTTAATTATTAAATACTAAATACATTTCCAAGAAAAAATAGAAAAAAGAAAACTTATATATATATATATATATTTTATTTTATTCTCTATCTAATTTGCTTGTCAAATTAGTATTTTAACTATACATAATTTTCATTATGGTTATTTTTCTTAATTTTATTAGCATGTAACACATAAAAACATAAGTCTTCAATATACTTTCAAATCCTATAAGTAATTTTTTTATTGTACTCATTATTTAAATTCTTTTTGTCCTTGAAAATTTTATACTTTTAAGGAATTAAAGACACTTTTTGAAATAATTATAAGAATTAAACATGAAAATATCTAAATAAGGACTATAATAAAAGATTATATTTTCAGGAATCACACACATGTTTAAACCAAAAAAAATAACTTACTTATTATCTTTCTTTAAAACCACTAACATATAGACATGTATAATTTATTTATTCTTTTAAAGAAAAATTTAAATTATATGTCTTGAAATAACGTGTATATGACATGTATGACTTGTTGCAAGCTTAATTACCACTCTCTCTCTTTTTTATCATAGATTTAGTCAATAGTTTGTTGCAAATTGTATTTAAGATGTATGACTTACTAATTACTTTTTAAAGATGTAATGTAATAATTTAATAATTATGGTATTAATAATTTTAAAATTTAATTATATGTGACGTATAAATCGTAAATTTCATATAACATTATGTACTTATTTAAAAATAATAATTAAAATACAAAGGTCTTGGTTAATTAAGTTAATTGAGATAAAAAAAAATTACGATATCAAAGACCTAATTCGGAAAAAAAAGTAGGGGGGACATATTAAATAAAGGAAATTAGTTTATTATTTTATGTGTTAAAATATATTTTTGTATTTTTAATTTGACTGCATAAAAATATTTCAAATTTAATTTTTAGATATATACAATTACTTTTAATTCTATCTAGTTCAATCATACATTAAGTCATGTTTGATTATCATGTTTATTGTTTAATTAAATTTGCAATTTTAATGAAGTCATGGTCTTGTAACAAGCAACAATAAATTATGAGATTGAATTTAAAATTAATTATAGTGTAGAAATTATGAGGTTCAATTTGAATTTGAAATCATGGAAAAAAATATTTACTGTTTTTATTAAATAATTTTAATTATTTAAAACTTACTGAATGATTCTAAGTTTTATGATCTTAATACGTACATATGTTATTTAATCATTTTTCTTGTACCATTATCCCTTAAATAACAACTTTAAAAAGTTCTTAAATTTTGCTTTCATTTTCAATTTCACTATTTTCATTTTCTTTTTAAAAGGTCATTTCCATTTCTATCGAACTATAATACATTGTCAACGGTAAGTTAGATTTTTGTTTTATTTATATTGATTTAGATCGCATGTATGGATTTAATAATAAATATTTAAATTTTAATATTTGAAATGTTGGATAAAAATATTAATTTATTTTAAAATAAATTTATCTTAATTTAATAATGTATTTATAAAAAATAAAAGTGAGCTAGTCATCCATATGCCAACTATTTAACAGTAAATGGTTTTTTTTATAAATTTAAAGCCTGTGGATTGACCCTGGCATACGAAACTTTGTGGATTTTTTGGCCCGTGAACTTTTCTTTGTGTGAATTTTATTGACCTTGGCTCACTTGGGCCGAAGTTAATTGAGGTGGGATAAGCTATTTTCATAGCTCTACGAATAATACAAAAAACTCTTAAAAATGTTTGTGGGATTTATTTAAAAATGAAAAAAAGGAGTTGGTCTTATTAGCCATCAATATGGTCTCATATATCTCACATGGTTGTTTTCCTATCATGTATAGTTATTATTAGAATTGCTATTGGAATTGCTAATAGAAGTCAGAAGAACAACTTTGGTTAGAGATGCTTCAAGATAAATGTTTATCTTTTTACAATTAAAGTGAGTTAACTTGTCTCTTTTGAATTTGAGGGAGTATTTTAAATGTGTATATATAAAATAAAAAGTAAATAAAAGATAAAGATATTTATATTCTATGTCAATTGTTCCATGTTCAAATGGTCATGAAATTGACGACTTAAATAGATGTTATGGTCATAATGCTATAATTTCACTAATTTATTTTTAATTAAAGAATAAAGATAATACTAATTAGTACCTTTATGGAAAAGAAAAATGATTTTTTATGAGAAAGTATTACGTGCACATCTCACCTTAATCTTTAATGTTACTATATACGGTGATTCTTAATAAATAAAAGTAATATCATTGTATGGTAATTTTTAATAAAATATTTTATTTATTGACATCTTAATCAACATGCGCTTAGAATCACGTGCAAATTTTCTTTGAGAACATAAGTGGAAGCACCGTTCCGGTTTCCAAATAACCAAATTGTTTGTTGGAAGAGTGCTAGCAAAAAAATTCTCTTACATTCCGTTTAATTAAATTTTTTTTTAGTTAAAATTTATTAAAAATTTCAAGTGATATTCATTATATTAAAAATGAAACTGACAATTTTTTTAATTTTTAATAAATTTTAGCTAATAATAAAAAAAAATATGTTAAAAAGAAGTGTAGTATTTCTCTTGTTGATATATAATTTTTTTAAAAAAAGTTATGTCAACAAGAAAAATATAATTATGGTAAAGCTATAACTACAATCTATAATTTATAAGCTATAACTAGTTATAAAAAAAAAGTGTAATATTTCTCTAGTTGACATACTCTAATTTATAACTACAAAGTAAATAATATATTTTTTAAGAAAAAAGAGCAGGTATCAAGTTTTTATTATCAAAGAGCATGTTAATAGAAACACTAACATCGTTGGGAGAAATTACTAAATAGTCATAGACCACGCATATTTATAATTCTGACTAATTTTATGTAACATATAATTTAATTTGTTAGTTTATAAAAGAAAAATTAATAACAATCAACTACACACTATCATGTAGAGAGTAGAGATTATAGTTCTAGACTATGAAATAATTTCTAAGTCATTACTCATTGGCCATCAATTAGCTTTCACATCATATTTTTGTTGGAACTTCTAAGTGTTACAATTATTTAGGAACAAGTCATGGAAATGGGTCTCGTGCAATTTTGTCTTTTTAGGAAACAAGGAAGTGGTTCATTGTGAAAACCAACCATTATTTAAATCAATCCTCTGCATGTTTTTACCCATGGTAGTTGAGCTCTATTCTAGTAAAGTTTCATAAATACCACATGCTCTTAGTTTTGGGTCAAAAAGCTTTCAGAAACATGTACCATTAAGATTGAGTAAAGGTTGGAAAGCTGAAATCATTTGGACCAAAGTACATACAAAGTAGAAATGACCGGAGATAAGTGTTCGATCATATCACGTTTTTGCTCACGTCGATATGAATATGTATAATTTATATTTATTTATTGGGATATTTAGATTAATTCTAAGTTTCTACAAATTTGGCTTCACTGCTACATTGACACGGTCAGAATCATATGCACATTCTCAAGCTCTACAGTTATTGCAAAGAGCAACAACATATTAAAGCTAAGAGTTCATATAACCAGTGGAACTCTTCAATAATGCATCATAGTGACCATAACCATGATAGATGACTCGAATAGGGTTATCCTTGCCATACTCTTGACCGTATTCAGCTATAACTTTAAGGTTACTCGAATTCTTATCCTGCATGAGCACCGTTATAGGCATCCTAGAACCAGAACACATTGTCATTAGAAATATCATTGAATATTTTTGTTACACCATATAGATTATGCATGGAATCATTATATTATAATTTGGAACGATTTGATATTTATGCCACTTAAAAGAAATTAGTTAATACTCAAGTGTGTAATATGCATGAAAGTTTTGCCAATGAAAAATACTTAACTGTAAAACATGTGAGGACATGAGAAGTTCAGGTTCTCCTCCCCATATGTGAGGCTTTCTCATCTGTACTGTATAGGTGTCAAAGTCACCTTCTAGAAACCTGTGCGTTATGAATTAATTAAACACAAATGTTAATTTCAACTTTAAAATGCACTACAAATATGAAGGCCTATTCCTTCCAATTTATATGACTTTAAGATCATATAAATATGTAATCAAACTACCTCCCTTTTAGATAAACTTACCACTCAGTGTCTGCCCTCCTCTTGATGAATTCATCCACAACCTGCAAAATAAGATTTAATGTTTTCCCATTATTCGGGTCAGAATGGATCAAAATGAAATAATCAATTTATAAAAAGGATCTTTATTGGTCACATAATTTGAGCTGGAAATTAAGCATGGTCTATTTGCACAAATGTTGATGATGGTCCACGAAAGAAATTAACATGAGTAAAAGTGTACCCACTAATAGTGTGTATAAATATTATCATCTAATCACACATTATAATAAAACTTTTTATACTGGTGGACTAGAAGTTATGAGTTAGTTGGGGGAGAAAATAGTACTTTGGCTCTGAGTTCATCTGCGAGTTCTTTTTGCCTACTAAGACTTGGAGATGACTCCCCTGTTCTGAGGCATGCACCATACACCACTGATCTAAACAAACATCTACCATCTCCAGGAATGCCTGGAATAAAGAAACAGTTCAAAATAACGCAGAATGAGAAAATTTAGCTACAAGGAATCATAACAATTCTAATTTAAACATCACTTTTTGTTAAACAAATGATACTTTGTGAGAAAACTAATTCAGAAGAAGTCTTTCAAGCAGAATAATATATTATTGATAAAATGAAATTAGCAAAACATACGAATTATTGGAAGGTTGTTACCGAGCGATTTTTCTGGCTGTGGCATCACTTGAACCGCGAAACTAAAGCCAAATCAGGTAGTGCATAAATTAAGGGGAAAAAATAACCTGTATATTGTTCTTGTCTTTTGAGCTTGGAGCTTGGACTTGTTAGGCATTTCCTCCAAACTTTTCCAATCCTTTTCATCCGTTCTTTTGGTTGAGTTGTGGCATAAAATTCAGCTCTAGACAACCGAATCTGATGCTTTTTTTTTCTACTTTTTCTTTTGACCCTTTCATTCTGCCAATTAATAAATTGTTTCATAAATCAATGGAACAGATGTAGTGTTTCTCTTTGTGGCTACTGGCTGTAAAGTATTAACGTTAGAGTTATTCGTTATGGCCAGTGTTTAGTTATACGTTAGAATCGTCCAAAATCACATAAGAATATCAACTAAGGTGAATTTAGGTAAATGTTCATATGTTAGGTGAGGAATTGATTCTCAATTTTAAGTTGAAACAATAACTTTTATGTTGGATAAAAAAAATTAATTTTTTATTATTAACTTATTTTTAAAATAAAAACATCCATGTAAATTAATTCACTTCAAAAATCAATTTTAACCAAAATTAATTTTACTCAAAATCTAAGTTTAAACAGTTGCTTATTAGATAAATGCAATTTGTGAGTTAAGTCCTGTTGAGCTTCTTCAGAATCAAGCAGTGATTTCAAAATTGGTGAGTGGCTCTCGCTAAAGATTGTCGAAGACAAACTTTGGAACATGGGATATTGTATCTGTCGCTTTTGCTCATTGAAAAACACGTCATGATAAAATTACCTACCAAATTGGTTGGCCCCGACAAGTGTTTGCGGACAAAGCTCTTCAACAGTGTGAATATTGGAATGCAATTATTCTCTCCTGATAAGGAATTGGTTCTTTGGCTTCACTTTTGTTCCTTGTGTGAAGTTATTGTATTTTGTTCTTTTAACATTTTGAAATTTTAACACCCTTTTTCTTACACTTGTGATATCCGGGCAATCTGTAACTTATTGGAGGAGTATGTTAACAGTAAAATGTTGCATTAATTAGCATCACAAATATGCCATGCAGTATTTTCTTTTTCCATGTAAACTTTCCGAAACAGTGGTGAATTTTAGCTTATGTTTTAAAGTTGATGTCCCTGTCCAGCATTATTATTGGTCGAGAATTGATCTTTAAAATACAAAAAATAAATAAAAAGATACCTTGCGGCTGGTGCACTACTAAACATGCAACAGAATCTGGTCTACTAACACGTTTGGTTGCATGTTATCAATATAGTATCATGTTTAACCAGAAACTAACAGTTATCACTTTTACGTTTTTGAACCAAATTAATGCAATTCTTCTTTCTTTTAGTTTTCAAGGATGCACTTCGATACTAGTTAGCTTCTTTTCACCGAGGAAACTTCCTCGACCATGAGACATAATTCACATTTACCTCAACCTTCAAAAGGAAAATCTAACACATGAAGCTCGTTGAAATGCAAAACCCCTCCCCCCCGCAGAAAAAAGAACAAAAGCATTTATGGAAGATTGATATACAAAGAAGGAAGAGACAGGAAAAAAAACCCATGGATTACACATGACTGTACATCTCTTCTTTGGAAACCAAAAAGTATGCGGCACCAGTGGAAACGGTTGAGGAGGGTGAAAAGCAAGGCCAGAAAAGTTAAGAATCAAACAAATTTACATGAAACTTAACACTGGTAAACAGAATAGCTCTTGCTTTTCCAGAGAAAGCTTAAAACTTTTCCCACCTTTCTTCTAGATATTGATTTACATAGCGGTTTCGTTTCAGGAGGAGGCATACGCAAATTACTACTTTCAGATTCACATTGATCTGTCTTAACAGGTGAAGGTGAAGGCTCTCGTTGTCGCTGCTCTCGGAAGACCATCAAAAGTTTCTGAGCCTTTTCTCTTCCTCTCGAGGTCCCATTCACCGATATTGTTACCAATGCAGGTATAACCCCCTCTTGCAGGACCATCTCACAACATTTCTCACTCCTGTTGCACAAAATTAGGAGACAAGAGACAGCTTGCTCCTGCTCTAAGAGCTCACCAGTATCCAGTGTGGAAGCCAAGGCGCTTATGAGTCCAGGAGCCAATATTATTTCCTCTCTTCCCGCTTGAGAAGTAGCCAAATTTATCAAAACAGCTATGCATTTTTCTGTCCACATGGAATCACCCTGGCCTACAAGAAGGGATTGTAGGCTTTTAATGATGCCACATGAAAGGAGGTTTGCAATATTGGAGGGCACAGTAGAAAGATTGTAGAGTGCATGGAGGGAATCTAGCTTGCACTGGACTTCTGTCTTGGCTTGAAGAATCTTGATTAGGAACTGGACAGCCTGACTAGTGCCAATCACATGCTTGGCTTCTTCAAGGCAAGAAATATTCAGATACAGGGCGGCTACACAACCATAGGAACTAGATTTTGAAATCATTTCCTCCAACAACGATAACATTCCTGCTGATATCATAATTTCCTTATTTCTGTTGGGAAAAGAAAAAAAGGGATCAAGCTTGTGTGAATGATGATTTACAAAAGAAATGGAAAACGAAAGAAAGTAATCATTGAGCCAATTAAGAAAGAGTTAATGGAACATCAATTCTATTTATTCTTTATCAAACTTCATTGCACTACTAACTAAAGGGTGTAATTCAATATGGAAAGTATCAATTTTCAACAACCACTTGTGCACTACGCAAGTCTCTGTCCTTTTCTACTATGAGCACTTTCCAAATAAAGTTTAAAAGAATTTGCTGGACCAATGCCACTGTATTTTACTACAGGAGGTCAACCAAAAATGACAGCAGCTGATATATGGTAAGACTCTTTTAAGAGCTAGAGGATGAGCAGAAGTTGATCATTGTGATACTGAAGATATTTTTAACCAGAAGATAACAAAGTGATTATGGCATTGGATAAAAGCAAGGTGTCAATTTTTAAATAACAATAACAGTAATAATTTTGAAACCAGAAGATACACCTGTTGTTATTCACAGCCAGGTTGAACAGAGCCATAGCTCCGTTTTCAAGAGCTATCACATTCCCTTCATGCACAGCTGATTGCAGAAACTGAATAAGTGCTTCAACAAATCCATTAGCCCCCATAAAAATCCTGACTTCCTCATCATCCCGCAGCAACAGCCTCAACTGTTCTACCACTTTACACTTCCTCTTCCAATTGTCCCCTTCTGTCAAGTCTTTAAGAAAAGTAAGATACTGTTCATTATCTTCCTCTTTAGCAGAAAAACTTTCAATTGCATTTGCCCCCATTTGCTCTGAGATACCACTCTCTTCTACAGGAACAACTTTGACACCCTTCAACTTGCAAGAGCCAACACTGTTTACAGATCTTGAATTTGTGGATTCAGAATCTGATAATGCCAATCTCCAGTAGTTAAAATCAAGAGATTCAGGAGGGCCTTCAGGAATGGGAATTCCATTCTGTTCACACCAATTAACCACAAGACCCTTAACACAGTAATTAGGAGTCAAAGAAAGATGTGAAAGTCTCTGTTGAGTCTTTGGGCAAGTGTTGTGCCCATCTCTGAACCATTTCTCTATACAAACCCTTTCATATGTTTGCCCAGAAGCAATTATAACAGGATCACTCATAAGTTGCAGAGATATTGGGCACCTTAGCTCTTCAGGTGGAAGGAGCATTTGCCCTGATTTCCTATTATTTGGCTTAAAACTAAAGGAACTAAGTTTTGAAAGCTGTCTGTCAAAGGCATGACAATGACCACCACGAATGCCATCCTCAAGAGATTTCTGAACAGTGGGAGAACAAGGTAGAGAACCCTGAGAATCATTATCATCTGAGAACTCACTTCTAAATAACTTGGAATATTTCCTCATAAGGTGTAAAAGAAAAGCAATAATTGATTCTTTCCTCTTGTCGTCCTCAGCCCGAGCTCTTTCTATAACTTTCTTTAGTGCTCTTCTTTCTGTAAGAGCTGCTCTTGAAGAAGTGATTCCAAGTTTAGTAGCAGCGAGATGAAAACATTCAAGTTCATTACTGTCATTAGAGTCATTAAACTTTCTTCCCTGCTGAAGTAATGCAATTAAATCATCCCCTACTTGCTTCTCTGATGGGTCAAGTGCAAATACCGTACTTGAAAGTTCATTCACAATTTCATCAATCTGAACAGATGCCATTAAAAAAAAAAAAATCAAACTATAAACAAATGAGATATTGACAAATGACAATGATGACATGAAAAGGGTACCATTGTGCATGTGCATACATAAGTGTCAATGCTAAGAAAGTTGAATTCAGAAGAATATTGCAAATAACATGATGGCTTTGAATTATTAAGTAAAGAATACATTGAACTTATAAAATAGGATCCCCTTGCTCAGTATTCAAAAAGAAACTAGCAAGGCTGAGTAAAAGTGTTTACATAATAGAGCAAGAATACAGGATCATGAACCTAGAATCAAAGGGAAAAAATTTTCAAACATGAAAAAAGAGAACTATACAGCCATATTGTTCAAATTTCTCACCCGACAACCAATAGAATGAGGAACAATATCTTCCACCCTTTTAAGACTATCCTCAAGAGCAAATTTAGCCTTCTCAAATTTTAGAAGAACAGAATCTCCAGTTATAGCCTGCGTCATAAGTGAAGTTATATGTTAGATACTCTGCAAAATGTATTACAGATCAAATAACCTTATCAACCAACAAAAAATAACATGTACAAAAAGCTAAAGTAAATTAAATCCACCTCACACAGGAGACAAAATCAGAGAATAAAACTAAAGCTGCATAATAATAATCGTACCAAGTAAAGTTTACTACACTCTGAGCAATGCTGAAGAACATTCTTTGTCTTTTCTAAGGCTACATGCAATGAACATAATGCCTGAATTCCAGATTTGCTCCTAGGCCTGGCTGCTTCTAAAGAAGGAAATAATGACAATATCTTGAAGTATACTGCAGAGAGACACTTGCACATCTCTCCATGTAACTGCATAAAAAAAAAAGAAAAAAAGATACATATTGGTTATATGATAGATTACATCCAGAGAATTCACTCCAAAAAAAAAATTGCAACAGAAAGTAAAATATTTACTCTTTTTTTTTTTTTACTTTGGCCAGCAATTCAAAACATTTTCTTAAACAAAAGCAGTGACAAGTCACACACATAAAAGAAAATCATTCAAACAGTGCTTGTACCAAAAAAAAAAAGACTAATAACAAGCAATTTGTCTCCTTAATTATACCTTAGCATAAACACCTCAGATATTCAAAGTACCATGTTTTAACACAGTACTAATTTACTATACAAAAGCATTATAATTCCAAAACAGCTCTCGTAATAATTAGATATATCATCATACCTTGGCATCACTAGCTGCAAAATGATTTTCTTCAACCTCGGCAACATCCATTATTCACACCCACTGACTGTGTAAACTTAGGTGCTAACTAACCTCAACTGTATTAAGTATTAAGCAGGATCAAAAAGAAGAAAGAAAGGAAGTTAGTAAAGTAGGGTGAAAATGAATGCTACAGCCAGCAAGTTGAACATATTAACCATATTTTTCTGAGTTTAAAATCCTTATAATAATTGGGGTGGAGGGGATTTCTTCAATTTTGTTTCACATGCAAACCACAAAATTTCACGCTATCTTCCTTATAAAAAGAATTTTTAAAAATGATTGTTAGGAATAAGCATTCTATTTATGCAATGTGAAAAAGAAATGTAACCGAAATCAAGATGAAGTCAAATCAGTGAGGAAATAAGTTTGCTAAGCCCTTAAATTTAAAATAAATAAATAACAATGACTTTCTGTTTTCAGCATTTTCTCTCCATCCAAATAGACCAGAAGAATTGTAAAAAAAGGAGAAAAGAATTTGTCCAAATGACATCAGCAGAAACAATGTACCAAAAACTAAAATTTTCATATAGACCGAACAACCAAATACTAATACATAGTTGGAAAACGTAAACAAATCAATTTGGACATTCTTCCATTGAAAGGGGAAACGTTGATTGAAAACGAATTCAGAACGTGCAAATTTAACCAGCACATTTCTATTTACCATCTTCATAATTCTCCAAAAAAAAAACACAAAACATAATTGGGAGCTAAGATCTTCACTCAAACTGACAACACCGTGGTATCATATCACCTTCGGCAATAGAAATCGAGAAACACATTAATTATTTTTATTTTATGTTTTGAAAGAAATCTGATTCAGAAGAATGGAAGTTGAGAAGAGGAATTTAAAAGGAGGGAATAGTTAGGGTTTGGAAGGAAAGAAAGACGCACCAGCAGAAGAGGAGAGAAGAAACGCACGCAATGACATGAATCATGTGATGGCCAATAAAAACGCCGCTTCTAAAATTCGTAAAAATTGAGGGTTGGGAAGATCTGTGAGTTCAGTTTTATTTTCAGAGACAGACAGACATGTATTGAGGTTGGAACCGAAGAGCGAATTGTTGGGAGAAAGCGCACGAGGATAGAGGGGACAAAGGGAAAGAGGAAATGTGGAATGTGAGAGAGATGGCACATTTGCCTATTTTCCTTCTCTCTGCGTTGTGCTGTGGCCGTGAACGGTAACAAACTATAGCAAATCTCATTAAAAATGGCTTTAGTTTACTTCATTATTTATTTATTTATTATATTAAAGACATGTATTTTTAATACAAGCTAATCATATTTTAGTCGAATAAAAATTTAAAAAATATATATATTTAATATTATTAGTTAAATTAAAAAACTCAAACTCGAAATTATTAATTAAATTAAGATAACGTAAATCTTAACCGTCCAATTATTTAACACATTTAGGTATTGAATATTCGAATTCAAAATCATAAATTAAAATATACGAGATTTAAAATAACTTGGGGACAAAATTTAGCTTTTAAGAATGAAATTAATGTTGTTTATCTCTCCCTCCCGCTTCACCGGCCGACACTTGCCGACCTCCTTGTTTGTCGCGTAGCAGACCTGTCATGTATCAGATTAGTTGCCCTGGTGACAAATTTGTCCCTTTCATTTCTTTTTTTCTTTTGAAAAATAACTAAAATCTTTAGGATCTATCCGACAACAGCTTTTTTAAGATTTTGAGGACACTCGTCCTGGATAAAAAAATATCTACTCTTTGTTTTATAGTCTCTTATTTAACTGGCGGTAATGTTAACACATTCATAAATCATCCATGCTTTGCAATCTAACGTGCTACAGTGGACAAAATTTGTCTACACAGTCACATGGAAACTAGTGGATTCAATTAAAAAATAAGCAGTTTCATGTGCTTGTGGTATTAAAACTCGCGTACATTTTTTTGGTATTTGATTAAGCCATTTTTTTGTGAGCTGTTGTGAGATTAATTTATCAAGTATTATCGTGGTTTAGAAATGTTCTTCACAAGTCTAAGAAAGTCTGGTCAAATGTCTAGTGGTTAAATTTTTTTTGCAATAAATATGTTACTTTTTTTTAATATTTTGATGCTCAAATTAATAGATAATAATTTTGTTTCTAGTCTCTTATAAATTTTTTGAGCTTTTTTTCGTCGCGATTACTATTATATGAACTGTTTAACAATTAATTAAGTTATATTTTTATTAAT
Source organism: Mucuna pruriens (assembly GCA_025330945.1). Classification (NCBI taxonomy): domain Eukaryota; kingdom Viridiplantae; phylum Streptophyta; class Magnoliopsida; order Fabales; family Fabaceae; genus Mucuna; species Mucuna pruriens. Next base: position 1,306,113 of record JAENHJ010000296.1, read on the forward strand.
TAAATTAATATTTTTTGAAACATCATTGCATGATGTCACCACGAAGAAGACCAAGGCGAAGTTGGAGAAGGAGGACAAACACAAGTTGTCGGTGATGATGGCAAACCAAAGTTGGTCATGCAGAGAGTGATGTTGATGATGCTCTCAGTGGCGTTGGGCAACAGATTCACATCAGAGAGGATTCTTCTAAATGATGACTTTTACGTCGGAGTTTCTCCAACAATGTCCCTCACAAACATTATGGCACTGTGTGACTCCTGCAAATAGGCAAAACACAATTTTCTCCTATGGAGTTAATGTGACTTGTAGATTGTTTTCTTTTTCTTAAGATATTTCTTTTTGTAACTTAGTTATGAAATCCACAATATAGCTTTACACAAAATAATCATATATTGTCATGGTTCTTAAAAAGAGAATTTATCCGATTCGTGATGAACATTGCTAGAGAAGTTGTCGATGTAGTTAAAAAGAACCCTATCCACTGTGGAATTGTCGTACAACACTACTGGAAGCATCACCAGTGTCATTGTTTATATTTCGTCCTTGCGACCAACTTCTACTAGCCACCACCACCAACGATGACTTGTCTTTGTCTTCCATTTCCGGCTCAAGCCTCGTCTTCTTTGTAGTGATGTTTCAAAAAAATATTAATTTAATTAATATAAAAAAATTAATTAACTGTTAACTGTTCATATTAACCGTAGGAAGTAATAATCATGGACAAAAATAACAGACTATAAATATTAAAAAAAAATTGTAAGAGATTAAATTCATATTTAAGTCATAAAATATATATCTTATATAAGTTTCTTTTATACTATTATATTCTAATATATAAGATTTATCTTAAGAAATTTATTTGTTTCTTCTTATAATAATTTTTCACATTTTTTTATTAATTATTTTTACTAAAACATTCTTATTTACTTTATAATACATACTATAAATTAATACTGTATATACCCATTTTTCTTTTGTAAGAATTGAAAAAAATGACTAATGTACATTGATCAAGTGAAAAAGTAACTTGAAGAGAGATTCTAAATCTCAATAATCATAGAGATAATTTTAAAAATATAATATAAATTGTTAATAAATTGAGAGGTGTTATATCTTCAAGCAGAATTCTCCAAATAACTTAACAAGCTATTTTTAACGATTAATTAATATTTTATAATTAAATAAATTGACAAATGTCAATTATTAGGTAGATCAATCAATCTTTCTACTATACTTTTCCGAGTTTATAACATTTTCCAAATAAATTTAGTAATACTAATTACATCAACTCATTAACTAACTTTTCTATAAATTAGGAAAGAGGAATTTATATGTAAATAAAGTAGTAGTATTTATGCGTTGTTCACTTCTGATTATCCATAAATATTAATAAGAATTCAAAAAATATTTGCCTCTGTATAATGGATCCGATAATTGGGTTGACTTTATTTTGTTACGTATTATTTAGATATCTAAAAGAAAAAAAATAGCCATATGTTTCGCTAAATTTGAGGATCTTAAACACCATCATTATATCATCTTAACTTTCACATAAAACAATCGATCATATTTATTTAAAATATTATGCGTACTCAAATAATTTCCTTGATGATAAACTATAATTATCTTTTAAAGGTCCAACTTCATTGATGTTATCATTTTAGTAGCAAGTCAATATTAATGTAATGTAATGTAAAGCTGGATAAAAGTAACCAATTAGTAGTGTTAGTGGTATATAATATTCTTAGAAAACTGTTGTATTAATTTAATAATTTAAAGGTTCTATGTGTAGTATTAACTAATTAACACTTGTAAATAGTGATGTTACTTTATTTTGACTTTCGGAGTATCACACCAAGTATACAACCTATTTCAATTTGAAGGAAAAGATATCATTTAAGGAAGAGGGTAAATCATGTGTGTAATTTAAAAAAAAAAATATTTGTAAATTTTGAAGGATTTAAAACACAATTAGATATAACTATTTAAAGGGAGCATCTAAATTGAGTGTCTAAAAAAGTAGAGAAATAAAAGAGTGAAGATAAGAAATAAAAATGTACAGAGATTATATTGTTTCACTTTTTCAATTGCGTTACGTTCAGTCCCTTTAGCACGAAAGAATTTTACAAAGTAGTTTACCTGACTTAGAAATATTTTCTACCTCTCCAAATGTTACAATCCCTGTAATTTACATTATTACAAAAAAATCAATTATTCTTATCCTTTTCAAGTTGTCACACTAACTTGGTAGGGTTTTTGCAACAAACTCTAGTGTATTAGAATACAATTCACAAAAACTTAACTTTGCTGAGCTAAGTAAGTTATACAAAGTGAAAGAGAATATCGTCCAAAGGCGACTTTAAAAGCGCAATAGTTTATCACGTTATTTGTGTTTTTCATTTTTTTTTTCACGTTCTCTTGTCTGTTCGAACTTTGATTCATCTCTTCTTATAACATGTGAAAATTTAAACGTTACTTATGCATGAGGAGTGGTTGAGTTAGCAAATGTCACATTTCTAATTTCTGCATAGGCTCCTCCTCTTCTGAAAACAAAGAAGATTGTGTCAAGAAAAAAACTATTTTTATCTGATTTTTAACATGTCTTCTATTTGACGAGAAAGGAAGCTTTTGTTGGTTTCTTCTTATTCGATTCATGATTTGGACTTTCTTGTATCAGATTTGACTTGCAGTATAAAATATTTGTTGTTTTCTTCGTCAATCTGATAGCTTAACACGTTTTTAAACAATATAATTGATAGAATTTAGACGTTGAATTCATGATATCAAGTTGTATATTTGAACGAAATGATTCACGTGATAAATTAAAAACTTTAACTTTTTAAGCATTTACGAGAGATACTTCCTAATTGGAATAGTGCAGTCATACTACTTTCTGAACGATCTCTCCATGGGATGGTAGGAACGTCTTTGAACGCTAAGTTCGCTTATGGATGCTAGGAATATCTAAGTACGTCTTTTTGACAATTAGTGCGTCTATGAATGGTGGGCTCCTTATGAACAAAGTAGATGAAATTTTTTTAAAGTCAATTTTTCTTAATGGATACTTCCAACCTTTAAATTCAATAACCTGGTTTTCTGAAATATAAAGAACAGTGATTAATCATAATATATTATCATTTTTCATAATGTTTGTTATCATTAAAACATTTGAGTTATTTTGGTCATATACAAGCTTATATTTCAACCCAACTAAGACTTATGAATAGGTTTTGAATAAATTAATAAGTTATTTGTACAAATATTTGATTGAGAAATGATTGATAAATTGGTCTTTTCTTTGATTAGGTGAGTTAAATTCATGGTTTGAGAAGAAAAATCATAAATTAAGAAATATAAAAGGTAAAAATATATGAAGGAGACAAGAAAATTGAAAATAAATAAATAATTATAATAAAAAATTCAAAAATTCACAAATATTTTTTTGACGCATGCAGTAAAAGACTTTCTTATCAAATGTACAAATAAAATGCGATGATATTATTTTTTTATAACTTCATTAATTCCTTTAAAAATTACTAATGAAAGATAAAAGTGTTGTAAGGAAAACCATTGTCGCTTTTTCTAATGAAAATTTATGCTTGCTTTGTTAAAATATAACAATATTGGGATAATTATCCGGGCATTACAAATACAGTAACATATAGATTTTATTTTAGTTTTATATAGATATTTTTTTATTCTTTATAAAATGAGTAAGTTTTTACTTAGTTCTTATAAATTTTAAAATGATTATTTTTAGTTTTTATTATTATGTAATACTTGTTATTTATTTATATATTTAACTGGAAATAAAGTAATTGTTACATGTGATACTCATTAATACAACTGTATTTTTACACTTTTTTTCTTTTAAATTTTTAAAATGAATATTATTTATATACCTTAAAATAAATGTTAAGGAATAAAAATAATAATTTCAAATTTTTTAAAAATGAAAATAAAAAATATTTTACAATACCATAACAAAAATTTATTTATTTTACAAAATATAAAAAACAAAATTTTAAAATTTTATAAAGATAAAAAAAACAAAAAAATTGCAAAAATTAAAATTAAAACTTACTTATTTTATTAAAACTAAAAACATATTTAACTTATTCATCAAATTTACCAAACATCACCTATCACTTGGCAAATTTTTATATCGTTTGTAAATTTCCAGTTTACTTTTTATTTCATTTTGGTAATTTTTTTCATAAGTACTCGTAGAAGAGAAAGATGAGAAGAAAAAATAAAATAAATTTTTTCATAAGATAAAATTAATTTATGTATAAATTAATTTATAATTTTTTTTTATAAACTAATATAAAAGAATTTTTATAAATTAGCTTATATATAAAATAATTTTAGTTTATAAAAATTTTATTTTATTTATTTTTTTATTTTTATCTCTTATAAATATTTTTAGAAAAATTTATCTAGTGCCATTTTTTTTTAACTTTCACTTATGAGTCATAAGTCATGACTCGACGCACAATCTCAATTTCTGAAAAAAAAATATTTTTAAAGCAAACAATGTTATAATATCAGAAACAAAGGAATGAAAAGTTGCTAAAAAAAAAAAAAAGTCACTGCATGTAAGGATCGTGTGTCCATTTACTCAAATTCTCGTCTATAGTGGTCACCCCTAGCCTCCAAAATTAAACTATAGTATTTATGTTACACTGAGCCATCATTGTCATTTATAACTCTTTAATGGCACCATTGGTGTAACTGCAAACTAAATTGTAGGAAATTCATGCCACCAGACACAGTCTGGGCAGACACGTGTGTAAAGAATGGTCAAATCAGCGTGGCTCTTGAATGTCACGCTATTATTTGGAGTATTTGACACGTGTGAAAACCAAACTAGACAAATTCTAATATTTGGAGTATGCTTACAACTTTTCAACGGTTCACTTACCATGTTTTGAATCAAGTTCTCATTAACCAGAATCAAATTAGTCATTTGAAGTTTCAAAGGTTCGTGGTTTGAAATTAGTGCGCTCGCTATAACAAGGTTAAAGATTTCCGTGGGGGATTCTGCATTATATTACACTATCTGGATAATATTTACTGTATTAAAATTACTTTTCTCACAAGTATATTTCTCAACATAACTAATCTTTCTTGAGCATTTAAACTGAAATCAATTTATCGTTTTTTATTATATAAACTCTAAGTCAAACGCATATAAAGTCCGTCCTAAAGTTTATAAACAGTTTATAAAGAAAATTTAATAAATAATGATTCCCCCAAATCATAATTTTGATGTAGCATTAGCATTTCCTTTTACCCCAGTTCACTGGATCAATAAATAATTTATACAAATATTTGATTTTAATTTAAAATAAGAGAAATGTCAAAAAAATACAAATTTTATTTTATTTTTGAGTAAAATACAACTAACTAATCAACTTTACATAATTAATTATGCATTCATAGGATAATTATATAATAATCACTAGTTTAATTTTACTTATTTTAAAAAATCATTGTTTGTTTTTATTAAATTGTTGAAAGAATTTATAAATAAATATTTATTTTTCAAATTTAAGTGTTATCACACATGCATGCATTAATATTTTTAAAACCATGATTGATGAATTGTTTATTAGCTTTAACTATCGTACTATTCGACAGAAGGATTGTGTCATTGACTTTTTATGTATGACAAACTTTTCCCTCTCAAACATAACTAAATACAATTTACGTAGGGCAATCTAAAACATAAATAAATTGTAATTAATTTTATTATATTTAATAAAATTATCTCAGAAATATCTTTCATTTAATTAAATCATATTTTTTTATTTTTGAAAGCAAGTTTCATTAAATGTCAATTTAAGAAAAGATAATTTTTAATAAAATTAATTAATGTAAGCTATTTTCTTAATTAATGTAATTAATTTTTTTATATTCAAAATCAGAAAATATTTTACAATTTAATATTTGCATTGACAGTAGAATAAATTTCTCCATAAGAGCACAGATTTGTCTTAAACAGTGAAGTGAATCTTTTTAATGGCAGCGGATGTAGACACATAGGAGCACGGAAGACCGAAATTAAGAGAAATTTGTCTTTATAATTTTGAAATGTGTGCAGAAAACAGACCACAATATTGTGCTTTTAATTTTAGCCACAAACATCAACCGACGCTTGTCTCTGGCCCGAATCATAGTCCCACCGACCCGTAATTTTAGGGATGATGCGTTTGTTTCTTTCCCTTCATCAACGGTCAAGGTGCAACTTTAAAATGACCCTCCCCCAATAATGATCTTATCCTGTAGCTACAATTTGTCAATAAATGTTTTATTTTTTAATTTAAATTATATGTAATTTTAGTTTCTTGATTTTTTTAATTGTTTGAGAATTTTTAATTTTATGGTCAAATTTTTTTACTCAATTTTTTAACTGTTGTTTTTATCTGATTTGTAATGGATTTAACACATGAAATAATTTTAACAGTTTAAATTTAGAAATTTATTAAAAAATAATGAAACTTTAAATATTTTCATAAAATATCGGATTAAGGTTTGAAGAGATAAAAAGTATTTTTAAGAGAAATTTAATGTTTTAGCGAACTAAATAAGAGAATTGTTTTGAAAAAAATCATTTAATTTATAAATGTTTTAAGTAAAAAAATAGAATTAAAAATTCTTAAACATAAAAGATAAAAAAAATTAAATTTAAATAGTTTAAAATAAATAATAATAATTTACTTGAAAAAAAAACTAAACTCACATATAATTTATATTAGAAAAACAATTGGTAGATACTCAATTCTAAATGACACCAAAAGAGACAAAGAAAGAGAAGAAAAAAATGTAAGTATGATAAGTAATAAGTTGGAGAGAATGATAAAATTAAAAATAGAGAAAATAAGTAATTTATAATCATAATAAAATATTTAAAATTAAGAAGAAAATTAACAATAAATAATTAAGTAAAACAAATTCACATGAAATTAAAATATAAGGATAAAAGAATACAAATAAATCATAATCTTTTCTTCTCTTAAAACTTAAATTTTAATTAACTTATTTATTTTATTCATTTTTATCTTATTTTAAAATCATCTTTGACTTATTTTCTAAACTATATTAGTCTGAATTTCATAATAGCTTCTAAAAAGTGACAAATATTTTGCATATGAAGTTACGTCATCAATATTAGTTAAAACTAATAAATATCTTTCAACTTGTATTGTAATCACTTCATACCGTAATTAAGAATATTTACTGGACTAGGTTAATCTAATAATTCTGTCGGTTTAAATTAAATTAATTAAATTGATTGGAATTAATTTACATAGTTATTTTTTTTAATGAAAATCTAAATCAAACTAGTTATAGTTAATTTGATTCTCATTTTTTTTATGTGAAAGAACTTGGTGACCAAATCAACTAAATTTTGTTATCTTTTCTCATTCATTTGATTTTACTCGGTGTTGCTAAGTGTTTTAATTTAAACATGTTTATTATGAAGAAAATAACGAGATAGGTAAATTTATAATTATAAATAATTAAGTATTAAAAACAAATAATTAGTTATTAAAGAATAAAAAAATTATACTGTATTAATATGAAATAAAAAGAAGCAAAATATTTTCATTAAGAAACAAAATAATAAAATAAAAATGCATACGAAATAGACAAAATAGACAATAAGCAAAGATAAAAAAAATTAATAAATATAACAATTTATTTGGATTAATTTCACTTTTGTTTCTAAAGTCTTGTGATTGTACAGTTTTAATCTTTCATTTTCAATTACGCTAATTAGGTTTTTGAAGTTTTTCTAATGTGTAAATTGGATTCCTCCATTAATGTGTAGTCAATTTTGTAATAAATTAAGTTAACATGATATATTAAACATTATTCGACTCTTACATGTTATTGTGGTGATTGGCATACCACTATTATGCTTACGTGAAAATTAACATTGTCATCTTATAATATAAAAGTTGATATGACATTAATATATTGATATGATACGCTAATTGTACAATTATTATATTCTATGGAACAAAATTTTACACTTAATTTTAATTTATTTTATCTTGTTTGTTTTTTTCTTTTTATATATATATATATATATATATATATATATATTAAATTAAACTAAAATTTGAATAATAGTAACAAATAAATAGACAACGATGATGAAGGTGAAAAAAAAGACAATGAAGAACAAACGAATTGGAAGGAAAATAGGACGGAGAAAAAACCTTGACATCAAGGCACCCGGTCACTCATACTGCAAAGGACATCTTTCTCATATAGCTCAAATTCAATACCAAATTTCTAAATAAAAGTTTTACAAACTTTATTGTTTTCTTATTGCGACATGTGAATACCTGTGACAAATTGTCAACCTCTAAACATAACACGAGTTATTACCATATATAAAAAAAATTGTTGTGTTGGAGATTTTGAACCCTCTTTTACAAAAACATATAATATGAATAAATGTGTTAACTTTTTTATAATGTCATCAATGATACAAAAATTGGAAATGTAACATTAAAATAATTAAATAATAGTAATAAAAATAAATGAAAGATAAAAAATATTTATTGTGAAAAAAATATGTTAATTTTTATCTTTTATATAAAAATTATAATAACTATCTTTAATGAAAATATTTTTAAAAATTATTATTCAACAAGAACGTTTCTATTATTTCTTCTTAAATAAAAATGCTTTTAGAAGTTGTTATTACTCTTGTTGAAACACACATCTTATCATAATTTTATACATTGATCATTTGATTTTTTTAAATTTTTTTCCAAACTATTATCTTTTATCTTTATTTATATATTTAATTTTCTTAACTACTTATATTTTCCATCTATTATTTTATATTTATTTTTAATTAAATTAAATTTTAATGTTTATAAAAAATAAAAAATAAAAAAAACAACTATGTATCACAATATAAATTATTTATCATAAATTTAAAATTTAATTTATACGTTCATAAATATTTATTTATTACAAATATTAATTATAATATAATTCATATATTTAAAAATATTTATTTATTATAAATTAGTTAAATAAAAATAAATATTTATTATGTATATTGTATAAACTAAAATACTAATTTTTTATAATTTAATATAAAGAACCGAGAAAATTTACTAAAAGATATAGTGTCCATTTGTTCCAACTCTTAAGAATATAATTTTTTAATTATGGGTTATGTTCAGTAATAATAACAACCACGGCAAATGATTCAACAGTTAAATTTATAATTTTTACATTTTATAGAAATTATTAAAATATAAATATAAAACTTACTCTTACAAGTCTCTTCTCCATGTACACTATATATATTTTTTTGGCTTAATCATTATTTGTTTGATATTTACTTTTAAGTGTAGAATATTCGCATATAGTATCACCTATGATAGGAATATTTAAAATAACAGCTTAAGAGTTAATTTTACTTTATTCGATGGGTCAAAGACAGTTCAAACTACAAATTTAAAGACATTATCATGCTTATTATGACTAATATTATTTTTTATTTGACATTTATATTATATAAAAAAATAAGACAATTTAACCTACCACCCTAAATCAAGCCATAAAATATATTGTTCGTAAAAAATAAGATCGTTTGACTTATTTTTACACTTCTAACTAAAACTCAATCCATCTCAATAGCATGTAATTGAATTAATATCTTGATTGACAAATAACTAATGTGATTTTGCTTTTGTCAGAGTTGAAAACTGATCGATATCTTACAAAGCAGAAAATTCACAAAGTGAACATAATTTTTCAGTCAAATATATCACCGATGTCATTTTAAATACATTATATTTAAAAATTCACTTTTAATCAATGATTTAGAAAGACAAATATGAATTCATATTAAGCTGTTACATAAATAGTCCAAAGCCCAAATGTATTGAACATTTTAAAAAATAATCAGTGTTCTAAGTTCTAACCAATTAGCACTAGAGTAAAACTGAACGTGATAGCGCTTGAATTTGATGTTAATGTAGAAAGTTTAACATTTTGTTTGGTTTTAATTTTTATATTTAATATATTACCGATAATATTTTTATTTTTCATTCCTTTATTAATATTCTCAAAGTACTTGTTGTGACTCATCTAATATTTAGGCATGGCAAACTTGGCTGAAAAATTGTCGGTCAAATCTCAAATAAGGAATTTAATTGTACGAGAGCAATAATTTTTTTATAAATCATATGTATTCTTAAAAATTAAAAATAATTTCAACTATTTAAGTAATACTATGGGACGATAGATCGAGGAAAACAAATGTAACTCGGAAAAGACTTGGGATGGAAATGGTCCCCATTATAGGATTTTCTTTTTCGTAAAATTATGGGAAAGTTATGACAATATATCTTTCATTGTTAACCACATCATCATGGGAAAGTGGTCCTCGTTTAAGGTCTCATGTTGACTATATTAATTTGGAACGAGTGGGCAGATTGCTACGACAAACTTTGGATATCATTTGAGTGTCCTTTCAACAATCGTGTCCGACACCAGAATCCATGCCTCAAAACACGGATATACACAGCAGCGCGTTTGTGTTAAAATTTTGGATAAACTTAATTTTATAAAATTTAATTTTAGTCAATAGTATATTTAAAAACAACTTTTATATTATAAGTATCATTTAGATACTAGTATTAACGAACATTTTTGGTTGATATAATTTAAAAAAATGTTAAATATATTGGCTCTACTAACACCGTAAAAATCATCACTTGTTAGTAGAACAAAAATGTTAAATGTAAGAATTGTCTTTGTTTGTATAATAATTTTGTTGTAGATAACAAAATAGTTAATAATACTTTACGAAAATTTATATGTTTTAATTTTATTTACTTAAGGTTAATATAGGAAATAAAGTTTTTTTAATTCAGTAAATGTTAATTCACATTTTGGTTGCTATTTAATTTTAAAAATTATAGATTTAACTCTAAAAAAAAATAAAATTAGAGCCTTAAAAATCAATAAAGATAAGAATGAATAAGGTGAGTGATTCAACACTCTGGCCCCTTAACCAAAAACAATGTAGAATTGAACTCTTGTTAGGTACAGAGTCATAATATTTAGAAATACTTTAACTTTTAATAGGTCAACCTGATGTAAAGAAGATCAGTTAAACTCACGCATTTGGATACCACTTGGTTATAATCAAGGAAATAAATAAAACTATAATTTAAATATTTTTTAACAATAAAATTATATATGTGTTAATGAAACAATTTTAACATATATATATATATATAAGTAAATTGATAGATTGCATATTTTATTCTTCATGCATAATCATTATCCTTTTAAATTACTTATTTGTATTTTGATTGTTTAGTTTTCATTACCTTTTAAATTTCCCTATTTTTTTTACCATGGTTTTATGATTGATTGAGTATTCAGTTTATTTATCCGAAAAAAATTATAACAAACAACATGACCTACTTTAGTAGGTTAGAGTTAATGATGGACCGTGGATTGCATGTGACCACCTCATTTTACATAGATAGCAGCAACCACGTTCTTTGCATGAAAACTACTACACCACCAGAAAAGGAAAAGCGTGTTCTATATGACCACATCAACACTAACTATTAATATTAAGTTGTTAATGTCTAACAGAACTGCTGGTTTGCCCGAGAGGTTAAGGGGGAAGACTTAAGATCTTCTGCAGTCAACTGCGCATGGGTTCGAACCCCATAGCCAGCATTAATATTTATTTTATCATCTTTATTTTTGACTATGTCTTTTCATTTTGACTCTATTATAGATATTAATGTTTAAAATGATCGAAATGTTTAAAAATATTAATCAATATTATTCATCTACGAAACTTACAAATTTTAGACTTCTTAATATATATATATATTCGTTTTATTTAAATCAATTTTTTTTGTTACACATCTCTTTCATTATTATTCAATTCAATGGAATTTTGTTTTATAATTTCAAGTTTTTTTCCCTTCTTTCTTTAGAGTAATCTTATAGATCTTTTTTCCATTCTCTGTGATATATTTTTCATTTTTTTAATATTTGACGTTTGTATGCGACTATTATTTTGTTGTTTTTTCTTGTGTTTAGCTACAAAATAATATAAGAGTTAAAAGAAGGAATTATATAAAAGAAAAAGTATTATTATATTACAAGGTTGAATATATTGTTTTTGTTTTTTATGTTGTCACCTTTTCTTTTATCTCATTTTTCAAAGGTAAGCTTTTTTTTTTTTTTTTTTTTTTCTTGAAACAAATTTTCAAAATTCTTAATATTTAGCATTTGATGTTTGATTCTCAACATTATTTTACAACTTTTCTATTCTCAGTCATTAAGATGAAGCAAAAGGTTTAAATGAGAGAGTTTTACAAAGAAGTCAAAAATTTTTCTTGTGATACTAAAATAACCTTGCTCAATTTTTATATAAATACTCATTGTACAAAATCAAGCTTATTACTAAAATTTCTAATTTTTAATCCATCGTCTGTCCAAAAAATATGTATTTATAAATGTGTTAATATTTTTGTAAGATAGTCTCTTTACTAATTCAAAATTCCATGTTTAAATTCTAAAACATAAAGATATTTTTTTTATTTGAATCTTATGTCACCTAAAATCATCTCAATTAATATTTTTCATCCAAATATATTATTTTTAGTTACTTTTTAACATTTTAATAATGACAATAAATAATATTTTCGTTAAAATCAAATTAAAATTTTAATCATATTAATTTATACTAAAGTGAAAAAACTAACTCAAATTATATATATCATATAAATAAAGTAAAAAATAATTAAAAACAACAATAAATTGTGAAAAATGCTAAAGAAATCCTAATCAATATTTATTAATTTAAATCAAATTTAAATTAATACAATAAATAATATTATATTTGAACTAATTCATTCAAACATATAATTTGCTACTTTATATATATATATATATATAATAAATTTTAAGATGTAGACCACCTTTTAAAGCAATATTAAATACATTAAATTATAGATGATATATACGTAATTTCACACTCAATACATTTTAAATTATACTTAAAATAAAGTAATTTCAAATATAATAATAATAATAATAATAATAATAATAATAATAATAATAATAATAATAATAATAATAATAATAATAATAATAATAATAATAATAATAATAATAATAATAATAATAATAATAATAATAATAATAATAATAATAATAATAATAATAATAATATCAATAATAATATCAATAATAATCTATTATAATTATTTTGCTTTCTTTCCTCATATTATGTTATTAGTAATTGACATAGAATAAATTAATAATTTACACGTCATTATTAAAATCTATGTTTAAAGCAATATATTAAATAATGCAATCAAAATTGCCCATTAGTGTAACAAATTTGAATTTATATTCATAATAAATAATTAATATAAATACAAAACAATAAGTAAATAAAAATTATATGCTTAAGTAACAATAATGACGAAATAATTTATTCAAAATGTTTATTTACAAAATTAAATAATTAAGTCAACATATTGATAAATTGTACGAGTTAAAATATAAATCAATCCTCAAAGATTAAATATTTTAATCTCTCGTACGAGGAAAAAAAATATAGAATACCCAAAATAATGTGAGAAAAATATAATTAATTAAAAAAAAATCGAGAAAAACGTGACCGTGTAGGTGGATGTTAACTCTCTATTTTTATTTTATTTTATTAAAGCACATGTAAATTTAATAGGTTATTGTTTGGTTAATGTTGTGTTTCTCTCTTTTTTTTTCTACTACTTCGTAGCGAAAACAAAATTTAAATGACTAAAAATCTAATTATATCTATTTCAATTCACATCAACTTAAAATATGTCACTTCTACATATAATTTTTTTAACGTGTAGAGACAGATGTAACATGACAATTAACATTTAATCGTACAACTAGCCACAACAAATTAGATCGATAATTTACATCTAATTATTTAACTAATATGCAACAATTGTTAGAAGTAAGTAGGCTTTTTTTTTATCTCATAAGGATAATTTCTTTTCAGAATTATCAAATTTGGTAAAATTTGAAAAACTATCCAAATTAGAGTAATTCGTGTTTGAGACACATGACTTGATATTCACTTTTATGACTTCTAAATTTCATACATATTTTTTAAAAATTCTTGGTAAAAATCATATTTTTTTAAAGTCACGAATTGATGTACAACTTCCATTTTTTTCATTTTTTTAAGAAGTGTTTTTATGAAGTCATAAATTTGAATACAACTTCACATTTTTATATTTATATTTTATTCAATTTATTGAAGTCCATACCACTTCACTTTTCACTTTTATTTTTATATACGACTTACTTTTTTTTATGAGTTATTATTCTTTGTGATTTTTTTTTGTAAAGTTCTTTCATATTTTCATTTTTTAAAAAAAATTATAATTGTTATTTAAATGTTTTATAAGCTATTATTTACAAAAAAAAAAAAATACAAGTGTTTTAACTTTATAAAAAAAACTAAAATAAAAAACAAAAGTAAAGTCATGGTTACATTATGACTTTATTAAAAGAAAAAAAATTACAAAAAGTGAAGTTGTATTATGTATATATTACCACTTCAATAAAATTAATTAAAAATATTGTATTCATATTCAATATTGTTTTTAAAAATAATTTTTAAATTTTGATTTATTTTTATTGTAAAAAATTAAAATATCTAAAATCATATATGATTATACGACTTAAAAAAAATACTTATTTTCACGATTTCTACAATTTTTGTTTAAATACAAATTGTAAAAATTGTAAAAAAGGTACATCATTAGTGGAGAAGTCATGTTTCAGAAACATAACTTACCTCTTCTTGAGTAATTTTTCAAAATTTATCTATGTTGATAATTTTAAAAAATTATTCCTATAACGTAAAAAAAAAAAAAGCAAGTATAGTCCATATGACTAAGAGGCTTAAGATTCGAAAATATGTTGAGACCCAAACAAAATTGACCCTGTTAGTCGTTTGTCCAAAATTCATTCTTGGGCTTAAGCCCCTTTGTTTTTTTCTTAAAAAAAAATTCACAGGATTCAAATATTTTTAGTGCCAAGAAATATATGTTGTGATTTAAATTTATAGTAATTTCAAATTAAAAAATCTTTGCAAAATTTATTATTATTTCATAGCACAAATATAATTTGAGCAACATGCATGTCTATTTTTTATACAATAGCATTAAGAATGCATATCTAATAATTACATGTCTATTTTTTTAATTAATGTTTATTCACTTTTTTTCTCTGTGATGAACTATATTTTTCAATTAATATTTAATTTAAAATATTTTTCACCATTAATATCTCTTATAAAACCTGGGTATATATTTAAATCACATACATATAACACATTTATAAAGTTAATATTTTTAGAAAATACAACTTAAGATGATATAAAACATATATAAACATATAGTTATTTAAATATATAATAATATCCATAATTATATATACATATATTATCAATATAGATAAATATATAATTCAAATAATTATAAAACTAAAATACAATAGATAAATATATAAAAAAACAGAATAATGTAGAAAAAATAGAAACTATAAACTTAATATCTGTTGTATTAAAATATAAAGTATTAGATTAGTTTAATTAAAATATATTGATAGATTATTATACATGATAAATATGTTTGCTTTTATAATTCTTATTTTAAAATTGTATTTAAGAAGATTTTTAAAAACTAATAAAAAAATTTATACTTACATGAAATGAAAATAAACTCTAAAAAGAAAAAAAGAAAAAGTAAGAAGGGAGATGAAGTAAAGAAGAGAACTAAAAACTAAGGGAACCAAAAGGGTATTCTTCCGGCGAAGAACGACGATTGATTGCATCACCGGAAATTTTGACGCTCACATTTGTTCTGAGAGCGAAATTTGCAACTTTGATTCGGGTAAATTATTTTTTCTCCGTTTCGCTATTTCTCTGCTTTTGTTACAAATCACAGTTTTTCAATATCTACGTAACTTCGTATTTTTCTTCGTCCCTTTTCTTTTCATTAATAAACTCATTTTATGTAGATCCATCTTCAATTCGGCTTTGCTCTATCGTTTTCTAAATTCAATCTCATATTCCTTTACCTAAATTAAGAATCTACTCGTTTCATTATTATTATTATTATTAGGGTTGCTTTTTTACTTTCCTAAGAAAGGGGGTTATAATTGAACTTAATTGAGATAGTGTGAGCACAATTTTTAAATTTTTAGTTACTTGTATTACGGCATCTTTCTAATGTGATTGTTAATGGCCTCTTTTGTAGAGAGGGAGGAAGGTGAAGATTGGTAAATTCTAAGAATACGTTGAGATGGTGAGGAAACTGAAAATTTTGAATTACTTTTTTTATGTAATTCATAGAGTGTTCATTGCCTTTGACATCCTTTTTCTGTCCTGTTTCAGTCAGCGCTTTTCAATTTCCATTCGTTTCTAACTGTGATACTTCTAGGAATATGTGCCTGCACTTATTTCAAAATGCAGTTTCCGGCAATCCTTGACCAGAAAACTGGGTAATAAGTCTACTTCTCTTGCCATGTGTAGATAGGGACTGGAATACTTATAGTTTCTGCGTATGTTGACAATGTTTCATTCAAGTAGTGTAGCTGTGTATGTCTTATTATATCAATGTTGCTTTTGGTGCAATGCTGCCGGTACAGAGCATTACCATACTATGCAATACTCTTATGCATGTTAGGATTGAGGAGAATAAAGCGAGAGGGAAGGGAAGGGAAAATCTACTTATTCAACCCTCCATTCTTTTCCCTTACCCTTCTTTTTTCTTTTCAAGTGTTTGATAATATGTACATTTGAATTTTACATGTTCAAAATTCAATTTATCACAAGGTCTTTACCGTTATTGCATTCTTTTTTAACTGTTGGATGTATATTTTGCAATAGTGTTTTCATTCTCTACAAAGATTTTTAGAACTTGGTGAACAAACAGACTTGATGACGAACATGCTTTTGCTGACAGATTTCGTGGTTTCTTCTGGAAGGCGGCAAGAATAGGTAGATGTCTCTTGTTTCAATTGCTAAATTGCTACTGTATTGTTATTATTTTAGATCTGTTTTTATATGCATTTTTAAAAATCTATTTTCTTTATTAAGCTATGGAAAGAGGGGCAAAGGAGGGTGTGGAAGGAGTTCGAAAATGGGTCCTGGTTACCCTGGGAGTTTCCTCTTGATTACTTCTGCAATGAGTTTTTGCTTCCCCCTCCCCCGGTGATTGATACCTTAATGACTTCAGATCTGTTAAGTTTAACATATATTGAATTATTTTTTTAATTAATTAACTTGGACAAAGAACATAGTTGTGTTTATGACTCATGTATTGGCAATGGAAAACTGAGGGTACATTATGAGTGATGCAAATATAAAATGGTTGGGTTATGGTTCTACTATTCTCATTTGACTTATCTACTAAATCATGAGTACATCCTTTACAATCTCGACCTTTTCTGTTGATGTGCTTCATTTTTATGTGTCATTTTTATAAATCTTTTAGTTATTATGGAACATTCATTCTCAATTAAGTATGCTCTATATTGTTGTGAGCTTCACAATGCTACATTAAGATGGTTCTTAAGTGTCAATTTCATAAATCTTTTAGTTATTTTGGAACATTCTCATTAACACTATATCATTACAAGCTTCAAAATACTACATTATGGTGGCATTCATAAGGTTGTTTGTGATATCGGTTTCTAGATTTCTAGCTTTGCCATGTAGATCTTGAATTTGTTGCCTCACATTTAGTGCTGCACCATTTTGGATTTGTGGAATAGATTTTCATTGTTTGATTCTTTTTGCTTACAAAACAATAAAAGAAAATGCTACAAAGTAAGTGAGAACAAGAATATATTTAACTCTTTTTGTTAGGGCGTATGCCCTGTTTATTCACCAGAAGAGTAGTATAAATTTCATGAGATGTGGAATCTAATCAGTGATATTATCTTGACTATGCTTGTGTGGTTGCCAAAGCAGGTGAACGATTAAGCCCGTGGGTAGCTGTGGGTTGCTTTATGATGGGTGTTTCAATAATCTTCTTCTAAGCTTTGTTTTACTCAATAGTAAGTTGTCTCTTTGCTTTTATGGGCAAATATCATATTAGTCAGGAAACTAATGTTAATGGTAATTTTTGCTGTAAAATATTTAAAAAGTTTCTAAACCATATATAGGCATGGCACCTTCTTTCAGTGGAGATCCTTTGGTTGATGGCACTGCCCTTTCAAGGACCATCTAGTGATTATACTCAAATTCTTCTGTACAGATGTTTAGAAGTCAGATAAATTATAATTATAACCATGATTTGGGAACTTACCAACAAATACAATTTGTACAATGAAATATTGCAGTCTAAACTTGTTAAAGCAATTGAAACTGTAAAAGCTCATATAATATTGCAATTGAAATTGAAACTGTAAACGATGTCCTGAATGGATGCTGATTTAACATTTATAGATATCTTTCCATTACCTCTGATTTCGTATATGATCTGCTTTTCCCTTGTCTTTCCCGCGACAAAGTGGATAGCCTCTCAAGACTAGTATATTTTTTCCCCTCCATGCCTGAAGAAGCCCCACTCTCGTAATCAGTTCAGAGTAGTTGCTCAAGACAGTATTTATTTACATTATTAAGTGTTCATTTTTTTTTTATGGAACAGGAAAGTTGTGGCAACATCTTCCCTTGACTTTTTTATTCATATGATTGATTTGTGCCTGCTTCTGTTATATGTTCAACGTGGTAATTGTCAACACTAACAATTTAGAATTTTGATGCTTTGCAGGGCCGTCCGTTCATGCTCTGCCGCAGTTCTATATGCAAAATGATTTGCAGATCTAAAATGAGAGTTTGTACTTACACAATTTCATCGGAGCCCTTGACACATTGTTTCACCATATAGTTAATTATTTTTTGTTGTTGAAACTAGGTGGAGTTTTTGCTATTAATCCCCACTGTTAACTTCACTACATGGAATACGAATTGCTAGCTTATGTTGGGGGATTCCTCTGATCTCGATAACTAAGCCCAAAATTGATCAATATGATGCTTACGAATCCTAATTATGCTGCTAACATTAATAATTATACAGATTAATAGTGTCGCTGCTACACAGAAATTGACAACGTGGAGAATATTTTTAACAGTGAATTATTCAGATTTAGGTTACATCAGGTTACTTAGATTAATTTCACTTTAATTGATTTTTTTAAAATCAAATAAACTAAATAAAATGCAATTGTCAATGATGAATAGTTAAGCAAGTCGAAAAATACCTAAAATAAAGATACATAATTTTGCTTAAATGTCCTAATTTAGATGATTAACAACTTAAAACTATAAGTTTCAAGAATAGTTTAATAAAAAATATTTTATAATTTGGAGCACCTGAAAATACCTTTTAATAGCAAATTCTGAATTCGTCGTCAACACTGTAGAAATAAAGTTTGCAAACTAGTAACTAAACAATTTGCATAACTTCTCGAAGTTGATGGGAAGTTCCAATCAGCAGCGGAAAGAGCACATAATATGTTGATGTGCTCGTAACATTAGTTTCCACTAATTACCAAAACATGATAGATTAAAAAAATATATAAATAAAATTGTGCATACAACGCAAGACGGCTTAAGATTTTCTAGGGTAAGTTCAGGCTAAATTCCCAATTTCAGTTCTTCCTGTGTCCTCTGTCATAATCTCCATATCCCGTATGTCTCGTTTCAGAACACCGCCAAGTCTTGCAATGGCCTCCATCTGCTGCTGTAAAACCTGCTCGCACAAAATAGAATTCTTTGGATGCATCATGTGCATTATCATATACAAATAATAGTTCTTTTTAAGAAACAAAAACGCAAATCAAGAATCAAGATGTTAAAAAAAGTAATAAATCTCTGAAATTGGTTCCATCTTACTTCCTGTAGGTCTGCAAGACTCTGGTCATGAATTTTGGTCGACCCTGGAAGATAAACGGAGCCACCAAATCCATTGCTATTAGCTTTAACACGAGATACAGTTAGTAGATTTTGTACCCTTCTAGACAGTTCCGCTCCAGATCCTTTCAGCTGAAAAGATATTTCCATGTAAGTTCAATCTCAGCAACAAAGTAAGAGGCAGAATATGGTGTTGGACAAAATTTCTACCTGTCTAGTTATCGTGGCTAATTTCTCAGCAAGTTCAGCTTCCCCTTTTGTTAAGGGTATACGGCAGCCTTTTCCCTCCAACGCCTCCACTATTCTCATTACCTTGAATCACAACATGAGAAGATATAATTAAGGAAAAAAATCCAAAGCCTGGGACCAGCTAGGTGATACAATTCATCAATGTGACTTTCAGAATCGAAATGCTACTAGTCTACTAGGGGCATATAATTGGAGAGAGGAGGGGAACACTAGACAAAATGAGAAATGCAAAAACTTTATATCAACTGTTTATTTTTGTGCTGGGGAATTGATTCATTCTACAAACAAGAAAACAGTCTCATTCTCAAACCCATAATGGTTGTCCCTACTCTTAAAAGACGTTGCTGGAGAATTTGTTCTTTTTGTTTCAGTCTTTGAATCCAAGGAAGAGTATCAGCTTGAAAATGTCTTTGGAGCTGCAAAAAGTATCAACCAATTGGAAAGACAAGTCAGCAATGCACAATAGAAAAGCCAGTACCACTTTAACATTGCCCTCGGGAGAGAGCAAAGGGAGAAGCAATACCATTTTAACATTGCTTTGGGTTATACGCAATCGCTCTGCATCAGAAACAATGACTTCATCTTGTATCTGCATAACAATGTGAGCAAAAATGTATCCTCAAGGCTTAGATTGTATCCAATGCTCAGATTTCAACAATTTCTATATCAGAATTTGGTAGATTATCCCTTTTTGCATCAAATATTGAGTGGTGAATACAGCTAAAAGAATTCAATACTCAAAGCATCACTATATGGCCATTCTGGCATTTCAATATCTAGCTAGTAATGAGTTATAAATCCATTTAGAAAAGCCAAAATCAATTCAAAAGACAGGGTTGGATGACAATTGATCTAAATTTACTCTTATTGAAGCAGTTATGTTCCTACAAGTATCTAGCTCAAACTTAACATCTACAAATAATGTCCAAAACATTATCTACAAGTCTATTAAACCTTCTTATCATTGCCCATCATAAATTTCTTTTAGCATAGCTTAGCACATTTGATTGAGAAACATTCTTCTCTTTGTTTCAAAATCTTGACATTATAAACAGTGTCCTCGGCTAATCTTGCAAACAACTTTTGCATGTAAAACGAAGTTCACTTGTCAGGCATCAATGTTGTGCACCAAAATTTGAAATTGAAGGACCATTTATGTAGGATATCTAGAAACTAAACTACAGAAACAAGCCACAAAGCCCGTGATTAACATCCATTTTCTTTGAAAGACCATATATTAAGTTACTAGTACTATAGTTGTTAACCTATCAAAATTTATACATTTCTATCATGTACTAAAAGTTTATGTTTTGTTTGAATATCTAATGACAACTGAAATGGAACAGAATGTGACAAAATGAAATAAAAGTATCATACTGTTTGAATATTTTGTGATGGAATGGAAGAAAGTTATCATTTCATAATTTTCATTGTTTGAGAAGTGCACAGAATGGTAAGGAGATTAGTAAACAATAAGTTAGTTTCATCCCACATCCCCAAATTGGAAGGAACAAAAATAGAGGTATTGGATGAAATCGCTTCTATCATATTCAATTCCATTATATATTAATTTAAATAATTCAAACAATGGCAACTAATGTCATTATAATTTCATTCTCCTCTATTCTATCCCTTTCTATCAATCCAAACATAACCTAATAAAGTTTACCTTAAGGCGTTGTGAAAGATCCTTAAAACCCTGAGCAAGTTGCGGCCACAGACGTTCTCTATCAGCACTTTCCATACCCTCAAGCTTCCCCATTGCCTCCGCCCACATGATCTAGCAACAGAAACTATTCCCATAATTAGCCCGTGCTGGGAAAAAGTAAAAGAAGCTGCCAACTAGAGCATTTAGTGGAAGAAAAAAACAAAAAAAACAAACTTACGTCTGATACTCCAGCAGGCTTCACTCTAAACTGCGGTTCTGTTACACTGAACAACAAATGCTGCAAAACACACCAACACCAATCTGAGAAATTGTGAAAACCAACAAGTGCATTTTAACATTTGCCACAAGGCATAAAAAAAGATCACCGTTAATGTAGACTTGGGTTTGAACCCTAATTTGAAAATTATGAAAAAAAATGCCCATTGAATGAAATCCAAACCCAAATATATATTAATTCTGCTCATTACACAAATGTGGTAAACACTTGACACAAGTACTTCACAGAGGAGACATTTTTACAAGGACAACACTTAGATACAGTTCTATAAGCATTGTTTGTGTTGTTCTCCAATCAAAATTAGAGTTTCACCTTGATAATCTGTATAATAAATATTTGCATAGATTGCCGAAGTAAAACTACAATTCTGATAGAAAAAAGTACAAAAATCACAGTACCTAAGTAAGTGTATCTAAGTTTTGTCGTAATTTTTTATTTTTTATTTTTCATAAATGAAGAGGGTGAGGAGGATACCTTAAAGGCGTACTTGGGGTTTCCAGGATCTTCCTTGTAAGCATCAACGATTGCCTTGTTGGAGAAGAGGGAAAACGAATGAATTAAAAATTAAAAGAAAAATTGGATAAAAAAAAAAAAGAGAAGTGATGTAAGGAGGAAAAATACCTGAACATCGCGATCGGCGAGGGAGAAAGGAACAGGTGCGACGTTAGCCATCTGAGTGGTTAACTGAGCATTTGGGAAGGGAGAGGGTTGAGGGGTGGCGAGGGTATTCTGAAAGGAGAAGGCAGAAGAAGAAGAAGAAGAAGAAGGTTGTTGTTGAAAGAGTGGAGTTTGTTGTTGTGGTTGAGAAGAAAAGGGTGTGGAGAAGAGGGAAGAACCGAATGAAGGGGTAGAAGAAGGTGTACCAAATGCGGGTGTGGAAGAAGGGGTACCGAATGCTGGGGTTGAAGATGGGGTGCCGAAGGGGGACGGAGAAGCTTGACCGCCGCCAAACATCGTCTTCGATTTGCTCTCTCACCCAACTTCAAAGCAAAAGGCGCGCTCTGTCAAAATTGTGATGCACACACTGCACAACACAACACAACACAACACAACACCACCTGTTCCACCAAAGGTATGCTTCTTTTTTTTTTTACCTAAGACACCGGCTAGTCCAATGTACTGCAAATAGTTTTTGCTGCATTTATACTTTATAAAATCTATATTTTATCGAAATTCGTTTGTTAAATACTTGGAATAAGAGTTATTTTGAACTAGAATTTTGTTGTATATATTCGACTCAAATAAAATTATTTTTAATTAAAAGATATTTATGGTCTAAATAAAAAATTATTTTATTTAATAAAAATATTTTAAAAAATATTTAATACTAAAAATTCTTTTTAAAAGATAATTATATTTTACCAATAATAATAATAACAATATCGTTATAAAATTATTAAAATAACATGAGTTTAATCCATTGAATTTTTTTATTATATTATGTGAGAAATATTTATCAATTTTATTAAAGGTTAATTTTAATTGTTTGATTAAAAATATTTAAAAATATAAACTGAAACTAAAAATAATATTTTTATAAAATATTATATTTTTTTAATAATAATAATAATAATAATAATAATAATAATAATAATAATAATAATAATATTGTGATAACATTATTAAAATAACACAAGTTTAATCTATTATATATATTTTTATTATATTACACGGGTGAAGTATTAAAGATTAATATTATTAAAGATTAATTTTCGTAAGAAACTTCAGTAATCTTTAGATTCATTTATAAATTTTGAACTTCAGAATATCTTAAAAGATTCAATTAAATTCTATTTGAATTAACATAATTGGTAATCTATTATATATTTTAATAAAGATTTCTTAAAATAACTTAAATGTTTTTTTTACTGTTTTTTTGATTTTATAAAATAATTAAAATTACACTAAAATCTAAAAGAGTAGAAATTTGACGTAGCTAAAAATATCCATCTCTATATATTAAAATAAGATAGAAAATATGTCTATGAAATACTAAGTGTGCTTTGCTTTAATAATACTATCAAGCTTATTAGATGAGATTTGTCTATTACCGCTAATTTGACCAACGATCCTAGGTAGACAACGTCTTTAAGTCCATTAGTTGATAAAGATTCAAATTTTAAAGAGTCTACCTTAGCACGTGAGATTCTATCCTAATTTAAACTTTAAAGAACGTCAGTGATATTTTTTTATTAGAATTTACTACACTTACACTCACCTGCTCACCAACTGAACTAAATCTTTGTAATATTAAATTCAATGTATTTAACTATTTTAAATAAGTAAGAATGTGAAATATTGTATAATAATTCAAAAATTACTATCACGATCGAATCAATACAAACTAAAAACAATCTATTTAAAGTGGCCAAACAAATAAAAAAAAGTTTAGAATCTCATAAAAATATTAATAGATTAATAATAATAGTAATAATAATAAAACAATAATAATTCTTGTTGTTGTGCCGTGTGTGACGAGGAATTGAGAGGATTATAATTAAGTGCCCAATTTTTTTTATAATATCTCCATATTATGTCATTATATTTTGTTCATACTTCTACGGTATTCCAAATTCTAAGATGGAATTAAAAGGGAAGCAAAGGTCGCTTTTGTTTGGTCTAGAATCAAGAGGAAACGGAAGAATGCTACTGCTATTATTTTCACAATCTAAGTTTTATTGCGTGCACATTACAATATAGTTATTTATTATATTTAATAAGAATTTGGTTATAAATTTATAATTACATTAAATGACTTAATATTGTGATATTTTTATATAATTAAAATTTTCTTTTATATTCGAAAAAATTAGATTTTCACCTACATTCATGAAAATATTTTTATGGAAAACATAGATAAAAATCATTCTCTACAAATAATGTTTATTGAAAATATTATTTTTAAGATAGTATACCAAATGAAAAAAATCAATATAACATAAATGTTTTTCCATTTGTGTTACTTAAAGTGATTGAATAATTAAAATAATTATGCTGAAAAAGAATTAAGAAAATATTGTATTGTGTGTTTCTCGAGTGGTCAAAATCACACATACTAAGGCAAGTATTTCGTAAAATTGGTTACCTAAGTTAAGAGAATACTAAGAGTTAATAACTTATGCCCTTTAATTATTTCTAGCTGAGTAAAATTGGACCAAACAACTTGAGTTTCTGAGAAACTCCAAAATCCCCGTCGTCATACGAATCCCTAGACTTCTTAGCTATCATTATAGTTATTGTCCCACCTTTCTAACCAAAGGTCCTAAGTCAATGACCATTGGTCCATGAAGCCCCTTAAAACCATAGGTCAAAAGGATGCACCTTCTAAGCCTATAAGTAGGCCACCAATGACTAAAGTTTGAGTTTTGGAAACCAAAAACCTTCCTTCTTTCCTTTGATTTCGTCATCTTCCTCAACCAAGCTTGGAGCCTCTATTGTTGGTTAAGTTCTCAACCCCTTCCATAAAGTTTTCTTGTCCTATGCCTAATACAAGTAAGGGAAGTTTAACCTTTATGCGTTTTCGTGGCTTGCATGTTGGTATTATGATGTTATTGAGCTGTTTTGATGCTTGGAAGTACATGTATGTAACATGTTTAGGATATGATAGTCATTGTTGATGTTTTTGAAGTTTTTGTGAAAATTAATGAATCTTGGTTGAATCTGCCTTGTATGTTGATTTTGATATTATTTTCACGCTTGGATTATGGTTTTATGATGATATTTGGTTGGATTTGTGATGATTTTCGTGATTCTGTATGTTGTTGTTTTAGGGTTTTGCTGAGTGAGTCCTTGATTCATTGAGCGAACCCTCTTTTCAAGGTTTTTATTTGAAGGTTCGCTGAGCAAGGGGAGACTTTCACTAAGTGACCTTATTTTCTTAGTAGATTTTTTGAAAAGATGCAAGTTTTTGTTGAGCGAGGATCTTTCTCACTGAGCAAACTCAATAATACCATGAACATGATGGATGTTCACTGAGCAAGAATATGAATGCATTATGAAAACATTTGGGCGAGTTTAAGGAAAAACCAAAAACTCATGGATTTGTTGAGTAAATCTTAGGTTTGGTTGGGCAAGAGGTTGAGAGCTCTTTGTGGCTCTTAATCATTGAGCAAAGGCATGAGACTTGAAATTTGCTAAGTCTTTAAGGGGTTATTTTATAAGTAAAGAGACATCTTTACTAAGTGAGATAGGTGCAGTGGTAAGCTTGAAGTCTTCGTGACTTCATTTGTTGAGCAAATAGTCTCACTCCCTAAGCGAATAAGTAAGGATTCATGGAGGATTTTCTCTATAGCTCCTCCGACTGGGTGAGGACATGTTCTTGTTAAGCAAAGATGTGAGAAGTTTACCCACTAAGGCTAATTTCGTTGAGCAAACGATGTATTCACTGGGCGACAAAACTTAGTGGAAGCTCTCTATGTCTCTATTTACTGAGCGAGACCAAATTCTCATTGATCGAATGAGGTCATTTGAGTGATACCCTTTACTAGAGGATAGGATTCGCTAGGCGCGTAGACCCTCTCATTGAGTGAAATCCTTAGCAATGAGAAAACAACTTAAGTTGTGAAATTTAATTGATGAATGATTTATGAAATAAAAACCTTACATTTATCTTGTAAATGATTAATCAACATGCTCTTGACTCGACATCATTTGTTCTGTTCCACTATGACTTATTATTTTGGGGACGAGAAAATGGTTGATGATGTAATGTAATATAGTACATGATGAAGCTCGAGTTTATTCATTTCTCAAAGGAAAATATATAAGGTTAGGGAAAATTAATAAGTTAGAACAACTTTGTAAGTATATTTTTGATAAAAAAAAATAGAAAGGATCCAATTTGAGCAGGGTTCAAACATTTTTTTTTTTTGGAATTAGTAAAGCTATTTTGATTAAAAGTGTATTCGCGAGAATTAACCTTCTATTTTGTATGATTCTTTCAAAGAAAGAAAAAAATGACATGTTGCTGTCATTTTTTGAAAAGATTTAACATTCCCGAAGTAATGTCTAAATCCAATCATTTAAAGAAAAACTAAAAGATCATGGAACAAGTAAATATCATTTTAAAATTCTCTCATTAATTCTATTAGAAAAAACTCTAAAAAATAGATTCTATTATAAAGAAACAGAGGCAGGAAAAGGGGCTAGAGACCACTCAACAAATGAAATAGCTAAAGGCTTTGTTTTTTTTTAGTTATTTGAGAATTATCCAATTTGAGTTATGGGATTACAAATATGAAAATATGAAGAGTTTTTTTTAGAATGAAAATACAAAAATAAAATATTTAAGCTAGAGTATGATTGGTGTAAAAGAATAAAGTGAAACAATAATCAAGTTGAGTTTAATAAAATGTGTAATATAACTATCTTTAAGGGATAGAACACTTGTTGATAAACTAAAGTAATAACTTTACTCTCGGGGGATGGTTGATGAACCATTTCTGTTGGTGTGATTTTAGTTTGTCTTAGGCAG
Organism: Mucuna pruriens; assembly: GCA_025330945.1. Classification (NCBI taxonomy): domain Eukaryota; kingdom Viridiplantae; phylum Streptophyta; class Magnoliopsida; order Fabales; family Fabaceae; genus Mucuna; species Mucuna pruriens. The sequence goes on from JAENHJ010000296.1 coordinate 1,333,786, forward strand.
CCATGTGGAGATGGTGGATGTGTGTTGCTAGTATTCAGATGCCTAAGAAAAGTGGGAGTGATAGGAGGATTACATTTGTTGTTGATGCGTCTCGAGTGGACGTTACTAACGAGTAGGCACGTAAGTCAAGAACCACCCTGAGTTGTAGGGTTCACTACCAATGCTGGATTAGGAGAGGCGGGGTTGTGTAGCCTCAAGGATAGGTGGACGGACAATCATTGACAAATGGGTGTAGTCTTTACAAGGATTACTGACTATGGAAAGTCACTACTCACGTACAACCTATATGGACCAGAACGTTTCTCAAGTTTGCATGATCATGTCCTCTTTCCCTGATACTAAGAATAAGGGTATGTTAAGGAAGTTATAATAGGTACTGCTCTATCTATAAATCTATATGAAATAGTAGTATAATTGTGTGTATGATAGATTGTTAGTAATGGTTGTGTGAGTTGGAGCTCTTTGATATTTTGTGAAATTTATAATTATTGTAACTTTACATGTTGTGCTTATTTTCTTTTTAAACTTAAAGTCTTTTTTTTTGCAGTTCTTACCCTTATGTATGTATGTATGTTGCATGTCTATGTAGGACTTGATGTTTGTGGTAGCAAATGCCTGCATTACCCTACGGACAGAGGTTTCCAGACATTTTGTTGATTAGGGTCCACCTATGACCCTTTTGCATCCAATTTCCGGACACTACAATGGATCCCAAAAGAGCATGGAGGATTAACCATGATCTTCAATAGGTCTCATATCGAGGAGAGGTAAGTATGGAGCACGTCAGAGCAAGAGTCAGAGTGTTCTCCATCACCTTCTACACCAATATAGAGATGTTTTTGTCGATCCCTGTTATGTGGGCATAACCCACGGGGATGATGAGATCAAAGGTGGTTAGGAACTGATACTTTTATGATTATACATATTTTATGCTTTTATTTTGTGATGTACATCCTCATTCGATTGTTGGGTAGCATTCACATTAATGTTTGTTGTATAATACGTTTCTCGAGAAAGAAAAAAGTTAATTGTCATTTACAGAACTAAATTAAATATGTTATTAAAATTAACCTTTCGTGCATAGTTGTGTTGGCCTTTGAGTCGTTACAACCAAAATTTTCATTTTCAGATTCTTGAAAAACTAAAAACTTTATGTCTACCAAATACTCCCTAAATGTAATAGAGGATTATTGAGTAATATCAAGAGAAAGGTGAATATATGAATATCATGCATACAATTCTATGATGAATAGATATTTAAATATTTGCACTTTGAACTTATGTTATGTTGTAAACCATACATAGAGTTTAGATTTGATTAGCTCTTAGGTTGATATCTTGATATTTTGCATATGTGATGATGGGTGGTAAAGTATAATGTAGTAGAGGGAGAACATGCTATTAAATCTATACGTGTGAGATGAAGAATATTAGCACCTATATGAAAAATATTTTGATTTAGTGCAAAGGAGAATTAGGTACAACAATGTTATGAACAAACAATTCAATAGAAAACAATTGGTGAAGGACTCAAATTCCATAGAATTTTAGTTAGAGATACTAAGTCTAAAATATTGATAAAATGTCTAAGGCTAACCTTAAACCCAAGGAAGTGATAAAAAAACAAGTATACGAATCATTGACATAAAACAAATTAAACTTACTATGTCTTTTTATTTTGGTATAAGAAATTTAAACAAAATAATAACATATGTATTCTATTTTTTAGTTTTTTATTTAAAGAATTAACACACAAATAATATAATATATTTCATTAAATTAAACCAAAAACAGGATATTATTTTTTGTTTTGAACATAAAAGCCATAATTAACAAAAATAATATTCACTTTTCTATCTCTAAAAGCCATTTAATTCCTGTTGACAATAATTTACATATTAACTATGTTTTTTTTATATAATTATATTTATTTGATTTCTTCCTCTATCGTTATACTTATGTCATAAATGTTATAGACCTATCTAGTTACAATGATAATGTTCTTATGATAATGTTCTTAGTATGAACTATGTTTAGCTTATTTTATCAAATTTGAATTTTTCTCATTTGCTAGAGTCATCGGTTGGCCAAAATAATTATGGATATATATGGAATCCGTGATCCTTTGATCAACCAAAATTTTTTCACTATACAATTAAAATCATATTACAGGCTTTTCCACATGTGTCTATACCAATTCATTACATTTTACAACCAAAATTTTTTCACTATACAATTAAAATCATATTACAGGTGTTCTGGTCTAGGAGATCCAGAATCAGGGGAGAGAAAATCTGCCCCCCAAAGTCACCTCTCTACATATATATAAAGTGTCCGTCATCGCCATCTGTCCGCGGAAAATGAAAATGGCCGATCTTTGGTTTCATTGTGCGGCACGATCTTTGTTTGCCTGCCGACCTACGATGCGGAGTTCTCGCCGGCCGATCTTGCATTCATGAGTTTCCGACGCCGTCTTTGATTCTTGCCGACCTAAGACATAGCCCTCAAAAGCTTTGTCCATAGGACGTAAGCTTAATTTCTCTTCCCTAAAACGTGGTTATATACAACCCCTCATGTTTTTGATTGACATACTGGTAGTACAGGTCTTTAAACATCTTACCTGGGATCTTTACCCATATCTTTTGTCTTGTAGAACCCCGGATCGACTGTTTTGGGTCTTGTAGCTTCACTTTCGTGGCGCGATACCCCTGGGTCGGTCTCTTTAGGCCTCGTTTTTGGGGTTTGTAGCTTTAACTTTACTCGTAGGGCGCGATACTCGGCCTGGGTCTCTTGCGCCGCCTGTTTGGCTTTGGCTTTAACTTCATTCGTGGAAGATTGACCTCTCTCTCTGGTCCTTCTTGGATTTTGGGTTTGTAGCTTTAACTTCATTTATAGGCGCATGACCGGTCGGCCTCCCAACCGCTTGGATTTTGGGTTTGTAGCTTTAACTTCATTAGTAGGGCGCATGACCCCGACCTCCTGAATGGCCTGTTTGGGTTTAAAACTTTAACTTCATTCGTGGTGCGCATGACCCAAGGTCGGCCTCTGGATCTTCGTTTTGGGTTTGTAAACTTTAGCTTTGTAGAATCGTTCTAACAGTCGAAGTGAGAAGTTGAAATCTTTTTGATACCTGCGTGAGTTATAGATTATAGTCCTGCATCTTTTAAGATATGGATATACGTACTGAAGACTGAAGTTTCTCTTCAAGACGTCGTTGATATGAACTATGGTCCTGTGTACAATCCCAATATCCAGACAAGCAAACAAGGTATGCACAAGCATGATAGATTAACAAAGATCAATATACTACACAACATACCATGTATCTTATGAGAATATTTGGCTCCAAACGCCCCAGAGAGGTATAAATATATAGGTAGAGGAAGTGGAATCATCATAATATATAGAGACAGCCACGCCTTAAGAAATTTTGGAGTAAGTAAAGTTTACGATGTTCAATTCCACTATGTCTCCATTTGGTAGGGCATAACACTTCACAGAATTTCTTGCCACTCCACCAGAAATAGTTGCATCAAAATTTTCTCTATCAATAACTGCACTTATAAAGGGTGCATTTTTGACAGTATCCTTAATTTCAAATGCTGATAACCTTTGCCCATATTCAGATAACTGCAGTCATAGATCGGATCTGCCCACAGATAGAGGATACCAGGTTGTCCCTAAAACAACATGACTAGCTAGCATATACAACAGCAAATTATATGCAGCTCCCGCCCATTAAGACAAACCAGAATCTGATTCAGCTTTCACAGAAAATGCTTGTGCAGGTGATGCTTGAGATTGTTGATGTGAGAAACTTACCATCCGAGCATAAAGGAAAGCTAGTTGTATCCTTCAATAAGAAGCAAGAAGATATAGCTTCAATACCAAGAAACAATAGAGTCGCAGGGCAAACAGGTTGTTGTTTTCCAATGTGAAAGTAATGGAGTCACAACTTTAGAATAGTACGGCCAGCCAAAGTATTGGGAAAAACTTAAATCAATCTTGAGGATTTGCAAAATGTAGCATCTAGAGTGCCATTAGAGAAGTGGCTAGATTTGACATCTGCAGTTCACTGGTCAAAGCCTATTGGCATTCGCACTGATTTGTCTTTAACTCCACCACTTTCAGCACCATATGAGTTGCATTTGGTTTCCATGCATCCACTCAAAGGGAGTTATTTTTCCTTGCTGCTTCCGAGAAAGTTCCAGCAAATAAAATGTTGGAAAAATGCTGTGGATGAAGCAGAATTTAAACTCAGGCAGTCGGCAAATGAACGGTTTGAATTCGTCAGAAACTTTAGTGGACAGCAAAGGTCCGTCAAAGCGCTCCACCTCAGGATCAACCAACGGAGACCGAAACCCGATCAACAGATTCAGCAGGTAGATTCCCAATCCATAAGAAACAATGTAAAATCCTTGGACATAAAAAACCCGCAAACCATAGATCGACACAATAACCAAACTCCCAATCCATCTATACGTCGCGTGTGGCGTGGATTTATCTGGATAATATTGAAATAGCTTCGAAAATTCCAGCCACCATTGGTTCACGGGTGCAGCAGCCGAGGCACTGCTGCCTCCAGTTCCTTCCATTCAATTCACAATCTGCGAAGACGGGTTTGGAGCTCATAAACAAATCAAAGAGGATGGAAGGTCTTGAAAATACTGACGCATGCAAGCATCTTCTCTGAGGAACAACTGGAGAGGCTTGTTGCCTTGGTGAAGCTGCGGCGCTACGGCGAAGAGGAGGCGGCGACGCTGGCAAGCAAGATCTTCTTCCTCTTTCTCGGAACTCGCAGCCACCGAAGACATTGCTCCAGTTGTCATTGTGGCGTTGTGGGAATCTTGCCAAGCTTTCTTTCTAGCAGATCGCATAATGGCTCTTTTTCGAAACGGGTAGGAGGAACGCATCTACCACTAGGAAGCAATGGCAGATTTGAGTTGCAAAATGCCGTGTGTGTCGTTGTGGTGGCGAAGATCGGAGAATCCATCAAAGCTAGGAAGTTGCGTCTAGATCTGCACCAGTAGATCCGAACCTACGCCTAGATCCGCAGGTAACACGGACAGATCTATGCCTGCCAGAAAGCTCCCCACCACAGCTCTGGGGTAGATCCGTGCTCAGCGGTCCTGCGGGAGGTCTAGGCAAATCTTGGCTTCCTCCTCCTCGGCTTCAGACACCAAGGTTCTCCACCTTGCGGGTTAGGAAAAGTTTTACCCAGCCCCACGGTGGGCGCCAATGTTCTGGTCTAGGAGATCCAGAATCAGGGAGAGAAAATCTGCCCCCCAAAGTCACCTCTCTACATATATATAAAGTGTCCACGTCATCTGTCTGTGGTACGGAAAATGGCCGACCGTGCTGGTTCCGACTGGCCGACCGTGCAGGTTCTGACCGGCCGACCGTGCAGGTTCCGACTGGCCGACCGTGCTAGTTGCCGACCGCTACAACAGGCTTTTCCACATGTGTCTATACCAATTCATTACATTTTACAAGAAAACTTTCATTAATGTAACATATATACTTAGCATGTAATTATTAATTGCATGTGATACATCAATTCATTATATACTACAATGAAGTCTTTAAAGAAACATAAAATGTTTTAAATTATTAATTTTGTACATAACTATTTTTTATTTCATGGTGGTACTAAATTATGATTTCTTATGATTATTATTATTATTATTATTGCTTAATAATGATAAAAATTCCATTTAAACACGTTAAAATTCTATATTTTTAATTAATTAATACCTGCCCCGATATAAAATTTTACTCTTAAATTTAATTTCACTTTGTATCATATTAATTTGACTACAAAAGAATATAATAAATATATACAAAAATATATTTAAATTAATTTTTAATTCAATGTAAATAAATTTTATTTTTTAAATAAATTGATAAATAAAATTTTATTATAAAATATAAATTTATCTCACTAATAAAATGGATCATATTTTACAAATAATTATAAAAAAAAATTAAGTGGAAAACACTGATATATTTAAAAAGTTATTTAAAATATTTAGTCAGTTATTATTAGGTTTTTTTATCTAGAAAAGTTTATATTTTTCTTCACTGTTTTAATTATTTATATGTGAAGATGAATGGGATAATAATTTTATTTTAATTATTTTTAAATCAACAATATATACTAGATAACATTATGTAAAATACAATTACTTTTATAAATATGAATTTTGTTATATTTGAAAATGTTAAGGATAAAAATTTTACGAAAACTGTAAAGAGTAAATAAGGTTTAAAATTTTTTATTTTGATAAACAAAATCAAATGAGCATAATTACTAAAAATATTGCATACAAGAAAGTCCCAAAAAAATATATAAATATGTTTGTTCTTTCTAATTTTATTTTAATTTCTTTCATGTTAAACTTTTATATTTTAAAAATAAATTCAAAAATTATTAAAGTTATTATCCATGATAAATTGATCAACATTTTTATTTTAACTTATAAAAAATAATAATTATTACATCGAAGGTAATTTTTAAAAATATATATATATATATTAAAAATCCCGTCCATTGCACGGGAGGGCAACTAGTACCTTAACAAACAAACAAAAAAAAAAGAACAATGTGTAATTAAGGAGGTGTAATTCTGTGAGTTCCATAATTTTTTTTCTATTTTATTCCCTTTACATGAATTAATTTTATTACACAAAAATAATAAAGTAATTCAATATGTATATTTATTTGCACACATTTCCAATTTCTTATTAATAAAATTGTACAAAGACAGAGTTCATTTGTTATCAAACTGCCTTATTGTTTTATTTTTATCTCTTCAAGACAAGCTTCCATAAGAGTCATATCTCACCCAATATGCTCAACTTGTTTCCGTCTCTTTCCGTCATAAAAGTTTGACAGCCACGTGCACCTACCTCTACATATTGGGGTTTCAAAATTCTGAAGTTGTCCCTTTATTATACCAAAAGTCCAAAAAAGAGAAGAATAATAAACAAGTAACTAACCCACCACAGTGCTGTTCAAAGTCGATAACTACAAGACCAAGGGAATTAATCCCTCACCAGACACATACTAGGGGCCATGTAGAGTAACTAACAACCACAAACACAAAATTAAAATGAGATAATCATATAACGTGAGGGACACACGCTGAATCCAGTCCCCAATCTTAGTAAAATGCAGAATAGTCCATAGGTGTAACCATGGTTGAGAGGCAGGCAAGGTTTGATTTCATGCCTTGATTGTTACAGAGCACAAGCACAAACCAGATGGCCTTATGTCAGAGGTCTGCCACTCTGACCCAAGAGCTGCATTTGGATCATAGAGCAATGTTTGATAAGCAGGTTCAGCCTCCAGAGGGAATAGCAGCAACTTCCCATCCAATATCCCAAATCGAAAACCTATACTCAAGCTCCCTGTCAATGGAACTGGTACCATTTTCCATGAATTGTCCTCTGGACTGAATATAGCTAGCTTCCGCTGGTTCTTCCACTCTATGCAGAACAGCTTCTTTCCCAACACTGCATGAGCTGTGACCATGACACAGCCATTCTTAATCTCACACCAGCTGTGCCTCTCAGGGTTGTATATATCAACAAACTTGGAATTTCCAATAGTAAAGCTTGACCTTCCACCCATGACATAGAGCTTACCCTCAAATCCACAAGCAAAGCAACCCCATCTCGGGCGACGAAGGCTCTCTATCAGCATCCACTTATCCATATCTGGATCATACACCTCAGCACTGGAGAGACTGTCACCATTCTCCCCGTAGCCTCCAACAGCATAAACCAAGCCATTCACTTCAGCACAAGCAAAGTCGTAACGAGCCACATTCATGTTAGACAATCTGCTCCAGCTGCAATTGCAATAGAGAAACGAGCAAGTCAAAAGAAAATTAAAACACACATACACATATATATGACCAGAATGTTTCACAAATTAGGAATGGGACAATAGGTCCACCATTGACTAAATTACAAAGGTGAGTTTATCATATGTAACAAAATCCCAAGAATTCAAGGTATAATGCTGAGAAAATAATACCTGTTGAGGCAAGAATCATATTGGTAAACCTCTGCAGAGGCAAAGGCAGTTCCTTCAATAGCTGAATAACCAGCCATGACAAGAAGCTTTCCATTAAGAACCACCACTCCAAACCCAGCCTTTCCTGGACCAGGCATTGGTGGAAGAGATCGGCATTTATGACCGAGACAATCCGTAACCTCCCAATGACTTTCCTTTCCTTCACAGTCCGTTGTTAAGAAATATAGCCATTCCTCAAGCAACCCAGCTAATTTTCGCACAGTAGCAAATTCTTTGCTTTGGATAAACGACCTCCATCTTTTACAGACACCACCCATAGCAGGGAAGTTGGAACGAGGCACAAGTGCAAGACAATACTCTGCCACATCATCAGGTAGCCCAGGTAGAATGGGGCTATAACCTTTATTCAGTGCCTCAGGGAATAAACAATTATTGCTTTGTGAAAGAGTTGATTTATCTTGATTGATCAAATTGGTGAAACACATATTTGGCTGCATAAATCTCTTCTTTCCAACAGAAAAACCAGGCATTTTCTTAACCAGCAATTACACAAGAGAATTTTTGTAGAGATCAATGAACCAAATAATGTGCAAATGTGTTACTGAGAAGCATGTAACTAAAGAAATTCATAAAATCCTTCACCAATTGGGATTCTACAAGACCATGGCATGAAAGATGTTGCAGAACGAATCACTTGAGCAGTATGAGCAGATGATTTCCTATGCTTTGTCCAGTCTGATTCAAATTCCATAACAGTTGTTCTGCTCCCACAGTGATTCTTCTTACCTGTTTTCTGCAAATTATTTCTTAAACTGCCTAAGTTGTATGCTCCCTCACACATTGCCCAGATACCTATACATTATGGCAAAGAGTTGTCATATTTTGAGTTAAATACAAAAAGTAATCAATGTTGAACAACGAAATTATAAAGGCATACCAGAGTAGGCCATAGAAATTGCCAAGACTTAGCCACCTGTAACTTCCATTTTCTTTAAGTTCATTTTGGCTGAATAGATAAATAGGATAAAGAAAAGTTAACACCAAAATGAGAAATATTTAAGATATACAAATTCAATGTGAGAAAAAAAGTTCAATCTGCAGGGTTAAAAATGTAAATCGCAGTTCTTTATAATGCAAACATCACTTGGACAAGAATGCATATTAGATATTAGCATAACCCATGATCTAAAATACAAAACTGAGGATAAACAACTAACAAAGATAAGCTTTCAGCATCTTCTAGAAATCTCAACATAAAACAAGAAAGGACTGAATAGAAGAAGAAGAAGAAATTGCCTCTATTGAACCAAATATTAAGTCACAACTAATATCCATCCAAAAGGATAAATTATCAGTCTATTACACCTGTTAACTGTCCTAAGATGAACAAGAGGAGTCATATTCCTTTGACAAAGTAAGAAAAATCCAAAAATAACCAGCAGAGTTGGAGATTTCACTTTAACCATAGATATGACTAAAATAAAGTATATAAATGAAGACCACCTCACCTCTTAAAGCTAATTTTTGGGATTGAGTTAGGTTAAAATCCAAATTATAGATGATATTAGAACTCTTTCTAACGATTATTGTTAGACCTATCCAATCACCTGCAATTGAAAAGTTATGTCTAATCCTGCAAACATATTTGAGGTATCCAATTCTCGGCATAAGGAGATGCATTGAAAATCTTACTTTAACTATATGTAGAGAGACAAAATAAAGTATATAAATCTTCACCTTTGAATTAGTTCCAAATCCAAATTGTAAGAAACAGATCTGGAGGATATAAATAATTCAGATTGTTTGAAAAGAAATGGGGTGAGAATTTGGAAGGAAAAACTTTACAATCTGTTTGGAACGGTAAACCATTGTTATATGGAAATTCAATATGATTTATAAAATGAAACTTCACGACGCTCCAAAGCCTAATAAATTTATTTAAAATATATGCACAAAAATCTGAGCGGTGGATCGTGACAAACTGAGCCTTTTTTTGTCGTTTAAGAGAAACACAAAAAGAGATGTAAATAGCATACAAGTATTAACGAAATAGCGTCCCAATCTAGTGAGAAAATGTTGGTAGATCTGTAATAGAGAAATGGAAATAGAACAAATGAAGAGAAGAAAGAGAAACTTACGCGAGAAAGAAGATGCAGATTCAGAAGAGAAGTTGGGAATGTGAAAACATAGAGTGTGTGGACAATGGATAGAAGATGTTTGGAAGAAGAAAAGGATATTTATAGGATTAGGACCAAAACAACTGTAGGAGAGAAAGAGAAAGACACTCACATAATGCGACCAAGTCAGAACCAGAAAAATAGTAATGTAATGAAACCAGGCTCACTTTGTGTTCGGAGGAGGCTGTGGCTGTGTTCCGGGGATAGAGGAAAATATTTTTATTTTATATTGTGAAATAATAACCTCGTGTCATATTATTGTTGTAATTATTGATTAATTAACGGTGATAAATGTTCTGTTGACAAACTTGTGATTCTTTTTTTGGTCAATCTGGTCGGAGGGATTATTTAAAGAGGGAAGTGGTTGGGTTTTGCTGACCTGTTGCTCATTATGCACTATCCCTTGTATTTATCTTCTCACAATTTATACAAACTATACTTCTAACTAAATCTTTAAACGCGGTAAGCATTTTTATTTTACTTTTTTTTATTTTAAAAAACTTTAAACGTGTAATATGTTATTCCATTAGTTTTTCTAATAAGCCTTCTTGTATTTTTAACCCAACATTTTATGCGGTTACTCGACACATTTGTACTATCCATGTGCGCAAAACTATGTTAAAAATTTTAAGTTAGAAGTAAAAAGTCGTAAATATTTTAATTTAGTTCATAATTTTTACATTTATTGTAACACTAGTTCTTGAATTCAATATTTATTGTTATATTAATTCTTAAATTTGATGAAATTAAATAATATATATTTTATCATTTACATTAATTCAAGCATTAATAAATTATTGTTTGCTTTATTAAATCTAATAACTGAAGTAATAGCACTTCCCATAATGACTAAATTAATAATTTGCTTATTTTATTATACTACAAGAAAAAGATAAGTAGAAATATATAAAATAAGAGAAAGATATGTAGGAAAAAAATAAAAAATAAAATGAGGAGTGTAATAAAAAAGGATAAAAAATTATTATAAATAATTTCATAAAAAATATAACTCTTATCTTCTGTCTCGCTATCATAGCTATTTTGTCCGTGTTGGAGATTTTGATATTGAAATTACTGATTCATTTTTGTATTTTATTTATATCTAATCAATCACGTGGTTGAATGGATTTTAGGTGGTTGGTGGGTTGCAGAGAGAATATTTAACATTGTTAAAAAAAAGCAATTTTTATATTTAATAAAAAGAAAAATATATTTTTCAAATACAAAAGATTATTTTCATTAATAAGATAATACAACGTAACATTCTTTTATTAATTTTAAAATATTTTATACAAAAATCAAATGTAAAAATAAATATATGTTCATAAAAGGTATAGAAAACGTAAAAAGACTTAAAATGATTCTTACAAAATTAATAATCACTTTTAAATAGAATAGGTGAAACAATATTTTATTTAAATAAGTTTAATTTATTTAAAAAATTTAAAGTTTAAGTTTGTTTTGTTATTTGTTTTAGATTTTTTTTTAACTTAATACATCAGTAGGTTGTTGGATTTTTTTGAGAATTTTTAATTTTATCTTTAAATTATGAAATTATAATTAAGTCTTTGATATGAGTTAGTTTATCTTGAAATAACTTGAAAATTAATAATTTGTAACAGTTTTATTAATTTTATAAAATTAATTATAAAAATGGTAAAAGATCAAGAATTCAACTGCAATTTTTTAGTTTGGAAATTTAATTCAACTTTTTCAAATAGTTTAAGATCTACTAATGTATTAAATATAATTTTTAAGTTTAATCTAATTTTTTTAAAAGTCTAACTAGGTTTATTAGTCTATTTTTAAATATCTATTTTATACTAAAATTCTTTAGATAGACTAATCGGTAATAGGTCAATAAAAAAAATTATGTAAACCATAAACTGCTTACTCAAAACGAATAAAAATAAGTAGGTTAAATTTGATAAGAATTAATCTAACAAACAAACTATTAATTTAAGCTTTATTATAATTTATTAAAAAATTTCATTTTGCAATAAAGTTTATAAACAGCAATAAAGTTCGTAAAGTTAATATGATAAATATTAAAAAGATAAATAAATAATATAATAATAACATAACAAATGATTTGTTTGGATCCGTAGGCGACGATTGTTTGGGTATGTTTAATTTGGATAAATAAATGGCAAAGAATGCAAACGAATCAGAAAAGAAACATAAGAAATCAAACTTGAACATGCAGTTATTTTTTTAACTTGGATCTGCATTGGACATGGATTTGAATCCTCTACACGTGCTTTACAACATTACACGATTTGACCATAAAAAGATTGTCTTGCATATAAAAACGGGCTTGTACATAGCTAATTAAGCTTTAAGACGTGTGCGATGCAATCTGTAAGACGTGCAATTATTTTCTTAATTCCACAGAATATGCTTCCGGGATGAATCTGGATCTCTTCCAGTTCCACACAATCTTGATCGGAAAACAAAATTTCTTCTACATATAAACAAAGGATATCTACTCCTATACCAATAAATAAAAATTCTTAATTTAAAAAAAATGAAATTATGCTTCTTTAAATTAAAGATTCTTGACACTATAACACTTTTTTCTTTATACGGAAGGTGTATTTCATTCGGTTTTTTTTTTTACTATTAGCAATAAATTATCTCTCTTAATCATTTTAAATTGTCTCTATTTTATTTTTATTTATATACTTGAATTTTTAACTGTTTATATGTTTTAATTTCAAATTTTTTAAATATGATTTAAATTATTTATTATAAATTTACAATTTAAAATAGTTATTTATTATAAAATTTAATTATGATATAATTTAAAATTTTAAAAATATTTATTTATTATGAATTTACTATTACAATTATATAAAACACATCCTAAAACACTAATTTTTACTAATTAAACTAAGAATTGTCGGATGTGATTGCAAAATGTGCAACTTTTTTTTTTTTTCTCATCCTATGAGCGATTGATGTGTGCACAATGAATCGGTTGTTAATATGTTTTGTTATGTAACTGTTGAGCCAAACATGTTAACCTAGTGTCGGAATGGAAATTGTAAGGTAAAAAAGATTTATGAAAAAAAATTGTATTCAGTGTTTTAAAAATATTTTTTAGGGAAATAATTTTTTAGATTCTTATTTATTTAAATTTTGTGACAAAATAAACATAAATTTTTGACATAATATTATAAAATTTGTTCCCACAATTATTTCTTAGGGGTTTTTCTACGTTACATGAGAACCGCTAGTTGCATCATTTATTTTGGAGACTTACACGTTACACATTTTCCATAAAAAATAAAAGCAAAGAAATATATAGGATTAAGACAATCTATTTTGCAGGTTCAATCCTGACAAATAACATATTCCGTCTGATGGTAAGTTATACCACTAACAGAAATAAAGAATCGTAGATATTGGGTGTGTTATTAAGACGTGCCACTAAATCAGAACCAGTGGCTCCGAGAATACGAATAATGTTCCCAAGTTAGGGTCCGAGTAATCTGGGCAACCTAGGCCTGTCACTGATTCCACGATTCAGAGCACCACATATTGCAATTTTCTCAAAGTTGAGTTCGATTAGCCCAACCACTTTCTATAATGTCATCGCAACGTTGTGAATCACAAAGTTTACTTCAAAAACTGGTGACGTGTCCAATTAATCAAAATTAAATTTTAAAATAGCAAAATACAACTTAATTTATATTTACAGAATATCACCCGAAAACAGATAAGATGGTATCTCACATCATATCCGCCTATATAAATATATAAATTAAAATATATTTAAAAAACAAAGGTCTCATTTTCTCGATTAAATATTTTTAATATTTTTTTCTCGTTTACAACTACATCTCACATGTTACTCTTGTGATTAATTAAAAAATTCTCTCAATAATATTAAAATATTTTTTAATTTTATTTATATATTTAACTTTCTCAACTCTATATTCCTTTTAATATATCTTTTTATCTTTATTTTTATATTAAATTTCAATAATTTAAAAAAATTGTTAATAGTTAAAATAACTTTATGTTAAAATTTAAATTATTTATATATTTAAATATATATACATATAATTATTATGAATTTTAAATATAGTATAATTTATATATTTAAAATATTTATTTATTATATTACTAAAATAGTATACATAATTATGTACCCTGTAGATTGGAGATGACAAGGATGGTATAGTGGATGGCAAAGACATGGGGTTGTTGGGTCACGTCTGAGTTATGACTTAAGGATCAGTCAATTCACAAAAATTCCAAAGAAAGGGAGTGCCAAATGGAGCACCGTGATCTTAATATAGGTGTTACTAATTTAGTGTCCTTAAGTATATTAGTTGAAAACTAAAAAGGGTTTTATAAAAAATTACCTTGAGAATATATTGAAAATTATAAAAAAAGTATATTAATAATATTTTGTAATAAAAATAATATTTTATTTATTCTTTAATTAACGCTTTTTAACATTTTCCTTTAAGATAGAGCTGGTGGAAATTGGGAAAGCTGTATAATAAGCTGGGAAAGGAATAATAGTAATAATAATAATGATTTTAAATTTTATCTAGTATCATATTAACAATATTTTAATTATTAAATAGAAATTAATATTTTATAAAATATTTGAAAACTATTAATAATTATTTTCACTATTCTTTATATTAAGTATAATGATTAAATAATTAATATATAAAATATTTTTATTAAAAATATGGTAATTTTTTTATAATATTAAATGGTACACTTTTAATGAAAACTTTTTTATTTTTAATTCCTTAATGATTCGCCATCTTAAGGCAATAATTGTTATTATTGTTATTTAATTTTAATTACTTTGCATATATTTTGTTGTTGTTACCTTATAATAAGGAAATTTTATTGAAAATATTTTTAAAGTAATGGGATTAATTAATACAACAATAATGTTACAACTTCCTAAACTAGTTTTTTTTTTTTTTGAAAGAGTTTAAAATATATGCTAGTAATGATTTTACATGTGATTCAATCAAATGAAAGTTTACTAACTATCCAGGTTAGCATATTAAGTACAAAATGCATTATTTTTTTAAAAACAATCTTAAAAAATGTTAGTTATTCTATTAATCGAGTATTATACTTTGTTCATATGTGTAATATGTGTTTTACGATCATGCATAGTGTCTAGATGTGTTAAAAACAATTCACACCAACGAGTTAAATTAAATTAGACTCTTAAAATTGTTATCTAAATAGACTAATTAAACCTGGTTCTATAAGTCAACTTGGATCCACAAAACAAAGACTCAAAAACAATTTAAGTTTGATTTTTTTTCTTTTTTTAAAATCCATATACATTTACGTAAAAAATGAGTAAAGTGGTTTTACCCAACAAATCAAACCGTGCTAACAAACAAGACTGCCCATTATGAAAACACTAGTCATGTGGTATGTTGTTAGACCAAATGCTTTCTACAAATTTCTTACTGTTTCTAAGAGAAAATGGGACAGATGATGGCGACAGAGAAAAATGAAAGTTAGAATTTTCAAACAGTGGCGTCGGTTGAAAAAAAAAATAACAGAGGACAACTAAAAATAATAATTTAAAAGATATTATTTACGGATAATTGAATTTAATCGGAATATTCAGTCCTTTTTTTCAAAATTATCCAAAAATATATTCTTCTCTTTCATTCTTATAGACGTAATAAAAGGATGACCCAGGTTGAAGTTATAAATTACAAATACAAGATGATGAATAATAATAATAATAATACTACGAAGTTAGTGATAAATAATAATAATCAGTGACCAAAATGAGAGGCTTTTTTAGGCAGATAGTAACAGAAACTATAAGTGTTAATTGTGGTGGATGCGACTCTCCTAAAAGTGGTAAGAAATTTGTTATAAAAATAAAAAATAGATGTGTACAACTTGTTGCAAAACTTTTGCAACTCCACCTTTGCATTATTGTTTATATCAGTATCAACGATTGACTTTATACTACTGAAAACGTAACATCATATTGGTAATATTAAAAAAATATTCTTCATTAATCAAAGAAAGATCTACTAAAACTATCCAAAAAAAAAAGTGTATCTCTTAAATATTTTGGAAAAGATAATAAAAAGAATGAGCGCATATATTCTTTCCCTTTAATCAGATGCAAGTGTAAAAGAAAAGAGGGTTTACACTGACAATTCGTCTACCATTTTCTCTTGTTGAAATAATAGTATATAATGAGTGAGTCCACTTTATTAAATTAAGAATTGACATTACATCTGTTTCTATGTCATAAATTCCTTATAATATAGTCGCAAACATGATATACTTACAGGTAGCTGTTCATGTTTTAATTTTCTGACCAAATCAGATTCGAGATGGTAAGTGCCATAGGCGAAGGTGTTTGGGCAAAAGTGATGGGGGACAATATTTATTTTATTAAAAAAATATGAGAAATGATTATTATACTTTACAACAAGCAAAACCTAGGTTCACAAAAACACAACTAGTTCGCCATACCGCTATCAGGCCTTTGGCCTCTATCTCATCTTGTAGCTAGCTAGCTACTCTTGCTCCACGGATTGGTGAATTTAATTATTTCATTTTCAATTTATGGATGTGTGGTTATATTTACAAAATTTAACGTAAATGAGCATATAAAATGGAGTTAGTAAAGAATTGTATTAGGGTCAGTTAAGTTGGTTTACATGAGGAGATGTCATGGAAGATCAATATTATCCCTTGTATCTACATCCATCTAATAGTCCTGGTCTCATGCTTGTGTCTTGGCATAATTTTCATAAACGGTGTTGTGCCATGCAAATATGGCTCCCTTCACTCATTAATTGAGTAAACCACTAATTGACTAACTAATCAAGGGTTTACCTATCAATTTTTCTACTACATTACCTACTGCAAAAGATTACTCCATACATGTGTAAAGTTTAAGATTATTAAACAAAGGCAATAAGCAACATCTCATACAAATAATTAAAATACCAAAAATATGATATGAAATTATGCAATGAAATACCGAAAACATGTTCGAGGATGTTTGATTATCCTGCAAAATTAAACAAAGTTTTGTATAGCTTCCGTCCGACTGGTGCGGTGGATTGGCTTTGTGATGAAAAAGTTGGTGGAGAATAATGTTGAAAAACATTGACACCTATATTTTGTAGTCAAATGGATTTTAATGAGATTTTAAGTAAAACAAAATGTAGTCGTGAGATGGAAATAAAATCTAGAATGAAGTTAAGGAATATACTTATTAATCACACCAAATGTGCATGTCACGAATATAATTATATATTAGCACGTTGTGTACGTTGGAGTCAGTTTAACTATAGACAAGCAATAGCCCAAAAGATGTACAAACAACAATTGTGTAAAAAACAGAATGCTCGTGCACATTGACTCTTTGTACTTACTAATTCCATTCAATTTGACTACTATTTTGTGTTCACCATAGTCCATACTTTGTGCAATCATTTCAATGCTTAATTTCATCATTCTAAAATATTTAAAATCATAGTTTTTGGGAAAGTAAAGAAAGTTTTATGTGAAAAAAAATCACACTTGTAACTATATGTGTAAGTAACAACTTCAATATATATACATGTACATGTTGGAACTTATATAATTGTATTCAAACTCATTATTCACATTTTAGTTCTATTGAATATGGTCTTTTATTATACATTTTTTTACAAACTACTAAAATATATATGTTATTGTAATACTAATATTAATAATGAAAAAATAGCATTTATTAAAAGAAAAATATGTAAACTAAAAAAGCAGTCTATGATTATCTAATTTCTAATTATAAAACATTATAAACATAATTCTTTAACTAAATAAAAAAAGTTCAATTTCTAATTATAAAATACAATAAAGTTTATATAGGTAGAATAATGGAGTGCTTGTATCCACACTCATACCTATGAAATTTTATGGACAATATTACAAGTATTCATATTTTTAATGGATAAATATTGCTCATTAAAAGTAATATTTATAGATACTCATAAGGTTTAGGTCAGAATTCATATTGTGAATTGAGACAAAAGCTTAACTATTACCGAAACTATCACATACTCATAACTAATTAGTAGAGACAAATCATACATAACTCTTAGCCACATAAGTAAAAGATAAATTTATGTCTAAACACTTGAGATAAATGATACTATCATCATGAACAATTAAAATTAACAAAAATAAATAATAGTTAAATTATACTTCATCAAACAAAAAAATTTAAATACACAAGCGTAAGAATTAGCTCATTGACTAAAGATAAAAAAGAAAAATTTAAGGAAAAGATAGAACTATAACAATTTGTCACTATGTAGTGACCAAAAAAAAAATGTTATTTTCTTCGTATGCAAATCAATATCAAACTTGTAATATTATATACTAAAGATACTGTAAAATTGAATAATCTATCATGTAATGTAATTAGAAGATAACTACAATTCAAAACACAAATTAAAGGTGATTACCTTATTTTTAACATCATTTTATAAAAATAAATATATTAAATATGATTCCTTAAATAATTTATCATATATATATAAATTTGACACTAACAAGAATAAAATTTCGTAATTTTGATACAAAAATCATTTAAAGAAGTGAATATAGGAGAAAAGTAATCAATAACAACAGACAATACTACCCCTAAGAAAAGCAGAGTCACTACCATTTTAATGATGAAGATAAACAATAGGAAGAAAGAAAATATATGATAAAATCTTTTACTCTATCAATAAATTCTAAAATAAATTATATAATAAAAAATTATTAAATTATATAAT
Source organism: Mucuna pruriens (assembly GCA_025330945.1). Taxonomy (NCBI): domain Eukaryota; kingdom Viridiplantae; phylum Streptophyta; class Magnoliopsida; order Fabales; family Fabaceae; genus Mucuna; species Mucuna pruriens. The sequence goes on from JAENHJ010000296.1 coordinate 1,352,805, forward strand.
AACTAATATAATTTATAACCATATCAATAAATTCTCACATGAAAAATATTCAATTCAATAAATTTAAAATTTCAATATAAATAAAATGAAAGTTAATATGTGATTCAACCAATAAATAAAGATTTTATTTACTATGTATTAAAATAATCAACATGTTTAACTTTATTTTTTCCTACTCTAAACATTTTTTTTCTCCGTCATTCTTATCATTATCTTGTCATAAACAAAATAAATTGTATAAAAAAAAGTTAAGGTCATAAATTATTGACATTATTACATAGGTAACGAGGACCCAATAAAAAAAAAGGGGATAATGTGAGAGACGGTGGCAGCAGGATAGTGAACGTCGTTTAAGCGGCAAAGCGTCGTTGATATGCAAGAAGAGCGTCGTTGATATGCAAGAAGAGCGTCGTTGATATGCAAGAAGAGCGTCGTTGATATACAAGAAGAGCGTCGTTTAAACTGGTCAGTGGTAACCTTCCTTTCCTTCCCTTCCCCCCTTTCTGTTTTCGCGTGAAAGTGACCTCAAAAGTGTAGAACTCGATAACACAAAATATAATTCCCATTTTGCCACTCACTCATGTCTATTGCATCATCATTCTCGATGCTCCGGCACCGAGCGGCGGCCTCCGGCATCCCTCTTCTTCTGCGGCGCTTCCCAACGGCGGCGAGGCAGCAAAACCCTAAGCAAGCGGCCCCGAGCCGGAACCTTCTGAAGGCGAAGCAGACGCTGAAGGAATTCTCGTCGCTGGCCCCCGTGCTATCCCTGGAAGACAGCCCTCCTCTAACGGAATCACAGGCCATCGGCGTGGTGGCGGCGTCGCAGGCAAACTTCATGCGCGTCATCGTCCCCGAAGACCAACCTTCTGGAACCTTCCGCGGGGTGGAGCTTCTGTGCGTGGTGAGGGCGCTGCTGAAGAAGATTAAGCGAAGGGTGATGGTAGGGGACAAGGTAGTTGTAGGGTCCATCGATTGGGTTGATCGCAGGGGCATGATCGAGAACGTCTTCCACCGAACCTCGGAGATTCTCGATCCTCCCGTTGCCAATGTCGACCACTTGCTCGTCTTATTCTCACTCGAACTACCCAAGCCTGAACCCTTTACCCTCACGCGCTTCCTCGTCGAAGCTGAATCCACTCGGATCCCTCTCACGCTCGCTCTCAACAAGACCGAGCTCGTCGATAAAGAGGTTCTATCCCTCTGCATTCTCATTCATTCATTCATTCATTCTTATGCCTTCTTAATTATTATATATAGGGTGTTCAATTGTGCTCATGGTTTGGTTTAGTCACTATACTTGCTTGATATTGCAAAAATTTGCTATCTAGCTGTTAATATTTTGTGGTGTGAAGTGGTTGCTTGCTTGCTTGCTTTTGGGTTTTGTTTCTTGTGTAGATTGTGAGTTCGTGGAAGGCTAGGTTGCGAGGCTGGGGGTATGAGCCCATTTTTTGCAGTGTTGAATCTGGTCATGGACTTGATCTTCTTGAGTTCAAGTTGAGAGATCAAACGACGGTGGTTGTGGGACCTAGTGGAGTTGGCAAGTCTAGTTTGATCAATGCGCTTAGAAGCAATCCCCGCCATGCTGCGGAAGGGGATAATTGGTTTGAGCCTGTGGGTTTTGTTCTTCATTTTTAGTGTTTTTTCTTGTCTTTTTTAGGTGTGTATGAGAATTTGATATTTGTGTTACTTGTGGACGTGTGTTGTTTCTCAGATTTTGGGAAGCAAGTGGTTAGAGGATCAGAGAGTTGGGGAGGTTTCAACAAGAAGTGGTAGAGGGAAGCATACTACTCGCCATGTCTCTCTGCTTCCATTATCTGCAGGGGGTTTTCTTGCTGATACTCCTGGATTTAACCAGCCTAGTTTGTTGAAAGTGACAAAGCAGTCTCTTGCACAAACTTTTCCTGAGGTTAGTAATGCTTGTGCTTCTTTTTTTTTTTTACTAAATTCAGTGTTAACGTGGTTTTTCCTATTTTGATTGATGTTATATTCTCTCCCCCGATCAGATCAGGAAAATGCTTACTGGCAGTGAGACAGAGAAATGCTCATTTAAAAATTGCTTGCATCTGGGTGAACCTGGGTGCATTGTGAAGGGAGATTGGGAAAGATATTCAATCTATTTTCAACTTCTTGATGAAATCAGAATCAGGGAGGAGTTCCAGCTGAGGACATTTGGAACTAAAAGAGAAGGTGATGTAAGGTAAGATGATATCAGTTGTAGTATTTTTCCTGGAATATGTAGTAATGCAAAAGATCTCCTACCCGATTATTTGAGTATTGTTGCAAATTGTACTGCCTACAATATAGTGTTTGTCACGATGTTTGTTACAACCACCCTAATAATGCTGCCACTTACACAATAATATGATGAAGCATAATTCTGCTTTTTATCCTGGGAAATTATTGAATCAACTACCACATCATTTTATTTTTGCAGGTTGAAAATGGGAGATATGGGTGTACAGCAAGCAGAACCACGGTTGGAACCTAAGAAGCATAGGAGACAATCTCGGAAGAGGATTAACCAGTCAATTTTAGATGAGTTGGATGATGACGACGATTTGCTTGATGAGGAAAATGATCCCATATTAAAGGCGCTACGGAATGAAAAATCTTAGGATTTCGTTAATCCCCAGAGTGCTCATTGTAAATAGTCCTTTCCGCGCTTTCATGTGTTTTGTTTGACATAAATCTGTCAGGTAGGCTTAATCGTGTATACTCTGTACAAATGTCACCGATGGACACACTTTTTTGAATTCTGATGACTGAAAGGTTGATTTTGATCCACGCTTATTGCCTATGAGTGAATTACAAGCAACATTCTCACACTGAATTACGACTTCAAAGAGGTTATATTTTAAGAGAACGGTGAGTGCTTATAAAATTGATTTCGAAATTATATGATTAATGTTTAGATTTTTATTTCAAAAGCAAGTAGTAAATATCAGTATAAATTTTTTTATTCCATGCAAAAATCACTTAAAGTTATTTTAATTTAAAATTAATTTTGAATCTAGAATTAAATTCTCGGCATAAAACTAAATATGTAAATATTTATTAAAAATTACCTTTAATAGTTGTTTCAATATGATTCAACAAGAATCCAAAACCACTAAAAGTCTATTTATTTTTTAGGTAAACTTCTCATAAACATTTATAAAAAAAAAATCTCTATAAATTAAAATTAATGTACATAAATTCTTTTATATTAATTTTTTCAAAAAACTTTATTTCCACTTATGCATAGACTAAAATATAATTTATGAAAAAATTAATTTTATTTTTATATTTTATTTTCTTCTCCAACAAATGGTTATGAAAAAGTTTATTCAATCACATCTTATATATAATGTATGAAATCAATGGCTACTCTGTCGTGAGAATGATTAAACTAAAACACTAACCCAACCAACGGTGAGAGATAAGTAGAAAGGCCAATAAACCAATCAACCGTATAAAAAGGAAAAGAGTAATGCTGGTTTCACAATCCATGTGGAGGGTGTGAGAAGGTTGGAAGGAAGAGGCATAGAACCTTTGCAGTCCAAAAAAGTAAAGTATATTTATTATAATATCCAATGAAGGGGAGAGGGAGGGAAAGAAAGTAAGAAATACAAAATTCTGTCAAAGCATGAATTTTTTAACTCAAGAAAATACTAGCACTTGCATATGGCAAAGAAGCCTACTTCTTAACGGATTTCTTCTTTGAATTTACATTCAGAGATGGTTGAATCTTTGGATGCTTTTCTAACTCGCTTGGATCCAACCACTTGAGAGGATGGTGATTGAAGAAGGGCCAATTAGGGACAGTCACCAATGTGGCGAGAACCACACCACCAGCATATATGAGGATCATCATTTGGAAAGAAGCCATAAGATATCCTGTTGCGAAGGCAATTACAGCAAATGCAAGCAGCATTATCTGCATAACCTGCTCTGCAATCTTTTGCCCTTGCCAATCCATCTAATTAAGCAAAAACATAAGTAAAAATACTCAGGAACCCTGTAAATCCAAACAATAATGAATTTTTTTTTTTTAATAACGTAGAGATCTACAGCTATGCTACAAGATGCACAACATACTAGTAGTTATATGATTATAGCATAAAACATTATCTTACACAAAATAGGCAGATAAGATTACAATATTTCAAAGAATCTGTCCTGTCTTTATATGAAATAATTGATATTCCATTTATTAACTGCCAAGCAAAAGATGAAGATCATACCCGTCAGGAATAGACACAGAATTATTCAAACTTCAAGTCTATATTATCCAGAACCCTGGACAAACGTCAAGCCTAATAATCAATCACAACCCTAATGGAGGTCGAGGACCAGACTAGGACGATAAAAACCAAAAGGGTAAAATGTGTTTTATCTTTTAATCTTTTAATTCTCAATCAAAATTGGTCATAATTCCTATATATTTAAACCAATTATTTTGTTGAGTATCTTAAAATCTATAAAGAGGGATGGAATTCACCGATTATTAAATATACGATAACTAAAAATCATCATTTTTAAAGTATCGGAAATAAGACCAAAATTAAAATGGATATAACGCCAGAGTCAAATACATCAAAGCATCACACAGACAACAAAATGCCACAAAGATCTCACAACAAATATTGGACTAGATCTCAGTTTTATGGTACAACTCTAATCTCTATACTTAAAATTGATAAAAGGGTTACTCGGAGATGAATGAGGTTCCCCAAATCCTCTAAAAATACATTTGTAATTAGAAAACCCTAAACCAAATTTCAATTTGAAAATTGATATAGTTAGACAGTGGTGTTAAGAATCATGACCTCCGTTTCCGTATCTCGATGTTCTAGAACGCACAATGTTTCTTTGAAATAGGGTTTCCGACAATCGGATAACCGAAATAAGAAGAGATTCACGAAATGAAGCTTAACGAACAATTATGAGTTTTCTCATGGCAGCACGATAGTGAATGGTAAATAAAGATTAAAAAATTAAGTGTCTTACCTTTGGATTTTGGAAGATGAAGCGTTGACTACCTACGAGGGAGACGAGTCGCTTATATAAAACTATCCAATGCACAAAAAACCTACACAGTCAAACATTTCACCAGCCACTGAGTGACATGGCTGATTTATAAAATAATAAAATTATACATAGAGATTTGTGATCTTCTACATAATAAACAATTATTTATAAATTACATAGATTTACTAAATTTATAATTTTATTATAATAATAAATCATTTATAAAATTATATAATATAATTTAGAATACATAAAACATATAATTTAATATATGTAAAATATATCTAAACACTTTTAAAAATATTTTTTTTATAAATTCTCTTACTTATTAAATAAAAAAATTATACATTTAATATTTTAAAATACTATATATAATTTATATTATATATTATAAACCAAGTAATTTTTTTTAGTTTAGTAGTTATAATTCTTTTTATTTCCTAGAAGATTGAAAATTATGTTATCTATGTATTTTATATATTTTTTCCGTGCCACATTAACATCGTCAATAAAATTTTAGGAATATTAAAATTAAAAAATATCATACACATATCAATATCAATATGTTATTGATTTATTAAGGAATGCATCAAAATCTCTAGTACGGCACGGTATTGTAGAATTTATCATTAATGATTAAATATTTTTATTCAAATTATTGTTAGAAGTGTATCTGTAACATTAACCGTTGGATTTTAAGCGTAACAGTTTTTGTATTATCAATTTCAGTATCACTCATAAAACATAACTATTATAAAAATTAATAAATTTAGTATATACTTTTACATTGTTAGTATATTATTAATGCTTTCTTTTTTATTGCTTAAATTTATTAAAAAAATTATAAAATAAAACTATAAATATAATTCATTAAACAAGAATAGAACTTATGTAATCGTGTGATTTGTAATAAATTTCCCTCAAAAGTATAAAATGAGTTAAAAATAATGTTAGAAAATATGTCACTAATCATTCTCACTTATTCTAATTTTTATTTTTATTGCACTTTTAAATATTTTTATTCTTTAATTAGTTTAAAATTTATATTCAAAATATTTTTATTAATATACTTCATAAAATATTTACATTAATAAGGTAAAAGTTAAACTCATCTACAAATGTATGAATTAATTGTTAATATAAGTTGTAGAAAAACACTTGATGTGACTAAGTTTCAAGACCAAAAATTTATTCAGTAACAAGTCCAAAATCCTTCAGAAAGCTTGTTTTAAAAAGCTAAAAGCCTTAATTACTAAAATAAAAATATTATAAAGATATGTATTTCCTTAAAACAAAACATTAATTATTTAAGCATCACTTAAGAAAAATTTTGTCGTAGATACCATTTCTTAACTTCTCTCAAGCTAACTCTCTTTTTACTGATGTTCAAAAAAAATTTTCTCACAAGCGAATTTAACTAATTAATTGAAGTGTTAAACGCAAACCAAACAAGTTTTTTTTACAAAGTAGCAAAATCAACAACGGCGATCCAAAAGTTTAATTGATTCGACATTTGAAACAGAAAATTGCGATGGACATAATTTTAATCTTCATTATTTTTAATACAATTTTTATTGTTGACTGAAATTTGCTATAATTAAATTATAAGTAAATTTCATTTAAACAAAGAAAAAGGTCTCGCTTGTTATTGTTTCTTAGGGAAAAAATGTTTTCACCAACTTGTTTAGGGAAGATGGTACACAAGAGGAAATGGGAAATTAACTCGGGAGAAAGGTGAGTAGGAAGGTTATGTTATAAAAACCACTATAAGATACCCCTTCAGCTTTTCTAGTGAGTTAATTTAATTTGAAAGATGGTTTTGGAACTTCACCACTCAACATTTTAAAGATTCCATAACAAACGTATTCACAAAGACACCGTAACACAAGGTTATTTATGTCTAAAAGCATGTTCTCAATATAGAATAAGACCTTCCATTCTTTTTCGAAACTAACAGAGAATCAGAATAACACGAAGCTACTTCTCATAAATGCCCAGCAGCAGGTATCCAAAGTAATTGAGACTAGAATCAATCATCCGATTACCATAATAATAAAAATTTCCAAGTAACTCAGTTAACTTTAAAACATAGTATACGAAACAAAAGGTGCTGTTCAAGCATCAAAAACAGCTCATAACAAATATAAAGGAAAAAGATCAACAAAACTGACATAATCTAGAAATGTAGGTCCTCCAATCACTAGCATCAAGAGCAATTTAGGATGAAGCACCACTTCGAAGAGCACCTTTCTTCTTGCTTGTTGCCAACTGCGTCTCAGGCTACAAGAACAACAATAAATAAAAAAGTTAATGCAAAAGAAAATACAAAATCAAAATAATAACAGTGAAATGATCAATCATTACCTCTTTCTTGACAGGCTCTTCCTTCTCAGATAATATCAGCTCAATATGGCAGGGAGATGACATGTAAGCTGCCAAAAAAAGTCAATGTCAACGCAAGAATGTAAAAGTAATCATTAAGACAGTATCAACAAAATCAGCAACATACGGTTGATTCTCCCATGAGCTCTGTAGGTACGGCGTCTCTGCTTCTGTGCCTGATTAACCTGGATATGTGAAATGTGCAGAGCATCGACATCCAAACCTTTCACCTGTGGCAAAGCAATCAAAAAGTATAATGACTTAGAAAGTTGACTTAAAAGTATCATGTGAAAAATCAAATCTAAACATATACAGGACATACTTCTGCATTACTCTCAGCATTCTTCAGCAAATCTAGGATGAATTTAGCAGATTTGACAGGCCAGCGTCCTTGCCCATTAGAGTGCCTGTTCTTAGCCTGGGCTGTCCTCCCAACACCACGACAGAAGCGTCGAAAAGGAATAGCCTGTTTGTGGGCTAAAACATCCTCTAAGTATCTTTTAGCTTTAGCCAGGGGCAACTTCCTGATGGCAAAGGCAGTCTCCCTGGTGTTCTGTAAGGGAAACAGAGCAAGCAGATGAATAAATTAATTCAAACCCTATCACCAACCAATAACCATTTTTACAAAACTGTAATCAACAAACAAAAACATATTTAACAAAAAAAACATGGTTGCTATACACCATATGGTTTATGAGACCTGCTCACAGAGGCAAGTTTTATCTTAATCAATTAGGCATAATAGTTGTTTTCTAATGAGATTCACTGGATAACTATTCTGGTAGACAAAAAGAGTGTGATACAAGCGCAAGTTAACTATCATTACTGATTGATAGCTTGATACAAGTAGAGGTGGCAAAAAAACCTGAATATTCAGGCCAGGTAGCAAAAACTGACCCAATCATGACCCTAACCGGGCTTAATTTTAGTGGCCTAAATTGAATGTGGGCTTTTGGGCCCAGCCCACAACACACAACGGGCCAAATAGCCCGTTTTGCCACCTCTAGATACAAGCAAATTAATGGAAAAGCTTGTTCCAACATTTACTGAACCTTCATTCACAACAGAAGAACAGAGGTTCACCCAAGAACAATGGAGATTATATCCCTTAAGTTTACGAGAGGTTAGTCCATATGGTCAACAAACCCCTGCTTTTTCAAAAGGTTTCCAAATTATGACACTCAATTATAATGCAAATCCACATGAAAATCATTCAATTCTAAAAATTAATATCTCATGTAATGGTCAAGCATGTCACCACAAGAAATCATTATAGGGTAACAAATCTAGGCACCTTGAAATGCACTCTGAGGTCGGCACCTCTAGCCTTGCAGGCTGCAATAACGTGGCAATTCGAGTATTAGTGTAAAAGCTAAATCCAACACTTCAAAAACAAACACTGTCGCTTGAGTAAAGAGAAACGGTTCATAAATCGCATATATTGAGATTTTGTCAAATGATGAAAGCGAAATGGGACTTACACTTGGTGGGATTATCGGGTTCTCTGGAGTACTTCACCTGAGAAAAAGAAAAAACGGAACAGCGTGATCAGATCTAAAATCTATGTTCGGAGGAAACGAAGAAGCATTGGTTGGTGTTGGTTACTTACCATGGCGGCTTCTTCTTCTTTATCTTCTTCTTCTTCCGCAGGGTAGAAGCAGAGCAACGGCTGAGAAGCAAACTAGGGCACAGAACAGAGGTGATTCATTATATATAATGGGTACCCAGTTTACTGTATCAGCTTTGTCAGAATATGGGCCGATTAAGGCCTGCCACTAGACCCGGCCCATTAACTATAATGACTTGCGAATTGTGATTATTCACTCTCTTGGGGCTGAACCTGAACTTATTCAGATTCCAGGTCTGTACCGAGTAATAATCTGAGTCACGTTTAAAACCTAAATAAATAACTCCGAGTTAACATGTTATTAGTTAAATTAGTAAAAGTAAAACATAAATTTTATTTTAAATATATAAATTATATTTTAAATTTATGATAAATAATTTATATTATGATAAAAATTATTTTTAATTATTTATATTTTTTAAAAATATTAAAACTTAATTTAGAAATAAAAATCAAAATGATTGATTAAAAACATAAAAGGTTAAGAAAAATCTCTAAGCACACTCTCATTGTCTCTTGATGAAATAACACTCATTTGATAATAACTCTTAAAAATATTGTCATTTAACATTATCATTTTAATTTATATATTGAAGATACAAAATAAAAAATCATTGAAATTTAATTTAAAAATAAAGATGAAGATAAAATATTAAAAATAAGAGATTCAATAAAATATATTGAAAAGTATTTTTTTAGTTATCATGTTCACAATTTTTGGTGATAATTAATTTTTTTTTTACTTATGACTGCTTTTAATACAATATCCTCTCTCAACTATCTTTTTTTTACTCACAATACTCAAAATTGAAACTTTTTTTCAAGAGATTCACGCTTAGTACCACTCAAACCAACATAACAACTATTGATGTCATTAGCTTAAAAAAATGAATTATATGTTCACAGTATAAAATAATTTAACACAATTATCCAATCATATACTACTATATTATAAGTTTGTTTGATTTTATAGTTACTATTTTACAAAATTACATCAACAATAATTTCTTAATTGATTGATTATGCAAATTTTTTTACATATCAAATGTATTGTCCTTTATGAAAATCATGTGGAGTATTATTGTATAGTTTTGTCTCGTGAAGAAAAAAAAGATTATGTATTGACCGCGTAAAACATTTTGACAATATTATCTAATCATAGACTAATATGTATGGTATGCTTGTTCATTTTTACAATAATTACCTTAAAAGTCACATTACCAATAATTTATGGTTGGTTGACCATATAAATTTGTTTACACCAAAAGTATATGGACATTCATGAAAATTACGTAGAGTATAATTTTATTTTTTTTTCGTGTGGAAGGTAATTTTGACCTTGGTATATATATAAAATTTTACTTTCTTCTGTTTAAATCTTAAAAAAAATAATTTTATAATATTTTTTTTATAGAATTTACTACTTTTTACCTTTTGAATATAATATTAGAACAATTACTATTTTAAAAGCATTTTTATTTTTGTAACATACAAATATTTTTTTCAAATTTAATGACAATACATTGAAGTGTAAATGTTTTTCCATCGCAGATAACTATTGACATGACTTTCAAAATAATGTTTACAAAAGTCAACAAACTTATTCTATATATTAATTTGTAATTAAATGATAATATAAAACTATTTTATACTGTCGAATTTTTTTGTTTTTTTTTCTATACACATTGTCAACTAATTAAAAAACATTGTTGGTATAATTTTAAATTAACTATTATAAAAATCAACAAATATATAAAATTATTTTCTAAAACTAAGAAATAAAAACTAAATGTCCATTTTAGGTGATCTTTAGTGGTAAGTTTTAAAATCTAAAATCAATTTATAGTTTTTAAAATTTAATTTAATTTTTTAGTTTTAAGATAAATTCAACTTAAAAAGTTGTTTATATTATTAAAATTAGTTTAAGAATATATTTGTATGATACTGAGAGTGAGAGTGATATTGATAATAATATTTATGAGGATAGAGATGATCACGATAACGAAAAAGACGCAGTAAAATAAAAATGTGTTTTTTAAAAACAATTTTATACATATGTTTTTTTTATTTTGAAAATAAATGTTGAAATATTTTAAAATTCAATAAAAAATTATTTCAACTCTATTTTAATTAAATATATTTTATTTTAAAACTACATTTAAAAACTAAAAACTTTCTGACACTCTAAACTCGACTCCTAAATTTTAAAACCCTATAATTCAAAACTATTAAAAAATGCGATATTTATTTCTTATATAGAAAAAAGAACAATTAAATAAGAAGAATACAAAGTCAAGGTTCCAGTCAAATTAATTATCTTAATTTTGAATAGCAGAAACCACTAAAATCCATAAGAATTATAAGGTAAAATGATTTATTTCTAAAAGTAATTTTTAATTTAGCCATACCACTAGCCATTCGAATTCGGAAATCGTTATGCTAAAGAGGATTTTATTTAATTATCATGTCCCAGTCGAGGTCAATTAATGTCACAATTTCAGTCACGAGAATTCTCATTATTTATTTATTTAATTGGGTCAAATAATTTATTTACGTTTGAAATTGGACACAAGGGTGAATAGGGCAAAAGACAAATGTCTAATTTGGTAAATGGGGTGAGGAGAGGCAGAAGAGACAAAGCGGAATTTGGAAACGACAGGGTAATATAATGTAATAGAATTATAATACGAAAACACTTTTGTTCTTACTTCTTAGAATAAGTAGCAGAGAGAGTAGTTCCATCAAATTGGATTAGAATGAGATGGGCCTCGTTAGGATCAATGCCACCTTCGTCGCCATTTGCGCTTCTTCCTCCCTCTCTCACGCTTCAGGTACGCTCATCTTCGTTTCCCATTCTTCAACAACACACGCTTTTATTTTCACTTTTCACAATATTTACTCTAACTAATATGCATATCCATAACAATTTTTTTTTATTCACAAACTGCTCGGAATAGGAGTTCACTGCATCACGTTTTCTGAGTTTCACAGTTTAGTTTTGTTCTTAAAATATGTTTTAAGGAATATAAATATTTATAAATTATGAGACTTTTTTATACCAGAACAAAATTAATATATATTAACAAAATAAAACTAATTTTGATTAAAATTCTATCTAAATTTTTTACTAACATATTTTGTCTTTCTCTCTCGTTATTCCGCTTCAATGATTTCATTGTCCTTTTTCAACACTATGTCCGGTTGCACTGGTATAATTTTATTTTTCAATAGTTTTTCGGTTATAACTTTTTCTACTGAAATTACAGAGACTCTGATCTGTGTACCCTATTTCCTTCATCTTGTTTCAGTTTTCCCCATTTTTAGCAACATAATTTACAAGCCACGTATTGAAGATAACATTGGGTTTTGAGATAAACGAATAATATAAAGTTTCCACAATTTGAAGAATCCAATGTTACCAAACCAAAAAAGAAAAAAAGAAAAGTTATAAAAATAGAGAGGTGGTAATCAACTTCATGCCGAATTCGGTGTTTTGAAGCGGACGGTTTGTTTGTTTCGTCACGTCGAGAATCAGGTCGAGAGGTGAGGGTCCACGTAGGACGAGAGCATGTGTGAAACTAGTCAAACCAAACTACATAGGATAGGATCGTGTTACTAATGGAGTTGTTGGTTGTTACAGTGAGTTAAGTCTGATGGAACAAACGAGATCGTGGGAATGGTGGGGATAGTAAGTTACCGAACCATAAGAACTGAATTAATAATTGGTCACGATTACGAACACAGGAAAAAAAACCAAATGCCAAAGACAAAAGGAAAAAAAAAAGTGGAGTTATTTTATTGGTCACATGGAGAGGATAAAATGTACGTAGTGAATCTTCATCTGCCCACGTGGTCATATAAAAAAAATTATTAGATAATTTTGAATTATTATGTAAACGATGGATAATTTTTACATGATGTAAATTATTATTTTTTAATTTATAAAATAAATATATTAATATATGTGAAGATTAATATTAATATCAAAATTTTTAATAATTTTTCGAAATTTACATAAGTATAGGGCGAACATGACAGCTCACGGTTTGTCTAAGTCATTTTGCTTTTTTATTTGTCGGGTGAAAAGACGACAATGGATACTGTTTAAATTACCGCACTTGGTTCTCCTCCTCCACCATACGCAACTCCTTTTGATTATGTCCCCTTCAAAGTGATACGGTTCGATTCCACCCAAAACACAACGTTTCTGCTACACTGTGTTTATTGATTTGGTCATTTGCTACCTGAACCTGTAAAATAATAAATAAGATAAGGTCTTTTTAGTTCCTTTCCTTCACTAAGTGACTAAGGCTTTGTTTGAGAAAGGTTAAAAGAAAAAAAGGTTTGAATGGGGAAGTCTCCTGATTGGTTGTATACAGATGATACAACGTGTGGCTCCCCCGCATGGATTGGCAAAGGACTCACCTGTGTTTGCTTCAAGCGTAAGGGAAACTGTCAAAGAATCTGCATTAGCTTGACCCCTCTACAGGTTGGTCAGTTACAACTTACACATTGCTGTTTTACCTTTTTCACTACTTGTGCTTTTCTACTTAAACAAGTCTTGTGTAATTTTTAAGCTTTTTAGTTTCTGGACGTGTTCATTTTTAGTTTTTGTGTTGCATTTCTTCTACAAAACTACTTTCCTGCTTTATAGTGTTCTCATTCTGCTTTACATAACCGTTCATTTAAAATAGAAAAAAAATTATAAGCCCTCTTTCTAAGTTACAATTGAAGCTGTCAAAGTTGGGCTTTTTACCAATCTGTGTCTCTCTATCAGTTTAAGAACTTGAACTATTTGTATGTTGTCCCTTCCCACTCCTCTCGAAGGCTTCAATTTACAAATGCATAACCAACTCAATGAAGGCTTGCAGCTTTTGGAAAATATTTTTCAACTTTTCGAGAATAACAGGAAACTTTTGGAAAACAAAAAACAAAACACAAATTGTTAATATAGTTTTCAAAGGTAATTGAAAAATGTGTTTATAACTAGAATTTCATGTTATTGGAAATCTTGTTTTGTTTTCTGGGAATAATTGCAGAAACAATTGTTGAAAATGCATTCAAAATTTGTTTCCGAACTGTTTGGTGTTTTCCATCATAAATGGTTTGATAGTTTTTGTTTTTCTTATATATTTTCTTGTCATGAATTTATTGGGGACAGAGAGCAGTGAGGAAAACAAGAAAAAATAAAATGAATTTATTGAGCAGCAACTTTGTAAAAAATTTGTAGGAGGAAAGGCTGAGAAGACTGAAGCGCCGAATGAAAGTTTACTTTGATGCTTCCAAGCAAGATCACCAGGTATAAATTCTGTAACTTTTGTTACTAACATATCTTAGTTGTATTATTTTCCTTTGCTGAGGGATTTGCTGTAATCCTATTCTCACTTAAATTTATACCCACGAATTGACATGTAAAATTAATGGTACAAGGCAAATATGAAATTTTATTTATTCCCATCTTTTTAGCCCTGTTATGCAAGTTACTCATACAGAAAAATTTTCAAGGACAGGAAGCGCTGCGAGCTCTGTGGTGTGCTTCGTTCCCTGGTCAAGAGCTCCAAAGCTTGATTTCTGATCAATGGAAAGAAATGGGATGGCAGGGTAGAGATCCATCTACTGATTTCAGGTTATATCTGCCTTATCAACCCCTTTCTTATGTTTTTGTGCTGTTTTCACTCTTGACATTTCATGACCAATTTTCGTGAACAGAGGAGCTGGTTTCATTTCATTGGAGAACCTACTATTCTTTGCAAAGACGTTCTCGGTAAGATTCTGAACTAGCTACTATCTTTTGGTGGCACCGCACCATTTCTATCTTTAAGTAAAAACTAACAAGGTCACTGATTTTTCTAAAAAAAATGTGACATCTTATAGATGAAAGAAACAAGTGTATTTTTACCCCAATTTTGATGTTCCTATACTTGTTTCAGATTTCTTTTCAGCGCCTATTGAAGAAGCAAGGAGGAAAAGGAGCTGTTTGGGAGTATCCCTTTGCTGTTGCTGGTGTTAATATCACATTTATGATTATGCAAATGCTGGACCTTGATGCCAGTACGTTGTGAAAAACATTTTGCACCAAAAGATACTTGTTGACTTAATTTAGTAATAGTATTAGTAACACTAACACATTCTCCCACTTGATTAAACATGAATCTTGTGGGCTAAGACTCCAAGGAAACTCAAATTACATAATATTATAATCTTAAAGGGAATAGAATTTGTCATCTTAAATATTAATATGGGCAGCTTCTGCACTTGCAGCCAAACCCAGGACTTTTGTAAGAGCAGTTTTTCTACAGATGCTTTCAGGTTAGAATCACAACTGTTTTTGACTTTTTGTTATATTTTTCTATGGTAAAGGTAACTTGAATTTATCCCAATTTTGATCTATGGTTTCTAACCATTCTCCTAGAATTCTCATACATTTGCAGAAAATGAGTGGGCATTTGACTTGCTTTATTGCGTGGCGTTCGTGGTTATGGACAAACAGTGGCAGGAGAGAAATGCTACATATATGGAATTTAATGTAAGAATCCGTTGTGCACTTGTTAAGTATAGTTTATGAATAAAATGTTATGATACAAAGGGATTGAATAAATGTTCTTTTATGACAGGATGTCTTAAAATCCACGCGACTTCAACTAGAGAAAGAGTTGTTGATGGATGATGTTCTACGGATTGAAGACATGCCTTCTTACAATCTTCTTTATTGAGATACGTGAACCAAAAGCATAGTTTGTGTACATCCACGCTCACCTCATTATTGAATCCGTGACCATTAACTAGCATATCTGTAATTTATCCTCATCATTCCTTACTTCATAGCTCTAAATTAAAATGAACTCGAATCCTTGACTAGTGCTAAAGAAGTTTCCACAAGATTCTTGGTTGGAAGTTTTGACTAATTAGTGATTGGAACCCTAGATTATGCGTATCTATCAATTGAATCAATTATTTCAACGAGTTCAGAGTCTCGTTAAGCTACATTGCTGCCAACTCTTTCACGTGCTCCTCCACTCCTTTCTTATTGTTGTGCTGGATGGAAAATGTAAACTATAATTTCACGTCAAGAAAAACATTTTAAACTATACCATTTACGCGGACATACTAAAGTTTCTCAAATAGATAAAATCATATAATTTAATTTTCTTACAGTCAGTCTAGAGATTTTTTAATTAACTAATTAAAAATTATCTACCATATGATTTTAAAATAATTACTATAAAAGTAAAAAAAATCTTATTATATATAATAATTTTGACTGCTAACGGTATAAATTTATACTGTAAAATTGTTAATTAAATTTTCTGTCGTAAACGTATGATGCTATATACGTATAATTTTCTTGGGCCGCAACATGAAAAAAAGTAGTGCTTGCTCAAGCCTTTGGAACGGTCCAATTACGAGAGATCAAATACTAAAACAATGTTTTAGAACCCAAGTCTTATTTTTAAATTTGATGACACCTACTATGTATTGGATAAAGGGTATTTCGAAATAGTTGTTTTTATCCATATTAGCTATAGCATCTCTTTCCCGCAATAATCTTCTTAATAAAGGCTAGTTTACCAATACCTATAGAATGAGCCACACATCTTGTGGTTGTGGACAGAGCTCGTCAAGCCTTGTTCAGTCTTTGATGAAGGAGAAAGGAATTTACGAGAATATGCTGCTATTGATTTTGCCCTGCAAACAAGCTAAAATGAAGCATGCTATTGAAGTGGCAATTAAGACAATGCATGTTACTACTACTTGCCACCTTAGCATCAGCACTGAGAAACGTTAATGATTGTTGTGTTCCCATGCTTGAGGAAGTGCAACCAAACTGTTGCGTAAAATTCAGCTTAGCTAGCTACCACTTAATAGGATATTTCAGTCCTTATCATTTACTCGCAACATAATCTATTTTTTTTTTCAAAGAATACATGTATTTTTTTTTTATTAAAAATGTGTTGGAGCCAAATAAAATTATTATAAACAGAAATATGTTCTTTTTAATCAATCCGGCAATCAGTAACCGTCTTTCAAATCAAAATTAAAAACCGAAGTTATAGATATTGATGCTTTTTGGATACCGTGTGTTGTGATGCTAAACCATTTCCTTTTTACTTGTTTAATGCTAAACCATTTCCTTTTTACTTGTTTAATGCTAATACTTAATATAGCAGGTGGTCCCTGGTATACTTACAATTGATTTCTCATAGCCTTATTTATTTAATTGAGACATTTATTTACAAAGTCCTTAGTAGGGATTAAATTTCTTTGTGAAAGAAATATCACTTTTTTCATTTTCTTTTACCCTCTTTTGTAGGGATCAAATATCACTTAAAAAGGATATATCCGTAGTAGTGAAAATTCTTTAGACACTACTGCAGGCCTTTCCTAAATTCTAGCAGTACCTATTGTCTTATACCCAAAAATACTCAACAATTAGAATATTTAGTTAATTGAATTTATTTATAATAAAAAATAAAAAACTCCTAAAAAAAGCTCTATGACAAAAACTTGCACTGCACATTACATGCAAAGAATTGTCCAGATTTATACTATACGTAGGTCCATGTATTATTCTCTATACATACAACAGGCCCATCGTATGTAAGAATCTACAGGTAAAATGGTTGTAAGTTGATTTATTTTCTATCAAAATTAATCTTAATTTTTTATTTTAAAAATAATAATTTCAATTTTCATATTTTGATAAATTTTATCTCCATATAAAAATATTCATAATTAAAGTGAGAGACTAAGACTAAATTTAATAAAAAAAAATAGAGATATAAAATATATTATATCCAAAAATTTATTGGTCATCATGCTTCTTTCTTTTCCTATTGTCAAGTCTGCGCTTGTGTAAATGACATCATGATTTGTAGTCCAATTTGTTTCTTTATTAGCTCATCAATGTATTAAAGGAAACTCTTGTCTTCCTTAAACCTTATTTTTGGCTAAAGACAGAATTGTTCTCCCGTATTGTTTGTCAAATGTTGTCAGTTTACAATGATTGAGAGGGAAAAATATTTATATTCAATGGTCCGCGCAGATTTTAGTATAATAGTATTTCCAATAAAAAACATGACTGAAGTTCGGTGCTTCTAATGAATATTCATCGATTATCCAATTATAAAGCAGGTAGGTTGACGATTTTTATTTTTTTTATAATATATATCCTGCATCTTGTATCCTTAACACGTTTTCGAACTTATTAACAAATAAAAATAGTTAGTAATATATGTTCTACCATACTTCTTTTAATATATTTTTATTATTATCTAAAATTTATTAAAAATTATAATAAAAATTTACTAAATAAAAATAAAATTAATAAAATTATAATTTTAATAATTTTTAATTAATAATTTAAAAAATATATTAAAGAATATTTTACTAACAAACATTTTTTTTTACGCCGATTCCCAACGGGTTTATTGTAAATTTCATGAATGCAATATATATTTTCATCTTTATGGTGCCTTTCGTCCTTGACAAGACACAGCTCCGCTTTACTCTGCTGCTGGAATAAGGTAGGACGTTTTATTCAAAGTTATTATAAGAACTCCAAAATTAATTTTGCTGCTGTTATCTATGCACCTAAATAAACTATCCTTTTATATATAAAAAAAATAAAAAAAACTCACAATACACGTGATAATGATGGCGTACTAAATTTGATCTCACTTCTGGAAACTTGAAAGGAAAATAATCAACTTTAACATCCATTACAAAAAGCAAAAAATAATTATTTCAACTTATCTATCCCAATCAAGATCAGCATCATATATTTGTGAAAGATAACGTAGGAATCAAGTCCTATAAAATAAAAAGTGCAATACTTGACGAAGCCTGGTGCAGAACACATATCACATCTGATATCACTAAATAAGGAAGTCCATCAATTTTAGGTTCTAAAGACAGAGACATATATGCAATACAATTTAAAAAAATAAAAGAGGGGGAAAAAAGATAAAGTCTGAAGGATCAAATAAATGGCCGATTCTTGAACCCAAAGCTTACATTACCCACCACTGCCATCCTTGTCTTTTAAGCAAAAACTAATACCAAATGTAAATACTACCCCCACTGACACCAAAACTTCTTTCTCATCATTCATGAATTTTGCTTCTTCATTCAGTTTTTTTATCTCTCCTCACTAGTCTCTAAGTTGGATCTATACTGAAGGGTACCATCAAATCAAATGGGTTCATTCCAGACACCAATTGGAATGAGAAGTTCCACATTGCTAGAGACTTCATGTGGATTCCTGTTACAGGAACTGCAGGCAAGAGGCTTATTTTTTTCATACTTTATGTATGTCTTTAGATAGCTCCTGTTACATTTCATTTATTTATTATCTTGAATGGATTTAGATAATATGGGATGAAGTTGGAGAAGATAAGTTCGAAAGGGAGAAAGTTCTGCTAGATTTGGAGCAAGAGTGCCTTGAGGTTTACAGAAGAAAAGTTGATAGAGCAAATATATCTAGAGCTCGTCTGCATCAGGAATTGGCCGAGGCTGAGGCTGAATTTACCCACCTTCTTCTGTCCCTTGGTGAACGATCTCTACCTGGACGGGTACTTATTCCTTTAAGCCATCTACATTCAGTAGTTAGACAATCACAACTAAGAACAATGATAAGCAAATAAAATCCTATTTCATATATCTAAAGTAAACCTGTGCTAATTATTAATTAAATAACATTTATGCTTTTAAGTACTTTTCATTGTTCAAACTCAATCCAATCTTCTATTATGAGATAATTGTGAGAAACATATTAGAAAATAGATTAGTTGCTGAGCCAAGTTTTAGCAAGCTATACACAACTTTGAGAATCTTATTTATTAAATGCAACTACTATGATGAAGTTTATGCTTCAACAAGACATCATCATGAATTAGTGTAGACTTTAGACTGATGACAGTACTAACTGAACAGCCGGAGAAAAGGGCAGGTTCACTAAAAGAGCAGCTAGATTCAATCACTCCAGCACTCCGGGAAATGCGCTTGAGGAAAGAAGAGAGGCTAAACCAATTCCGAACTGTACAAGGTCAAATTCAAAAAATTTCTGCTGAAATTGCAGGTAACTCAGACAATGAACCCTCAACCGTTGTAGTAAACGAGAATGATCTTTCACTAAAAAGACTTGAGGAGTATCAGAATGAGTTGCAAAGACTTTACAACGAGAAGGTACCTAGAAGCAGTTTATGTTTTTTACCCCATCATTAAAGGCGCAATATTCTTCAAACTATAATATTTTCATATTATTTCTTGTGATTTCGTTTGAAGAATGAAAGACTTCAGCAAGTGGAGAAATACATAGACATAATACACAGCTTGTCCACGATCTTGGGAAAGGATTCTTCTGCTATCATCATGGAAGTTCATCCAAGCTTAAATGATTTGTGTGGAATAACAAAAAATATAAGTGACACTATCCTAGATAAACTCAATATCACAGTAGAGTCACTTTTTGAAGAAAAGCAAAATCGGCTGGACAAGGTATAATTATTTTGGTCTATACAAAAATTTGTTAAATTTGAAAAGCTTGTCAGAACACACTTTCTCTACTTCCTAAGGAATTATCCCAGTTATTAAAGGAACTTAAAAACGTCTGTTAGCTCTAATAATTAACAGTGGCATGTTTTTTTCCCCCATCGAAATAAAATAAATAAAAAAAAAGACATTTGGGATACAAAATTATAAAACTTATATATTGTGGAAGTACTAACCTGTTGGGAGGCTATTGTAAAATAAATGCTTCAGGAAGCTTCGACTATTGAGTATTTTCCCCTTCACTTTTATGCTTTCCATTTTACAAATTCGTCATATTCTTGATATATTTTGCAGCTTCACCATTTAGGCAAAGCACTGTCAAATTTATGGAATCTTATGGACACACCATACAGTGAACGACTATCCTTTTCCCATGTAATCAATTTGCTGTCACTCTCATCTGCAGAAGTAACAGATCCGGGAAGTCTTACTCTAGAAATAGTCCAGCAGGTAGGTATCTAACTATAATGATCCACAAAATATCAGAAACTCAAATATTTAAAAAATCCACAACTTTTTACAAGACTGAAGCTGAAGTAAAGAGACTGGATCAACTAAAAGCAAGCAAGATGAAGGAGCTATTCCAGAAGAAGCAGGAGGAGCTGGAGTTGATATGCAAGAAATCACATGTGGAGATTCCTTCAAGGGAAGAGATGAACAATATAATTAACCTTATAAACTCAGGTGAATCCAAGTATCTAACTAACATGTGTATATTCCATTTAAAAAATCATACATGTGTATTTACAATAAAAAACCAGCCTAGAAATTGACTTACATGTACAACAGGGGAGATTGACCACTCCGATCTCCTCCTTAGCATGGATGAACAGATATCAAGAGCAAAAGAAGAGGCCTATAGCAGGAAGGCTATCATGGAGAAAGTGGAGAAGTGGATGTTAGCCCGTGATGAGGAGCGCTGGCTAGAAGAATATAGCATGGTTAGAATTTTTATTTGAATCAATCTTCATAAATAGGTTTAAAGGGTGACTGTACTGTATGTTTCACAATCCAAGTGTGCTATCAGGATGAGAATCGATACTCGGTCAGTAGAGGCGCTCACAAAAACTTGAGACGTGCTGAACGTGCCCGCATAATGGTCAGCAGAATGCCAGGTACATATATATATATATATGATCAAAATAGATAATTTGGTTCATCTGGCAGCAAACCCACATGTGCTTACTGACAATGGTTGCTATTTCCAGCTTTGGTAGATTTGCTAATAAAAATGACTAGGAGTTGGGAAGAAGAAAGAAATAAAGTTTTCTTGTACGACCAGGTAAGACATCTTACACTCTGCAACTCTTGGAACTCGGTATAATTGATACAGTAGAAAGTATGTGCTTAAAAGTGTACAAGAATTCAAGAAACAGTAAATAATTCTTAACAGGGAATAAGTGAGATTTTAAAAATTCAGGGAACATCCAGCATATTAAGAGAGGCCAAATAAGTATTGTTTGAAGAGTCCTATCTATAGTATATTCCTCGAAGTGATAATCTTAGACCCAGTTAATGTCTCAGGTAACTAATTGATATCAAATATTAAAGCAAAGAAAACTTGTAGGTGCCTTTCTATGAACAGTTTTCTTTCACCAGATAATCAAGTCACTTAACATGGAAGATTGAATAACATTCCTTTATAGATTATTAACACCTCGGCACCTGACAGACGATAATAAAAACCTTAAGAATTCCAATAGGCAAATCATGTTATACATTCCTAGACTTCTAGCTTAATTTATGTTGACATCAAATGGTTTCAGAAGTCTTACAATGTCACAATTTCTTTTTTCATGACCCAGTACACACATTTCCTAATTCACCTTTAATAGTATGGTACTGTGGTTAGTTAAGTTGATAACAGCAAGTGAAAATGATATGCAGGTACCTCTACTGGCCATATTGGAAGAATATAACATACTAAGGCGAGAAAAGGAGGAGGATACAAGAAGACAGCAGGTGAGTATTTGATAGTACAATGACAGCTTCATACATCGGTTTGAAGCAAACATTCAATTTTTGTTCACATTAAGTTTGTGAAAAGATTCTTGCCATGTGAATTGCTATACTCTCTAATAACCTTATTCTTAGTTTTCATACTCCTTTCTTATGTTTGGTTTTCAGCCATGGGAAAAGAAGAGGATTCAAAGCCATGTAGTCGAGCGAGATAATTCTTATGCGTCAAGACCGGGCACAAGCAGTCGGCGTCTTCCAAATAGAAGCTTGAATGGAGCTCTGGACACTTCTGTGGCCCTCAGCAAAAGGCTTTCTATGGGTATCCAATCCAACAGCATAAATTCAGGAAATCACGGCTTGTCCTTCATTAAGGATGGAAGGAATGCCCTAAGAAAAAAGATTTTCGGTGAACCCGGCTTCGCTTCTCATACAAGGGACGAGGCATCTTCTGTGGTGTCATCGCATTTTGCACCATTTTCCCCTTAAATTTCCTTACCACAAACATAGATTTTGACTGAAATGCTTCAGAAAGCTTGCTTTAAAAAAAAAAAAAAAAAACACTGTTGTGGACCTGCAAAAGAATAAGCATGGAGATTTTTATGTACTTATGTTCCTAAACTAAACTTGCCCCAAATGGATGATGAGTTCGTTTTGATGTAACTGCAAACAGATTAAGTTCTTGACTCATTGTTTTATTCGTAATTTTGCATCATATATTCTTGATTCAGTGCCAGAATTACAAGATGCATTTCTTAATCTAGATGTACTATCACAAACCTAATCTCACGAATTTGAATGATAATATAATCTTTGCTAACTTCAAATGCGCCAACCAAATCAAAGTTACTATGTCAATCAAGAACCAAAGAATCGCAATAAATAAAAATAATAAAAACCATAATAGAATACGCTAATAACTAATTACTAATTAGAATTCCATTTCTTGCTAAAGCATTGTTAAATGTTATCTCTGATTAAGATCAGATACAAATCTCAATTGCAGTGTATAAACAAACAAACAAACACGACCTAAGACTCATCCATGGGTTCTGGCGGTTGGGCCTGGGGTGGGCTTTCAGGTTCTGGCTTTCGGAAGAAGTGGTCGATGCGGCGAGTATTGGGCGGAGGATTATCGAATTTGGGCCGAGAAGCAGCTGTAGCGGGCTTGTCGGGCTGAGAAGGCGGCGGAAGATCATCGAGGAGAAAATCCTTAGTGGGCTGGTGCCTCTTCACGGCCATTCTAATATGTTCGAGATTCACGGTCTTACGTTTCTTCTCAATCGCAACCTGCGCTGACTTTTCAGCGAGAAATTGGAGGAATAATTCCGTGGAGCGCGACACCAGAAACAACGCTTCTGAGCTCACTCTCTGCACGTCCTTGTCCAGCATCATAATCTTCTTCACCCGACTCCTCGGAAATTCAGATACGATCGGTACTCCGTTCTCTTCTTCCTCCGCCATAACATAACCATTACAGATTCTCTCTTCTCCTTTTATAGTTAGGTTGGGTTTTTTTAAATTGGCGGGAACGGGAAAAATACCTGGGGCATTATCGTCATATTAGTCTAACCCTTCCCGCCATTTATAAAATAAAATGAAGTGGGCTGTAATGGGCTTTCTCAACTTTCGGCCCAGGCCCAGGCCCATGTCAAGTCTTTCTCCTTCCTCGAGTTTAAGGAGCGGTTTCGGTTTTCGTCTGCGGCAGTCACGTGTTTAACCTTTCGTGATCACAGAAGGAAAATGGAGTTTTCTCAAGATGATTTTGATCGGTTACTGTTATTCGAACACGC
The DNA here is from genome assembly GCA_025330945.1 of Mucuna pruriens. Classification (NCBI taxonomy): domain Eukaryota; kingdom Viridiplantae; phylum Streptophyta; class Magnoliopsida; order Fabales; family Fabaceae; genus Mucuna; species Mucuna pruriens. Next base: position 1,377,123 of record JAENHJ010000296.1, read on the forward strand.
GCGAAAGACCGCTGAAGCAAACTACGCAGTGAACCCTCAAGACGCTGATGTGCGTATTGTTTCTTCATTATACCCTAATTCCTCTTCCTTGACACTTAGACATTACTTTTCTCGCACGTGTGCTTTTTTCAAATTTGTGAATTTTCTGTTAGAACCTCTGTAATGTATGAAATTGTTGTTAATTATATTGTTTTTCTGTTATTAGTCTTTGTCACATTACGCTTGGAAAATTGGAAACGTTGTTTCTAGAGTTAAGCGTTTTGTAACCTAGTTTAGGAAATAGATTAGGTTCATTTTCCTTGCAGAAGTAGCTACAAGAAAAGTAAGTGTGTATATATTATCCATAATTTCATATTCCATACAGAATCTGACCAAGTGGGGAGGAGCTTTGATCGAGTTGTCTGCATTTCAAAATCCTAGGGATTCCAAGGCGATGATCGATGGTATATCACGTGTTAAATTGAGCAAAATTTAAAAGTGAATTTCTGTTTTCGCAAAGGGAAGGGCGAGTTACTGTGAATGATTGTTTGTTTTGGGTTTTCGTGGAAACCAACCAACTAAACAGATGCCCTTTCGAAGCTGGAGGAGGCGTTGCTAATCAATCCAACGAAGCACGACACTCTTTGGTGTTTGGGAAATGCCAACACGTCTTATGGATTTCTAACCCCTGATATCAGTGAGGCAAAGGGTTATTTTGACAAGGCACATGTGTATTTCCAGAAAGCTGCGGATGAGGTAATGTATTTGCTCTGTTCGTTCCTCTTCGTGTATTGTTACATGCCGTGCTTGTAATCTACAAGTTACTTAGTGGTGGATTCTGAATTTGTAGGATCCTGAGAATGAGCTCTATAGAAATTCCTTGGAAATTGCTGCTAAGGTAATGGAATTTGCTATATATGGCCATTGTATCAATATTATTTGTGCACTTGATTTTGTTATCATGTTCAAAATTTTGCTGAAAAAATATCAAACCAGCTAAATGTTTTCATGGTTGATGGGAACACAACTTGCTGAGTTTATATTGGTGTAAACTAGTACAATATCAGTGTTATTCTTTCTGTTGTTTACTACTGGGTCTATCTACGAGGTTTTAATTTTTATATTGACTGATTATATTTTGTTGTTTAAGATTCAGTAAGTCTTATGGGTGACTAAAAGAAAATTAATTATTTGGCATGCTTGCTCTCTAAATCTCAGAAGCCCATTTACAGGATATCTCAGGTTTTATTTACAGTTAATGTGTTAAACAATAGGGAAAAGGTTAATTTAATATTAAAGCAATCAAATTTGAACTGGAGACACCAAATGTACTCTATGACTTGGTAAAACAGAATATATAGTTTTTGTCACTGTGGTGAATACTCAATTGTGTACTTATCATTCCAAACTGTTTAAAAGAATAATAAACAATATTAATAAAATTCAATTGCTTTCTTAAAAATAAGCCCCAAAAGAACAAAAATAGAGAGAGAGAAATTGTGTTCTAGGGTATGTTGCATACAAGTCCAAACAAATTAAGAAAAAGAAAAGCAATGCAGAAAAAGAAAGTGAAAAGCAAATAATAAGCATGAATGTGGCAAACTACAAATTTTGAATAGAAAAGGCACAATGCAGGGAAACAAAATAAGAACCATTCTTGCCAAGGCATAACCTGCTTTCAACTCAAAACTTCATACACTGCAGTTCAAATCCATAAGCATTTGTAAAAGAAAACACATCATCATTCAACAGCTAATCCACGTCACACAGCTCCTCAAATATCCCCTCACGGCCATTGCTAGAGAAACCACATGAGCAGGCCCTGTCTTCTCATTGAAATCAGAGTCAAATGCCACAAACTCAGAGATAAGCTATGATGAGACTACTAGTTAATTATGTGATATTTATAGATTGATTGGAATGGTGATCCAGAATTTTCAGAATAATTTTACATTGACGTGAAATTTAAAAATGTTGAAAAATTAATTTGTTTTAATAAAAAAGATTAGCTGACCTGATACGTAGGGTTTCCTGATTGTGGTAACTTGGCGATTCAAAATTTTTAAATTCAATCAAATGAACTTTCTCAAATAGGACCTTCTCCATTACTTAGGAGATACGTAGGTCTAGGAATTTTCCCATTAAACTATTCTTTTTTATAATTTTGCTTTCTTTGCAAATAATTGTGTTTATTTTACTTTGTTTTATTTTATTTTTAAAGGGAAAACAAATATTTTTAACTTTATTAATAATTTTGTACAATTAAATTCAGGGTAACCATTTTAAAATGGGGATACAATAGGGGTGCAATGTGATAATGTTTTCATCATTCCTTGTGCATGATTAGACTTCTAAACTTAATCTCTGAAAAAAGGGTTCAATGCATAAGTTTCTTTCTGATTATTTTCCCAAAATATTAAATGTTTGTAACTTCATGTTTTTTAATAAATTTTTAGTTACTTATAGTTGTGATGCTGTCCAATTCCAAGTACATTGTTATTGTCATTTCACAACCTTTATTCACATACTTGATAAATAAATCTTACTGCTCGAGCAACTTTAGTATTCTCTACATAAATTTAAATTCTTTCTATATGCATTCATGGCAACTGCTTTCTTGATTCCTTATTTTTCTGTTAACATTTTATATAACTTGTTCATCGTTGTATCTTTTTTACTTTGATGAGTTGCTGTGAACCATGCCACATAGGCCCCAGAACTACACATGGAGATCCATAAAAATGGGCTTGGTCAGATGAGTAGTGCGGGGTCCTCTGCTACATCAAAAGCAAAGGTTGTATTTATTGTAATTTCATTGCATTTAATTAAATTTTAGTCATGTTCTCACAAATACTAATTGGTGACTTTACATCAACTTCACTTGCTATGTCAAGTTTATGGAAGTAGCTTGATAATTTTAAATTGCTCAAAGCACTCAAATGGAGTTCTTGTTCTGTGGATAAACCCTTGCTTAGAACCATTATGCCTCAAATTTTGGGGTACAAAGCTTCTTATGTGAGCAAATCATTAGAACTTGCATCTTCAACAAATTTTCCTTTGTTAGTGTGAAGTGAGGCAAACAACACACCACCATGTATATTAGAAAAGTCTTTCTTTCTTGCCTTTTGTTTAGGAATAGCATTTTTGGCACGTTTTTTAGTTAATATTGGAGTTAATGCATGTTCATGTCTTCTTAGGATTTTGCTAATATTTTACCTTGGGGATGCATCCTGTATAATCTTGCCTATGATATTTCTCGATCCTCTCTCTGTAAAGCTTGTTTGCATTTTGTATTAATTGTAAATATAATTTAATTTTATCTAAATAAGTAATTAGAAAAAATGTTCCTGAATTGATGTTAGTTTCAATAGATTTAGTAATTTATTTGCATTACTTCTCTATTCATTTGCCATATATTATTTGCAGGCCCCAGGTGTCTGTCAAAGTACTGCCACACTATGGTTGGCCCTTTGGCTGCCTGCGGTTCGACAGCAAAATTTGAGTTCTGTATTAGCTAACTAGGGTTGTGTTGGGCAACTTTGAGTTCCCAGATAATCATTTTCCTACTTTTACTCAGATCATAAGTACTGAGGCTGAGTGGCTGACCTGCTAAATGTTGAAGATGTAGATACTGGATAACAAGATTTTCGGTCTTTTGAACTGCTCGTCTTCAATTCTAGCTTGCCATATTTTTGGTCTTTGAAAAATGATGAAAGTAGCCTTATGTGATTAAATTGTTTGAAAAAGTTACTCGTGATTATTTTGTATGAGATTATATATATTCAATAATCTATAATGAAGAATATTAGTTTTTATAATTGATGCGTGTCTGCTTTGGTCTGTTTATAGAATTTAATGCATTGTTTGACTAATTTCAGGAATCTAAAAGGCAGAAGAGCAATGACCTTAAGTATGACATATTTGGATGGATTATTCTTGCAATGGGTATAGTAGCATGGGTGGGAATGGCCAAATCTAACATTCCTCCGCCGCCTCCAAGATAAACATATTATTTCTTTAATGATTCATTATCAAAGTAATTGGTGATAGGTTATTCACTTTAGATTGGAATTGTGAACTAGGTATTGCATTTGTGGTGTCTGCATACTGACTTTATTTATCATTTTCCCCTTTTGCCGTTAAAAATATTGGTTTTTAAGAATTAGCTTATTTAACATGTTGTGGACTTGTACCCGTACTGGTTTGTAATTTTGTTTGTCTTAACCTCTTGTTATGAGCCAAGCTTATGGCCTAAGTGGATGAAGGATATGAATTACCATAAGGGAAAGACCATAAGAGATGGTTACAGCTTTTAACAAATTCTCGAAATTGTGGGCTCTTTTCTGCATTGATATTGATTAGTTGCAAAGCAATATATATATATATATAAGTGAAGATGTGAAAACATAAATAAAAATATATCACATGGAAATGTAGTGGAACAGGGGTTTACATTTTTTTAAGTTGCGAAAATTCCAACTTTGGTCAAAACAAAATTTTCTCATTAAAGTTGGGTTCAAGTTGGATAGGACAGGTTCAAATTTACTTGTATGCTTAATCAATCTAATTCGATCTAAACAAAAAAAAAATATGACTATGTTCAGATGCTTGGATTAAATTGATTTATAAAAATTGTAATTTAAAATTTGTAATTTAACCATTATCAAAACAGATATTAGATTGCGCACTTGTAATTTAGCTGTTGTCAAATCGGATCTCAGATTGTACTCATAAACTCTAAACGGCCCAATCCATTGATTTGGGTCAACTTAGTTAAGAAGAAAAATAACAAAGTGTTTTTCAACCCTAACTTAATTTAATTAATTAGCTTAAATTTATTTTTTGTTAAAATTAACCCAGCTCAATCCATAATGACCTCTAGAAAAACGTATCTTCCTGATTGTATTGGGAGAAACTTGTTAATCCTGACAGCCTTCCAGAAACACAGATAAATTCGTAATCAAATATCAAATTGGTTCATGGTTGCAAGGTCCACAACTTTCTTTTGAGGTGTCAAATGTATATTGGCCACATTGTCATTACTCATCAATGGAAATTAATCTGATTAGGCCATATATAATGGCCATTAACATACACATCGGAATTGGAGTATGTGTCCAGTGTATGCCCTTATGATATGTAATGTTAAAATGTCAAAAGTCGGCCTAAAGAATATTCCACTTAATTTTTTCTCCTTTCTTTCTCTTTTCCCTCTTCGGATGACTGCAAAGACAACCTGCTTTAGTTAATATATTTTCTTTGGTTGGATAATGGTCCTTCCTTGAGCATGGGCTTTAATCAATTATTCATGGACACTTTCGTCCAGTTATCACTTCACTGCACAAATTATGTATTGTTAGTGGGATTATAATTTTTATCTATACATGCTATCTGAAAGGGACCCCAATTCAACAATAACTAGAGTGACTAGATTCGTAGGTACGCGTTCTTTTGGGGTCAATCAGGAAATTTATATGACTTTAATTGGTTGTGTTATTATTATTTTTCTTGTTGATACATGGTAAAACTTATTTGCTTAATTTTTTAATGATACATATGATATTTTATTCTATGTTTGCGGTGTATTTATTTTTTGGTGCAAAGGAAATAATAATATGTTTGAGGTGCATAAGATGATATCAAGATATATAAATTTTACATATAAATAATATTGTTACGGTTCTGTTAGAATTTCGTAACAGTTTTTTAAATTATCTTTTAGTGTATATTTTAATTATTTGTATATTAATCCTTTTTAAATTATAAAAAATATAAAAATATATATCTTTAATATTCAGTTTTTACTTTTATACAATATTCTATTTTTAAATTTGTAAAAAATATATAAAAATTAACTGAAAGATCAATGACATAAATAACTTCAACTATTTATTAATTAATCATAAAATAGAATATAACAAAGAAGCAAGCCTCTCTCACACACAACAAAGGCAAGAGAAAGAAGACTACATTTGCAACCTAATAATGCAATTAACCATGTACAAGAAGTGGGAAAAAAAGAGATTGAAATGACTAAGTATAAGTTTGGGTATGAAAATAACAAATGAGTATGAAACCTCAAGTATCTTAAGAAAAATGTGAAGTTTTTCACTTTTCACAGTTGCTGTATCAACATTGTGAGAGTAAAATGTGGGATGCTTACATTTCATCCATATACTTTTATCAATAATCTCCACATAAGAACATGCCTCTTTTAAAAAATATATCTATAATTGTGGTATATTTCTTAAATAAAACCTTTTCTACATTATCAAAATATATACACTTTCTATCCTACTTCTACTTTCTCAAAATTTACGCACTTCAAAAAATATGAAAAAAAAAACATTTTCTAAAATACAAGTATATATTGCCTATAAGATTACCGTATAATATTTAATTTATATTAATAAAAATTTTTATCAATATAAAATTATAGATTACAATTGAAATATCATATTATTAAAATAATAATTATATTATTAATTAATTAGTGTAGAGTCGTGATATTTATATTAGTAATTTAATTTGTGTTATACTTTAATGGAAGCAATATTAATGCATAGTTTTTTTTCATCAATATACATGACAAATTTTCTAGGAGATGCGATGATAATATTATATTTTATATCATTTACAAGGTTAGTAGCTTATTCCTCTCTGATTTAAGTCCTTGAAAGGTTAAATCACCCATTATGTGAAGAATAAATTTAAGGACATATATATTGATTTCTCCAAATATGCCTCAAAATAAAAAAACTATGAGCTGACTGGTGCACTGTCTGTCAATATGCTCCAAAAGCCTCCGAAACTGAAGAATTAACAATATTATATATATTCCCCAGGTCGCTAGGGTATCTAGTAGCCTTGCAAATTTTTATTGTAAGGATATGAAACCATGGATAGTATGCAACAAACTTGTGAATAAATCTACCTGGCAATGGTCAACATGATCATATCTATGAACAATTTGTTTTGAGATATTTCACAAAGTAGGTGCACTACCAGATAACTACAAGTTAGGTTTCAAGCTAAAAAGTTATTGATATTAAAAATAAATAATTTTTTTTTTCTGGTGAGCTAATGTTCAAAACTAGAGAAAAAGTTGCTCAATTCCAGGATAAAGACATATGCACCTTTGGCTTCATAAAAAACTCTAATATATTGCATACCATCCAGTAAATTAATTATCACCAACAGGACTTGATTTCAAGGCAAATCTGTAGAGTTGAACTAATTTCCATTAGCATATATAAAAATAATAAGATTCTAAAGTCTTCCCCATGTAATTGTTTAAGCTTAAAAAGAATTAATTAGTTTTAACTTGATATGAAAATCTTTATAATCGTCCCAAGGTTCAATTATTGTCCTCATAATTTTAAACAAAAAACAAATGTTGAATTATAACATATATAATGTAATGTAAGCTTGCATAGTGTATATTTTTACCGTCCCTGATTTTCAAAAGAATATATATATTTTTTAACTAAAAAACTATTGCATGAAGTGTATATAAAAAAAAATAAATTCTGAAACTCGGCAACACTGTTACACATTTAAACTTCGAAACATAGTAAACTACCTCTTGGCAAAGTGGGACGGTTACATTTTTTTTTCATTCAAGCGTGATGATGAATGAGTGGAAAATACTTAATATAAATTTACTTTTTCTTCCTATTTTTTCTTTATCACTTTTTTCATTTCTCATCACATTATTTATTATATTTACCATTTTCTTTTATCTCTTTTTTCTTTTCACTCCTACGCTCCAAAAACGTTTATCATTGCTGCCTCCGGTTATGTTTGTAATGCATTGCTGAGATATTGATTTCCCTTAACACATGGCGATGCGAAATATTGTCATGCCATGTCATTGTTATAGCTTCATGGGTTTTTTTTATGAAGTAAAGAAAAAGAAATATATATATATATATAAAGTTGTTTTTCCATTGATATTATATATCTATACACTTAATTTTATTTCACCGTGTCTCTCACTCCACAATATTTTTTGTTTTTTTAACAAACGATTGGGCAGCGCACACGTAAAAGGCACTACTAGCTAGGTAAAGCTCACCTTGACAAAGATCATTAATATATAAAGACCAAGTTTAACATTTTACGAGTTCAAGAATATAAATAATAAATAACACTCTTTTATATATAAAATTTATTAAAGTAAACTATATTATATTAAAAATAAACTTATAATTTTAATTTAAAAATATATTATATTTTTATTTAATTTATTTTTATGTTATTATTTATCATTGATAAAATATTATTGTTTTATATTAAATCTTATATGTATGTTTTTATTAATATATATATTTTTAGTTTTAACTAATATTTTAATATGTGTATTATACAAGATAAATATTTTTTATATAATTATAATTATTTCATAATAAATAAATAGTTTAAGTATAATTATACATATTGTAATATAAATATATTTTAAAATTAAAATAAATAGACAATTAAGAAAATTTATATAAAGATAAATTGAGATTAATTTGAGATTATTGAAAATTATTTTTTTTGACTAATTATAAAGGTATATGAAATGTACCTTCTAAAGAGAAGAGAAAAAATGTTAAAATTTTCTAATTGAGAGTGAGAACTTTATTATCAAAGTTAGAAATTTTAATTTATAATATAGAAATAGAATTATTTAAAGATCCATTTTTAGTTTGTGTTTCTTATTTAGTTGGAAAAAAATAATAACAAAAATCTATACAATATTATACATTTACTTCATTATTTGATCTATCATAATTAAAAATTCATTTAACATGAATTTACGAATATAATATATTAAAAAAATAACAATAACAAAATATTTTAGAATCATATTTTACATTTTTATTTAAATAAATAAAGAAATATAATATTAAAAATAATAATTTTAATCATTTATAAAAATAACATAAAAAATATAATATTACTATATTTTTTTTTTTGTCCCCACCGGGCCTAACCCTTAGGGCCGGCCCTCAATAAATAATGCATATCTGTTGAAGACGAACAAGAAAGTCCTTGGCTGGTGAAGTTAGTAGAACACATACTCTTTATTCATTATGTGTTACGTGTTATTGTTATAATTTATACATATACAAGATATTTATAATAAATCAAGTGGCACAGGAATCCCACCCATATTGATCGAGCTCGGAGAAAAGTGTCACACTATCATTCTTTTTTATAGAAGAAATTGCTCTTGTGCAGAATATTTATCACACATACCAAATCTCTCGTGTAATAAATCGAATCAATATCTATATAAGTTAGTAGATAGTGCAGCTTTGTAAATACTAATTTTTGTGACGCGAGAATCTATCACAGTTATATATGAAAGCATTCAACATTTTATATTTGCTCATTCTGCCTCTAAAGTAACCAGCAGAGACTCTGTAACTTGTGCTCATTGTCGACCTTGCATCTGTTGTCTAAAAATGATCAAATCACATTCGTTGCTTCAAAGTTAATCTTGTTACGGTTAATTAGCAGTAACAACCGAGTCATGTTCCAGAACCAACATTAATCAACCCTTGAGCTAATCCGATTATGTGCTTGATTAACCCAATGTTTAATTAAATAGGAAATTTCTTTACATTAGGGATATATATTAATTCCAGTATAGTGATTAAGCAATACAGCAGAATGACTCATCTTATTCGTAAAAGTAGCAAGCATTGAAAAGGACTGCTTTCAACTAGTGAATTACCTCCCTATTCCTCATGTGTTTTTTAAATGACAATTTTGTTAATTATAACCAACGTTCATGTTACAAAAGTTCATACTATTAAAATATTTAACCTTGGCGTGCAAGTGCTTAACCATGGTTACCCAATTAACCATGGGTCCTTAAACTCTATATATACCACGCATTGATCCACACCCATGACCATCATCTTCACTCCCCAGCTATGTTTTGTTTTCCATTTATTCTCTTTGGTTGAATTTTCCTAAATACAAATCTTTCCTACTCTGTTCCTAATCATGATTCCAACACTTGTTTGTCTTGGCACAACAGTATTCCAAAGCACCTTCTCTTCTTATTCTTGCTCCCTCATCACTCTCTTTCTCTCCACGTCACTCGCTGTTCTTGCTATCTCCCTTAACTACTGGCTTGTCCCTGGTGGTTTCGCATGGAGGAAATATCAGACCTGTTACAAAAACCACGCAAAAATCTCCGGCCCAATTGGGTGGCCCATACTGGGGAGTTTGCCTGTTATGGGCTCTCTGGCCCATAGAAAACTGGCTGCCATGGCCACTTCACTAAAAGCAAAAAGGCTCATGGCGCTGAGTCTGGGATCGAACCCTGTTGTTATCAGCAGCCACCCAGACACCGCAAGAGAAATTCTATGCGGGCCGGGCTTCTCGGACCGGCCCGTTAAAGAATCGGCCCGAATGCTCATGTTTGAGCGTGCCATTGGATTCGCTCCATACGGGACCTACTGGCGCCACCTTCGCAAGGTAGCGACCACCCACATGTTCTCTCCGAGGAGGATTTCCGACATGGAGAGCCTCCGACAACACGTGGCTGGTGAAATGGTGACGAGGACGTGGAAGGAGATGGAGGCCAAAGGGGTGGTGGAGGTTCGAGGCATATTGCACGAAGGGTCTTTGAGCAACATGTTGGAAAGTGTGTTTGGTGTTAATAATAATTCTCTGAGCTCAGAAACAAAGCAAGTGTTGGGCGATATGGTTAAGGAAGGGTATGACTTGATTGCCAAGTTCAATTGGGAAGACTTTTTTCCCTTCAGGTTTTTGGACTTTCATGGGGTAAAGAGAAGGTGTCACAAATTGGCAACCAAGGTTAATAGTGTGGTGGGTCAAATTGTGCAAGAAAGGAAAAAATCTGACCAGTTCCTTGGACAGAATGATTTTCTTAGCGCTTTGTTATCGCTGCCCCAAGAGGAAAAGATAGCTGAACCAGATGTAGTAGCTATCTTGTGGGTAAGTATGGTGTGATGCTAAAACATTATTTTAATCGGTCATGATATTTTTTATTTTTTTTAGATTGGTTAATATTTATAGATGAATTATCCTTTTAACCAAAAAAAATAATAATGTATATGAACTTGAAACGCATATTTAAAAGATTTAAACCCAACGTTACTTGTTGGTTTAGTTGTATATGAAGTGATACCTCATTATAAAGAATATAGGAGCTATCTATGCCACTATTCATAGTCATTGGAGTAATTTCATTGTGTATAAAGAATTATATATTATGGCCTTATGCTGTGTGGTTTGCGAAGGAAATGATATTTCGAGGAACGGACACAGTTGCTATACTTGTGGAATGGATTATGGCCATGATGGTGTTACACCAAGACGTACAAATGAAAGCCCGCGAAGAGATCGACACATGCATAGGGCAAAACGGTGACGTGCGGGACTCGGACATTGGAAAGCTCCCTTACCTCCAAGCCATAGTGAAGGAGGTTCTCCGATTGCACCCACCGGGCCCATTGCTTTCCTGGGCTCGACTCGCAATCCACGACGTCCACGTGGACAAGGTGGTGGTGCCAGCTGGTACAACCGCGATGGTTAACATGTGGGCCATATCGCACGACTCGTGTATCTGGGAGGAGGCGTGGGCCTTTAAGCCCGAACGGTTCATGAAGGAAGATGTGTCCATCATGGGGTCAGACATGAGACTCTCACCGTTCGGTGCAGGACGTAGGGTGTGCCCAGGAAAATCTTTGGGCTTAACCACAGTTCATCTCTGGCTTGCACAGCTTCTTCGCAATTTCATATGGCTTCCGCTGCAGCCCGTGGATCTTTCAGAATGCCTCAAGCTCTCTCTGGAAATGAAAAACCCTTTACAATGCCAAGTGGTTCGTAGGTTCAATACCATAAGCTCTTGAGCTCAACTAGTTACGTAAATTAATGCGCAATAAAGGATATTATCTCCGTCCATGTAACTTTTGGGATAAAAAAGTCTTTGATTGAGGTGGAATTGGAAGTTATGTAATGTTATATATAATATAAAAAAATAATAATAAGTCCGTGGTAGTACTATCTCTCTTTCAAGTACACCATGTACCGTACATTATTGGATCTAATGAAGTTGCTCGCTATTTCTTCTTATTGTAAATCTCTCTTTTCATATAAAACATGGTTAGATGTTCATCCCATTTCGAGAGTGGAAGAAGAAGAAAAATAGAGAGCAAAACATAGGAAAAAAAGTGATAGATGTATTGTGTAATGTGATAAAAAAAAAAGATAATGAAAAATAGAAAGAAATGAAGTGAAAGTGAATTATAAAAAAAAAATGAAATGTACGTTTATAATTACCCGTTCATATTTTGTGTAGGTTTAAATCTTGTTTCATAAGCAATGGGTTAAATACTACTCGTGGGTTGCAGTACAAATCTTATAATTTAAATATAAACCACCTAGCAAGTACTGCATGTATAGTTTTTAAATTCAGATAAAATTTAAAAATATAAATAAAGGTATTTAAAATATATGTATATATATATTGTTCTGGTGGCGGAATCCAGAATAAGAAGAGAGGAAATTTGTCAAAAGACCCTCCTTTCTCTAACAAGCCACCTCTATATATATATATACATATGACCACGTCACCTGTCCGTGGTACGGAGGTCCGACCGGTCGGCCGAGTTGGCTGGTAGGCTCCACGTGGTTGGCCTCCCGGTCGGTTTGCCGACCGGTACACAGCCCCTCAAGTTTTGTCCATAGGACGTAAGCTTAATTCCTCTTCCAAACACGTGGTTTATAGGAGGCCATTGCGCGGGAGTGGATTCAGCTAGCGAGGTGAACTCTGTTGGCCGGAAGGGCTCTGAGGGTCAAGAGAACTCGGAGGGTCGACCAGTACACAGCCCCTCAGGTTTTTGACTGGTGAATCGGTCGTGTAGGTCTTTAGACATCTCGCCTAGGATCTCTGCCCAGATCTTTTATCTTGTAGAACCCCGAATCGACTGCTTTGATCGTCCGTTAATAGGTTTGCAGATCGTAGATTATGGTTGGACCCCGGATCGGTCTTTTCGACCGTCCATTTTGGGCCTTGTAGATCCCAGTTGATTGTAGTCGGACCTCGAATTGATCTTTTCGACCGTCCGTTTTGGGTCTTGTAGCTTGTGTTCTTCAGACCCCGGATCGGTCTCTATGGCCGTCCGTTTTGGGTCTTGCAGCTTGCGTTCTTCGGACCCCGGATCAGTCTCTATGGCCGTCTATTTTGGGTCTTGTAGCTTGCGTTCTTCGGACCCCGGATCGGTCTCTATGGTCGTCCGTTTTGGATCTTGTAGCTTGCGTTCTTTGGGCCCCGGATCGGTCTCTATGGCCGTCCATTTTGAGTCTTGTAGCTTGCGTTCTTCAGACCCCGGATCGGTCTTTATGGCCGTCCGTTTTGGGTCTTGTAGCTTCATCTTAGTATAATCGTTCTTTGCTCGAAGTGAGAAGTCGAAATCTTTTAATACCTACATGAGTTATAGATTATAGTCCCGCATATTTTAAGATATGAATATACGTACCAAAGATTGAAGTTTCTCTTCATGACGTCGTGGATATGAACTATGGTCCTATGTACAATCCAAATATCCAGACAAACAAACAAGATATACACAAGCATGATAGATTAACACAGGTCAATATCAATACTCTGAGTTCAACCATATCTTTAAAAAAGTCATCTAGTACTTTCAGAAAATCATTTTTACTGTCAGTATGGAATTCTTCAAGTCTAGGACAGTATATACTCTTTAGAAACTCAACAATATCACCATAATGTAAAAGAATATTTGTGTACCTTTGAAATTTATTCTTGTGAGACCACTCATTTAGTTTTCCCTGGTAGAAATATTTGAGTTGTGGTAGTTCCTGTCAAACTGGACAGTTGGCTTACCCGAATCATTGATACCTACAATTATACTTCCTCTGAGAGGCCGCCAATATGATATGCCACTTTGGTCGTAATAAGCAAAGTTTTCTCCGAAATTTGGAAGGTTTTGGCCATAATTGGAATTGTTGAATTCAATACAATGGCCTTAGAGAAAGGCAACCTCACCGATGAACCCATCGCCGCCTTGTAACCCTCGATCGCCGTTACATGGACGCTTCCACAAACCCACCGCCATTCTTTTCTCTTGTTCGTTCATACCCTATCTTTCGCCTCGGCACCAGGATATGTTGATGGATACCCCGGGCTCATTAAATAAAGGCTTCTCATTTAGAGAGCTTGTATTGAAACCAAGACTTGTAGCATGGTTGCTTTTTCGGATCCCAGTTTTCACTATTCCTACCATGCCAAGTGCCCAAAAGACTAAGACAGACTTTTCCACATTTATATAAATTTGAATTTAGCCTTAGGCCACCTGAGTGGTAGTGAACTATTGGTGAACCTGCAATGTAGGTAGAAGGAAAAAGACAATCGAAAAAGAAAAAAAAACCATCATGGTAAATTTTCCTTGAGGTCCAATGATGATAGCCTGTGGAAGATCCATCCTTGATTCACTAATTTTTTATCTTTGTAAAAGTTGGGGTTGAGGGCAATATCACAAGGCGAGATGTTTTCAAAGGTTCTCCACTCTTGTGTAGCAAGCATTTCTCAGAAGAAGAACAACACACAAAAGAAACTGTGGCTTTCTGTAGGAGGCTGTTGGGGTTGTCCTCGAGAACCACCCGGATCGAGAAACATTTGAGTCGGTCGGCACTGGCGAGCAAGATCTTCTCCCTCTCTCTCAAAACTCGCAGCCACCGAAGGCATTGCTCCAGTTGTCGTCGAACTTGTCAAAGATGGAGTCGTAGAGTGTGGTGAGTTGCTTCGACGACATGGTGATGTCGATGAGGCCCATGGACCCGAAAAGCGAGGCGATGCGAGGCTCCGAACTGCTCATCCACGTTTTTCACGAACGTCGCCTCGTTCTTGTGGTGTTGCGGGACCCTTGCCAAGCCTTCCTTCTAGCAGATTGCATAGTGGCCCTTTTCAAAACAGATAAGAAGAACGCATCCATAGCTAAGAAGCAATGGCACATTTGAGCTGCAAAATGTCATGTGCGTTGTTGTGGTATCGGATATCGGAGAATCCATCGAAGCCAAGAAGCTGCGCCTAGATCTGAACTGGTAGATCTGAACCTATGCCTAGATCCACGGGCGACGTGGACAGATCTATGCCTGTCAGAAAGCTCCCCTCAACGGCTCTAGGTAGATCCGTGCTTAATGGCTTTGCGGGAGGTCTAGGTGAATCTTCGCTTCTCCCTCATCAACTTCAGACACCAAGGCTCTCAACTTTGCGGGTCAGGAAAAATTTCACCGCGCCCCACGGTGAGCACCAATGTTCTGGTGGCGGAGAATCCAGAATAAGAAGAGAGGAAATCTGCCAAAAGGTCCCCTTTATCTAACAGGCCACCTCTATATATATACATATAGAATGACCACGTCACTTGTCCATGGTACGGAGGTCCGGTCGCCCAGCCGAGCTGGCTGGTAGGCTCCACGTGGTTGGGCTCCCGGTCGGTTTGCCGATCGGTACATATATAAATTAAAATAGTATTTAAACGTGTGAAAAATATGTATAATTTATTTAAAAGAATATAAGTGAATAGTTAAACTTGAGAGAAAATGTAAATTTTGAATAATACCATACACTTTTGTGCATTAAAGATGTTCTTAGCATATTGGTAGAGGCAAATTTCTTTGAAGACTCGTAGATATCATTAAAAAAAATCATCTTTTCAAACAAAATTTGTTCCACTTGGATTGAAGTAAAAAATAAAACATTTTAGATAAGCCTAATGAATATGTTATGTTGTTTTGGTTATTAAATGTTTTAATTATAGTTAAAGTTTCTTGTGATAAGTTGGATGCAAGACACTTGTTTTTCATTTGAATTTATGTTTTAATTTTATAATTATTGTGAAGTGTCTATAAATAACTTCCAAGGTTCTAAAACACACAATCTTGTACACGATAATTATTGGTAATACTATTTGTATACTTCCCATAATTTGTTTTGTTCTATTTATTTACCATTTCATTGGTTTTCTTTACTTCTTGATTTAGGGTTTATTTAAAATGTTACTTATTTCTTTTCTAAACTAATATATTGATGTTTGCGAAATATTTAAGATTTCACTATCCATTTATTTACTTTAATCTTTGAAAGTCTTATAAAGAGGAAATGATATATCTCCTTAAAGTGATATATCTCCTTAGCCAAACAAAATTTTAAAGTAAGTTTAACCAATAAATGCAAGTACCAATACAATAATAACAAAAAGAAATTGAGTTTACAATTAAGTAGAATCTTCAACAAATGTAATATTAAGAAAAAAAAATATAACTAAATTGTTCCAACAAATGATAAATTTAAATTTCATTAAGTAATCGTAACACATAAAAAAAAACATTTTAATGAAATTAATATTTTAAGAGTAAAATATTACTAAAAATTTGAGAATTTTGTTTATATCTATTTTTTAAGTGACAAGACCTTGATTTCTAACTTATTAAGTTAAAAAAAAAATAAAGTGAATTCATATAAGTAAATTCATTTTACTTCATATAGATTATTAAAGTCACAATTAAAGTAACTTTTGAATAAGGTTTTTAAAAGTGAAGAAATATGAAAACAAAAATCTTTAAATTTATTCGATTATATATATAATTATTTTATTTAAAACAGACATATTAACTATAATGATAGTATATTACATTATATGAAATATATGATTTTTTTTTTAGCATATAAGAAATTTTCCAAAGTTATATATGAATTGTCTCCTCTAGAGAAAAATTGAACTAATTCAATTTTAAAAGGCTATAAATGCAAGTATTAAAGATGATGTATATCTATATATATAATTAGAAGACATATGCACAAAAATTATAGCTTTCGAGGAAAGGACAGAACACTTTATACTTTTGAAGCACGTATTTTTTACGGATTAAAAGACAAAAAAAAAAAATTAATCTAGTCTAATTTAGCTTAAAATTTACATCTGTCAAATTTTCACTATTCCACCTAACTCGATAGTCCGTTTTGTGATATTATAGTTTGTTTACATATATATCATTATGTTATTATTAGATTTTTCAATATCATTTTAATATTAGGTAGACTCGGAAATTTATGAGACAAAATCATAAATATTGTCATATGAATTATTGAATTTGAAAATTTTAGATGTACTTAATAATTTATAATATTATTTTAAAATTTATTATTACATAATATTCATGTTCAAATAATCTTTTAATAGTTTTATATTCTTACTTTTAACTCATCATCTAACTTGAAAGTAGCTATACAAATATAAAATGTTCCAAGAATATAGTTTATGAATGAAAAAAAATTCATACACGAGGTAAGTAAACCAAGTTCCAGATTTCATATTTTTCTAATAAGTTGAGTTTAGAGATTTTTAATTTTACTCATTTGAATTATTAAGTTAATCTTTAATATTATATTTTTATCACAAGCCTACTTTAAAACTCAAATATTTAAATTGATTGAACCTAATTATTTGTACTCGTAATGATAAAATAATAAAAAAAAACTAACCAACAAGTGGATGGATCAACTGTTATGAGATTGTTCCAACTTAACCAGTCATCTGAATTTCAAGTTTTAAGTATGTAGTTACATTAAATACACAAAGAGAGTTTTTTCGCGCACAATAATTCTATCCGATTCAAACAAGATTAACTCCGGTAAATAATACTTACAATCTATTAAAAAAAAATAATTATGATTATTAAATATCCAATTATCATTTACATAATTGTGTGCACCTAATAATAAGTACAACATATGTTTGGAAAAAATAATTTTAAAAGATAATTCTTTTTTAATATTTTCTTAAAAAATTATAAAAGGTAATTATATTTTGAAGGGTTTTGTTAATCAAAAATTTTCAAATAATTAACCAGTAGGGTAAGAATATTAGTTATATATTAAATATTTTAGTTACTTGAAAAAGTAAATGTTGATTGAAATTTATATTTCTTAAAAAAAATTGAAAGTCTCTCTCTATATATATATATGATCTTCAATCTTGCTTCAAATAAGTTTATTTATTGTGGAAGATATTTATAAAGAATAAATTTATAACATAATAAATACCTGTTTAATGAAATTTTTTTATTCTCTTTCCTTCACTTATGCAATTAAGAAAAATTAAAACAAATTTATAATTAGACTTTTAACGTGGTTGGTTGTTTGAATACATAAAGGGCTTTAATGTATCATCAAACAATGAATAATACACTTAGCACAATCATTTGAATCAACTAAACAATACAAATATGGGTGTTTGCTATTCGCACCCCTTTGGTAACATTTTGTATTGTCTATTTATTCTTTTGTATTTTCTTTAAAAACACATTTTGCTAAAAGGTCTTTATATTCACAACTCCATATATATTTTTTATTGAATTTCTATACTACTCCTACCCCTTTCACACCTTATACCCCTTTCACACCTTATTTCCCTCATCCCTTTTAATCTCTCTAATTCCTTTTATCCATTGACTTTTATCTTATTCATACCTTTAAACCTTTTTTTATCTCTTTTCTCCTGTTTGCACACTTTCTTCCTATTTGTTTGTACAAGTGAGCCTTTTAGCATCCTTCATTTATCTTATCATTTGTTTACTTCTTTTTTACTTGTTCTCATCGATGCAAAAAAAAAAATCATTGTATATATGAAATAAATACAATAAAAACTTAATTTTGTTGTGTATTGATGCACAACAAAAACAATTTTTTTGTTGTGTCGAGAAAAAAAGTAACTAACTGTGTATTGTACATCCAAAATTTTCAAAAAATATATGAAGCATGCTTCACATATTGTATAAAAGTTACAATATAACATGTGCTTCAAAAAAATGTATAATCTATAACATAATGAAAATATTGTCTTGCTAAGAATGTTAGGCTAGAAAGAGATTATCATATCCCACTTGTGTTGGGCTAGTCTCTTTCAAGGATTCCATACCTTAGGACTTTATGTCCACGATGATGTCATGCTTGATTTTGGTACTCTAGAAAAACAAATATTGATAGAACTTATATTTGCTCAATGGATACAATATGCTCATGGTAAAATATCACATGAGTTTGATGGAATGCAAGACCAAACATATGGTTGTTTGGTTGATTAAATGTTATTAATCATCATAGAATTTCCTTGATCTTAACATCTGACTCAAAGATTAACATGCTTCGGTACAAACAAAGTTTAATAATATAACTTATTCAATCTCGTTTTGATGTACACATGCATACATGTATATGTAAATATATTTTTTCATACTTATCTTGAAATAGTGATGAAATTATTATTGCATGATTTTGTTATACTCTAACCTTCATATATATATTTTTTGTCTTTGCAAAAGCATCTCAATATAAGAAAAGGAAAAAAAAAGGACAAAAGCAAAGTTTGTTGCACCTTTTCTCTCTCTCAACTACCAAAAAAACATGATAAAAATACCCTAGACATTTATTGTAAAAAATGATCAAAAGACCAAGTACATCAACAACTATTATTTATCATACAAAGATTACTATATGTCTCTATTCTAAAATGTTTATGCTCATTTTGTAGGACTACATTGTAAAACCTATCTTATCTTTATTGAAAGCTTGAAGAAACTAGTATCAAATAATACTTTAGTGAGTTGTAAAATTCATGTGTTATAAAGTTTGAAGAGGTTGTAAAAATACTTGTTATAAGTTAATGTTAATTTAGTGGAAGAGATTCAACCTAATTGTAAGTTGTGTAGTAAATTAGGATAAACATCTTGTGTGAATCTCCTTATCCTTTTTTATTATTTTGCTTTTAATGCTTTTAATGTTTTTGGAACTTGTGTTCTTTATGAACTTATACATTACGGAAAGTTTTGAAGTGCTAACATTTACACACAATTCAACCTCCATTTTTGTGCGTAATTTATTTATTTTAGAGACAACAAAAAATAAATAAAAATATACAAAAGACACTCTAATACTAAAGTTAATTTTTTTATTAAAGTGACAATGTATGTTAGATATTTAGCTATTGCGGTAACAATGATGATTTGGGTGACACATGACCCAATACCTCCCATGTTCAATAATATTTTATCTTTCGACAACACATAACAACTTTACTACGTGATAATATGTGATTTAATGTTTATGGGTGTATATTAATATTTTTGTTTTTGATGTTGACCTCAATTAGTACTTGTGATTATAATAAGTTAATTAAACATATGACCCATATGTATTATTACATGGACTAGTCTTAAGCTTGATTCAAATAAATATCAATACTCTTTATCATTTTTATTCTTTTATCATTTTTATTTGTGATTAACCTTTAAAGACTATTCATGAAAAAAAATGTAAGACTATTCAAGAATGTCGATGAATAATAACAATAACAACAAGAAGACAATAATTTAAATTGATAATTAAATATTCAACAACATTTTCTTAATATTTTTTTTTAAATTTATTGTTTTTTTAGATTTAATATGCTACTATTTCTTAAAAAATATATTTTTTTAATAAGATTCTTAAACTAAACAAAATTATATCGAATCTTTAATTTTCTATAATTTTTATAATTGATGTTTCTGGAATTAGTCTATAATGGTTTGAAACCAGACAAAAACATCACTGTGCCATTTTTATTAATTTCAAAGATTTGATTATAAAAAATATAAAAATAAATATTCAATTACAAATTTTACTATTTAAATGTCTAATTGAAAATTTTTCAAATAGTTCATGACTTATTAATATATTATTATTTTTTATTTTAAAGTTGTCTCATTTACGATTTTACTAATATTACATAGCAATCAATAAGAAACATGTATTTACATATTACTAATAAAACTTTTACTAATCAAACTATATTAATAATAATAAAAAATCATAAATTTAATATTTATAATGATTTAAAATTATTCACTTTTTACTCATTGAATGTATTTTATTTAGTATTTTGTTTTTGGTAACTTTAAACTTTCAAAAATTAAATCGTACAAAAACATACATTTAGAAATTAAAAAAATAACAACTTATCACTTTAAACAACTAAACTTTCGGTTAAATAAAAAAATTAAATTGCTGAAAATTTGTCAAAATTTTTAATCGCACTGAAATCTACATTCACAATATCCATTAATTGAGGTGGCCACTAGCAATTTCAAGAAAGAGGAGAGCATGAAAAAGTAAATTAAGAGAAGTGGAATGGTAAGAGGAGTTGAATCTGATTTTGAAATTTAAAATCAACAAGGGAAGATGTTAGTATGACCCCTGACCCCAAGTTCGTGAGTCTCACTACCCTGAAATGGCCAAATTCTATTGGTGATTGGGACACATGCCTATCCACATGAGCGTGTAAGCAACCTGGTGTGTGTGCTTTTAACCAGAAAGAAGAATCATTTAATTTTCGGTGGACAAGAATAAATATTTTTTAATATGTTATTTAATCAATTAATAAAATTCAGTCCGCATTATTATTTATCAACCCATTCTTTCGTCCCCAAAAAAATAATTTTCCATCCTTGATTGTTTTCCCTCTCACTTTCTCATTGGAGGGAAAACATCCAAAATTTTCTAGACAGGAAAGAGTATAGCTTCTCCTTCCACTGGTGAACAAATCTAGGGTTTTAGCCAGTTCCTTCAGCTTATTTTCTGTGAGTTCATTCTTTCTTCTCCTTTTCTTCTTTGATTTGTTTTTTTCAGTCTAGGGAAAAGCCACCGCGAATGCGTTCCCTCCCGTGACAACTCATCATTTTTATTTCCATATCAGGTTTCTATGATGCGACCTGGAGCTTCTTTTGTTAGCTCTTGGTTGTGTCTTATAATTTTTATGTTTTAGGGTCTGTTGTGTTTTTAGGGTTTTATGCGATTTCAATGTGAAGTTTCGGTTTTATCAGTTCCTTCGTTTGTTCCATGTTCAGATTTTTGGATACTGATATGGCAATTGATGCTGGATCGTTGATTTGGTGTGCTTTTATATGTTATCGGTTTTGGCTTGGTAGTTTCGAGACACCTTAATGGAGGGTTTGGAGTTTCTGTTGATTCAATAGTCTCGTGTGTGGAAGGAGTGACTAATTCGTTAAATGTTTAGTTAATGAGATGGGGCATGAATAGCTCTTGAAATTAGATTTGGTTGCTTAAGGAACAAATTTTGAGCGCGAACATATATATATATATATATATTTTTTTTGTCTTTCTGCCTTTATTCTTTTTGATATCAATGGAATGAATTATAGTCCCATGACTCCCATGGGACTAATATAGTTGGGGATTCATCCAGCAAAAAATATTAGTGTTGAGCTTTAGATATTCCTAGAAAAAATTAGCTTCTTAGTTAGTCATTACTAAGGTATCTCCATGTGCCTGGATCTAACCTTTTAGTTGTACTAAGATATCTATCTCCAATTGGCAGGGATCTTCGGAAATCTGTTCCTGAATGCACTATGTCAGTATAGTCTTTCTGGAACTATTTTTTTTGCTGCATTGATTACTCATAGAACTTAATCAGGCCATCAAACATTCTTCTCAAAGTGGACATGCAAACTAAGAAAAAGACCTCCAGGCGAAATGCTAGTCAAGAGTGTGGCAGTCCTAGGGTATCAAGAGCACAGAGGAAGGGCCCTGAAAATGGTCGAGCAGTTGAAAAGAAAGTCACAGACTTAATTACATCATCTGCCAGAAAGAATAAATCTTGTAAGTCTAGTGATGGTCTGTTCAGTTTTTTACGATAATCTATATCAATTAGCTTTTCTCTTCTGTCTAATATATCTTTTAATTTTTTCTTATTCTGATTTCTGCAATGTCTGATCCATACCCCCCTTATTATTTTGAAATTCCAGTATTCATATATTATGTCCAAAACAAAAGAAAACATTGAAATTAACTGATTTTACTTCTCATCTTCTTGGTGTAACTTCAGTTGAGAATAAAGCTGGAGAGTCCATCCCCTCAACAGATTTGAATAATGGATATGAATTTATGGACAGTGGGACTTCCAATGCTTGTTTGGAAAGTGATGCAGTTGATGGTGATTCATTAGATTTTATGGTAATTTAACTAGACCGCCTCTCTACTTGTATTAGTCTGGCTGTTTTTCATTATTTGTATGCGCACACCTGTGCATACTAAAGTTTTTCTTTTTGCTAGAAAGCTGTTTTTAGTCTTATAGACTTCAACTGCATAATGAGTCAACCTCGATTGGCAAAGTACCTATTTCTTGAATGTAGTGATTTTAAGGTTCTCACATACACTGAGCATGTTTAATATAAATGCTTTCTGAAAGTTGAAATGCTTATTTGAAGGGAATTGCCTTAGAACACTTGATATTCTTGTACATAGTTTTTTCTCTTCTTTAAATGCTTTGAAATAATGCATCAGGGTTGTAACAATCAAGCTGTCCATCTGGAGTCTGGAACTATATTTTCTCCTGGGTTTCACTTGTCCAAAAATTCTGGAGGAAAAGTTGTTGACAGAGGTAAATGACATCGTATTATTTTAATTATTCTTCTCTTTGAATTACTTTTTCTGTTTGTCCATGAAATCTTATTTCAATGTGATATTTTAAAATTAATTTTTAATCTTTTTCTTTTGTTTTTCTCTAGTTGATTTAATCAAAATTTTTCAGAATGAAGACCAAAATGGAATTTCTCCACACCAAGAAATAGAGTTACCACAGGAAGATGCAGTAGATGGTCATGTCAGTCAAGACTCTGACACTGCAATGGAGGTAGATGTAAACAATTCATCCATGAACGGTTGCAATTCTGATTTTGATGGAAATGGTATTTCCTTGGAAGTTTCTGCCATATATCTTGCCATGAAAAACTCGAAGTTGGAATGTGTTGATGAGCACAGTCAGGATCCCATGTCCTCTGAAATATGCATGGAGGAGGATGAATTTGAGGATTTTGATGACTTTGACCCATACTTATTCATAAAGACCTTACCAGACTTGTCAACGGTGGTTCCAACTTTTAGACGATTGTTGCTACCTAAACAGACACGGAGTTGCCCTCCTACTACTCTTGTCCTGGACTTGGATGGTAAGAAAATCATATATGTCAACTTTTAAGTTGTATGCCTAACCGATAAGGTGTGCTTCAGAAGGTTTTTTGTTTTTTGTGTTTAGATATATGGATGGTCTTTTTGCTGCAAAAAAGAAGTAAGAACTGATGCTAATGTCCTGTTCATTTCTGTTTTGATGTCCTCCTTTCCATGTCCTTTCCCCCTCTACTTTTGGGCCCGTTATTAATTTATTGTTAAGCAATTTTCTTTTTTTAGTTTTATTGTTCCAATTTTACTTATTGACATTTTTACTAGTATTTTAGCCTGTATATTGCACAGAATAAATGTTTAATTATTTTATATTACTAATTACTAAATTTATAATAAATAATTTTTTTGAATATATGAATCATATTACAATTATATTTTAGATTTATGATAAATAATTTATAGTGATATAATGTAATTTTCAATTATTGATAATTTCTGTGAAAAATATTAAAATTCAATTTAGAACTGAAGATATTGAAATTGACAGGTTAAAAGAGATAAGAGGTTAAAAAATTCCTAAAAATATTCTTGTTGAAGACTAACTAAAAACACTTGTTAAAGAATGACAGCTAAAACTACTTTCGTTCAAGTTAGTTATTCTAATTTATATAGAGAGAGGATGTTATGGCTATGCTCTCCCTTTGCTCATGCCACTATTATTTATTTTTTGTTATTTTGCTACTTAGATGCTTTAATTTAATGTCATCATACATCATTGGCAAGTATAGTTTCATAGAACCTATATTAAAGTGGTTATGTGGGGAGTGAACCTTCAATCTTGGTGCAATCTTAAGGTTGCTGTTTTGTGACTCGGTGGTCATGACTGTGCTGCTCTTAGTTAATGTGGTTTTGTGTCCTGTAGTTATCCAACTGTGTGAAAATGCTTACTGGAGCCCGGAGGTAGAAACATGCATTTTATAGTGAAAAGTGCTTTTATTCTTTTTCCATGTACCAAGCTTCTATTATTTATAGTTTAATTATTATATTCGCCTTATCTTTGAACTGCTAATTTTATACTCTGCAGAAACTTTGGTGCATTCTACTCTGGAACCTTGTGAGGACGTAGACTTCACTTTTCCTGTTAATTTCAATTGTGAGGAGCACATTGTCTATGTACGTTGCCGCCCTCACCTCAAAGATTTCCTCGAGAGAGTTTCTGGTCTTTTTGAGATTATTATATTTACAGCTAGTCAAAGTATTTATGCCGAGCAACTTCTAAATGTGCTTGATCCAAAGCGGAAGATATTTCGCCACCGTGTATACCGTGAATCCTGTGTTTATGTGGAGGGGAATTACCTCAAAGATTTAACCGTGCTTGGTCGTGATTTGGCACATGTTATAATAATTGACAATTCCCCACAGGTATGGATAAACGTTTAATTGTTATAGAGATCAATATTTTGCAGTTCATATGGTTACCATTTGTACTGTGCTATACTGCTATCATTATAGTTGCATATGGAAGCTCTCCTAGTAATTGTTAGATCTTTGTTGTGAAATCTTGCTGAAACACCTCAACCGATGTGATGTGACAAGACGTTTACTCCCTCGCTTAACTTTTTATTATTTGTAAGAATATATCTGTTAACATAGAATAAAATTAGGTGATGACTTGTACGAATTAAATATTTGGCTTTTATAAATAAAAGTTAATGAACATAGTTCTTGAAAAAAGACCATGTTAAATGTTACTTACTACTTTCTGTGCTGTTAATTTCTTTTTATCCACCTAGGCATTTGGATTCCAAGTGGATAATGGAATACCGATTGAGAGTTGGTTTGATGATCGTTCAGATCAAGAATTGCTTTTATTACTTCCGTTCTTGGAGAGCTTGGTTGGTGTTGATGATGTACGGCCGCTAATTGCAAAGAAATTCAACCTGCGGGAGAAAATTGCTGCAGCTGTGCATCCTCTTAATACAAATAGAAGAGATTTCTTATCAGAATGAATTGTGGGTTATACAATATCGAAGAAAGGAAAGCACTTTTGTATGTTATAACATTCTTGAATTATGATTTAACATTAGCATTCTCTTTGTTGTGGAAATTGTAATATGTATACACTGAACCAGCAAAAAGGAAAGGGGAGGATAAGAGTGTAAACATGTGTCGAGAGTAGAAACCGTTTATAAAAGATGACTTGTGCGTGCGGATACATGGTTGGTTACTGCCCCGGTAATAAAAATTCCCCAATTATTTTTATTTAACCTATATATGTTTTTTTTATGGGTTCTCACAACCTATGAATCCAGATTACTCTGTGCTAATGGGTCTTGTGTCATTCTCACGTGTGTCTAGATTGGGCTTTCCTTCTAGAATCTGTAATAATTCAGCATGAATCGTGCATAACTTTATTAGGATATCACTTACTATGGTATTCCGAATCTCTGACGGAGTGTGTTTGTTTCTGTGCAAAACATGTTCGTGTTTGTTTGGAAATGCTTCAAGAGGCACATTCAATGTAAAAGGTCATGTCTTAACCCCAAGTTGTTCTTTTTGGCCGAATGAGAATACTTATTGGCTAAACACGCTGAAAAAGAATGTTTATTATATAGTGAATTTTTATTTTTTAAGTTATATAATTAATAATATAAGTAAATTGTTAAATTTGAAGTCCTGGATAAATTGTCTTGATAATTTTTTTTTAATTTTTAGTTTATTTCATGTCAATAATTTAACTATTATAAAGTTTTTCACCTGGCCTTTTAATTCCCTTTAAGTACATTACTTTTCACTGTCCTGAGCAATTAATCGAACAAATATTTCACCAGCCATCTTCCTTTAAAAAACACCCTCTTTCTATCATGATAACTTGAGTAAATGCCACTGTAGTCCATCACTTAAGGTTTATGAAGAATGTTGTCATCACTAAACGTTGTTCGTTAAGAAAAAATAGTAAAAAAAAGGATAAACATATTATCTCATAATATATTTTTTTAACTTTTCATAGTTATTTAAGAAATATATGAAACCTATATTTTTATAAACCCTTTTGTATGCTTAGTTGATAATGTCTACATGCTAAGTTCTACAAAGTTTTTCAGAGTCTATTACCTATATAACCATCTTGTTTAATTGCAAAAGTTTAAAAGATATTAAGATATATAATAAGTAAAAAAAATTCATATAATGTGTTTTCAATTCTAACGTATTGGCAGATTAATTATCATACCGCGGTTTGTTGGCTCTTTAACTAGTTAGAATAATTTTTACTCATGCTTCATACATGTCAACAAGTACATTGGCGCCAATTTTCTCACCCAACTTGCGTGACAATAATCAAATTCAATAGCGTCTTCGAAGATAACAGAATCTGAAAGAATTTTAACGGCAGAGTGCCAATTTGCGTGGTGGTGCACCGTGCACCGTGGCCCCTCGCTACATCAGATTCGGCCTTTAAATATCACTCCTTAGCTTTCATCCCCTCCCGCCACATTCCTCATTCAAAATATTTTATAACTAAGTGAAAACATCTCTGAACTCTTTTTCACACTGTGAGTTTGTGACTCTGGAATTCAGCTACCATGGTGAGACCATAAGGCTATTCAAATCTTCTATTTCTTTCTCTTCATCTTCTTCCTCTCCCTGAGACGGTTTCTTAATTTTCCATTTCGTTCTTTCAGGTCGTTGCACAGAAACTCAAGGAAGCTGAAATCACCGAGCAGGATTCACTTCTTCTCGTATTTAACTATTGTTTAGCTTCATGCATTTCTTATACACATTTTAATCTAATTTTCCTTAAATCATAGCGATCTGATACTTATATTTGTTCTTCCTCTGCTGCATTTCCTGTTGATCATTTATTGCTTTCATGTATTTTTTATTTCTTCAGTAAGTGTAGTGTTCAAAACTACATAGAAGTTATATTTCTTTTGTTATCAGTATTCTACCCTTGAGATGCAGATAGAATCTGTCTCCGAAGATTTTTGGTTGAGTAAAAATAATCTAATTCATTTTTGATAGAAACTTACTATTTAGGTTCCTTTATTTTCATTAGGATCAAAAGAGATCTGAAACTGAAAGTTGGTTAAACTTTAATTTCAACACTTACTTGCCTTCAATATTTCGGAGAAAATGTAATATTAGCTATATACAAAGTTTAGTTTAAGTCATATGGAAAAATGTTCATCCACCGGTTACTTCAATTTGAGAGGCTTTACTAAATGAATCCAGAGTCTGAATTATCTAATTTGAAAAAATTCATTTGCAAGACGAGGAACCTGCTCCGAATTGCCATATTCAATATCAGTTATATCAGAGGACTATTCCCTGAGAAGTATTTCAATGATAAGTCTGTTCCTGCGTTAGGTAAAACCTGTCTCTAGTGCACCAGTCGTTTTCCTTTTTATTTTTTCACCGAATCTTCTAATATTCGTCGCTGAGTGGATTTCATCTAAAACTACGCTTTAAATGACAGAGATGAAGATAAAAAAACTTATGCCACTGGATGCTGAGTCTCGCAGACTGATTGATTGGATGGAGAAAGGCACGTTTAAGCTATTGTCTAACTGAACTTCTAGGAAACAATTTTTGGTTGCTAGCAATGCGTGTTTTATTTGTTCTATTCTATTTCTTTTGCAGGAGTATACGATGCCTTACAGAAGAAATACCTAAAGACGCTTCTGTTTTGTGTGTGCGAAGCGGTGGACGGACCAATGATTGAGGAATATGCATGTAAGACTTTAACACATCTGGTTGCAATTTTGGTCAGTGGAATATGATTGAATTCGGAAACTGGAGAGAAATGAAAACCGCGTTGATTATTGTTTTCACAAGAAGAGAATGCCACCTAGTTATTACTTCAAGGATGACTGCTATAAATATAAGCAAGTGACAAAGTGTGGATTCTAAATTAATTTAACTTGAGACATTTGTGGAGGTTCATAAATATTAGTTTCATCGTGCAGTTTCATTTAGTTATTCCGATTCTGACAAACAAGAGGTTTCGATGAATATCAATCGCACTGGAAACAAAAAGCAACGGGGGACCTTCAAGTGTAACTCGACTACAGAAATTACTCCCCAGCAGATGAGGTTGATGTTGCAAAAGAAAATATAATTTAGATTTGAAGTGTCTTATCATGTTAACTCACTAATTAAACATATTATTTGTATTCGATATAATCTTCAGGAGTTCTGCATGTAAAATGATCCGAACTCTAGTTCAGTTGATGAGAACTCTGGAGAAAATGCCAGAAGAGGTAAGCAAATTAAAATTCTTTGCTTGATAATTTTATATTATTCTCTCTTCAAGCTCAAGCATTCATTGAAAAATCTGATTTCTATATTCTTTCCCCAGCGTACCATTCTAATGAAGCTCCTCTACTATGATGATGTGACGGTATGTTCTTTTACATGAATAACAACTAATAGTTTCTTTTACCTTTTTTTTATGAATTTTTGCATTGTCCAGACTCGAAGTGCATTTTCGGCTAGATAGTTGTTTAATTAAGAATGGTTAATGACGTTGGTCATATACATTGCTATGCAACTGTTGAACATTTTAACATTCTGTTATGCCAAAGCAAAGGGTTGACTTATATGCAGGATGATTTTACAATATAATTGTCTTTTCCTACAGCCAGCTGATTATGAGCCTCCTTTCTTCAAGGGCTGCTCAGATGAAGAAGCTTATCATCCATGGGAGAAAAATCCATTGAAAATGGAGGTTGGGAATGTAAACAGCAAGCACTTTGTATTGGCTCTGAAGGTAATGGAACGATATCGTGTTCACAGCTAAGTTTTAAAATATTTCTTATGTTTTTGCCCTTGATTTCTTCTTCAATTTTATAGGTGAAGAGTGTGCTCGACCCTTGTGAGGATGATAATGAGGGAATCCAAGACGATATGAGCAATGGCGATGATTCCATGCAACAGAATGAGTATTATGATACGGACAGTGAGGTAAATGACGATTTTGCTTGATTTGGACTATGCTATCATGTTTTTAGTGACCGAAACTGACTGACTTGCCATTGAAATAATCGTGTTACTTAAATTTGGCATTTCACAATTTTCAGGTTGATCTTACTCAAGGAAATCGATATATAGTTGCTCCAATAGGTTACCACTAACTAGTATCACTTTTCTTATTGATGCACAACTCCATTTTCTCTCCGTTATTTTCTTTTAATATGTAAACAATGACAGATAAACAGCAAGAACAGGAAGATAATGGCATGATTGATGAAGGTAAACTATGTCATTTTGCTTTCTTGGAGAAAAGTGTGTGTATACGTGTGTGGAGATGTGTGTATATATATATAAACTCAACCCAGAGGAATCATATTTTCTGTATTCTTATTGGCTCCACAGTCCACACTTTTTTTTTTTTTCTAGTTCTTTAAAATTGTTAATTCAGTTACTAGCCCGTTCCTTAGAATATTTAATGATCTATATTATGTTCAGACAATACCCAGGACCCGGTGGAAGATGAGCAACAACTGGTCCGGGTCAAGGAGTGGATCAACTGTTGTCACCGAGACACTATCGAGCTTACTGATGTCCTATCAAATTTTCCAGACATCTCCGTGGTACCTATTTTTTCCTCCTGATTATTAAAACACTGCTATTCAGAGGAAGCTTTTGCTTAGCCATTCTTAGATTATGATCTTACTACAATTTAGCTTCTTTTCTCCTCATCTTTTATCAAATAAATTTTAGTTGAATTGTTTTACTTGCAGGTTCTAACTGAAGGTATGAAGGTTAATTATCATGTCCAAGCTGTTATGCAGATTTTATCACTTTGCAAACTTTATTTCTCTTTCGCATGATTTTGATTGGTTTTTCAGAAATCATGGACAAGCTTGTAGAAGAAGGTATGCTCTCAAAGATAGGGAAGGAAACATACGCCATTAACAAGGACAAGGTTGATTTTTCTGTCAATTGACCTTAAACCGTTTTCCTTGGTTCTAGTAGCCATTTCCTTTTTTGCTCCCTCTCATCTGATGAAATTGCAATGTCAGAATTTTGAATATGAGTTCGCCATTGTGAAAGAAGAAATTGATGGCCAAATTCTCCAAGTCTTTGACAAAGCTTTGCAGGTTGAAGATCGCATATACATGAAAGTGAGTTTCATTTTCCCGTTTTTTTATTTTTTTGGGTGTTCTCTATGAGGATTTTTGGCTCTTTGCTGACTTGTAATCTATGCCACGTTTGTTCACAATGAATGCTCTACAGACTACAGCACAAGTATAAAAGTGATGTTTCTTGGGCCGAAGTAAAGTACACTCGTAATACCGATTTGAAATGAATTGTTCAATGAAGTCAATGAATTGCAAGATGCTGTTATTAAATATCATATAAAAACTAAAGACGATACTTATTGTGAATTATCTCTATCTTTCAAAACATCATGCATCGTCTGAAGAGTGGGCAGATGGAGTCTGTAGTCTGTACACTGCACAAAATAAGAGCATGGATTTCTTAAATTGTTGACTTATGATAGGAGTTGTTTAGTTATATGACATAATATTTTTACGTTATAGTATATCCTAACTTAAGAGTAAATATCGCAGGCTCTCTATCATGCTCTTCCAATGACTCACGTTTCAGTCGCTAAGCTTCAAAGCTTGCTTGAGGGAGAAGTAAACCAGACAGCAGCACGAAAGATAATTGATAAAATGGTGCGGGATGGATTTGTTGAACCCAAAGGCAACAGAAGATTAGGTATAAAATTAAATGCGTGTTTGTTCTGCATTTAGTACATGAGATGTGGGTATCTGATGTCTACAAATAGCAATTCCTGCGTTGGACGTGAATTTGATGTAATTTACGTAGAGGAGGAACGAACACACACTAACTATTTTCTCTTTTCTTTTTCTGTTTTTCTTCCCTGGTTACTTTTTATGTCTGCCGTACGTCAGGAAAACGTGTTATCCATTCTGAATTGACTGAAAAGAAATTCATTGAAGTCCAAAAAGCTCTAAGTGCTACTGAAGCTATGGTAATAAATACCGAGTATTTAAAGTTTATATCACTATTTATTTTAATGTATGTTTACCAATTTCACAGGATGTTGATCACTGTGAACCAAATAGCAACTCCAAAAAAACTGGTTTCCGTTTAAATGGTAATGGATTAAGGCCGTTAATTCTGAATTCCAACTCCGCAGCTTTTCGATATTGGTACTTCGTCAACTTCAAACTATCTTATGCTTTCTTGTTAATCAGGAATAAACTATGACGTGTCTACATGTGGGGTTCTCCATTCCATTGGATCAGATTTAACACGAATGAAAGTGACATCTGAAACAAACTGTACTGACTCCGGGAGTGGACAGAAAACGACAAAGGCAAAAGAGCCCGGGAGCACCCCCATAAGCAGGGTTGAGGCTAGCTATATTGATTAAATTTCCAGTTTCTATATAGTCGATTGTTTTGCATATATAGAACTGATGTAATTATTTTGAAATTATACAGCCAGTAATTTCAAGAGAGAGTTTTGCGCTAGGCAAAGAGAACGGCAGAACAAATGGAATTGCAAATCAAGGGGACGAAGCTGATACAATTATATGCAGCAAGACTTCCCAAGACAAACGACCAAGGAAAACTAGCGCGGTATGTTGTGGCTTCTCTATTCCTTATAATGATATTATATTTTCTTTCTTTAATGTTAAAAGTCTTCGAGTAATTTGGACATGTTTGTAGTCTGAAAGCAATTTTCTTCTTTTCCTCATTTCCTTCTTTTGTAGGTCAAGGAGCCTATCCATCAAAATGTGAAGCGACAGAGATCTGAGGCTCTGTGAACCTGAATTTAGATCCCTCAGTATTTGGGACAATATAGTAACAAAATCTGACTTGTACACGCCTTAAAAACCATCATATATGGCGTATAAAATAAATATTCCGTAGTAGTAACAGAGACAATGGCAATTACTTGGTAGAAATCCCTGGGGTCTGCTTTCCTAGCCAACTTTTTTTATAATTAGCTCACGTCAAGTATTACTTTTGCTACTTTGTATAACTTCTTACAAAGTTTTATAGCGTGTTTGCACCTAAGAATTTATGTTCATAAAGTAAAAAATATAAAAATTATAACTAGTAACATTGATTTTTATGTGATTTTCCATTTCTAAACATGCACTAAAGTTGGTCAAAGTTGTCCTACTGCCTCAGTTTCATAGGAAACTATTATATGTTCTTCCGGCTTCCTTCAGTCGTTGTTACCTCATTCCATTTCATAATGAAGGCCCACAATTTGTCAAAGATAATATTTTTTTTAACAAATACTACCTATTCTTAATTATAGAAATTAAATTCATTGGAATCTTATGAAAGTATGATTGGAACGTTGAAGCCATCAGAACTTAAAATTGACCGCCACTAAGTTGACATTAAAAAGTACAATTTGAGGCACTAAGTTACAAATTATAATACATAATTTGAATATCAACAATAATAAGACATCTTATAATCTTTATTTGAAAGAAAATGTATGTTATTTCATGCAACTATTCACATAATTTATACACAGTATTATTTTTTTGTGTTTATCTCTTCTATTGTAATGTTTATTATATTTTACATTTCTCTCATTTTTATTTATTTTCTTTTTTATTGTAAAATTTATTGTATAAATAATATTTATCTTTATTTAGCTTAAAAATCATTAAACAATCACGTTTGGTTTTAGAAGTTTCATCCTGTCCAGTTACGAATTTTGAGGTTTTCCCTTCTGTGTCTATTTTTAATGATATCTCTATAAACAACCTTAACACTACTAGTATTTTAAAATTGAGTTTATTTCCCTATATCAGTTGCAATGGCATGGCTTTATTGATTTTCAAGTTAATTAAATTTACTGTTTCAAAACGTTTGTCTCCGTCCACAGGTTTGTGATTTGTTTAACATAAATACCCTTGGTTCGATAAATATTTGATTTTAATTTTCCTAAATATGGCTTTATGGAATTTTCAAGTTAATTAATTTAATGTGTCAAAATGTGCTCGTAAATATGTGAATCCTGACATAAATATGGATCCCAGTCGCTGCACGCCGAAGAAGGTTCTAAATTTGCGAGAAACTGCCACGTGGCTTCTGGAAATAGCTAGTTTGGTCTAGAAAGATCCCTAGGAGTCGGTCCGAACGTGGACCCCACCCTTTCCTTGACGAACACAGAGACGTGTGTTATGGATTCTGTTGTGCCGTGGTATGAGATTTAGATGTAAATAAATACAAGCTGTTCTGTACCT
Source organism: Mucuna pruriens (assembly GCA_025330945.1). Classification (NCBI taxonomy): domain Eukaryota; kingdom Viridiplantae; phylum Streptophyta; class Magnoliopsida; order Fabales; family Fabaceae; genus Mucuna; species Mucuna pruriens. Next base: position 1,411,364 of record JAENHJ010000296.1, read on the forward strand.
TGAGTCATAACCCCTTTAAGCCAATCGCAATCAAACAAAGTTAAAGGTTGCCTGTCCAATTCCGCACCGTGGTTTCAGTCCATCTTTTGGGCCTTAGAAGCTTCAGTTATTGGTGTTTCATTTTTCTTGCTCCTTCTTTCTATAAAACATAATTTAACTCTCCATTCCTTACATTCTAGCAACAATGGCCAAGGCCGAGGTTGGTTGGCATAATTATATTTTTTTACTTTTCTTATTAAAATTCCTTCTTTTTCCTTCCATGGAGGTGGAGATTGTAATTATTGAACTAAAGTAACTTGTGATTCTACTTTATGCCTGCAGATAGAGATAAAGTTTGAGAGGAAGAACACAGAACTAAAGCACCTGGGGTTTGTGAGGGTTGCTGCTATTCATACTTTTTTGTTTGTGTCAAATCTGTATGAGTACGCAAAGCAGAACTCGGGGTCTTTGAGATCCGCTGTTGGAACGGTGGAGAACACTGTAACCACCGTTCTTGGTCCTGTCTGCAACAAATTCAAGGGTGTCCCTGATGATGTCCTCGTTTTTGTTGACAATAAGGTAATCTTTTCTTCCTTTGTCTCTAGATCGTTTAAACATCCGTGTATTTAGATCATAACCCGTGCTTTATTTGTATGATTTTGTAAACCTTTCCGGTTTCTCCCGTGGATTTGATAAAAGGGACATGACAAAATTGGAAAAAGGTTGTAATCATGAATTGTCTTGTTACTTTTTTTTTTTTTATGTCGATCCTTTTATGTTAAACTCGGATCAAATCTGTTTCTTGAATAGCTAATAAGGAAGTGGTTGCTACTTACAAATAAAAAGTCTATTGTATTTATGGGTAATTATTTCCTTACAAAGTTAAAAAATATTAAAAAAAATGCTGGAAATTCTTTTGGTTGCCCAAACTTTTGATTTGATGATGATGGAAAGGCTTAACTTTTCGTAAGGAGGAGTTTCCTTGATTCAGTGGCCTACTATTTGAAGATTGACCTAAGGATGCTGGAAGGTAAGTTTTAATCTTTCCTAAGTTGCTGTATTTCATTGCCCCACTTTTTTGTTGCCTTGAATTGACGCGTGATTCTTTTGTTCGAGGCAACCTCTTAATTAAGTTACCTGTTCCCTGTGCCCTTGAAATTCCATGTTAATAAATCAAAAAGCGTGTTTTAAAGAATGTGTTGGTAGTATTTTTTAGTTTATTTGTTATTTATTAAGCGATTTTTGGCTAAATTAATTGGCATATGATTTGGGCAGGTGGATGAAGCAAGTCACAAGTTCGATGAGCATGCTCCTCCATTTGCTAAGCACCTTGTCGAGCAAGCCAAGGGTTTGATTGAGAAAGTGGCAGATGAGGCAGGGAAAGTAGCAAGTGAGGCTCGTTCTGGGGGACCAAGAGCAGCTGCACGTTACGCTGCTACAGAGTCAAAACATTTTCTGTTGATAAAGTCAGTGAAGTTGTGGAATGGACTCAACCGCTATCCACCAATCCATGCATTGGCAGAGATGGCAGTTCCCACTGCTGCTCACTGTTCAGAGAAGTATAACCATGGGATCAAGGTCATGACTCAAAAGGGTTATAGTGTCGCTGGGTATCTTCCTTTGATTCCCATTGATGAAATAGCCAAGGCATTTAAGCAGGGAGAGGCCAATTTGAACGGAGATGATGCAGCCTCTGCGGAACACTCATCAGAATCATCTGATTCTGATTAAGTTGCTTTACTTCTTTTATAAAATTTGTTCTGTGTGGGTTTGAGACATAGTCTAGGCCATGTGGTTGTTGTGACTAGACAAACTTGAAGTTAGTAAGACTAGGCAAGACTCTGTAACTAATCCATGTAGAAATTAAATAGGGTTTATGTAAATGGTGAGAATAATGCTCATAAAGTTCATTTCCTCCTTTTATATATATCCATATAAAAGATTGCTTAATTTCTTTTAGATATAGTGTTTACCGTTTTCTGGCATTACTTGTTGGACTCGTCAATCAATCTTATTCTTACGTTCACGCGTCTCTTGGGATAAACTATATCTCAACAACCCTCCATCCTTCTTGTGGCCTTGGATTTACACGATTCTACAACTATCTCGTGCAAGTTAATTGGGTTAGAAGTGAGGAATTTGAGTACTTCTTATGAAGTGATAGGTTTAAATTTAATTGTTATAGATGTATAACAGAATGAATTCCTTTCATGTACTTGTAGGAAATTATGATTTTAATGACCATGTAACATCTATGATGTTCAAAATTTAGACTTATCTGTCATCTTCACGTGCAATTCTAGTTTCCTTTTTCTTCATTTTTTTGGGGATTCATCTTCTTAGTGTTGAAATTGTTGCGAGCGAGTAATTATCTTTGCTCTACCACTGCCATGATCTCTACTCTGCTCCTGCCTTTTGTCACTGTCATTGTCTCTCGGCATCAATTTTTTCTATTTGAATATTGATTTTCTATTGAGACCTTCAGTGATACCTCTTCCTTTTCTTGATTGTAACTTATCAATTGAAAGCTGACTAGTCTGATGAGTTCTTCTGTAACATTGTTGGATATTAGCTGTCAATATTTATCTGTTTGTTTTAAATTCTGTTTCCTCCTAATGTTTATGCCATTTCAACGTTGTTGCACTCAGTGTGCTAATTTGGTGATATTTTAGCCTAAATAAATGATAAAGGCTTTTGTGACCATGAATAAAGTAGAGAACATATATATATATATATAAAAGAAAAATGAACAAAAGAGAAATATTTTCGATTAGGTCTGATAGATGTTATTTTATGTTTTAGTCTTTACATAAAAATTATAAGTTATATGTAGCAGTTTATTATTAGATTAATTAATTTACTTTTATACACACGCAAAGATTAAGATATATGATTTTTTCGTATAGATATTAGAACTTAAAACAGAGTCAATTATCAAGACAAACAGAATATAGATATAGTTATATTTGTCTTTAGTTTTTATATATATTTTTGTTAATTTAAAATTTTAAACTTTTTTAGTATTTTTAATTTGTATAATTGACTTTAGTTAATTTAGTATTAATATAATTAAAAAATAAATAATATTAATTAAGATAATATATTTTAAATATCTTAATAATATTTATTATTTTGTATAAATAAGATAATTATATATAATTTATTCTTTTAATTTACTACCTTACTTTTAATAGTGTTTCTTAATTTTTGGTCTTAATAAATTTTTTTTATCAATTTTTATCTTTACTATTTTACATATATCATCATCAGTTATATATATTAATGAGTATGCCTTCTTAAAAAAATTTAAATTTTAAAAATAAATATTTTAAAATAAAAAATAAAAAATAAAAATAAATTTTAAATTTTAGATAGATAAAAATTGAATAAAAATATTTTATAAGAAAAAATAAAAATTTGTTCATTTTATAAGAATTAAATTTAATAGTTATAAATTTTCGAAAAATAAAAATCGGTTAAAAAATTTTACGCCAAGATTATATTTATTTAGATATTTATAATATAATTTTATTTTTAAATTCATTAATTTCAACTGATATATATTATAGATTATATTTTAATTTATGATGTCTTTTGATACAAAATTATTACTTAAAATATATTAAAAAATTATATTATAATAAATAAAAAATAATTAATTAAAATATAAAAATGTAATTAAAAATAATATATTAAAATTAAATTATAAAAATTTAGTTAAATTATATATTTAAAAAAACTATAAATAAATTATTTAATTACAAGTAAAAATAATATTAGCAACAATAATAACTAGTGTTCATAAGTTATTAAAAATAAATCATATAAAATGATCTTATTTGTATAGAATAATAATTATTTAAATAAATTGTACATTTATAAATAATTTGATCTATTTTTTATTTATTTTAATTAGTATTATTTATTTTTTAATCATGTCAGCATTAAACTAATTATAGTTAATAAATAAGACTAAAAAAATATTAAGATGTTATAAATTTAAAAATAACAAAAAATTCTGTTAAAACTAAAACTAAACATAATTATATTTGCAACAACTTCGTATATTTTAAGTTTTACAAATATGAGTCTATCTTATTTTAATTTATGTAAAATTTTCATTATTTTTAAAATTTGATATTTTTAATATTCTATTTTAGTCTTTTTTACTAATTTTTATTAGGTTAATTCTAACATGAAAATAAAATAAAAAATATTAATTATATATTGAAGGTAATAAAAAATATTTTAAATTAAAATAATTATATTATTTCATGTGTTCAATACAATTAAATAATATGCTTATTATTTTATATTTAAATATATTTTAATTTTATAATCTTGTTATTTTTATTCTGATATTTTCATAATGTTTTCTTTTAATCCTTACTCTTACTATTTATTTTAGTTAATTTAATTTTGATACATCTAACAAAATAAATAATATTAATTATATAATAAAGATAATAAAAAATATTTTAAATTAAGATAATTAAATTATTTTATGTATTTAATTTAATTAAATAATATATTTATTATTTTACAATAACTTAAAATATATTTAAGTATTTTTGTTCGTCAACTCTAAAAAAATCGCTTTTGTGGTTCCTAGATTTTTAACGCATTAGATATTTAACCCTATATTAAGTGACACCATTAACAATAATGAAAGTATTATTTTTGGCACATTAAGTGCTACATAGAATACACATATGCCTAAAAATTACACCATGAATGATTGCCACGTAAGAACGATTTAAATGTTGTTTCACTCCCTCCTTCCCTTTTTTCTGCTACACACATATGACACAAAATGTTGAAAGAAAATTTGATTAAACAAGCATTAGAGGATGATAGACTGTTGGAAAATTTCTTTTGTAGTCTATAAGTTGAGGGAATGTTTGGCTGGATTGGGTGGCAACGAAGGTGCAAAGTGTAGGGATAAAATAGGAGGTTGAGACTTCTATGATGGCTTAACGATTGGAAGATTTGATAATGATAAGGGACAAGGAAGATACTAAGATGGATAGTACTTATGATTGGTAGGCAAAACATTGATGATAAGGGTAATTTATTGGTTCGATCATAACAGTTTGGGACATCGGTGGTTGTTGTGCCTTCAGAAATGTAGATTGATCGGATGTCTTCAAAAGGTTTGTTGTTAAGGAAAATAATAAAATTTTGCGATAGAAAAAAAATGTTCTTTTCATATATTTTGTTTGTTGTTTCACCTGTAATTTTGGTGGCTTGTTTGTGGAGGGTGATTTGATTTGTGTGATGACTTGTTAGAGAATGTATATTAGTGATGTGTGTTGATATCCAACTAGTTTTGTAATTTTTGTGCTAATATTTTACTATTTTTTCTTTCAATGTCTTAATCTTTCTCCTACACTTTGTGTTTCTTCTTTTGTTAACTAGTATCTAATTGTTTTTCCAAAAAATCATGGATTTTCATTTCTTAAAAATGATTGTTTATCATTTGAGGGATGAAAGTGTTAAAAATATATGCCTAAATATTTATAATTTAAAAACAAATAATTCAATTTTTAAGATTTTTTTTATATATTTTAATTCTAAAGACACTGTTTAGAGAAAAAAAAGTAAAGATATTATTATCATTATTATTATTAAATTAAAATTTTTAATGGATTGGTTGATTTTAAGATTAGGATAATATTAGTACTTCAGATTTTTGTGAGTCTCAATATAGAGTTTATTAATAAAGATTTAATTTATTGTAGAAAAATATAATTTTTGAAAGAGAAAAGATATGTAATTCAAAAGAATTTTGCTTTAAAATTGATAAAGGAGAAACCAACTACAGATGAAGAAGATAAAAAAAAGAATAAGAATAAAAAAAACAAAATGTATGTATTTTGGAGAAACTTAGTGTTCCATAAGAGAATAAAGATGTAGATGAAAAAACAACTTAAAATTTATCAAAGGTGCAATGTTACTATTACGTAGTCCACAGAAAACAAAGAAACTAAAATTTACTAGAAAAAAAGATAGATGCACTTAATAAGAAACTCAAGTTGAATGAAGAGGGTGGTCTCATGTAAGAAAGATCAAAATAAGAATTATAAGAAAAATAAGAGGATGAAAACAAAAAAGAAAGAATGTCGTCATATGTTAGCAAGAGACTTCGTCTCATCTAGAGAAAAAAAATGTCTTTGTACTATATACAAGCACAAATTATTTCCTTGTGACATTGAGGAATTTAGTAAAGACAATTGAAAAAAGATTGTAGAAAATGTTGTGATAAGTACTCGTGCCTAAGTTGCTAGTCACATGCAAAAGTATTCTTCCATCATTGTAGTGTCAAATAGAAGAAAATATCAAACATCCATGACATAACTTTAAGAGAATGACTTGGTCTCATAACAAGTTGACCAAAACAACCCAAAACATCCTATCCAACATTTAGATGAATTACACAAGGCTGCCATGAATGACATATTTCTCTAATTAACTAGGATTTAAGAAATTTTCCAAAATTCTACTAATTTTTCACTTCTTAAAAATTATTGTTTATTTTAAGGGGAATGGAACAAAATAAGAAAACTATAATACTGAGTCTTTTTCAAGATTAATAACTGTTAAAAATTTTCTTAATATGTTTTTGTTCTCGTTCAAATGTTTCTTAGAAAAATTTTCAAATGATTGATCATTCCAAAAATTTATAAGTTAATCATACTTAACCTTAGAATTTTTTTAATAATAAATTACTTAAAATAAGATACATTTTGTTTGTATAGATAATACTAAATAAATCCTCTTGGTTATAATCAATTGTATAATCCTATACATGTACTACTTTTGACCTCTATTATTTTGATATATATTAAATTCATTTGTATCCAGAAAATCTTCCAAAAATCATTTCTTGTTTGTTTTTTTTTGCATTGGAATTACTTTTTACCCTTGTCAACATCTGGGATGTTACGAAAACTATGATTGTTGAAGAAAAATGAGGTGATGGGGGTAAATTAAGAAAAAAGTATCTTGAGTAACTAACAAAAAAGTGTACACTTTATGTAGTTAAATTAAATCACGGGCTAAAAGGATAGTAGAATAGTCTAAATCTTGGTGGACTTGAAATAAAAGATAATAAATGAGTCAAAATCATTATCAAAATGTTCTAGGAGGGAAGTTGATAGAGAAAGAAGATGAAAATCTTTCAATCACTACAAAGGTACCATGTGTGCATTTAATATGACATTTACAAGATACTTAATGTCCTGCATCAACATTTCCATTAACATTAATTGACGCTACTTAACATAGGAACTAAATGGCTGATGAATTAAGACTTAGGGACCTCACGAGCAATTTCATTCTTTTAAAAACTAAAACGGGCAACCTAAAATTTTTCAAATACCAAAATCACGATTCACTTTTTTTTTTCTTTATTCCATTCCATTGTAAAAATATCCAAAAACTAAATAACAAATTTAATCAATTTTTTTTTCACTCTACTCCATTTGCTTCCATACCTCCATTTCATTCCATTCTATTTTAATAATCATTATATATCCAAACATAGCCTTACAATAATTTTTAATAAATAAATCAGGGTAGAAAAATAAAAACAGCATTTGAATTTCTAATAGTGGGCCTAACTGGGCTTGGACCACCCACCGATACGCATAGTGTTTAAATGCAACTGAATATTAATAATGAGCCTAGCTGAAAGAATAAGTGCGCTCCCACCACACACTCACTTTCATCTTTAAATTATTTTTTCCACCATCTGACACAACAATCTTTAATTGCCATAAATTATTTTTTTTTTCCTCCAATGCGCATCAAATACTGTATATGAAAAAGATACATAACCCCGCCTCAACTGGCAAAATTGCATTGCATCTCTTTCCAATATTTTCTTTCACATGTTTTCATCACCAAATAACTCTTATCTCTTTGACCACAAAATTGTTGGACATAATTAATGCTAGTTGAAAACGGGTTTTGGAGGTTGCAGCAACACTTGCAGGATGTTTATTATTCTCAACTACATCAAAGGAGAATATGTTAGTGTAAAAACAATAGCTTCATATTTTTTAATCAATCTTATTTTTTTTTTATCTATTGATTCTTAATTAGAAAATTATGATTACATGTTAGCTTTGCATACCAGCAGGGGGAATATTATTTATGACCAAATCCAAATTAAGATAAGAATACATTTTATATGTAGAAAAGTGATTCTATGATTCCAAATGAGATTATTAATATCCCAACACTCTTACTTTCCAGTTTACACTTTGGTGGACATTCTTTTCTGTATGCAATTATATAAGAATATCTCCTAAATCTCTCCTAAAGAAGATTGATCCACTCCTTTAACCAGAGAGTGAAAAATAATTATCCACCAAAGAATCGGTGCCATCAAGTGTTTAACACTTTCTTTTGTCATATGTCATTATCACTTTGATGACTCATGTCTGAAGGGAGGCAAGATTGTAAAACCCAACTCAATATGTCGTAGCTTTTTGACCTCTTTTCTACCACCCATTGTTGTTATGTGCATTGTGCAATCCTTATTTCCCTTTGTTTCAGGCACATAAGCCCAGTAAAAAGTACACAAATGCAAATACACACGCAACACGTGCTAACTAAACAATGCTTGAATCCTATCACCAATCAACCTTCATATCTATTTATTTATATTTATATCTCAAACAAGAGAATTTTCAAAAGGCTTGGGAATTCTATAATATGCGCATTTTTATCAAATCAATAAGAAATAGTAATGTTAAAGCAACCAATTTGGTAGTATAACACAAATTTAAAAAGTTCATATATCTTAATTTACCGGAATTAACAATTAATTAAGATTTAAGGATGATAATCAACAACAGATAACTAAAAACAAAACACAAAAAGTATCCCCTTCATTTTGGTTTTCAGGAGAATTAATTTAAGCTTCTATACAAAAGCAAAAGGAACGGAAGAAGAAGCAAACAACACCCTGTCATCGAAGTTTGCACTTTGCAGGGCAATGGTAATAAATGAGATTTTTTTTCTTTTTCACATTTTTACCCATGTAAAAAAATAGATTCATACCCGTTGAAACTTCCAAGCACCCTTCCGTTACCGTTACCGTTGTAAAAATAGTCTAGTCTAACTATCAACCATCATTACCCCGTCACCGACGCGGCCACCGTCTTCCTCGACGGCGGCATCTTCGCCGTCGTCATCGAGCCACCTCTCCACGGGGGCACATTCCGCCTTGTGCCGGAACTTCCAATCAAGCGCCTGGCACGCGCGTGAGCAATAATTCACCGCACCACAAACCGAACACCTTCGAAACTCGTGCTTCCTCGTCTCGGGTCGCCCGCAACCCGAATGAGAACACAGCCTCATGCCCGGACCCGACGACCCACCCCGACCGGCAAACCACTCCGCCATGAACCGGCTCGCCGGGTGAGCCTCCGGCGCCGGCACGTTACAACCGTAGTCGCTGAGTAAAGGGCAACCCGACCCGGTACCCGACCGGAGCCGCGGGTGGACGCTCCACGTCATCCAGGGACGCTTGCCGTTCGCGGCGGAAAGCACGGCGGCAAGTTCACGCGCGTTGGCTTGCACCAAAAAGCGCCGCCCCTCCGTCACGTTCTGCCTAACGCCGTAACCGTCTTGCAAGCAATGGCCAAGCTCCCGCAGCGCGTCGATGTGACCGAGAAAAGCCGCGCGTGCGCATAGAGCCACGCCAGCGCGGAGGTCCTTGTCGTTTTTCGTGCCCCCGCTGCCGTTGAACTGAATCACCGCGAGCGAGTACAGAGCCGGCGCGTGAGAGCTCATCGCCGCCTTCGCCATCAGCGACGCGCCGCTCCCTCTGTTTTGCAAACAATAAAACCGAATCTGCACGCAAATAACCGTCCCAAGACGCAAACTTTCAAACTTCCGTTCAATATAAAAAAAACAAAAAATAGCGGATTTTTTTTTAAGATTCATTTGGTGGTAACTACTAAGTACTAAATAAACTAACCATGCCAAGAGTGTAACACGCTTCAACGTTTCCGGCGTCGGCGCAGAGTTTGAGGAAACGGTGCGCGGAGTCGCACCAGTTTTTCGCTTTGACTGAGAATGTTTTGTGGGATGCTTTTGACAACACAAGAGAGTGAAGGCCTAAGGAGTTTAGTCTCTTGCACCTGTTCAGTTTCAGGTAATCGATTGACATTAGAAAGACAAAACAAAAAAAAAAAAAACATAAACATTTTTGTTTTTGAAGAGATTAAAAACGGCACGTACGTTATTAAAAGACTTATGAAATCGGAGGGTGAAGTTGCGGTGGAGCTGAGCTTGCAAAGGATAGAGAGGACAAGGTCGTCGGGCAGCGAGTCGAAGAAGTTGGCGGTTTTGTCCGGCGACTTCTTTTGTCGTTTGCGGCTAACGTTGTAAATATCCGAAGACATGGTTGGAAGTGGATGTGGAGGATAAGAAAAGCCTCTCCTGGTTCTCATACTATGCCTATGTTAACCTATTTATGTGGCTAGGTCTTCTCTAGGGAATAGGAATAGGTGTGTGTGTATGTGTGTGTGCCCGAGAGAGAGAGAAAGAGAGAGAGAGATAAATAAGGGTAAATGCAAAGTGGGAAGTTATATATGAGATGAGAAGAGAGGGTAATGAATCAGAATCCCCCACCCCGACACACCACAACACAACAACACCCAACATTAATAAAACGCTTACGATTACGAAGTGGGACTAGTAAATTACCCAAACGCCCCTCTTCTTGTCGTTTACATTGGTCAAACGGCGTTGACTCAGATCCACCCTGTCCTCCTTCTTAACTTAATGCTATTCATGTCTCTGCTCTTTTTATTTACTTCTGCAAAATCCTTCTCCCTTGTCTGCACGCTTTTGAATTGAAACCCTCTCTTTTTAAAATAAAAAATACCCTCGCTCTTTCTTTAAACTCTACGTCTATTTTGCTTCAGTATAATTCAAACATGTATTTAAATCACAAATAACGTTTTTGTAAAATTTATTCATTGATTTATTAGTTACTACATTTTCTCTTCTAAAAAATTCAATTCATCTTAAAGTCAAATGAACGTTTCATTGTTAGTTTATTTCAGTTATATTATTGAAAAAATATTTAATGCATGGACCAGTTTTAAATTTTTACTATAATTGTTTTAAATATTTATATTTATTATAACTTTCTTTGTGGATTGACCGGATAGCATTTATAATACATAAAAATTAAACTTTATATTATTTTCTTTTTTATATTACATTCATATGAAGAAATCTCTAATCACGAAATGGAGTATAATAATTCACTTTAAGAATGAAGTAATTTTTTTTACTGCCTACCTAGGCCAATAAGTAAATTAATTTACGCTACTACATGCTTAATTGCATTCTTCTTCTTTTATTTTCAGAAGATCAGAACATAAAGAAAAGCATGATCATGGATCATTTCTGTTTCTTATTACCAACATACAATTGCTGACATAATTTCAAGCGGTGGAATAATATTACGAGTGTTGACTCTTTTTGTTTTATGACCAAATACGAAAATCACAATTCTTATATTCTATATAGTTATTTTGCTAAAATCAAACAATTGTTGACATAGCTTGTTTTTTAAGCGGTGCATTACAGTTCTTTTACAGTGTTTTTCTTTGACAATGAAAAGTTTTCTTTTTCTATAAATAAAATTATTGAAATCAATGACTAAAATATTAAATAAATTTAAATTAATGTAATAGTATTGAATAATCATAAATAAAGTGATTGTGTTTGATGTTTGAATCCGTGTAATGATATGACCAACCTAAAACCCAACCTGGAGGTAGTACATAGAATTCGATTATGTGGGACTCTTGAAACAACTTATAAATAAAATTGTGTGATCCTCCACCATAAATAAATCTGGTCAAGTCAAATTATTACGTATGACAAAAATTTTCTGTTAAAATATTTAATATAGTTGTATATTTAAATATAACTTAAGAGAATAATTTTATTGTTAATTTACGTGTATGTAACTTCAAAATTTAAACTTAAAAAAGTGAACCAATTTGATATGGTCAAATCAATTAGTACATACTTAAAGATGAGTCTAAAAAATTAGGAGTTTTAAGAATATGTGTTAAACACTATATTTTAGGAAAAAAAAACAAAGAAGGGAACAATGAGCCAACTAATAATTGGTATAACAATGGGTATAATTTGGATACCCATTATTCATATTTTTTTATAATTATATTATAAATTTCAAGTATTTCTTGAGATTCTTTCTATTGTTTTTTTTTTCTATTAACAATATTCAAATCTAAGAACTTTTCCGAGAGTTATAAGTTCAATATCATTCCTACCGACTTAAGGTCGGTAGTTAATTGTATTTTAATTAATTATGAAAATTGATAAATAAAAATATCGATTGAAATCTAATAATAATTAAATTAAAATTATATTTATAAATCTTTTAAAAGTATAACAATCATAATTATAAAATATTATAATATTAAATTCTATTTAAATTTTTTTAACAAAATATAATAATAAATCGTAGAATATCATAAACGACATCATAAAGTATGATAATAATAAATTTAAGAATTTTTAAGTCTTAAAGTGGTTACTTTTCAAAATATGTTAAAAAAATATATTATATTAATTAGTTGTAATTGTTAAGTCAAAACAAATAATTTAAATAAAAAACATTGTAAATGTATTTTTCTATCTTATATTTGGAATTAGAATATTGAAAATACTGCAAATGCATATATTTCACATGTAAATATTGTTTAGGTCCAATAAAGCAACAAAAACTAAAACATAAAAAAAAATTAATGATTAAATTAAATACAAATTTAATTGAATAAATACAATAGTGTAACGTTTATTACATACTTTTTGAATGATTCATGATATGCAATAAAGCACATAAAAAGAAAAACAATAAAAAAAATTAAACAAAATCAACCTAATACAATTATCATGTTTTACCAAATAATATTATATTGTAACTTCCTTGACAATTTTAACATAATGTCCCCAATTTTGTGACCATCATCACAAATAAACACAAAATATGCATGCATACTAATTTTATATGAAAAATGAATTTTTAAATAACATAAAAAATATGAAACGATGCTTTGCATGTACTTATAAATTATTTTTCATCAATAATAGAAAAAAAAAAGTAGCATTAAACTCAAAAACAGCTTTTTGAGGTAAATTGACTCTTGAATTAGGAATTCATGACTTTAAGGAGTGATAATGACATAATAAATAAGAAAAATTGGGGGATAAGGAAACAACAAGAAAAAGAAAATAATAAAAATATGATTTATCTCTTAGGTTTTATAAATAAATATAATATGTAAGTATGGGTAGGATGGGCACTAAAATACCCATATTTGTACCCATTAAATTTTGTGGATAAATTACCCACACTTAACATGATATCCATTAAATAAATAATTTTCGTACTTGTTTTTAGTAATTTTCGTACTATCCATTGTCATTTTTAACAAATAAGCAATGTTAAAACTTTGCCTATGTAAAGAAGGAAAATGCATGAGATTGTTTGTGGGCTGTAGAGTGACTAACAAATTTAAGGAGAATATTGTTTAAATGGATTGACAAAAAGATTTAGGGCATGTTTGTTATAATTACAGTTACATGTGGTCGCTATATAACATCGAGACAAACATTTATTTCAAAATAAAATAATTATTTAATTTAGTTTAAAACTTCTTTAATTATTTTCTTTATGAAAATAATCATATAAAAAAATCTATATATAAACAAATGTTTCCTTTATCATAAGGATAATTCAACGCAAGTCAAACGTCTAAACAAATATTATTATATAATCATCGAAGTCCTTTGAGTTATTGCATAATTAAATTCTTTATTACAACTAAAAATATCATAAACATAAACAAAAAAATACTACAACTAGTTGAAAATTTTACAAAGGTAAGGGACAACAGGTCTTCACATTTTGCGACGTTGTCTCCATGCTCCCTATCGTAAGCCAACCTCATCCATCAACCTACTCTTAGGGATGCAACTTCACCATTATAGCAATCACGTGCATACAAACACACAAGTAAGGATAAGCTTACCTAAATAAAACTTAACCATGAATTTTTGAACACATAAAATAGTAAAACATGCCAGGGGTGAGGAATGTCAACATTCAAATTACATTTTATATACATACATATCATTTATATTTCAAAAACACATTAACAATACCATTTTGTAATAACAAAAATGTCATAACTCTAAAGATTTACTATCGCAATCATTTCATCTATGTTCATACGAGAATAATTATAATTTCAACATCATTTATAGTTCAACCATCAATCGTCATCACACAACAATAATATTAGTAATGAAATGTTATGTTAACACAAGTCCATGGAGAACTTCATCAACTGAGTGATCAACCCTGACACATTCCTTACATAACCATGAACGTTTATAGCGAACCCTCATAGTCTCTACTATTGGTTATTAGGGAAGTCGTACCCTAATCGACAAATGAGATAGGTGGTTTGTTGTGATAGGTATATATGGGTAGTGGCTCATCACAATACAAGCTTCGTAATAACCTTTGACCCTTGTGAAATTGTTCGTCTCTCTATCTCTAATATCTAATTATGTCACACCCCCTTATCCGTTGAAAGGCCCTATATACTTAGTCCAACCTTTCGACTTACGTGCCCACTTGTATAATACCTATCACTGCCAAACCCATGCACATATGTATACGTGTCACACCATCATTAACAACAAATTTTAACTCATGCGAAGAACATCAATACTTTTTCCCTTGTGGCCACTACCTATTATGTTTGACCTTAGAGTGCTAAGCATCAAGAATACAATAAAGTAGAGGTTTAGTAACCAACTCTAAAAAGTAGGGGCCACTAACACACTCTACTTCAAACATCATGCATCATCTGTTGTTATGTAGATTAAAGACATTTTTCAGTCTTATGAACTTCATCTTAACTGGTATTTCACTTTAGTCTTTTATATCCATTACATCTATAATATGTATTTTACAACATCTCAATCAAGCCTTTAATCCATAGATTAAATCAAATATTTCAAATTCTCATTGCCAGTGGATTTGCCTAGCGAGAGGGATCATTTGCCCAACAAATCCTACCCTAACAAGGTACTTTCTTGAATATACGCATTCGCTCAGTGATAGCCTAATCTTGCCTAACGAATCGAGCCATAGAGAGCTCCTACTATGTTTTGTCGTCCAACGAGTGTGCCACTCGCCTAGTGAACCAAGCCACAATGGCCAAAATTCTAAAACCTTATTACCCTTCTTAGCAAGAACACATTCTCGCTCAACTAAAGGAGTTACATATAGCATCCTCTAAGAACCCTCACTTGTTCGCTTAGAGAGTGGGATTGCTCCCTTAGCGAATGAAGTCACAAAGACTTCACACTCATAACTATACCTATCCCGCTCAATGAAAGTGTTCCTTTGCTCAGTGAGAGGAGCCACATAGAGCTCATTGAAATCTCACCTCTTATTCACTCAAAGGGTGAGAAGTCTTGCCCAGCTATCTACGTGTAATTCGCTTAGCCAAACTCTAGATTTTCCTAGCCAGGCATTGGACTTGCCCAACCAGATGTTGGGTTTGCTTAGCCAGATTGGACTTGCCCAACCAAACATTGGATTTACGCAGCTAGACACTGGACTTGCCCAACGAGACGTTGGGTTCGCCTAACCAAAAGCCAAACTCACCTAGTAGATGTTTAACATGTTCATGTGTTCTTAAGTTTTTGCCTAGCAAGAGAGACTTTTGCCCAACGAAACTCATGTTTTTCATAATCTATTCAAAAATGCAAGGTCACTCAGTAAAACTCTCCTCTTGCTCAACAAACCTTCAACAGAAACCCAAAAGATAGGCATTCACCCAACCAAAGAGAAACCTCACCCAAAAAGAGCCTTTGGACAACAACATCTAAACTCATCGAAAATCATCAAAACTCAACCACATCAACATATAACTTCATCAACAACTCCAAATCAACTAATAGACATTATCTAAACATGATTTTAACAACCAAAATACATGTATGGACAAAATATCACCATTCTCAACAACTTTCATAAAGCTCAAAATCTCATAGTAATGGATATCAAGTCCAAACAAATTCTACCCAAGTAATCCTAAGCATATAATAATATATAAAACAACAATATAACTACATGCAAGAATAAAAAACTCTAAGACAAACTTCCCTTACTTGTTGTATACAAAATGAATGGAAAATTTTAAGGAAAGAGGCTAAAAACTTGATCAACACTTAGAGCTTCAAAGCTTGTGAGGAAGGCAAATGAAAATGAAGAGAAGAGGGCTGGTTTTTGCTCTAAATATTAGCCTTAAATTCAATCAAGATATGTCCTTTTATAGGAGGTAGGGGAAAGGTGATTGTCAAAGGGTTAAAAGGGATTTGATTATCCAAGAGTTAAAGGAAAGTGATGCAGAATGGACTTTGTCAAAAATGGCAAAGTGTGGGTTGATGTGAATTTGCCCCAGATGGTAATTTTCACTTTTGAATTTTATAGCATAACTGATAAGGTGGTTAGCTATAAATGGTATAATCGCCTTTTGTCAATGATAGAAAGTCAACTAGTAATTTACCTTAGAGTACATGTTAACTGCATTAGGAGGCATGTCCATGACACTACTCCAACAAATTGTATTTAGAATGTATAAATGACCACAATTCATCAACATAAAAAGACTCATCAACTCCGTCATCTAATTAGATTGTTCCATTCTCATTTGAGAATACAACTCAACATAACTCATTATTAATTACTATCCACTAAAGTTAAATTTAATTGCTCTTGTAATTTATCTCAACCATTTAATTAATCATACTAGAAAACACGATATTACAATTATTATTTGACTTATATATATTTTTAGTCATCATAAAATGAAGACTATTGATTTCAATCCTTATAATCTTTTATCCCTAAAAAAATTTGAAATCATTATTTTCAATATATATAAAATGAGTAAATTTTTGTTATAATAACTGTAAAATATTTTTCTTTAATTTGCATTCTTCTAAGATTCAAAATAATTATTTTTTATTCTTAATATTCACTTTAAAGTATACAAATAACAATACATTTTTTAGGGATTTAAAAAAAAAAATAATTAGAATTATTGCATGTTAACATGGTACAACAAATATTAGTAAGTGTCATATGATAATCGTTTGATTTTCCATTAAATACATAATAAAGTCAATGAGTATTACGTAACAATAGAAACTAAAAATAACTATTTTAAATTTTATTAAATTTTTGTACAGAGATCAAAATGAATATTTCTTTATTTGATAGAAGATAAAAATAAATTTAAACCTAGTTTTTTTTTTCATAAAAAAATCATCTATTTTTAATGGATACTTTAGGACGTGTATGTTAAATCATTCGCAAATCACGATAAGATACCAACTACATAATTTAAAGTAAATATTCACTTTGAAAAATATTTACATATTTGTTTACACGTTATAAAATTAATGTTAAATTAAAGAAACTTTAAGAAAATTTTAACTTGAATATTTTTTAAAATAAAAATATTCAAACACATATTATTTTAATTTTAAATCAATTTTAATTAAGATTAATTTTATAAAATTAATTTTATTTAACACTATAAAATTTTCTTGATTTTACTACTAATTTTAACTATTATTTAAATTAGTAAATTATAACTAATTAATTATTAATTAATTAAAATATTTTTTTAACTAAAGTAAATTATATTCATTTATATTTTTTATTATTACAAATTTATTGAAAAATAACTATATATTTTAAAAATTTACTACAAATTAATTATAATTATTTTCTTAGTTATTTTACTACTTATTTCATCCTACCATTAATATTATAATAATTTTGTAACTAATTATTTTTACTAAAAATTAACTATAAAATAACTATTAATTTTAAAATTAACTACAAAATTATTTAAATTTTCAAGGAGTATAATACTAATTTAACACTCGCAAACACATACTTTAGATAGATCTGACGTGCACAACGCTAATCATAAGCTAAGGAGATGCTAAGTTGCAGTATAATATTGTTTTTAATTCTTTATAAAAAAATAAATGGGTATATTTTTAATTATAATAAATATTGATTATTTTGGGATGTATTAATTATTATTTTTAAAATATTTTTTATTTATTATGAATTTTATAAATAGAACCCTCACTCATTTTCCATATAAATGAGTGTATTCATTAACCTATTATAATAAAAATTACACTCATTAATAAAAAAATACTTTTTAAAAGTGATTAAATATGTTCACCACTTAAGTTATTTAATTTTATAAATATTTTAAAAAATTAAATTTATAATATTATTAATTAAAATTAACTAGTTTAATTATTTTTATTTATTTTTTATATAAAAGATCATATAGTGGTATTAGATATTTTTTCGTTTGGAATTGGATGAGACTTTTCCACTGCTCGACACGTGGCAGGCTGCATGTATATATTGCATTTACATTCAGATAATAAATATTAAATAAGAGAAAGTCTATCTGGATTTAAAAGCAATGGTGGATATCTTGTGGAGTGGCATGCCCTTATTAGTCTGATTGACACCATCTCTCCAATCCCATAACCAATATACGTATCTTATCCACATTTCCTCTTTATTTTCTTTCTTTGCGGCAAAGAAATTTTGTCACCTTTCTTTCTTTTTTCAAGTTAGAAATATCATAATTTTAACATGTTATCTTTTTTTGCAAAGTATCCTGATTAAATTATTTTTTTTTTGGCACACAGAAACCTAATGTTATATTCAATTTCATTTATCCTAATATCTAATAAAATAAACTGAGCTGACAATTTCAACTCAAGAAATTGACAAACCATTCTTTTCTATGTTTGGATGGCTGAAAAGATATTAAAAAGAGGATAATATAATCAAATATTTTCATTTATCGTTTTAATGGTTTTGTTTATAGAATCAGAATGACTCAAGCGAAACATGTACCATGAAAGTTAGTTAATTCGTCCCATTTAATTTTTTTTTTTACTTTTTCTTTTAATTTAAGAAGGATGAAATGAAACTATTTTGATAAAAACTTATTATTTTATGAACTTTCAAAATACTAAAATAAAATTTTATTCCGTTTTATTATAAAATGTTTTTTAAAAAGGATATAAGAACTTCTTTTTTTTTCATTTTACTTCATATTATATCATTTCATTCCTTTTCATTTCATTTCACCATCATTATCCCAACATACTAAAAACATCCGTACCATGATCTTGTATTGCAGTGTTGCTCGGAAGGAAGAAAAACATGTTCCATGATGGACAAAGTAGAAGATTGCGAACAAATGGATTAACTAAGAAGTTATTATAGACGAGTTATGGACAAAAGCAAAGAGTCCATAAAAATCGCGTGCATGGTAGCTTTGTCCATGGGGCATCATGGATCTAGAGCAGCTCCTACAACCCACAAGTATAACTAAATGCATAAGTAATTACAATGTAATTTTAAATATATTTAATAATCAATAAAATTAATTTGATGCATAAATCAGCTAGAATAAATAATTTAGATGACATTAAGAATCAAGTATGACCATAAAATGATGAGATGAGATAGGAACGATGTTACAAAATGTAAAAGTAATTAATTGTTAAAATATCTATAAAAAAAAATTAGTTAACTATACAATTCATGTGAGAGCATGGATTATTTTTTTACTTCAGTGTTTTTAAGTGACTATTAATTTCAATTATATATTATTATATATAATAAATTTATTAAATTTTAAAAGGCATTAAATGTGTTAATACTTTTTAACAGATTATTTTTTTTGTTTATTGTGAACACTTCTGAACAGATAGTACTTCATTTCCTGTCAATTTGGATAGAATCTGATCTTGTGAAACAGATCTGTTAAAGTAGGACCCACTTTTGTTGGAAGGTTTGAAGACAGGTAAGTTGATCCTATGAGTGAGAACGGCTCTTGTCAAATTCTGCCACGTGGATGATTTTTTAATTTGAAGATAGGAATGGGTAAGCGTGTAGTTTAAATTTTAATAAAATTAACTTAATCATTAAATTAATTTTAATTATACATTTTCCATTAAAATTAAAACTTGTATTACAAAAATGTGAAAATTATTTGAAAATGTTAAACAAGTACATAAAATTGTAAGGCTAAACAAAAATTGTACTGCTATCACCAGTCTCATATTACATGGAACATTTTTTTCAAAAGACATTTATAGATATATTTAGAAGTAGAATTTTAGAAAAAAATGAAAAAATCATTTTTAATAAATATTGTTTAATATGATAATATTAAATAATAAATAAAATAATCATTTAACATAAAACTAATGACTGTATTTTTTTTATTTATTTTTAGAAATATTACGAGACTTTGTTAGTTTAAAAATAAAAAAAATTGTCATATATTTTCTTTAAAAACTTGACTTCCGAACGTATGTTAAATTTGTACTTATTTTGAGGTATATGAATTAGTTTGAAAATATTTAACTTCAAAATATAATATTTATATTTATTACATTTAAAAAAATTCCTGAATATTGTTAATTTCAGGAAAGTGATTTTATAATATTTTTTTCACATTTATATCCTTATAGAGAGTGAGGAATACGTTGCTTTTTCCTAAAGTGTTAAAAATGACTATAAAATCTAACTAGTAACTTTTTTTTTCACTCTTATAATTTGAATTTTAAAAATAAATGAAATATTAAATATAACCAAGTACATTTTTTATAAAAACCGTAAATTACATCCATATCATTATATATTTTTGAAAAGGACATTTTGAGAAATACACGTCTAAATTTTGAAACAATTGCCCGTAAGTGTCGCAATGCCGGCAAATATAGGAAATTGAAAATAAACTTTGAAGGATATGTGTGGAGATTTTTGTCGTGAATGATTGATTTCATCTTGCTTGTGAAAAATGATAATGTCTCGTGTGCGTAGTGATATCACCTTGCAGTGCAAGAGGAGAAACAATTCGTATGCTCTGTCTTCTTGGTAGGCAGAGGAAAAAGCAAAACAATTTGTGTGCAATGTTCGTATAACTTGGACAACATTTTTGTAATTAAGTGGTTTTTTAATACTCTTCCTAATAAGGACACGTCACTATATGTCTATAGAATAATTAGAATGCCAATCCTTACCGTTGAATCATTTTAATGTTTGCAAATATTTATTGTATATTAATTGTTCTAAGAATCATTCTTTTAGGGATTTGCTAACAAGAATACTAATTAAGAAACAATAAATAAAGTACATAAATAATTTTAACTACACTAAAATAAAATATTAGATAACTTTATATATTGGGTATAGAATTCTGTGGTTAATTAGATTATTTTTTTTTAAATTTGTAATTGTAATTCAAGATAAGATGAATAGAGGTGTTTTAACGAATTTAAAACGAATTTAAAACGAAGATAGATTCAAAACTACAAAATAAAATATTTTAATAGAATCAAAAAAAACGTATTGCAAGAGAGTATATAAGATTATAAAAAATATGTTAAAGAGATGAGGATATCTGATTGTGTTCAGCCTTAGAAAATGAAGGGAGCAAAGAAAGGAAAAAAGGGGGAGAGACTGACTCTCCCAAAAAGAGAAAAAGACAAAAGCTTATCAGAAAAGTAGACTGGGAAAGCAGGCCTAACAGCCCACATTCTCCAACTTGCCTCGAGTATGCACCTCTGGGATAGGGAACTGCCTACTTAAGGCAAAGTCATTTTTTAGACTTGTCATCTCACAGGAAAATAGGGAGCGTGGGGCGTGTCCTTCCACGACGATCAAAGAAAGGGAAGGAGTGATCACCATTGCATTAAAGGCAAAGTCCTCGCATTAATTGGAAGGACCCCATAGAGGGCACTGTGACATTAATGAAACCCTGAGGAGAGTCATCTCATTAATGGTAAAAGATCTCCTTAGAAGATCATGGAGATGGAAGCTGGCCTATAAAAGACCTTGAGCTCATAGGAAAAGAGGTCGAGAAAATTTCTAGTAAAAGGAGTTAGGAAAAAAGGGCGTTTTAAAGGAGAGTAAACATTGAGAAGAAGAAAAGAGTAAGATCCACCTACTCTATAAATACAACAAAAAAAACACCTGGATACCAGGTGAAATTCTTCGAACTTCTAAATGACAATATTTGTTTGGTAGTGTTCAATCATAGCCAATAGATAAATATCACCCTCAAGTCAAAAGGCTTAAGAATCTATACCTTAACCTATAAGCTAATCCCCGATCGATCACACCTTAAACTGTACCCAGTAGCCAGGATCGACTAAGAGTAGACACTCTTAGGTCGACTCTAAAAGTAGGCCCCCTATCCTTTGTTTATTTTATCTTCGCCGACTTTTAGTCGGTATATTAGTCCCGCTAACACTTAGTCAATACTCTTACACGGTCGAGTTGATCTCGACCTTCCCCCATATAATCTTTTAAGCCTCAATCAAAATTACGTAAACTTTGACTTCTTTATTGCACTAGAAGATACGTAGTAGTTAGAGATGACTCTTGTCAAGTTCATAAAAACCAAAATCATCTCTTGTTTCTTCCCTGTAAATACCCATTACTCCATGAAAGTACTCATTACTCCATGAAAGGTAAAAAACTGTAATACAAGAGTCATCTTTTATTTTATGCATCTAATTAGGGTAATTGTCTTAAGACAGGCATAATGGGATGTTGGTGTCGTCCCTATGTGTAACCGATTCCTGAACTCAAACTCTGATTTATAGGACTAGTCTTATTCAATCATAGGTTTTCTAATGTTTACCTTAAAAATGTCAATGATGACTCTAATCTCCACTATCCCTTCCTCAAAAGGAATATGGAACCAAACCTCTATCACTCGTCGACGTCGTTGCGTCCTTGGTTGCAACAAAAAGTATATTTTTAAAAAATAAAAAAAATAACATGTGTTTTTTTTTTTCCTAGAAGAAGATATATCAAGAAATTTGATCATTCAGACTAAAATATTTTAATAATTTGATCATTCTCACTAAAATATTTTAATTTAACGTATAAAGATAAATTTGAAAGTGTTTAATTTAAGAGAAAGAAAAGTTTAATATAACAATAAATTTAAAATATTTAAAAAATATTTTGAAAATTATGTCTTTTGAAAATAAAATATAATATAAAATATCTAGTTTTCAAAAGTGGCAACTCTATTTTAGTATTATATAAAGATATATTAATATATATATATATATATATATATATATATATATATATATATATATATTGCTTCTGTGACAATATTGATTAATAATAAGCTTGAGTATTTCTCACACGACTCTAAGTATTTCTTATCTTATTTAGTGTTAACTCAATTTACTCATTTAATTGGTGCTGATATGATTAATGTTAGAATTTGACAAGGCCATCAACATCAAAATTGCATTTAGATAGGATTTATTGGCATGATTGAAACGTGATGATGGTAGGCAGTGAGTGAAAAGTCATATAGGGACGAGACGCATAAATTCTGATCGTGCTAGCTGAAGAAATGTCAAGATACATGATCGTTTGCAAGATGGGTTCCTTTCCATTTAATATAACTCATTCATTCCAGATAATATTTTCTAAGTAGTTAACTTGGCTACGTGCCCTTATCATCGCCATTCGTAGCATGCATGCACGCCCTTCAAACTTATAATAAGACATAAAGCTTAATTGGCACGGGTTATATATATAAAATAAGGTTAATTTAATTAAGTTGTGCTACGATTGTTGCCACGAATGCAAATGAAATTGAGAGGAGGTTGAGATATTTTAGATTCATCGTCGTTTACGTGCAAATGTATCAATCTAGCTCATTTCCCCTTCCTTACGCAGGCATTCATCGAGAAATTAAAAGGGGAATTGAATTAATTAACTGACTAAAACTGCAAAGATTACTTCATTCATAAATATGTGTTCATATATACCTGACTGAAGAATTTGAACGAGACAAGAGCAGAGGATGTTGCTTAACGCATTTGCTATATGCACGTGATGATGTACATATATATAATCTACGATTGAGTTGAGTATGGTCTAAGTTAGATTTTGCAGGTTTAACTTGTGCTAAATTTGAGTGTCATTTCATTATGAAACTCCTCTTAATTAACTAGTTCGAATTCCAATCCAAGACACTCGGGTAGAGGTAAGCCACAAATAAAGCAAAAGTTAAAATTAAGATGGATGAGGACTGATCAAGTCATCCTTATTATTAATTTAGATGTGTGAACAAACTACAATAATCAGATTGTGGGTCTAGCTACTGTGTAACTTTGGGAGTCACATGCCCTAGAGGATTAAGATCGCCCCTGAATGAAGTATAAGAAATATTTAGGTACTATTGCTTATACTTGATACGTGTACCGTTTAATTAAAGAAAATGATAAACGTTCCTCAATTTTGAAATAGACAAGGAGAGATAAAAGAAAGAAATAAAAAAAAAAAAGTAAAAGATTTGTAGAAAGCTATAGTATATCACTCTTAAATATTACAGTCACCCCTAAGGTATGGATACATGTCACAAGGAGTAAGAGCACACATGACATTCCCACTCATATTTATATTTATATTTCTTCACAGCACACGTGATGTTCCCACCCATTTTTATTTTTATTTATTTTTTCTTCCTATATATTACTAAATTATTGGGTTAACGTTATTAATTAAATTTGATTGTATTAATGCGTTTTTGAATAATCAACTAAAAATTATAGCCGAAAAATGGGTTGAATTAATAATTAACCCTCCTAAAAAATTTTAATTTAAATTTTGAGATAGAATAAAATGTTTATCTTTTTAGTCAATCCTAATCTTGGCTTGGTTTGGAATTAACTCACAAAATCTGCTAAAAATCTAAATAATTAAACTTTTATGAAACTTTAACTTAATTTTAGAAATTTAAATTAAATTCAAAATTTTTAGTCCAACTCATTATAGTTGATATTTTTTATTGGACTGGTCTAATATGGGTCATATAGTCAATTTTATCATTAAAAAAAAACTTAATTCTCTTTAAATAAAATCTCCATTTCAAGCATGGGAATGAAAGAAGAAAAAAAAACTTGAGTTAGGATTATTCAAGAATTAAAATGTAAATATTTTGGCCATTACATGATATTTGTAAATATACATTAAA
This sequence comes from Mucuna pruriens, assembly GCA_025330945.1. NCBI lineage: Eukaryota > Viridiplantae > Streptophyta > Magnoliopsida > Fabales > Fabaceae > Mucuna > Mucuna pruriens. The sequence goes on from JAENHJ010000296.1 coordinate 1,436,563, forward strand.
TATAAAAGTATACGAGTTTCTAAAAAATTAAGAAAATAATATTTTATTGATATTAAAAATGTAAAGGAAAACATAAAAACTATAACATTATTTTTAAATGTCAAATCACTAACTACATAAAGAGATGAGAGAGAGTAAAAAATTCCTTACTTCAATGAATTGAAATAAAATAAATAAAAAGTTGAGTTTACTTAAAGAGAGTAAATAAAAAATATTTAGGTGAAAAACAAGTTTAAACTAATAATAATAAGATAAAAATGTATGAATAATGATGTGGGGAGGGCAGGGCAGGTGAATTTGAGGAAGTGATGTTGTTGCACGTGATTGAGGGTTGTGGTTTTGTACGTTACCCCAAGAAAGTGTTGAGTCAGAGGGAAGGGACAAGAGATTTTTGACTGGTCCTTTAATATATATATATATATATATAGCTAGCATGTGAATCTTGGCCTGTGTGTGTCTGTGTTGAAAAGTTACTATTAGAAGCACGCCATCGTAACAGTCCCATCCTACGTATTGTCATTTGCCACTCAGCACCTATCTATATTAATTCTTCTTCATTCTTGGTTGGTTAGACAATTCACAATTCATTCATTCCTTGGCAGTAAAGTAGTAAGGCCTCAAATTCTGAGTGCTGTTACGGGTTTCTTGCAAATTCATGTTAATTGATATTTGATATGATATGATATATATATATATATATATTGTGAGTCACTTGGCCGTGCAAGCAAGGAGTAGGTTGTTTCATGCGTCCCAGTCCTGGGACAAACTACTGCTCCCTGCTTCCCTTCAATTAACTTTACGTGCATGGTAAGTGAACTTGCCCAATTTTAACTACAACACACACGCACCATAGCAAGGAACTTCCCAAAACAAGGACAATAATAATTACATCAAAAATAAAAGTAAAACACACCCAAAAATTAGAAAAAAATAAAAAATAAATAAAGGAAGCCTAAAGTCTAGCTCAACTTCAAAGTTGGAACCGGCTGGCCCTCAACCAATGGTCACCTGACCCTACTCATTATCAACCCACGACTTTTACCCTTTGACTGTTCCAGCCATATTTTCATCGCCATGTTCGATTGATCTCGTCATTCAATTTTACAAAATTAACCAATATTATTTATACATCAATTTTTTTAAAAAATTTTTACCTTAGAGAAAGAGATATGTTGGATATAAGAAAAATAAATAAATGTGTCAAACTTACTATAAAATTTATTACACGATGAATAACATTTATTTCTTTTAGAAATTTCCGAGTCAAGCAAGGTATGCGTCGTAGTACAACTTGCAGCCTTTGAAAGTTCTGATCCAAACTAGTCAACAGGAATTTAGCCGAAGAAAATGAGATTGGGTTGAGATGGTGAGTTGGTGGAACACAAATCATTGCATTTCGAACATCTTCCTCACATAGGTGAGTGAGTGCTTATTGTTACCACTGAGCAGTGGAGAATATATATATAACTAGGCTAATCCCAAATTTATCTAGCTAGGTCCCAAGGAGGAAATAAAACAAATAGCATGATGCTTTACCGTACACTTAATATTTATATAATGGAGAATAATTATAAAGACAATTGTTTTATTAGATTATAAATTTATCTTAAATCATAAATTAATTCAGGACCTTTTCCTTAAGGTCGGTCAACAACTAAGAGTTTGAAATGATCTCGCCTCAATTTCATCGTACTCAGAAGGATACCTTGATCCTTCTGTTTTGATTGGCAATTGAAAGAAATAGAGCTGATCAATATAGGAAAGAAAAAATAAATAAGGATAATAGGTTTTAAAGTTGTTTGGCTTGAGAAAAATTACTAAATATAGATTTTTGTAATATTTTATTATAAAATATGATTAATTTTTATTAATAATATTTTTATATCTTTAATAATATTTAATAAATATAAAATATTATTAATAATATTTTGTGATAGTATTAAATATAATATTTGTGTTTAAACATAATTTAATCTTGATAGTATCGCTAATTTAAATCTGGTCTTTATATAGAAAAAATATTGTTATACTTTAATAATTAACTTATTTTAAGTATTTTTAATTTGATTCTTATACATATTATATTTTTTTTTATCTCTCACATGTTTTTCCTAATCTATTAAGTCAAAGTTTCCATTTCATAGGTTTGTTATAATTGCTAATCAGAAAGAATTTGTATACATTTCGAAAATCATGCATGTTTTCACTAGATAGATTTTCTTTAGTGGAGTGAAAGTAGTAGTGTCTTAAGTCAATATATACATCAATCCATTCGATGATATTTTTATTTTATCGCTTGTACATGTGTTCATTCTTAATTTAATTAATTTAATTTTTACATATAGAGATAAAATTAAGAATACACATGTATAAACCATATTAAAAATATAAGATTTTTTTTTTTACCGTAGCAGAGACCATAGGATAACATTTTTATACTTATAAAAACCGATTTAAAACTTTTTAGTATAAAAATCAAATTAAAAATTAACCAAATAAATTATATATTTAACATTTAGTTTTAACATATTTGAACCCCTACCTAAAAACTACGGGTACTGCTACTATACCATCCAAAACGGTTCCAACTAATTACTAGATTTCCACCCAGTCAACTTACAGCTCCTCGCTTAATTATTTATATAAAGAAAAAACTTCCTCCATGTACGCGTTTGCGAGTCTCAAATTTCCATAGATTAGTCATTGTTACAACAATTGCAACGATTAAAGTATTTGAGCCAGCAAATATATATATATATATATATAATTGACGACAACATTGATGCGACAAGTAAGTGGAATTCGATTTGGCAGAACTGGTTTTAGCTATACAAACAAAAGCTGCAGTCCATTTATGAACACATTATAAATGAATCACAGTTTTCAGTCAGCTAATTATGCTATCATATCAGAAGATTATGTTTGACCATTTTAAAAATGTGTCGTAAAACATATATAGTCGGTGACTAACCCTTACCAAATACCAAGGGATTGTATGATTCTCTTAATAAACTTTTTATTGGTGAAATTTCTTTTTCTTTTTATACTTCTTAATTATAAACATTTGTAAGGGTAATGGCACGCCATCCTTTTGTTTTAAATCCTAATCCTATTTATCTTAATTAAAAATATTGTGAGATTAACTTTTTTATAATTTTTTGCACACATAAAAATTAAATTTAAAATCTCATTTAAAGATAATGAAATAATTAAATTAAGCTAAAATAATTGTGTAGCAATTAATTCAACAGAGTTAAATTAAAACAATATAGGAACTAAAGGTAGCGTAAATTTGTGTTATTCATTCTTGAATGTAATCTTAGGAGCAATAAAGTAGGACAAGTATTTGGGAATTGTGAGATTTTAGCGTAACGAACCATAAATGGGATTAAGGAGAGGGAGCCAATGTTTGAGTAATGATGTTGCTTAACGCATTTAGCTTGTGCTTGTTTGTGGCCCCTCTTACATGTGGCTGGCCCTCTCTTTTGAGTGATTTTTAAGCTATCTAACATTCTCTGTTCTTTTCACTACTACGAATTATTATTATTATTATTATATACTATATTTCAGTGCTTTCAAAACATTTCCTACTGTTACTTTTATAAAGCTCTCATATTAATGAAAAAGAATATTCAAAATTCAATTTTAACAATTGTATGAAGCATATGTGGTCAAAAGTGAGATAGACAAAGTTGGCTTTGGGGCTACCTGCACCCACTAATGCTTCTCTTTTAACACCCATCATTCATATGTTCAACTGAAAGTTCAATAGATAATAATAGCTGAGTCAATTAAGTATAGAAAGTATTTTGAATTTTGATGAAAGAATTTCATTCAAATTTTGCTTACTAGGGATTCTACTATTAGTTCGGAGGAGTCAAATTAATGAAACAAGTATAAGCAAAAAGTTTTGGCAGTTCGTCAGTGTTCCAAGTGAGAAACCAATGCGAGATGAATTGCGTATTGCCGCCAATTCTCGGGACACTCTTTACGTGAATGGTAAGTGAAGTTAACCTCACCTCAATCATCTTATGATTCAAGTGTTAACAGCGCCCCTTCTAAAGTTTTTTTCAAAACCCAACTTCATACCATATTAATGGAATCAATTTTCCCTTTACTAATTATTCACTTTAGTTTTGCATATTACAATGGATGAAATAGTTCAAATTTAAATTAATATTATTTATTGATAGATGTTATAAGTGTCTCTTCGTAAATTTCTTAAAATATAATAAAATATTACAACTTATTTTAACAACTATAGTTAAATTTATTGAACTATTTATTATCAAGGTGTTATTAAACAACCTATAAATGTTTGTTCCTACGAAATATGTTTAATTTTGTAAAAAATGTGTTGGAAATTCATTTATTTGTGATATGATAAAAATAAAATATATAAGATAAAAATAATCTTATTTTATAAGTTAATTACATAAAGTTAAATTATATCCACACAAAAAATTAATAATTATACCTTTCAATTATGAATTTCATGTTTTACTATATTGGTATTGTTATTTATATATAATTTTAGTGTTTAATTCCTGTTTTAAATATGATTGTTTTTGGAAAAAAAATACATATAAAAAACTAAAAAATAAATTTTTTAACTATAGGGATAAAATTGTAAGAAAACTTTGTATTTTCATAAATATGTTGTCTCTAAACTTTTAAAATATTCCATACTTCAAATCCATCCAAATAATCAATTATTTAAATAGAAAATGAGAATATGATAGTTTTAAATAGGACGAAAGTTTATTAAAGGACCAAATTTAATTGATTTTAAAAATAGAGAGAATTAGTTGACTTCAAAAAAATTAAGAGACCAAAATTAAACATAATCGGTCTAAATTAAAAAAATACAACTAATTACCTAACATTTATAAAAAGATTAGTTTCCAGAACAATTACTTTTGGACGGATCATGAAAACCCACGTCATTATATGCAAAATAAATATAAAGTATTAAAAAAGAGAAAGATGTAGCATGCTTTCCAACCTAAACAATAAAAAAGAAAACTAAAAAGTAGTATAAAAAAAAGAAAAATGAGAAAAGTCCAGCCACAAAACTAAAGAAAATATTGTGGCCTTTTCGGTTTTCGTATCATTGTCACAATTCAAAAGGACAAACATATATTTGTGTTGTGTTATTGCATTGAGGCTTCGATTTCGGTTGTATCGTATGTATGCATGCATCTTGACCAAGAACAAGTTATACGTCATCTCTGAGTGCTACGTCCTATCTAATTGCGCCTCCAAAGGATTTGTCATTATTGATTAAAATATAATATTGTGGCAACAAACTTGTTTGCAACATAAACTAAATAATATTAATTTGGTAATGGTGAGTGTAGTAATTGATAATCACTTGAAGGTGGACTTATATTAACATAATTAGCATGACGATGATACCTGGCCGTCCAAAAGACCAACATGCCTTTGTAGAGATAGAATTAGATAGAAGGGTTAGGTTTTATTTGCCAAGGTTGCATCATTTTGGCTCATAAACAACATAATGATGCTTGGTCGGCATCTTATCCTAATTATATATACATGAGTCAATAGCAATGAGAAATACCTCCAAAAATGCCGGGGTCAAATCTTGGTTTTTATGATTGTAACGGATTGATAAGCACAAAAGGGATGCGTTTAAATGTAAAATATGGTTTTTAATTAGAAATTAAGAGTGTAACTCGTATTTTAATAGAATAAAGTATCTAAACAAGTTATTTATTTCAAATTTTTATCCAAACATGTCCTTAAAGAATATAATAAAAAATTATAACTATTAATTAAAAAATTAATGAAAATAAAAATTAATAATTTCATAATGATATATTATAGTTATATAATTATTTATGTATTTTCATTAAAAGAGAATGTGTAATAAAGTCGAAAGGTTGATATCAGCTACAACATTAAATAAACGCAATATTTCAATTTTTATTTTGTTTCAATTTTTAGTATTAAATTAAAAGCATTAATCAAAATTAACGTTAATCAGTCCGGATATTTAAGTTGGTATTTATAAGGTTAACACTAACTGTAACAATATAATAAAATGGTCATAAATATTACTGTTGGTGTTGGCGATAGTGTCCTTTAGATCTATGTTAATTAATAATTTTTATTAAAAATATCTTTTATTATTAGCTATGACTGGTTACACTAATTTTGCATTTTTTTTATTCGTATGAATTGTATTTCAGTGTGAAAACAAAATTCTCTTCTTTTTCTTAAAATGCTTTCTTCTTCTCTTATTCCCTTGTTCACTTCATTCTCTTCTGTTGTTTAATTTCTTTTTTTTTTTCTAATGTTTTCCTATGCTATTTCTTTTGGTTGGAGGTTTTGGGCAAGAATAATTACAGTGACTAAACAACAATAAAAAAAAATCAAATTAAGTTATATTAAGCTTTATATGATCTAAGTTATACAAAAATATGAAATGTATTCTTTTAAGGTATACTTGACCATCTTTAATGGTGTAACAATAACATAATTACTAAATTCACTTTATTCATTTAGACTATACCTGTTTCAGTCTAAAAAGTTGTCTCATATTTAAAAATAAGGGAAAATAAAATTTTCCAAATATATAATACAATACACATTATTTTCTCTGTTGTAGAAGAAGAGGAAAATCCCGCTCGTAGACAATGGCAGAGAGAGAAAAATACCTGCATGAAGAAAATTTGAAGGGTTGAAAGTAAAGTTTTCCTCTAAATTATAAGAGTAACAATAAAATTAGCCATAACAATGATATATAGCGTCTACAAAAATATATAGCAGTTTTAAAATTATCAAAATGAAAAGTAAAGAAATTATTATAAGCACAACTACTTAGGCAATAGATTGTTAGTTTGAATATGTCGATTAACATTATATTTACATATTCTTTGGAAATTAATAATAAGTACATTATTTTAGTGATTGGCACTATAATGTTGTACCGAATTTGGCGATCATCATAATTAAAATTATGGCACAGTATCAAAATGATGTCGTATATTAGTATATACATAATCACATCCATTTATACCTGCTTCACCCTTGTTCTTGCTCTTCTCAACAATAACTATGTTGCTGTTCCCGCTTTAACTGCTTATTATTATATTATACTTTTGATTAGAGGTGTTGATTGGTACCTTAGCTTAACATCCCACTTCCTAATATTATCAATTGTCTAACACCTTAATTAGTGATCTTTGTGGTCAATCAGACTACTATTGAAGTTTTGCTCGCAATCAATACCTATGTGACAATCTTTTAAGTGATTCATATTTGTTATAACTTTCAAAATACTATTAAAGTGGAAGACACCAAAACTAAGGCATTATGCATTAAATGCTAGAAAAAAATCTTAATCTAACGACATTTAACAATCATATAAAATTTATTGTATAAATGAAATAACTTTTTTTTAACCTAGAGTATCTCCTAGTCGAGAAATTAAATCAAGAATTAAAAATTAATTTTTCACTATACTATACTAAAATTTATTTAAGAAATTAATATCTCTTACCATGTATTATTCTATAAATTCGAACTTATAGATTTCAAATTTTAAATTACATGTTCAAAAGACAAAATTATGTATCAATTAGTAATAGTAAAATAACTTTTTTTTTTATTATATAAAAGGACTTGCATTGAAATTTAATAACGTACATGAATGATGCTGAACTATACACTATAAAAGGCTTAGTACGTAGACTACGGAAAATGAAAGGCGTAGGACAGAGTCTATAGAAATAAATTTAAAATAAAATGAGACGTATAATTTTAAAAGGTGTGATAAATAATTTCTCTGAATGTAATCACAAATCTTGACTTCAAACATTATTTGATTGAAAGCACTTGGGTGCTTGATGTGCAAGTAAGTTCACTTCAGTTTGAGTTCTCTTTTGTTGGACCCCAAAATCTTGTGGCAAGAGTTGCTATTGTGCTAATAATTGAAAAACTTTGCTGTTCTGGATCTCAATAATTGACTAGTTAAAAAGCTGCCCGAATAATCTTTTTTACCTCAATGCCATGCTAGAATTTAGGATCGCAAACCACTGCAAGACTATGCTTAGATCTTCTTTCTCCAATCTTACTTTCTAGTTTCCGTGTATAAGAATAGTTGAACATTATGCATGTTTCACTATGTTTTTTCTTTTAATTTGATGAATAAATAAGGAGAAGGGGTTGTCAGAGGCAACATTTTAACATGATATTAGCTTTAAAATCTTGTGTGGTTAATCTTACGTAAAGTAATTTTATGAATAAAGTAAAATATATAAATTGAAATAATTTTTAGAATTAATTTCATATCACTCATAAATTTAAATTTAAGTTTAAAAATTGAGATAATTTTTATGATATTAACATTGTAAAATTAATTTAGATTTAAATTTAAATTTTAAGATGAAATTAGAATTTATCTTTTATCTATAGATATTGAGTCTATTAGACTAATATCATATTACTCATAAATTTTTTATCTTTCAAATTTTATGCACGAAATATTTAATATTATACGCAAAAAAAATATATTAAAAATCTTACTTTAACTAGTTATATAAATATAAAAAATATAACTCTCATTTTTTATAGATCGATTTTGTTTACGTATTAAATTCAAACTAAAATTGAAAGATTTTGGTCTTAGAAACTTATTGGAGAACACAGATGAAGAGCCACTAACGCTACCAAGAATTGCGCCCACATCCAAAAACAAGCGAACGAAGTATCTGATAGTTAGGATATGAGGGGCAATCAGATAAGAGTAATTGTGTCCACAAATTGAAGAACAAATTGCAAAATGTTAGTATCCAATTCTTGACATTCTTGCATTACACTCACTAACTTCAAATTTGTTTCATTATTGGGCTTGGAATTGCCCTCAAAGAAGGCCACATCTTAATAGCTACAAATCTTTAGAAGCAAAATTGCCCCTACCAGCATGTGACCATGTTATGAATGGTATAAACACGAACTCAAAAACAGAATGATAATTTTTGTGGGGGGCCAAAGTACCAAGAAACCGACAAAATAATCTCAGCTTTTTAGAGCATTGGGTGATGATATAAACCAAGTGTTACATAATTTAGTACTTTCAGATTCAGATAAGCGACTCCCTACTCACTGGTAGTGTTGTTCTTTCTTTCTCCCACACAAGTCAATGATTCTAAGGACTGCAACTTCGCTTGTTGACTCCGCAACTAACAAAGGAAACATAGAGAGAGGACTAAGCAATGGATATGTGTGTGTGGCAAACTGAGAGACCCCACTTCACCATATGAATGGTTATCTTGGTTTGAGATAAAGTGTGTGTATGAAGGAGTTTCTTAGATTTACTCTATTATTCACAAGAGACATAATTAGGAGATTGGTTCCATAATTTCCTTTTAGACATAATAGTCACACTAATTGCTAGCACATGCTTGCATGAGAAAAGCAAGAGAGAAATCAAAATCCATGGTCTCTTTACAAGGATTGCTAGCTAAATCCTATCTATTATTATCATGGAGGTCTCATGTTGTTGGTAGACCTCAAACATTTACTAAGGGCCATAGACATCTATGATTATTGTTAACCTCCATTTGCTACCTTAAAAGGACTCGTTTCCACCAAACAAGATTTCCTGGTCGGTGTTTTACAGCTTAAAGTAATTTGTGGTTGACAATTCAGATCTAATTAGACCTAGTGCTGGATTCCTTACAATCTATTGTCATTTCAAATGTTTCTTTACGTGATGTGCACAAATGCTGTCCTTAATCTGTTAAGACCAAATCATTTTAAAATTTTAATTTCTTCAAGATATGTCTTAACTAACCAGTTCATGCAGAAGTTTAGCATCCTTCAAATATCAAAATTGATTGGTGAATACTCCAAACCTAGCTGGCATTTACTAAGACAAAGATATGGAAAAGAGAAATTCCTAGGTTTAACGGGGGATAGGGGATAGGGAAAAAAAATAGAAAAATGATGAATGTTAATCAAGTATTTATATTAGAGATGTGTCCACTTATCGTTATTCTAAAATATAGAAGACGTTTTTGAGTTTGCCAAAACATTCCAACTTCTTTGAGTAAAGTAAACATAAATATAAATAGATTGTAAATATTATTTGATCCAAGAAACTTTTCTTACCTTGAATTATCCTAAAATTTTAAATTAATTAATTAATTAGCTGCATAAAATTTACACAGAGTCTCCATAAAGAATTAAATTCATATAAATTTTCCTTGTTTTGTCTGTCATTATATTAAACTTGATGAGTAAAGTGATTTCATACAATTGAATAGTATAACTTGTACAAATACTTCTTTTCTTTATTGCCTTTGATATTACTTTCTTTTGTATCTCATCTAGAGCATAATGGAATTCAATTAGTCTTTCTCTTCCACATTGCTACTTATGCTTAGCATTGGAAATTTAAACTACCATGCTACCTAACTAATTGCACATTAGTAAAGATATTTTATCTTGCCTTCACGCCTTTGCTTTGAAAGTGGAACAAAACTCTCACCCAACAAAACTTTCTTGTACCAATTGATTGTAAAGTAATTAAATTTTCTCAAAGTAAATGTCTGTATATTATTCTTTGGAAATTTTTAAATAATAATTAAACATATTTTATAAAAAAAAATTCTAGGAGTCCTAATCGTTGAAACGAGGTTCCCCCAAAAATGAATTAATTATGAATAAAGATCCTGTATTATAGGCAGCACTTTAGTGTATATAACATTTGAAACTTTTCACGTTAGTATGTAACGTAATAATGCCCTATTATACACGAGAAAGATCCAAAAAAAAATAGTGGTATTCTACACAAATATTTATGGTGTATTTTTATTTTTCATGGCGTGACTAAAACTAACATGAAAGGATCTTAATTTGTTTGTACACGGACAGAATTAATTGATACAAAATAGCAAAAATATTTAAAAACTTCTTATAATGAATGAATTTTATTAACTCAATCATAAATTTTAAAATTTTATACTTTATTTACAATGAAAATAAACATCATACAGTAGTTTTAACTTAATCAATTATTTCAAATTTAAGTTTTGAAAATACAATTGTAATAAATACCTAGAGAGAAAATTTGTCGTCTAAAACAACTATGTGAGGCTTGAGTAAAATTGTCTCTCCCATACTATCATAATATATATATATATAAGGATTTGCATATTGATATAGTAGAGAAGAGAAGAGAAGCTTGGCTGAATAGGATTCTGTGGAGTGGCCCAGCAGACAAAGAAGGACAAGGAATGTGTGGGTGTGGGCCTGCTCTTTTATCTTTATCCACTTTATAATGTTATAAATGGAGGTTATGATTTTGCCTCAGACATCAAGATAAGAATGAGGTTGTGGTAGATCTTTACGACATTCCCTACCATTCGAATATGATGCACTAATGTTGGTGCCTTTTGATGCCAACCATTCTCTCTCAAAAAGTTTCAAGTTTCCCCTCTCCCCTAATTTCTTTCTTAATTTCTTAATTAAGAAGAAAAAAAAAGTGAAAAAGAGGTTTAGGTTTAATGCTACTTTTTACTTATTCCTTGTCTTTAAGTAATTTATCAATAAAGATGGGCCTTGGCATTGCTGCAATCGTAGGGTCTACTTATTTTTTTTAGGTACCAAATGAGGGCGGCGAGTGGGGCACCTTGGGCTCAGCGATTTGGTTCCAACAAGAATAAAAAGAAGAGAGTGAAAAAGGTTAGGAGAGGGGAGGGGAGGGGAGAATGACCAAGAATTTCAGGGGACTAGAATAACAAGAAAAGAAAAATCAAGTGAGAAAAAATATCTGTGAAACTATTTATTTTCCATTTTAGCTCTTTTTTGTGGTCCACGTAGAAAAGAATCTACAGAAGAAGCCCACGAAAAAGTTGGTTTCCTTTTTTAAGCCAATAAGAAAATAGGCTGAGATAAGTAGTAAAGCCCAATAAGGGTTTAATAGGTTAGTATCTCCACCAGAGTCTGAACTCCTGGGTTATAATGCGTTCGCAGTGCATGTACACTATAACGTGTTCACAATTCAAATGGACCCAGAAAAATATGTAAAAAGTACATTGAATAAGTACATAAAATTGTCTAAGTGGATACGGAGGAAGAATTCTACATAAAGTTGACTCGTGAGTCTCTCCAAGGCTGTGCTTAAGGGCCTAAGGTAATAGCTCTAACCTAGACCAGTAAAAAGAGTGTGTGAAGTGAAAATATCTTATTTGTTAGATCTTAGAGTGTAAATGGGTAAGTGGCCATAAATGTTAAAATATTTGAAAAATTACATGGTGGCTCTACGAAGGGCTAGTCTAGGTCTACTAGTCAGACCAATTGCTTTCGACAATTTGAGTTGTTGACCACATAATCGTATATTGTTAGCCACGTGGGTTTAACTTGGGCCAAATCAAAATCGAATTGAGTTTTTTCTTGTGGAAGAATCAGCAGATATCTCACGCTTCATCATATGGGGCCCAATAATTTTGGTAAAAATATAAATAGTTTAGTTATTGACTTATTGTTAGGTAAATTTCATCTTGCCTCCAAATTTTAGTTTCACTACAAGCAATAAAACATACTTTTTATTGAGTTGAAGAATTGATATTAAATTTTACATTAAATTTACTTTTACGATAAAAACATTTAAACAAGAATCATTTCATTTTAAAAGCATTTTAGTCAAAATTAATTTTACAACGTTCATCCAACCATATATAACTGAGACTTTTTTTTTTTTTTCCTTTAATAGTGGAAGACCTTGCTTTTTTACAGTTTTGACCCCTTATCAACCATTTTGCTTGGACGAATGTATGCTTTGTGGTGATATTCTGATTCTGGCATTGATATCTTCCTGAGAAATGGAAGTGAGGAAATACAACGATTATAACTATTTGTCAAATAAGCATCAAGATATTGTTTAATATTTTGAATGATTTTCTTGTCTTTTTTCCACCACTTTGGGGTTTAATGGGGTGAGATTTAACAACCCCACAAAAACAAAAAGAAATATAAAACACTTGACTTGATTACCTGCTTGGAAACCAGCTAACATGCACAAAATTACATCACACTTATAAAGGTGCACTAAGAAACTAAACAATTCAACAAATTAAACCGATATGCCTTACATCTTATGCTTGAAATAAAATCACAACTTAACTAACTTTTCAACTATGAGCTAACTAATAATGCATTAGTTTTAGCAATAAGACCCGTCCAAATTTTATGTTTTGGCACTAACAACAACTAATAAAAAACGCGCAATTCTTTTATATCTAGTTAGGCATTTCTTTAAAATTAAGCTTAGAAAAACTACCAAGTCTTTGTTTAATTTAAAATAAATGAGAAATCCATGAAATAGTCCAATTTGATTGAGTCAAGCAGAGTGATAGGAATTAGAAAGGTCATTTTTCTCGTGGAATTCAAGCAGTCAAGCTCGGCAACAAGTGTTCAATAATTTCCTCGCATAGACACACATTACAATCACGTGCCTCAATTCTACGAGGTAGAGCAGCAACTTGATGTTCGATACTACATCGTATTAACAAATTACGCGCTTTCTTCAATTCATCGTGTTAGAGCAAAAATAAACACGGTTAGGCCCTTGTTAATAAAAGTGAAACAAACAAAAGAGGAGAAAAATTGAATTACAGTAATAGTATACGATTGCAACCTAATAATTTCCCTTTCTGTTCATTACAAGTGTCAACATGCACTTGATATAATTATATAAGTAATAAGTAACTACATAATTGATTAAGGTAAAATAAAATTGAACAGGTATAAAATGTTACTAACGCTAAAAGGAGAGAAGTAATTAGGAGGGGCGGATCGGAGGGCGAATCGCGATTTTGGCCGGTAAGGGGCGACCGGTACCGGTGCCGCCGCAACTGCTGCAGGCCATGCGACCCGATCCGGCACACGTGGAGCATCCGACATCACCGTCGGACCAACGAGAACAGAGGCACGTGACTCGACCGGTTCCGTTGCACGTGGGACAGCGAGAGAATGGGCCTGCCATGGGCTTGTGGTCCATAACCGACTTGACGAGAACCGCTCCGGCCAGCACGCTGAGGCCCGTGGCTAGTTGGCTCAGCACCATCGGACCCATAATTTTGTGAAGAGAGAGAGAAATGAAGATTTTTTATGCTTTGTTTGTGGAGTGTGGAATAATAACAATAGGTAAAGAGGGAGAATAAAATGCGTAAATAAATAAATAACGTGGTTGTGGAATTGTACACGTTGACGACACTGTTTTTGGTGGCTCTTATAAGCTTTCTTTTGGAGGCTTCTGTAGATGTTTTCCTCTTCCGTTTTTCTTTTCTCTTTCCAAACTGCAATTCCAACACATTTTCTTTTAGGACGGTTCACGCTGTCTTCCGTTTATTAAATATTATTAATTATTGCTTTTTTAATTCTTTATCTCCTGCGTAATTTTAATTCACTAAATAATCCATATAAATTGGATAAAAACTATTACTTAACAACGGGACAAATAAGAAATTAAAATCATTTTATTTTTTCAACTTTTTTTCATTAGTTAAACTCTTTTGTTTTTAAATTAAAACATTTAATTTTATCATTATTTTACAATTTTTTACGTAATATAAAGTTAAGCAAAGAAAACACGAAAAGTTTTTAGACTCAAAAGTATTTATAAAATTATCGTTATTTATCTCTCACTCAACCAACTCTTTTTTAGGCCACAGGGTTGTTCATTTTTTATATAAAAATTTTAAATAATTAATTTTATAAGAATATTTGTAAGTCTGCAATAGAATACATATGAAGTAATTTTAAAATTTTAAAAGTCATGATTTTGATAAATTGTATAAAACATGAAATTAGAAAGTGAAAAGAAAAAAATATTTTGGGTAAAAATCTTTTGTCCGGTGAGTTTTAAGCATAAAAAATTTTAAAATAATTTAAGTAATTTTTATTTGAAACAATTATAAATAAAAAAATACATTTGAGATCTTTAAGAAAAATAAATTAAAGATAGAATAAACAAAACTTAAATTTAGAGATGGATCAACTTAAATAATTATAAAATAACTTAAAATGCATTTATTATTTTCTAGATTCATTGAGAAGATTTTTCTGCAGATTCACTAAGAAGAATTTTCTGCCACTAGGCACAATATTCGGACGATTCAACAACACAGAAGAGGGGAAGTGCAAAATAATGGATAAAATTTGGGACCATTTTCTTTGTCTCACAGAAAATAATTTATGTCTAAAATTTTTAGAATTGTTTATCCAAACTCGTGAACACAAATAGACGTATTCAGCATTCACCATTAGAAGCTGACTCATTTTGTGTGATTACTATTATGACTAATGGCTATCATTCTAGCCATCCGCATGCCATGCCATGGCTTAAATAAATAAGGTAACAGGGTCCTATAATGGGTAACAATTTTATGCCATAGTTTTTTATTTTTTATTTTGGTATTCATGTGTTGTAAAAGATAGACCACCTCCACGAGAAATTATGAGTTAATTATCATGTATAAGTTGTTATTGTATGATTTATGATTTATTTGGCATTCTTTTTTAGTACCTTTTTTTTTTAATTTTAAAATTCTTCTCGCAGTGGTTTGTCAATTCTTGCGTCCCAAGGCTAGGTGAATATAATAAGGGGACGGAGGAAGCTTCCATTGAAAGTGGCTTCATATCAAAGTGCAATGACGCCACTAAAAAACAAATAGGCGTTTATTTTTGGTTGCTCAATTTCCTAGTTATAACTGCACATATAAAGAAAGTTATAATCAAGTTCAGCAATTGAAATCATAGGTTATTCATATTTTCCATGAAATGTTATTAATCCTATAATGTATCAGTAAAAAAATTCATATAATATAGTTTTTTATAGTAATTTGATAAGTAATACGAATAGTTATTTATGAAATGGTATGAATTTTAGATGTTCCAAGTTTATTTCAATGTTATTCAATTTGAGATATTTCAATTCTAATGAAATTTGATTTATATTCCAACTCATTCGTGTATGGTGATGCATATTCTGAGTGATTAAATTATTTATTCGTCAATTTTTGCACAAAACATTTCGTACGAAATAGAATTTCTAGTTTAATTTTAATGAAAGCTGAGATTCTCTTTTTTTTTAAAATATTTTTTATTCAACTTCAAATGTTTGATATCACAAAGTTTGTTTAGGTTATACATGAAAAGAAAATAAGTTATAAAAGATTTTTATACTATTATTCAATAACAAATTATTATATATAATAAATTTATTAATTATAATAATAATTATACTAAATATAAATTTTAATTGATTGATACGTTAAATTCATATATTAAACAATTACCTACTATTTTAATATTTTTCATGAAGCAGAATAAAGATAAAGATTCCTTTCTTGTTTTTAGCTTAAAGATAAGTAAAGGATATTCAATAATTACAGTCAACAAATCAAACTGGATAGTTCTAGCATAAACATTTGCCCGTTTCGTCTAGAGTCGTACTTAGATTGTCATAAAAACAAGAGACAAGCAAAGAAATTTAGATGAAACACACATCGTTGTGGAGATGGCCGAGTTGGTCTAAGGCGCCAGATTAAGGTTCTGGTCCGAAAGGGCGTGGGTTCAAATCCCACTCTCCACAATTGTTTTTATATAGTTTTTCATTTTTAATGACTAAAAAAAAAACAACGTCGTTTCTCTTGAAAATTCTGACCCGATTTTTTTTATTATCAGCCCTTAAAATTCAATTATCACAAATCAGTTTACGTAGACTGATACACGCTGATTCTAACTAAATAGCTAAAGTAATATTCTTAAATTCTTAACCAGCTTTTTCGTTTGGTATATTACAAACCCAGCCAACTGGTTTCAGCGCTTTAGCCTCCCTCGTCACGACTACCCGCTGATTGGAAATGGATCAAGACATTATTCATCTAATCGCTAAGCAAACAAAATGCGATTTTGTATCTGCATTTAGAATCCCAACACGTGGATAAAAAACAACATAATGCGTGTTTGATTCCGCATCATAAATGTAGTTTGTAGTTTTTCATGTGCGCGTCTGAAAACAAATCGGGGATGTGACCTTTTCACATCAAAATAAACCCTAGTTTTAACATTTTTCACGTTAAGAATGTGATTTATTGACTGTAATAAGTGTTTTCAAAAATGCTCTGAGAAGCTTCTACATCCTAAACATGATTACAAATCCCAAATGTGATTTTTTTTACTTCTCAACGGATTTTCAAACGCATTAATAGAGTTGCTTTTAACGTAGCGTGGGAACTAGTTGTGCATCTCAGCCGACGTAATGGAAAACCAAACAGGCTCAAAAGCTATTAATATTATCAAGTATTACCTCCCAAGTCCCCGACTCAACAATGTGTGAAGAAATAACTGAAGGAAAAGAACTTAAGGAACGTGGGGTTTGCTGGATAAGACTCACTTATCATATAAAATAGAAATGAGGCAATAATCACGTTAAGTAGAAATGATACATCATTTTTTGTTTCATGAGCTAATAAAACAAAATTTCACTTTGAAAGAAAATAAAACACTACTCAAAAAACTTGTCTAATATTGATGTTGATTCTAGAAGTTTGAATGTATTTTAAGAAACAAAGATCATCTTCATGCGTCAGCTGTGTCTCAAGATGGTCAATTTCAGCATTTTCTTTATCTGTGAAGATCCGCGGAACCCCTGCAACATAAATCAAAATCAAACAAATTTCCAGTAGTTAGACAGAATGTTGAAACTGCACAAGACAGCATAAAACATAACTCAATTGTTAATTAAACGTGTCAATTCCCAATGACAATCTTTATCCACTAATTATAAAATTTCAAATGATCATACGAATCACTCTGTCTTAATATTTCACAAACTAAGTTTATAGGTGATGCTTACCATGAAAGCATTCCCTTGCATCTCCAGCCATAAGTACAACATCGCCACTTCGAAGGAACATTGCCAGGGGAGTATCCTCTCTGGATTTTCCTCCCAAAAGAAATATAGCTTTGCAGCCCAGACTGAGGCAACGGGGACAACAAACTAATTAGGATCCAAGTACATGTTCAATCTTTCTTTTGACCTGTTGGTATCTAGAAACTAGAAAACAAAATATTCTAAAGATATTAGCATAATACCTTAAACTAACTATAGGCTTGCTCCAATCTGCTTCCATGTCATCAAGGTGGCCACCCAGTGTGTCCCCTGGAATAATACAAAAATTAAAATGAGGTTAAATACTAAACAATACGAAGCAGACTGTTGTAAAAAATTGCTAAGAAGTTTTTTTTATCAAGAACTGGAAAACGCTTGTTACTACTACAAGAAAATGACATTTCTTGCTTACCAATGGTATGAAGAATTTTATGTTGCTACTAGCAATTGCTTCAAAATTAAACTAAAAAGGGAGTAAAAGAGAACACATGGAACTACCACACAGGCAAATTCATAATAAATATTTTCTTTAAGCATACCTAAGCCGAAGTAATTGACTATTGCAGCTTCAGGCCTGAATTCAACACCAGCAGGCAAAGCAGGCTTTGCCAATTGTTTGGCAAGTTCACACAGTGCTTCAGGGATTTTGTTATGTGGAAGAGACACATTGTAGTTCCGCTGCACACAAACATAATAATTGAGTGATTTCCACAAATATTAAATAGGTGTGACGTTTTTAGAAGGTGAAATTAAAGTATAGCTCCCAATAAAGGCCCAATGGTGCACATGTAGGTGATGCAGCTATAATAACCTTTGCTAAAAAAAAAGGTTTAGTTTGACATCACCGTAACAGGGCAGAAAGATTTTCTACTAGCTAGCAAAATATAAGATACATGTTAAGCAATCTTTAATCTCAGAACTTTATTGATTAAGATGAATGCAGTCCTCCAAGGACACTGAGGCACAGTGTGGAACACTTGGTCTAGTTCTTAAAGCAATTGTCCCATATCTCATTCTCGCAACTACAAAAAACAGTTCCTCTCAAGCTAAAAACAGATGCATGCTGAGCAGTAGATCATGTGCGAGCAATAACCAGCTACAAGGTCTCCAAAGCAAAAATGTAACAATATACTTTAGTAGACACAAAGCTATTCCAATTTCCAAACACAAAATAAGCCCATAACTATAATTGAATTGTTTTGGAGAGCAACTGAAACTAAAAATAATTGATTTGGTGAATCATAACTTACCTTGGACCAATCAAATTGTAGTCCAAGGGTGCTCCATCGCAACTTGCGAAGTAAAGCAGAAGCAGAAACTGATCTGCACTTTCTCAACGACGCTTCCTCTTCAGTAGTAAACCTCCATTCCTTAGCATCTCTATGATCTACATCAGTACTAGTTTCGGAGGAAGTAATTGGAGGGTCAGAGTTCTCTTCAACCAAAACCTTCCCTTCCTTAGCTGCACCAAACACATCCTGAATAGGACCATAAATGGCATTGTGATTTGTTCTGTTAGGTGGCTGCGGAAAATTAGTCAAGCTCTCCCTTATCAAACTACATTGTTTCTCTATGCTTATTGCCCCAGGAATAAAATAAAAGCCTGCAAATTAAGTATATCACCAAGTGTTGTTGAGTTAATTAGTTACTCATACGAGAGTTAGTTAGATAAAGAGCAAATAAAAGAAAAAGAAAATACCTGGGCGATTTTGAAAAGAAAAAACAGGAGAGGTGAACTTGTCGTGAAGAACGATAACACCCGGAGGAAGCGCACCGTTTCGAAGATGGCATTCTAGAATGGATCTGAAGTCTAGAACCTCAGTTAAGTCCACGGGTTTCGGTTGTTTTTTTCTGCAAACGAAAGGGAATTACAATTAGAATAACGAAGTGAAATCACCAAAGGAAATAAAACTGTGAAATACTTTTTGTTCTTCGAAGAAGCATTGTTGTCGTAGTAGAGCTTGTACTTCTTCTCCGCTCTTCTGAAAGCCGTTCGCTCCAAATCCTCTCGGTTATTCTCGGATCCGTACATCGGAAAAGGGATCCGAACTTAGAGAAGAGGTTAGGGTTTTTATTTTTTTAACTAAAAATAATATAATTGAAAAAATTATGTGTCTAAAATTGAAAAGTCAATAAGACCCTCAAATCGATGCTTATAGAGAGGGGTACTAGTGATAATTCACATTGGTCCTTATCGAAAAAAAATCTGTGTTTTGCGAGGGTGATTATATACTACGAATTTATCGTAGGTTGAGGAGAATAGCCAGAAAAAATGGCGTGCAGGAGCATGCTTCGTTCATGGATTCTTGTGGAACCCTTCCAATTCCAACCTCATCGTTATAGTAGCAGAGGATGCTCGCGCTTCAAAACCGTTAGAGCTGGTCCGTCTCACCGTGCTAAAGGAGTAACTCTCCGTTGCTCCCACAACGAGACGCCGTCGTTTCAGGACGATCAAGGTCCCCCTCAAGAAGCCGTGTTGAAGGCCATTTCCGGTAATTCTCTCTTCTCAGCTATTTAATTTAATCTACGCTTAATTTAACTGATAGAAATTGAAATTTGCTTTAATTGGTGAATTGGTTACATTATTACAGAGGTATCTAAGACAGAAGGGAGGGTTGGGCAAACCACAAACATGGTTATTGGAGGCACTGTATCGGATGATTCTACCAATGAATGGCTCACTTTGGACCAGAAGGTTCAACTCCCTGCTTCCTTTTAACAGTTTCCTTTGTTTGCACCTTTTGACAGTTCCCATTTTTATGTTGTGTTGTAATGCGCTGCGCAGGTGAACTCATACCCAACCGTTCGGGGATTCACTGCAATAGGGACTGGAGGTGAGGACTTCGTGCAAGCCATGGTTGTTGCCGTGGAATCCGTAATCCAGCAGCCAATTCCTCGGGTATGTATTCATAGTTTCATACCTCAACAAGTTTGTAGAACCTTGGAAATTGGACTTATTTACTGATTGTTGCACCAATTTGTAGTATGATCCAAATGACGTGTGTATTTGTTTTCTTTATAACAACCTTTCCTTGTCAACTTAGCTTGCTTTCTTATACTATACAGACATGGCCCATGCTAATTGTAATGGTAATTGAAACTGTAACTTATGCATATCTAATATATCTTTGAAGTTTTTTTTAATTTGTTTGTTATTATTACTTTTAAGGTTGATTTTGTGACTAGTTTTGCTTCAGTCCAACCTTTTTTGTGTAACTTGGCTGTTTCTTGAACTTCATGTGATGATTACTGATGGATAACATAGTTTTGTTTGTTAGGCTCATAAAATAGCATTCCAAGGTGGAACTATACATGCCTTTGGTTTGATTGTCAAATACAAGAGAAGACTCACCCGGCAAAACTAAAACCAACTAATTGCAATGATTCTTGCAAACTTAGTTTTGTATTAACACTGTTTGATACATTATGACATTACAACAACAAAACCTTATCCCACTAGATGAGCTCGGCTACATGGATCGCACTACTTTATTCAACTTGGATGAAAACTAAAGCTTGAGAAATATTGTTTACCATGAGATCTCCCTTCCTCCAAAATCCTTCTTGGCCTCTCTCTCCTTTTCATAAGACTAAAAACCATGCAATCTACTACTCTCACTAGTGTCTCTTGTGGCCTTCTTTGTATGTGTCCAAACCACCTTAACCGATTTATTGTCTTCTTTTCTTCAATTGAGACTACACCAATCTTTTCCTATATATAATCATTTCGTATATTGTCCTTTCTTATGTAGCCATACATCCATCTTAACATTCTCATTTTTGCTACTCTGACCTTTCTCTCTTGTTGTCCCTTTAAGGTCTAGTATTCATTATCATATAGTATAATCAAACATATAACAGTACTATAAAACTTGCCTTTGAGTTTGGTAGGTATTTTGCAATCACCAATAACCCCTTGTGTCTCTCTCCATTTTTCATCATTTTATATTATTGATAACAGATGTTTAAACTTAGAAACCAGTTGTATGACATCTTCTCCCATTTTTACTTCCAAGTCATATTCCACTTGTCTCTTGCTAAAGTTGCAATGTATACACTCCATCTTACGCCTATTTAAGCGCAAAATTGCTTCCAAAATCTGTCTCCAAAGTTCAAGTTTAAGGTTAACTCCTTGTGAACCTTCAAACAAAATTATATCATCTACAAAAAACATGCAATTAGGGATAATCTTTTGTATGTCTCTAAAAAATACTATCTTTACAACTACCTTTGGAAGATCATTGCAGACTTCAACTTTTGATGTACACTTTTGCTTCTGGGTGATTCTAAGATCTTATGTGAATATCTATCATTTTATCTACTAAATAAATAGCTCTGGCTTGTAAGGTTACAGAGCTGTCACCAATAGTTATAATACTAAACTACTAACTATATTGTC
Source organism: Mucuna pruriens (assembly GCA_025330945.1). Lineage (NCBI taxonomy): Eukaryota > Viridiplantae > Streptophyta > Magnoliopsida > Fabales > Fabaceae > Mucuna > Mucuna pruriens. The sequence goes on from JAENHJ010000296.1 coordinate 1,458,891, forward strand.
CTGCTAAATAAATTATTTTTACATTTTACCATTGTGGTAAGAAGGTTGAAAATTGAAATACATCCTCAATAGAGATATAAAATAAGCATTGAAAAGGACGAAGGGACTAATCTTGACCCTGCATTCCGAAGGACTGTGATCAGAGGGTTTCGTACAGTTAAAAGACTTTGAAGCATGTGCTTAAAATTTACAATATGGGGTGTGTTGCCCCTAAAATCTCTTCTGGAAGTTGCTCAAAGCAAAGGAAAACACACACGGTGAAAAGACTTTCAAGCATGTGCTTAAAGTTTCCAATATGAGGTGTATTACCCCTAAAATCTTTCAAGTATGTGCTCAAAATTTTCCAATATGTGGTGTACTGCCCCTAAAATTTTTCAAGCGTGTGCTCAAGTGAAAAGACTTTCAAGCATATGCTTAAAGTTTCCAATATGAGGTTTATTGTCCCTAAATCTTTCAAGCATGTGCGCTAAGTTTTCAATATGAGGTGTAGTATTGCCCCTAAAGTCTCTTGTGAAAGTTGCTCAAAGGAACCTAAATGTTTATACCCGTACATTAATTAAGTGTAAAAATTGAAAAATAAAAAATATTGATTAAAAATTTGACAGTAATTAAATAAAAATCCATTCAAAGATCATCATAATCACAAAACATCACAAAAATTAAAATTTTATTTAAAAATATTTTACAAAACATAACAATCATAGTCTTAAAACATCACACATGTTATAATAAACTTTTACAATAACAAATTTATGATTCTTCAAGTCCTGATCTGATATTTTCTAAAATTTTAAAAAAATAATACAGGCGGCCTTCAACAGGCAACATGAGTAATTCTCCTGCACATCATGAGTAATTCACCCTCAGAAAAGTTTAAAATATTAATTGAAAGATATGTGGAAGGAAAGAAAATTTTGAATTTTTGTTTCTAGAAGTCAACTTTTCTCTTTCTTTTCTTTCTACTTTGTCCCCAACCAAACAAAAGAAAATACACCCTTATCTGCATTTTCTTTCCTCTCTATTTTCTCTCCTTCTACCTAAACATACTATAAATTACCCAATTTGAATAATCATAATCTATGTAATAGTCCTGAAAAGTATCTCGCTCCTCTCTCTTACATGGGTCAGAACACACATGGTCTTCTTGATCTAATGCATTAATCTAGATGGGGCTCCAAATGAATAATCATTATCTATGTATAGTCCTGAAAAGTATCTCACCCCTCTCTCTTACATGCAAGCAACTGTGCAAGTGCCCACTCACACACAAAAACTAAGTCTTATTGATTTAAGGCATAAACCTAGAAGTCAGCATCAGCCAGGTGTTAGATGGCTTTGCTTGTTAGCTTGTGACTGATATAGAAGTTTCTTTTATTCTCTAATATCTGGTTGGTAGTTGATGATCTACTCTCCCAAAATAAGCAAATTTTTTTGGCCTTTAGGTTCCTTTTGGGTAAATAACTTAATTAAGAACTTATTGAATAAGTACTTATTATTTAAGTACTTAGTTTTTATAATCAAAGAAGAAATAAGGTTAAATTGTTTTCATATTGGTTGTAAATTGTTTTCATAATTCATAATATATCATGGCAAACTTGTTGAAATAAGTTGAAAAGAGCTTATAGGCATATCATTAACTATTTTCATAAGTTCTCTCAAACACTTATACTAGTGTTTATGCATATGATAATTACTTGTTTGGATAAATTTCTATGTAAACATTTGCAGGAAAAGGAAAAAATGAAATAAGTTTTTCCATAAGTTAAAATCAACTTAAAGCTAATTTATAGAAGTATAAGCTTATGTATAAGGAAAAAATGAAATAAATTTCTCTAAAAAGTTTTTTTTTTTTTTAACTTATGTATAAGCTAATTTTAACTTATGTATAAGCTAATTTTAACTTATGGAGTTCATTTGATTTTTTTTTTTTTCTTATTTTCTTCTCTTATGTGTTTATAGGAAAGTTTATCTAAATAGACTATATGTCTAAATAAGTCTAACAAGCTGACCAATTGTATTTTAGCTTCCCTTTACGTAAGATGTTTGAGAATTTGGGACAGGATGACCAATGAGGAGATGCTTTCTTACCTGCTTTGTGCAAAATACCTACTATAGTAATGCAGTGCCCATATGATCTTAGAAGCATTTAATAATTAAAACTGGTAATTGTGCCCTGGTCAGTGACAATGAATTTGATTGCACCTTGGTCTTACACCAAGTCACTAACACTTTGAGGAAAAGTGAAGTTGTCCATGTTCATGGTAAGTAAGTACACACAAAGTGAGCTGACTCTGAGTTCATTAGAGCCTATTATTCATCACATGTAGAGTGCATTTGGGTAAATATCTTAATTAAACACGTATTCAATAAGCTCTTATCAAATGAAAGCTTTTCATCAGTTTAATTGCGAAGCTTATTGAAATAAAGCTAAAAAGAGCTTATTTTCATAAGCATCTGTGGGAACCTAATTAAAATAAGGTAAAAGAGGTAGTAACAGGAAGGTCATAAGCTCTTCCAAATGCTCACAAAATATATGGTAAGCTTTTTATTGTTGTTTTTTTTAAATGAAGTATAAATGTTTTACCTTGCATGCTGTGACTGCCTTTAAGAGATTGACACAGGAAGAGTGTGGAATATTGCGTTATTAACTTAACTCATATTACATCTACACTTTTATTTGGTGGTTGATGTTCATCTTTCAAGAACGCTAACATCTTAGTTACAGGGACGTGTGAAGCAGAAGTTATCAGCGAGGGGCAAATATGTATCCGTAAACATTGGGCCTGTCCAAGTTGTTTCCAGTGAACAGGTCTTTCTGTCTTGTTCACTTATCTCTTTTCCTCTTCTTGAAGTAAACCTTTGTGCCTTTTTTTTCCTAAACCTGGATTTAAGGCATGTTTGATAAACTTTTCAATAAATACATGTGGGAGAAGAAAATAAAGAACTAAATGTACCTTAACTTTGAAGAAGTTAGAAGACAGTATTTTTATAAAAATTGAAGTGCATAAATTGAATTTAACTTTTAAATGAATTTTATTTTTATTTTTTTATAAGTATTTATTGAAAAATTTATCTAAACATGACCTTAATTACAGAAAAACGTGAAACTCCCATTTGTAATATACTAGATTATGTCTCGGAACAAATGATCCTTGGTATATACCTTGAAATGGAATTTTGTTATAATTTTCAGGTCCAAGCTGTCTATAATGCCATGAGGAGGGATGATAGGATGAAATATTTTTTGTAATCCATTAGGTTTTGTATAGAATTCAGTATTTGCAAGGGATGGATTAACACGTCTGCCTCCAAGTGGTTAGGCTGATTTTGTTCTTTGATTAATCCATGATATCATTGCAATCAGATGTAAGCATCATACAAATTGGATCTCTTCGGTAATTTATGAAGATGTAGCTTAGAATGATTTGTTACCCATAGTTTACACGATAATGTATGATAAACATTATAATCTGTCTCTAGATTCTTTTGAAAAAATTGTTTATCTTCTTTTTTTGTAAATTCTTTTTAAATAGTCTCATGTATTAATTATTTTATAATTTTTGTAGTTAATAAAAAATAAACATTTTAAATTAATAGTATAAAATTCATTTTTTACAGAAAAATAATTAATACATATTAATTAATTAGATAAAAATAATTAAGTAAAAAATAAATGATAAATTTTTTTAATAAATAGGAATTAGTTAAAAGAATCGTGTGTGTAGATGCAGTTGAAGGTAGTGTTTGGTGGCTTGACTGCAGAATAGTTACTTTGTGATAAGATGTATTGCAATGTGCATCCATCCAGCCCTATGATATTGTGTGATTCGTCTGTGTCTTGGGTAATGTATCTGACTGACATTGCAGAATATAAGTATGAAGTGGATGATGGTAGGAAGATCTGAGGGGCGTGTTCCAACTTTCAATATAACGTCATACCTTGCTCTTTTGCCACGATTGGCATCTTTAACCAGCAATTTTGTTTGCTTCCTCTTTTCTCTTTTTTTCTTTTTCTCATTTCTCTTTCAATTGTTTTTAAACTTCTCGTTTACGTTATATATATAATTTTATTTTTATTATTATTATTATTACTATTATTTTTCTATTTTATTATTTTTATTTTATTAATTTATTATTATTGTTATTTTATTATTATTATTATTATATGCGGACCATAGCTTACCTAATAAAAACAAAATACAGGAAAGATGAACATTTTATGTGACACGCTATATATCACATCATGCCTAAAGAACAAAACTGTTATGCTCTGTTTTCAATTAAGAGAAACATTCAGATGACTGAAATTAAAAAAACAAATAATAAGATAGAAATGAAATAAAATTGGAGCAGAAAAAATGTGTTGTTTGGATTATTACAGATAAGAAATAAAGAAGCAATTGTTTAGAAGAGTAAAGGATAAAAATAAATAAATACGTTATATGGAAAATATTTATAGACTAATTAAAAAAATGTTTTTTAATTCCATATTTTTTTCTTAACATAAATTATTTATTTTTTAAAAATACAAGAAATTAAATAATAAAAAAAGGTGATCTACGATTTTTATTATTTTTTTCTTAACACAAAATTAATATTTATTTATTTATGTTGCAAAAAAGAATTCAATTTAAAAAACAGAAAAAACATATATAAGAATTATAAAACTAATGCAGCCGTCATTGTTTGCAACAGTGCTCATTTTGGTTGCATTTGATGAGTGCAATATGAGGGAAATAAATTTTAGTAGAACCCACACAAGTTATTCTTTTTTCTTTCCACCTTCATGCCAATTTCAAACCACCAAAAAATCTTATTTTCTCTCTTCCCTAATTTATTCCTTCTCAAATCATCCAAAAACAAATAATAATGCATAACGGTGCGCGAATCAATGAAATGATCTCCAAATTATCATTTCGTTTATTATTATTATTATTATTATTATTCCATTTTTTATCTATTATTTTATAATAAAACTGTTGTTTCTATTTAACTTTTGTTTTAAAATTTTAAAGTAGTATTAATCATTGTCTTCTTAATCATATCTATACTTTTTGTGATTTTTAAACATTTTACGCACTATAAATGAGAGAGAAATGACGAAGAAAATTGTTGGAGTAATAACAGATAAAACTTAATTAACAAAAAATATAAAGAGTACAATAAAAAGCAAAAAAATTATTTAAATATAAATAAATATATTAACTAAATTTCTCAATATAATAATATTAAACAACAAACAAAAAGGTAAACAAAAGAGCATTTCATATATGATTTTTTTAATGATATCGGGGATAAATCTTTTATGAAATTGAATAGTAGTAGTGACCTTTATCTTCTTTAGGAAAATCCTTTTTTTTTTCTTTTTTTAAACTTTGTTTGGATTGATGTCGTGATGCAATTGCATGGAGTAGAGCAAACCATACTGTTTTGATTATTTAAATATAACAAAATAAAATAAAATCTAGTGAAATTTCTTCAGCACCAATCTAGAAAAATACAATATCCAAATAGAATATCTGAGTAGAGCAAACCATTTTTCTTACATAGTATGACAGAAATTTGTTAATTGATTAACTCAAATTTCTAAAAATATTTTCCATTAAAAGAAAATAATTACTTTTCAAAATTTAGGTCAATTTTTTTTTATCAAGATTCAAGTCAAAATATGCATGGATCAAACTTATTCAATTAATTAATAAAGAGAATGAACTTGAAATCTTTATAGTTCATTCCGAGACATTATTAATTATACATGTTTAGATGAAAAGAAAAGTAAATATTAAGGTATAGTAAATTATCTATACTATTATAAGTAAAGAAACTTGTTTGACAACTGAATTTAAAAAATGATTTTTATATATTAGTCATAGAAAATAATAACATTAATTATAAGAAGGATTAAATATTTTAATATAGACAAAATTTCAAACTATATTTATTTAAGTTAAATGGTTCATCATATCTAAAATTTAAGCCTCGCATGTAAAATGACAAATTCCAAAGAGAAAGCAACTATAACTATCTTATAAGTGACAATATTGTTGAGATCAATCATGAATCATTGACATGATCAAGGGATTAATAAAAATAATATAAAGCTTGAAAGATATCGACAAAAAAAAAACTAATATATTACTTCTATTTTATTATGTACAATTAATTATATGCTATTTCAAAATAAGAATTACATCACCAGAAGAGATGTGATTTTTGTTCCTGTGCAAAATGAAAAAAATGCAAATTACATTGAAAATATAATATACAATAAAGTAATAAATTACTTCAATAAACTATTTTATTTGATATATTTCATTTTTTTAATCATAATCTCATTAGAGAAGATAATAATTAATATTGTTAATCTTAAAAAAAACACATAATCTTAAATATATTATTAAAACTGAAAACTTTATAATCAATTATAAATTGATTAAAACTCCAATTTTCTAATATATATTTAAACAAACTCTTGCAAAACACAAGTATTACATATAGTGTATACGTAAAATAGACTTTGAACATAAATATTAAATACAGAATTTAATTTGAATTTTACATTTATATTATTTTTTATTAAAATAGTAAATATATCATATTCATTAAATAAAACAATTAAATATTTAATCATGTTGTTTAACATGACTATATATTATATTTATAAATATAATATTTTAATGTTACTGAACAGCCAACTTTATTTATAATATATTAATTATAGTAAATATTATTGAATATAATATAATATATGCATTAAACATAATATGTGTATTAAATATAATATATATAATAAAAAAATATACTGCAATCATAACTTATCTCTTAATTTCTATACGAAATAACTTGACTACATATTATATTTAATAAATACAACATTTAATGTTATTGGATAATCAATTTTACCTAAAATATATTTATTAAATTTAATAAATAAAAATATTTATTTTCAAAATACATCACTTTTAATTTCTTAAATCCAAAATAGAACGGGTCCTAAACACTCAGTGTGGTATACATTAAAAATGGAATTAAGAATAAAATATTTAATAAATTAATTTAATTAACTATAGTATTTGATATATTTCAATTTTTCAATCATAACTTCATTAAAATAAAAGTTGAGAATTCGTATTATTAATCTTTATAAAAAAAATACACATGTCATCCTAAAAGAATTATTTACAACAAATCATTTATAGTAAATTATAAACTAATAAAAACTTCGACATTTCTTCACATATTCAAACCATTTAGTTAAACCAGTGCATTCATCGATTTTCGTTAACTTCTTGGCTTTCAAACGTAGGGCTGCTAGGGCAAGAATACAGAACATAACACTAGCTCGTAATTACGATTTCCACCTAAAATAACTTTCATTTACCACTCACCAGACCAGCACATTGTTCAATTCATTCGGGCTAAGTAGTTTCTCGTTGATGATTGCTCTAAAAACATTAGGTCAAAAATATTTAATAAAGAGAAATGTTATAACATTCACTCCCACATTTTATTTTATTAAAAAAATGCAAAAACTAAGTTGTGTGTAATACTTACTGAACCTGCCTCCTAATTTTATAGTAATTTTTATTAAAAAATAAAAATTAACCAATACAAGGTGCACCTTTCACTCTCTAACCCTCCTCTTAGTTAAATATTGAATAGTTTTGAATTCTTTAAAAATTTAAAAGAGTATTAAATGATTTATAACTTTTACTAAAATAATTGTATAGTTTTTAATTAAGTATTTGACCAACGTTAGTGAGTGAAAAATGTTAAACTATTAAATCAGAAAAGAGACTGGTTATATAATAGTTAAACTTACTAAAATTTATTATTTTCAATAATTTTGATTAATAACAAATATATTAAAGAAAATTTCGTTAATGTTTTTAATATTAAAAATATATCTTTAACATGTTTTTTACAACATAAATTTTTTATTATCGATTAAAATTCATTAAATACGAAATATAATTTTGAAAAAATGTAAATAAAATAGTTGGAGTGCGTGTTTCATACATAATATTTGATATATTCCATGGTAATCATGTGAATGGGCCCAAAAAATAATAATAAGAAAAAGACATTTACATTTAATCAGGCGATCCCTGTCGGCAAAGGGTGCAGTGGGCATGGCAGCAACTGCAATCCTATTATGCCTTGTGTCTTGAAAATTTAGAACAAGAAAGTAAAATAAGAATGCATGACATGAGATGGTAATTAAAATATGAAAAAAGAGAGTATCTGATATAAAAAGAAAAAGAAGATATAAAATAGTATCTGATAAAGTGTTACTGGATAAAAAAAAAAAAAAAAAAGAAGAAAGATAGGAATTGTTAGCTGAAGGAAAAGGAAAATTCTAACAGAAGCGAGATGAACGTGTGCCGTTGGAAGGAGGCATCTGGAAATGCCAGAGCCTCCCAACACCCTTCACTAAGTTCTTCTTACACAGAAATTCTTCAGCGTATGCCTTCTCCACCTTCCGATCCACGTCATGCAGGAACACGTGCGTCACACCCGATCCCTTCCTGTTCCGCGCCATCACCGCCGCCGAGAACACGGCGCCCATTCTCCCCGGCGCCTCCGCGAAATACCCCTTCGGCGCGTCGATCATGATCATGTCCCACTCCGTCTCGTAAACCTCGTTCGGCAAATTCGCCAACGCCAGCTTGCACGCTTCGTTGCCTCGCAGGTACGCCTTCGACGGGGAACACGTGGGTTCGGAGCGGTACGAGGAGAGTAACTCCTTTGCCTCTTGAAGCTGCGTGCGGTATTGGACCGTGTGGGCTCGGAGGCCCGGCGCGTCCTTCAGGATCGAGTGGACCCATTTCGGATCCTCCTCGAGAAACACCGTGGTGCCGCCTGGGTTGAACGAGGCCCACATGAGGGAGTCGTGGCCCAGCCCGAATACCAGGAAGTTGCAGGGCCGGCCCAGTGATTTTATTACGTCCAAACTGATCTTGATCTCTGCTACCGATTGTTGCGGAACCACGCGCGACGTCGCGTAGTGGAGTATCGCCCGAAGCTGGATCGGCGACGGGTTGTAATCGAAATCGGTTCGGGTTTGGATCCCGAGCGCACCCGGACACACCAGCGAGGTGTCCGTTGTTCGGATCGAGGTGGTGATGTACAGCGCCGCTCCGACCAACCCCACGACTGCCAGCCCCACGAACCACCGTGTCTCTGGCACCGGATAACGGTTCTTCATCTTTTAATCCTCGTTACCTTTTTGTTTGTGTTGCATGTATATAATAAGATATTTGGTTAATTATGAATCTGTGTCTCTATGTATGTGGTTGTGTTACGGACTTAGAACATGTAGCAGTGCGAAGAGAGAGTCTTGTGTTGTGTCTTAAGGGAAGGTGGTTTGATTTTGTCAAATGAATTTTTGAGTGATACGTTTTTGGGTTAAGACATGAATATGAATATCCCAATTGTATAGTAGGGGTGTGCCATGTGGGGTAACAATGACAATGCAAATTCAGAAATCTTATTCTTATAGTAGTAACCTGCTCTTATTTTTATCATAGCCAAATTGGAAATTTCACTTGGTCCTTTTTGTAATAATTAAATTAGAGATTTGATTTGATTTTTTTATATAAAAATTAATTTAGAATATCCTTTGGATTAATTATGTTTTTAGAAAATCTCAAATAGAAAAAGAAATTGTGGATTTCCCAAAAAAAAATAGAGATTTTACTTTTTTTTTTATAAGAATCAAATTAAAAAATTGTCTTCATCCTTTATATAAGAATTATTTTAAAACGTTCATTAAATTTCTTTTTTTTTTTTTTACAAAAAAACAACTTTGCCTATGAGTTGATTTTTTTGTATTTAATAAATAATAGGTAAGAGTAAATTAATCTCTTTACAGGTCTGATTTTACCTTGTAGGAAAATAATTTTGAGAATTTTTCCTTTACCCCTTCTCATACATACATAGTTGAGAGAGACAAATAATTAAGGAGAGTAAAAATATTTTTTAAAAATAAGTGCATGTCATTTTAATATTAAGAATAATTTTGAAAAAAATATATAACTTTAAGATAAATATAATGTTATTAACTAAATTAATTATTTTTTAATTCTTGTAAATTAGTTAACTAAGTCTTGTAAAAAATGATTGGAGAGTATAATATTTTTACAACTTTTTTTATTTTATATTTTATATTAAATTTCAGTTAACTGAACAGATATGTTAAAAAAACTATCTTTTATGTTATTTTGTATTTATCTATTTTTAAAAGATAATTACACAAATTAATAAATGTAATTAATGTATTTGCTCATGTTAAAGTCATTTTTAACTTCCTAATATAATTTTTACTATCAGATCACTTTCATTTATGGAAAATGTGTAAATATTTAAAAATTAGTAGAAATAGAAGTATGATTAAAAAATAGTAATTAATGGTGCTTTTGAAAATTTAAATGGACAAAAAAACTTGAAATGAAATTTTCTTGTAAAAGTGAACAAATAAAAAGGAAACTGATAAAGCGTATTTTATTGAAGTATGTTATTAACAGATTTGAATACTCTTCCTTTTACTTTTAAAAGGAAATTGAGGTCATGCTCAATCCATTCGAACCATTCACTATAAATTAATTTATATTTACGCTTAAAATTATAATTTCATAAAATTCACTGTTTATTATATTTTCCTTATCTTTAATAAGCGTATCTTATTTTTAATTAAACTTGTTTTATAATTAAATGATAAGTTTTATAAAACTATAATTTCAGCTATAAATAAAGTTTAATTTATAATGTATAGGTCAAATAAATTACCTCTCCTAAAAAAAAAACAGAATTCAAACTCATTACTAATACACCTTCCAAAAAAAAATATTAATAGCACAAAATTTAACTCCACTTTGCGAAAGAACAAGACTTATCTAAATTAATTCATTAAAGATTAAATTGAGTATTTAAATAAAAATTTAATTTTGATTAAAGAAGAATACCTAAAACATCTAAGAAAGTTACACCTAATTTCTTTTTTCTTTTGCAAAAATGCTTATGTCAATGGATATCTTAAATCTCGTTCGTTGGAAGGTATATTTCACTTAGGCACCACCACGTCGTTCACCTCATTTCTAATCACATGACATAGAATAGTAGCTACTTGATGTCTATGCACTTATATTGATATTATTAGTATAAAAATATACTTTAGAATATAATTTTTTTTATTGTATTCTATATAATTTTCATTTTTATCTATGATAAGTAGTCTTTGCTAACGTTTTTTCATCTCTTACCTATTTCCTCTCAAGTTGCTACTATCCTCATGAATATATTATATTCAACATATGTTTATTAGTATTTGTTAATTTTAATGTAAATATTAAATAATAATAATAATAATTACATTAATTAAGCAGCTGATAGATGGAACTCTTTTTTTTTGTTATTCAAAAACTCTTATTTTAAGAAAATGGCATGGCATTGATTCTACATTTCCATAACTATGTTCTGTGTTGTAGCCAATGCTTCATCACAATGTAAGTGTCAACTGTTCATACATTTTGTATACATATATTGATTGTCCGTGGCTAGCTATTTTGAGGTACGAATATTTTAATGAATTAAGATTTCAGTAATTTTTTTCGAATTTAATTAATTTATTTAGGATTATCAAAATAATGTAATATTTAATTTAAAAAATAAAAAATATACTTTTTTTACTTTCATTAATTTTTCTATCTTTTATGTATTCTTAGTTAGTTACTGCATTCTATTTCTTATACTAATTTATTAATTTCTCTCTCCACTATCTAGTAACTATTTCATTATTATTTTTTATTAATTTTTCAATTTCTTTCCTATCTTATATAGTTATTGCATTATCTCACATCTTTTATACTAATTTTTTATCCTCTCATTTTATGTATTTCAATTGTGACAAGTAATAATGATTTTTTTTTTCTTTTCTATCATCTTTTATGTCAAATATCTCTCCCTTGTCTCACTTGTTATGTATTTCTTTTTGTAATTTTTTTTCTTCAATCATATTAACAAAATAATTTGAAAATGATAAATAACTCGTTATCCATCTTCATCAAATTTTTATTAATTAATTTATTTTTAAAATCCTTATTGCAACATCAATTGTATATGTAAATGGTGGTGATGTGAGAGAAGATGAAAGACATGGATATACAAGAAAAAATGGGAGAGAGAGAAAATTATATTTATTAATCATAATTGAGATATGAATAAGGAGAAAGAAAGAAAAATACATTATTATTCATAATTAAGATACGAGAGGAGAGAGAAAAATAAGAATTTTTATTTTAAATTAAATATATTAAATTATTATATTATTCTTAAAATAAATAATTATTTTTTTTTCAAAATCTTTGATGTACATTATTAATTCTCTAGAACTAAAAATGGGTGCTTAAAATAAATAATAAATATAAGAAATAATTACTTTTTTTTTTTCAATTTTTAGTGTGCATTAATTCTAACTAAGAAAAAAATACGAACATTAGTATTTTCATGTATGCTAAAGAGGTAGAGTTAGGTAAAATTGACGTATTCTCTTCAACTCAAATTTAAATAAAAAAAATAGACTAAAGTATATTTTTTTAATTAATTTCATCTTATTTAATGGTATTATCTTTAAATTTTTTTTGTCTAGTTAAGATTTTATTTTTAATAATTATTTTTATTTTTAATATCAAAATTCATTGAATGACAAATTTATGAAAAATTTTAAATATAATTAATGAAAATAAAATTGACTAACATTGAAAATTAATAGTAAATTATTTTCTTAATGAATTTTGCTTAAACGAATCATGAAGCGCTAATAGCACTCGACCCAGTTACAAATAGTCCATTTTAATCATGTGGATGATTTATTTATTTATTTTGAGTTTTTTTTATATGTATTATTTATTGAAAATAATTTTGTTCCAAAGACAGTCGTTCATTAAATGCAGGCATCTCTCAGCAAAGATTATGACCTTGATTTAGCATGTTGTGGGAAATTAATTTCTTCTACTATAATATCCTTTCAAATGAAGTTTGATCATTTTTTATTATTTAACTATACCTGATTGAATTAATTTATTACCATCATAATCTAAAAAAAGCTGAAGTTTATCGTTCTTGTTTCGATTTTTCAACCCTTTACATTTTTAGCCTTTTATACCTTAGTCCTAACAATTCATGTCCCATCACACGGTGACATGTCACGACTCATCATCAAGGTTATTTACACAAGGTACAATTAATGCTGATTGATTTTAGTTGTCTAATCAGCGGGGCTAACTAACTTGCTTGGTCCTCCTGACGATATGGGGGATTCTACTGCTTGTTCGTCCTTATGGCCGATCGAAATATGACCGACCATAACATTTATAAATGAAAGGATAAAAATTAATTAATTTATTAATAACACTAGCTAGTTAAAAAATTAAAAATAATTTTTTAAAATATTATTAATACACTTTTATTACCTTAGTATTCCGAAGATTCTAACGTGGTTTTTAATAATAAAAAAGTTAATATATTATTTTTTAATTAATGTTGTTAAAAGAGTGATAACAAGGTAAAGTGAAGGGAGTTTTATCCTTTTAAAAAATGATTTCGTCTGCCTTAACTTATGCAACAAGCACTGCCGTCACGAGATAACTGCTTAAACTTTAACGGAAGGGCGATTTTCAAATTTGAATCCTGACTCAGCAACTTTTTAACATAACGGTCAATAATTAAATAACAGTTAATATACAACTAATTCAACATAATTATTCAATACTATATAAATTATTGTGTATTTAAGTGTTATTTTTTGTAACCATGTCATATATATCAAGTATTCACAAGGGACTAATTTTCCTTAGACAATAAACAGTCAATGGAGATAAAAACTCAAAAGGCAAATACTAATTAGGAACTTAATAACCTGATCAAGGAGTAATAAATTGTTATAAATAGTATTATTTACTATACTCTAGAACAAGTAACAATTAATTATTACAATTAATTTTTAAAGACTAATCTATACTTATTTAATAATACTTAGTAAATTCTCTCCTTTTGTTTCTTTAACCGTAAAATCTACTTATAACCGTGCTTTTAAACGGCTAAAACTGATAATTTATTAAAAAAATATTTATTTCATTGAAAATATAAAAATATGATAATATTTTTAAAAGTATTAGATGTTTATAATAATCATCTCTTGCATTTTGCGTTTTTATTTTTTAAATAGAGAAATAAGTGATTGTTTACTTAATTGAAATTGTTAAATTTATATTTCTATATATGTCATTTCGTATTTTTATGTATTGTAAAAATTAGAAAGACAATTTTCTCCGCGGAGAGGCAATTCTCTGGACAATTCTATACTTTTACACATAGTTAAATAATTGATGTTTATATTTTTATATACTTTATTATTTTATCTTTTAATTTACTAATTTATTTTAAAGTTTTCTGTTGATTTTTTTTTATTGTTTAAAGGACTTGTTAAGTTACCAATTTATTTTAAAGTAATTTGACATTAAAATAATAAAAAAAAGTCCAATATTACCTATGGTTACGGGAGGAAGAATTATTCTAATTCGATAGATAAAAAATTAAGCAAGACATGCTGAAAAGAAAAATAAAAAATAAAATATTTTGATCGAAAATTTTGCATTTGAATAAAGTATAATTACATTATTAATTACTACATTTAATAATTTTTTACCGGTGTCAAAGGCACTATTTAGCAAGACCCGAACTTAAAAATTATAATAAATTTATTATTATGATTAAATGACTCAAACTAAACTAATATGATTTTCATTGGCCTGGTTTAATTAAAATAAAATAAAATTTCAACTAAATCAACGTAATTAAATATAATTAATTTAAATTTTATTTTATTTTAAACTCAAACCAGTCCGATTGGGTAAGGATAAGTTTTTTTTTGTAGCTAAAGATTTCTCCTAACTTAACCTACTTGTTATTTTCCCCTAAAAAACTTCTTACCACAAAGTGTAGTAATTGATGTGAAAAATAAAAGGATTGTTGTTATTGGTATAACAGTTATTTTTGTCAATTATTGTTATTAAAAAATCAAAACAGATCTTGACTCTCTGGAAGAATGGGCTATATAAGTCCAAACCCAAACAATGACGGAAATGATAAAAGGCCCATTTAGGATCCAAAACTACCTCCGGACATGAAATTGGGAGCGTTAGACATTGAATTGAATTTCGATGGCTCAACAATTGTCACCGTCACCGTCACCTCCACGGCGGCAAACTCCTCCACCGCCGGCTGTATTCTCTCTCTCTCTTACTCTCTCTCATTCTGTTAACTTCGCTAGTGATTCAATTTGATTCTTATTTGTGGAAACGAACAGCAGTACGTGGAGGTGAATTGCAGAAGCTCCGGCACGACACGGCGGTTCGCGGTGGGCACTGACGCGGGGTTCGCGGTGGCGCTGATCAATCGGAAGCTGAAGGGAGGCGTGGCGGTTGCGTCGCACATAGAGGCAGTGAAGGATGGGGAAGAACCAATCGCTTTTGGCCCCACTTCTCTTCTCTCTAATTTCGGTGAAGATTGGAAACTCGAAACTGTTACCCTCACCGACCTTTCTTCAGGCAATTTAAATAAACAAACCCCTCTCTCGTCTTTCATCATATAACTTGCTAATAAGTGTGTATTTGGGTTAGTGTTTGCAAAACTGATTTTGGATGAAATTGACTTTGGTTAAAATTGATTTTGAAGTGAAGCTATTCATGTTTGGCTGTTTTATTCTCTAAGGAAAAAGCTACCCAAAGTTGCTACTTCAATTCATATTCAATTCTAGGCTCATAATCAATTCTTCAACGTGTGACCAAACATGTGAACATTTATGCTTATGTTTGGTTTCGCGTTGAAACTACCTAACGTGAGAAAGTTAAAGCTATACGGAGTTGTTTTTGTTATTAACATGGAAAAGTGAATCGATTTTCAAACATACTGTACCTAAAATAACGTTTGTGGTAGTGATTTTGAATAACCCAACCTGAAAACAAACATGTACTAAGTTGGTCCTTTCGTGCATCGATTTATAAACCGGAATCTTGATGAAATTGTGTATTTTCTTTTTTCTTTTAATGTAAATGTTGTAGAGTATTTTTAATTAAAGAGATGCGATAGTGTAATTTCATGAGAACAAGTTCAAAGATTTTGCATATAAAACAAAATTTTAAGTTGTCTGAGGAATGTTGAAAGCCATTTATGATGTCAGTACGTTATTTTTTTGAATGGGTGCGACATTAAAAAGATTGTATTATTATTTAAAATTTTCTCTTTTATTTTTTGCAGAAGCGGGGAATGGACAATTTCAACGGATGGCAATGCAGACATCAGGACTAGTAAGTTGATTTTCGAATATAAGGAAAAAGTACTTTGTAATTTTTTCCCACTTTTGCATACATGTCATTTTCTTAAGCTAACTTTTTAAATTTACAATTCACCATTTATATTATTCCAATAAGGATAGGAAGTATTAGAAAACTATAGTTGAGAGAATTTTGAGAAACTGAAACTAAGTGTTTAAGAAACTGGAATGATAAACTAGTACAGAGGTTTATATAGGAAGAGAAAATGAGTGGGTCATCACCACACTGTTACAATAGCAAAGCCTAAGACGGATGCAACTGTTCTAATTAATAAAAACAGACTAATAGCAACTGACAATCAGTTGCCAGCTGTACCAGCAGCTAGGGGCTTCCCCATACAGACCAGTATACACTAATAATCCTTCCTCAAGCTCAGGGAGGATGAGACAATTATGCTTTTTAATTCCAGAAAGCGAGTAGGAGATACTGTGGTAGAAACTTGAAGCTTGGGAGGTAGTGTTTGAATCCTAAGATTTCTGAGGTAGCTGAAGCAAGGCTGCAATATTCAACTGCAGTAGAGGTGGGACCATAACGGTTGCATTTTGTGCCACCAGGAGACTAGATTAGGCCGAAGAAAAATGCACACACTAGAGGTCGACTTGCTATCATCAGGATTGGAGGCCCAGTCAGCATCTCAGTAACACTGAATTTGGATAGGAGAGTGAGTGGGTGCAGGTTATAAATGTAGGCCATGGGAGATGATGGAACCTTGAAGATATCGGACCCTCTTAACTGCTTTCTAGTGTAATTCTAACAGTTTGGACAAAAAATGTCAGACTTTGCTAACAGTGTAGTCAATTTCTGATCTTTCAATGGTTTCATATAATAAGTCGCCAACAGCTGAATGATACAAAGTAGGATCAAAAAATATAATATGCACCCTGTTTTGGGAGTTTTCTGCCACTAATCATGGGAGATGAGTGTTAAATAGCTATTTGTTTTCAATCTATTAGTAATTAGAATTAGTTAGTTGTTGAAATATGTTAGTTTGTTGGGCTGAGATAATTAGAGAAATAAGGCATGTTGTCTATAAATAAGAGGGGAGGTGGAAAGAGAGGATATCTTGTCGTTTGAGACCGTTGGACATTGGGAGGTGCAGACCCTCGAAGTTCTGCAACATTCTTTGTTGTAAATTGGGGATTTCTTCCCTATTCTTTTTAATAAAATACCAGGTTTCTATCAATGAGATACCCTTAGCATTGATCATATTGGATTTAGCAACAAGATTGTCAATGTTTTTGCTCTGAGTGAGAAGTAGAGAACCATCAGAAAGATGTTTACTTCAATGCCTAAGTAATCAAACTGGCCAAGCTTTTTACGGGCAAAGACTGAACTCAATTAAGTGATTAATTGTTGAATTAGAACAGGAGTTCCCTGTAAAATAATATCATCAATGTGGACCAAAATACTGTGTAGTAACAATAATTGGTATAAAATTATAATTAGTGTTTCTAATAATGTCACTTTCAATTTATTTTGAACTTGTCAACAAGGGTCCAACTGCATGATTAGATTTAAATATTTAATTAATAACAGGTATAGCAAAAATGTAGAAAGAAAACTAGAACTGGTACTGTCAGAAGACATGAGAAGTCTGGGATTGGTTTCATTAGATATTGTGTTTCAAAATATCTCATGCAATGTAACTTGGTTACATGATTTTGAAGCAGGAGCAGATTACCCTTTTAGCTGAAACCAAGGTGAAAAAATTATATTTTATTCACTGTTGAACTTTAACAGATAATGGGCCTCCTTTTCAGAAAACTAATCATTCTATTTGGAATTTAGGATATTATATCAAGTATTTTGCTTTTAAGCCCTTTTATCTGTCATTATGTTTGTAATATCTATTATATGCCCATCAAGATTCAACTGATAGCTCCTTCAATGTTATTTTAATTGTAACCTGGTTTATATTTAAAATAACATGCTACGTAGTTGATCGGATCTATTTTCTGCATATTAATGTCTCCAAGGCTGTGGAGCATTAGATTTTGAAACAATTCGTATTTAGTTATTGTTCAGTTTGTGTTACTACTTACTACCCTTCAAACATAACCATTTATTTCATCAATCATTGAATTGAGTATTCAACAATCAATTATTGATTCATATTTCTTTTATACATGCTTTGGATATAAAACCACTTTTAAACATGGATTAGTAAACCAGTTTTAGAACTGATTTTAGATTTTTAAAACTTGTTTTGATCCCAAAATCAATTTTAAACCAGTATTGAAAGTGGTTTTGGGTTGGAAAACATTTTTCAGACTAGTTTGGGTTCAAAACCAATTTAAATTCCAGTTTTCCCAAAAAAAAAGTATTTTGATTATAGGATTTTACCTTATGTTTGAATATTATCATAGTTTTATAAATCATTGATTCATATTATTAATTCATATTTCTTTTAAACATGCTTTGGATTTAAAACCATTTTTTAAAAAAATTAGCTTAGTAAACCAGTTTTAGAACTGATTTTGGATTTACAACTGGTTTTAAAACTTGTTTTGATCCCAAAATCAATTTTAAAACCAGTATTGAAAGTGGTTTTAGGTTGGAAACCATTTTTAAAACTAGTTTGGGTTCAAAACCAATATAAATTCCAGTTTGCCAAAAAAAAGTATTTTGGTTATAGGATTTTACCTTATGTTTGAATATTATCATAGTTTTTTAAATCATTGATTCATATTATTGATTGATATTTCTTTTAAACAAGCATTGGATTTAAAACCATTTTTTAAAAAAATGGATTAGTAAACCAGTTTTAGAACTGATTTTGGATTTACAACTGGTTTTAAAACTTGTTTTGATCCCAAAATCAATTTTAAAACCAGTATTGAAAAAGTGGTTATGAGTTGGAAACCATTTTTAAAACTAGTTTGGTTCAAAACCAATTTAAATTCCAGTTTTCCGATAAGTATTTTGGTTATAGGATTTTACCTTATGTTTGAATATTATCATAGTTTTTAAAATGTTTTTATATTAGGTAAATTCAGCATTTATAAGTTGAGTTTACAAGTCGAGTTTATGAAAACTTCACAAGTTTGATAACCTCACCGGAGCTTGATAACCATATTGCTGAGCAACATTAATAAGAGTATCCAGAGTGATCTGCTTCTTGTGCCTTATAATGCAAGCCTCTTGAACCAGTAACAGTGCTTCAATCTCCTCAATGTGGAAGTGGTTTGAACTTGCTACTGTTTGAGCGAGTGATTTCCATGTTTAGTTGTTTGTAGGTAAGTGCAAAGTTGTTGAATTGTGAAAAATGATTGTGGATTCGTTCTCACAGCTCCCAAGGGTGGAGCTTGAAAGTGACAACTGACTGGAGTCATGATAAAAGTTCTTCTGGCTGCTCCCATATGGCATAGGTGTCTTTGATCTTACCACTGCTGTGCTCCTCTTCATTCTAGAATTTGATCAGAATAATTTGAGTTTTTCAGAGATGATGAGAGAAGGAGATCAGAGCTGAACTAGATGGATTCACCAGAGGTGGAGGAGGCGGTGGGAAATTACAAAACTATAGTGTTTAAGAGACTGAATGATAAGCCAGTACAGAGAGGTTTATAGGAAGAGAAAATGAGTGGGTCACAACTATACTGTTCTAACCATGCCGACCAGTATTCGCTAAATAGGAAAGAACAAAATACTAAACATTTATTTAATTAAATCTACTAAAATTTTACTTTAATCACTTTATTTGAACAGTGTTAACCTAATATCTAATTGTTTTTAAAGCAGTTTTTTTACCATTATAAGTGTCGAGCTTGTTTTCCATTTATTGACTTTCTTTCTCCAGGTTTCAGGTGTCCCACGTCCTGCAAGGAGGGTATCCAATCCAATCAGCTTTGTCTATTTTGCTAAAATAGTGTTTGCTTTTATTTTGATCTTTGTACTTGGTGCAATTTTTACTTTGTTTCTCGATAACCTTCCTGCATTCATATTGTTTCTTAGTAATATGTTTATTTAATTAAAAATAATAAAATAAAAGAATGTGTACCGTAGAAAATTGAAGTTGTAAATCAAGTGTGTATACAAATTTTTCCTTTGCACATCCTGCCTTCCTTCGTATACACACTTGATATATTCTATAACTTAACAACATCCTGCTTTCCTTTGTATACACACTTGATATTTTCTACAACTTCATTTTTCTATGTAGTTCCACATCTTCATCATTAGATTATAAGAAGATGAAAAGTGAAGATGAGGTCTCTTAAACTTATTCTTGGAGTAAGTGGATCTAGTTTATATATATATATTTTCTCTGACATCAAATTATTTTTATTGCTTTGTGTAACTCATTTATTTAATTATAAAAATCTATTAGTTATAAAATGTATCTTAACTCCTAAAATTATTTTAAAAAATAACGAGATCCATCAAAATATAGCAACTAACAATCTCACGAAGGAATGATAAAATACTATTGTTTAACTAATTTTGTTTAGATTTTTGAGATTGAATTGTTGTATCTTATAATTTTTGTTTATACTCATGGAATAGTTTAGTTTATTAATTTTTGTTTGGATTTATGAGATTCAAATATTTTAACATTTAAATTTAGTTTCTATTTAAATAATTTTAATGTTGACTTTAAACTATTTTTTTAAAGAAACTATTATAATAAATAAGAAATTATCTTTTATATTTTTTAATTATGAAATTATTTTTAATCCAGTAGCAACTCGTAATTATCGTATAACAATAGCATCTATTACTCGAATGGTTACATGTTACACTTCAATTGTTGTGCGTCCCACAATTGTCAAAAAGTCGTAATAATATACTTTTTTTTTTCTTTAGCTTGTCTTTTAATGTAGAATAAATTCTAGGGTTTATTTCAAAATTTTGTTTAGAACGGTTGGATTCGATTAAAAAATCAACTTAATGATTTAAAACAATAAAAATCGATATAAAGTATTATGAAAAATGTAATATAAAGAGAGAGAGGCATAGGGAAAAGTTTAATGATTCTACATTGTAAAACAGTTTTTTGATTTGAGAACCGGTAATATGAATCCCATACATTTTGACAGTAGCCCGGAAGAATTTATAAAATGATTGTTGTATTTTTTTTTTTTAGATTTTTCTTTTATACTTACTAGCTTATTTATAAAAGTGGAGAGAAAATATATAAAAAATGTATAATTTTCTTTATTGAATTGTTTAAAAAAAAAGAAAAATGTAGGGTGTAAGTGTGGATATGTTAAGAATACAGTGCATAGATGTTGAATCCCATGAATGAATGATTAATGCAGCTTCACTGTCTACCAATACCGCCGTGTAGTTAGTTGGCATAGAAGCGACATTGCGCGTTTCCACTTTGAACTCGATAGACTCATCACAATAAAAAAACCTTATGTCAACTGGTTAATTTCAGTCTTTTTTTCAAATAAATTAATATTTTACTGAACTAAAATATATTTAAATCGTGATTATTGAAAAATAATGTCATAATTATCATATATGGTTAGTTAATTTAATTTTTATTTAATATCATTTTTTCTAAAAATAAATTCACTTTCTCATTAATTAAAAATATGTAAAAAATTAAGTACACTAAATTAATAAATAATTTTCTGAATAAAACATAAATACATTTATTTAAATTTTTATATTATTTTTTAATTAATATTGGAATTTCATCTCGTGATCTATATGTTAAAATTTAAATTAATGATCAATATAAATTATTAACATAAAAGAAAATTATTTAAAAAATAGTAAAAGGATTATATATAAGTTATTCATAATTTTATAATTAAAATAAATAATAACAACTTAAAAAATTATTTTTTATTTTAAAAATAGTATATCTTAAAATTCGTTCTAATTCTAATGTTCCGTCAGATTCAACTTTTCAAAAAGGTAATTACAAAGTTGTATAAAGAAATAATTATTTTTTGACAAATTTTATATAAATTTGAAATTATTTTTTATTTGGTAACAACAACTATAAAAATTCGTTCTAGTTCTAATGTTCCTTATTAAACTTTTCAAAAAGGTAATTACGAAGTTGTATAAAGAAATAATTATTTTTGAAAAATTTTATATAAATTTTAAGTTATTTTTTATTTGGTAACAACAACTGTTTTAATTTTAAACCGTGCATTTGTCAAACTTAATAGGTAAATTTTATATTAAAATTATTTATCATAAAAGATACTATCTTTGTTCTTAAATATAAGATTCTTTTATTTAATTTATATTTATTAATAAAATTAGTTAATTTAGTTAGTAATATTAAATTTGTTAATAATTTGTATTTTTTTAAATTATTTTTAAACTTTTTTTCTATTTAATTATTTTTTATCTAATTAATTATTAATTAATGTGTGTTAGTCATCTTTTTAAATTTTGACGAGAGAAAATAAATTTATCTTAATTAAAGACAATTTAATAAATAAAAATTCAATACAATAGACCATTTATTTTTTTTAAATCTTATAAAAATGGACAATAAAATTTGAAAAAAATTAGATATAGAGACAAAAATAGTAAAAAAATGTTCAGATGATATAATTAAAATAAATATATATTAAATGAATTCAATGAAATTTAATAAATTTGTCTATAAAATAAAATTAAATATATTTAATATAATAATAGGGAACATAATAAATCAACATAATTAAAATTCAATAAGTTATTTTTTACTCTAACTATCAATTCGCTTTAAAAAAAAAAAAACATTTAATTTTCTTTCCATTCCAATAAACTTTTCTGCCTTAATATGTATGAATCTAAAATATATTTCATCAATAGGTATCTTAAAACGAAAGAAATGACAAATTATCCATTTTGAAACACTTAATTATAAACATTAAAAAATATTGTTTACAATTTTCATCATTGGGTATCATTGTTATTAAAAATAAGCATTTTATAATAAAAAAATACCAATTTTAAAGATTGAATTAATATTATGTTTAATAATATAATAATTAAATTTATTTAAACACCTATACAACATACGGTTATATATAGACAGTTGAGTATGATTTTGAAATTATGTGTTTTTCATTTAATTAATTCTGTTCCTTGCTATAAAAAAATCATCAGACAACTGAGTTATGCATAAATATAAATATAACGATGGAAAACATTTTAAATTTTATTAATATTTTTAGCATAATGTAACTTTAATTTATCAAAAATAAATTATAAATTGGTAGTGTAAAATAATTTTATAATATTATTCAATAAAATTATTATATAAAATAAGTAGGTTAACTTTTATAAAAATTATCTTAAAATTATATTAACGATAATTTATAATTGATAACAGTATAATTTTATACTATTAACTTATACTCACTAAATTTTTTAATTAAAGTAATTCTTTTATAAGAATCAGACTCGTCATTAAGTTATATGTAATAGTAAAATAAACTAAATTATGTTCACTTTTATTTTTTTCTCCTCTTAAATCAAATTAAAATAAAATTATTTTAAATAATAATGACAATAAAAATATAAAAATGATAATAAAGACATACTAAAATAACATGAAATACAATGTTCTGCAAAGAAGTTAAGGAAAAAAAAACTAACATTTTCCCTTTATAGTATTTTAACTCGTATAATTTATATGATAAAATTTATACAACAAAAAATTATAAAAAAATACTTTAGAATACAAATTGTATTATAGTTAATATTTGTAATAAATAAATATTTTAAACATATAAATTGTATTTTCAATTTGTAGTAGAGAGATTTATATTATGGTATAAAATTATTTTTATTTATTGATGATTTCTTTAAAAATATATTAAAATTTAATTTAAAAATAAAGATAAAAAATATTAAAAGAGATAAATGATTAAGAAAATTTCTAAACATATCATCGTTGAAAAAAAAATCATAAAAAACTAATTGAATAACAGTTCCTAAAAAATATTATTATTTAAAATAGTTATTTTAATTATATAGAGAGGAAATAATTAAAGTGGTATATTGAGAATATATAAATCATTAACATTTTTTATATGATCTATAAATTATCACTAACCGACTATGCATAAAATAAAATAAAATTCACCAAATTCCAACTTTTAGACCAAAACATTAAAAAAACAGTAATAAAGAAAGTTATAGATGATATATACATGTCGATATAGCTTGTATAAGATATGTTATTACTTTATTTTTTTTTATTTCTTAACTCAGATTTATATTAAGTTGAGAATTAAAGTCTT
Organism: Mucuna pruriens; assembly: GCA_025330945.1. Taxonomy (NCBI): domain Eukaryota; kingdom Viridiplantae; phylum Streptophyta; class Magnoliopsida; order Fabales; family Fabaceae; genus Mucuna; species Mucuna pruriens. Next base: position 1,483,483 of record JAENHJ010000296.1, read on the forward strand.
CATAATTGATATCTCACCCTTGTGGAGCACAAGAAACCTTGAATGGAAGACCACAATGCACATCAGGACCATCATATATGGCGAAGTGTAGAACAAGCATGGCACCATATCATAGAATTTAATAAAAAAACAAAGAGAAAGTTATTTCAAAATGTACATCTAATCCTATAATATAAATTAGAAAACATAAATGAAAAGGGAGTGATTCTCGCTCTCTCAAATCTCTCAAATAATTTTTTTTTTTATTTATTCTCGTTTGGACGTGAGTTTCACACCCTATACTTTTAATTGACAACAAAAATTGTACACTAGTTTCTTTTTATCTTTATTTACACACTTGAATTTATAATCCCTTAATTACGATATTACCTCAGAATAAAAATTATTATCAAAATTTAAATTTTAAAAATTAGAGAAATTAAAAATATTGATTTTATCGTAATAAAAATGACTAATTATAATAAATCTCTCACATAAAATAAAACATTATACTCAAATATAATAATTTATTATACAAATCATGTAAAAGTATTTCTTAACGTTTATTAACAAGTACAAATAATAAATACATAAATATATTCAATCCCAATAATTTTAATTCAACTAATATTTAATTAATCTAAAATAAAATAAATAAATACTAAGTCTTCTATATTTTCAAGGTCTTTTTAGTCTCAACAATTATTATCTTTGTATTATGAAAACAACACTCTTAATTAGATATAATTCCACTCAATAAAAACAAGTTAAAAAAAAGTTTACAAATTTGTTCTCAACGGCTATGACAACCAAAAACCTTGTTCATGATATGTTTATATATTACTTCATACATGTACTAGAAATGATTTTATAAGCAAATAATCTCACCCCAAATCATTTTATTAATATCACCTAACTTGACTCTTTGATTCTTAAAGCCATTATGAATCCTAGATTTACCTTCACTATCCCGGATGGAGTATTACATAATCTCAAATATAAATATGTAATAGAATAAGGTATCTCATCCTAAATGATAATACTTGCGTACACTACACACATGTAATTACAACAAATTAATATTGTTTGTAACCACATTTATATCTCAAAAACTTTATACATTATTGGTTCTTATAACATATGTGAATATCATATTCACTTATATATTTGTTTCTTGAATCAGTGTGAGTTTTGACTCACTGTGAATTTCATATATTACTTATCTTTTTTTTTTTATAACCAAATGAGTCTTAGACTCATTGTGAATCATATATTTAATTATCTTCTTGGTTTCCACAACTAGTGAGTCCAGATTCACCGTAAATTCTAAATTCACTTGTCTTTTTTGTTCCTATAACCAGTATGGTCCTTAGACTCATTGTGAATCTCATATTTACTAAAGTTTGTTATCTCATATACATACAATGATGTTTCGTTATCTTCTCCATCTTAAATGGAAGTTCTCATATCTCATCATCTCAAACATAGATACGCTTAGCAAAAATGTAACTCATCCCCAATATTATATCTCGCGTTTTGCACAAACAAGTGGTTAAAATCTATCACACAAATTTGTAAAAATATTTAGGAATGTAATCAAACTATTTTATACATTTAAAACATATATCCAACTTTTATGAACAACTAAATACAATTCAATCATAAATTTTAGAATGTTACTAACCTTAACTTATCAAGAACCCTTAAAAAAAATACATTTGTCCATATCTCCCCCTTTTCTTTTAAGCGTTTGTTAGATTTACTAACGGTAAAAAAATTTTTTTTTTCTTTTCCTAGTTTTTGTACATGCAACTTAATATTTTTCTTATTTACTATTATTTTTATTTTATTATAAATTATTTACTATTTAACTTCAAATACACTCACATTTATTTTTTTTTCTAAGTCGAATCCTTTTCTTTATTATATATTTTTGTTTATTTTTTTTAACTATTAAATAACTTTAATATATTTTATTATAATCATTTTTCATTTCAAATTTTATAGCAATTTAATCTTTTACTAACTAAATAAAATATATAACTAAATAATTATTTTTGAATTTTAGGATGTTACAAAGTTTATTTTTTATCTATTATTTTTAATCTATATTTTTTAATATTACCTCTAAATTGAATTTTAATATTTAAAAAAATAACTTTATATTATAATTGAAATGATCACTATAAATTAAAATAATATTTATTTATCGTAAATTTTAATTTTAACAATATATTACAAAATATTTTTTATTATAAATTGTAATAATGTAAAAATAAATATATCATGTTACATATATATATATATATATTAACTATTTAAAAAAATAAAAATACAAGGTGAAGTATCGCTTTCTTAACAAAGTAGTACAGAAATCCTGAATGAAGGGATCCAGTTTGGAGTTTGGAGCAGTTGGGTGGGACCTTGCATATGACAATAAACCACTTAACTTACTTTATCTCACTTTCCTCTAAACTACTCTCTTCTCACCTTAAACAACACAACCCATTTATTCTTATACTTATGCCACACCATCGTGCTCGCCGCTTCCACTCTATTACTTCTACACAAAAATAATTTGACAAAATATTCAACTTTCTTTGATATTTTAAATAATTTTTTCACCATAATTTAATATTTATTTTTTAAAAATAAAAATTATATTTTCTTTAATTTCGTTCATTTCTCTCTCCTCTCATTTATACTCTTCTTTTATTATTATTTTCTCTCTCTTCAATTAATTTCTCAATTCAATTTCTCTCTCATCATTTAAGTTTTACTAATTTTTCAAATAAAAAATTATATTTTCTCTCACCTGTATTCTCTCCCTCTTTTCTTTCATTCTTTTTTTAATTTTTTCTCTCATTAATTTTTCAATTTCTCTCTCATCTCTTAAGTAGCTATTGCATTTTCTCTTTTCTTTTTTTACTAATTTCTTAAAATTTTTCCTTTCTCTTAATTTTTCAATTTATCTCTCCTTTCTTTGTGGTCATTACATTTTTTTACTAATTTTTTAATTTTATATTTCATCTCTCTCAATATTCTCTTGTATAGCATGTGTATCTTTCTACTGAAAGATGGCATTTTATCTCTTACAATTTTTTTTCTTCCAATCTTTTTAACAAGATCATGTGAAAAAGACAAATGTGACATTATCTATTTTTATTATTTTTTAACTAATTTTTCTATTATTTTTTAAAATACAAAATACTTGAATTATTATTGTAACAAGTATATATGTACGGGATGATGAGACGAGAAAAGATGAAATTATACATACACTAAAAGTGAGAGAAATAATAATTTTTGTTTTAAATTAAATATTAAATTATTATACTATATTATTCTTAAAATAAATATATTAAAACTTAAATATATTTTTAGTTCTTTAAATTTAGGTTTTTTTAATTTAATATTTTTAAAATAAAAAAGATTCATTTTTTAGTCTCTAATTTAAAAAATTACTGATTTTAATCTTCAGTATAAATACTCAACAAATATTATTAAAAGAATACACCTATTATACTTGCTAAGTTAAACATCATTTATAATGTAAAAAAAAAACTTTAACTGTATTTATGTTAAAGATTAAAATCATAATTTTTGAAATTGGATGACTACAAATTTAAAATTTTGATTTATAGACTAAATTAAAAAATAATTTAGATTTAAGAGAATAAAAGCATATTTAAGTATAAATTAAAATAAAAAAAAATTATTTTTTATCTAAAACTTTTTATGCATATTGCTAATGTTCCCAACTAAAAAGAAAATACGATCACGTTAACATTCCCAGTTATTTACTACACATGAGACGGAATTAAATCGTTTAATGGATTTCTATCAACTAAACCAAATCAAGGAAACATCATTTCTGTTAATTTAATTATCGATTTTTTATTTATTTTTTAAACAACTAACTTAAGTTGGACTTATTACTGTATTTTATACATTTTTTTTTAGGATTCTTGTTCTCTTCTTAAAAAATACATTTCAATTACCGTTTTAAGTTTAAGGGTAATTAATATTTGTATTAATTTATGTATTTTATAGTAAAATTGTTACTTTTATCATATTATTGTATTTATTTTTTAAAACATATATAATTTGTTATCTCATTGATATAAACTAAATAACCCACCTTTTATCGAAATGATTTGATACAAATTGACTTCATTCAATTTTATAAAGAATGAAATTTAAAATTTAAATCAAAACAAATTATTTTATTTTAATTGATTAGATTTTATGTTTCTTTCAGGAACCCAAACCAAATTGATCGATATATAGCACTAACAGATGGTTTCTATACTCTGAAAGACAATCATCATCTCACCAAGGACTCTCTTACTTAAATACTTTAATCAAGGACTATTACCGTCCAGGATTCTTTTAATTAATTTATATAAAATAAAAAACAATTAATTTAATTAGTGATATTAAATTTATTAATAATTTTTATTTTTAAATTATCCTTAAATTTCCTATTAATTTTAAATAGTCATTTGTTCATGAAGTAGTCATCTTCTCCAATTTTATTAATTTACAATATTTACTGTTTATTAACTAAAAATGTAAATAAATTAAAAATAGAACAAACAATTTCTTTTAAAAATCTTATATATGAGGATGGATGTAGTATTTAATATATAAATATTTATTACACAAGTGTTTACATATAAGTTATTTTATAATTAAAAAAATTAAACTATTTGTTATATAAATAATTTTAAAAAATAAAACAAATGTGACTTATAAATAAAGTATAAATTGTGGAATATAAGTCCAAGTAAATTATTTGGGAGACATCATAAAGTTAAAAGGGAGAAGATAAAGTTGAACAAGCAAGGAAATAAAGAGCATGTTGCACGTAATTTAGTACTACATAGTTATGCCACGTGGAGAATTAAGTTGCGAGGTAGACATGACACGTAGTGGTTGAATATCGTATCTGTCTAGGGCTGAAGTGGAAACCATAAACTGAAGCAGTGAGCTTTTAATTTCATTCCAACTACTACCTGCTTCCCTCATTTATTTCCATCTCCACTCCTAATCCTATACGCACCTCCTTTTAATATGTTTCACACCACCAATTTTTTTAGTTTTAAATAAATATAATAGTGACAGTTTAAAAACATTTTTCTTTTAATAAAATTAAATGATACTATCTCTCATCTTTTATATCCTACCACAAATATCTCTCTCATCTTTTATATATAAAACATAAATGAGAGTAACTTTTTAATCAGAAACATAATTTATTTTTAAATATATTAATTATTAACCTTCTTTAATACTTTTAATTTAGTTTGAAGTATATTTACTCATTTTTATAAAGCGAATGAATTCGTTGAGTTATAAATAACCATCACTTAAATTATTTAATTTTATGAACATTTTAAAAATTAATTAATTAAAAAAGACCAATATAATATGCATTTATAATTTTTTTTAAATAATATCATGTTTTATATTATTAAAAATTAATATGTCATTTTGTCTCACACTAAATTTATTACGAACAAGTATTTATTCTGTATTAAAAGAATGTCTTAGAAAATTCAGTACAACATTTCCCTTAGTTATAAATTCATCTTCGATGCCATCTTTAACCTTAAATTAATGCCTATTGAGTATTAACTGTCACTGATGAAAACAACGGTTAGGTTTAAAATTTAAAATAAAAACACAAAGGACATGTCTAGATAAGTGTCTGTATAAGAAAAAAATTGTAAATTTAATTTGTTAAAATTATTTTATATTAATTTACATAAATTTTAATTTCTAATATATATATAAATTAAATTTAGATTATAAAATTATATTTAATATTTTTTTTCTTATCGTACTTGGTGTATTTTTTTACATTAAATATTTCTCCAAATTTTCACAGTTGAAAAATAGTTTTTTAACCATATAGAAATCATCAAAATAAATATTATCTTTTTAATTTTTATAGACATAATTAAAAATTAAAATTTTAACAATATACTTATAAAAAAACTTAATTATTTTCTTCAATGTTGAATATAAATAAAAAAAATCACGAGTGCTAATTTTAAATATAAATGATTTTAATTAATTTTGTCTCAGTTATGTTTAAAATATTTTTCATTTAGGAGAGATTAAGTAAGTTTCCAATAACATTATTGATATTAAAATTTAATAAAAAAATAATTTAGAAAAATAGTTATTATCAAATAAGATTAATATAATTAAATAATACTCAACTAATATTTTTAATTAACATAAATTAATTTTGTTTTTGCTTATATGTATTTATTAATTATATGTGAGGTGGGTTGAAGTAGCATTTAGAGAAATTGAAATAAATGTACTAGTTGAATTGTGGTATGAAAAAGAAAGTAACGGCGTTTAGGTACCGTCCAATAAGGCTTAGCGGAGGCTAAGGAGAGGAGCAGGAGTGGGCATTAAATAGAGAAGAGCAGCAACAGCATTTCCTGCACAGCTAGTTAGCTATTCCTATTGTCATTTTGGAGACACATCATTAAAAGAGAAGAAGATGAAGAAGGAAGAAAACAGAGGTGGGTTGTTGGGCCTAGGCCTGGGCCTAGGCCTGTTGGTGGTGATGGTGGGTGTGATGATCAACCCAGCGAGAGGCGCGGATGATTTGACGACAAAGTGCAGTCAGGTGATCCAGAAAGTGCTTCCGTGTTTGAATTTCGCGACGGGGAAGGAAGATAAGCCAGAGGAGAAATGTTGCGATGCAACGACGAGCATAAAAGATACCAACCCAGAGTGCTTGTGCTACATCATTCAACAAACACACAAGGGTAGCTCTGAGGTCAAAGACTTGGGTATTCAAGAGGCCAAGCTTCTCCAGCTCCCTTCTGCCTGTAACGTCAAAAACGCCAGCATCACCAACTGTCCTAGTAACTACCACTAACTTTTTCTACTTTTTCTTTCCTCCTTTTTTTTACAACTATTTCTCTATTTCTAAACTTACTTCCACAAACTCATTTACGTTCCTATGTTATATAACTCTTAATAACAAAGTATCTATAAATAAGATTCTAGATAACAAGGTTTTACAATTAAACAAAGTTCTTTTAAGTTAGAATCTAAGTTAAATTAAATTTAGCTTCGATCTGCCTGACTTACTGAGGGGATAATCACCCCCTGCCTAAATCACATCCTTTATCTTTTCTTTCTATTATTGTATTTCGTTTTTCTGTTCTAAAATATATATGCTTAAAAACTGTAAAATATATTTTTAAATAAAAAATTATCGAAAGACCAGTTTTTTTTTTTTTACCTGATTCACATTTTTGGTTTGTTCTAAATATTTTTATATTATTTAGTAAAAGAACAAATTTAAGTATACTGGTTTATATGTTTATGTTTTTTTTATTACTCTCGAATCAAAATCAAAGTTATATTAATGCGTGTCCTCCTTTGATGTTAATTTTGTGTGTGTGAGTTATTAAGGTTAAATTCTAATTTTTGGTGAGAAAATTTTCTTTAGTAAATCCTGGAAGGCCCATGATATGGCTTATATGTTATTTGTGTGTGTATATGAATTATAAAGGTGAAGTGAAGTTCTTACTTTGTTGAGAAATTTGTCGTAATTCTGGGGGGCCATGAATCGAAGTCAATGCTTTATTAATTAGTGTGGACCCTTGTGTGTGTGTGAGTTATTGAGGAAGTTCTAAACTTCTAAAATTTGTTCTTTAGTAAATTTTGGAAGGCATGTGAGTGTTCTTTTTTTAGGTTGTATTATTCGATTACAAGTTAAAAAAAATCACTTCATTTTTATAACAATTTTTTTCTTCTTTTTTCACGAAATTTTATAGAACAGAAAAAAAATGTCTAATAACTATTCCTATTAATTATTAATCACAACATAACCAAACGCTACTGCTTTAGATCCTCACTTGTCATTGTCTCCCCCGCTTCTTTTGTTTCTCAAGTTTTTCAACAATTTGTGTTGAACTTTGTAATTTTAATATCAAATATATGAAAATACAACTAAAAAGTGAAACTGTAATAAAAATGACGTGACCCATCATCTAGATTGGTTAGGAGGGCAAAATTACTTGCAGACCTCTCATCTAGATTGGTTAGGAGGGTGTTACCATTTACTTTCAATAAGATTGCGTATATTAACTAGAATCTGATTCTTATCATTAATTAAATTGACGTGTGACCAAAGGGCTATCCAAAGAGCTGAACTATTTACTTATTTATTATTAATTAGAATTAGTTTTTGAACTAATTCGAATATTAATTTGTGACGTTTATCACTTAGAAGGGTAACAGTGCATATTCATAATTCATAGTTGTGGACACTTCCATTGGTGAAAATTCGAATTAGTTTATTACTGGTATATTTGAATCTTTCTTAAAAAAGGAATCGGTTCCTAGTATCAATATTTATATTTCTAAGATTTTAATCTTTAATATAATATTTCATGTAAATACAATTATTTGTGCATATATTTTTCTTAAATTTCGTACCTGAATTGGTACTTAGCCAGTTGTTCTTTTTTCAATTTTTAGTTATAAGTTGGGGCTTTTAAATGTTGATGGAACATAAATGAAAGCATAGGTGAACAATTGTTATTGTTTGGTTGGTTACTACTTGCACCAATAAATTTGGTCACATGTCGTCAACCACTCAAATTTAGATTTGTGGTTAACTTAAAAAGTTCATATATTTATATTCTATTTAATCATATAATTTGTATTGTTATTTAATACTAATATATGATTTGAATATGAACAGAGCTTCTGGGTCTGCCTCCAAATTCCCCCGATGCTGCAATATTCACAAATGCTTCGAAGGTAACGCCTGCAGCTGGGAACAGTACGAGCACGCAGAGCGAGAACGCTTCGTATGGAAGCATGGTTAGACCAAGTAGCGTGATCGATGTGGTTATGATGGGTTTGACCATTGTTGTGGTTATGATTCCAACCGGATTTGTTAGCATTTATACATGATGATGGGGAAGGTTCAATGCTTCATCTACCTACAGTGAAGTCAGTGGGGGTTGTCGTTTCGCTTAATTGCTGCTTTTGTTTTCTGTAGGACTTCGCACCTTTGAATTAATCAATTTGTTTGCATATGTGGCATGCGACGCTTTCTCGTATTTTCGGACCTGCCTTTAATTTTATTTTTTTTATTCTCATCTTGTTTCTTTTCACCTTCCCGCAATTAATATTAATAGCGTGTTTTTCAAAATTTAGAAGAGACTTAATGGCGCAATCAGGTTAGCGAAAAAAAATTTAAAGAAAAAAAACAAAGTAATTGTCACTAATTTTTTTAAAGAAAAAATATATTTTTTTTAACTTGACAAGAGTGATATCTTTTCAGACGTATATTTGTTATAAATTTTAGTTTTGATTTAATATTTGTTTATAAATTTTAGTTTTGATTTAATATTCAAATAAGTTCGTTTTGAAACGGTTATCGATGACTATTGTAAAAAAATTTTTGATAATAATTAAGCAAGAAGTACATCTAAAATGATTATCATAAACATAGTTAAAAGACGGACTCAAGAGCCGTCCAAAGACTCTAGCGTGCAAAGAAGATGTCCAAAGAACTTCAAAAACTGTCTAAAGGCTCTCGCCTTTAAAAAGGGTGTTCAAAGGATCTAGGAACTGTCCAAAGGTTCTAGAGTCTAAAAAAGCACCAAAAGAAGATCTAAGAGTTGTTCAAAGGCTCTAACGTCCAAAAAAGGTCAGCGTCCAAAGGAAGGTTGGGTCAACAAGTAAAATATTGGAAATGGAAGGGGTCAACAAGTAAAATATTGGAAATGGAAGGGATTGCTCAGATGAGCGTCCAAAAGAGCAGAAAAAATAAATGAAAATAGAGTGGATTGTCCAATGGGCGTTCAAAGAACCTATGCGTCCAAAGTAATGTTGGAAAATAAAGAAAATAAATGGAATATAATGGACTGCACAGGAAGCGTTCAAAGAGCGTATGCATCTAAAGTAATGATGCAGTACAATGCCACTACATGGAAATGAGGGTACGCATGGCTAGAAAAGCAGAGATAATAATAAAGAGTAGCAAATTGGATAAAGAAAAAAAGTTGTCATAGGCTTTGCGCGTCCAAAGACATGGACGATCAACAAGTTGAATAATATGTAACAACAAACAAGGAAGAGGAGTCGCCAAAGGCTCCTGGGTTCAAAAGCATGGACACATCAACGAACGTTAACAAATAGCAAATGGTAGAAAAAGAAAAAGGGATCAGCCTTTGGAGCTAGCGTTCAAAAGCATGACAAACAGAAAAGCTACTAAAATAGTAGATAACAACACAAGTAAACAACAACAAAAAAACAAAAAGGGGTCATCCTAAGGCTCTCGTGTCTAAAGGCATGAACGAACAATATAATACAAAATTAACAGCAGATAATAGCGTATAATAGAAAAGGAAAAAGAACCACTGAAATGCTCTCACGTCCAAAGGCATAAACGAGCAACTAAGGTAATAGCAACAACAAAAAGGAAAAGGAGTCACTTATTGGTTCTGCGTCCAAAGGCATGGACGAACAGATAACAAGTAACAGAAAAGGAAAAGAGTCACTCGTTGACTCTTACTTCCAAAGGCATGGATGAACAGGAAAAACAAATCATAGTATGTAACAACAAAAAAGGGAAAATGAGTCGCTCGTTGGCTCTTGTGTCCAATTGCATGAACGAGCAATAGAGGTACAATAAACAACACGTAACAAAAGAAGAAAGGAGTCACTCGTTGGCTCTTGTATCAAAAGACATTGACGAACATGAAAATAGATCATAACAGGTAGTAGGAAAAAGGAAAATAAATCACTTGTTGGCTCTTACGTTCAAAGGCATGGACGAGCAGCAAAGGTACAATAAACAATAGGTAACAGAAGAAGAAAGGGGTCACTCGTTGGCTCATGTGTCTAAGGCATGACTGAACAGGAAAAACAAATCATAACAGGTAGTAGAAAAAGGAAAATGAGTCACTCGTTGGCTTCTGCATCTAAAGACATGGACGAGCAATAGAGGTACAATAAATAGTTGGTAACGGAAGAAGAAAAAGGAACCACTCGTAGGCTCCTATGTCCAAGGGCATGGACAAACAATATAGAAACAAATAACAACAAAAGGAAAAAAAAGTTGTCAAAGGTTCCTACATTCAAAGACCATGGACGAACAACAAAGATAAACATTTAACAACAAGTAACGAAAAAGAGAATAAAGAAAGAAGGAAAGGAGCCACCCTTTGGAACCTGCATCTAAAGGCATAGACAAACAAAAAGAAATAGATAATAGTAAAAAGGACAAATAAACCACTTAAGGCTCTTGCATCCAAAGACATGGACAAACAAGAAAAGCATATAACAACAGGTAACAAAAGACAGAAAACAAAAAAGAAAAAAGGAGCCAACCTTTGGAGCCTGCGTCCAGAGGCACGAACAAACAGATAACAACAAAAAGGAAAAAGAAATGAAGACGTCAGAAGCTACTGCGTCTTAAGACTATGGACGAACTGGTAACAGTAACAACTTGAAGCACATGTCCAAAGATATGGACAAATAATATAGGTGAAACGAAAAAAGCATGTAGCAATAATCAACAAGAAGAAAAAGTGAGAAAGAACTACCTGAAATGACGTCAAAAGGTTATGGAATGAAACTACATGATGATGAAATTAGAGAGTTTATACGCACGACAAGTAAAGAAAACAAGCAAGACTAGTTTGTGCAAGTGAGTTCCTTTGCTGTCCACCTCGTGCTCTGTATTTTCTTTCTCTCAAAATATCCTCTTTCGATTTTTGTTTTCTTACTTTCTCCTTTCTCCTTTCTCCAATTTTTGGTTTTCAGTTTCCCATTTTCTTCTTTGTTTTTTCGTTCCCCTCCATTTTGCCCTCATGAATTTAGTTCATTCTTAGTATTTATAAACTTTCATAAATTAGTTAGTTTAATTCAACAGGATCTTCGGTAAGATTTAGCAACAATTTAGGTAGGTTGTAATGCAGAGCAAGAGTTCTTAACAGGAAAGTTAAGCGAAGTCGTACAACAAAAAGTTCAGGACTATAAAGTTGGAGTTGCAGATAGCAGAGCAAAGCATGTGCATCGAATAACTTTTTTGCCTCTAGCTTTATGGATGCACGTATAAAATGAGCTCTCTTAGACACACATTTAAAGAGCCTCAGGAGGAGTCTAACTCTTTGGACGCACATTCAAAAAGTTCCTTTAGACTCTTGTTTAAAGAGTTCCTTTGGATGCTTGTCCAAAGAGCTTGCACAACCTTGGAAGAAGCAGTACAGCAGTAGCACATGACCAGCTTGGTTACTATTCAAGCTATTTGGACGCACGTCCAAATAGCTTGAAAGGTTACGTTGTTCTTAGAGGTGTTCGTCCAAAAATTTGTTACTTTTATTTTATTTTGTATTATTCTACTTATTATTTATTTTATTATATTTATTAATATTTTTTATTTTAATTATATATATTTTTAATTAGGTCACTTGGACATTATTTATGAAAAAAAAGGACAAAATCAAGTGTTCACCCTAAAATAAGAATAATGCTGATAAATATATTTTTAATAGATTTAATTTGATGAGAGTTAAAGAAGAGATTCACAACAAATTTTTTTTTTATCAAAATCCAATTTTCTCCTTTGTGTCCATTTTTTTTTTTTTGGGGAAGAAATACATTTTGATGCTTTGTGAATGAAAGTAGGAGAAAAGAGAGTTATAGAAAAAAGATTGAGAAAAAAGAAAAAAGAAAAGTGAGATTATTATTTTATTGTTTGATAGAAGAAAAAAAAAAAAAGAAATAAATATACGTATAAAATGACACAAATATTCTTAAATAAAAAGTATATAAAAAATATATTATATTAAATTTATTTTTTTGTTAAACAAAATATTTTAAAAAAGAAAGTATTTTATTTAGTTGTAGTGAATATCGATATTATATATATACCACATAATAAAATTTAAAAACAATTTATTGAAAAATAAATAAAAACTCAAGATAGAATTAAAGATAAATTTAAAAGTATTTATTTTATTATTTTAAATAAAATAATAAATTTTATTTATATTTATTATCATAAAAGATATAGTAGTAATTTTATTAATTTTAAACTTTTTTATTTTTTCCCAAATTAAAAAAAAATTGTGTGAACTCCTTACTATTATTTTGAAGAGGATAAATTATTTTGAAAAAGATAAATTAGTTTGAAGAGGATAAATTGTGTGAACTCGTATTTTTCTTTGTTTTAAAGAGGATAAATTATTTTGATAAACCATTATTTCATTCATTCCCTTCCTTTTTTTTTTCCTTCTCTTCTAAACATAGTGTGAGTGTAGGTCTCCCAAAACATGTTCGGTCGCATTTAAGTTTTAAAATTAATATAAAACCAAACTGATGGATGGAAGAAAAAAAAATCACCTTTTTCCTTATGCTCCCTTCCTTAGGTTGATCTGTCGTTCAAACAAGCATAGACTATGAGATTTTTTTATTTTTTAAAATTAATTAATTATTTTATTTTTAAAATGAAGTAAATTTGTTTTTCTTATAATTTTTAAATTATTATTATTATTTATTCAAAATTTTCTTTTTTTTTTTTGGATTTAGTTTGACTCGTTGCTTAAAGTTTTTTAGATTAACAAGTTAGAAATCAATATAAATACGATTTTTAAAGTAACTATTATAAAAATTAATAATTTATTATGCATAATAATTTATAAATAAATAATAGTATAATTTTTTTTATCAAAAACTTTTAGTTATGATCTTTTTATCTATTTACTTGGAAGGATGTTACACAGATTGAGGAATATAATTAATATACTCATTTATATACAAAAATCAATTTTAACTCTCTAATATGACCTTGGCAATTATTTCTCTCATTTACGATATCTTGAAAAGGATTATTTAAGAATTAAGGGAAAATAAAGGCATAATTAACATTTTTCTAAACTTTTAAGTGAACCGATAGATATAAATGATTTTTTCTTTCAAAAGTGAACACATAAAAATAAACTAATGAAGTATTTGTTAAAGAATTAAAAGTATAATTTTTTATATAAAATGTAACATTTAATATTCTTAATATATTTTTACCATAATTTTTAATATAAAATATTTATTATTTTCTTAACTAATTTTTTGGACACTTATTAAGAATAATCCTTTTTAAAATTTGTCAATCACACACATTTAATCTATTTTCTCTTTTTTAAGTAGAAACAATTACTGTGGGATTGTGTCTTTTAATTGTAATTTAAAATTGAATGATAGTGTAAATGTACACCGATATTATTAGTAAATTCTTTAAAAAATAATTCTCAAGCACAAGGAGAAATAGTTTAACTGATAAAATTGACATTTGTCAAAATACCATACAATTTAAAAAACCATCAAACGTTTAAATAAACAATTTAATTAAGCATTTTGACAACACGTATGATTGAGAGAATGTTAAAATAAATTTATTTAGTATGTTTTACTATGAAAATTATTGAAGAGAATTACAAAAGATTTATAGGAAGACATAAATTAATTTTATAAATGTAACTAAAACTATCATTTTCATCTTATGTACTTGTATGATAACTACAATTATATAAAGGCACCTTCAAATTTTCTTTAATTTCATTTTGATTGCATTTATGGTAGTATAATTCGATTACGATGCGCATATTTTAATTATTTATTTGTTTGTACTGGACGAATGTCACTGAATATTTGATCAGCAAGACAATTATTTCCTTTTACGTTTTAATGTTTTGACAAACTATAACATTGTTACCAACCGGCGTGGATCAAAAAATTGTTTTAAAACTTTATTTGTTACGCATTCCAAAATTAAACTTTCAAATGTCTATTTATATATATATATATATATTTAGGAATTACGTTTCCGAAACCATTCGAATAGATTTGTGAAGGTTTAATTTTAAAATATATAAAAAAACTTCTAAAATTTTAATTCTGAAATGTGTAACAAATAGTTTTCAAAAAATTTAATTTCAAAATATATAAATATATTTTAAAAAATTTAATTCTGGGGTGTTTCCTCAGACACAAAATTGAGCATAAATAAATAAATATATCAATAAAGAAGGATATTTTGTAAAGATATTTTTTTTAAAAGGGTGATGTATTTAGAAAAAAGGTTTCTAAAAAGTAAAAGCCTAATGATATTTGATGTGATTAGAGAGTTTGTTTTACTGATGGATGTAATGTAAATGGATTATATTGGATAATATTTGCACATTGTTTAAGTACGGGTTTCTTAAACGTATTTTTTTGTTTGTCGTTGGGCCTTGTCATGGCCCAAAATATGATTATGGTAGAAGAGTCTTAAAAAAATTATATTAGATTAGTTATTTAGAATTTTGGGTTTAGTTTTTGTGTGTTTCTTCCAGCACATCTAACCATTTACCGCCCGGCCGAGAAGGAGAAGAAGGATCTGTGTCGCCGTCACTGCTCATCGCCATGTCTCAGGTAAACGCCCTCTCATTCCTTCACTTCTCCAATTCTCTTCGATTGTCGGTCCTCTTTAGGTTCGCTTTTGGACCCTAACCCAATCGATCTCGGTTCGTGTAGGGGATTTAGGGTTTTGTCGATTATTAGCGCTGTAATTGTGATACCTTTCCTTTCTTGACGATTTTATTGCGAATCAGCTTCTTCGTGCGGATTTATTTATTTAATTTTTATGTATGGCACTGTATGCTTTTATACCCTGTAAAATTGGAATCTTAGCCTTCTGATTGGTTTTGCAGGTTGATAACAGAAATTCCTCCGCTGCTAAGCGTGCTAGGACTGATGGTGCGTAATGATTTTGTTGTTTGTTTTCTTTGTTTTTAACTCTCTGATGTTATGGGGTACTTAAACATTGCTGTTGATTCCTCAAATTATTTTGCGTTCTATTTTACATTCTGCAATCAATTTATACACCGTTGTTTGCATTTGCCAACTTCCACAGTCACCACTGTTCTACTTTTCTGTAATACGAATTCTTGCTTGGTGTTCATGGATGATGTAGTATTAGACTGAAACTCAGGTGCATTTTAATTGTTTTTTGTTTGTAGGTAGTCGTAGGGAAGATGATTGGACATGCCCCAGCTGTGGCAATGTCAATTTCTCTTTCAGGACAACTTGTAACATGCGTAATTGCACTCAACCAAGGCCAGCTGATCATAATTCGGTAAATATTAATATATTATATCTAATGTAACGGTGCTATTCTTTTAAAATGTGTTTTTCATCTCGTAAATGATTTAAGGTTCAATATTTTGGGAAATTTGTTATCGATAGCATTGTCAGTAGCCATCTGCCTTTTGCTCTCTTTTTACTTGTGTTTCTTAGTTTTTTCTTTTATATATTTACTTTCTGTTCATTCTTTTGTCTCATGAGTTTTTCTTCCCAAACGAAGGGAGATGGAAATCAATTGTTTATGCATTCATAAGGGCAGACATGTGTTTATATTTTGTTTCCTTCAAAGCTACTTTTATCATCAAATCTCTTTTAAAGTATTCATATTCCTCTATCCAGAAATCTGCTGCCAAGCCTCTGCAAGTTCCGCAGGGTTATTCATCCTCAGCTCCATATTTAGGTGCTAATACTCCCTCTTCAATATATCTTGGTGTCCCACCATATGGGTCTTCTTTGTTCAATGGATCATCTATTCCTCCCTATGATGTTCCATTTTCTGGGGGATCAGCATATCACTACAATTATGGTAGTCGCCTTTCTGCTGGCAGTCCTTATAGACCATTGCATTTATCTGGACCTACACCCTACACCAGTGGATCAATGATAGGAAATGGTATGTTCTGTTACTTTTCTGTCATTCAAGTCAATGAAGTTTCTTCAATCTGATATATTATACTTCATCTTTAATTAATGAAAGAAAAGAGTAAAGGGTAAAAATGAATAATCAAATGGAACTTTCTTTCTATATTGATAATGTAATATTATGTAACTCTTATTTCTGTTATATATATATATATATATTTACTTATTTATTTATTTACTTTGCTCCTGTTTCAGTTAATACTAACTATTTTGGTTGGGTATTTTTTCCAGCTGGGATCTATGCCATGCCCCAACTGCTGGATCGGTATGGCCTGGGTGTGCCTATTGGACCTGGAACAATGGTATGACGCTATGAGCCAAAAGATTAAAATCAGTTATTTATATTATCTAATGCCAGGACCAACATAATTTTATTACTACTGATTATTCTTGACATCACCTGAAGAATCCTTTGTCAAGTTATGCAGTTAGTTTTGTTCGTAGTGAATGCAAATATATTAAAAGCTAGATGTTTTTTCTATACTGTCAGAATCACAAGTCATAAAGGTCTTATCAAGCTGCATTTAGTTTTTACAGCATCACAGGTTACTAATTATGCATAAATATAATTATATGAGAAAATAGAGTATGCACTAAATTTTTTGATGTCATCCAATAACAAATCACTGTGGATGGTAAGTTTGTTGACTTTTACAAGAATTATTGTAAAAGTTATACTAACAGTGAATTGTGATTGGATGACAGTGTAAAATTGTTTTATACTGTCAGTGCATGACCATTAAACTTGTTATATCTTTTATATTTTACTTTAAGACAAATTAAGTGTACATATATGCATTTTTTCATCTTCAAAGTTGGATATAATCCCTAGTAAGTTAATGAAGTATAGTTTGTAAATTGTGTAGTTTCATGCATTTTGTTGCAAAGTGGAATTTAATAGTTCATACTTGCTTGTGCAGGGTGCTAGGCCAGGATTTTTTCGTGATGACAAATCACAGAAAAAGGGTGCAGGTTTGTAATATTTAACTTATGCTTATTATTGTTCAAATGGAAGCTGATGTTTTTTATTTCTCCCATCCCCTACTTCTCCAACTAGATGCAACTCGGGACAATGACTGGACATGTCCAAAATGTGGAAATGTCAATTTCTCTTTCAGAACTGTCTGCAACATGAGAAAGTGCAACACACCAAAACCTGGTTCCCAGGTCGCTGCCTTTATTTGTATTGTGCATATTGATTGTGACTAACTTATTTTAATCTTTGAGGCATATTGATTTTGATAAACTTTTTATCTTGGCAAAAATATCATTAATTTTTAACATTTTTTTTATTAATGTTTAACATTGTTGGATGTGAATGTTGAGCTCCAGGCCTCAAAATCTGACAAAAATTCTAGTAAGTAGCTTCCCAGCTCCCACATGACACATCTGTCTCTTTTAAAATGATGCTATTACCTGAAGCAAGAACAACAGTTGGTAATTATGTTTCTTTTTTTGTATTTGCCATTCAGAGCAAAAGATGCCGGAGGGAAGCTGGAAGTGTGAAAAGTGTAATAACATAAACTATCCATTTAGAACCAAGTGCAACAGACAGAATTGTGGTGCTGACAAGCCAGCTGAGTCAGAAAAATCTCCATCACCAGCTGCAGATCAAAGTGATCAGGTTTGTTGTGTAAGATATCTTCATTTTTTTAGCCTTCACTCCTCATTGCAACAGTTGGTTTTCCAAGAGCAGCTTTGTAACATAATGAACAATTTCAAATGGCAAGCTGTTGTGAAGTTGCCTTTTAAGTGGATTCTATGGAAAAGCTTCAGTTTTGCTTCCTTTCATTTGGAACCTTTTATTACACCTTTTTTAATTTCCTCCGTAACTATCCATTGCAATCTTTAATTTGCAATTATTTACTGTTCCAGTGAGTACTAGGACATGTTTGAGGGTTGAGAAGGTCCAGAGTTGTCATCAAGCATTGCTCAATTTGGGTGTCTGACAGTCAGTCTTGTCGTCTTCTATGTTGCAGCAGTTGTCAAGTCACTCCCTTCTCAATATGTGTCAAGTTGTTGTATTAACTGAGATGGTATTTTTGGTCTTTGTGGATTGTTATGATGCATGTGTCAGCCAGCTTTCCTGGCATAAAGGTTATTGCAGGTTCCAGTTTTAAGTTTTCTTTTGGTTAACTGTCTGTGTTTAAGTATAAATTTAGATGAATAGATGCCTAAAAAGAATGTGAAGATTCCAAGATTTTAGATTTATTAGGCCACATTTTAGTTTTTGGCCTTTGGGTAGTTGAAAGTGTCTTCCTAACCTACCACTTTTAGGATGTATGCATCAGCATTACAAAAGCCATTTTCTTTCTTGTTGTTGCTTGTTGCTACATCTATATGGATGATTCATGTTGTGTCATTGATTTAAAGTTGACAGTAGATTATTTAGTTGATCTTAGATTTTTTACAGCGTCATTTAGATAAGCAGTCTTTGCTGATAATTTTAGGTTTTTGGTAGTCCTTATAGGGTCATTACTTTGAAGTTTCTGGTATCAATCTTATATTTTGTTTCCCTGCCTGTTCATCATTGTCAATATCAAAAAATTTTAGTGGAAATTGTTTAGTTTGAAAAGTTAAATGTGGTGAATGTCAAGTGGGTATTTGTCGTGTCAGTTATGAATCAAGTAGGCAATTTAGTGTTTGGAATTGTTCTCTGCTAGCACAGCCCCCGAATTTGTGTACAAGTCGGTCTCTGAATTTATGAAACTCGCATCAGGTTAGTCATTCTTGTATCTTTAGCTTAGTCCGCAAGAAGGACTGATTTGATATGGATTTTGTAAATTTTGAAGACTAGAACACATGAATAATTTTTTTTTTTCGTTAGTTAAAGAAAAGCTTTTGAAGAAGTTAATGGAAATTTTTTACAAACTAATTTATGTATAAGTAAATTTTAATTTATATCAAAGTTTTTCATTTTTTTTAAAGTGTGTATAAAGAAATTTATTTAATCAGAATTTAAATTCCAGAACAAATAGATAATTTCAGGGATGGACTTATAGGTCTGTCCATGTATATTTTCACCGGAGTACTGCTCCATACGAATTTGGACTATGAATGGGAAGAGAGATGAAGTAACTCGATATTGTAGGCCGAAGAAGCTTCCAATATGCTTTGTTCTAGGAGGGCACGTTGGACATTAACGGATAAAGGACGTTCTTGACCAAAGATTTGGTAGAAAGTTCGCTAGGGTTTCTTCATGATTGCTGTTATTACCTTAGCAGCATTTTTGTATTAAAAACTAGCTATAATTTGATTATTGTTAAAACTAAATTTTACCGATAAATAAGAATGCCGTATAACTGTTGACGTGCATGTGACTGATTAAAATGCATAATTTATCTAATAAAATTTTCATTTAGATTTGGAGGATTCTACTGAGGAAGCCGATATTGGAATCTATTATTTCAGTAACATTTACGAGTTGTCTGGTGTTAAGAAAATTACATCTAGTGGTGGGGCCATGGGGCGTTTGTGTAGGTTTTACAAAAGGAAGGTGATAAAGATAATTAAAATTTGACCAGATCACTAATTTAGTTTTTAAAATTAATTAAGTTGCTCTCCAAAATTGATAAACTAGTACAATAGTTCTTAAAATTATATATTATAAATATTTTAGTTTTTTTAATTGTATAGATGTTTAAAATGATCTTTTAAATAAATAAATTGATAAAATAATTTTAAATTTATAAATTATCAATCAATTTAGTTCAAAGTGAAATGTAAAATAAAAAAAATCCTTGCACTTTTTCTTCATAATTTTAGATTTTTACTGTGTTTGTAGCTAATTTTTATTTTTACATACACTAAACTGAAATTTCAGAGATATGAACGTTAGACTCTCTTCGATCATTCTATGTAATCACCAAAATTATTGAACTATATCTCTTGTTTAGTTTTTTTTATTGATTTGTTTAACTTAAATATATAAATATGTTAATTGTATTTTTGTTTGTTTATTATATTTATTATTATTTATTATTATTATTATATGGAAATATTTAAATTTATTTTTTAAATATACAAATATATTTGGTAAATCGTATAAAATTAATTATTAGTTAAATTACACAATGTCTTGTAAATTCATTTGTTAAATATTACTATATTCGAATAACTATAGACTAAAAGATGTATAAATAAATTTGTATAATTAAAATATAAACATTTAACAAATGAATTTATAAGACATTGATCGATTATTAAGAATCAATTTTAGGAATATATTAATTCATACTTCTTAATAATTTGTTTGATTATTATAATTTCAAGGAACATAAAATCAATATTTTATTGTTTTGTTAATTTTAAAATTGTGATTGATTCGAACTCAAAATTATTGATTAATTTAAAGTAATTACAGATCAATTGATCTACGTGTAAATATTTTTAGATATATAAGTTACATTATAATATAATATATTTTTTAATACTTAATAATTTTAAAATTATTAATAATTCAATAAATGTAGTTACTCTCATGATAAATAAGTGAATATTTTAATAATAGACCTCATAATAAATTGAAAGTATAAAAGAAAATTAATAGTTAATATATTTAGAAATAAGACTATTTTTTAATAATTAAGTATAAAAATTGTTTTAATTTATTTTTTATATAAAAAATCAGTTATTATTATTATTATGATGAAAAAATAATAAAAGACTACTAATTAAAAGTAAAATACGTAAATCAAATGGATAATATTTAAAGGTACTTTTATTCTTAATTGTAAAAGATTATAAATATAAATACAATTTTTTAAATTAGTTAAAAAATTGCTTGATTTCTTTCAAATAAAATAAATAACAATATTATATAGGTGCGAGTAGAGATAGGTATTTTATTATGTATATTTGTGTTCGTGCTAAATTCTTTTTTTAAGTAATTATCTTTATCCAGATTCATTTGGTGGGTAAAAATGTCTTATCAATTGTAGGTTAATTTTACGGGTATTTAGATCCGGCCGCCGTCCCTATTCACAAGACCGAACATCACTGTCCATTGATATTGGGCATGTAAGAATCTTCAAAATTGCATATTCCTCACCAAATATCAAATTTCGGAAATTACTAAATAATATTCTCATTAATAGAAAAACGTAACGTGTATTAGTCATGGCAGGATAGCTAAATATATATAATTAAGTTGTGTTACATATAAATTTATGTATATAGTAAAAGAACTAAAAAACAATTGAAACACCTTTGCTTCCCATTTAGTGACTAATAACAGTAAAACAATAAAGTGAGTTATGTTTTAACAGGCGAAAGGGTAGATATATTATGATGGCGCATGGAAGCTAAGGTATAAAAAGAAGTTGTCGGTGGAGACATGGTTGGTTAAGTCTAGAAATTAAAGTTAAAATTAAATGACAAGAGTCTGGTGTTAAAATTCCAGTGTTAGACATGATTTGACGAGGAAATTATTAATTTTTTCTATTGAATTCTTCGGTCAAATATTTATACTTTATAGTAGTTGACGGATTAGGTCAAACCGAATACTATTTTTTTAAAACTCCTTTTATGCATAAACTGTAAAGCAAAACCAATATAGTGTGATATAATTGTCATATAATTTTATTTCTTAAATAGTCAAAAGTTCAATAATGAATTCATATGTATAAATTAATATTTGTTAAAAATAATAATTTTTAAAATAAATTTAAGTTCCTTGGATTGTCGACTATGTGTTGATCAAAAAGTGGAAAGCAAAGGAGGAATTAGTGCGCGGCGAAATAAGAAGATATAATATGACAAATTGCAAGAGTTACACGCGTGGGAAATGATGTTGTTGAGCCCTATATACGTGCAGTTGCTTTCATTGAAGACAAGTGTGAATTGAAATTGGAGTAACATTTGGTGTCACAAGTGGTCCACCACCCATTCACTTTGACTATACATTAATTAATGTATAGAATAATTGAGAAGTAGCAGTGTATCATGACGAAAACTAAACTTGTTATTGAAAAGAAATGGTGAATAGTGAATTATTAATTAGGACAAGAAATTTGTGTATAATATGTGAAAATTGCTCCCTTTCTAATGATTTAGACCGCTTAATTCCCTAATTATTGATATGATGAGGCTGAAAATGTAAAGGAGTTGAGGTCCTAGGTTAATTACGTACATTGGATTAATATCATTATTCACTGAATTGATGGAAGGGATAAGAAGGATTTGTTTATATAACCAATTGTGTGGTGGGTCACTTCAATTTAACTGTGGACATATAGTAGATATATGACTTTAATGACATATATGTTTAACAATTATTGGAAGTTTGAAACAAACCTTTTACGGGATTGTGCTAACATAGAGTGGCCTAGTCAGCTAAAAAATCCGACTTGTAATAGAAAAAAATAAACATTGTAAGATCTATCGTATGCATGATTAAGGCAAGAGATTCACGTGAGCACGATTGGCGATGTCTCCAGATCGAATTAATTAATTAGTGCATATATCATATAATAAACCTGCTGGGATAGAACCATAATTACTCCAATAATTATATTCATCAACTTGAATCATAAAGGTATGTATGTCCCTATTTAGCTCCTACCCAGTGGCTAATCCTTTAAACAAGATTATTAATCAGCTAGTGCTTATTAGACTTTACTCTAATTTTGCTGCATCCATAGAATGGAACCAATCGATTTATGTGAGTGATTAAGAAGAAAATAAGACTAGACACCTTCAGTCATATCAAACTGTGGTCAACATCAGATTTTTCCATAAATGCTTCTTTCTTCTTTCTTTTTTTATCTTCTTACTAAATACAAATAAGAGAGAGGGAGAGTAAAGAGCTTATAAAAAAATAATTTATCCATTTGCATTATATTAAAATGAAATAAAATATTTAATATAAATATATTTTCTTTTCTATTACTTTTCCTTTTAATTAAACACAACAAGAATTTTTTTTTTCTATTTTTTGTTCTTTCAAATAATGAAAGAGAAAATTATTTTTTCACTTTAATTTACTTTTACTTCAGTTTTTTTTTATTTTCTCTCTCCATTCAATTAAATAAAGTCTTAATCCTTCACTTTGTATATTATTAATTATGTATGTTGGGTAGCTCAAATTCTTAAGTTTTATTTTGAGTCACAAGTTTTAAAATGATCCAACGAGTTATCTCTGATGGTGAAGTTTGTGTTATTTTTATTCTATTTATTTCTCTAACGACAAGTGGTATCCAAACAATTGTTCAATTATATGAATTTAAGATGTCTATTATTACAAAGTTTGATATTGAAAAGATTAATGGAAAAGTTAGTTTTTCCATTTGGTAAATCCAAATGAAGGTGATTCTTACCTAGAAGGGATTGAGGAAACTATAGGAGAGAAATAGAATATATAAATCAGCTTCCATGAGTTGGTACTTTCTGTAATTCAATTTTGCATGTTTAAGGATTTTTTTTTATTTTTTTTGTGAAGTACATAATGAAACTAGCGCTGCAATATTGTGGCAAAAATTAGAATTTGTATGACTAAGACCCTTTGAAACAAGCTTAATCGTAAAAAGCATGTATATACAATCCGAATGATTAATTGTAGCTAGCTAGGTACGACCTATTCAATCTTATCTTCACTATAATTCTATTATTGTGGAAATGGAAACGAAAGTATCTCCAGTTTCTTATCCGAATGATTCAAGATGAATGAATATAACAACCACACCTTCTACCTTTGATATATAATAATAATAATAATAATAATTCTTCCGAGTTATAGGATAAAATTCGAGTCAAATGACTGTTTAAAAAATTATGTGTTTTTTAATTGAAATATGATTTATATTTTTATTTTTTTATTTCTCACGATAAAAAATCTTCAATGATAATATTTATCTATCTATCTATTTACATCTCTAGTGAGAATAGTTTTATTTTAAATATTTGAAAACTTTAAATTTAGATTATATGATTATACATAAAATAGTTAAAATTAAAATTTATTTAGTAATCATATAATTATTTAAAAAAATCTATGTAATTTTAAACATTCAAATAAAATCTAATTACCTATATGGATATATATAGTTGTTCATTCTCATAATAAGAAGTATTATAATTTAATAAGATGCCTTTGTATATAATGAAAACATGAGGGATTTTATATCACCATAAATAGATGATTAAGATTATTTTAGTTTAGTTAAATTTAATTTTAAATGTATGACTAAGATTTATTCTACTCACAATTTTATATATATAAATGATTGCAAAATCTAATTCTAATATACAAATAAAACTGAAATATAAGTGGTCTCTGGGACCCGTTTGTGATAATCTTCCTAGTGCATGATCTCAAAATTGGCAAGGATGCTATAAAATCAATAAAACTAAAAATTAATTGATTTATTTTCTCAATTTATATATAAATTTTCGAAGTTTTGTGAAATAAATTTACCTAATGAAGTTGCCAAATTTAGATTTTGACATAACAAGTCTAATTTTAGTATAGTCAAACGTTAAACATTTAAACAAATAAAAACACTTATATGTCTAAATATATTTCGCTCACTAAATACATAAATGTAGAAAATATAAATATATAATTGCTGATTTATCACTTTCTTCAAATTCAAATAACTATCTTGCTCACCAGCAGAGTATCCAATTACAAAGAGTTCATTGTACTTAAAAAAAATTTGAACTTAGACAATTATGTTTCTATATTCTATCAAAATTTTGGAAAATTTTCTTAATTTACTATTTTTCCCAAATTGTTAATTACTTGTCAAAGTTTTGTTACACCAGCTAAAAATTAAGGGAACTAAAATCAAAATACAAAGTAAAAAAAATTGGCATTTTTTTTCCTATTTGACTAGATTCCCCAGTTGTCAATCGCTTGCCAGTTGTATTTTACCAACAAAAAACCAAGGGATCAAAATCAAAATACAAATTACAAAAACTAAACACAAAGACCCCAATAAAATTTCAACTTCCATTACACAAAGACTAACGCCTAACCTTTTTTCTATGTGGATAAATAGCCTTTTTTATAATGAAAATTTTAAGATATACATGTTAAAGAATGTTTATAAATAAAAAAACACAATATTTAAATAATAATAAAAAAACTGAATAAGGGTAATATGTTTGTATTCTAACATGTGTCACAAAACCCATAAAGTATATGTGGCGATGAGAAACTTGAATGAAGGTAATGTTTTATAGCTTATACACATATAATTAATTACATGATTGCATGTCCGTCTCTTTTACATCGCCGGGCTTTTTACTTAATGTTTAATAAACACGATTCCTAAATTTGGAAGATTGAATTAGGCATTTGAAATCCTATGACAAAGAAAACCAGTTTAGAAAATTTGTTTATGGCTTTATTGTGCAATATATAAAGACACATATACTTGGCAACTTGAAAGCAAAAAATAGAAAAGAATACAAGGGAAATTGTTTCCAAGGGAGTAAGTTGTAATGAGAATGGCATGCATGGAGTTTTTGAGGTTGATGAGATGAAATCCACCCACGATGGGATAAGAATCATTGAAAGGGTGGCATTGGTGGAGAAGTGACCTTATTTGTGAATTGTGATTATCCCTTAACACGAATCTTTCCATCCCATCCCCACCACTTTATCTCTCTTGTTGATGGTGGCACAACATATTCCCAATGTGATGCTACAAATATGGAAAAAAAAAAAGGGACTAAACCTACCTACTGACTGTAGCGTGGGCCTTTGTCACCAGATTTTGTTGGGCCCACCTCACACTTATCACTGCCTCATCACCACAAAGCTCATCTTCTTCATTAAGATTAAGTTCCTTTCTTAACTTAGCCGCTGCTGCATGCAACTAGTTCCAATTTATAGCATCTTTCCTTTGAATTTTGATAGCTATCTAGCAAAGTCATAGGTGGCTCTGAAACTTTTCTCCTGTGTCACTTTCATCTTTAGAAAATAAAAGTGAATAAAAACATAATATTTAATGCAGTTTCTATAGTTTAGATCCACGTTACCCTTAATGGATGAAAAGTTCTTAACAAAGCGAACCCCTCCAAGAATTTAGGCTTTTTTTTCTTTAAATTATGTACTATTCAAATAAACAATGACCAATTTAAACCCTTAAGCTTCTCGGACTTTATTACACAAAAGTGAAAAGTACTATTTGTGCTACACTCACACCACAACCTCCTAAAATCAAAAAGATCTTCAGGCCTTTTTCTTTAACTAGGTCCAAAACCTTCTTGCCATTTTTTTCTTTGGGCCATTCTGTGTGACCCGTTGGTTTTGGACTGTCACAGGGGATTCCGAAAAGGCACCTATAATGGGCTCACTTTTTTTGTGGTCAAAAAAATGGGCTTCAATTTTCTGTACTTTAAAAATGGGCTCACTATTTGAAGAATGATGACCCAAAATAGAAGCAAAAAGGGACTCAAATGTGAATATAGCCTAACTGCTTGACTTGTCAGATAGTGCGAATTAAGATATATGTGCAATGATCTCGACACTTGAACAACCAACAAAATTTTCTCACACTTTAAATAATAATCCTAATCGCAACTATGTTTTATTTTATTTCATTACAAGTTTTTTAAATTACCTACACGAAATTATGTCATGTTGGTACATTATGTTGATGCGTATATTCAACATTAAAAAAAACTGCAATTTGATTGCGTGGCTCAAATGATGAAGCAGTTAATTGAAATTCTAATGAAGTGTATAAAATGGATTTCAGCAAAGTAAAATAAAATGAAGGAAGGATATTGAAATGTATTTTAGAGGCAGGGTGGGCAAGAAGGATAAGATGAAAAAGCAAAGTGAAAAGGAAACTTAACACAAGACAAGACAAGAGTGGATGAATGCACATTCCACACGTAAAAGAAGGGAATCCATAATGATGAAGATGATGACCACTTAGTCATGATACATTATATACCCACCAACCATTATTAGTAACCAAATGCCTCTCTTCCTTTCCCTAGGCAAAACGAAATCATTACTCACCGCAAAATATGCATCTCATTTCCCTTTGGTTTCTCAAACCTAATCATTCTAATTCCCCTAAGTCCAAACCCTTTTCTTATCCTACTCTTTCATCACTAACCTCCCAATCCAATTCTTTTCCTTAAATTGCAAATCATATTCCCAATTACTTTTCCCCCCTTTTTTTAACATGCATTTCCATTCACTACTGGTTTCCACCTTTCAGGTTGTTGGATGTTGCATAATGCTTCAATTGCGGGCTACCTTCAACCTTCTATTTCATAAAGTTTTTTTTATTTTTAAAATTTTAAGTTAATTATGAATTAGATGTCAACAAATGAGAGTCTTATTAGCAAAATAAATTAATGCTTTATAATTTTTAAAATAATAAATATTTTAAAACAAACTAAAATATTTAAAGAGGTATGTAATAAAAGATGGAGAAAATGTTACTATAAAGAAAAGGCTAATCACTATCTTTAAGGATTTTAGTTAAAAAAAAAAAACAAATAAAAATTTCTATAGGATTATAGGAAAGTGCTACTAAGATAACTTTACTGTGATTTTTAATGTGTTTTTATTTTTAATAAAAAAGAAATATCATCGATTGTTGAATTAATATCTTAAAACTTTTTATTAGTAACATCTTTATTTTAAAAATAAATAAATAACATTGTATTTATTATTAAAATGTTAATCCAACACCTAACATTGTATTTATTATTTTATATGATAACTTTTTAAAAATACTTAACATAATAACATTTAAATTCGAATATAATTCAACTATTTTTTTTCATAAATGTAAATAGAAATCACTACATAGTTTTCTGTGAGAAGTTTAGGAAAGTAAATTAGTGATGTGTGAATCTCAGTAGTTTATTTATATAAAAAAAAAAATTACTACTTTACTCCCAAGTCAAAACTCACAAGTTAGCTATAGATCAAGTTCATGGGACTGTGATTTATCTTGCAAAGTTAGCTTTTTCTTATGAAATTAATTATTGGATTGAGAATTATCCTCACCAAGTTCATCACGCTTTTCTATCAGATGTACAGGTTTTATTTTGGTCTTTCATACTATTTCAAAATTTGAATAATACATCCACGACTTAGGCCTAAAACATAAAGTTCACAGGTCACAAGTCTATTATTGGGCATTTTTTTTTTAAGTCCTCTCTCTTGTTTTATTTGAATTTTAGTTTTTTTTTTTAAACATAAACTCTGATGACATTATATTAAAATTGATGTCCAAGTCATGTTTAAAATTTGTAAATAATTAGTTGGCTTTTAACTTAAGTAGTCTATTTTGTTTATAAAGACTAATACTTTTAACTCAAATAGTCGGATTAATTGAGATTAAATTTGGTAAAAGCTACAAGTGATTTTATGATTTCGTGGCTCACGTTTTGTTAATTGAAGACACCCCTTTTTTAAGATAATACTCAAGATTGAGAGTGAAGCATCATAATATAGTAATTTTCAAATGACAGCTATACAATAAACATAGCACTCAAATTTCTGAGCAGTAGGGACTACCTTAACTCATTGCAATTGAATCAATCGATTGTTTCCCGAACCCCCAGTACGCATTTGTCTATTTTTCTAGTATTCTATATATTGTAACCCACATCGTTATTAGTTAATAGAGTCTATAATGTATTTTATTTATAGGAACACAATTATATTGAACAAATTATGAAAAGTTATTTGATAATTTTCTTTAAGATCATCTATGTCTTAATATTATATTAGACATTTGATTAATTTAAGTCAAAATAAATAAGATTATTATGAGGATAAAACCTTTCTTTTCAAATTATTAATATAACTACATTTCTAAATACTAAAATTAAGATCTTGTTAACATAATTTAAATAAAAATATAGTTTAGCATATCATTAATTTGTTTGCTAAACAACAAAGTGGATAAGTTATTTAAAAAAATAAAATAAGGAAAGCGTGAGCATCCATAATTACTACTTATTCCCACTCATTACGTAACACTTATGACCATTGAATGGGAAATGGAATAATATCGAATGGCTTTGGAGGGGTATTTCCGTCAACCCGAGAAACCCATCATACAGGGAGAAAAAGACTGTGAGGACAATCATGCGGCCTGTGTTGAAGAAGGGCCCACAAGGATGCAATATTGTCCGTTGATTTCGAAAGCGAATTATGGTGTTGCTAAGCACTAACCCATGGGACACGGTGCTCATGAGTATTTGTCAGCTAATTTTTATAAAGTCATAATAATACATGGTTGGAAAATTAATGAAAGTACAGGGTACCAGTTTGGAACTTATAAATAAACTGTAATATTATTTTTTATTTTTTAACTTAAAATTCTCTTTAATATTCATTTATTAACTAAAATAATATCCAACTTATATTATCCAAATGTACTACTATTTATTAATCTGCAATGAAAATTAAGTTTGGACAAGTATGATTTTTAAAAGAAAAAATTGTATTTATTTATCTCTTCATTAAAGTTTAAGAAGAAAATTATTGTTTTCAATTATATTTTGTTATCTTTATGTAATTTTTTTAACCACTATACACACTTATGTTAAAATGATTTTAATATAAACGGAAAAAATAATTATATTTATTAATATTTGTGTTGTATTTCTTAATAGATAAATAAAAAAATAGAAAAAAAATATTTTTTGAGTCTAATATATTATATAATATTATATACAATAATTTTATATTATTATCTAATAATAAATTATTAAAATTATGTCTTTTAAAATATTTATTATAAAACTTAACAAATTTACCGTATATAATAAATTAAGATTAAAATATATTGTAAAACTGTGTTAAACTTTCCATGTATAACCTTTTTTTTTATGCTTTTAAACCTTGTTTTCCTTTTAATAATTTTTTCAGGAAAGTTCATTACTATGATTTAACATTTTTCTTATATGTTACATTTGAGAAGGAAAATGATTATTTTCGAATGTTTAGTTTTAAAATTATTCCATTTTAAATTTAAAAAGTTTAAATCATTATGAAAATATCGCTTTATTTATTTTATTTTTAAAGAATGTGTAAGAAAATAAATTATATTTAACAATTTCGTATATGAACCATTCTTTTACGTATTCTAATATGCATCTATAGTCTTTCATGGTTTGAATATTTAAATATACTAATTAATAATTATTATTATTATTGATAAGAAAACCGACAAATTAATTTGAAATTGTGTTGGGAAATTAAGAAAATAAATTTGACGTCAAGTAGAATATAAATAATTTATGTGTACTTAAAATAAAATTTTCAGGAAAAAATGGTGAAATATTTATAAAGGTAAAAAATGATAAGAGAATTCAAAATCGTGTACTGTTTGGTCGTTTTTAGTCCTTTTGGTTAAATCATTTATTAACCAATGTCTTATGTATCCTTTAATTTCCCTCTTCTTCATATTCCTCTCTAATCTAACATTATGTTAAAAGCATTAGGTTTTCTTCAATACGAAAATAGTGGAAGGTTTACGGGTTTAGGGATGTAAATGTCCGTCTCACACTCAACTATATGTCATGATGATAATTAAACTATAATATTGATTAAATTACAAAGATTAAGTTTATATATTTAAAAATATGTTATAATTTTTTTTTACTTTTATGTTTTTAATGTTCATTTTTTATTTATTTTATCTAAATTAAAATATGTCTGATTTACGAATTATTTTTAAAAAAAGTTGTAAAAGAAAAAATATGACAAAGGGTGGAGGTGGAGTTTCCACAATCTCAATAAAAGAAAAAATGGGTATCAAATTTTCATCTCAAAATGAGAAGAAGGGTAGAGGGAATGAAATTCACTCTAGCGTTTCTTATTATCGTCCCTAGCTAGATTTAGGCAATGAGATTACAAAGACTAATCTCAACATTAATTATCTAATTATTAGTTAAGCAATAAGTTCACTAATGACATATTAATTTGGATAAACGACTTGATGGTTCATTAATTTAACAATAATCATAAGAGTTTAATTATAAGTTCGACCGTGAAGTTTATTAAAACAAGTTTTAAATAATTCTTTGCAAAATTTATTATTATTATTATTATTATTATTATTATTATATAAAATAGTCATAAATCACATTTATAAAATTAAATAAGTTCATAAAAACTCTTTTAAATATCCCTAATTATTCGATACATTGACATTTTTTTTCTCAAATTTATAATCCATCGGAGCAAATTTGAGAACGCAAGCAATTTTTTTTCAAAGTCTATTTATTATTTAACTTATGAATTCTGTTACGACTAAGTTTTGCATGCGTTATAAGTACATATATCTTACGTAAATTATTAAGACTGCAATATAAGGTCACAAACAATTTAAGTAATTTTCACAACTTTTATTATATATACACAATTTAATAGTTAAATATATTTTTTTCATCTTATACACTATATGAGGTTTTCTGCTATAAATTAATCAATGCTTGTAATTCACTTAAAAAAACGAATGTTGAACCATTGACTTACTAACATTTATATTTATATTTTAATATGTAAAGATAGAATCCAAATTCTTTCTCCTTATTTAACATGTTAAACTTACACAGTAAACAAGCTCAAAAAACCTTAATTATATCTATTTATGTAAATTAGACATTGGGTTAATGTCTGAATTATTGAATATTGACCAAACTCGAATAAAGTTGGTCTTAAGATAGTCGTCTTCAAATGAAGTATTTATTAGCTAGCAAAAGGGTGAGGCACTTGTGCGACGATAAGTTGGTGCCAAGCAAACTTTTATATGTGCACCTACCTATTCATATCTTCTTGCGCAGTATTGGATCACCCATTTATACTTCAAGCATCGTTTAACTAATTTATTTCTACTCCACACCTCACCTATGTAGCCAAAATCACGTCACGTTTCAACAACTATTTCATTCTTTTACTTTCAATTTTTTATTTGTTACGATACTCAACAGTTAAATATCAAGAGATCAAATATAATTCACAATAATGAATCAAATTGTTAGAATAGTGTTATTCATAAAAACCACATGAGATATGTTTACAAATTTGGCTCACTTATATTTATATTAATACATACAAATAATACATATTTCATCTTCACATTTTGTTAAAACTCTTTTATCCTTTAATTATTTATTATTTTCTTACACTCCCTCTCATTTTTTATTCAATACCTATTTTTTCTTCTTCTATTTTATTTTTATTATTTTTTAACATTTTATCAAGACTCTTTTATCCTTTGATTATTCTCAAATTATATATCATTTTCTTTCACTCCCTCTCTTTTATGCTAACATAACACTATTTTGTATATCGTATAATTGAGATTTTTCTATAAAAATTCTAGAAATATATATAAATATTGTAATATTTTATATAAAAACTATAATTTTTATGTTATGATTAATTAGTAAATTATAAGTTAGTTAAAAATAATTTTGAAGAAAAAATCCAGGATTATAAGTGTAAATTAATAATATAAATTATGTAAAAATAATAATTAATTAGTTATAAGTTTAATGGTCTAAGCTAATGGGAGTGACTAAAAACATGAACAAAACAAAATTTGAGAGACTAAAAACTATCAATTTTTTTTAAAAGACTAAAAGCATGAATATTGATAAAATAAGAGACCATTTCCTATTTTATCCTTTATAGTGATTATATATTACGAAAATAATTATATCAATTTTTAAAATATTGTTATGATGCCACATTAGGTGATTAATCCACATATATGTCAATGTGATTGCTACATTATCATATGATAATCAAAGTTAATAAAAGATTAAAAATATAAATAAAAAATTTATGGAAGATTGTGATTGATCAAAATTTATTCAAGACACTAAAAATACAGTTCTTCAAAATATGAGAGATAAAAAATATATTTTATCTTATTATTTATTAACATTGTTTCAATCTTAGATTGATTGAGACCTAATTACCCTCAATTTGAGAAGGTAGCACTAAAAAGGCTTGAGGAACTCCCAACCACAATTTCCTATTGCAATTCAAAAAATTTATCAACTTGTAATAAGATAAAGATCTTATATCTATGAAGAAGATACTTATTATATAAACTCATGTTATAAAAAAAAACTGAAAAAACATACTTGTTATGTATTCAATAAACTTAATCTTAATATTATCGATTTTAAAACTTGACTTGATTGTTAGAATTCTTTCAAATAATATTCTCTTATTTTTAATTAAAATTGAAATATTATTCTCATCAAACATGGATGATAAAAATAACTTAAATTGTTTTTATAAATATTTAAAGATTTTCTTCTATTATTATGAAACAACCTTAAAGATATGTAATTACTTTTGAAAAAAATTCGTAAAAATATTTTCTTTCATAACATAACTCTATTTTATAATGACACGATTATAATTAAAAATAATTTTTATAGACGTTAACATGCATGATTGTAGTAATTTTGATGAAGTTGTTAAGGCGAAACTAATAATTTTTTTTTATCAAATACAAAATATTTACTACCTTTATTAATAATTCATTTTTATCTGAAAATTTATTGAAACCATTTTTAGGAAGATGTTTTGTTCCAATTTAGTCGGACTCATACTAAGTAGTGTGGTGCGGGGTTAAAGAAACATGGTTAAGAAATTGAAAGAAAGAGATGAAATAATGTAATTGAAAATAGCATCGATATGATATTCGGATTGTCATTGTGATAGTTATTATAAAAAAGAAAAGCAGCGCACGGGTGAGTCGATGTTAATAAGCGGGTTGGTTGCGTGGCAACGTGGAAAAACAAGAGTGGGTAAGAATAGGAATAGGAATTAGGGAGGAGGAGGAGGAGGATAAGAGAGAGAAAGAAGAAAGAAGAAAGAAGAAAGAAGAAAGGAAGAGAAGAAGGTTATAGTTTTTAGAGAGTGAGTGAGTGAGGGAGGGAGGGAGGAAGGAAGGAGGAATCAGGCTAATAGTGGGTTTTGGGGCATGGAAGGGCTGGCCATGCTGAAGCAGCTCATTGGTCAGCTTCAGCATCTCTTGGACTCTTACCATTCTCATTCTTCTTCTCTCATTCTTCAACCTTCTCATCACACTCTCCTCTTTCAACAATACCCAAGGTCCCCTCTCTCTCAGATCTATTTTCCTTTTAGCCTCCTCCCCCTTTTTTGCCTTTTTTTTTCTTTTTTTCTTTTTTATAATTTCTTTTATTGTTATTCTTTTAAGTGAATTAACCTGCTAGGTAGGTAGGTAAGTTAGGTCCTTTGTGCTTTGTAATGTGTGAGTCTTAGAATTAAGCACTCCACTCCAATTATTCATTGTGATTCTCATTCCACGCTTTCTGGAAATAAAGGATACCCTAAAATGCAACAATTTGTACGCTCTCTAACCTTTCTCTCTTGATCGTCTCTCCCTGTTGCTGTATAGTTCTCTCACATTCAATGGACCCTAACTTCCTCCTGCTTTCTATTTCAACCCACTTTTCTTCTATATCTTTTTTTTAATTATTTATTTATAAAAAAAAGTATATTAAGTTTGACATTCAGATATATTTTGACATTTTTACATTATTCCATGTTTTCTGTTGGGTGAAAACTTCCTTTGTTCTTGTTCTTGGGGGTAGTGTTTGGGTTTGGAGCAGATGTTCACATGAAAAGGACAAAGGGGAGGAGCTGCACTTGGATGCCAATTCATTTTTTTTATTATTTCTCTCTCTCTTGCACACACACAAGTATACGTATGTATGTAATTATTTAGAGAGATCTAGAAGACATGCAAGGGGGATAATACAACCTTCTTCTCTTGCCATTAAATTCTTTGTTTGACTAAGCAGCAAAGAGACAAGGAATATACACTTCCATAAGTTAAAATCAGCTTTTTGAGAAGCTAAATAAGTGAGTTTCTTCAAATTAGCTTATGGGAGAAGTTTTTTTCATTTGTTCTTTCTTATTTTCTTTTTTTATTAGTGCTTATGGAGAAATTTATCCAAATAGGATCTTAACCTTAACGGATTGCATATCATACTTGGCACTGTTAGCATTAAACAATCTTTGCAAAGATCACAGTTAGATTACTTGATTGTTTCGTTTAACTATTGGATATTTTAATAGTTGAACACCTTTTGTTTCTAGTGTATTTACTGGTAGTCATTGTGGGATAAGCAGCAATTTGCTGGATTTTTTGCATTGTTTCTGTGTCATAGAATCACACAAGGGAAGGTTTTAAATTTACAATTCACACTTCACTCACATTCCTTATGTAATCAAGTTGATACAATTGAATGGAAAATTTTTAGGAAACTTTTTGGAAAAATTCAAGTCTGTTGGGCCCTTGTCCTTAAAAGGAAGTAAGAAAAGGAATAAGAGAAAATGCTAAACTGTTGCTTGAATTTCCATTTGAAACATTTTTTTTATGTTTCATTGAAAAGCTAATAATTTGAAAATTTTTGCTGGACATGTAGCAGATGGACCAATTTATTTCCAATCTGTTACTACAACAAACTAAAGTTAAATAGATATGCTTTAGTAACTTCTGACCTGAGGATGCATATCGTCACAAAAAGGGATGTTGTAATGAAGTGATGACAATTGTGAGGGTGATTACTTGTATGTTATAACCTTTCCATCAGGTTTAATCTGCACTTTTGCAAAGTATAATCAGAGCCCTAGAGGTACCATTTTTAGTAGAAATTGATTTTATCTCAAAAAAAAAAAAAACATGGGATTCCTGAGAAGCACCCTTTTGTTTACTTGCCTAAAAGACAAGATGCCAGAGAATAAAATATCTGCTAAATTACACTAACACACTGAATCTAGTGATGTGGAATTGCAATTATTTTACAATTATGGTTTTGAAAATGTCTGTTTTGAGACCTAGGACACCTTTGAGAATTTGGTTTTTAACTAAGTCCAATGGCATTGTGTGATCTATGGAGCCGACCTTACCTAGTTAGATAAGGCTATTGTTGTTGTTTAAGACCCTGTATGGATAAATTTCTCAACAAGCGCTTACAAGATAACTACATTTAAAAGCAAAATGAATATAACTTCTTTCATAAGTTAAATCAACTTGTGTACTTAAACTTTTGGAAAAGTTAGATGAGATTTCTATATATGTTAAAGTGCCTAAGTTGATTATAACTTATTAGAGGAATTTAATTCATTTGATCCTCCTATTTTCTTTTCCTATAAGTACTTATGGAGAAGTTTATCCAAACAAGATCTAAGTGGAGTCATCTAGTGTATTGACTGTCATGTTATAATTTAATTATAGTTATATACACATTTAGATATGTACTGCAGGGCAGTTTTGCTTGTGCAAATTTATGAAATAACATGATTGAATTGATGCTTCTTTTGATCCTTTAAATAAATGGTTTCATCTTACCTACTATTTACTTTGATATCTTTTAAGCTTACATGCAATTTCCCTTGGTATTAATAGTCCTGATCCTGTAGTCAAAAGTGAAGTCTCATTTCTGCTACTGCTTGTTTAACTTTTGTGTCTTTGGAATTGGCTCCTCTAAAGTGAGGGGAGTGCACTTTAGAGGACAAAGTGCAATAATAACGATTAATTATGAAATCAAGGGTTGAGATTGTAATTAATATGGATTTGATTTTATCACAATTTTCAACCATTGATTTTCTAATCAATGATTGTGAGTGCACTTTACTCTCTTAAGTGCACCTCCTCACTTTAGAGGAGTTAAGTTCTTTTTTTTAGTGTCATTGGTACTCTGACAATTGAAGAAATTTCAAAATTTTGGTAGGCTCAGTCTGAATTTGGACTATAATATCAATTTGTATTTTAGTTGTATAATTCTGTAATTTGCTTTTCAATTACACTTTTCTATCTGTAACTAATGCTGATCTTTGAGGAATGTTGGTTCAACTTCTATTTAATGTTAGGAAGCATGAGTTATGAAATTGTTTTTACTTTTCACAGATGGTCCTCCCTTGACATTGAAGATAGCTCTGTAGATGACTTCTGTGGCCTTGTAATGACAGCTGGAAAGTCTGGCAGTTTCAGGATGACAGAGCCTCTAAAGCCTCCACCTACTAAGAAGTCTCGAAGAGATAGAAGCAGGGGCAAATCATCTGGAAGATCCTGTACAACTGAAGTTATGGAACAAGAAATTTGGAAAGATTTTCCTGAAGATTTATTTGAGGCTGTGATTGCACGACTTCCCATTGCCACATTTTTCCGCTTCCGCTCTGTCTGCCGGCAGTGGAATTCCATGCTGACTTCTCAAAGTTTTGCTCAGCATTGTTCTCAAGTCACACAAGAAAACCCATGGTTTTACACCATTACCCATGAAAATGTGAATTCAGGAGCCATGTATGACCCTTCTTTGAAAAAATGGCATCACCCAACTATAACAACACCGCCCACAAAATTGATTGTTTTACCAGTGGCTTCTGCTGGGGGTTTAGTTTGCTTTCTTGACATTGGTCATCGAAACTTCTTTGTTTGTAACCCACTGACTCAATCCTTCAAGGAGTTGCCAGCTCGATCAGTCAAGGTCTGGTCTCGTGTTTCTGTAGGGATGACGATAAATGGAAATTCAGCTGGTTCAGGATACAAGATCTTATGGGTGGGTTGCGATGGAGAATATGAAGTATATGATTCAGTAAGAAATTCTTGGAGTCGTCCAGGAAACATGCCTGCGGGTATGAAGCTGCCATTGTCACTCAACTTTAGGTCTCAAGCTGTCTCCATTGACAGCATGCTTTACTTCATGCGATCAGACCCAGAAGGGATTGTTTCCTATGATATGGCAACTGGGGTTTGGAAACAATATATAATCCCAGCGCCATTGCATCTGACTGACCACACTCTGGCTGAGTGTGATGGCCAGATCATGCTTGTGGGTTTGCTCACGAAGAATGCAGCTACTTGTGTATGCATATGGGAGCTGCAGAAAATGACACTCTTGTGGAAGGAGGTTGACAGAATGCCAAACATATGGTGCTTGGACTTTTATGGGAAGCACGTTAGAATGACTTGCCTGGGGAACAAAGGCTTGCTCATGTTGTCCCTGAGATCAAAACAAATGAACCGATTGGTTACTTACAACATAGCAAGGAAAGAGTGGCTGAAGGTTCCTGGGTGTGTTGTGCCACGCGGGAGAAAACGACAGTGGATAGCATGTGGTACTGCATTTCATCCATGTCTGACTGCGGTGGCATGATTTTACTTGTATCTCTAACAGCAATGACCTGTCTTTTTACCCCTCCAGTCTTGTAGTTCGTTGCAATTTGCAGGCCTTTGGTGGTGTTGTACGTAATCCTAATGTTCATTGCTGGTTTAACAAAGTAGATGAAAAATAATATGGGTTTGTAGTGATTTACGTTTTTTTCATGCTCTCAAGCATGTAAAACATTACTTTGGTTTTGTGTTACGAATGCCTCGTCCTGGGAACACCTTGGTAAGAGGTGATATAAAACTGCACTTTCTTTCTGTATTCAGTAAGAATGGTTTTTGTTCTTATGTTTTGTGTGTGCTAACTGCTATGGGGAGGAACGAGAGAGGATCCTTGATGAGGTCTTCTGGATGGAAGTAAATATAGTTTTCATATTTATTGTTTCCATGTAACTACCAACAAGTTGATTGCTAAATTCACAACTCTGCTAGGTTGTGAAAAGCAGTGAAACCAAATTCACACTCTTCTGGGTGTCAGGCATCGAGAAATAGGCCCTAGATTGATGGTGGTTATGTTCTTCAAGCTTCGGTGCTTCCGTTATTTAGTTATACCATATAACAAGAATTCGCCCGAGGTGGAAATTCATTCTTATGGGCTAAAGTCTAGACATATTTGGAGCCTTAGACATTGTTTACTAATTGTTCTGGTGTCATTGCTCACTCGATGCTGATCCTTGCATTGTAGGTGAATTTGTGACGTTGAAAATCCTTTCATGCTGTAGCATAATTTTGAATATTTTGGTTTACATGGTGACTTTTCAATGTTTAGCCATAGACACGTTCAAAGAACAAAGGTTAGAAGCTCTTTGCTTTGCAGTCCGGAGAGTATCTATTTTTTTCTATTAAAAAATTAAGTTCAAACTAGATTTTACTTCAAAAGAACTAAGTTCCAATCACTTGAATTAACAGGTGTTGATATTTTGTAGATAAATTTTGTTCACGCCTTCATGGTTTGGCGTTTGATCACATAATAGATATTTCGATCAAGCAACTTGTTTATGTGGTGCAGTCAAATGATGATGATGAACAGCCCAGAAAGAAAATGATGATGAAGAACAATTTCTTTTCAGTTACCATGCTTTCAGCAGGGTTTAAATCTATGTTGTGAGGGTAAAATAAAAAAACAGATAACTGCGGAGGGGACGACTCAAGAAACAAATTATTTTAATGTTAGCATTAATTAATGGTTGAGACTTGAGCGTGTAAGTTCTGTCTGTTCATTAACTTAGAAGTTAGTTACTGTATCGACTCCCCAGAAAAAAAAACCTCAAATTTGTTGTCAACCTGAACCTCCCATAAATGATTTGCCTTTTTATTTAATAGGGGTAATTTTAAGTAACTTTAAAACACTTGCCTTCAATGTTCTCATCAATAGTATAATTTAGATAAAAAAACACACTTCAAAACTCAAAAGAGTTTTGATACTATAAGTTATTATTATTATTATTATTATTATTATTATTATTATTATTATTATTATTATTATTACAAGAGAAAAGAGAAGATTTTTTTTTTATCCTGGATGTGGCTAACTTATTTTTTCCACACATGTATTTTCTATATAAGACATGACATTAAAAAATGTGAACAGCTTTACCAGTAAGAATTAAATTGATTACTTTATGAAAAGTTAATCCTTTTTACTAAATCCAACTTTATTGATTAAATGTGGCCTACTATTAATATTATATTAACCTTTGCATTTTCATTTTTTCCCCTGCTTCAAGGTTCAACCCCCATTTAGCATCTGTCAAACAAATAAAATAAGGCTTGGGGTTTAATAATTTTTGTTGCATTCACTCTTATAATTATAATATAGTTTGGATTAATTAATATTTTTTTAAAATCGATAAAAAACTTCATGAAAAAACTTTTTTCTTAAAAAAGAAGAGATATTTCATTAGAATGCTAATTCAAATCCATTTTAAGTTTTTAACCAAACGTACAAATGAAGCTGTATTTCATTTAAAAAACCTTTGAATTGCTGAAATCATGAACAATCGATGAGTCAACAAGTACAAATATACTTATTGCTCTGACATTTTCTATACGATAACAAGGAGAAGGTCACAAAATCCTTTTAAAAAAGAAAAAAAGAATTGTTTTTTGAAGAAGCCCGAATTATACATGCCTCTTCTAGTTGTTATAAAGATTATATAGAAGAGAGCTGTCCTATAAAAACAAGTAAATATGTCAACCAAACTATGAGGTTGGGCCATGAAAATGGGATGCTTTAACTCCCTCCCTCTAATTTTGTGAAGCTCATTTGCAACTTTTGGCGGGATAAGTAATAAAGGTGGTGAGAGGAGAATTCATTAGATGAAATGGGATTAATCTTTGGAAACCTAAAAATGGAGGTGAGTTGTGATTTAGAAGTTAGAAGCTTTATACTTTTAACCAAGCTCTTTTTACTAAACAAGGGTACAGACTTGTTATCAAATTGGACTCTTTAATGGCTACATTCTTTAAAGCAAGATATTTCCCTAGAACAAAATTTCTACATACAAAAGTGGACTTTAATTAATTCTAGTTACACATGGAGAAGCATTACAAAGGCAACCTGGGACTGGGTGTTGAAGAAAGGTGGCTTTAGGAAGATAGGGAATGACACTTAAATTCTCATATGGCGTAATGGTTAGCTACCAAGTCAAAATGGGCACCATGTGTGATCCCTGCCAGCCCTTCCTCCTAATAAGACTACTATTAGTTGTTTTATAGATCTAGATTTGTTTAGTTGGGAAAAGAGCTTATAGATACCATGTTCTTACCCTTTGAAGCTTTCAAATAATGCAAATACCTTTGTCGTGTTTTAACTAGCCCGATGCTTTTGAGTATAGTAAATCGAATGATGGCTAGTAATGAGTGAGACCAACTCATAAATTTATCATATCAACGATTAGAAAGAAGGAGAAGCAAGTTCTAGGTGCCATATGAATTTGCATTAACAAAATCTTTGGAACAAACTATGGAAGATCAAAAACCTAGTGGGGGCTTGTTCACCTCTTATGGAGAATCATCAACAAAGAATGATAGGTTAAGTGAAAGAGGTGTTCATTGTGATTTGTTGTGCCTTTGCTGTCTAATTGAAGTGGAGACCATTGAACATGTATTTAGAGACTGCATGTGGACAACAAAGTTGTGATTTAACTCCCACCGGGAGTAATAAAAAAAAAAAAAAAAACTCCCATTGGGGCCTAGAACCACTTTTCTTTTTTTCCATCCTAGTCCATCTCAGATTGGATTTTTTATTACATTGAAAAAAAATCCCTCGAAAGCATGAAGATGTTTGCTTGAATATGTCCCTAGCATTTGGTTTGTTTGTAATACATGAGATTTTTTTATAATCAATGCATACCTCCTACCTAAGAAGATAATCGCTAAAGCATTGGAGAGTTCCGTTGAAAAATATTCCTTGAAAACTTGTATAAAAATGAAACTTGGAATCGCATGGTCAACTGTTGGTGTGCACCCAAAAAAGTGTGGTCTAAAATAGGGATGCAACCAAAAGCAATAACAACCAATAGAAAACTTAAATAGTCATTAGATATCATAATAACGAAGTTTGAACTGTCACCAACTAGAAAATTGTGATGGTTGATGAATCTCTTTCCTGTAGAAATTTTACTTAGAAAATGACTTAATTTTGTTATAAATTTAGTTTTCTCTTAAGTTGAGATGAAGTCACATAGTTTTCAGATAATATCTTAATGGTAAATAGTAGAAATTTGAGTATTTTTCATTGATTTTTTTAAAGTTTTTTATGTGTATTTTTTGTTAAACACAATTTTATTCGAGAGTATCTCTTTTAACAAGAATTTGAATATTGATTCACCATGTTAAGAAACACTAATATCTTATATTAGACCTAACTCTATTATTGTTGACATTAATTATTAATAATTATGTGTATCAGTTTCTCATTTAGAGATTTTTTAATAAAACAAGTTGTTTAATAAGGTAATTTCTCATACTTTGGTCAAATTGGAATGTAATATTTTTTTTATGTATTCTTTTAATTGAAAAGTGTTGTTCTTATTTTTATATAAATAAGGTGTGCTGGTGCTTAGTAGCACTGTTAGTACTACAAGAATCAAATTGATCATTAACTCAAGAAACTAACTCATGAATCATTGATTAAATTGCATAAATCAATATATATAAAATATTTAAATTTTATATTAAAGATATTGAACATTGTATAAGTAATAAAAAGATGTTTTGTTTGTAGTAGTTATATTTATAAGTGATAAAATAGTTTATTCAGCTCGATCCTATGACTAAGGTAAAAAAAGTGTGTTGAGTTTGTTTGCTTGACTTAGCTTGTCTAACTCATTGAGTAAGTGAAATTAACTTTTTTTTTGTCTAAACTTATATAATTTTTACTAGAAAAAAATAAAATAAAAATAATATAAGGTCAATAAGCACGATAATTTTCGATCCTATATTTTTTAGGTCTAATTTGGCCCATCGAGTTGAATTATTTTGGCTTTGTTTTTTCATACTTAAAATTTAAGAGTTTAATCTAACTTTATTTGTAAATTGTTCAGACCAATTCATTAGGACAAGTTCATTTTGTCACTCTTAGTTTTATTCCTTTTAAACACCTAAAGACTAGTATTCAAATCTCAGCCAACTTTGTGTTAGTTTGTGATAACAACTATAAAGTGGGTTGAGTTATCAATTCTATTTGGTTTATAGTCAAGTTGATGATGTCTACATAGGTTAAATGAAATTTCAATATAAAAAAGTGCCTAATCTAATTGTAAGTCCAATTTTTAATTAAGCTAGTCTATCTAATTAAAAAAATTGTAACATTATTAATACTCTCTTTCTAATATGATCATTTTTAATAGTTAAAACTCACTTGATGAATTCTATGTTTGAAAATGAAACCTTCTAAATGAGAAACAAGACTAGTGTGTATAAGTGAGACTTACACAACTTTCATCTAATAAAAGAAAATGTCAAACATAAAACATTGATTTTATTCATCAATAAGATTATCTTTTTTAAAAAAAGAAATATAAGTATCAGCTTAATATTGAAAATCATATATTTGAATGATATTAACC
This sequence comes from Mucuna pruriens, assembly GCA_025330945.1. Lineage (NCBI taxonomy): Eukaryota > Viridiplantae > Streptophyta > Magnoliopsida > Fabales > Fabaceae > Mucuna > Mucuna pruriens. The sequence continues at coordinate 1,527,503 of JAENHJ010000296.1, forward strand.
ATTTAAAAAAATACCCTATATTACTTAATTATTAGACTTAAATGTATTTTTGATCTCTATAAAATATGCAAATTTTGATTGTGACCTTTATAAAAAATTTTGTTTAATTTTTTTATTTTTCTAAAATTTGAAATCATTAATTTTGATCTTTATTACTATGTAATACTTATTAATTACTTATACATTCATGAAAAAATCCATAAAAGAAATGTTATTTACGTATCTTAAAATGAATATTAAAAATTAAAAATAATAATCTTAAAATTTAGAAGAATATAAGTTAAAAAAAAGATATTTTACAAAAATTAAAACTAAAATTTATTTATTTTACAAAAATCAAAAGGAGTGATTTTGAATTAAACCCTAAAAAACTTGAAAGAATAAAATCAGAATTGGGTGGTCATTTTACCCATACTAAAAGCATATATATAAGTTTAATTATTAAGAATAGATGTAAGCATATTGTTTTCTCATGTATTAACATGTCGAAATTACTAGGACGAGGTGAGTGAGAGAGATTTGAGTTAAGTTTGAACGTGAGTGGTGTGAGGATATCTTGTGATTGTATATATATATATATATATATATAAATTAAGGAAAAAAGTTAGGGAGAAAGAGTGGTATTTATAGAGAGAGAAAGAGAAAGGGTTGAGGGTTGAGGGGGTGCGTGAGAGTGAAGCGAAAAAGAGAAGAGAGATGGATCCAGACGCGTTGGCAAGAGCATTCGTGGAGCATTACTACTCCACCTTCGACTCCAACCGCGCCAATCTGGCGAATCTCTATCAAGAAGGTTCCATGCTCTCCTTTGAGGGTCAGAAGATCCTGGGTTCTCACAACATCGTTGCCAAACTCACTTCCCTTCCCTTCCAACAGTGCCAGCACTCCATCACCACCGTCGATTCCCAGCCCTCCGGCGTCAACGCCGGCATGCTCGTCTTCGTCAGCGGCAACCTCCAGCTCGCCGGCGAACAACACGCTCTTAAGTTCAGCCAGGTACCTCCCTATCTACCTACCTTCCTTTCTCTATTACTCCTTTTCGATCTATCTACTTCCTCTTTTAATCCAATTAATTCTTCTTTTTTATTTTATTTCTCTCGTAGCTTCTATTTTGTCCGATTTGGGTCTTTTTTCTTTTTTAGATTCAAATCTACTTATGTACTTCATCTAGCTTTCTCGTTTAATTTCTCTAATTTCATGTCCTCTTGGAGTCTTGAGTTAAGTGGGGCGTATTTGTTGACTCATGTACTGTTCCTTTTGAATTCCTCCGATGAAAAAAATTTATTATTATTTCAGGGGTGTCTCACTTAGTATGAGACCTAAGTGGAGTAGCCAATATTAAGGAGTACAAGATATCTAGGGATTCAAATCCTAATCTTGGATACTAAGACAATTATGTTGGGAGAGAAATACCTAACACTAAATACGGCAGCAAAGTCATTACTTTCGACAATAACATATATATTATATAGAGACCAAAAAAAAAAAAAAAAACTAAGTGGAGTAGTATCTATGTAGGCAGTGAAATTATTTTGGGCAATAGAGGAAGGTGGTTTTGATTACAGAGGATATATAAAGGAGAGGTGTGAAATTATTTGGGCAATATGAATGCAATTGCCAAATAGATAGAACTGCAATTATTTGCTGTAGAAGCATAGGTGTCCCTTGATGGTCATCCATAACATTTCTTGGCTGCTTTAGTTTGTCTGCTAATCTACTAATTACATAATTTCTGTTGTGATTATTCATGATGACTAAACTTGTTATATTTCTGTTCTCAGATGTTCCATTTGATACCAACGCCACAGGGAAGCTATTATGTGTTGAATGACATCTTCCGTTTGAACTACGCATGAAGATATATAGACCGTTGAATATGTGACATGAAAGGCCATATTAGTTTTGCCTACAGCTGTTTTGGTTCAGACATTTGCATTTGAGAATGAGTTCTTTTTGGTTCGTGTGGAACGCATACTTGTGCCTCTTCTGTTTAGAATTTTCTGTTGCGATTGGTCAAAACGCTTTCAAGGATAAATTGTTAAAGATTGATGAAAATTGGTGGTTGAAAACTTGATATATTTGCTTCGAATTTTGCCACTAAAATTTGGTTTATGTGTGTCTTGCATTTGATTTTATTGCCAAATTTAAATGATGGTTTTCTATAGTGGATGGCCAGCACGAGTGAGCTAGCTGTAGCTTGATTATCCTTCTAGATGAACAACGAGCCAATTTTTTTTTCCTTCGGTGATGAAAACTATAATAATCATATATGTGTGATTATTTTGAAATAACCATGGTTTGTCAAAGTAATGAATTGACTTAAGCAGCAGGTCGACCTTTTGGTTCCTGGTGGGATGACTGAAAAGAATCAGTCAGAATGCATTGATAGGTGTCTGATGGGAATCAAATTTGAGGTCAGAATGCATTGCTCAATGGTCAGAATATCTGACAGTTACACTGTTGCATTCCTCGCCTTCTCCTGCTATTACCCTGTCCAAATCAGAGTTCAAACTTCTGAAAGGGAGATTCAATGGGATGTAACAAACTTGAGGTTGCCTAGAATGTCAACTAGTTCCTGTTTCTCTTCATAGTAGTTTGGTGAAAACTACGGTGAAGCGATGGGACATTTTCCAAATTGTGTCCCCAAACGCCCTTTTTCCCTGTTCGCTTCCAACTCTTGGTCAGGGTCCATATAAAATCCAGTTGCCCAGTTGAAAAACAAGACTCCAGCCAAATTGAACGTGTCCATTAAAAATGACTAATACTACGCCAACCACAAAACAATAAAAAATCCAAATCAAAATGGTAGGAATTTGAATTTTGTTTGCTAGTGTAAAATCTGATTTAAGATTGTAAACTTAGTGAAGTTGACATGAAGGCCTTGCTCCTAATCAGTTCTCTAAATGTACTGCAATTTGGGTACATATGCTACAAAAAGACGCAACACCTATGTACACTTGCAAATGCTGCAAGAAGTGGAATATACATTAGAAGGGAGAGGTGCAAATCCATTTCCTTCAACCAATTGAAAATGGATCAAGGCACCACAAGAAAATGGCAAGTTCACTCGTTCCCATTATGAGACATATCTGGAATATTAAGGGAAGGAAATTCAGGCGGGTGTTGTTTGTCATCACCTTTCTGGCCATTATTCAAGTCAGGGACTTTCACCATCCCTTTGAGCATATTTCCAAAGGATCTAAAAGGGTGGCTTAGTCCATCTTTGACTTTGAAAATAAGAGAAACCTCTGATAGTTGCCAAGCCACAGTGAGGACAATCATCACTGAAAGAAGACAATGAGTCACAAAGTTCTGCCTCTTCACCTTCTTCAGCTCTTTGATTATCTCATCATTTTCACTTCCCCCAGCATCCTCATTTTCACTTTCTGATTCCTCAATTACAGAAGCCATCGGCCAAGAAGAACTAGAAGCTTCCTGTTGCTCAACTATCTCATCTCCTTTCAACATTTTCAACTGCTAATAAATTCAGCACTCGTGTTATCAATCTCAACTATTTAAAATACGAGTTTCATTTCTATGCACAATTAGTTATTAATCAATTAAAAGTCATGTTATTTGTAAAATTCAACTAACTTCATGTAATGGTTTATAATTAGACCATATATAAAAATTCTTTACATGAGGACATAACTATTTATTCATAAAATATTAAGATCGAGAAACTATGTAATAAACAAACAGTATATGAAACTAATTTTAGCATATAGTCGTGGAAGAAATACGAAGAGTGTTGATATGCAAAAGAACGGTGTTTGTGTGATTATGGGGTGTGGCAAAGTAAGCATGAATTGCAAATACGATGATACCTGAGAAACAGAGAGAAGGTGAGAAAGAGCGTGTTGGTATTGAGCTTCATAGCTATGGTGGGAATCTTGGACATTGTTGTTGGTGTTGTCGTGTATAAGCTTCTGAATTGCGTGGTCGATGAGCTCAAGCCTTCGATCTTGTTCCATGCTCACCGGAGACAAATTCTTCTTTAGACTTAAAAAATAAAATAAAGTGTCTTTCTCTGTTCTCACCGCCAAGAGGTCTATATTATTGAATGAAAACCACAAGAGACGTGTTGGTTGGCTTTTTGGTTTTGTTTGTTGGGTCTTCTCCTCATCTCTAGCATCATCCAATCCAACTTTGGAAGTGGCGTTAGTGATAAATAATAGTTATCTTTTCATGGGAAACTTGTCTCTACACAAACACAATGACTTAGCCTCACCACAAAATAAGTGGGAGAGTGGGGTCCTTATGTTCACTCTTCATAATCATATGTGGTCCTCACTCCTCATCAAACATGAAAATATGATAGCTAGGTGCTTGCATGTTCCCAAATCATCATTTAACGGTTGTATTACATATGTATACATGATAAAAATAATTACTTTGGAGACTATAGTATAGTACTTGCTAAAAATTGTTCATCCACTTTAGTTAGTTTGTGATGTTTTTTCTTCTTCTTTTACTAGTTGTTGTGGTTAATTTATATAAATATAGATGTTATTCCTTTTGATTTATTATTCTTCTATTATTGATATGAAAATCTTTAGGCTATTACCAAATTATCTATTAGTGCTTCATATTTAATGATTTTGTATTGCATAACTATGTAAATTAGTTAAGTGTAAACTTTTATTAGCGACACCTAAATTGTATATAAAATGAAAACTTTATTATCGCCTTTTATTTATCTACTTTTTATTTATAATATATAACATATCAAATTTGGAATACAAACAAAAAATTTCACATGTTATCGTATTTTCTATTGCTATAATTAGTATAAATATTTTTTTATTATTAAATCAGATCATCAATTATGAATCATTATCTTTGGTTCTTATTTTTGATCTTATTCCAATACTTTTTTTTAATAAATCTCCTTTCTCATTTTTTTGTTGTAAACAATGTATCTCTAAACTATGTGAGGAATTAATTTCTCAAGTACTAATATTTATTTAAGAAATTAATCTCTTTTAATAAATATTTATTTTATATACACAAATTTGACAATCAAATTCCTGGTTATATGTTTAAAAAACACGACTATCTATCAATCATACTACATTATAATAAAACTTTCTTCTTGTTTTTTAATATACGTTAATTATATGTAATTATCTAATAAATAAGTGATACATTATGATCGAATTTTCTTCTTGTTTTTTAATATACATACTTGTTAATTATATGTAATTATCTAATAAATAAGTGATATTAATATTGAATTGAAGAGTTATGTATGGATAATTATGTAAATTAGTAAGCGGAAACTTTTGCTATTAGTTATAACCATCTATCTATTTTTTATGTATGATATAAAATCTGAAGTGTGAATTATAAAATTACCGTGTAAACATGAATATTTTCTATAATTAAGTCAAGTATTTTCTATCATTATGAACCATTACCGTTAATTCTTACTTCCGTTCCCACTTCAATATCTCTTTAAAATAAAACTCCACTTTACTTTATAATGTGCATACTTCTTAACTATACATAATTATTTAATAAATAAGTGATACTATTGAAGTGAAGAGTAGTGTATTCATACTATGGATTGTGTTTTTGTTTTAAAATTTTTAAAAACTATTTTATAAAACAATTTTCAAAGACATATTTAGATAATAGAAATGGATGGAAAAATGTGAAAATTTAAGAAAGAGCATGAGTAATAGAAAACTGAAAATAAAAAATTAAAACAACTTAGATGTTTTGGATTTTTTATTTAAAAAAACTAAAAGAAATAGTTTTTAAAACAATTTTAGAAAACAAGAATCAAACGAGTGTTATAATTTGTCATCCTTGATTAGTTGTGATGTATTCTTTTATTTGTCTTTCTACTGATGAAAAATAAGACAAGTAAAAGAAATAAGAAATAGAAATTTACTCCACTGAATTTGAAACCCTACTATCCTACGAGCATTGAAGGCCACTTTGTACATAAGAAAGCATGTCCATCACCATTATCACTATATACAACCAAGACTGATTTACAAACTAAAACCTCAAGCTTGTTCTACTACACACACAGACCATATAATCGGCCAAGCCAGAAATTCATCACCAAAGAAAATTAAAACTAGGAAGGCCAGAACGTTTCCCAAAACTGATACAAATCATCGTCTTCCATAATGGAAACACCCTCTTCCAAAGTTGATAACGGTGCTTCATCACTCGTGCTGCCACGTTCAGTCTGTAAAATAAGTATTCATGACGTTAAATTAGCATTTTAGTTAAGTCCTAATTACTTTATGAGATGCGTCAACGATCCACTATTTGACACTTTTTAACATACTTTTTATCGTAGAGTAAATCCTCATGCAACAGTTATCTTATTTTTGAGTTTAAACTTAACTCTACTAAACGGGAAGTTTATAAAACTGGACATATAGCTAATACCTAATAGGCTCACCAACAATAATTAAGATATGTTCTATAATATCATGTTAGAATTTTGAATTAGACTTAACATCAACTTATAATCAACTTATAATGTGAGAGTTACTCCCACTTAAATATTTCATTTTAATAATATTATTAGTCGATAGGATGTGAGATGAGATCTACAACATACTCTCATAATAGTAAAGAAATGGACAATGAAAGCTTTACTCGCAACAATTAGTTGTTATTTTGATCAATATTAATGCAAAAAATGGGATAACTAACAGATACCGAAGATATTAACTGGTGGTATTTTAGGTTTGATTAGCTAATTTACCTTGGCTTGACGATACAAGTCAAGCAAGCGTCTATATTGCTGACGAGCACCGGTAGAATGGACCATGGAAAGCACCCGCTTTAAAGCCCTTTCAATTGCTGTATGTACTTTCTCTTTCCGGAATGCGTTGAGAAAATCTTCTTCATCACTTTCATCTTCATTTGACTCCATTTCTTGTCGGACACATTGTAAACCGACTCGTTTTCTCCGCCATCGTAACACAACCTTGTCCAAGATTCCAACTGCCCATAATATTAGCTTGTATTGCTTCCGAACCTGGTAACCCCTCACACAAGCCTTCCCAAATAAATATAGAAAAGCCAACGTTAATAGTAAGTTCTTGATGTATGCATGTGCATGTCTACCTATAAATTTATTCATTTTACAAAGAATTTATAGTGCCAATATCCACGTACATGCAGAACTCTTGGATTTCAATTAGTATAGTAAAACTATGATAGCATTATTATTATGGTATTTTACCTGTATCTTAACTACTTTCTGGCGCAATGCTAAGAATTCTTTGCGACCTTTCCAACCTCTATACTTCTTCTGAATTGATAAGGCAGCTGAATTGTAATCACACGAGTTCCGAGAACTAAGTTTTGACATGGCGGAAAACAATGAAATGCTATCATCAATGCTACCTGCACCAATACAATATCCATCCAGACCTGTGGCGGCAGAAGCTTCTCTTTCTTTCCGTTTTCTAAAAGAATGTGCACGAAAAGCAGCTTGTATCCGTGCAGCTGCCTGAGCTGCATTTCTGACAGCATCCAAGGAAGCTTGTAGTGAAACCTGATCCTCACTGGCCACAAAATTTTCCTTTGAGACACAACTGACAGTTAACTCAGCTTCAAGCTCAGAAGACCCTTTAGAAATCTCACTCTCTTTCAATGTTAGGGATGACAGATGGCTTGTTAGGTCTACCTCTGAAAGATAACCTGCCAGTCCCTTATGGCCACGGCTGGCTGCAATAGTTGCAGCAGTTTTACCAGTTGGATCTTGTGAACTAGGATCTGTCACTGCTCCAGCAGATGCACCAGAAGCTATAAGTGAAGCAACCATTTTTTCCCTGTCATGGAATAAAATATTTCAGTGACACAACATCCAGAACACTTAGAATGGAACAGATAGTTTATAAAGACTTCTAAAAGCAAGAGTTTTAATCCTGAAATGATCATCATTTATGACAGAATTTGGTCTAAGATGGTTTGATCATGTGAGAAGTCCAATAGAGGCCCCGGTAAGAAGAATTAATCATATGGAGGACAGTCTGATCAACGGAGGTAGGGGAAAACCAAGGAAAACTCCAAGAGAAACCGTTTAAAAACACTGATTTAAATGACATTTCTGAAAATTCAGTTTCTGGCCCAACACAGTGTCATTATTTAATTAATGTAGCTGATCCCATAGGGTGGGAAAAGGCTTTTTTGTTGAAATAAAAAAACTAAGGATTTGGCTGTGATGGATAAGGCTTTGTATACATGTTCAAGAATGATTGAAACTAATGCAGCCATCAATTTCTAACGTTTGAGTTTGACTACCTGGCTAGGTATTACAGACAGGCTTTATTTGTCCTTGTTCTCTTTCTTTGTATTTGTATTCCCTTCTCCCAAGGATAAAGTAAAGGTTTCTAAACAGATTTTATCAAGCATATTTTATTCAAAGCTTTGAAACCAAGATTGCTATCACTATAGCATATGAATATCAACAACTCGGTTTTCTATTACCTCCCAAACTGTGCAGCCCAATGGAGGGCGGTCCATCCATTTATGTCACGGAAATTTATATTCACACCGCAACTGAGAATGGGGTTCAAGGCCCACTCAAAACCCAACCCAGAAACCATATGTATAATGCTCTGCTCTTCCTTGGACAAAGAACACCCTGTCTCTTCATCTCTTTCATGGGATCGGGTAGAAAGCCAGAGCTGCAGCTTATCCTTCAGCAGCTCTTCAAGAAGCCAGTTAACAGTACCAGATGATGTTCCAGTGCCAACTAGAAGAGTGTCTATTATATGGCTCCATGAATCGTCATCATCTTTCTGTTTTGTTGAAAGATGACTTCCAGATTCTATGCTGTCATCTTTTGTAGTTGAAGCAGAAAGGAGCATCTCTGCAAATCGAACAAGTAATAACAGATCTTCTGGACTTCTGCTGCCTTCTGTTTCCAACGAGTTACAGCAAGTGCAACTAGTAGTCTTATTTCGAAACTCAAACTCTCTCACTTCACTGCATGGCACCTTATTTCCTGAAGTAATGCACAAATTAACCTTTCCATGAAGATTGGATGGAGCTTCACAACAGATTACACCATCCTGAATTATCTCAACAGGAACTTCAACATCACCAAACATACAAGACCAGGTAGAATCCGAGTGATGGCAGAGAAATGACCCAATAACGACCACCTATGCAATAATATAACATGGGAGTTTAGGATTCAAATATAGACAACATCCATAGTATCTGTATAATATCATACATAAAATAATAGAAGTTCAAAAGCAAAGAGAGTAGAGACATATAATGGTTAAGTATTGAAATCAAAAGCTAAGAGCTTGCATGACAACTCCCTAATTATTATTTACATCATACCAAAAATGCATACATATTTGAACCATGTGTATGCATTTTAAAGCTCTTCAGGAACATAGGTAAAGCTAAGCAGTAAGCACCAAAAAGCAAGAACACTTCCATCATTCAGCAGATAACATTCACTAATGCAAAGAGTCATAAATCATTAAATAGGACATAATAAGTGTTGAAATTAAAAGGCACAAACCTTTGTAGCCTCAGTGGCATAACAGTATTCTGGGGAGACTGCTGTAATTGTAAATTTCTGTTTCTGTACAACAGTCAAGCTGGAATCTACACCCAGAGGTTCTTGAATTTGGATTTGGTCAAAAAGTGTTTCATAGTAGTCAGAGTTAGTTCCTGGAGTTTCTACCACAGAATATGGAGGAAATTTGACTCCACCGTCGTCTTGAGGAAATGAGAAAACTGGTGATATGGGCCATCCAAGAGAGATGGAAGAAATTTCATTATATGCAAAAAAGGGAAATTGTCAAGTTAAGGTAAAAATTAAGTCATACAGTTTTCAACATTATTACTGTTGGAGTTTAGCCACTGATTGTTTTCCAGGTTGGCAATCATTCCCCTTCCTGAAGAAAATGCTGACTTTTCCTGTTTTAAGCATAGAGATTTTATTTCTCCGCAGGTTGCAAAAGAAAAAATTAACGCACGTAGCATTTAAATGATACATTTGTTTGAAGAAATGCAAAAATACATAAGTTATTTGGAAACTTCAGCCAACATAAATTATAAACTCTTAACAGCATGAAGTATGTCTTAGGAATACTCACATTTTCAAATGCCTCATATGCTTGTTGATCTGATAATTTGGTCACAGATGAGGGCTCACACGATTCCAGCACCTCCGTCCAGCATATAGCCTTTTCATTTCCACGAGGACAATTATCAAGTAAGTCATGATAATATGTGCCACTGTCATCTACAGAAAATACACTAATGTCAGAATATTTAACTTTCCTCTCTTTGCAGTAGTTGTTTAATTATAATAAAGAGCAGTGAAAATAAACTATAAAGAATTTGTGAATTAAATTGAATCTGATGTAAAGCTGAACGTGACATTTTGGAAAAAAAAAAAAAAAGAGTTGAGAGGATGAATAACTAATTTACATCGACACATTTTGTTGATAGTAATCAGATGTGTAGTTTATCTTTTAGATAAGATATTTGATATGTAGTTTATCTTTTCACAGGTGGTAACTTGATCTCATGGAAAAGTAAGAAGTAGATTGTGGTAGCAAGGTCAAGTACCGAAGTAGAATATCGTGCTATGACTAATACAACTTGTGAACTTTTATGGCTAAAGCATTTGCTTCAAGAGTTTATGTTATGTGAGATAGGTCCTATGGAACTTGCTTGTGATAAACAGTCAGCTTTACACCTTTCCTCCAATCCAATCTTTCATGAAAGGACTAAACATATATAGGTTGATTGTCACTTCATAAGAGAGAAGATTCTCTCCAGAATCATCAAGACTACCTTTCTGAGTTCTAACGAATAGCTTGCAGACATGTTGTCTAAGTCCTTACAGGGTCCTATGATAACTTACATGTGTAACAAGCTGGATGCATCTGACAAATATGCTTCAGCTTGATGGGAGAGTATTGATTGTAATCAGATATGTAGTTTACCTTTAAGATTAGATATGTAGTTTATCTTTTAGATAACATTTTATTTCTATATATATGGGTACACATACTGTAACCCAACTGGCTGAATAATACAGATTCATACAGATATATCACACTTCAATAATCAATGTCTTAAAATTAGAACACTGCAAATTTAATTTCTCAAGCACAAAAGAGAATAAACAACTTTTACATATTATGTAAAATAGAGAGTTCTGTGCATTAAATATTTAAAGACTGTTCTGCATGGTTAATATATTTTTTCGAAGATCCCTTGAGTTCCTCCTGGAGTGATTCTAGATACAAGAGACTTAATTGCAAGGCTGTTGTTTCAAACCTTTTTATTTCTGGTTACCTGATTCACAATAGTCGTCCTACACTCTTTTGACATTCACATGAAACAACCAGCATATAACAATTGGGGAATTAGGTTTCACCTAAAGAAAATTTATCATACAGAAGGGTACCATTGCAAAATTGGAAGATATGGTCATACATTTGGCAATGATAGCCTTGGACACCTTAAAATAAACAGGTATGTTATAAATTTAACTCAACAGTCACAGCAAATTAGCTGTGAGGGTGAAAGAAGCTACCTGCATATGTTAGATAAGTAGAAGACAAACATCTATAACTGAACAAATTAAAACACAATATAAGGTAAAAGCGTAAAATAGGGATAATAACTCAAAAAACCCACTAACTTCAAACATGTATTAATTTTATCCACCACCACACCCGTTCAAAAAAAATATATGTATACATATCAATTCTTAACAGCTCAACTTTGTCTAAATTACCTTGTCTTCCATTACATCCATCACAAGGTTGTCCTTGATCATTTGGTCCAGACAAAGCTGCAGACTTGTCTTGCTTATAAACCATCCTTTGATCTTGACATGAGATTAAATCAAGTTCAATTTCACTGAAGCTGTCCACATTCAAACTCAGCTGTTCTTCCAATTGGCGCAAGGCTTGTGCTTCAGACCGTAACTTCTAAAGACCGGGACTAGAGAAATTCTGATTAGGTTCACACGAATCACCAAACATGGATGTTGTCCCTGGGTTGTGAGTAGTATACGAGCTATGACTCTGACTAAACACAGGAGAGGAACCTGATGACAATTGTGTGACAGGTTCAGAATTCAATTTCCCCTGCAAAATGTGAGTATAAACAGTAATGTCAAACTCAACCCTGGGTTGCTGATACAATTCCCAACCAATGAACAAAATACAAAAATAGAAGAGAGAGATAGCAGCAGATGTGAAAGGAAGAGTGAAACTGTTATCTAAAGAATGAGATACAAGAAGAAATGCCCCTTTACACTGAGAATGTGTCAGTTTCTGTTATGCTTCCGACAAGATCCCTTTCCACTACAGTTTCCCCTATTTAACTACCTAACCTCCTAATATACCCTCCAAACCTTGTTCCCTCCAAAAGATGGTGTTGTCTCATGGCATGGCTAACAGCAGCACAATGAAACAATCAAATGGTGAATGTGATCAGATAATTGTCACTCAGAGGCACCAAATGATGATTCATATGAAGATTTGATTATATCTCCATTTGAGGTCAAACACAATCAGAAAATAAAGTATTTAGTTCCAGAAAGCAACAGTGCATTAGAATATGAGACTTTACTAACAAAACTAAATAAGTAATCATAAAATTAGGCATGTTGTCAAATAACCAGTAGGGGGGAGACCTAGTAGTTAGAGAGTAATGTTGCTGAGCATGAAGAAAAGTACATTTCAAAAGGAGGACATAAACAAAGTTTCAAGAAGTTAAGATACTGCAAATGTCTTATTCATCACAATTTTAGCTCTTTGATGAATATATTTGGAGTGATAATGTAAGAATTATTTTGCAATATACAAAATATAGTAATAGATGAACATAATTTGCTTTGGAAATAGTGAAATACACATGTTTAATTATTGGAGTGTTTTAGAATTGAAAAAACAAAGAGAGAGAGAGAGAGAATTGAACTTATAGAAGAAATATAAACAGCTCACGGGCTACAATGTAAGTCATTTGCAGAAAGTAAAGAATTGAAGATACAGAAATGTAGTAGTATTTGTAAGAAATACTACAGAGTTGAAATTTCATAAGAAAAACAAATAAACTAAATTATTTAAAGTTTCAAATGTGACTACTGAAAAGAGAGGATGTGCTTAAAGCAACATTTTAGTTTTCAGAAACAGGGTAGGAGTGTAGGACAGTGAGATGTGTTGCACAAAAAGGATTTCCACCTTTTCACACTCACAATAAGCTGCAAGTACCATATTATGTTTATCTGATATTATGTTCTGGAAACTCACCTCACTTGTTTCTCTATAATGCACAAGAACAACATGGTCATATTCCCTGTCAAGAAATAATAGTGTGTGAGCAAATATGAACATGAACTACAATAACATTTTGGCATATAAACAAACACATCTTAATATTAGTAACATATACTGAAGGTTGACTTTGTTTCACAGTCAAGATAATTTATCTTGGTAATTTTACCTTTAATACGAACTTTTAAGTTTGTATATAGATCTTAAAAGATACAACAAGTAGTGGTAATCTTAATAATATGGTTTGTGCCAGCCAATAGTTAAAATTTACTCACGGCTGCAACATCCAATAGCTCCGTCTCTGAAAAGTACGATTCTCCTCTCCATGTGCATAGTAACAATTTAGGATTTCAACATTTCCAACCTAACCATGCAGATTAGTATGATCAATCAGATTGAGAAAATCAATACATAGAATTCCATCACAAAAAAATGTTGGCACAAAGGCATCAATATAGAAAAAATAAGTTAATTATATTTAAAAGCAAAAAAATGCTCAATGCCAATAAAACTATCAAACAACAAATAGGTTACATCTCAATGTTCTGTTACAGCTCATGCACATAAAGAGTGCTAGACAAACTAAATACTTACTGTTTTTTCCAAAAGCCTTTTGGAAGCTATCTATGGTACAGAGAAGATTACGAGATAGATTTGAATATTTCTTCCTAATAATTTAGTAGTTTTATGGACTGTAATTTCATCACTCAAACCTGCTTTAAACATTTGCAGCCTTTTGCATTTAAAGCAAGAAAATAAACAAAATCCAAGTAGAAATACATCATGCATACAAGATATAACAGCAACAATGTCAAATTTTTATTATTCAATTTCCTCTAATAAATAAAAAGGAAAGTAATGAAGTAGAAGAAGCTCAAATTTGAATTGGTATGAAAACTTCAAGCAGTTAGTATGGTACAACAATTCTCTGTTTCATCTTTTATTTTTTGCTGCATAGTTCTTAGAGTGCACATTAGAGCATTTGCATAAAACATCAAGCATGTCAAAAGTGGGCAGATGGTAGTGGCTGACATGAGCTGCAGCAAGACAAATAAATGTCAAATAAAAAAAAGGACAGCCTAATACAAAAGGCTCCCACTTGGTGAGACTATTTCTAGGATTTGAACCTGTGGCCTTTAGGTGACAAGGTAGTAACCTTACGGTTGCACCAAGCCTCACCCCTCATGTGAAAATTTTTAATGATTATTTTAGGTAATTTTAATGATAATAACACCAAAGACACTTATGACAGACAGACCTTAAGCCGTTCATGTGCTTCTCCCACAGTTCTGCCATCTTTTTTCTTCCGCCAGTTATGACCATCTTTACGGAAGAAACGCAAGACTCTTCTATTGAACAGAAACAGGGATCCGCCTGTTAAGAAAGTCAATTGGCAATGTTTTTGACAATCAGTTACACATAATCCAGTAACAAAGAAAAACTATCCTTCATTTCTTTCATAAATTTTAATAGAGAATACTACGGATGTTACCAGCTGGCTGATGAGGGGGTTGGTGTGTGAACTCCCACTTGTCATGATTCTGTAAAATGTAAAGCACTTCCACAGGCTTCAGCCATCTTTTCTTAGCTTCTTCAATGAGATTATCGATGCTGTACTCCAAACCTGCCATGACAATGTCAAATTAGTTCACCAATTCAGAACTCTTCCTATTCTTCCTTCTTCTTTTCTTTCTTCATTCCCATGAATCATACACAACTTTTGTGCAATAATGGTGACCACACACTCTGATTGTGAACTAAGAAGTAACAACTTAATCCTCTATTAAATATATGTAATATATAATTTTTTTTGTGAGATTCTATATCTTTAATGTACCAATCAACTATTCCTCCTTGTGAGTAGTAGGAAGGACAATACTTGGGTCCATGAAGTAAAAGTTCTGCCACACCAAAAGTAAACTAGAGTTCAGAACGGTCCCAAAACCGTATTTGCCAAAAAGGTGAGCATAAACCATGAATTTAGTCCAAATATTATCATTTCTCATATATAAATAATTTGTCGAGATGAATATTCATCAGTTTAAAATAATTTATTAATATTTAAAAATTAATTTGATAGATTTTTCGATATTTGAATAACTACTTATCATGGTTTCTAGTACTTAGAAAATTACTTACATAATATTTTATTTTAAGGACTACTAAGGCGGGAGAATAATTATTAAGAGATGAAATTAATGATTTACTAAAAAGGTGCAAAGTATAAACTAGCAAATATTTGCACCGACACAGACTAAAATTAAAGCAAGTCAATTTTTTGGACAAACAAATAGTGAAATAGAAGCAAAGCAGGCGATGTGGTTTGCCATCAATTTGAGTTGTACTAGAGTACTGTCGTGAATCGAAACACAACATTGTTGGAATTGATAAAGCGGAAGGGAGCAAGTAGGTTTTACCAGGAGGCATAGCGAAAGAAAGAGGAACTAGAATTGGAGAAATTGCATTTCCATCCAAGTGAAAATTGAACTTGTTTGGTGCTGCAGCTTCAGCTTCTCCACAAACACAAACCTAAGTTGATGATATACAGTTAAACACTTCTCACACTTGAACTCACAGAGATACCTTGGTTCAACGCTTGGTCAGATTTCATTTTTAGCTTATTTACATCTCAATTCATCCATAGACTTAACAATCACCAATCAGGATCTTCCTTTACAGTTTACTTTTTTCTTTTGTCGTTTTATGCGCAAATATTTTTTTTTAATTTAATTATAATGCATTTTCGTTGTAAACTTCTCTACAACATCAACCCACCAAGCAGATTTTTTTTTTATGATTTTTAAAGTAGTTATTTTAAAAATGTATCTATAACGAAAATAATTTTTTATAATATCAATTATTCTAATTAAATTTTTTTTTATAATTTTTATGGATAAAAATTTATATTTAATTTAAAATTAGTATTTTTGACATGTAAGTAAATTAAAAATAGGAATGATTACATATAATTTCAATAATTTGATGATTGAATTATGAAAGTGTCGGAAAACAACAAAAAGGATATTTGAAAAATTGTAACAAACTTAATACATAAACGCGTGGTGATATTGACAAAGGTTTTGGTCTAGTTAACTCATAATCATATTCCAAAAAGAATTTGAATTTAAATTTCGATTTTAATATAAAATTCTTATTAATGAATAAAATATAAGCAGTTAGATACCTGTGTTGTGTTAACAAGTCTCCGAAATCCAGAAAAAAAAAAAAGAAAAAAAAAAAGCGTGATGGTGACCTGAATTCGTGAATAACATGGGTGAATAATAAATAAATAAATGGCACGACCTAAGAGTAAACGTGGAATTCAGCTCCATTACAGTGCCAAAATCAAATGAAGGTGTGAAACATATGACAAATAACATGGTATCATTTTCTGTCCTGGTCACTGGTGAGGTTGATGATGTATCATTTTCAACTCCATCTTTGTCCTTTCATTTGATCCTGCTCCTCTATTTTGCCAGTATTGAGTGGCAGCTAAAAAAACAAAATTACAACTTGCTCATTCAAATTATATCCCTAATTTATTCCCTTGGCCTCACAAAATCAACTCCTTAATTATATGTGTCAAATGAGAAAGTGGCACACTTTTGAAGAAGTTAACAATATATTTTTTTAGAAAGAGAGTATTCAACCTCTTCTAACTTTTTATTTTTTATTTTTATAAATAAACATCTTTATCTTTAGTTGATTCAACGTATCCCATTTGTAAATAGATACCATCAATTTTAAATTTGTCTAATTACTTTTAACTTTACCTTTTTTTAAATAGGGACTTTGATCTTAGCTTAGTATCAAGGAGTTTGAGTAATATGAATAAGGGATTAAGTTAGAGCATATTGTCATTTTTTGTATTTTTTTTTTACTTTACAAAAAGTATTTTAACTTTAATTGCATTTTAATTAGTTCTTAAAATTTATTCTTTTTACTAATATTTATTTCTATTAAATTAGAGTTAAATTATTTATCTTAAATTTCAATCATTCATTAATTTTTTCTTCTCCTGTTACAAATTATTTTTTGCATGTTAAAATATAATAAAAATATGAATTTAGAAAAAAAAAACAATTAACAAAGTCTTTATTTGATTTTTTTTCTAATAAATTTTATTACACTTTAATGTTTGAAAAAATAACTTATAAAAATAAGACTGATAAATGAGTGGAATTTAAAATAAATAAATAATTGATATTTGTTCTTTATTAATAGTTTAACTGAATTTAATACCAGAGACTATTTAATATTTTGCAAAAGGATAAATTTTAAAGACTAATTAAAATGAAATTGAAATTAAGGTGTTTATGTGTGAAAATAGTGAAGTTCATTATGTCAGTTTAAAAAGGAGATAAGTTTAAGTATCTATCGTGTAAAATTTAAGTTTACTGTGTCTATTTATAAAAGAGATCAAGTTGAAAATTAAGTACTTTTTTTCCTATTTTATTTTGCAAAATTAAGTCAAGTAAGCTTGAGGGACTAACAAAAAGAGTAAATAATGTATATAGTATGTATCGAGTATAAAGAAATTTTATATTATTATTTAATTATAAATTGTTAGATAACAAAATTTGCTATATTTTATAATTATTATCTTAAAATTCATTGTAATAAAAAATTTAATTTGTTGATAATATTTATGTTTTTTCATTTATAATGAATAAAAATTAAAGAGATAGTGTTAGTTGATAGTCTTATTTTTATCATAGTTTTGTTCATATGGCGGAAGCTATGTAATGGTAACAGTAAAGGGACAAGGGAATTGAGAACATTATCAGTAAACCTCTTAAGTGGGATTATACATAACAAATTAGATATCAGTGTTAATCACCATATCTTTAGATTTATTATAATAAAAAGGAGGACATCACCTTTCACATGAAAAGTTGGAAAGAAGGAACGTTTTTAGTTTTCGAAAATGTTATTTCTTATCTTCAGTGTATTATCTCGAAAAAAAAACAATTATAATAATTATTATTTTTTCGAGATGATTTTTATCTATGTTTCTTATGAAAACATTATCATGAAAACGCGTGAATCTAATTTTCTTAACTAATTTAATACAATTATAAATTTTCAAAGAAAAAACACTTGCATATTTTTCTTTATTTTTCAAGATTATTAACTTCTATTATTTAATATATATTATATATATAACTGTTAAATTTTGCAACAAATACTTTTTATTTAATAATTTATTTTATGTATATATATAATTTTATACAAAAGTTATATATATTTTTTAGTTAACAAGATATTGGTTCGAATTATAAACTTGTTAAAGGTAGTTAATCTAATAAAGTTGCAAAAAGTTTTCTACAAAATAAGTGTGGAGGAGTCCGCCCCATTTATTTTATTATTATTTACTCCATCATTTGAATTATTGTCCAATTCGATTGGTTTGACCAATCTATTTATTTTTAAAAATCAAACTATATTAAAATCATTCAAACCAATAAAAAAACAGTACAAATAATCGGTTTAAAGTTATATTTTTAAAAAATTATTTACCTATTTATTTTAATTTTTTTAATTTTAAATTACAATATTATATTTAATTAATATTATTTCATATATTATTTAATTATTATTATTATTTTATTAATACCAATTAAATCATAATTCAATTACGTTTAACTAGTAAAAATCCGTGTTTTGAGTAGTTTTATTTTAAAAACATTGCTTATTACTATGTTACAGAGTTAAAGTTTATGAGTGTGCAGTGTAGCTAAGCCCGCAAGGTAGGCTCTTCAAATGTATAAGTTAGTGAAGTGGATTTAAAATCGTATTTTTCAGCCCAATAGTTAGATTTATTACACCAATTTTTTTTATAAGGCCCAAGACTTGAGTTACGATGTAAAACTTGATCGTCTTCTCTGACTGGGATTGCTATTGATCATAAGGCACCAATTTGGGCAAGGGTTTAGAAGAAAAAAAAAGTGGATTATGGGATTTTGGAGGCCCAAGAGGTAGAAAAATATTTGAATTTTCATATTTTAAGCTGTATTTTATAAACTAATTTTTAAACAGCAATGAAAATAATAAAATCTCTAATGTATATTATATGGGTGTATGTCAATTGTTTTCCATTGAATAATATACTTTTACTATATTAATAATCATATATTGTTTTCATTAAATTTATAATATAATATTTAATAGTATTATAACAGTTAGTTATATAGTATATTCAATAAATACATTGATTAATTCTATATAAGAAAAAATTCTGTTTTTTATATATATTTATGTAAATACTACATTCATACGAACAATATTCGTAATTATTTCACAAACTAGTACTTTAGCATAAGTACAAAATAAATATTTATTTTTTATATGTTAAACATCATAATAAATAATATTTTTAAATATATAAATTATATTATAATTAAATTTGTAATAAATAAATATATTTGAATATTTAATTTTTATGTTGAATTTACAATAAAACAATTTAATTTGTGATATAATATTATTCTTAAATATTATTAATTTTTTCAAAAATATATTTAAATTTAATTTAGAGATGAAAATGAATAATGATAAATTGAAATTGATAAATGGTTAAAAGGATTAAGTATACAAATAAAAGATAAAAAATGATAATTTCATATAATTGATAAAAAAAATATAGGCTAATTGGAGAAATAATATGTAAAAAGAAAATTCAAAGGATAGAAAAAAAATATTAAAAGAATTTAATTGAGAAAGTTAGGAGAGTAAATGTCTCACTATCCAAATTGTGTATTCTAGTATATAATACAGGAATAAAATTTTGTGGTTTTAAATTATATTTTTTTGTAAATATAATTTTGTGTATTCTAGTATATAATACAGGAATAAAATTTTGTGGTTTTAAATTATATTTTTTTGTAAATAGAATTAATTTTATAGCGAGTGATTTTAAAAATTTTCTATTTAATAGAAGTAATTATATGTGTAATATAATAATAACATTACCAAAAAAAAACAATATGTGATATTACAAAGTTTAAAATTATTTATATATTTATGATCTTGTTAAACTCTTTTAACATGCACTATCATATTTGGTGGTTTCTTGTGAATTTTACTAATGAATTTTCATGAAAATTCATAGGAAACTTATTTCTTACAAATTTTCTTGCAAATTATTCCGAAGAAAAAAATCTTGATGAATAAATTTATTTATTACAAACTTTTGAAATTCGCAATAAATTTCCTGCAATTGGTTACAGAAAAATTAAAAAAATTCCTGCAGCATTTGTTCACCTAAAGAATTGTATTTTAATTAATTTTTGTACAGGTTTTCCTGGAAAAAAATATAGGCCTATTTGATGGATATAATTTTTATGAATAAAAATGAATGCAGTGTGATACTAGCTGAGTGGAGTTCCTTTAATAAAATTTGTGAACTATGGAATATAATTGAAGTGGTTGGTGCTTGCTTTTTCATAGTCCTTCACTTCACTCCCTTTTCTACTTTTTACTCATCCATCGCTGTTAATTAAGCTCCACTTTTACATCTAGTAACTTCATTCACCATCGCCATTAATATAATAATATAATATATATATTATCATTTTTCATTTAATTGTTTGCTATGTCCCTCTACTTTAACATGCATTATAATTCGATTCATGGAGCATCTTGTTCTTTCTACGCATATAAATTTATAAAGAAAGATAAATGATCATTTGAGTCTCTGCAAGTTAATATATATTTTATTGAGTCACCATGGCCATGGCCAATGCTGCATTAGTATCTTACTAATGCTTTATTCTTACACATATATATGCTGCTTTATTCTTCCCCTTTACTTTTGCTGCTTTTCATCGCTTCACATAGGCAAGATCGAGACAAACAAATTAGTATGAAGTGTGTAAGCTTTATATATATAGGAACACGTATGATACAGAGAAAGAACAAAATTGAATATACATGACGCTAGTTTACCCATCAGTCTTATTGTACTTCTTTATATCATCGTCCGTTGGACAGTGAACAGGTGGCGCCGTTGCCACTGCCGCTACCGCTGCCGCTAGTAGAAGTGCTAGCCGAAACATGGTTGATGATTTAGTGAAACTTCAAATTATTATACTTTGCAAGACGATTCGCTTTGCACAATCTTTAGTGTGTGGAAATCTTAAACTGACGTTTAATATTTATAAACCTTAACCTAATTTCGAAGCGTAAAATTAAAGAATCTAAAATATCTTACATTTGATGCTCGTTATTCCTTGATATGAATATGGTTCGTTTAATATTCTCTAAGAATAGATGTTATCACTTACATAAAATATAAAACAATGAATGCTATCTCACATTGGAAAATATTCCCTGTAGTTAAGTATATGGTCAATTTATCACTTGCTCATATATACAACGTTGGATATATGCAATCGTGCAACTAATACAAAAAATATGTATATAGAATGGGTTTGTTTTAAGAAATGTTTAGTAATCACTGAAAATGTGAATTTTGTTATTAGATATATTCCACCAAGCACCAAATTATTCCTATATATCGTTGATATTTACAATTTTTTAACTTGCAATATTGAGATCTTAATAAAAGTACTTGATTGACAAATCTTTAAAATCAATTCTTTTCGCGTAGGATATGTTTTAATGAATTTAATTAAAATATATTTTTATCTTATTCCGATACTTAGGATTCCTCTTCTATATGACGAAGTTAAATGATATTCGTAAAAGGTAAAAAAAAATGAAATAATGTAATAACAAATGTTATGACTTTTAGGGTTAGGAATTGTGCAAAAAAATATGGTGGATGGTTCATTCAAAGAGTAGTATAAACTGATCTATCACTATACTCATGAACTGTTAAGGTCCAATCTGGGATCCACAATAAAGATGAAAGTTGAGTCAAGGCAAGTTGATGGAGATGCTACTAAACAACCTAGTAGGTGTCTTCTACCTACATTCCAAAGATTGTATGTTTTCTTTAAAGATTGCAAGAAATTTTTTTGAAGTGCAGGCCTATCATTGAGTTAGATGGTTACTTCCTAAAAATATCATGGATGACATATTGGCAGCTATTGGGAGAGACCCTAATGACTAGATATTGCTCAATGCTTATGTAGTGGTAGAAGAGGAGACAAAAGATTCATGGTCATGGTTCGTGCAATTACTCATTGATGACCTTGGTGACCACACACAAATTGCAACTTACACATCTATTTATGTTAGTATGTGAGTTGTGTACTTTAATTTTCAAATTTGTTATGTGACATTTTGAATTAATTAACTTTTGGCTTGCTGTTATTATGCATGATTGTAAAGGTCTACTACCAACTTTGGATGACTTGTTGCCTGATGTGAAACAAAGGTTTTGTGTTCAACATTTCTATAACAATTTTAGAAAAAAATTCCCTGAAAAAAATTGCAAGAGCTCATGATGAGGGTAGCAAAGACTACATATCCATAAACCTGGGAGAGGCAGATGATGAAGATAAAATCTGTCAATGATGATGCCTTCAAACATCTCATAAAAATTCCACCAAGGTATGACCTCTGCACCTAATTCTATTAAATGTGGTTTATGTACTAACTATGATTTGTTGTCTAACATTAAAAATTTAATAATAAGTTTTGGATCAATTCTCAATTTACTCCTAACCCAAAGTGTGACATTCTTCTCAATAATATGAATGAATCCTTTAATAGTATCATTATTGGTGCAAGGGGCAAGCCAATAGTAACAATATTAGAAGAGATAAGGGTGTACTTGATGGAGAGTTGGGCTACAAATAGGCAGAAGATTGCCTCATTTGAGGGAAGTATTCTACCTAAGATAATGAAGAAACTAGAAAAGGAATTAGAAGCCACTAATTACCAAATACCAAGGTATGTAAGTTACTATCATTAATGATTTGACTGATTACAACAAAATAAGTGATTTTCAATTTATTTTCTTTAGTTTGTCTGGGCAAAAGTTATTTGAGGTCAGACATCTGAATTGCCTTAGAGATAGATTTACCTTCCCAACTTACTACATCAAGCACAGTTACTATACCCTCCTAATCCACTACATCAGCCACAATTAGTGCATCCACCCTATTCATTGCACCAGCCAAAGTGCCTACACCAATTGAAGCTACAAAATCTACTGCAACTAATAAAACAACTACTACAAGCACAAACTCCACGTTGAGGCAAAAGCTGCCAACCAAAAGAGCTCTTTAGTCGAAGTCATCATGTTTAATAATATTTTGAATTTTAATTTGTAATATTTTAAATTGTAATTTGCTTTATTTTAAGTTATAATTGAGTTTGTTTTGAATTGTAGTTTGCTTACTTTTTTGGTTCATTTGAAATGTAATTTACATATTCAGTAGGAATGTTTGTTGGAAAATAGGTTGTTGTTCTCATTAATTATGTTTAAAAAGAAATTGTAGACATCATTAATAAGTGAGTTCGTCCAATAGGAATGTTCAAAAGAGGTGTCGTCCAATGGGAATGTTCAAAAGAGATGTCTAATAACCTCAGATGCATCCGATGGGGAAGTCCAAAAGGGGCGTCCAAAGGTGGATTTGTCCAAAAAGGTCATCCATAGGTGGATGCATCCAATTATAAACACATCTGTCTTTGGATACGTCTTAGGTAAGGACACATTTAGCTATGGACGCATCTAGCAATGGATGCATCCGAGGTCATTGGACGCATCTATTCTCATTGCACACATGTGTCTTTGGATGAGTCTAAGGTCATTGGATGCATCTGGTTATGAACACACTTGTTTTTTGACACGTCTAAGACACGTTTGAGGCCATTTGATGTATCTAGCTATGGATGCATCTATCTTTGAATGCGTCTAATATCATTAGACGCATCTGTCTTTGGATGCGTTTGAGGCCATTGGACGTATGTATCTTTGGACGTGCCTTAGGTCATTAGACGTATCTAGCTATGGATGCATTTGTCTTTGGACACGTCTCATGTCAT
Source organism: Mucuna pruriens (assembly GCA_025330945.1). Lineage (NCBI taxonomy): Eukaryota > Viridiplantae > Streptophyta > Magnoliopsida > Fabales > Fabaceae > Mucuna > Mucuna pruriens. The sequence continues at coordinate 1,551,763 of JAENHJ010000296.1, forward strand.
TGGACACATCCAACCATGGACGCATCTAAGGTCATTGGATGCCCACTATGGACGCATTTGTCATTGGACGTGTCTAAGGTCATTGGACACATCTCAAGTCATTGAACACATCCACCTATGGATGTGTCTGAGGTCATTGAACGCATTTGTCTTTGGACGCGTCTAAGGTTATTGGATGCATCCAGCTATGGATGCATCTAAGGTCATTGGATGCATACTATAGACGCATCTGTCATTGGACACATCCACTTATGGATGCGTCTGAGGTCATTGGATATATCCACCTATGGACGCGTCTAAGGTCATTGGACGCATGTGTCTTTGCGTTTAAGGTAATTGGATGCATCTAACTATGGACGTACTTGTCTTTGAATGCGTCTCAAGTCATTAGACACATTTGTCATTGGACGCGTCGAGGTCCATTGGACGAATCCAACTACAGATGCATGCCTTTGGATACGTGTGAGGTTACTGATGCGTCTAAGACCATTAGACGCATCCACTTATAGATGTATGTGTCTTTTTGACATGTCTTAGGTTATTGGATGCATATAAGGTCATTGGATGCCTAGTATGGATGCATTTGTCATTAGACATGTTTGAGGTCATTAGACACATCCAACTATGGACGCATCTATCTGTAGACATGTCTGAGGTCATTGGACGCCAATTATGGGTGAATTCATCTTTTGATGCCACCATTTGATGTATCTATGTTGTTTGGACGCTATTGAGGCCATTGGACGCTCTTGTCTTTGCACGCCTTATTGGACGATCCTTTTGGATGAATATACCTATGGATGCCCTTTTTGAAATGCATTGCATATTGCATATCTATTAAATTTAAGGTCTATATCCAATCAAATGGAATGATATTCATGCATTACATTAGATAATTTACAAAATTCATTAAATAAACCAGATACATTTTTCATAAAAAGTAAAACAAACATTAAATTCACAACAAAAGGTTTATAAAATTAAGTTATTTAGAAACCTACAACTAAAATAACAAAGGATGCCTACTTCAAATACATATTTCTTTCATCTATATCTCTTCTTAGGTAGCACAACAGTGTGATAAATATCACATTCATCATAAACAAAAAAAAGCCAATGATTATGTATAACTTCAACACCTTTTTGGCATACTTTAATGAAGTTTCAAGATTGTTAATCTTTCTCCTATGCCTCACTATCAATACATGTCTATCATCAACAACTTTATCTAAAAACCATTTGAAGAAATTGCAACCAACATCTTCATCATTAGTACTTTGTTTTTCATAATTTTCAAACACAATACATTTTTTTAATAATACAAACTTGTATGATAAAAGAAACCAATGCATGGTAAAAAAAACTGTGTTAAGGTATTGAAGTTGAAGGACAAATGCATGGTAAAATAAAAAACTTAAATTTTTTTTTCTTGGCGGGCAACCTACTATCTCACTCCTAAACGAGATGTGACAAAACTTTGAATCTAGTCACAACAGGTAGGCTAGCTTGCCCCAACCCATTCTCAATGAGTTAGAAGCGAGATGGACTAAAATGGGGTAGGTTAGCCCGTTTTGTAACCCATAATGGTAGAAGTGAGGGTGATGTGACATAATAATGATATTTATAATTAAGTTTCAATCTCTAGCTCACTAAAAACATGAATGACGTGACATCGATGATAATGTTTATAATTAAATTTTAATTTTAACAATTTATTATTTTTAATCTTGATTCAATTGTTGTTATTATTTATTCTCATATAAACAAATGTTCTCACTAGAGTCATTCACCTTCTCTATATATATAATTTTAATAATTTAACTATAAAACTTAAAGTTATTATTGACTAAATTAAATTAAAATTTTTTATATATTTTTAAAAAATATACTTCGTTAAATAAATTCAATTTAGTGTATAATATATATTTATATTAAATATAAATAAATATAGACTATAAAATTATTTGATTTATTTAAAATTTAATGCATATGATAATTAGATTAATATTAAAATTATATTAAAATATTTAAAAATTAACTTAATAAAATTTTATATACATTATTAAAATTTTATGCGTGTGTTGTGAATAAAATAACAACATCAAAAGAATAATCATAGAATAATTTAAGGTTTAGAATTTAGTTAAATATACAATGGATGGAAATTGTTATATTTAATTTACATATTATTTTCATCACTAATTTTAGATAATGAAATACGAAAAAAATATTTTATCAATAAAAAAAAATTGAAGTGTGATGTCCAAATATGAAAGTCTTAATTTTTGCTGTGATAATTTAATTAAGGTCGGCGGCTACAGAGTAACGTGTACACCCACGGCAACACCGAGTGAGCAATCTGTTATAAATTATATTGATCCCTTCTCAACTACAGAGAGAGACACACACACACACACAACAATTATTAAACTTATCTTCCTAGCAACTTCCATTATTGAAAAGCTAGATGCTTACTTTGACAAGGCACCCTACCCCTACCACTGACTATGACATGCACTGAAACCCTATATTTAATTCACTTGGATCCAACATTTTCAATTTCCTAATTACTATTAAGTGCGTTCATTAATTCGCTTAATTGGGTTTGTGCTGTTAAGCCCTGCTCTCAACATGCAAATCAACGCCTTCTCTATCTTGCTCCACACCATCATTCTTTCTTATTGCTATTGCTGTCCATATCTACACTCACAAATCACCCACACTTTATTCTATTCTTTTCGGTTAAGGTCTATAGTTATGTATTCTTTTTAGACTTGCTCAATATTAACTCTACTCTTTAGAAATATAGAATCATAGAATGGAATCACCTTCACACACTTTCATGGTCGTTTTACTTTCATCAAATTAATCACGGACGTATCACTTTATGTTTATATATTCTATTTATTTTCTCCTCCTCCAAGAAAAACGAACAAATTCTGCTATTATATATTTAATAATATGCATGACTAGTTATTTGATTGCCTATAATTGGACTCTCGCACTCAACCCTTAAAATCCCTTTTCTTTAATGGCTGTAGTTGTTTTAAATTATGTGATACGATTGCCACATCAATTTCCCCTTTTTTTTTTCCTTCATAAAACACTGTTTTGGTACATAAAAGACTACAAAAAATAAAAATTATGCATAGTAAAAAGAAATCTGATTCATTTAAAAATACCATTTTCTTTTGTTTTAGTCGGATTTATAGTTATACTCTAGGTTTAGATATCTTTCCCCCCTTAAATTTGAGTTTATTTTTCTTTTGAATTTTTAAAATTTTATAAATAATTAATTTCATCTCTCTAATTTAAAAATAATTTACTTTTACTTTTTAAAGTTATTGTTTTTTATAATAATTTTAGTTCCTTTAATAAGAATTAAAAGTGAGATATTTTTAAATTAGAGTTATTTTTAAATTTAGAAAATTTAAAGAAAACTAAATCTAAATTTAAGGAGTCAAAAGATATTTAAGTTTCTATTTTATCATAAAAAATACTTTTTTATTCTCCTTCAGTATTATTGGTTTAGCACTTTCTTAAAAATAAAAATAAGCAAGCACCTAAATCCAGCACTTTATTATAGTTATTGGACACTGGATACCCAATTTGACACTAAAACAAACATGGAATCATATGCAGCTATCCAATATTTAATTGAAATTTTGGTAAAATTAATTTAAAACTATTAAATCGTGTTTTGGTGTACCAAAAATATTATTACATCGCTGAAAAGTTTTGAGCAATAAAAAAAATTAATTTTAAATTTTAAAAGATAAAAATAAAATAAAATAAAATTATAAAAATAAAAATCAAAATTCACTTATTTTATATTCGCAAAACATGTTTCGGTCTATATAAATTTAAAAGTTAAATGGACCTACCAAGTCTGATTTCTTTGAAGATAAAATGATATATCTTTATTTTTAAAAAAATTAAGAATTAAAAAATTAAAATAATTTTTTCAAACTATAAAGAAGTAAAAAGAAATTTTAATATAAAAGAATAAAATTATAATTTAATTAAAGTTGGTTGGAAAAAGTTTTAAAAGTTTGAACCTATCTTTAAGCAACTTATACTCCTCCTATCACCAGATATCCCACGTCATTTTATACAAAAAGAAAAAAGATTATAAGTTTTTTATGAAGAAAAAAAAAACTAAAATTGGTATGAAGCAAGGCATTACTCCGAAGATCTGGTAAACATAGGCAACCATCCGATTCCAAAATAATTTTGATTTCTTGATCTGGTACAAGTACAACCCCTGTTCTCATGAGTCAAGTCAAATTAGATATTTTCCTTCTCTTTCTATATGCATGCATGGCATCCATGTTTAGAAAACTGAACATAAGGTAATTCAACAGCCTAAGCTTAAGGTGCGAATAAAATAAATAATTGATAACGTACAGAAGAAGGAATGAGGATGAGAACTCAATAACCCCTCAATTCAATTCAAAGGAACTATTTCTTCAGGCTATTTGTACTTCTAATGCACAGATCGAGAAGCCATATCCACCAACTACTTCAGTAACACAAAACCCATTTAACCACGATTAATTCATTCCGTTATCTTTAATGCTTGCGTGAGGCTCATTTTCATTCTTCATTTCTCACTTCACATAACCTTCCACGCTGCATCCAACAAAAAACAATTACAATTCATACAAATTAAGATATTGAAAATGAAACCCCATAAATGCCCAATCAAGTAAACAAACCACGACTTCACAACAACGGGTGAATTCAGAACAGGCAACATTGAAATTGAATTTTACTACGTACAACAAAGACATGATATTCAAAACTACTATAAATTTTTCTTTTTCCAAGTGGAAATTCATTGATGGACTCTATGAATCAAAACCAATTCATGGACATAAAGTAAATTTAGGGTGAGTTCTGGCCTACGTGGGTGACATTCAAATCCTCTCTTATTGGAATATTTTGTTCAGGTAAATGAGTATTGAGTGAGTAGTGTTACTATGAAAAAATTGAAATAATTCATTTACACACTCTTAACAGAGCCACCGTACGTTTAACAAATGTAACCCATTACTTATTCCGAACATCTCACCATATCGTCGTAAGTTGCATAACAAATGGGCAATGATTTACCAATAAGAATATCCACAAAAGAAACTAGTTACAATTTGCTCAATTTATGTACAAAACCGAAATAATTTTAAAAAATAACTAATATTGCATATCCTTTCTTTTCATGCTCTGAATTGTAAAGTTATTGAGAATTCTACAATTGCTATGGTAGGAAATGTTAATGGTAGTCCTTGAAGTATATTTTATTATAAAATTTATTTAAGACTAAAATTAAATTAAAGAGAGATATTAATTATATGAAAAATAGTTTTATCCAAAGCTAACCTGGGGCAAATGGTAGGCTCCATCTGCGGTGGGGACCTTTAATTTTAAAGATCCGTTGTTAGAACCAAACAAAAACACTCCAAAATACGTTCTTAGAAAAGCTTTCAGAATTATCAATCTTCCCGTGTTCCCTAACTCAGTTAGTATATTTTCACATAATAAAATTCGGTTGATATAATAATTTAATTTGTTTGGCAGAAGAGAAAAAAAAGTGAAGTGCTAACGGGAATGTCCTTACGCGGCGAGGGTGGAGGCGTGGCGTAGCAGAGAATGGAGCGACCGAAGACGGAGAGGGTGGAGAAGATTCCGGCGACGTAGAAGAGAATGAGAAATCCGAGAACCCAGGGCATCAAGACGAAGCCGATGAAGAAGGTAACAGATCCACAGAGCATCAAAGCAAGAGAGATACCGAGCAGCAGCGAGGCGAAGCCCGCCGGAGTTATCTGAGGTTGCGGCGAACGTGGCGATGGCGGTGCTCGAATGAGGTCGAGAACGAGAACGGAGAGCTCGTACAAAGCTCCAGATTGGTCGTCCTCGTGTCTTCTTCTTGCTCTCATCGTCGTCGTCGTCGCCGATGAAATAATAATAAACAAAGAGTTGGTTGTGTTTATTGGTAGAAACGAGGGAAATGGATAACGTTGTTTGCTTCGTATTGAGGAAAGAAAGGGTCGTATGAATCAATGAATGGAAAAGAGAAAAAAAAGGGAAAAAGTGATTTGGGTAAGAATGCCAAGCAAGCAAGAAAGAGACTCACTTGTTTATCCACAACATCATATCATTCACATCAGATACACCTCATCTACCGCCTCATTTCGCTGCAACTCTATTACTTTTTTCTCCTTTCTATTCATTATTCACCTCTTTTTTTTTATTTTTAATTGGAAAATTATATTTTCAACTTTTATTTTTAAACACACACCTAAACTTTCTTCTCACTAAAAATTAATTATTATATTTTTTAATTTGTCAGTCAAAATCAAAAAATTAATTATTTTAAAGTTCCTCGTGAAGTAATTTAGCCTTTTTTTTTTAAAAATATTGTTTAATTACGAGTAGAAAATTTATATTTGTTATTTATTATTATGATAATGTTATAAAATTAATATAAATATATTATAAAATATGAGGAATAAACTTACGACAACCATTACAAATTAAGATTAAAAACAATTATATATACATTTTATTATAGTATAATTTTTAGTTATTATTATTATATATTTCCTTCCTATTCTAACTCATTTTTATTTTCTTTTGTCATATTATTTTTATTTTTTTTTCATTGGGATGTACATCACACTATAGATGAGTTGTGTCGAATTAAATTTTGTTTGAATTTAAAATTATAAAATTGATGATATTAGTTTTGATATCAAGCACAGAAACTCAAATCAATTCAAACCTATAATATTTAAAAAATATTTTTATATTGTATAATTTTATATATATTTTTTATTTTACTGTGATTTATTTTTTTGTTGTTCTATATTTTTCTATTTTTTTAATTTACTAATAGACCTATTGGCACAATCCAAATATTAGTCTGATTAATTTAGATTTAACTCGTTCCGTATCCACCTTACAATAAACATTTTAATGGATGATATTTCGAAAAAAATAAAAGAAGAATAAAATTAAAAGTAAATATTACAAACAAATATATTAAAAATTTTATTAAATAAAAAGAGTTATTCTTATGGTATATAAGATTTCCGTGACGTAGGAGCTTATCTTGTTGGAATTTTAATTATATTTTCTATAGAAAAAAGAAAGTTAGCGACCTCTTTGTCTTGGCTTGGGTCCAGACCTCTGGCGTGTTAGGTGAAGGGTGCCTGGCCTTACTCGTAGTCAAAATATTGCTTCCTGTAAACTATACTATCACGATAATCATCAAAATTCTTCCTTAAATAATAATTCATCGTATTATTACAATATTAATAATATCATTTTTTAATTTAACCAACAATATTTATTAAATATAATATTTATTTATATTGATATTATTTATCTTAAAATATGGGATAAGATATATCTTAATTATAAATATATATTTTTAATTAGACAAATTTTTAATCTTCTTAATTAATTAGATAATTTAAATATATATAATATTAAAATTAATATATTAGGTTAAGAAATCAAGATGATTTAATCTTACTCACTATTTTGTAGGATTGAATTGTTAAAAGAAAAATTGACTCTATCCGAACTGAGAGACATAAACTGGTTCACCCAAATACCCTTGCTTCTGACTCCAAAACATAAAAGCTACAGTACTGAAAGAAAAGACAAATAGTATATTATTAGAATGGATCGTTCTTTTTTGAGTCCTACAACGTGCTGTATTCAAAAACTGTTTACCTTGGAATGGATCATGAATTTGATCACGTTAATCTGTGTAATTGGAGATCATAAAAAAATTCAATCATTATTCTCTTTATGGGCCTATAACTGTAGCTCGTCGAGTGTCCAAGTCTAGAAGTGTTAGAATTTTTTCTTTCAGAATTTAATATCCGTAATTGTTAAAATTTTAATGATTTTTAAATTTACCTTCCTAAATGTATTTAATTAATATATTCCACGAATTAAATACGAAAACATTTACTAATTACTAAAAATAAAATTGAATTTTGTTTTTTTTTAAATATTTAGAAAAAAAGTTATAAAAGCATATAAAGTGTGTATTTTTTATAAAAGAAGGGTGCAAAAAGAAGTCCCGATTACTTAGCTAATTTTGCCCTATTTTGTACAAGTATATAAATTACTCATATTTTTAGAATACTCTAAGTTATGGAAAAGAAACACACGATGAAATAACAGTAACTATGACTCTTTCAATCCCAAGTCTACAGTGACTCAAAAATCCAACTATTTTTACAAAAGTTATCCAATCAAATATAAAGTCCAGTATAAAAAAAACAGAGATATAATAATTTCAGAGAAGTGTATATAGTATTATTTCTCATTAGATTATTCATAAGTTAATTTTAATTTATATATTTTTTATTTTATAATTACTTATAAAAAAATCATCTAAACAAACTTATATACACTGGTTTCTATATATACACAGTGGAACAATATTGAAATGGCAACAGAATCAGTAACAAAACAAACATTAACTTTCCTAATTTTATCTATAGATGGACATAATCTACAAAAACAGAGATGTACAACAGCCTTATGACTTATTTCTTCTTAAATCTTTTATAAAGATAACATACAACAAGAAAAGCCATGTAATTTGTTTTTTTTTAAGGAAAATGTACTTTTTGTCTTTATATTTTCAGTTACATTTAGTTTTATTCATGTATTTTCACATCAATGAAATTAATCCTTTAACTTATGAAAATATATATTTTTCATTCATCTCCACTAAATTTATTAGTAAAAAAATCATATTTTTTTCAAAAGTTAAAAGACTAATTTTATCAATTTAAAAATACAAAAACTAAAATTAAGTAAAGTATAAGAATCAAAAATATGTTTTTGCATAATTTTTTTTCCCAAAGATGGCATATATAAGTAGAATGACATGTGCGTCTGGTCTTTTGTGAGGCATTGTTCAATACTTGTTCGATCATTTTGGGCTGGTCGTAGCCCTTCTTTTTTGGCCCTGTACTTTTTGTTTCCTTTGACGAAAAAATGAAAGAAATGATATATTTTAGTCAGCAATTTTCTTTATCTTAGTTTATGCATATAGACAAAAAAAAAAAAAAAAAAAAAAAAGAAAAAAAGGTTATGCTTAGCATTGATGTAATAAGAGTTTATGTGATACACATAATCAGATCTCACACCTAGCGAATTTAAGAAATTTTAATTTCATGATTAAACTTGTTGAAACATCTCAGCAAATTCAAGTTCAAGAACGAAGACAATATTTGGTTTATTCAAAAAAAAGAATGAAAACAATATTGATAAATAATATTTTTTTCATCATCTAAACCAACAAGCATTAGTTATATTATCGTCATTTAATAAACGTTCACTCGTCTTTCGAACCAATGGTAAAATGGTTATTTTTCTTGTCGTGATGATTGACGTAATTATTCATTACATTAATACACCACGTACCTAGCTAGGGTAGGAATAAATAGCATAGCACATATGTACCATTTGGTTGGATTCGTTTAGTTACCTTTTCGCCTACCAATGAGTTGGACACAGGTCAGGGATGTTTATAACATGTTCATATCTAACTTAGAATATATTTTTGGTCAGTTTGGCCTGTAGAAATTAGATTTAGTGTCTTTTAATTGGAAAGATTATATTTTGAGTTATTCTATTATTAGTGTCATATGTTATATGGATTTTGAAATTTATATTTTTAACAACTTTATATTAACAACTTTTTATTATCTATTTTAAATATATATTATAAAAGAGGAGAGTTCATTTGTTCTGAAAATAAATATTTAGAGTTTCTTTTAAAATTTAACTATAATAAAATATATTTTAGATTATATAATTTCTTTTTTCTATTATCATTATTATAGTCATTACATTGTCATATTATTTAGTGGTGAGATGATGATGATAAATGGAGAATAATACTAATGATTAATAAAAGTGATTATAACAATTAAAAGAAAATTTATTTGATATATGATATGTTTTATTATTTATCATTAAATTTTAAAAGAATAAAATGTAAGAATTGAGATGAACCTAAATCATACTTTAATTTAATTTAAAGTAAGAAGATTCTTTTTCGTTATAAAATGTATTTTTATTTTATTAGTTTTATACTTCTTTAAACATAATATAATTTAATATAATTATATATAATATTAAGAATAATATATTATGTGAATAAATTAAGTTGATATATTCTCATCTCATATATTATCAAATCGTGATGTAAGTTAAGTATATATAAATATTCCTATTAAAATTTTAATTCAAATAGAAGCTAGAAAAGTGTAAAAAAAAACCCTTCTCAAACTCAATTCGCAACATTTCTAATTAGATATATGTCGCGCGAATGCGATTTTAACTAGATCGTTAATCCGGTATATTCGTAGACGCACAAAGCTATGGATAATGGGTATAGTCACGTCATGTTTAGAAATGGTGCATTTTCCAATTCCATTAACAGAATAAAATTCCTTGTAAAAGGGAATATTTCCCCCCCACAAAGAATGTCATAATTCATACGTGATTGGGAATAAACGTGAAATGAAATTCGTGTACGTGAAGCGTTTTTGTGCTCTTCGCACCAACTCATGACGCCATATATTCCCAGCAGATCAACCTAATCACATTTAATCTACTGATGATCGAGGTACATGCATTTTTTTTTTTCCACTGAGAATATCTCCAAATGAAAGACGAACATTAATTTTTTACAAAACGTAAAGATTATTAAAGTAAATTTTTATCTCTTTTTTTTAATAATTTTTTCTATATACATAATAAAAATTGAATCCCTGATTAAATAACATGATTTCTTCTATACAACATGATTAAATAACAGCGTATCAAAGACAAAGTGGTTAAAAATGGTGGCATTCAAGTTGGCAAGCTAGTTGAGTATCTCGCGTGTGTCGTACAGGAATTAACCATTGCTATTCTAAAACTAGTTGAGATTAAGGAAGTATTGACAATGAAAAATAGGTATTGTGGTACGGGCGTTGAACAGGTACTTGTACTTGTACTATGTATTTTACAGATATATATTTTGGCCAGTCTCAAACTATAATTATTTTTATTTTGAATTTCATAAAAATTATATTTATAGTAATTCAATAAATGTTTATATTTTATTGATTAAAGTTAACTTAACCTTTCTTTTGATACTGAATTTATGTATGATATTGTGACTGTGCCATATCTTTTAATTTTTAAAATTTATGATATATTCTTAAATTTGTGTTGTGTACTGTATTTATATGTACGTCTAAAGTCGTATTTGTAATTTAACGAGCATGCGACAGTGATTCCAAATATTTGTATCAGATGGTGAAGGCAAATACCTTGTACCATCCAACTAATTTTAACCAAATTCCCCAACTCTACTAGATTTACTGTTTGGATAACATATTTTAAAATTTAAAAGAATTTCAATTAATATTGATGTGTGATTACATGAATATATGAAGGCAAATTACTCTATATAGTCTTAATTAAACCATTGATTTGGGACCAAAACTTTGAGGTGTCTCTGTAGAAATTCTTGAATCAAACAACTGGCACCAATATCTCACCCTGATCAGTATACACAATAATTAACTTTAAATTAGTTGGCATTACGTTTTTCACTTTCACTCTTTGACAATCAAATCCAACGTAGGAATCTGATGCCATATATCTTTATCCAACTATAAATACGGGTCTTGCATGGCATGTGGTTAGCAAGTCACCTTAATTGCTTAAGTGGTGTTTTATTCTTCTGATCAGTTTCCTCTTGAAATTATATATCCTAAGTTTATTAATTAGCATGTGGGGCAAGATGTTGAAATCCTTAAGGAAAAGCCTTGGTATGAAGCAAAAGAGTGAAGTTGATAATAGTAGTGTGTCAGTGCATGGTGAAGAATTGGTTGTTTTGCCTTGCAATTGTTGCGTAGAGGAAAGCAAACAATGCAATTGTGACCACATTAATGCCGCAGAAGACGCCCACTGTGATGCTAACGCCAACAGTTCTTTTACTCATGCTGTCATCAACATGGTGGGGATGCTCATAGGTAACTTTTCATACTGCTTATTGCTCACAATTTCACTCTGCCTTTAAGTGGAAATATGAAAATTCAAGTTATAAGAATTTATTCAAAAAATAATTTAATGAATTAAAATTAAAAGCGCCATAGTTTGTCATTAATAAACATATATTTTATCAATTCCAATTTTTAATCACATGTACATAATTCTCATCCTCATATAGTTTATTCTCTTCAGTCTTAATTCCATCGATTCCTGAATTTAAAAGAACCAAATCTTTTTACATGTTTGTGTCTTTCAAAAATTTTAATTTGATATTTTCGTCTATTGAAAGATAATTGCAAGAAACTGCAAAATATTAGTTTTTATTTTTTTAAACTTTTCTGCGCCTAACATAGTATTCACTTCCAACTTCTTATTAACCTTATCAGTTTACTTAGGCTCATTTGTTTTAAAGTCAGATAGTATGGGTTTTGATAAAATTATATTTGAAGCTTCGATCATAATTAAGATGTCAACCACAAATTTATATTAAAACCTTTTTTTTATATATAAACAAGTATAAAAATTGATTTTCCAATATTAAAAAAATAGGGACTTAATTGTTTTTAGTAAGTTTATCTTCAATTACGAAACTATGATGCGTGAGATTATTCTCTTGGATTTACTTTTACCCAACTTCAGTACGAGAATAATGTTTAGAATCCGAAACATATATACTAAAAAAATATTTCCGGTGGTGCATGTAAGATTTGCAAAATGACCATTTGTGTGTCTAAATCCAACTGGGCTTTCTAAAATTAGACATGGGCACGAAGAAATTAAAAGTTTGTAACAATAACTTAAAAAAATTGTAATAGAATTTTGATATTCCGAAATGAATGAACATGCTTCAGGTTTGGGGCAACTGTCAACTCCATATGCAATACAAAATGGAGGGTGGTCGTCTGCATCGTTGCTTATTGGATTAGGGGTGATGTGTGGTTATAGTTCTCACATACTTGGAAAATGCCTCAAAAAGAATCCCAAGTTAACAAGCTTCGTGGATATTGGGAAGCATGCATTTGGCACAAAAGGGAGATCAGTGGCTGCAACAATCGTCTACATGGAAATCTTCATGTCCCTGGTTTCCTACACCATCTCATTACACGATAATTTGATCACAGTCTTCTTGGGGACAAATTTGAAGCTTCATTTCCTTAAATTTTCCTCATCCCAGCTCCTAACCATGGTGGCAGTGTTGATTGTTTTGCCTAGTTTGTGGATCAGAGACCTTTCTTCAATATCTTTTCTTTCAAGTGTTGGTATTCTAATGTCTCTGCTCATTTTCTTGTGTGTAGCAGCCACTGCACTTTTAGGAAACGTCAAACCTAATCAAACAATACCTCTCCTCCACCTCCATAATATTCCATCAGTATCTGGCCTTTACATCTTCGGCTATGGAGGACATATGGTTTTTCCTGATTTATATAAAGCCATGAAAGACCCCTCAAAATTTACCAAGGTATTTCATATATAATATATATAATACATAATTTGATCCTTAATAAAATGTTTTGACCTAAAGTGTTTTGTATGGAAATATCAGGTTTCTATAGTGAGCTTCGCGGTAGTTACGACAATATACACGACATTTGGGTTGATGGGTGCGAAGATGTTTGGAAATGATGTGAAGTCTCAGATAACACTGAGCATGCCGGCAGAGAAGATTGTAACAAAGATTGCAGTGTGGGCAACGGTGGTGACGCCCCTAACAAAATACGCACTGGAATTCACACCATTAGCAATGCAAATAGAAAAGGCGCTTCCAAGTTCCATGAGTGGCAGGAGCAAAATGATAATTAGAGGCTGCGTGGGTTCATTTGCGCTTATGCTCATACTAACATTTGCTCTTTCAGTGCCATACTTTGAGTATGTGCTCAGCCTCACTGGTTCCCTTGTTAGTGTCTCAGTTTGTTTAATTTTGCCCTCTGCTTTCTACGTCAAGATATTTTGGCCTCAAATATCAAACCCTCTCTTACTCCTAAACCTCTCTCTCATCACATTCGGCTTTATTCTTGCTGCCATGGGCACCGTTTCCTCCTCAAACTCACTGCTCAAAACTTTTCAATCACGTCACTCAACTTGATGCATAAATTAATGCCTTTCTATTTATATATAGGATCCAATCTATACTAAATCTTCTACTACGTACCTACCTATATATATATGGCTTTGTCACTCCATGCATAAATCAAAACAACTTCCTTGTTTCTTGCTGTTATATAATCCTATCAATATCAATTCCACTCGCCCTTTGTCAATCGTGTGTAAATTTTGCACTTCCATACATTCATCCAAAATATATATAACATCGTCAGGACAACCTAAACTACCAAGGAGAATTCCATTAAACGGAATGGACATTGTATTCATCGCATTATCTTCATATATTGTATGGATTTCTTTCTCATATTTATTGATAATTGGCAGAGAATCATTAGAGAATTGAACATTTAGTTATTTGTTTGTTCTTATTTCATGTAAGATTTCTTATGCACTTCTTGACACTCCCAACTCTTTTTGTTTAGTCGTGGATTTAGATTAACGTTAAATAATTCAAATTCATGTTAAAATATGTGATTTTAAGTAAATATTTTTATGTTTAATTTCATATTAAAGAATTCACTATGGATTCTTAATTAATTTTTTTAGTTAAATAATTTACTTTTAAGTAATTTTTTGTATTAAATACAACAATTTATACTGAATTTACTTTTAGAATAAAAATATTCAAACATAAATCATGTCATTCTAAAATTAATTTTAACTAAAATCAATTTAACAAAATTAATTTAATTTAAAATCAAATTTATAAACACCCACCTAAACCCTCAAACTTAACCTTACCATTTTGAATTTTGATAAAGAAGTGGATATATATTTAATTGTTTATGCGAATGTTGTGCATATTGGATTAAGTGCTCGAGTAAATCCAAATCCAATATTGGAATTCTATTTCTTGGGTTTCTCGATGTAGTCAGAAACAAAAGTATTGAGTTTGGATTTGCATTTCTTCTACTACTTTTGTGTGGATTGATTCCAACTTATCTGAGGGACGTCAACGTCATTGGAAGATCCTCAGAACTTTGCTTGTATGTTAACAAAATTTATTCCACGCAAATATTCTGCAAA
This sequence comes from Mucuna pruriens, assembly GCA_025330945.1. Lineage (NCBI taxonomy): Eukaryota > Viridiplantae > Streptophyta > Magnoliopsida > Fabales > Fabaceae > Mucuna > Mucuna pruriens. Next base: position 1,566,973 of record JAENHJ010000296.1, read on the forward strand.
TATGAAAAGGAAATGAATATAAAATTCCAGATTCTGAGCACAGAAAAATTCTCCAATTCACTATAAGACTATTGTATAAATTCCATGATGTCAAAAAGTTACAAACCGTACTTATGCATACATATGTTAGTTACACCTCTCTTCAAAACAAGTATAATCTGTCTTTGTAAATATCATCAATTTAGGTGTTTATTCTTGAAAATGGAATTATATTCACTTTTTGTTAGCGGCCATGTCTTTTATTTATTTATTTATTAATTTATTGCTATACATGGATTTTGAGTTTTTATGTCAATTTAAATCAATACATTTTTTAGTTAGTCATTCAATTAAATATTTTTTATTTTTAAATCATTTTGAATATTTCTTTTTCAACCAACATTAACTATAATAATGGAAGAAAAAAAAAAGTGCAAAATGATCAGCATTCAAAATTCAAAATTGGTTGTAATTTCATTCATTCTTTTTCCTTTATTCATAATATTTAGTTGTAAAAATCATCTTCTTAAATGTGTTAAATGTTTAATCCTTCATAGAGAGTGGTTAATCAATATTGATGGTTTGTTGTTTAATAGTTAGTTGGCAAATCAGACCTAATCGGTTAATTGAATCAGTTAAATTGAGAATTGATTATCAGACTAGTTTATTTAATCTTAAAAATTGGTCTTGCAAAATCCAAAACCAGACAAATCAGTCAAAATATATTAACCAAAAATCGACTTTAACCAGTTTGCTTGAAAATAAATATTCTAATTAAACCTCCCACTATTATGATAATTGATATAAAGCTAACTCATTTATTATTATAACAAATAATTATATAAATTATATTTGTTTAATTTCTAATTATAGATGCTAAGAAGTAAAAAATTATTATCTTTATTTTTTTTTATCTTTTTGACAAGCCAACCCATTCATAAAGAGGATAGGTTGCATTTTTCAGTTATATTTTTTTTTCAAGTTAATGGTGAGACAGGCTAAAACAGAATAGATTAATCCGTTTTGTCATTGTTAATTTATTTGTATTAAAGAGTTATTCGCGAATATTTCTTGTGAATTTGTTTGTCATAAACTATTCACATATTTACATCATAATTTTTTTATCAAATTTTCAATAAAATTGCATAGATGTTATAAATTTTTCTTATTTTGCTTTGAAAAAAAATTACAAGAAATTTTTTATAAATTTCAAAATGTACAGGGAATAAATTATTTATAATTTTTTTTCTTGAAAACAAAATTTGTAAACAAAGATTTTTCGCAATTTTTTATGAAAAATTTACAGAAAAATATGAAAAAAAAAATAAAATCTTTAGTAGTGCTTAATGAAGATGTTTAATCAGCTAACTCGATATAAATATAACACGTGTTTATTAGAAACTGAATCGATCCTCCACACTCCAGTTTCGGAACAAATACTAACATGTGTTCTTTTTAATATTAATACTAAAAAATTATTTTTTAGTGATTGGAGTTGTTAAATAATGATAGAATTAGTGACTGAAACAAACTTTTTTATAAAAATTAATAATCGATTTAGCAATGAAAAATAAAAAGTCAAAAAATAAATAAAAACATAAATTATTAATCGAAAGAGCGACGGAATAGAAATGACATTTTTTTAATCGAATTAACTATCAAAATTTAAATAATAAAAAATAAAAATAAATTAATGACCGAAAATAAAAAGTAATAAATAAATAAATAAAAATATAAATTAGCGACCAAACAAACATCGGAACATAAAAGGACAAAGGATTATCTTTTAGGATCGAAACTCAGAAAATTAAAAAAAAAAAATTAGCGATTGATTTAACAACCGAATATAAAAAATCAAAAATAAATAAAAATATATATTAGCGATCGAATTAACGATGAAATAGAAAAGAAAAAAAAAATTATCGTTTGCGATCAAATTAGCGACCGAAATTCAGAAAATAAAAAAATAAAAAATAAATTAACAATCGATTTAGGGGTAAAAATAAAAGCGTAAAAAAATAAAAAAAAATATATTAACGATCAATTTAACAACGCAATAAAAAAGGACAAAAAAAAATTACTATTTTCTGCATTAACCACAAAAAATAATTCAGTCGTTAGCGAATTTTGATTCTAATTAACCAAAAAAAATAATTCAGTTGTTAGATTTTTTAACGATTAGGATTTTCGTGATGAAAAATATTCAATCGCTTAATTAATTTTAGAATCATTTTTCAACTTTAGCGATCAATTTCTTTTGTTGTTAAATAAAATTTTTTAGGAAAAAAATTCACATTGATCGAAGCATATTTGTCATAGTATATATGAAAACTTCATAACAAATGCTTTTAAAGATGTTGATTAAAAACAAAAAAAATAGTGTCAAGTTCTCAACAATTATGAAAGGAACTGGATGCTGTTCCTATGTTATTATGGCATGTGTAGATTAATTTCTTTCTTTGTAAACCCCCTGGATATAAATCAGCGCATCAAATTTTTTTTTTAAATGCATAAAACTGAAAATGTTTGAACTCATCACAGTAACATGTTTCTCAACTTTTATACACAAAACAATAAATAAATAAATAAATAAATAAATAAATAAATATATATATATATATATATATATATATATATATATATATATATATATATATATATATATATATTTATACACTATAAATAGAATATGATTTTAAGGTCACTTTTAAACAATAAATCCAAACATAAATTAAGGTTTTAATGTATTTTTAGTTTCTTTAATTTTGATTGTGTGTAAATACTTGGATTTTCCAATTTTTAACATTAATATATTTTTTTTAAATTAAGCAAATTTGATTCATTTATTAGTTTTTTCTTCCTAATATTTTCATTTAAAATGTTTTAAAATTTCTTTTACTCAACTTACCATCAAATTCCCTCAAGATAAGAAAAAATCTCAATTTTCCATCGTCAAACTTAATCTTATATACGATAAAATCCTTAAAATTTAATCAAAATTTCACTATTTTTTATTTTAAATTTTTAAATTTATGTTATATTCGAAATTTATTATAAACTCCTACATATTTGGACAGAAAAATATTAATTTGAGGAATTTTGTAGAAAAAAAGTTGACAACAAGACCAAATTTGATTAGTTTTAAAAATAGAGGGACTTTATTTTTTATCCAATTTTAGAAAATCAAAATTACACACAATTAATCCTAAAATTAACTATAATAATAAAAATTTGAACAAATTTTCTGTCCCATGCACTAGGTACATATAGTTTAAGTCAAAAATTACAAAAAAAAATTATTGGGAAAAAAGAATTCAATACATCAAAATCACAACAATCATTTATTATAATTCTAAACTTTATTTTTTTTTCAGTTCATTAACTAATGCAACTGCTATATGGGATAAAAACCGATTTAAGAAAAACAATCGTACAATTTTAAAAATGTGCATTGTCACTTTTTTTTTTTTAATATTTTTGAAAGAATGTATCTATTACAGTATTTAGCTCTTGAACTTGTTTTGCTATCCAGAAATAATACAGTACTTAGTTGTTAAACATTTTTGTTTAATTATTTAAAGAGTCAATAATTCGAAAATAGTAATGTAGTTATTTTCTAATTTGTCCTTTCTTTTTAATTATTTTAAAATGAATTACATGATCTTTTTGGAAATAACCAAAATGCAAAAACACTAGGACAATCCATTTATAATAATAGTATAGTTCTAACCACGGCAAGGAAATGAGTTAACGCAGAAGTATTAACAGCATTTACTCCATATAATGGAAGAATGTAATGTGTTCATAAAGTTTTTCAATTCACTTCTTTCTATTTTATTTTCTTTGATCTCTTCATCTCCGTCTATTATTGATGCATGTGTTTTGTTTTGTCCCTACACAAGAGATTTTACATAAAAAGGAGAGGATGTGTTGTACTTGTACCTACCAATGGAGGTTGAAACTAGCAGCCCGCATAAGCGGGTGTGCAAAGTAAACTCCTAACGTTAGGGCAGTAATTGTCAAGTATGGCAATCGAATAAACTCCTTGTAGAAATCTTTAGGTAACTTCTGTCGGCCATCAAGGACTGCTGCGAAGGGGACAATACTTGTTCGACTCTTAACTAATTCAAAATCCTCCCCATATCTTATAGCCAGTCGCCTGTCTCCATTCCATGCACCAAATAGATGATGTGCAATTAAGCCAATTGAAGCTGCTACAGCCACGGAATTTCCAATCCAAATCGTATGAGCAAGACACCACATAACTTGCCCAACCATCTGCATAACAAATTTTAAGTGTAAGAAATGTGTCTGAAGTAAAAGCAAATGGATGGGGCAAGGAGTTTAGAGTGCACAAAACATGAATTAGGAGGGTGTTTTCAGAAGATATAGTATTAATCTTGATATTAAGATAGTAAGGTATTACTACTCCAACTATGTTAGCTTGTGCATCAAGAAAAACAAGAGACTCATTAGAAAAAAAAAATGTTTGCATAAAAAAGGATTATTTATTGATCCAAGTTATGCAGACCACAAAAATCATGAAGGTCCCCGAATTCATCAGTGTCATACTATATTAGATTTATACCTGTGGATGTCTAGTTATTCTCATGATCCCAGTTTCCCATAGATGTAATTTAGGCTTGTCAACAGCTGCAACCTCTAAAAGATTGAAAGTTGAAGGATATAGGAAAAAGAAAGAAATGAAATTAGAAATCCACACAAATTGATGAATCCCAGGAGCATTCTGGAGCTGCCAGAGTTGAAGTCCATCATATCTGTGATTAATAAAATACACCTGCATCATGAGGTCAACAAGGCAAAGTAATTTAGTTTGAATCAACTTCAAGTCTTCCCTTGTCACAACGAAATGCCAGAGATCCAAATTAAATAAAGCATTTGCTTGTGTAGAAATCAGTTATTAGGGGGTACAGAGTAGTAACTCACAATAGTACTGACAGCCAAAGGTAGTGATATCCCCGCAAAAAGTACGCGGTAAGCTCTTTCTCCAATGAATTTCTCGCCAGTGTCCCGGAGGCTAGCTAAGCCACTGTGGACACCAGCAAATATGAGAATTAGGATCAACATTACCACCTGCAGAATATGATGTCAAGAGTCAGTTACCAACCAAGCATCATTGCAGCCTTCAAATATGTTATTTAAATGATACAGACACAATTGCATCTTTCAAATAAGTTAATTGAATGGTACAAACAACTAGACAACCAATACTGCTAAAAGAAAAGCAAAGATCTGCATATGAATTGTGTTAGAGGATGTGTGGCTACAATACAAGCACCTTCATGATGATCTCAAGCCATCGTGTAAAAAAACCAGAGTTACCACTTTAGGTCATGCATGGTCCCAGCCCCACCCACCTCTCAGTTCAGCACGCTCCTAGGAAAAAGGTTGATGGTACTATGTTATTTCCATTTGGCCACTATTAGTCCTCTGGTCCTGTCAAGTTTGTACTCCATACTATTTTCACATGTAGAATGTAGTAGATTTTCAGGGAAGTTCATCTCCTCTCACTGACACACTTTACTTTTACTTCTTTTTTTCCCTGGCAAGTTGGCATATTTTTCAACAACCACCTTTTCACCTTTTGTTAAGAATAAACAGAAATTACCAATTGATGAAGAATAAAAGCCAGTTTGTATAAACTTAACAAACACTCATAGAAGAAACTAAAATGAACCAAAGAGGTAAAATGAATTAAATTTCTCCCATAAATTAAAATTAACTTGGACACCTCAACTTATGAAGAAGTTAAATAAAGGAACTCTTGAAAATGTTGAGGAAGACAAGTTAATTTGAACTTAAAGGAAAGTTTGATTCATTTTACTGTCTTCTCCTCCAAGAGTTTGTTAAGGAGTTTTATCCCAAATTGGCTCTAACAAGGGGGAAGACCGTTCAAATTTAATCAAGTTCCAGTACAAGTTATTAATTGGAGGAGCAAACATGTGAGTCTGGAAAGAGGCAACCACCAGAAGGGTATGTTTGGAGGGGTTCCTTTTTCTTTATTATCACTGTTTGAGATTTAAAAAAAAAAAAAAAAAAAAGAGTAAAATCAAGTTTAAATGGCGGTCTCCGCGGCGTTTTTGAAAAACCTTAAAAATGAAAGTAAACTAAATTTGTTTGCATCCTCTATTCATTCTTATAATTGAAAATAAAAAGTGAAGCCACCCTTCCTTTTCAATCTAAACTCGCCCAAATTATCCGTCTTTATTTCTAAGCACATCAGTGATTAATTAATTGAAATAGAATAGAAAATGTTGAAATAAATGAATGAGTAAGACCTCGTGAGAATCGGAAAGGGTTGAAACGGCGTCAACGAAAGGTTTGCCGAAGCCAGTTGAATTATCGATCCATGCAACGTTGAGAACATAGAGAACGACTCCCAAAATAGCACTGAAATAAATCCACGAAGATATTTTCTGTTGCCCCAATTCAAACGTGGCAGAGTCCTCGCCCACTAACCCTAACTCCTTCTCAGTGTCAGTCTCGCTCTCTCTGATTGAAGTGCAGGCAACCAAGTTGCGACAATTTGAATTGGAATAGCGCAAGCATTGAGAAATAAGTTTTAGGTTTATTTTGGAGATTGAAATTGAAGAAGTGAGAGCGGAAGGGGATGAACGACGATGGCCATAGTTGAAACATAGAGAGGTAGACACCACAACAGAGCTTGCCATCCTTCCTTTCTTTCCCCTCTCTTGTCGGAACACTGCTTTCACTAACTTTTATTCACAAAGATAAATAAACTAATGGAATGCATATTTCCTTTTAAATATTTCACTATATTATACTCTTTAATTCGACTCTTTCTTCTTATACTAAAAAAATATGTTTTATTTAACTTAACTTGGTCTAATCAAATTAAATTAAAATATGTAATTTAATTTATTTAACTTAAGATAGTTAAAAATATTAATTATAAAATAAATTATATATATATATATGAAAATAAATTATACATTAACAGTGTAAAATAATTTTATATATTTTTTCAATCATAAATAATCATATATAGTAAATTTATTAATTTTTATAATAATTATCTTAAAAATCATATTAATGATAATAGTTGATTGAAATACATTAAACTCTCTTTTCTATATATAAAAATATATTAAAATTTTAATGATGATATTTTATTTAATAATAAATTTTTAATATAAATAAACTCATTTAAATTTTATATATTATTAAATTCAATGAATATATTAAATATAATAAATATATTAAATTTAATAAATATAATAATTAATACTATTTAAGAAAAAGATCAATTTATTTAAATTTTACTAAAAATAATATATTAATAACATATACTAATTACTATTTTAATACTTCTTTTTAGTTTTATTTTACTTATATATATAATTTTTAGTTTAAAAATGTGTTTTGTGAAAATATAAATAATTAAAAATAAATTTTAAAATTAAATTTAACATAATTCATAATAATTTTTAAATAATAATAATAAATAAATTAAGAAATAAATTATTATATACTTCATTCGACCATTTCTATAAAATTTAATTAACTAATTTATCATGATTACAAAATTTAGTTAATAGTATTAAATTATGTTTTAAATTTATATATATTTTTTCTAATATTAATAGAACATATTCTTATTCTTTTATAAATATTTCATTAATTTTAATTCTTCTGGCCTCTCTCGTTATTAATATATTTATTACTTTAATTTTTTTTGCTATGCATGTAAAGAGAAACAATAAGATTCTTACAATATTCTTTATAGTAGACAAAGTCAGACTTTCAAATAGCCTAAGACATTAATATATTCTATTTGTTAAAAAAATATAATTTATTTAGAAATTTATAAATTAATTTTAATATATTATTTTTACATTTTAATTTATTAATTTCGTTTGATTGTAATATAATTATTTTTAATATATTATATTTTAATTTATTTTAATTTAAAGATAAAATTACTGTTTGAAATATATTTTAAAAATAAAATTATATTTAAATAAGTCAAAATTAATAAATTGAAAATAAAAATAACACCAAAAGTAATAAATTAAAATTAAATTATATATTTTTTAAGTAAAATATTAAAATAAAATTATTAATTATAAAATAAAAATAAAAATAATATTAAAAAATAAAATAATTGTTCATAATATATTAAAAATAAAGACTTAAATATGTTTTTATTCCTTATACAATAAACGAATTTTGATTTTAGTTCTTATAATTTTTTTGATCGATATCCCTTTAAAATTTGTAATCACTAATTTTGGTTATAAAATGAGCAAATTTTGGTTTTGATCCTTGTAAAATAATTTTATTTTATTTTCATCCCTCTAAATTTTGAAATAACTATTTTTAGTCTCTATTTTTCATTTTAAGATAGATAAATAACATTTATTTTAAGAATTTAATTTTTTTAAGATGTCATAGGTTAACATGATATCACATACACTAATGTGTGTAACTTGTGATAATCACTTGACCTTCCATTAAACATATATGTAACTAACAAATATTACATAATAGTAAGGATTAAAAACAGTTATTCAAATCTTAGAGGGATGCAAATTGATCAAAAAAAATTTCTAAGGATTAAAATAAAATATCTCTTATTTTACAAGGACTAAAAATATATTTGAGCTAAAAATAAATTATAAAAGTAAATTATATGTAATTACCTTATTTATATAAAATAATAAATACATTAGTTAATTGAATTGAACATCTAGAAATAATTTAATTATCTTAATTTAAAATATTCTTTGTTACTTTGATTATCTTAATTAATATTATTTATTTTGTTAGTCACTTGTGTCAACATTAAATTGACTAAAGTTAGTGATACAAATAAAAATGTTAGGATTTAAAAATGACAATTTTTTCCAATGATTAAAACCAGACAAAGACATATTTGCAGCGAACTAAGACTTATTTAAGCCAAAAATATTAAACATTATAAATTGGTTTATAAAAATCTTATAAAAATGATTGAAAGGAATATATAATAAAATATTTAAAATAAATTTATTGAACTAGTTTTTATAAATAAAAATATATATCAGAATCCAAAGTTGGCTTGTAAATTATAGATTCAGATTGTCTGTTATTTAAAGGCTCGTTATCTAGGTTAATTATGTTGATGTAGAATTTCTTGTAAGTGTGGTGTTGTAATTTTGGCTGAAACCCTATGGTGAAAAAATATAAGAAGTCCTCACATGATACGTCACAGCATTCATTCTATGTAATTGTGATTTATGAGCGTGGAGGAGCTGACCTAGGACAAAATAAATATTATCACGAAATGTAAATGATTGATGCATAAGAATGGACCAAGTTTCTATGAAATCTGAGCTCCACCATCAGCGGTTATTTTCCAACTGCTTTTGGTCACTAAAACATTTGCAGGCCCACATTGGCCATGTGTGATGTGTCCCTTTAAATCTAACTTTGATTCTTTCAATATAATTGTAATGGTAATACAGATAGATACATCTCATTCTCAAAGTCACAACTAGCGAAGCTCAATTCCACTTGCCATTAGCAAAGAAAGTTCTAAATTTGGAACTAGTTACCAACCAACACTGAGCAAGGGGTTTCCCTTGGTGTCTTTTTCCTTCAGTGTTGACACATTCTCTTCTCCGAGGTTGAAAAATGTCTACCGCTGTGACTGTGTCCTCCACAACCCCTCATTTAGAGGAAGAACTCAAAAACAAAGCAACAGACAACAACGTTGGTGTTAAGCCAGATCAGCTTCCTTACAGTGATGCTGCTGAAGAAACTGAGCCAGAAGAAGATGATGATGACTCCAAGTTGGAATCTGACAGAGAACTGGATCTTGGCCCTCAATTCACCCTCAAGGAACAGCTTGAGAAAGATAAAGTAACATTTTCTTTTCCTTTTATTTTTCAAGTGTTTCTTCACACCCTTTGATTTTGCAGCTGTCTTTTGATGAAAGCTTTTTCTTTTGTGTTCAAAGGATGATGAAAGTTTGAGAAAATGGAAGGAGCAACTTCTGGGAAGTGTTGACATGTCTGTCGTTGGAGCTGGTACTTAGTTTCTCTCTTCAACTCCTCCTGTGGTCCTCTTCTTCCCATTATTTCACTACACCAATTCTTCCCATTTATTATAAGCATTTTTCTTAGGAACATTTATGTTAGCTGCACCCTTTTTTGACAATGACAATTATGGTAGAATAACCCTCTTGAGACAAATTATTTTGAAGATGACAATTTTCAATGAAAAATGTTAAAACATAGTTTGTGGGAGTAAGTTTCATTTAAGGTCCTAGTTAATCTTTGGAGGCCATGATAATGTGAAAGGTCTTGTTTTGAAATCCAGAAAGTAAAGACCCTGAAGTGAAGATATTGAGCATGATTATTACAAGCCCAGACAGGCCCGACCTCACCCTGCCAATTCCATTCACTACTGATCCTAAGAAGAGTCTCTTCATCCTTAAGGAAGGAAGCCCATGCCGCATGAAATTCACCTTCACTGTCTCCAACAACATTGTTTCTGGTCTCAAACACACAAATGTTGTGTGGAAAACTGGGGTTAGAGGTGAGAGAGAAAATGACTCCTTATCTGTTTACTTTGATTGATTAAATAATTTTGACTGTATTAGTCACACGGCTTTCATGAATTTCTTGTAACAGTGGACAGCAGAAAAAAGATGCTGGGAACTTTTGGTCCTCGGCAGGAACCATATACATATGAATTGGAAGAAGAAACTACCCCTTCTGGCATGTTCGTTAGGGGAACCTATGCAGCAAGAACCAAGGTAAAAAAAATATTCAGTTAAACATAGAAAGTTGACACCTATTTATTTGTTTTCTTTTTTTAACCTTTGAGTGGAATACTCTTGTTTGGTAAATAGGAAGAAGTAACTAACTCAATTTTCTTGCTTCAGTTTGTAGATGACGATCGAAAATGCTACTTGGATGTCAGTTACTACTTCGAAATTCAGAAGAATTGGGCAACACCTCAATGAGATTTAAACTTTAGTACTATTGCAAAATTGAGCAGAGTGGAACTCAACTTGTTTATCAAATCCATTTAGCACGATTGTGCACGTGCATGCTACATGCTAGTGTTACCACCCCCCCTTATTTTCTATGGTTCCTTACTTCCTTTTCTATTTCTAATGACCAGATGTGACAAAAAAAAATTACTCTAATTTTTACTGTGTCAATTGCATTCACTTAAGATGCCCCTTTAGAGTAAATTTTTGTTATCTGTTAGATGGGATAGAAATGGACCCCATGTGGAGAAAGATAAATGGAAATCAACTACTGCCTGTGCTTTCTTAAGCAAATGGCCAAAAGGTCCGTCAGTTCTTTGGTGGGCCTAAAGCTTTTCTCATATGAAGGTCAGATGCACTTTACTGAAATCAGAAAAAGAAAAAAATAAAGGAAAAGGCACAACTACTAATGAAACTAATATTGGGCCCCTAATCCGCCGGTTATCATGGACCAAAATTTGAATGTTTTGCAAAGTCTCATTTATAACATTTTGTGAGTCATTGGAAATTGCTTTTAACTTTCTCTTAAGTCCTTGAGTGTTTTCTCAACCTTGGATGTGTATAAATGGAACTTACATGGCTATAGTTTAAGAGAAATTATCCCATTATTCAGATAGACCAAATCTAAACATTTTCTCCCTACGTACATGTTAGGATTCAAGTTCTTGACTACATATTTAAAGGAGGACTGAGTATTACTTGAATCAACCATGTTAGTAACATCTAGTTGAAAGTATTAACACATGAAGTCTTACATTAGAAAGTTATGTGACTCTTACCTTAGGTTTAGTTAAGCAGTTACAGTTAGTTGATTTGTTCGCTGAATTGTTCTTTCAATTGTCATCAAATAATCCGACTTCAGTTAGAACAATAATGAGCTTGATATCAAGTACTGAATGATCAACCTTCTGATTTCCCAATCTTACACACGTATTTTAGTGTTCAATTAAATCGATGCCAACTCATTTTGAATCATTAATCACGGTGGTTAAGAGCATGATTGCATAAGTTATAGCGAATTTCAGAATGCTAGCTATGATTGCACACATGGGATGAGGGACCTTGGTCAGAAAGGGTCACCAGAAACCATTTCCTAGCAGTTTTACAACTCCAAGATGCACTACTTCGTTGCCATTACTTTGCTGAGTAAATTCCCGAGTATCATGCTTTACGAAAACAACAATATATCAAATCATCTAAGTTCTTGTTTGATTTAGTTTTTTTTTTTTTTTAATTGCTTTTTAAAATGTTTTTGAAAACACTATTTTTTTGTCCAAAATAATGAATTCCCAAACATTCATTAAATGTTTCAGGACTTGTAACATTCTTGTCTCATATGAGATAGCAATATGAATAAATTTGGGTACCTTCTCTAATCTTGAAATCAAACTCGACGCAACAAGTTACGCGCAGTTCTGTTTGTATGCAACACGATTCCATTCAAATTATGCTGATTACAGTCTAATGTATAGTTCGACCATTATTAACCATAAATGCAATACTAGTTATATTATCTTTCTTGACAAATTGTGAACACAATTAATAAACTTGAGTTCAAAACGTATACAATTAAATTGAGAAATAAGTACTTCATCCAGAGTAAATAGTAAAATAGAGTGGTAAAAAATCTGAAGTCCAAGAGGATGAAGTCATGTACATTGAACTTGGTTAGCAAAGTAGCCATTATATTTATATTTCTTTAAAAAAGTAAGATAGTATTCCCCTTTTAGCTTAATTTAAAATGCATGCTACCCTGTATGCATTGTGATATCATTATCATTATGCACATGCCCTGTAGTTCTCGATGCCTTGGGCAGTTTGGCGTGTCCCTTTTTTCTATCCTGCAAGGTTCAAACAGCCATCTTTGTGTTGCCGTTTTCACTTGTTTCTCTGTTTTTGGTATATAACAACTTTGTCATGATGGTACAACAAACATTCTCAACAAAAACCTAGAATGAAGTAATGATAACACTGGCTTAATAGAATTATGAAGGTTGACGATTATTTGGAATTCTTTTAATAAAATAGGATCGGTGTTCCCCGTCAATCTTTTTCTGTCATTCCCATCATAATCTCTTGTCGGGCATCGACTAATTTGATCCAAGGCCAAGGGACATCCTTTAACCTTACTTACTTTCCAAGTAAAGTTGCATAATTACTAAGATTATTAATGATTACAAGAATCAGAAACAAGCCATGCAGGAATGGCGCTTGGATAGTAATCAACATTGGGAACATTTAACATTTATTTTACCTTTTTTCAAGGCAAAGAAAAATAACCCTTGTTTGCGATGATTTAATAGAACATGTAAATTATAAGATTACTATGTCTTAATTTGTAATCTTAAATTTGAGTTTTAGGTATTTAAATACATTAAATAGTTTTGAACAAAAATTTTGTTATTTATTATTATCTTATCTAATTTGAGAAAAATTATTTATTTTAAAGATAGATATAGTTTACCATAAGAAAAATAAGTAGACAAAAAAACAATATACCTTATCAATAAAAATGGCATGTCATTTAAAATATTTTCATGTATTTTCATTATCCTTAAAAATGTTGACCGTTTTAGTTGAATCGAAAGGGAGATATATAATTAGGGGACAAGTTATTTGGATCTGTATTAAAAGTTATACTTTGATTAATGATATATCTAAAATGGTAATAGTGTACTCCCTCTAAAGTCAAATATAAAAAAGGAAAAATATTATATAAGGTGGACTTTGTGGTTGGTTTTTTCCACCTAAAGGGAGAATGCCAGCATTTATGTTGGGGCCTTGTTTATATTGGGCCGTGCTATACCCATATTGATTTGCAAAGAGTTGGACTACTTTTCTTCTGAACTTTATCACAAGATGATTGTCTGGTTGAATTGAAGAACAGAATATTGATCATAATGTAAATAAAAACCAAACACCTCAATGCAGGATAGCCACATTTTAATTTTCTATTGGGTGAAGTTAACCACCACTCATTCTTGTATATTGTACTGTACAAAGTCATGAGAAAGCATATGAACATGTGATCTGTAATTTCACAAAAAAATGAAGCAACAAAGGCATGGACCAATATTTCTCTACTCTACATATACAGACTTGGAATAAATAACTACTAACTAGTAGTCTAACAATGCAAACTTGACCTGTAATCCAATCTTACCACCCTCAGTCACAAGCTTAGCAGCTGTTACCAACCAATGGCCAGGAGCATCATGTGGGCCCCGCACAACCTCACTTGTATCCACATATTTAAGCAGTTTAGCAGAAGGAACAGGCACAGGTGGACCATCCGGATAAACACCAGAGTCAAGTGTAGTTGGAGCCTGCTTTTGAGGAGCAGTGACAGTTTGCTGTGTGAATGAAAATGTTGTGCTCAGGTTTGTGAGGAATGATGATTTTCTTGAAGTCTCTGGTACACCAGCCCAATCTGACTTCCTGATGCTGCAATTGGGTATGTGGGTGTAGAGGAGGCGCAAGTGAAGCACATTCTTTGGCCAATTCCCTTTGCTAATGAGTTGTGCACCGGTTACAATGTAAACACCACTTGATTCATGCAGCCAGCTAGGGTCATGCTTAACCACTGCTGTGCACACGTTTGCAAATCCCTTCCATCTTATCGGTTCCAGAAACTGCTCACTGGATTCATTGTCTTCAGACCCTCGCCACAAATATGTGCCTGAAGAGTGGATCATTGTGTTTGGGAGGCTTGAAAGATGGTTTACATGTATTGCAAGCCTATCACATTTTCTGCCTTCCAAGTACAACCGCAGGCCTACCACAGGTTTTTCTTCGCTTACTACCTGATTTTGTTTTGCATAAATTAAAATCTCACGGTTAACGATCAATGCACACATAATCATTATTGTCAATCCATGATACACAAATACTAATACTAATAGGATAATACATATCGTATCCAATATAGCCATTCGAAGAATATAGAAAATACGATACGTATCAATAAGATTTCTTTCTTGAAATCATCCACAAAAAGGTCAATTTACTGTTTCTATATTATACATGCTTCTATGTGTCCCTTTGTAGCTGTATTGAATTCTCATAATATTTTTTTAGAGGTTTGGATACTTCCCATATATGTATAGGTGAAGTATGTAAGAGTATTCGTATCAATATAGATACAAGAAACAAATATACGCGTTTGCTCAAATAGGAGGGAGGGTTTGACTAAGAGTACCTGTGCAGGGTTGACATGAAGCTTGGGAGACATGAAACCAAATTGCAGGGAAGGGGAAGAAGTCTTTTTCCGTTGATGCCTCAGAGGTAGCTCATAAAACATGGGTGCCCATTGCCTTGGAATTTGAAACTCCAAGAAGCATTGTAAATCTTCGGGAGGGGGCTTATCTGTAAAGAATCAATCAAGTGGTGTGTTCCTTAAAGGTAAAAAAATTGTAAATAACAATGTGCAAGAAATGATGACTTTGTAACTCATGTACTATAAAGGGTGACAAGGATAATTTGAGCACAAATAATAGTATTTTTTATTTTTTTACTTTGAAGCTTATCTACATCATGGTTAATCATTGAAACAGTATAAAATGCATATGGAATTATGGACTGAAGTAGTAGATTATAGTATTATTGGTCGATCTAAGAAGAAGAACGTACAGCGTAAATACAAATTGATTGCATGACTAAGATAGCCACTTCCAGGAATTCCTGTGAGAAGTGAGGAAATAGGTACAAACTTGAAGAGGATTGCTTCAGGATTAGAAGCCACTGTCTGGAGCCAATTTGAGTGACTGTGCTTGAACACATCTCCTCCTCTTTTCGAACAAATGATAGTGAGGCCCTGTTCCAAGATATCAACACCTTAGAAATTTTATTCAGTTCAATTTTCAAATGGCAAATATATATTTTTCTTTTTGTGAGACTTACATCCTTGCTTGATGTTTCTGAAATACTGGTGAACTGCGTTGTGCTTGATTGCATCACACGATTAAAGACCTCGGGAACCTACATGAATAGTGAGATTGAATCAACAGATAATAAGTAACAAATATGTAATAATTATAGAAGATAAAGCGCTACAGTTTATTACTTTTTGTTTGGCTTCTGTGGTGTTCGTTTGTTGTTGAGAAGGGCTTCTTAAATCTGAAAACAAAAAATCTCCTAGATTCTCCAAATGTCTTCTTAGATCACCAGGTGGAACCTTTGAAGAATGTCTTTGTTTGACACATACTACATCTTGACCTCCAACAGCCATACCTATTATGATGTGTGTACCGTATGTCGTAATGAACCTGCCTAACAAAACTTATCAGCAAAATTACTTAACAATCCCAAATCATGCAAGATTCATATTCCAAATGGTGTAATATCAGTAAGGCATGTTTCAATGCCCGCTTTACCATCAACTTATTAGGTTGTCTCGTATCATCGTGGACTCACTAATTTTCATATGATTTATAATTAAGTATTATTAAATTTTTTTTTTGCAAATTGAAAATTTTAAATATATGTTAGATAGAGATTTGTCGAGATTACGAACACGTGCTAATTCAGGACTATCTAATAATTTTTTTCCTTTACTAAATAAAGAGTTTTTTTTTTTTTATCTTTATCTTGTGATTTGTTGTGATGGCTTTGTGCGTACCTGGATAAAGAAGCTGGATCCCACTGAGCTGGAACAGACTTCTTTACTTCCTCTTGCAGTATCAGGTGTGAAGCAGTAAGGTGCAAATAGTATAGAGAAATGAAATAACCATCAAAAGCAAGATATTTGATGTCATGAGCATCACGAAACCAATCACCACTCAAATCAAAAAGAGCGTTAAAATAGCCAGAAGGAATTTTTCCTTGTATAGCTGATTTTTGATTGAGCAACTCAGACATCTGCAAGTAAAGAAAGAGTCATAAGACATGTAACAATGTTTCAAGTGAATCAAGTTATGCTTAGATCTTATTTCAAAGTTAATTATATCATATCTCTCAAATTCAAAGTACTAAACTAGCAAGTTTTTTTCCTAATACTAGTATATGATAGTTCCACATATAGGGAAAAGAAAATTAAAACTTCTAACTATGCGTTAGTCCTACGTTGAATAAGTAAAATGAAAGAAAAAAAATGAGC
Source organism: Mucuna pruriens (assembly GCA_025330945.1). Lineage (NCBI taxonomy): Eukaryota > Viridiplantae > Streptophyta > Magnoliopsida > Fabales > Fabaceae > Mucuna > Mucuna pruriens. The sequence continues at coordinate 1,584,069 of JAENHJ010000296.1, forward strand.
CAAATCATTCTTACGGAACCGGTGGTTCAAAACAATCGTTCTAACAAGCTTGCTTTTATTTATCTCTTATTGGTTTACTAATGAGGGGGTTTTGATTTTTAATTTATAACCAGTCTACTTGAATAATAAAAAATTTAAAAGATTAAAGTGCACTTTCTTTTTAAAAGATATTCAGATTATACTATTTTTCTTTTATTTTAGAAAATTACCTTCCTCTATGTCATAATTCACTTCATTTCAATATAAACAAAGCTTTTAGCTGTGGTAAACAACTATAAACAGCCTCCTAATAGCATTTTCCTCCCTTTTGAGCACCATACTTTTATTTTCAAAGTTTTACAAGATAATGTAATGTTTTGAACTTCTCACCCAAAATTTCATTTCATTTTATAATGTCTGAAGTCTATAGGTAAGGTTTCAAAATTAGCATCCAATTGCAAAGAAAGAAAAAACTGCCTTTAAGAGGTTTAAATTCATGATAAAATAAACTAAAGTGCACTACATGTTAATTTCTCAAAAAATATAAATAAAAATTAGTGTAATATTTAAAATAGAAGACACTAAGGTGTAATTTAAACATTTTTCATAAGATTGGACTTTTCTTATGTGAGGGATATATTTAAAAAGAAAAATATATGAATTTATGATCATCGATTGAAAAACAAAAACATAAACTTTATTTTACTATAATTTCAGTTCTTTTTAAATTAATGGTTATAACTTTGCATTTCTTTTCTTCTAAATTAATTATATGTTTACTTTTTAGAGGAACCAAATTTTGAAAAGAGAAGTGAATGTAATTTACTTAATTTTAATCCTTTCTTTTTAGGAGAGATGAACAAGTTCAACACATCAAACCAAACCACGGACAGTTTAGATGGTTTGATTGGGCTCACTGTCGTCCCTAAAAAAATTTTCTGCTTTATACATATATTTTGATTAGAATTTAATTATAATACATTTATGGTGCAAAGGTATTTTATGCCATTGAAATTCAAAAAATTGTATCTGAATTGATTTTTGATTGATTAAACCGTGTAAAAGTTTAGATTGCATGAAAAATGATTAACATTATCCCTAGTTTGAAAACCATTATCTATGAGAATGATAGATAATACTAAGGCAATAGTTAGATTAACATTTGCGACATTTGAGAAAAGCAATAATTTTGGACGTAGAAGAATTAATTTGATATTTGAAATATAAAGAAGAATTAGAAGGAGAGAGAGAGAGAGAACCTGGTTGAATGGAAGGACATCAGACTTGAAGCGTAGGCGATCTCCTTTGTCACATCGTATATCCTCGGAAACATTTGGAATGGTAACTCCTCCACCAGGAAGCGTAATGTCCCTCTTTTTTTCTTGGTCAACCACCACCAACCTCTTCCCTCTTTTTCCCTTTGAAAACTTCAATCGAAAATCACTCGTCAGATCAAACCCTTTACCCAGACACTCTATGGGATTGGGATTGGGATTCCCAAACACACCCGAATCCATCACCACTTAGTTAACAACACACAACACAACACAACACAACAAACAAAACACTGCTTAATAATAATAACAATAGCATGAACTAGCTAGCTAGCCAGCCTTAGCCACCGGCACCTGACCCTTAATTAATGGGTCGTCCTACGTGACTGCGCTTTGACCATGGACCACTCTCCTTTCTCTCGATCCCTATCACACTCCTCCATCTATTTGCACTTCTTCTTTCATTTAATTATATAATAACTTACATACATAATAACATTGATATAACAAGACATACATAGATAATAACAAAAGGCTATGTAATGTGTTCCTCCCATTTTCGTAATCCAACGAAGCTTCCGCGAAGGAGATCCAAGATCGGGTGTAAGTACAAGGTGGCGTAAATAACCTCTCAATTTTCAACTTAAAAGGACGCAACTACCCGCCACAAACGTAAACCAGAAACAACCTTCGTCTTTTCGCTCCTCCAAATATTTTTTATATTTTTAATTAATTCAAAAATTATTATCATCATAATATATAATTAAATGATAATCTCTAATTAAATTCTTTAAGATATCACAACTTTATGAAAACAATTGCTTACATTTTCACAGTTTTTAATAAATATTGAAAGTATAAAATTGATGAATCAAAAATACAAATAAATTTTTACGTTTTACAGAAGGAATAGTTTACTAAATTAATATTTTTTAAATAAATAAACCATATTAACTATTCCTTTGAATTTTATTTTTATTCATATTTAGTCTTTAAGAATTAAATATATCTAATTTAAAATGCATAATTTTATTAAATGTATTGACTAAAAAGTAAAAAATATAAAATTACAAAAAATATTTTAAGAAACAAAATTATATTTAGTTTTTTAACTAAAAATAAAACATAAAAGGAAACAAGTGATTTTTTTGGTAGTTAACGAAACAAGAAACAAGTAATTGGAGTGTGAGAAAAGAATCAAGAAAATAAAAATAAAAAAAAGTAGAGTCAACTTTAATTGAGTCGTTAGTCTAGAGTCTTTAATTACGACCCACGACTCTTCTCATCTTCCAACTACCCGTGCGTGCCGTCAAGAGGCCACATCCACATCAAGCAGTGAATGACGGAAAAGGGAATTGAAATCACAAATTGTTGAACACTACAAACATAACTTCCTTTATCTAGTTATTCCTGTTTCTACCTAGCTTCATGCAGCTCATACAAAATATTTTATGTGAATACTATTATTCATTACTTTGCTTTCTCATCATTTAGTTGTATTTTTGTTTTTTTATACATCGGAATTTAGCAATTTTGATATTTCTATTACATTTTTATTCAATATTTAAAAAATTTTATGGATCAAATTCTGAATGACATCGTCACAATTAATGTACTGTGCGTATCACATGATTATTGGATTTAATTATTTCGAGATTTGATAAATTAAAAAATATAATTAAGTTATGTCAGTATGTATGTAAACAATTTTTTATTGTGTCGTGTGTCATGTGTGACATTATCGTGGCGTGTGTCATGTGTTATGTGTTATGTAAGCAAATTTGTTTAAATAATTAATAAAAAATTTATTAAAGAAACAAAATTGAACAATTGTAATATTTTAAAAAATTGATTTACAAAATTGGAACATAAGAAATTAAACTTATATTCGATGAATCAAAATTACAATTAATTCTTACTTAAAGTTATTATATGTCTTAATATGACACCTTAATTATAATATGAGTCTCTCCTTTTATTTTTTTTATGGGATGAAACTTTTTTTTTTAAATCGAAAATCTCTTATTAAAGAACTATGTGCTTATATTCAACTTACTAAAATTACCTACTTATTTTGGTTACTTATTGATATTTTCTTCTTGTCTTTAATGAGTTGGTTAGCATATATGAAGGAAAAGTATATTAGAGAAGGTAACTAAAGTAATTTGCCTCGAAATTGTTTCAGTGTATTTTTTTTCTTTTTTATTCATCATTTAAAATTATAAATTAAAAAATCAATTAGTTTTCTTATTTATATTAAACATATTTGTAATAATTTATTAATATATTTTTAATTTTTAATTTTGATATTTTATATATTACTTTTATTTTTATAAAATATAATTAAAATAATAATGAGTTATCTTCAAATTTAAAATTGCAGATAGCAACGTCATATAAAAAAAACAATATTAAATTAAATAACCCATCAACTTGTACTATTTGTTTTATTGACATGGTCAGCAAAATCTAGTCATATATTTTGAAGTTTGAACATTTACAAATAGGGTTGACTCATGTACACTTTACATTTATTTATTATTAATAAAGAAAATATCTTAACTGCTACGTGCCATTTTTTTGTTGCTTAATCTGTCGCTCATTTTGTCTCCTGCAATCGCACATTGGTGTTGGGTCTAAAAATAAATAAATAAATAATAATATTTTTTTTTACTTTGTCAATTTTTTTTCTCTTTTATTTTCCCACAATCATTCCAAACAGTCAATTTAGAGATTAAAGTATGGGTTACCTCCGGGGGGAAAAGACAATATTTTCCGTATTCGTGCACTGTATTTTTTAATTTAGGTTATGTTTAATAAAAATTGGTAGTTGAAAAGGTAGGTAATAATTGAAATTTGTTAAATTAACTTATTAAATTATAAATGGTTAGTAAAATTATATATTGGAGTAATTGATAAATGAAAAATAATAAAAATAAATATTTAAATTATATTTTTATATTTTTTAATTTTAATTTTATTTATTTTATTTTATGTTAATTAATGTAGTGAGTAAAATATCTTAAAGTATTTATGAAAAAATATGTTGAAATATAAGGTTAATAAATAATATAAATAGTGTACAATATAATATAAAATTTTAAAATGTCAAAAAATAAAATAAAAATTTAATCTATTAATATCAAATGTTAAAGTATAATATTAAAATAATAAAATAAATATTATAAATAATATAATGATTAAAATAAATAATATAATATAAAAATATCTAATAATAATAAAATAAAGTAAACCTATTATTTATCATTTCCCATATATTATGTAGTAAAATAATAAAAAAATTCTTTCTCGTATAAAAAAGTAAAATAATAAAGGAATATACCTTATACGGGAAAGAAGAAAAATAAAAATAAAATAGAATAAAGTATTGCCTTATATAGAAATGGATAATAAAAATATAATAAATAATTTAAGGACAAAAAAAAAAAACATAAAAAAACTAGAAGTTAAAAGTTATCATTTTATAAAACACAACTTGATAGCATATAAAAAATGTTATAAATTCCTAAAAAAAAAATTGTTTACTAAATACTACTAATAAAATAAAACAATTTTTTTATTTAGAAAAAAAAACTAAAAACTAATTGGAATTACATGTCAATTATAACTGTATTTTTTCTTAGTAATATTAATTAAAATTATAATTAATTAGGGTATATTGTCTCAAAATTTTGATTATTTAATTTTATTTATTTTATCTTAAAATAAATTTTAACATAAATTTTTATTTAATATATATATACATTATTACTAAATATAAAATATTAATATTATAAATATTTTAAATTTTAAATATATTTTTACATTTTAGGAATAAGATATTTTTGAATTAGTCTTTTTTTTGTTTTATTTTTAGTTATACAAGTATAAAAGAAAAAAATAATGTGTTTTAGTATATCATCGAAGGACTTCTAGAACTAAAAGTAAATTGTTTTTTAATAATCACAAACACAAAATATATTAATGATTGATTAATCTTAAAAATTCATGTTTCTCCAAAATTAAAATCATTTTTAATATATAAAAATTTAAGTGACAATAAAAAATCAATTTGAAAATATTTTTATGTTTCATATTTTCCTTTTAAAATTTATTGTCTGATCTAAGAGTTGTTTTTTTTTATAAAAAAAATTGTTCATTTAAACTGAAGATTTTTATTTCTTCCTATTATTTATCTATTTATTATATATTGTGATGCAAAATAAATTTTTATTATAACTAAGAATTCCATTTTTAGGTAACATGTTTAGTTAGATTTTAATAATTTTAGGAATATTTTTTTAATTCAGAAGATAAGAAAAAGAAAACAGTGAGAAAGAAAATGAAAGTTAATGACTGGATTAGAAAATAAGTTCTTTAATTTTTATAAAAACTTAAGATTTTCATCCTTGTCAAAATAAAAATCGAACAATCTCAAAGAGTTAGTAGACGAAAACAAGACATGATCTACTTGTCAGATGTTCAAATACTTACTTGTTTAGTTAAGATGATGTAAATGTAGTACTTTTATAAATGTTTTTTTGACTATGTAAACTTTTCCTACCTTAGACATTGTGTTGTTCTCTCTCAAACTACAATTACAAAAACAAAACAAAAAAAATTAAAACAGGATAGAATTGCATTCCTAAAAATTAATAATACCTAAAATATGTTTTTAAAGAGTTAAATGGACATGGATTTTAATATAAAAGTTTTACAAAATCAACAAATTAGAAAGGTGGTCTATTCTATTTATTGTTAATAAAGCATTGTCCCATGTTCCACGCATCAATCTCTTATCAAATCTTTTAAGTTATAAAATAATCAATTTATATACTGTAACACCGTTTTAATTGTTATTACTATAACACCGTTTTATTAAAAGTTGATGTGTTATCCACTTATAATTAAATAAGATTAAAATTAAAGATATTAATAATGATAGGATGTTGATAATAATAGAAATTTATAATTTCTATATATTAATTATTTTATAGTTTCTAAGTGAATCATGTATTTTTCTGGATGAAGATATATAGAATCAAATCAATTAACACTTTTCACTCTTGGTTCATAAAAGAAAGTGAAGGAAAAGAAAGTAAAAAAAAAAAAGTAATTCAATAAGACACATCTTATCAAGAAATCTAACACACAACAATAAAACTAAAAACAAAATATAATATTCAAAACATTTTTTAAAGAAAAAATTGAATACAAGACATGCGTTGTTCAATCTTAATGAATAACACCTAGAACTAGATGAAGTAATTTCTCTCTCCGTATTATACACACACAATAACATTTATGTTAATATATGGATATCAATTACAAACCTAAATAACCCCAAACAGTTTCTGCCATATAAGTTAGTTATAATTAGTAACTAAATGTATTATTAGAAAAATTAAACGCAACAGTTTTGTAATTTATTTTTAACACTTCAATTATCGAAACCAAATGATAAAAACATAATTCAATTTATTATTATTTTTTCATTCCAACTAAACATAGTGTTTGATGATTTTGATATCACTTTTTAAACAAATAATGTACTTTTTATCCACAAAATTTTATGTATGCTTCACTATTACAATTGTTATATTGCAAAACAAAAACAAACAATATTTAGTCTTTATATATATATATGCTTAAATATCGGTTTATTAGAATATAATAATTGTGTCCTAGGTATATAGCTAGCTAGATTTACTGTATATCACCACATTGGTATATTCAGGAATAATTTTAAAATATAAATAAAGATAAGAGAGATACAGATAGTAATATTTCATTACATATCAGATTAAATTTTGTTTTATATACTTAGATATCTTTTAAACGGATGATATCTATATATTGATCTATCTACCTACACACCTACATGTATTCATTAATATTCATTAAAATATAAAATTAAAATAAATAAATAAATAATAATCTTAACTAAACATATATATTTACACTAAAAATAAATTCGTTAATAGTTTTTAGTTTGTAAGTTAATTGTTGATTTTAACTACTTCAGCAACAACTTTCAGTGCATCTTACGGTAGATATAATTAGATAGATTTAAGTAATTTTAAATTATAAGTATATATATGCATGCATGGATACTTTATTATTCGTCTTCCTTCTATTAATAAGTAGGTAAGTTTTTATCTTTTGATTTTATTTTATTTTATTTTTGTCATTCCTTGCTCTAGAGGACATTGAGGCGAGAAACAATTTATATAGAGTTATTAATAGACACTCACTTGTTTTTAGAACGATTAATAATGTACACTCATTTTTCTTTTAAAAAGAAATCAATTAACAAGTTATGTATTTTGAGATAATTGTAATTAAAATTTATTAAAATATTTTTTATTAAAAACATGTAGATATACATTAACAAATTCCACAAAGATTGCTAACATATACCTACAAATTTTTTAATTTATAAAAAAATTAATAATACTTAATTATGTTATTTAGATATTAACAAAGAAGTAAATAAGTTATGTATTAACTATGTAAATAATTTTAGACTGTCATTCTGATCAATTTAATTTTTTAATAATTATCTTAAAAACTATACTAATAATAAATTATGATTTGAATGATACACTTATCTGTGTATGATCACAAACCATCTTATAAATTTTTATTTCTCGAATAATTATTAAGTAACTAGTTTTGGACTAATGTATATTCATGATCTAAATCACCTTTTAAATAACACGTATTTAAATTTTTAATTTAAAAAAATCAATAACACTTAATTACAATATTTTATAAAAATGAATAAAGATCATAATAATCACGCAACACTTAATAATTTCTCCATTTTGATTGCTTTCCTGACTTTATAGTTGAATAAAAGGGAAATAAATCCTTGCACCCATGAGATTATAATTATTTATTTATCTTTTCATAGGTATTAAATAAGGAAAAATTGATTAAAAATAAATATAAAAGTGAATGATGAAACATAGTATTGAAGAGGCACGTGTGATGGCACAGAGGGTGGCACGTGTAGTTGCTGAACCACGCGTAAAGCTGCATGCCTAGAATGTTGTCAAAGAACTATCGCTACGAGTTCGTTAAAAAACAACGATACCACAGCGCCACATAGTCATCATATATGAATGACATGTTAGGCATATAAATCTAAGTGAAAGATGGAACAGATCAAATCTGAATCAAATTGGGGAAAGCAAAAATGTCGACGAAGAAGGAGAGTGAGGCAGAAGTAGCAGTAGATGGTCAGCCAATTACAACCGGAACCTCCCTCTGTGACACCGCCACAGCTGCTATCCAAAACTTCGCTCCCATCAACAAAATCCACCAACATCTTTGCGCGTAAGCATTTCAATTTATGCGCTTTATAAACCTAGGACTTTTATTTCAACATTACTTCATTGCATCGATACATCTATTACTTAGTCTAGGTCTAGAGATTATACTTTTTTTTCTTTAAAATAAATTAAGTATTATTAATATAACAAAATTTAAAATTATTAGTATTATTATTATATTAGATTTTTTTAACTTTTAGGTTATTTTAAAAAAATTTAGACTTATCATAATAATTTAGTAATATTATATATTTTTTAAATATTGAACATGATCAATATAAAAAGTCAAATTTAAAGAGTAAATTTATGGAATGTTTAGATATCTTATTACAAAAGAAGTCTTTAAATAATAGATTAAATTAGACATTAAATAAACTTCCATCATATGAATATGTCAACCTGCCTATTATAAACTTGGTTTACCTATTGTTACCTTTATCACCTTTATCTTAGGTTTTAAGTAACAATAATTTCAGTTTTTTAAAAGTATAATTTATTTTAGGCATAATTTTTTTCCCTTAATCTATTTTATCAATTAAAAAGAAATTAGACTAATATAAAAATTTAATACAAAATAGATCTACTAGTTTAATGGTGATAGTGATAAATAAGATGAAGCTTAAAAGTTTAATGTTGAGGCATTCTACGTGTAGATGAAGCTTAAGTTTTGTGTGCATGGCGATTAGGGTTTAGGGTTTATGAATATACATGGTATGTTATGTTATGTAATGTAGGTTTCACTTTTACTCGGACGATATGAGCCGGCAAGTGGAGGCACACCACTTTTGCGGTCACCAGAATGAGGAGATGAGGCAGTGCCTAATCTACGACAGCCCAGAAAAGAAGAGTAGGCTTATTGGGGTGGAGTACATCATCTCCGAAAACCTATACTTGACTCTGCCCGACGAGGAGAAGCGTCTCTGGCACTCTCACTTGTACGAGGTCAAGAGTGGTCTCCTCTTCTTGCCAAAGGTTCCTTCTCCCATTCACCGCAAAGACATGGAGACTGTCTGCAAGACTTATGGCAAAGTCTTCCATTTCTGGCAAGTCGACAAGGGTCACTCTCTCCCTCTTGGAATACCTCAGCTCATGATGGCTTTCACTAGAGATGGCCAGATCTATGATCACCTCCAACAAAGTATTTTATTCTATTTGCTTCAACTTCTCTCTCCCTCTCTCTATATATTTTGTTATCATAATCACAACTTTGTTCCTTTGTCCTTTGTAGGTTGTGCTGAGCGTATGGGCATAGACTATGAGGAAGAAAGAAAAAGCAGGGAATATATGACAGGTCCCGAGCATGGAATTCATCCATTGGCCAATGGAGGTGGTAAGGGCCTTCACACTCGCCTCAGGGAGGTCCCCCTCAACCACCATTCACCTCCACCATCCGCCACCAGGGCCTCTGTTTGAACATCTTATGCTTACTTATATAGGGATCGGGGACACCCTTTTCAGAACTTATTACAAAATTAATATACTCTCTGTTCATCTCATTCTATGGTAGAGATCAAACTCTACTTTATTCTACACCCACAGAGAGAGAAAGAAAAAATAATATAGTTATGATAATAAGTATTTGATATATTAATAAAAGTGTCGTTATATTATATTTCCTGTGGCCAATTGTGTTTACCATAATGAATATTGTAGTTGCATAAATGTGTGAAAAATCAAGCAAATTATCACTTAGTGGAATATTTTTAGTTTTTACAAGAACTTTTTACTAGTTAAATCTTGAACAATTTTGGAATACATTGAGGAATGAGGATATTGGATTTATAAATACCCTCCACAATTGCATGTCTGAAATTTGTGAGATATAACTGTACAAAATCACCGATTATCGGGAAGGACGAGGACTCAGTCAATCAAATTCAAGGGACACGCTCTAATACTCGTTGTAATGCCTTCTTGATACCTTCCTGATCAAGGGATGTAGTCAGATGTATCTCCTGCACCTGCATCACAGGTGAAAACATTGCCGTGGGTGTAAGACTATAAGCATATTGCAATATGTTATTATGTTTGTTGCACATTCCTTTAATCTCGCATTATTTTAGATATAAGGTGCCAATGGCGATGTGATTCTCGAATCTTAAATATGAGGGGGGTAGCAATCATGATTGGATGTGATGTGTGTTAAATATATAAAATGTGTGTAAAGCAAGCATTAATTAACCTGTCTTCCAGCACGAGCAAGGAGAGTAAACCTTTGGTTCGTGGGAGGTGCCTGCCATAATGAAAGATTCAGAATGAAAACTATGACCAAAATATATATAAACTCCACTAATTATTGAAGGAAGAATTGTGAATTGAAACTCACATTAGAAAGCCAAAGCTGCAGGTCTTGTGAGACCACTCGTTTTTCAAACCCTTGACGGCTGATTCCTACATCATATATGCTGTGACAGAAACAGAATGTCGTCATACCATAGAAATTAGAAAACTCACTAACTCATTCAAAAGTCATCTAATTGCTGTTGTCATTCAAAGCCACTAACAAAATGCAGGGCACCAAATAGACCAATTGCAGATACATGGATGAATATCAATTTTTTAAATAAATATTAATTAAAATTATAAAATACAGTTTTGACGTTTCTAACCCCAAAATTTCGTTCCCCTACATTTCTCTTGATAGACCATCATTTTCTATAGTCAAGAAGACTATACTATTCACTTGTTTTGCCCCTCCAAAATTTTCAAGAGCGTCTCTTGTGGTCTCTTTTTCGTGCTATGCTCATAGCTGTTTATGGATGAATTTCAATTCTAAAGAGTTTAAGCAACTTTGTAGATTTTTTAGCCACTTTGACATTTGTTTTCTTTAGAAGGATTTCTTATTCTCAGACGCAGTCATAAGTGTACTTTATCTCCTTTCTTTGTAATGATATTTTCTTCTTTTGTCAAATGAAATATTTAAACCGTGTGGGGGCAGGGGATGGATGTAACTCTGATTACCAACATTTCAAATAGTTAAAATTTTCAAATAGTGATGGAAACATACCCATCTTCCTGTAGTAGCTCTTCAAGGATTGTTTCAAGCCCCGGAAGAGGCTCAATACTGCCACTATCACCACCGCTCATAGAATCAGGATCAGCTGAACCATCCTGAAATATAGATTTTTTTGGTAAAAAAATTCCTCACACACATTTATATACCTATGTATATTTTATTTTCATACAAACCTGAGGTATTACTTTGTCCAGAGTTTCTAGAAGTGGATCTTCTTCTAGCTGTTTAATTGATAGGTTAATCCTTGATTTTCCCCTGCAACAACTTAGATAAGTAAAAAATGATTTCCATAAACACACAAGACAAAATATAGCAGAATAGAAAAAAAAAAAAAAAAATCAAGCATGTTATATCTAAAATCATTCATGTAGCTTCACTAAGTTTTTAAGAATGTTAATTCATGACATGGTATAAAAGCCTCTATAACCACATGGTCCATAGTTCAATCCTTTGTCCTCATTCTTCTATAGAAAAGTTAAATTTGAACACAAGATAGGGTACTCTTTGCATTTTCCATGCTTAAAAGTCCAAAGAGCTCATGCACGAAGGGACATGATAGATATAAAAACCACATGTACATTCATTCAATGGCTTAATCTTTTGATATTGTTGGCTCACAACAAAGAAAAACATGTAGCTTCACCACAATTAATATAAACCCTATGATATTATCAAAGCATGGAATTAGTCAAGCAGCAAGAATATCAATACAAATTTCCTTTAAAAAGCATCACTATTGGGAATCTCACCAATCTATACCAACAACTTTGACCCTCACTTCATCACCTGCTTTTAAGATATCTCTGACATCATGAATTAGATCCCATGACACTTCTGAGACGTGTATTAGTCCAGTAAGGCGATAAAGACCTGCATCATTCTGTGATGTTACTTGTAACTTTTTCATGATAAAGTGAAAAAGGAAACTGTAGACATATGAAGCATGCATAGTAGTTACCGTCAGGGAAGCGCAAATGAACAAAAGCACCATAGTCCTCAACATAACCAACTCTTGCTTCAAAAATGTCCCCTACATTGACCTGTTTTGAAAACTTAAACCAGGCAGCTTCCTTTTCAGAGAAGATCAATTTCTTGTTATCCTCGTCCGCTAGAATTACCTAGAATTAGAAGAAACTGCAGTTATTTACAAATTGTAAACAACCTTTCATTTAAACATAGCAAACGTGTTGAAAACATTATAACCTAATTCAAAGTAGAGCAGAGGATTATGATACCAAACTGATGCAGGAAGCACATACTTCCAAATACAAGACATAAGAATTAAGAAATTCTTATTTTTCAAGGTCTAGATAGTGCTTGAAATAGCTCAAATCAGATAGCTATTGTGCAGAAAGAATTTACATTATTGCATTGGATTCACAGAAAAAAAAATGATAACACAGTATACATTATTTAAATAATATAGTTACCTTCACCGATATGATTGAATGGAGTAAGCCTTTTGCAATTTCTTGGATAGATTTCTCTGGTTCTACACAAAAGAATCGAAGTTATAATAAGTCAGTAATTGCAACTCCACATGCAATTATTACTAACATAGCAATTAAAATATATCCAAACAGATGGATTGCAATAGAATGGTATGCTTGAGATAGGCAAACACGACCAAATGCAACATGCCATAGGAAACCAGAAAATTTCATCTGCATAATATTACGTATACCAAAGGATAACTAAAAGGGAAGCCCTGAACGCGAATGCCTGTAAGATATGAACATTAACTGGTGTTTGACAAACACGATGATGCTGAAAGGTAAAAGGGAAAATGTAAGAAATTCTCAACAATATGAAAGGAAAATTTTGTGATGTCGTAGGAAATCTATTTTATTTACATACAAGTGAAACTACACTTGCCAAAGTAGCCATATGATTTTTTCTTTTGAGGGAGAGGGTGACGAGCTCTTCAACATATACACAGAGAGAAGGGGGAACTAATTGAGAATGTTTAGGACAAGTTTTTAACCCTTCAACTCATACATTTCATTTAGGAAACAGGAAAACAAAAAAACAAATTACTCATACATTCCATTGGGAAAAAGGAAAACAAGAAGAATGTTGAGGATGAAGATATAGATGGATACCTTTACAAGCATGCAATGGACTCAATTGTGGGAATGGGAGAAACCCCACAATAGAATAAAACCGAACCAGCAGGCCTCCAGAATTAAAACCTTCAACCCTACCATTATAAACGAGTCCACTATCTTTATATGCCTTTGCAGCCTTCCAATCTGACGATCTCTACTTCATTGCAGAAATATCAAGTATTAGAACACAACATACACGTGCTAGAAATTGCCATTAATGCAAAACTAAGAGTAATATCTAGATTCAATTTAAGCTCTACTGACTAAGCCACAACTTAACCATTTAAATAAGACATGTCGCAGCAATAATTGATTGGAATTTCTTCTTCTTATTATTATTATTAGAACGAAAACTACTAACTTGTGAGTTGAAGATTGTGCTCACTTGTATATTCTTTTCATGCTCTATTTTTAGAGCCAATGTAGAACTTGATTATTCCCAATACCTATGTTATATTACATGCAAAGAATAATTACTTTATATGTATCTACGTTATGAATGTGATTATATGATTAAGAACGAGCATTGCATGACATGAATGATGAGAACAAATATGAAAAAGAAAGACAGACCCGAGCCAGACGAGCGTCATCTTGTGGTTCTGGAGGAGTAGGGCGTTGAAGAAGTCCAGTGTCAGGATTTTGATCAATTTGGGTGTTACTGGAGACGAAGACTTTAGCAGTGTGATAATGATGCCATTGCCATGGTGTCTTCACAGTTAACTTGTGGGGGAAATTCACGAAAGGAGAAAGGTCTGATTGTGATCGTGAGGCAGAGAGGAAGGAGATGGAAGTGAAGGAGCCAAGCGTTGCAGAGAAGATGGGCATTCTTGTTTGTTTTTTACTTTCAACTTCAACTCAACCTCTCACAAAAACACCATTCGTTCAGATTGGATTGGATATAAGCGATAGATATTACATGGATAGATTCTAATGGAACATAACATGAATACCTTCCAAGTGTCTTTTCTTGCACCACCTATCTTTTATGTTATGCTCCCTCCTACAATGTAACTTGTGGTCGTGGCATAAACACGCACCCACACTTTTTTTTTTAGGGAATGCAACCCACTCTTATTAACATTATTTTTATTATAGATTATAATTTATTATAAGTTACAACTTTTTATAAATTTTAATTATATATTTTTTAATCAATTTTTTAAAATAAATGTGTTGTGTTGTTAATGTTTTTTCAATAATTTTATATCATCTTATTTATTAAATTAAAAACATTAAAAACTTACATTTGTAAGACATTATTTATATAGTTATTAAAAAGAATTTAAAACTTATGTAATAGCATTATAAACTAGTTTTATATTATCATTAAATCATTTATTATTATTATTATTATTATTATTATTATTATTATTATTATTATTATTATTATTATTATTATTATTATTATTATTATTATTATTATTATTATAACTTGAATGACTGACCAATACAGTTTTGTATTTTCGGTACATGTATGTCCCATGCCCGTAAATACTTTTCGTAAAAAAAATATATATAGGGCTAGTTTGTCATTATATCGGGTGATATACGTAGTGGACTAGGCCCATTTTTGAAAAAAGAAAAAAAACTGGCGACATGGTTAGTAATTTGTTTGACAGATTTTTTTCTTCTTTTGCGGCGAGTTTTCTATTTTTGAGATATGAGTACATGTAAAAACAGGATGTTAAATTAAACATGAGCTTTTATTCACATTTATCTTGGATCTAATGAGTTGAAGCAGTAGAGATTAGAGAACAACAGATTCTCAAAGGAAGACATGCTGCTGCGGTGATGTTGATTAGCAGGGATAACTTGCTACTCAACGAAAGCTTGTGACAGATGTAGAGCAAAAAAAAAAAAAATGGATATACAAGTTAAAATAATGACACGTGCCATTCGTTCCAACACAAACATGGATCCAGTAACTTGGAGAACAACAAAACAAAGCGCTCACTTTTCAGGTGTTGGCCACACTAAAATATTGACACGTGTCATTCGTTCCCTGAAGCCGAACACTTGTTTTTCGTATGAAGTTGATATAGTAGACGACCTCCTGACCACAGATACAGAAAGCCAAGGTTGAAATGATGCTCCTGTACTCTACCAGAATTCAATTCTTGTCTTTGTTAAATAACACTCGCATTAGCCATTCTTTTCTGGCCTCGAACAGCGAGTAGCTCTGAATCCAGCATAATTTTTTTAGCAAGCTTCAATGACAGCAATGTGATACATAATGATAGGAAAAACATTCAAATCAACTTATGCAGAAGATGGTTCCTCATTACATTAGTTCTTTCGTATTAATTTCAAATAATGTTCATAACCAAAACCGTCTGGCACGAGGGGGCATTGGAGACAAGCATAAGTTTTGAGGATAATCGTAACTCGATAAAAATGTTTCAACCACAACATAATAAAAAGACTCTTTAAATTAACGAATAAAAGCTGTGAACTTTAGTATAGGATTTTCATGACACAATGCAGCGTTATTCATCCTACTGAATTAATAATTAAGAACAAGTTTCTCTCACAAAATCATTGAGAAAACATGCATAGATAATCACATTTCTTGCTAATGATTTGCTGAGTTATATAGATATTTTTGTGACAGATTTTACCTGTACAATAGCCTGTGCACAAAGTTTCCCAGAAAAAACAGCAGTTTCCATTGAAGCTAAATACTTCTGTTTTGTGTAATCTCCAGCTGCACAGAAACCTTATATAGGAGATCTTTGTATGAGAGGACAAGGTTCACAATTTGGAACACTTTTGTAAACCGACCTGAAACATCATAGTCAGTTCCATTAGGATTCAGAACACAAATGAATGTAATGCCCATAAATGTCATTAGTTTAGTAACAAAAAAGACATTCCACAATCCATGTTTACAGAAGAAGCTAAAAGAAATAGTCCACATCTGTGGATATTCAATCAAACATTGGTGTTTTAACAACATGGTAGGTGTTTATTCCTCCTAAATTTGAGCATTTTAGCAGAAAATATGCCATACTGATCTCAGGTTATCAGTGACAGTACACACAACTAACTTTTGATGTTCTTTAGTCCTATGTGAATTTTTAGCATGAGTATTTCATTTTCATACCAACAGTACATCAAAACATATTGGAAAACATCACTCTCCAGGGTCATTAGATTTCCTCAGCTGTTTTAACATATACATATATCTATCGTAGTAAACAAAATATATGTAGTTAAGTACAACAATCATGTTTATGGACAAGAAAAGTAAAATTTCAAACTAAATGCATCATATAACAGTATCGAAGACATACGTCAAGAGGAAGTAGATTAATTCCATCTCACGCACGGCGTTTACTCAAACGCCACGAATTTGGCTCGTGGTATCTATCATAAAGTGGTTCTATACGCTCTTGACGCTTTTGCTTGCTCATCTTTGTAGGATCTGCCACTTTGAAGAATCTTGGAGCCAATTCAACAAGCCATTTAGGGTCTATGACAGTGACCTCATGCATATATTCCTTAGTTGTCATCACAAGCTCATGGAAGATGACCCAGTCTGGCTGTCTCTGGAACAAAGCCGAACTTGGATGGATATAGACAAGCTGGTTCTCAACTAGGGTTCTGTAACCTTCCTGGGGGTCCTTTCTAGCAGCATGGAAAAAGAGTCCTGCAGCGATAGCCTTCCTGACTTTGGTGAAGTTATTTCCAGCACTTACGAGACCCAATTTGTACCTGAATTAAGAACATCCATACAGCTGATTTAGAATGCAATTTAATATGATTAAATAATATTACAAGAGACTACGGTCGACATAATAACTACAAACAGGAGCAAAATATTGGTTATGATCTTCACAACAGAAAGTCGAAAGACAAAATACACGGTATCCCTCTACGTAAAGAGAAGAATTTCTACCTTTCACTATATATACAATTTTATACTAAAAAACAACATTGGGAACCTCAATAATTTTGTGCATACTAAATGTTTCAAACAAAAAAAAAACACAGATAATAGAACACAGGAAATAAAAAAACTGAAATCAAAGCAAATAAAAAATTTAGAAGAGTAGATAGATATCTTGCCTATCCATGATGCTGAGAAGCTGTTTTCGGACATCCTGTGCTCTTCTTAATGATCGGGATTGAACGAAGTTCTCAAAACACCAGGGCCCAGAAAAATTCTTAGCTTTCCAAGTCTCATACACAGCAAGTAGTGTAAGATGGTCGCCCTCCGGCTGGAAAAACTTTGCCCTCTTCTGATCGGCTTGGGCTTGCTTTTCCCTAGGCCTGTAAAAAATATTGCCGGTTTGGACCATGGCAATTATGGTCAAAATCTCGTCGCTGCATCCAAGGTCCACACTGGCAAGCAGCATCTTGGACAATGGTGGATCCAAAGGAAATTCTGCCATTTTCCTCCCCAATTTGGTCAAAAGGCCCTCTTCATCTAATGCTCCAAGACTGTAAAGCTGCCCCATGGCATAAATAAGTGCTTGGGGTGATGGTGAATCCATAAAATCAAAGGACAGTAGATCGTTTATCCCCATAGCTTTCATATTAAGAACAGTCTTCGCTAGATTTATCCTTTGAATCTCTGGAATTGTAGTGGGAGACATCTCATTCCTATATGCACTCTCTGTATAGAGGCGATAACACTTCCCAGGTCCGGTACGCCCAGCACGTCCAGCTCTTTGTTTGGCTGATGCTTGTGAAATTGGAGTTATCACCAAAGAATCAAGACCTTGCTTTGGGTTATAAACACTTTGCTTAGCAAATCCAGGATCAATTACATAAAATATCCCATCAATAGTCAAAGACGCCTCCGCAATGTTAGTAGCCACAACCACTTTTCTTTTCCCAGGAGGAGCAGGTTCAAATATCCTAGACTGCATTTCACTAGGAAGGGCACTATAAACTGGTAAAATGATCAGCTCTGGAACATTCTTACCTAATCCCTTCATTCTCTCGTAGAGAGATTGACAAGCAAAATCAATCTCTTCTTGACCAGTCAAGAAGAGAAGAATGTCTCCTTCAGGTTCTGTCAAGTGGATCTGGAGGACAGTAATTAAAGCTGCACCCAAGTAATCACTTTCAGGCTGTTTAGCATAAAATATCTCCACGGGAAAAGTTCTCCCCGGAATGGTAAAGATGTTACAGTTAAAGAAATATCCTGAAAATTTCTCAGCATCCAGAGTAGCAGACGTGACAATCAATCGCAAATCAGGTCTGCGCTTCAGTAGCAGCTTCAGCAGTCCAAAAAGAACATCAGTATCAATAGTTCTTTCATGGGCTTCATCAAGCATTATAACAGAATACCGCGACAGATTCTTATCAACCAATATTTCCCTAAGAAGCATACCATCGGTCATGTACTTGATCACTGTATCGGATCCCGTGCAATCCTCAAACCGAATGGCATAACCAACTTCCTCTCCCAATCGACAACCAAACTCTTCTGCAACCCTCTTAGCAACTGAGGTTGCAGCTACCCTGCGAGGTTGAGTACATCCAATTTGGCCTTTTGTGGTGTAACCAGCTTCAGCAAGATACTGCGT
Source organism: Mucuna pruriens (assembly GCA_025330945.1). Lineage (NCBI taxonomy): Eukaryota > Viridiplantae > Streptophyta > Magnoliopsida > Fabales > Fabaceae > Mucuna > Mucuna pruriens. The sequence goes on from JAENHJ010000296.1 coordinate 1,603,323, forward strand.
GAGCTGAGTAGTCTTCCCCGAACCGGTTTCTCCAATGACGACCAACACCTGATTATCATGCACAGCCTGAATCAATTCTCCTTTAAGCATGTAAATAGGCAAACTCTGCCTATGCTCCTGAATAGAAAGCTTTGACCTCTGTCCAAAGGTAATGGTTTTCCCATAAGCATCCTTCTTCCATTCGGGCGTATCATAGGCAGATAAGCCAAGACCCCGAAGCTCCTGAGCGAGATGCCTTTCACCTGCCTCAGGCATAGGGTCTTCCCAAGGGCGGTTGAGATCCTTCGGAATGGAATCAAACATTGTGCGGTGATGTTGTTCCCGCACTTCCCTGCGTTCCTTTGAAAGTGCAGACTGCAATGCAGCCGCGCGACTCAGAGAACCTTCTGGATTCTTACAAATCTTAACAGGAGACATGTCCATTGAGTATTTGGTTTGGCCTTGCAAGAAAGCAGGTTCATCATGGTTCAATTCAATCTCAACGTCGGAATCGGAAGCAATCAAATGTTTTGCCTCCCATTTTTCCGGACGCGAAGAACGAACGTCATCTTCTTCTTTAACAATTCTGATACCTGAAGTACCTGTTGCTTCCTGCAACTGGGAGGTGCTCCTGTGCTGTGCGATGGCGTCAATGACAGTGAAGAGCGTTCGGACAAGGTAATCGGGCATGTCGGCACCGTTGTCCTTGAGTTTGGCGTGGAATTCGTGGAGGTTGCGGGAGGTTAGACCTAACTCGGTGATGAACTCGGCGAGTACCTTGTCGGAGGTGCCGGTGTGGGACTCCAACTCGGTGCAGACCTTGGACAGGAGCGACAAGTATTGAAGCTTCTTCAGTCCATCCTCCACAGCCATGGCACAAGGGAAATGGTGAAGTGATATGTGTGAGTTGAAGGTGAATATTAATATTAGAGCAGGTAATCTTAATTTACTTGAGGTGCAAGAAATATAAATAAAACAAAAAACAAAAAACTTGAGCCACAAGAAATTGACGGGATTTGATTTTGGGTTGACCCAAAACACCTTGACTAAATTGGTGGATGTTAAGGTGGATTAGTTTTAGATATGATCAAAAAGTGGAACACTATTCTTAATTATTAAATATATTAATAAAATATTAAATAGTTATGATTATTTTTTTATTTTTAAATTATTTTTAATAATTAAAATGTTTATTTTATCTTTTTTTTTTCTTTCTTCGTCTTTCCTTCTTCCTCTTCTCCTTTCATTCTCTCATTCTCTTTTTCTTTTGGTTCCGACTTCTTCAATAGTCTCAACTACAGTGATACATAATACAATATGTTCAAATTAACGCGAAATCAAATCAATATGGATCGAACATCTTCATCCTCCCTTCTAGATCTAGATTTAGATATCTCATCATGACCATTGATCCACTGTACCACACGGTTCCCAGTATCGAACCTCTATTCTGCTATGCATGAAAGATATTTACATTAGAATATAAAGATATTTATATTTTATAAACGACATTATTCATTTTGTCTTCATGTATATTTTCAATAATAATTAATAGAAATCCCTTCATTTTTTTCATGATGGATGTTGATGAGCAAATCCCAAATATATTTTAAGTAGATGCAAAAATGGTATTGTCTGATGCAATATTTTGTATTGTTGTGCTATAAATTTCTCAATGGAGATGATTCAATTTTAGAAGACGTGCACTTTAACGATCTTTGATTAGCCTTAAATGGATTCTAACTTAATATTTTGTTTGTTTCAAGTTTTGTGGATTTATGTTAGTAGTTCTTGGTTAAACATGTATATGATTATTTTGTTTGTGATATATATTTGTGATCATATTGACTGATGAAATGTACTAATTATTTTCTAGTTGAAATGAATTTATGATCCTTCAATGTTAAATTCAATTATTGTCCATTTTTATTTTCAATTCCTGACAATTTTTATTTAGTTATTGCCTTCATTTAATCTAATTCTAGCATCTACCTTTCCTTTTTGCTCTATTCTTCTTTGCGGTTGTTATATGTTAGTGGTTGAAACATCCAAAGAGTTCAAAGGTTGTTCTTATATACTCTTTGCAATTCCTCTTCTCCCCTCTCTGTCTCACTTTCTACCCTCCTATTTATCTTTGTGGACGCATGCATGAGTCTTATACTTTCCCTCTTTTATATGGACAGTTCCTTCTCTTTTCATTAATTCACTCACTAACCTATCCCCATGTGTGGATCTTATTGTTCAAAGAAAAGAAAGGTCGAAGGTATATCATATAATATATTATCAATTAATTTATAATTGATAACATATAATATTAATTAAAAGATAACATGTATTTTATCTTTTGCAAGAGGTATATTATATAATATCATAATATGATATAATATATGTGTGATAATATTATTTTTTATAAAAAAATAATTTCTTATGTATTTTTAAAAATTGTATATATCATTTTATTTTTAAATTATATACAAAATTATCTTTAATGTTCTTTTTGAATTGTATACATTATTTCACTTTAATTGTAATTATATAAAAAATAACTAACAGATAAATAACATTGAATATTTTATAATAAATCATAAAAATGAAGAAGACCAAAATTTTATTAACTCATATTATTCTTGCAAATTCTAAAATAATATATTTGATTAATATTTATTTTATTTATAAAATCTTAACTAATAATATGTTTTATCTTGATAGATAATATATAAATATAAATATAAATATAAATATAAATATATATATAGATATACATATATATTGTACATTGTATTTATTATATATTATTATGAATTATATTCTGTATATTATTTAATCATATTAGTACATTAAACAAAATTAAAATAGGATAAGATAATTAACCTATTCAATCATATACCAGGAGATGCAGATTAGTTTTTGAATATGAGAATAAGTGTTTGTCTTAATAATAAATATAACCATAGTATTGTTATTGTTATTATTATAGGAAGAAATCTAGATAAGGGCCAATTGATAAAAGAATTAGTCGAAAATTTAAAATTTAAAGTGGAAAAGAATTTAACAAAAAATTGAAAATTTCCTACTAAATTAGAATTCTAACTTGTAAAAAATTAATCTCTCAATTCAATGCTTAAATTTTTTAATTTGAAGATATTAATTTAAAGTATATTTGGATAAAAATGATTGAAGGAATGTGTAAAGGACATTTGAACAATGAGAAACTTGTTTTGAATGCGAAGATAAATAAACGTCGTGTTTTGAATGTGAGATTCTCAGTAACAGACAAGGGAAGGGTATGGAGAATCCAAAGCTTCTGGAAGCGCTGACGACTGCACAACAAATGGGAAAAACGAATGTATTGAAGAGATTTCGAAGAAAGTTGACAAGAATGAAGTGAATGGCGTGGTACATGATTTTCGCTATATCCCAATTCTCAGACTAGATATTTATTTTAAACAGAACAAAAAAACACTAGTCCACTAAAATCGATTTAAATGCTATAGGCAGAATATTTACACAAGTTTATTTATTCTCAAATGAAGAATATATAATATAATGCCCTTCTGGGAATAATTTGCTTGTGACAAATGTAAACAAAACATCATTTTCAGGCGTTGGCCACACTAAAATATTGACACATGTCATTCGTTCCCTAAAGCTGAATTTCAGAAGCTGAACCTTTCTGTCTTCGCATGAACTGATAGCCAAGGTAAAAATGATGCTCCTTTACTCTACCACAATTCATTTTCAATTCTTCTTTTTCTTAAACAACATTTGCTTCAGCCATTCTTTTCTGGCCCCGAGTAGCAAGTACCTCAGAATCCTGCATCATTTTTTGGCAAGCCTCAATAATGATAGGGAAAACATTTAAATCAACCTATGATTTTAATTTCAAATAATGTTCATAACCAAAGCCCTTTTGCATGAGGGCATTGGAGACACATAAAAATCATTCTTAGACACTGAGACAGCATAAGTTTTGAGGATAATTGGAACTCAATAAAAATGTTTCAACCAAAATATAAAAAAATGAAAAGACTCTAAATCGATGAATAAAAGCTATGAACTTTTGTAGAATTTCCACGACACAATGCAGTTCTTAATTAAGAACAAGTTTCTCACACAAAATCACTGAGAAAGCTTGTATAAAAAGATATTAACTAAAATCACATTTCTTACAAATGATATTCTTTATCATACTGCTGCAAGTTACATAATGTTTTTGTGACAGATTTTACCTGTACAATTGCCTGTGCACAAAACTTCCCAGAAAGAACAGCACCTTCCATTGAAGCTAAATATTTTTGTTTGGTGTAATCTCCAGCCAAGTAGAAACCCTCTATAGGAGATCTTTGTAAGGGGCGACAAGGTTCACAATTTGGAACAGTTTTGTAAACCGACCTGAAACAATGTAGTGAGTTCCATTAGGATTCACAACACAACTGATGTAATGGCTATAAATGTAATAGTTCAGTACCAAAAACGACATTCCACAATCCATGCTTACAAAAGAAGATAAAAGAAATAATCCACCTCTGTGGGTATTCAATCAAACCTTGGTGTTTTAACAACATGATACTTGAGAATCTTCGCTTTGCTTTGGTCTGCAGAAATTTCATCAGGAAAGAGCTTGGCAAGCTCAGACATTGTGGCTTGAATAATATCTTCATCACTACGTGAAATCCATTCTTCGGCTGGTGCAAAAACCAACTCTAACATAGACTGGTTTGGGTTATAATATTCCTGCATAAGATAGAGAAGAGAGTTACCCAAACAACACTCCAACATTTAATGATAACCAGACAAACATGCAAAAAAATCAGTCTCAAACAACAACAAAATATTACATAAATATCTGAAAACTGAAATAATTTGTGCGAGAGAGGGTTTATTGTTTATCCAGAAACCACTATTTCCAATTCATTTAGGTGTCTGTACATATATACAGATATATAAAGGGATATGCTAGCCTAGACCATGCAGGCCAAAACTTTTGCATCAGTTGAGCAAATACATCAGTGCCAATCAATGACATGTAAGAACTAAGAAGTGGCTTTTACCTTGCAAGCTACTGACATGTCAGCATATACACTCAGAAGGGGACTTCTGCATAAAGAAAAACATAAAATATACAAGATGTGGTAAGTGATGAAAATGCTTTATTTATAATCCACAAATGCCATCAAGAAAGCAAAGAAGAAAAAAAGTTCACTTCACACAGCAAAAATGAAGTGATTATCATCCCTAAAATCTTCCACACTTGCAACATACACAACAGCAATAAAAATCCCTAGTAAATAACAACATTGTATCACTTGCAGTCCCAATAAAAACTTTCCTTCTATGCATAGCAATCAACAAGATGTAATCATTTGCAATTGGCAATTGCAGATGAAACACTACCATATATATACACAGAATGAAGAATTGCAATCAACCTCCGATGATAGACTGCATCAACACCCTGAATAAATTCTTAAACAAACTCTCAACCAAGTTAAGCAAACAGTGGAAGAAAGGATCTCCTTGCCCACAAGTTTTTAATTCCTTATATTACTTTTTTTTCTGTAGTAGTTATAGCATAGTGTAGCACACTAATGAATATGAAACCAATACTCCATTCCAAGATTAGGGCATGTCACAAACCTCAATAAAGTGATTTCTCTCTCTTGTTATCGTATGTTTGTAATAGATGGATCACTATCAATTTTTGATGCAAATAAATGACACATTATTAGAGTGTCAACATCTAGGGAGAGAATATCTTCTACACTGTTTCCATATTACAATAAAAAGGCTTTTCAGTTTGGTTTCTGATTGTTATTTTCCAAAATTATAATGAAAAATGCTCCTATCCCTTAGTAATCATTTCTGTGTTATACTTATCTAATTTCCCAACTTGAAAAGAGAATAATAAGAATATACGAATCATATGAAGCACAAAAGTTGACTCATAATATGCATCTATATATCACAAAAACCAAAAGAAACATTAAGTCAAGCAGCATTTATATCCCTTACAGACATGAGACATCACAAGAGTTTCAAAAGGTGAGGAGGAGGAAGACCTGCTAAAGAGAAGGTGATCATATGTGTTCTTCAGTTTTCTGTCAAACCTGCAAACATGATGCATATATAGTATGTCACCACAATAGTGGAGCTAATAATATAATCATCATAATATAATCATCATTTACAAACATTACTAATTAATTTTGTTATTGTTATCCACAATTTTGAAAAAACACATCAATAAAATGATAGGAAAATTTTGAAGAAACAATTAACGAAGTATATTACTTCATCAATTAGTGACAGTGACATTATTTTACCACAACTATATTTAAAGTTTCCATTTACCCCAAAACTATAACAGCCATTCAATTGGATGAAGAATATTAATTTTAAATTGTCAATTGTCATTAACACAATTTTAGACAAATTGCATAGATTTCTATTCCAAACTTTTTAGTGAATATTTGAGTTTTTACAGCAAAATGAAATAATGATGACTGTAATAATTTAATATAAAATGGGAGTCTAACATATATGCATGGACATAATTTTCAACATCAGAAGCCATTACTTACCATATGTGAACATTTATGACCGGGACCCCAACTAATTTATCCAATCTCTGGAAATATGGAATCCCTTTCCAATTGTCAGGCAGAAGAAGCTTCAGAATATCCACTGTTTTCAAGAAAAAAAATCCCTCAAAAATGTGAGTGAATGGAGGTTAAGAATGCCAGCAGAGCAATTGATTAATAGTTAATACAGTGGGAAAATAAGAAAAAAATACCCGGAGTTGCAAACACATAAGCATCTCCTTCCATCACCTTCCCATTATTTAGTAAGAAGCTCTTCACTGTGCCATCATCATTTAGCTCAATTTTTTGAATGCGGGAATTGAGATGAACTTCCCCACCCAAGGATTGAATATGATCAACAATTGGCATACAAAGTCTTTCAGGGGGATTGCCATCCAAAAAGGCCATCTTAGAACCATGTTTCTCCTGTTGAAGAATTTAATAATATAACAATTAGTTGAAGAAAAAGACCAAAAAAATAAATAAAACTTGATCCTAAGTTCCATAAAAGATGTTTGTGGAATAAAAGTCAATCTTAAAGTTTATTACTAATCTGATTCCATTCAACTACTACAATGGGAATGAAATGACCTTGTCAATTGCAAAATAACGCTAGATTGCTAGTGGAATAGTGTTTAAGAAAAGGAAATGATCACACCTGAAGAAATCGGTTTAAAGCAATCAATATACATTGCATTGAAAGTTCATCAGGATTGATGAAGTTTAGCGCCTTTGACATTGCTATGAACACCTCATCAGTTACTCGTTCAGGTACGCCCTATAATAAGCAGAAAACATTTTGTTATTCTCAAATTATTTGCAACACAGACCACGGCAAGGTTGCATTCTATTCCGGTTAAATCAACCCAAGGCAGATGACATCTATTTTTAAGCATTAAGTAAATATCAAGTAATACAATCTAACAATTACAACTATAGATATCCTTTCTGTATTTCCAGTAAAGTAAATTACTACAACTGCCATTGTTAAATTAAGAGATAAACCAAAATACAATATACAAATTTTGTATATTCTACCATTGTTGGAGCACAGAAGCCCCTTCACACCACTCCAGAAAAATGACCAGTATTTCAATTCAGTGACACAAGGCAAACCTGACAACAACTTCATCCATATCCCTGTTGGTCTCCAGTATATGAATTTTCTTTCAGTAATAGTAAATGAATCAACTATGCTAATAAAGGCATGCAGACATAGACTATCCTCCCTTATACAAATGGGGGAAAAAAAGAAATTATTTCTTTATCTTCCATTTTTTAAAACCAATTTTTCTTATTCATTCCTCTCCTTATTGTGTTAAAATTTTTATATATCTGAGTTCCCAGGAAGACTATAAGCATCAGTATGTAATCTATGAAATCAAGTCTAGAAGGGGAATAAATTTTTATAAAAAGTAGAAAGCAATACCAGTTTTAGTACCATTCTTCCATCTTTTCAATAAAAGATTTTTTTTTGGGTCAAAAATAGAAGAAGAAATTTTAGCAGAGAAAAGAGGAAAAATAAACAGAAAATTTTATATTATTGACTCCCTTTATAATGAGAATATCAGAAAGAATTAAAGCAAAAATTCCACCATATTGTCTATGATAAAATGTTGGAGTCCTTAAAAACATACTATGGAACATGGGCTTTTTTTCTCTATTGAAGGAGAGACAGTATGAGTGATATAAATATAAGGATTGCAACAGATACACACTCATCTACAAATTAGGAGTATAAATTCTATATATGAATCATCAACTGATTCATTCTAAGTGTTGTAATGTAAAAATCTTTCAGTACATTATTTCATACAAATATAAATATCATAGTTTAAGTTTTCAAATTGATAACTATAAATAGCATTAAGACAGAGTAATATAGAAATTCATCTGAGTTAATCATTTGAATTCTAACAATAAAAGGACCCATTACCATCATCATCTTCAAGTCACTTTAAAGTCTATTCCTAAATCACCTTATTTGAGAATAGTCATCAGATGGTCAAGACTCCATTGACAAACAGACAAGACTTTTCTCTGCAATTTTTAAGTGCAGTAGGCCATGACCTTGACTAGTGATATAGCCAAGTAACTTAAATCTATTAATGGACTGCTAAGGTTACGCAATCAAGACAAGTGCTATACCTGCTTTTTCATCCATGCTTTAACAGAAACACCATCTTGAGCCTCAACATATGGTTGTCCACCAAGCATAGCTGGCAGAAGCCCAATCGCAAATTTGACTTTCTCTGGCCATGTCAGCATCTCATTGTTTCTCAATATTGCCCATATTCCTGTTAGCACATTCATGGCATGCAACTTGTAAATACAGGTTAATATTTAGAAAGTAAAGCATAATGAAACAGAATCCTAGAAGGATGCAGATGTTAAAATAAAATTGGAGGATTTAAGCATCAATTCATTTTAGAAGAGAAAAAATATGTTCCTGTCCTGCAAACCAGGTTAGTGAAGAAAGAAATAGAAATAAGAGAGTAAAAGAATATAGAAATCAAGCTAAACAGCAAAATGCTCAACTTGCTTGTTCTCTGTTTGGGTTTGCAATTTTTAATTTACATAAAATGGAACCAATTTAACACATCTTGTTTCAGTGATTATCAAATGCATTGAGATATATTCAAAATCAAAATTTGACTGGCATATTGTGTTAAAACTTTCAAGGAAACTAAGTTTCTTGATCTGAATTCTGGTTTTAGAGGCACCACCCGTAACATAGGCAGGAGAATTGCTCGTTAGAATTACACATTTTGTGGCAGACAAATGCAAATTTCACATTGTAGGATTTGTAAAGATAGAAGGCATTTAATGTGCTTTTTAAAGAGATATCCAACTCCAGTTAGGTATATAAATATGCACACATACATTAAGTCTTACATCTTACCATTTAATGGGGCTGGAAGGACATCAGGAAAATCAAATCGACTAAACTCTCCAGGCTTATTTGGCATAGCAAAAATCATAGAATGCTCCTTCCATTGTAACCGATCATTAATGCCAAGTTCTCCAAATAGGTTCTGCACATTAGGGTAAGCCCCAACTTTGGGGGGAGAGGAAGTTGTAAAGCAAAGATAACTACAAAACAAGGATTCTAACAATTAAAAGATCTGTATTGATTAAATAATATGATTTTCAGTAAACGGTTCATTTAGAAAGAAAAACTGAAAAGATATATAGTTCAATATGTGTGCCAAGGACCAACTCATCCGAAAACACTGTTAGGAGGCCAAATTGCTCACTCAAGCAAAGGCCCTTTGTGCTTGAAGCTTAGACAGGGTACAATCTAACCCAAACCTTTTTGCTGAAATTTAATTCTTAATCAGAAGAGTGGGGTAGCAAGGATCAAAATCCTAACCACTTGGTCATGAAGGCAAAGGCTTTGATACTGCGTCAAGGACCAACTTTACCAAGAGCTTATGCTATTAGGAGACTGCCAAAGAATAGTTTTACTCTACTTTCTTTCTCCAGTGGGTTTTTTAGTAGCTCTAGGAAGATTCCTGATCCTCCAGCTTTTTACTCTTTTTTTAATCCTCTTTTATCAAAGGAGAAAAAAGGCTCAATAAAGGCATGATTTATTAACTTGAAAGCATAATTTGTCAAAATCTGTTAAGCTTGAGATTTTAAATAACTTACAGAAGATGTGTAGGCCTGTCTCATACCAGTCTCCATCTTCATCCTTCCATGCAGCAACCTTAGAAAATGAAATTATAGTATAAAAACACAATGAACTAAAAATTGATTTATAATAAATAAGTTGTATGTACTGTGGTAATCCTCAACAAGCCTGATGATGAAGTTTAAAATTACCACTCTAAAGTCTAGAAAAATTGATTCAGAAAACAAGAATTCAAAATACTGATCACATAAAGCCTTAGATTATGATTGAAGGACACAGGAACAGATTTTTTATTCAATTAAACAGCATGCTAAAATGATAAAAAGCATTTCGCACAAAGTGACAGCTTAAATGAGATTGAATTAGCAGGAAAACCTTTCCACCTAGAACGTCTCTTGCTTCCAACAATATAGGTTTATGCCCGGCATCAGCCAAATATTTTGCAGTTGACAAACCAGCCAATCCTAAGATAATTTGAAACACACATCAATCCAAAAGACAGAGAGGTAAAAAAACTCACGTGCAATGATTATATTACAAACGCTTGTCATTAAATATGCAACATGATATTAGGTTACCTTTCACTTGAAATTTCATGAAAAATTGAACATAGTAAAATTGCATAACTTCAATGTAATCAAGCCTTGAGATGCATGCATCAATTTAATCAAAAAGAAAAGAACTCCTAAATCCTAATGCCTAGCCCAAGCAGGCTTCTAAGTTCTAACACACATCAACTTAAAAATATCAAGCTAGAAGAAAAAAGGGAAAATAAATTATAACATTAGAAGACCATGCATTGGAAAAGTAACGAGTATCGAGTGAGTTACAGGTCGTAACATGAAAACATCCAGAACAAGAAAAACCACAAGCAAAGATACAATTTTGATGCATAAAACGAAATGGGTATGTATGCATGCAGTTGGGATGGTCCCTTATTACCTGCACCAGCAATAACGATGTTCAAGGGTTTTTGTGGACGCGGAGAAGCACGAAAGGTGGAAGACAAGTAAGCAGCTTCGAGAAAATTAACGGTATTTTCAAGCTCGGGGCGTGGGTAATCGACGCAAACGACACGCAGGGGAGAGAGATGGTTCCTCTTAGGAGCGCGAGTTGAAGCTGATGGCAAAGTGAGACCCATTGAGTCGCTCCCAGCAAATGATAACGAAATTGTGGCATCTGAAGAACTGAATTTGGATATGCCTCTGGTGCCAGCAAGCCAATTTAAGTTCGCCGCAGATATGCACCCATACGCCGCCATTGGGTCAACCAAACCTAATTTGATCAATCAAAAAACAAAGGCATTCAGAATGAAATAGATTGAAGAATTAGAGTATTAGAAATTGCAGTTGATGGGAAGATATATACAAGTTGAAGAAGTGAAAAGAGTGAGAAAGGTAGAGAGTTGAGAGTGCCAAGCATGCAGCCGCAGAGAGAGTAAGCAATGGAGAACAGTACTTATAGGAGGGGAGAGTGGTGGGTGGTGTGTGGTGTTTTATGAATGAATATTCCGTGAGTGGATGGTGAAGAAGATTAGGACAAAATGTCAATCCACTCCCAAAAATCACAATACTACCCTTTCCTATTCGGCTATTCCTGGGTGGTCACATTCTGTCATTCAGATGTTTCATCCAGCTAAGTGGGTTGTCCAAATTAGTTAATAAAATAAGAATGTGTATTAAAAAAAGAAATTGAGAGCTTTTAATACCAAGAGTTTAATGATGCACTCATTATTTTTTTATATAATTTTTAATTTATTATTATAAAAATTAATAAATTTCTTATATCGTAAATTATTATTGATGTATAGTTTATTTTCTCTAATTCAAATTTCATAAAAAAAAAAAAAAAAAAGTCTAGCGAACGGGAGGTCAGATACGTGTAGTGTAGGTCTAGTTAAAACCTAACTCCATCCAATTTCCGTTACAACTGGTTTGCTTGACGCGGCTTTATTCAAAACCATCTGTATTATATTTTCTCACTATCACGTACCTTGATTTTTTCACATTTTTTGGAGTATATTTTGAGCGAAGAAAAATATAAAGTGAAAATAATAATAATAAGTATAATAAATATTGTAACAAACGAATAAACAGAAATAAAATTTAAGAAATATATAAAAAATATAAACAGTTTAATTATACTTTTATTATTTAATTTGATAAAAATAATATATAATTATAATTCAACAGTTAAATTAATGAAAACTACATTTTATACAAAATTATTAAAGGTACAAGTAAATATAATCTATATTAATATAAAGAATCTCAATCATTAAATTTTACTATAAATAAATAAAATAAAAATACACACTTCATACAAATTCTTTAAAAAATTATACATCTTTTCTAAATAAAAAAATAAATTATATACTTACATTATCATTTATATACAAATTATTGTATATCATAAAATATTAATTATTACGATAATTATCTTTAAAATCATACAATAATAATTATAAATAGACGATACTACATTATCATTAAAATTTTTAAATAATGTTACTTTAAAAAATAATAATCTTAATAATCCACATACATGTTCATAACTTAAATTTGTTCATCTGGTTCTCGTATAAAGAACCTCTCCTCTCCCCAGATACATTTATATATATATATTCTTATAAAGACGATTTTCGAATACATGTTATGACCACCAAACTTTTGTAACTGTGACTGCATCAAATTGTGACATCCCTTCACTGAAATTCTTAGTCAAATGTAAAGATCTCATGAACTTTTTGTACCAAAAATTGCTTCAACAAAAACATAGAACAATAAAACACGAATAAATATTCTTTAAATAATAAAAATAAAAAATAAAAAACCTCCAACATTTGCTATTTGTTCTTAAAATGGAGTGAACGAGATAAAAAAAACTCAAGCTATATGTAGTAAATATTCGTTGTATTTTGAAACCTATACAAGTTACAGCTACAGAAATGAACTGAAGCATTAGTTAGAAATCTCGGAAGCTCATTTTTGGATCTATCATTTTTCCACCACCGCGTCCTCTGCCCCTATATCCGCCTTTTCTTCCTCCTCTACCTCTTCCTCGTGAACCCCAATGCTTGAAGCTTCTCCCATGTTTCATTTCCACAAGGGAATGTAGCAACTCATCACATAGAATGCAACCACGGTGCAAGGTAGCTCCGTCTTCCAGAGGAGTTGTTTTCTTGTTGAAGTCTACTTCTATGATTGAAGAGTCACATTCAGGGCACCGCTCTGTAGTTGTGGAGATTCTATGAGCACCTTGTGGAAGAAAAACTAGGCAATTGCACATATTACAACAAAGTCGCCATCTGGGAGCACTTATTGGGTCTAAGACAAGTGTTCCACTGCACTCTGGGCAAGCACATACACCCTGGGAAACCAGAGAATTTGGGCAAGTGGGATGAGGGCACAGGTTGCAGGGCATGCCAGCTCCCTTCCCAATCTTGCCAGAAGTACCAGTTTTAGCCGTATTGATGAGTGCTTCAATGCCTTCAAATGGGGGATTGCTGTAGCAGTATGGGCATAGTGGGAACGATTTGCCATCTGGGCCAGGCATGGAGCAGATCAAAAGCTCAAAATTGTCTAGAGGACAAGACAATTCTTTGTACAGCTGCAGAAACAGTTAATGCAAATGTTAGTGACAGATATTTGGCACATCACACAACACAAAACAGAAACAGATTCTCAAATAAATGAAAACAGTGAATATCCAATGGGTACCATGATTCTCTCTCAATTACTTTTAACCTTCCTAAGTGCTGGGGGTATATTCATACTCAATCCGCTGGAGCAATTTCATAGACAAAATTACCAAAACCCGAAGCCTGTTCTTTCTTATCTTTGTTCCATATCTCTGAGGCGGTAGCCCAAATAATAAGGATGATTACAAGTTCAGACAAGTTAGCAAGGAACTGAATGGTGAAAAGGCACTTTAAAAAACCTCTGGCTCATGATCTAAAAACCAGTGAAGTCACTGGTGCATGATAGCACACGTAGTGTAGGTCAGTTATAATCTTAAAAGGAACGTTCATAGGCATCCTCCAATTATAGTGACATGGTAGTTGTTAAATCAATGCAACCACTCTAAAGGAAGTACGAAAGCTATAACAGCTCATCCTGTGTTTTACAAGGGACTATGGGTGTGAAAAAGGAGGGTCATTATTTAGATCTGTTAACAAACATAAGGTAAGGAAGCAAGGAAGTTTGTTAGTTTATAATATGCTATATGATAACAAGAAATCATGTAAAGAAGGAAACACAGGATGAGCAGGAAATCAGTTTTAGTTGATATTATTAGACAGACACAGGCTATATATTTTACCTTAATTGTGCCCTTCTGTGGAAGATAATAAACCTCTTCACATGTCCCACAATACAATCGTGATGGCTGAGTAGAAATGTACTTCATATATCGCAAGCATTTACCACATTTACTCAGAATACGCCCTGAATCAGTAAGTGTAGAAAACTGTGCTTCAAATAATGCATCCATGTCTTCAATCTGAGCAAGATAGAAAGCAACAGAATTAGTAGAACAATGTAGCATACTGTTAGACCCCCAATTAAGAATATGTATAGTACAAGGATGAGGAATAGGCCCAAATTAGATGGGCCCAGCCCTGTTAGTGTACCCAAGGATGAAGTGTAAAGCCAGTGTGGTTAGAAACAGTAGAACAAATTAGAGGCTTCGAAGGGAGGAAGGGCAGGAAAAAGAGTGAGAACAGCTTTGTAGGAGAGGCCAGGCTCTCAAAGTCCTGGGCAATTGTGTAATCTTTTCCTTTCTATGGACCCCTTTAATCTTAAGGAAATAAAATACATTATTTCGTTGTTCCAAATCTTTTATCCTTTCATTACTGTTACTGGATCTTACACATACATCCATCCGCAAATTAGTTGCGACTGTTACGGTGACTCATTGTGGACAATATTTGAAAACGAAAGAATATACAAGGAAGCTGTAGAACACTTCATGATCACATGTATTTAAAAGTTCATTCACCCAAACTCCTGCGCGACTGATAATCCTATAGTAATATTCTTTCAGAACTTATTTTTAAAATATAACCATTCCAGTTTTCTAATGTAATGAATTATACATGAATCTACAAATATCATGCTAACATGACACTGATGTCATATATTAACATTATCATCCAGTAATATTCTCGGAAAGTATACCCTTGGACCCCTGTCCAAAGGGATTCCATTTTAGTGTGAAAAGCTATTCTAAATTACATAAGTAAACAACTTTATTTTTAATGGGTAAATTTTCGGAAAAAATAAATAGGTTCAAAATTGTAATGCAATTATGTAACATGTTATGAACTTGAATAGAAAAGAAAAAGTTGGATTTGGCAGGATTGCACAAAATTACGGCAGCATCATAAATAAGTTACACTCCATAGGAAAAGGAGTTCAAACTTCAAAGTTTTACACAAGCATATTTTATTAATAAAAGGTTTGACATACAAAACTAAGCATAAAAGGGAAGACCAAAATTAAAAAGCAAAAGATGTAACCAAGCCAGAGAAATATAAGATAAACTGTGATCTGATCCAATTAAGACAGAAAACAAGTGTATAAATAAATTTTAAATTTTAATCAAACAAGTTCAAAAGAACGTGATGTTCAAGTTAGGGGTGGAGGAAGGAGGATCAAGCAGAAAACAAATTTAAATAAAGAAATTATTTAGTAGAGACAAATAAACAAATGAAAACCTATTGTGTTGTGAAAATTGAAAGGAATCGTATAAGAACAAACACTAAAACATAGTTAGCCAACCTTCTTGACAAAGTAACTAAACTTCTGCTTGAACTGCTGGATTACATGCAGCACCACACAACGATGATCTAACTGACCCTTAGCAATAAGAGTAATTTGTTGCTCGATGAAGCTACGAATATCAGGCAGGCAGAGATCTGGATCTATTGTTTGATAACCTCTTACTAATGTTATGCCCAATGTGGTCGGGACAAGCTTTCTTCCTGCTTGTACCTGCAATTTGATTTGGGTGAATATCCAGACAATGATACATCATTGTAAATCTCATATATTCATTACCTGCACATAATTCCGCTCGCATATGTTGTTAATATGTACAGGAATTGATGCATCTGTTCCTATTCCATTCTTCTCCATCAGGGAGATCAGCTCACTTTCAGTAAGGTAATCTGGAGGAGTGGTATTCCCCTGTAGAACTTGTGGTGTTAGCTATCTGTAACATATACAGAACTCTGATGTGAAATGTGTTACAATCATTTTTCTTCTTCCCAGCAATGGTTATATATATGATCCAACCATCCCAAACATTTACTATATTTGAATCCCAAAAAACACCATGAACAGTTTACAGTTCCCTTTATGGCTTTACCCATCACCCACCCCCCAAAAAAAAACTAGAAATGACTAGAAGTTAGGATCAAATCTAAAATACTGTATATAGAAACTGAATGAGTCAGGAAGCTCCACAGTTACCTCGTAGAGCTCCAATCTTGATACTTCTATTTTCTGACCTTTTATAAATGATGGAATATTTTTATCATTTATGGCCAACCAAGGCATAATAGCAGTAAATCCTTTGGTGACAACATGCTGCCCTGTACAATGAAAGGACTCTCCACCAGTGGAAAATTCAACCTTTCTCCTGGAAGGATGATAATAATGTACGAGAAAATCAGAAAACTAAATGTTTATCAAGTTCATGCAATAAGACAAAGCATGGGCAGGTGAATATTTGCAAAGGTTTAGACAAAGATTGTGCTTAGAAGAAAGAAGCACAAATATTATGCCAATATAATATGTAGAAATTATATGATTATGATGATGAAAACAATATGGGGGAAACCACACCCTGCTACAGTCTGACAAGAAAAATTGGGAGAGAGAAAATTCCAATAGATTTCAGAGCCTACATATCTATGAATTTATGAAGAGATAATCTTGGCCTATTAAGTTGTTATAGAAAGTTTGACATTTGTACCCAGCAATCCAGTATCGCTATCTTTATCAAAAGGATTAAATATTTAAATATGATAAGAGACTACAACAAGCATAAATTAACCAGATAACACAATCCAAACAAAAAGGCATGGAATATTGTGGAATCACTGGAATGAAGTCAAAACCATAAGATAATGATCAAGAAATGTTGAAAAGGTATAGATTTTACTTTATATACTTGCAGTCCGGAGACACTGTCCCTATGAAGTGTTGACAAATATATTGGTACAGCTTCCAAGCATCATTGCCTAGCATATCTTCTGCTGCTGATCTCATTGGAGTAATTGGAGGATGGTCACCTACATCTGTTCCCAATCGAGGTTTTTGATAACCACTGGTAAGTAGCCCTTGTACATAATTACCCCATGTTGGATTATTTGTTTGTGCAGAGAGTACACCACGAAAGTCAAATGAAGAAGGGTATGCTGTGCTTTCCGTGCGTGGATAGCTTGAGAAACATTGGGCAGAAACCAATCAAAGGTTAGTACATATTACAAATTAAGTAAATATTACATTACTAATATAGAAGACTAACGGATTGTGAGAAAACCTGATGAAACCTTGAGTGTACAACCGTTCAGCTAGTTGCATAGCCATTTGAGGTCCAAATCCTAGAGCACTTGAAGCAACCTGGAACAAATATTGTACTAAAGTTATTTTATGTTAAGAAATAAACACACTGAATTCTGAATAAATTATAGAAATAGTCTGGTTTATAGGCCAGATTTGAGTACAAACATCAACAAACACACAGTTTTCCCCCCAAATAAGGAGTTTCCTCCTTCAAAACACCAGAAATAACAATCTAATACCTTTATTGCCTTTTACAAGTCTTTCGCACAACCTATATACTGTCATGGTTTCTGAATGATAAATTTTGTGAATTATTAGCAGCAGAACTTGCACCTGTTCCCACCATATTTCCACTTGGTTTCTCACTTAGAAGAAAATAGAATCCTGTTTTTGTGCTCATTACATAGGAGTGTTTGAGTTATTCTCCTTAGGTGAATGACAATTTGACAATAAAAAAAGAAAACAAAAAGTGTGCTGACTCCAAAACCTCAGGAAACCTTGTACATATTCCCTAAACAAGGGTGAACAGCATGGCAAAGATGCATCCAGAATTATGAGCAAATACTTATGCTGGATATAGTAGTACTAATTTTTCCCCAGTCCTTGATCAAATACTTATGCAGAAATTAGGAAATAAATTCATCTGGCATGATTATGTAAAAAATGGCTGGCTAGTTAGTCCCTCTATAACATACCACAAATGTGAACATCAAAATAGCATCGTTCAAACTCTGTTTTACCCCATTTACTACCAGAATGAGGTATGTGATTTTGTCACATAATCATTTAAAAATATTTATTTTATACTATTTTCATTCATGCATTAGTCCAATGGAGTATGAAGTATTTAGTTGGTCTGTTAGTCTATAATATTCAAACAGATTATTCTTCCACTTGCTGACCCATAATATGTATGCCCAGTACTAGTTGGCTTTGAAGGAAAAATTCCATAACAACGGAATTTTGCATCGAATACATATAGAGACAATTCAAATGTTGTGATGATTTATAGTATAAAATGCTATCTTCTCCATGTGATTATTAACCTTGAGAAGATTCACTGTATTTAGACCAACAGGGCGACCTTTGGTTTCCTGTTTTTCTGATATTTCAGTAACTTCCAAAAGTCCATCTTCGGAAACCAGCTTTTGAAACATCATAGCAACCTGCAATGGCATAAAACATATCAAAAGGGTGTCCTTTGTTTGTTGGCTTAAGACAAAGAAAGAACACAAGTATAAGAGAATAGAATTCTTCACATCTATGTCAAACAATTTGCCACGTTGCCATTCTAGCTGAATTTCATAGCCACTTTGAATTATGTAAGGGTGCAAACTCCAAAACTTTTCTGGCTTGAAAGTGTTTATTTGTAAATACCGCTGCACACAAAATCCTAAGGTAGGAGTTTGACATGGCCCATAGCTGAAATAGGCAGCAATTAGCACAATCAATAACTTCATAAAAGCTTAACCAAAATGAAATTATTGACTCAAGAATGATGATGAATTAGAAATTAGAAATTTTGTGATGTGTAATGATTCCTGCTGCTGAATAAAGTTGAGATGCCTGTAGATCTAGTGAAGATATTTCAGCTTGCATTACCAGTTCGCAATACATGTTAAGCCTAGGAACCTAACCAATTGCAGGTCCTGAATGTATAACAGAACAAGAATAGCAGCACTGAACAAAGCACAGCAAAGACATAACATTGACATAATTATTAATTTATTACAAAGGAATAAAACCTTGAATCAAAAATTGAAAGAGAATCAAACTAGTATATCATGTCAGATTACTAATTGTTCCAAAAGCTTGAACTAAGAAAATGGATTCACAATATATACGAATATCATTGCAAGAAGAATAGAAAGTTTATCAGTCCTTTTTTCTCAAATTAGCAGAAACAGAATGGGCCTTAAGCATTGTGAACTTAAAAATGTAAGCAGCCTGGTGTGGATCAGTAGTGCTCAATGTCTGAGATTGCTCCAGTCCAATTACGAGCCTAAAACTAAGCAAACCCTCACTGCAATCAACATCAACTAACTAATTTTTATTTTTGACACAATTTCTGTGGCAAGGTTAATAGTTGGAGCACTAAGCTGCAAATCTCTATTCAATCCTTGCTACTCTGGGATATGCACAAGTTACGCTATTCTGATTTCTATAATTCTAAGCAACAAGATATCATATGACTGGCATTCTTCATCGATTTAAAAGAACTAATTTGAAAAATGGCATAACAGCAAATACAAGATAAACAAGAATCAAAAAGACAGAATAGAGCACAAAACTAACGAGATGACTCTGGAATCTAGGTTCCCATATTTTCCCTGGAAATAACTCGTCTGAAATCGAGTAAAGGCAACTCCAACTTTCAAATCTATCTCTTGCCTAGCATCTACAGCCAGTGCCTCATCTCTGTTGGGTCTGACAAGGTTGTCTAGAGCCTTCAGAACATCTTTCTCAGTAACAGAAGAGAACCTTGCACGATAAGTATCATTTATATTGAAACCAGTGGACTTTATAACTGCAACAACATTCAATGTTCAAATGGTTCAAAATATTATTTGAAATTTTAAACATGATTGTAACTCATTTCAAGCAATACTGAATGTGAAGGCAAGATTCTGCATAAAATGAGAAATCTTAGTATAATACAAAGTGAGATTCAATTCAACATACTATGAACGGGGAAGAGAAATTAAATATTGGGTTGGCCAACCTCTGGCTGTGTAACCCATACACACAAATCACCAGAAAATAAATAGAAGAACAATTCCTTGACATTTGTCCAAGTTGAAGCTTGGCACACAAGGCTACTTCAGCTGGAAATTCCTCCAAACTACCTAAAGGAGTATCTAAAACAAAGAAAGGATAAATTTTAGATGCAAATACTAAGGTGCCAGTACAAAACAAATCTAATGACTAAGAGTCTTTCTGAAGGACAGAGATTGGGCTGAAGAGTTCTCTTCACACTATAACAAGATATAAGAGTACTGTGGCAGCATTATTTATATTTTAATGTTCTATTAATTTCTTTTTGTGCAAGTTACTTTAGGCAGCTAGAAATAGATTTGTTAAAAGGCTAGGTTTGTTTTTTCTAAAAACCAAATCAAAACTCACATAAATAATAACTTTGCAATGCAATAGGAGAACGCAGACCAGTTATACTCCTCAAAGTATCAACAAATAATGAAGAATAACAACAGTGGTAATATATGTTTAAAGGAAAAACAATATAGTTACCCTCAAAACATATATTTTCTCCTTCACGGTCACAATCTAACCACAATACCAAATAACGACATCCACGAGCTTCTTGATTTAAATGTCTACAAATATGTGCCTGAACAAAACAAATGGTGTTAGTAATTGCAGGAAATCATCATAACAAAATCAACAGTAGATGACACATCTCCACAGGCAGTATAACTCAATTCTTAAGCAGTTAGCAAGCATTAATGGAACTAACACTTTGCAAAATGTAGGGAGGTGGAACAAAGACCAGGAAAAAAAAAAAAGCTTAAGTCATTTCAATATAATCAGGCCTCTACAAGACCCAGTAAAAAGCATTTAAAACAATGTCAAGTACTCAAGTCTCACACTGAAACAGCAGCTGCTAAAATAAAGAAACAACAAAATGATAGTTTAAATGAAATTATAAAAGAAACATTTTAGACCCTTGCTAAGAGTTGAGATCAATTGTGAAAAGCATGTGCACTGTCCATTTGTAAAGGCCACTATGTTGGGACATTTTAGAGTTAGAGCAATTCTTGGCTTCAATGTTTTCAGTGCTACTAGAACTTTGCTTCTAAAAGCAATGCGTCTAAATCATTTATGAACTCTGTCAACTTTTTCTTGAGTCAGCTGAAGCACACAAAAGGACCTTCTACTCCTTCCCTCTATCCTTTGCATGTGTGTACAATGGTAGGGCATGATTCAGTTGAGGGGCTAGTTATTGCCTCCCAAGAACTTCTGAAAATTTCTCAATAGTACATGTTACATATACATAATTACTTGAGATAGAAAGTTATATCTATTTGCCATTGGCAAAATAAAGTTTCCTTGTATGCCTATGTCCTGCAGCCCCTTTGTAGTATTCAAAACTAGGAGAACTCAAACATGCATGAAAATACAAAAAGCGTTCTAGAACATTCCCTCTAAATGAATTTCTGAGAATATTCAGACTTCAGAGAACATTAAAAAAATATCATCATCAATCTTTAGGAAATGCATAGAATAGATAGATCACTAACAAAAATTTGCTTTTATTGTCTGGTCTTACTTCTTAGTTCTTACTAACTATGAGCATATAAAGCATCCCTGAAATGGGCTTCATTTAGGAAAACAAAGACAAAAGCAATTTATCTTGCCCCAATAACTCAAAATAATGCATGAATGATTATATGAGAAGACATAGAGGAGTTAATGCTACAACAACAACCAAGCTTTTCCTCACTAGTTGGGGTTGGCTACAACAACACTAGTTGTGAATCATGTCCACAGACAAACCACAGATCTCATAGAAGAGCAAGAAGCCAGGAACTAATACTGAAAGGAAATATTTGTAAAGAAATACCTTTGGGTTTGATTCATTCTTTATAACCTGAGCCTGAAAAAGATCTAATGGATCTGTGGCTGTCCAATCTTGATATTTACTCGGAAAATCTACACTAGATTATCAAAAAAAGATAGAAAAACTGCAGTGAGTATTCAAAACACTCAGGATTAGACATGTGTAGTACAAAACAAGGCACTTATTACACTACCATGACCATAAGATTATACTAAAAACCAGATATAGATGTTCATGCCAAATAACTTCAGTGTTTTAATCATCACTGATGCCACTGTCTCTTCTTTCCTTTGACCAGATGGAAGTTGTGGAACAGCATCATAAAATAAAATTCCTTTCTTTGCATGTCACTCATTGTGAGTTTCTACAGTATTCATTAACAATCTAATGCAACAACCACTTGAAGGAGAGACATGACAGAAGGAGTGCAAATGCATCATATCATATTTCAAAAGATAAAAAAAAAAAAAGTTGAAAGGGAAATCTTAATAAGTGATCTTTTCCTCTGAAAAATGATAAGAAAAGGACCTGAATACGTGCCCAATAACTGATGTCACTTTAAAATATGCAGGCAATCCAAAAAACTTCCCCTCAAATTCATGAACTTCTGTGCTTCCCCTTCTCGTAAACATCTGCTTACATTAATGTGCTTCACGAAGTTATATTGCCAAAAATACATGCAAAACAAGTAACATTCTAAACAAAATAATAATTATTATAATAATAAGAGTTTAATTTTCCCAGTGTAAAGATTTTTATACAGACAAGTAATCACAAATCATCTCAGGCATACGTAATTATTATAAAACTCAACTAACTATATAATGCCAATTTGTGATTTAGATTACAGTATAAAAAAATATCACTACATTCTAATTAAAATAATAATAATTAATAATAATAATAAAGTAAAACTACAACATGAAAACTTCATTACATTTTTTTATATAGGCATTTTTGAGTCACAGTTTTCTTTTCATTTATCATTTTAGGACGAAAGTGTAGCAAAGCTATAAATGGCACTAGATCAAAATCAAACTAACAAACAAAAGTCGTAACGGAATTGTACGAGTGTGTTGTTTCCCTCCTCGAAGACGAAAATTAAACAGAGGAAAGATTTATATAGGTTTAGGATATAAAATGGGAAAGGAGTACCTGAGAGCGAGAGAGAACAGAAGCAATGGAGAGAGCGATGCTAGGCTTCTCTGCGACCTGAAAGGCACAAAACAGAAGGTAGTAAGTAAAAGCTTTGAACAACAACAACAACAACATATGGAAGCAATAGTTGATCTGTTATTTGTTACCGACCATCAGAACTTTGGGAATGGGAGGCGCCATCTTTCTATTCAACTTCTATCTGCTTCTGCTATGCACTGCTCCTCTTTCCTTTTCCAAGGAAGGGAACAAACAATACGATCGTTTTCAAAATGAGAATTAATCAGTGCCTAATACTTATTCACTATTGTTTTAAAAATATATATAAAATATTCATTTTAATTTAAAAATGAAAATAAAAAATGTAAACAGAAAAACAAATTTAATTAAGAAAGTTTATAATATTTTTATAAAAATAATATTTTAGTAATAAAAAAAAGAAAATATACTTTTTAACAAAAAGAGATATATAACATTTAAGTAATTGAGTATGTGAGGATGATCTTGAGATTAATGAACGCTTAGTTAAAAAAGAATCTTAACAAAAAAAAAACACGCTGAATTAGTACAAACTATTAAATAACAAATAAATAACAAAAAAAATTATTAATCTTAGTTTTTTTTATTCAATTCAACTTATTTCTTAGGTTACCAATAATAACATAATTTTACTGCAAGCACCTATTAAGGAGGTTATTGAATATTTAGTTAACTAAAATCAAAAAAGATTTGTCTTGACATTTTATGGACATTGAAAGAAATAGTAAATAAAGTTCTTTTATATAAAAATTTTGTTAAAATAAATATATATTATATAAAAAAATAGATACATAATTTTATTAAAAATGACATGTTTTATTATATTAAATAAATAATATAATTTTATAAAATTTTAAAAGATATATTATATTTTTTATTTAATTTATTTTATATTATTATATATTATTATATCAAAATAATTTTATATGTATATTTATTATTAATATATTAACTTTTAATTTTAATTAGTATTTTAATATATATATTATACAAGATATATCTATTTTATATAATTTAATTATTTTATAATAAATAAATACTTTAAATATAAAATATATAATATATTTTAAATTTGTAAAAATAATTTTAATTAAAATATATTTATTTTAAATTAAAATAAATAGACAATTAAAAAATTATACATAATAATAAAGGATGTAATATATATAGAAAGAAAGAGAGAGTAGATTGAAATGATTAAAAGATATATCTTTTGACTAATTGTGAAGGATGTAAAATACATTTGACATAGAGAATAAAAAGAATATTAAAATTCTTTAATTGAGAATGAGGAGAATAAGAACTTCATTATATAAGTTAATTTATAATATGAAAATATATTTCTTTATAATTTCATTTTTTGAGTTATATTTTTTTATTTAATTGAAAAAATAATAATAATAAATCTGAATAATATTTCATGTTTATTTTATTTTTAATATATTACAGTAATCTAAAATTTCATTTAAAATAAATTTATAAATATAATATTAAAAAATAACAAAAATATACTTTATAATCACATTTTATATTTTTAATTTAAATAAAAAACATAAAATTAAAGATGATAGTTTTAACTATTTATAAAATTAACATAAAAAATTATCACATAATAATATAATTTTTTTTAATATTTTGGGCCTCTCCTGAACTTGGCCCTATGTGGTCGCTCCCCCTTACCTCCTCGGGGCCGGCCCTAGATCTTGTTAGTAGAAGACCTGAATTTAATTTCCCCTTTTCCATATTTCCAGTTCCAACCAAATATTCAACTATTGAGACAAAAAAAAAGGGGAAATATATTAATGATAATGATCTGATCAATTGGAATTAAGAATAATAGAATAAGAATGAAGAGTTGCATCGACTTTGCAACCGCAATCTCTATCAGGGAGAAATGGGAGGGAGACAAACTCGTTTATGCTCACAAAGAATACAATCATTTCTTGAAACCATATGAACAAATTAATACAAAATGACACAATATGATGATATTTATATATTACATCTGTCGTAACCAGAGAACCACGATGGTTCTGCTAGTTTGGCAAGCTCACCATACTCTGCATTATTATTAAATGGCTCAAACTGATCATTAATACTGTTTGGCTCCTTTGAGTCATCATCATAACTGGGCATGACAACATCGGCATCATAAGTCGGTCGTATAGATTCCTTTGGCAAACGTGCTTCTGCAAGGAGCTCATTATTTAGTGCGATGATCTCCTTCTCATGTTTCTTCTTCAATTTATCAATTTGTGTGTAGGCCTTGGCAGCTTCTTGCTCTGCATCCATGGCCCGTTTCTGCAAAATTACATGTTAAAGTCAGGCTCAGATAGTGAACCGAACTGACCCCGCTGTTTAAAAGATTCACCACTAGTAGAGAAAATTGGAATTTGGAAGACTTCAACGTCAAAAATTAATCATAGACAAAAAACATGGGTGGATGATACACCAAATCTCATCACATAAAATGGCCAACCCTCTAGCGACTATCATTTTCTTAATTTCTTGAAAGCTTGAGAATAAAATAAACAAACAGATATGTTCATAAAAAATGCTAATACACAATTTAATCCAGAAGTAATAACTATTAACTAATGTTGCTTTGGTCTCTCTAAAAGTTTCATATACAAATTAGTCCTTTAAAACAACGCAAGTTGTCACTTCTAGGAACTAAATTATATACAATTCTCCTAAAAAATTACAATGCTGCAAATGATGTAAAGAAGAAAAAAAAAAAAAAAAAAAAAAAACGGAGAGGCCGGCAATGCTGTGGAACGTCAAATACTAGAGAAATTATAATAACAGCAAGTAAAGTAGTAAACATAATATATATAAGTGATTCAGTTGATAAAATGAAACATGGAAGTAAAATTGATTCATTGCTAACCTGTGCAGTAGTGACAGCTTCTTCAGCCTCTTTAAGCCGGAAAAGCAGTTCACCAGCAGCTTGCACTGCTTCCGCAGTGTCCTTCAACTGGGCCTGAAGCCCTTTATTTTCATCCCTAAAGATTCGCCGTTCTTTTTCTCTTTCTGCTTTTAAAGCTGAAATTTCGGCAGCAAGGGCATTTATGAACTTAGACTCTGCACCTCTTACTCCTGCTCTGGAGGCCGCTTTCTTGACATCCTCAATTCCATCCAGGATCTGTCTATGCCTTGCAAGCAAATGGATGTGTTTCTCTTCCAAATCTGCATATTGTTCTAAAAGTCTTGCATGGCCTTCTATAGCCATGTGCATAGCTTCCTGAAGTTCCTCAGCACATTTCCTCTCAGCATCTAATTCCCTCTTCCTCTTTTCAGCCAGTGACCTGCTAATTTCAAGCTCAGCTCTCAGTTCTTCAGAAAGAGAAATCCATCTGTTTTCTGCCTCTGTCCATTTAATTCTTTCTTGTTCAAATTGTGCTTCAATAATGTTTTTGGACGATGCTGCAATTTCATTTGTCTCATCTCTCTCCTCTGTCGACTCTGGAATAGCAGTGAGGGTTTCTGCCAAACTGGGTTCAGATGAGTAAGTCAATTGCAATAACGGATATTGCTTTCTTGCTGCTGTGGAGGAAGAGTCAATATAAAATTGAAGTTGGCTTCTTAAACTTTGTATCTCTTCCATCAACACTTCTCTCTCCCCCAATTTGTAGAAATTTTGATACTTTTCTAATTCATCTTGCACTCTTTTCAACTCTATCTCCATCTTCAAAACTTCTGGATGATTCTCGTACTTATCCTTTAAAAGCTGTTGATAGTAATTAAGTATAAGCATCTAATATATTAGACTATAGTTCATAAATGCAAAATCTTAAAAGAACATATTTCTACCTTGTGTTCATGGGTAAGAGCCACTAGCTCTTCCTCCATGAACTCTTCAGTGGGTAAAACACCATCCATAAGGCTCTCAAGGCGAAGAATTTTGTCTTCCCTTGTCTGTGCAATTATGGCATTGCATTCCCTCTCATGCTTGTACTGTTGCACCTACAAATAGCATGGGAAACACTCATTCACAGCAACATACAAAAGAAAACAATGAGATGGTTGTTGATAAACAGAAAGAAATTTACCAGGCGATTAAGCTGCATCATCTCAGAAGTCTGCTTTGCACAGAACTCTTCAAGTGCCATTTCTCTCCTTATAGATTCTGCCAAAACCTTCTCTACTGCCTAAATAACAGAAGAAAAAAAGTTATAATTGATATAATGAATTCAAGTTCTAGTAAAAAAAGGGAACTGAATTCTTGCACCTACTTTGAGAACTTGCTTCTTTGGCTTATCAGCAGACTCAAGGCTATCAACAGGTACCAACTGTAAGTTTGAGTTATTATCAGTCTCATTGACATCAAGTTGCGGTCTGCTTTTACAATTACTACAGGTGAATAAAACAGAATCTTCTCCAACATTATCATCAAGAGAAGTCTGCAGGCCCACATCAACTTTGTCAGCTGGAAAAATTAATCTAGATTCTCTTGGTCGTAATGAAAACCTATATGATGACTGCCTCAAAGCTGAATTACGTTGGTAACTACCAATAATTTCAAGACCATGGCGTATGCTTGCTGCTAAATTTTCTGTTTTATTAAGGGAATTTGGAGCTGTCTGATGGCCAGTTTTTATGCCCAAATCTTTTTCAACATGAAGATCATTCTCAGAAGGAGACAGCCCTGTTGATGTCCTCAGACTTTTCCTGCTGGTGCTGATTCTAGGTGAAACACTAGGAGTTGGGGATTTAAGGATTGGGGATAAATCACACTTAAGTATGCTGAGGTCAGAAGGCGAGACACAATTCATTGCTGCACTGGGAGAATCGATGGGTGCATCTGGGGCAGAAAAACCGGCAAAACCTCCAACGTTAGATTCACCCACAGGACAAGAGATACTATTTTGTACTATTGCACAAGATGGTTCTTCATTCAGACATGTACTGCCAGAGCAACTAGGTATATTTTTCTCCTTGCTAGGTTGAGCCAAATCCTGATCATCAGTGTTCATTTCAATGTCATTATCAGCTACGATATTACAATTACTCAACATATTGGCATTGCAGGAAACTCCATCATGGTCCTGAACATCTTCCTCGTCAATCTCCATCTCCTCATCACCATCTTCATCAACACGGGATAATGGCAGTGGTCGATTGAGGCTGGACTGTAATAAATTCAAGCTTCGTCGGATCCAAGCTGCTGAATGACCTCCACTTGAGTCCATTGGGTTGTAACCATTTGCTTTAATTCGATGAAGCTCATCCTGTTGATATCTTACACTTCTGAGTTATACAAATTTCAAAATGAAGAATGGCAAAACAGAACGTGATTGAGAATTATGGAAAAGAATATACCCTTAGTTGCCGTATCACTTGTCGCAAGTGCTTCACATCACCTTCCATAACTTCATTAACAACTGCCTTGTTCTTGATAGCTTTGGCACGTTGTGCAAATCTCAGTGTACTGAATGTTTCACTCCTACAACTGCAGGACCAAATCATTTAAAAAATTCTGTAATACAGAAGGATCAGAAGATAAAACATTTCAAATGACCAGTGCTTTAATACTACCTTTGTGCTGGTGAAATAGCACAAATCATTGCTAATTTTGCATTTCCTCCAAGAGACTCCTGCAACAGAAATGTCAATCTAGAATCTCTATACGGTATATGCCGCTGCTTTCCTGTTTGAGAGACTTCCGCAAGAATATTTATCAAGTTCCTGCAGTACAATTTAACTTCAGTAAGTACTAGCTCCTATAGAAATCCTTGATTCCCAGAAACACTTACATCTCTGCCATAATCTAGTTTTGTCACTTTTCTAAATTTTACTGCTCTAAATTACATCTGTAGTTTTCCAAGTTTCAAACAGTAGAAGAAGTGAAGAACATTAAGAAACTGTAACTTTCATTATTGAACTGTCCTTGTTAACATTATCCTAGCTCCTTCCTTGCTTCAGGATACCATGCTATTTGGCTTATTTCTGGGGCTCCTTGTAATTTAGAATTTTCCATTAAAGGCTCAATAAGTCACCTACAAGATTCTCTTCTTTTTTGTGTTTCTGGCTATGGTATCATTAAAGTTTAATTTACCTTTTCTTTTTCTAGAAAACTATGGTACAAAGTGGCTTGGCATTCAAAGCTTTAATTCACCATTTGTATTATCTTGAACACTGATATTTGCTCTCAATGTAATATGCATTGATGTTAAACCATACCCAAGCTGTGAGAGTGATCTATTAATATTGCCAGCTTCCTTCAATCGGTCTCCTGCAGCACCTGTTAATTTTTGTCGTTCTGATCCAGCTAGATCAACAAGATTGATCCTACTAGTTTTAAATGTGCTCATACCATCTGCTGCACTCTGCAAACATGAATTTACTTTAAAACACCTTCCAGATGTATGTGCCAAGAATAATAATGAAACATGATCTATGTACAGCTCCATTGTCAGCTGAGTAATATATCCTAAACAGAAAGGTTTATTGGCAAACAGTTGCTGAGAAGAACAAATATTCTGGATGACTAGATTTTCAATTGCAACACCCTTTGTTTTCACATTAATCAAGTTTAAATTAAACCCACTATATAATATCAGCAGTCCACTCATATATTACTAAAAATGCAAATTACTTGACAATCTCCATGCCATGAGACAGTGTATCACCTTGCATCGAGATTCGACAACACAAATAAAAACAGTATGTGAGCGGGAACTCTCAGAATTTATACTGGTTGCGCCAGTTCTCCTGTTCGATAATCCCTGCATAACAAAAGGTAGATGATAGTAAAACACATTGTTGTGGAAAGATGATTTGTGGCAACCTTTACTGCCATCAGATCTACATTACATTAAATCTATCTAATTGAAATTTGAAACAAAACAAATGTGCTTTCAGATTCTTTACTCTTCCAAAAATCTTTACAAATGTGAAACTAAATTTTAAAATTTAGATGAAATCATTTGAATGCACGACACAAAATCACTTGACTGTCTGGCAATCAATAAGCAACTAGAGTGCTTTCCATTGGGTAACATGTTTCAAAGCATAAAAAATGACCTACTACAGAACAGCAGGATAAAACTAGTTCCACTGAGGCTAATCATATTGTTAGATCATAAGGTCATAAAAGAAAGAGTAAGTACTTAGTATGATGGATACCTTTATTAAAAGCTGAGTTACATCCTTCATTGAAGACACATGCTGCTCTGTCAGATTTTCAACATAGACACCAGATTTGACATCTTCTCTAATCTGGATAAAAAACAAAATATCAGTTCCAGCATAAAGCGGTGAAACGAGAAAAAGATATAACACCTATGGCATTTTAGATTTTACCTGTAGGTTTCTCTGGCTCGGGTCCAACAGATCCATGATTTGCTCATTGTATATCTGCAAAAACAAACTTTGTGTCAAAAGG
Organism: Mucuna pruriens; assembly: GCA_025330945.1. Classification (NCBI taxonomy): domain Eukaryota; kingdom Viridiplantae; phylum Streptophyta; class Magnoliopsida; order Fabales; family Fabaceae; genus Mucuna; species Mucuna pruriens. Next base: position 1,634,245 of record JAENHJ010000296.1, read on the forward strand.
ACTAAAATAACAAAGTTAAGCAGCTTAGGAACAAGGACAGAAACAATTTAGAGTCAATCAACCTCAAGAAAAGAGCAGCGGCACTGATAGTTGAGTTGTTTGTCAGAATGCTTAGTTTGCTCCTGTGCAGGAAATACAACAGTAAACATAACAGAACAGCGCAAACAATCTTCAAATAAGGAACCGAAATTGAATGCTTACTTCATTTATGCGTGCGAATAGTCGCTGAAAAACACGGGACGCGAGTCCTTGCTGATCATTTTCCTCCGACAAACAATTGGCAGGACCCCACATTGTATAAGTCTTCCCACTCCCAGTCTAGCAAGTTTGAAAACACAAAATTATCAAATTCAACAGCACTGGAGCAGCAACCAGCAACAGGACAAAACTAAAAGGAGAAAAGTCAACGGGAAGAAGAAACCTGTCCATAAGCAAAAACTGAACTATTGAAACCAGCCAAGCAATGCTCCACCAGAGGCACCCCAACGTGTTCGAAAATATCCAGCTGAAAAACGGGATCAGAAAGCGCATCAAACACCGTAAATTAAATAATTCCAAACAAGATATTTAAGTTGCGGTTATGCTGTGATCCTTGACATGGTGAGAAATTGCGGACAATTGCGGTCGCAGTGAGCTAAAAAAACCTTGACATTGCTGCCAAAATGGGAAATAAAATAACAGTAATAGTCGGCAGAGGTAGAAATAGAAACCATGCCTGAGTAGCCGCCATGTCAGCAACGGAATCGAAGGTGAAATTGTGGCCGTTAATCGACAAAGAATCTTCGGAAACCTTCTGAACTGTAGGATCTCCGTCGTCCTTGTCCGAACAGAGCGGCCTCATCCTCACAATAACCTACAAAAAAAGCAAGGAGTCAGAAATGTGACTCGGATGAAGGAGATTGAGAAGTGAAAACCCTAAATGGCGATACCTTGACGCCGGAATCGGAGTGTGCGGGGAGGGAATTGTCGGTTAGGGCATCGACGGCGAGCTTGCGCTTGAGAGGGTTAGAAGAGGGAGGTCTCGGGGGTAAGGGGCTCTTCAATTTGGCAGGGGAAGGGGAAGGAGCGAGGAGATTGGGATCAGAGGGAGGGTCGTTCTCTTTAGAGGGTTTGTGCTTGCGAGAGGATTTGGGTTTGACGGAGCTTGGGGTTGGGCTCGACGAAGAAGGGAGCTCTGTGTCCCTCGTGATAGGGTTTCTTGGGAGCATGAAGTGCTTCATTTTTTGGCGAGAGAGGAACCAAGGTAGACAGAGAGAACGAAGGAAATGGGGAGAGGTAAGAAAGAAAGAAGAGTGCAAAGAGCCGTTGGAGGGATTTTATTTGAATTATTAGAGAGAGTTTAGTTGACAGAGAAAGGAAGAGAGAAAGAAAGAAAGAGAGAGAAAAGAGAAGAGAAGAGAGCGAAATTAACTTTTTGAATTTGTGTTGGATCTGGAGCGCTTCTTTCGATTCGGACGGATCCGATGGAATGGACTCGGATACGGATACGGAGCGCCTCTCGGGTTTTTTTCAACTTTTAAAAATTATTTTTAAGTTTGTGTAAGAAATTATTTATTTTTCAAACATTTTATCGAAAATACAAGTTACTTTTTCTTTTACTATAATTATAAAAAAAATCATTTTTATTTTGAAAATTAATTATAATTTTAACCTTTTCCATCATTTTTAAAGTGACTAATTTTAAAATAATTATAACTCATGTAATTTTTTAAAATAAATACATTGAAATTTTTAAAAATAAAAGTGGTTTTCTCAATGAAAAATGAAAAAGAAGACTCTTAGTTTAATAACAACAGGGACATAAAATAATTAATGATATGTTTGGTTTAGAGAGAAAAAAAGGAAAAAGGAAAAGAAAGGGAAGTAAAAGAAAAGAGTAGAAAGTGACGTAATTTTATAAATTATTTGATAAGAAAAAATTAAAAAATAAATAAATTTCTTCTTTTCTCTTGTTCGATTTAAAATAAATAAATAATAATAATAATACATATAAAATGAGATGAATGTCAAAAAAAAAAAAATCTACAAAAGTAAGGGAACTGTTCATTAGTATTTCATTTCACAGAAGCAGCTTTTCCCTTAACTTATGTCAATTTTGTACTGAGTGAAAAATATGTGAATATTACATGCTCCTGCATCATTCCTTTCCCATTGAGATTGAAACAAATTGTGAGAATGAATTTTTCCTACTTCTCAAGCAACCCCGCTTCCTAAAACCAACGACTTGTAAATTCAATATACTGATCAAGGCGATCAACCCGCTTTCCATTGCCTTTATTCCAAGAACCTTTACAAGTCCAATAAATATGGGACTAGGCACATTTTGGAAGAGTTTTTATTTGTTTAAATTTATCCTTTATTCAAATGTCAACTCATGGGTTTTCAGTGGTAGAGAGGTGCAATGCTTCCATATTTATGGCCTTGGTAAATATTATGTTATCATATGGGAAAAAAAGTGTCAGATAGCTGAAGCATTACGATGATTAAATTCTTACTCTGTGTAATACTTTCAATTTAATGGATTTCATAATCATGGTAGGCAAGGCTTCAACACACAAGACGAAAAAGTATGGTGATAATGGATCACCCTGACATAGAAGACCTCTTTGAGGTTTAAAGACATTGTAAAATTTGGTCATTTGTAAGAATAAAGAAGGAAACAATTGCGATGTAACATCCATATATTTGATAATCTTTGATTAATTTGATTGACATTTAATACGAGTAAAAAATACAATTTAAAATATAAAAATTAATTAAATAAAGTTTATGTAAATTTATGTGTAATTTTCAATGGTTAATTCAATTGGAACTTAAATTATATTATAAAATAAACAATGAAAGATTTTACTATTTTTTACGGGCAAACAATTAAATATTTCATAAAAGTTAATATAATTAGTTATTATTAATCACAAATAAATTTATGTGAAATTTGGATAAATTATATACTTCTAGCATCCTAATTAGATAACTAGACATAATAATTCTAATTAATTATAAAATTGCACTTAAATAATTAGACACAAGACTTGCACACTTTCACCCTTTTGGTCCAAATTAAAAAATGAAGCCTCCCATTGGATGAGGGACTCCGGCCAAAACTTGGAAAGCCATGGGAGGGAAGATTTGACTCTTTTTCAAAGCTTAAATGAACTTATTTTAGAATCTACCAAGCCTTAATTAAGTTCCAAAAAATAGTTTTTCTTCATTGTCTATAGCCCTCTTTCTCTATTTTCTTTCTAAAAGGGTCTCAACTCTCTCATCCCCAAATTCACTCATTCTCTTCTCATTTCCTTGCCTTGGGAGCTTCAAAGTCTCAAAGCACCTTCATTCATCCTTCTACTTCAAGGCTTTAGTTTTCTTCCATCCATTTAAGGTGTTAAATGAGTTTGTTTCTCATTTTCTTTTCCATTGTACTACGTACACAAACTCATTTTCTACTTCTTACTTATTTTCATTTTCCCTCTCTCTTCATCTTGGGTTCAAGAGTACTCGTCGGTAACATGGTTGTCATTAGAAACATTCTTTGTGAGGACTAATTTGATAAAAAGAAATGGTTTTGTTGTTACAAACACTATTTGTGAAGATTAATTTGATCAAAATTTTCAAGTGTACGTTCTTCAAGGTAAGAGAAGCCTCACCTTTCTAAACACTAATATTAATTATTTTGCTCTAAGTACACTATTTTTCTTGTTTATGGGCTAAATACCTGTTAAAAATATCTTCTTGGTTTGATTTATGGTTAAAACGTTGGTTAGTGACATATACGTTATATAACATATGTGTGTTAGTTATTTTTTATATATTATTTCATGAAAATATGGCCTCTATTTTAGATGTTATTTTTCTTTATATGAATTGTATTTTAATAATTTATTGATATATTTGGGTGATTATGTAATTTACTGGTGATATATATTACGTGTTTTAGGATTAAAAATAAGATTTTAATCACTTCATAAGACATAAAATGAAAAATAGAACTGCCTGGGCTTGCACATTTTCTTAAATTTAGAAAGTGGGAAACGAAGATTCAAGCTGCTTGACAGGTGTTAAAAATATGTGATACAAAACCGTACATAATCAAAGAATTAGAGCTGGTAAATTATCATAAATGTATACTAAATTAATGCAAATGTAAATAAGGATACTAAAAGCATTAGAATCTGTCCACACCCGTAATTAATTAGTTTAAAGTGCATTGGATAATTAATATAATTAAGGTTCGATCAGAGGACCAAACACAATTTTGATAGCTATTTAAAAAAAATGCCAAATACCAAAACCTATTGAGGTTACAAAATAACAAATAATGGGAACCAGTAAACAACCATTCACCACAGAAACCATACTCAGAAGACGTTTAGAGCAAAACTTTAGCATATATAGTTATCATACAATATTTTCTTTGGTACATATATGGTTGGTATGTAAATCTCAACTTGTAGTTGCATATTAGTTTTCCTGTTCTCCCCCACACATAGCATACAAAATGTAGAGGAAGAATTTATTGGAAGAGAATTAAAAAGCTGGATCACTCTTGCAATTACAAATACCGTCAAGAAATTAAAATAACCTCATCGGTTAATTATTTTTGTATAATTAGCTCCAAAGCAAATCCTAGCCATGCATGCATGCATTCATTACTGGACGGTGGTGGTGGTGGTGGATGCAGGCGCAAAATGGAGGAGCTGCTTAGAATGAAGCCACGGTTTCACGACGACGACAGAGGAGAACATTTTGTGAAGCCCATTACCATTAGTAGTAGTAGCTGAGATCTTCAAATAGTACTTCACCCCCGAAACCACTTGTCGCTGTGCCTCCACTACCTCTGAGAACTTCAACTTCTCTCTCCCTTCATCGTTGTTGTTAATGTTCTCCCACAGTTTTAAACCACGGTTGTACTCCTCCACCGCGAACCTCCCAAGCTCTTGCACTTCCCTGTTTGTTCTCACGTCGGAAATCTCCGTCCTCCCCCCAACCAGTCGCGCACACGATGCCGACGAGAGGAGCGAGAGCAAGGTCACCAGGATAGTCAAAGTCACAGCCATGTTCCAAGTCAAAGCACAACTTTACTTAACTTTGTTGGAAGTAGAAAGTAGAACGAGGATACTAAGTTTCAACCCGAGGTATATATAGGGTGGTTAGTGATGGAGAAGGTGCATGTGTTTGGCTTGGACACGCAAAACGAAAGATGAGATGAGAAAGGAAGGCAAAAGGGTGAATGAATTATTGTTATCTATATGGCCTTGGGGCATGGGGTATGACAGTGACAAAAAATGCATACATGTTGCTGCTACCGTGTCGTGGTCCTGGTACATGCATATTGCGTAATCGCTAATTTGGTGTTTTTGCGAGAGGCTGACAGATAAGCCACCATGGTTTTTCAGAGACTGCCACGTTTGGAGTATGCATGTATATGCCGCAAGCACACAGCTAGCTAGCTATGGAATCAAACCACTACTGACAGCTACGTATATGCATCGAGACTGGCAATCGTTGCCTCTTGTTTTTCTCCTAATTACTATATGAATGAGATCTTCACATTTGCTTTTGCTTATAATTAAGATATGACTTTTTAATTGGAAAATATATTGTGTGTACTTTAATCACACCAGCACCTAGAGAGATAGAAATAAAAGAAAAATAAATAAATGTAATAAATGATACACGGCAATGAGAAATAAATAACAATTAAAATTATTTTTATAATATTAATAAAAAACAATTTTGTATGTTATTTATTAAAGTTAAACAACTTAAAAATAAGTTAAGAATTCAACCTAAGTTTATAATAAAAATAAGTAAGTGTTTCTAAATCTTAGTGACAATAAGACACTTAAAAAATTAAGAAATAGTGCTCTTTTATCATAAATATGTTTGGTAAAAAAAATTGGTTTATTTTATAAAAATTACCTTAAATAATTAGTAAAAATAAGTAATTATTAATTTTTAAATAAGTTAATTTAAACATACTTTCAGTTAATTTTTTCCATGTTACTTTGGAAGATAAAAGTATATAGAATCGAAGAATTTGGAGATGCAAGAGTGTTTGTGAAATGTGGCGCAAGTCTTTGTTTTCTGTTTTTTACTAATATTTATATATAAAAAATCACGTTTATTTATTTATTTCTAAATATTTGTGTAGAAAACAAGAAACACAATTAATAATAAAAAAACGTATTTTTAAAACTTTGGAAATGAGAAAAAAAAAAGGGCCTATATGACTCGGCCTAACTTAATGTCCAGATTATGTATGAGGCCAAGGTGGAGGAACATAATGTTATTGGGCTAGCCCGATATCACTGTACAAGACGAAGCCCAAATGTGCACGAGTCCATCACACAACTAGCTCTTAGGACAGTAATGCGAGTGTGCTAGAAGAATATAAAAACATGTAGAACTTGGTCATAGCTCACATGGGCGAAGATTTTGTTTTATTTTGAGCCAGGTGCATTTTTCCCTCACAAACGCGAATTGTGGTGGAGGTACTTATATGCTAAATTCTATATTACTGTCCTTTTGCTGTTTAGAAAAATAGGTTTTCTACACTCTTAACTTCTCTTTCTCGTTCAATGAAACTTGATTGGGTTCGATGGTTTCTTCTACAATTTGTTTGGTTTATAGAAGAACAGAGAAGCCATTGCATATTGTTTCATTCCTCAAATTTCGTAGCGTTTTCTTTTTCTCACTAGAAGCCACTAGCTGGCAAACATACGGTGCCTTAAGATATTGCCATTTTGGATCAGAAGGGGGTAAAAATCTTGGATCAGAAGGGGGTAAAAATCCGAAATTGAAACCAAACGAGAAGCCAAACAGGGTGGGGCTTTTTTGGGATTTGGATAATAAACCTCCCAACTCAATTCCACCTTATGAAGTTGCCAATAAGCTTAGAGTGGCTGCATCTTCCTTTGGGGTTGTTCGTTATATGGTGGCTTATGCAAATAGCCACACTTTTAGCCATGTCCCTCAATGTGTAAGGGAGAAAAGGAAAGAGAGGGAACTGCTGCATCGCTTAGAGAATAAGGGTGTCATCAAGCCAAATCAACCTTATCGTTGTCGCGTTTGTGGGAGAAAGTTTCATACCAATGAAAAGCTTGTTAACCATTTCAAGCAACTGCATGAGCGCGAGCACGAGAAAAGGATGAAACAGATAGAGTCTGCTAGGGGGAGCAGGAGGGTGAATTTGGTGGCTAAGTATTCTATGAAAATGGAAAAGTATAAGAAGGCTGCAAGTGCTATTCTCACTCCCAAAGTGGGGTATGGTTTGGCGGATGAGCTCAAACAAGCCGGGTTTTGGGTTCAAACTGTTTTGGATAAGCCACAAGCTGCGGATCGAGCATTGCGAAGCCACATGGTGGATATCATGGATCATAGGCGGGTTGAGTGTGTGGTCCTTGTGTCTGATGATACTGATTTTGTTGATGTGATAAAGGAAGCAAAGCTGCGGTGTTTGAAGACGGTTGTCATTGGGGATATCGATGAGGGTGTCTTGAAGAGGACTGCAGATGCTTCGTTTTCTTGGGAGGAAATTCTGATGGGGAAGGCTAAAAAACAGGCTGTTTCCGTTGTGAAAAATTGGAAGGATCGTGATATCTTAAAGAGGTTAGAGTGGACATATAACCCAGATGTGGATGAAAAGAAAATCAATCTGGATGATACTGTTACAGAGGCATCTGAAGATGATGATATTGAAGATATCTGTGATGAAGTTGATGATGACTATAAGGATGACAGAGGTTCTTGGTGGGAATTAGATTCTGACAATGATGTCACAAATGGACAACCAGGCAAATTATCTGATTTATCTGTGAAGAGGTGAAGCTCACTTGACCTTCTACTTGGCAAACATTTTTGTGTGCAGATATAGTATTTTTGTTATCAAATTAGTGAGGTAACATTGCTAGTTACAAGCTATGAATGGCTGTGGACCTGTGGTAACTTTGAATGGAAGTAGTACCTGATTTGTTAATTATTATTATCTATTTTGCTTCCCAGTCTTTACTGTCTCACTTTGTTTTGTATTGCTTTGTCATGTGATGGGATATTCCATTCAACAGCAGCCATTTACTCTTCAAACCAGGAAGCAGAGCTTTTGTAGGTAGTAAGAAATATTGTGGCATGGTGCTCCCATTGTTTATTGTATTCCATACACACAGAGAACTAGACATCGTCATGTTGAATTTGGAAAATATGGTTTTCGTTGGTGAGTCTTCAATAATCGGTAGCTAAGTAGGAATTGATTTCTGCTTAGGTAATTTTGCCATCTAACCCCAAACAAGAAAGTATAAGAGAAATATGGAAGCAGAGGGAAGTTAGATAGTTAAAGCTGCCTCTTCTTTTTTTGTTCAATTTTCTTTTATATGACCTATCAACATTACTACAGATTCTAGCTGTTTTGCAAATTAATGCATCTATGCAGTGAGAAGGAGGCAACTTAGAACCCATATATTCAATAGTGTAAAAAAACCTACAAGATGCATGAAGATAGCTAGTGATGGGGCTGTGTAGATCACAACAATTTGCACCTGCATTTTGAAATAGGGCCAAAAGAAGAAAAGGGTTTGGAACAACCAAGTGATATTATCATTGTTCTGATGGCAAACATTAAATGAAGAATAATCAATGCTAACTTACTACAGTTTTTTGATAGTTCTAGGCTCTAGTTTGTTCATTTTTTGCAAATATGCCGCCTTAAAGCTCTGCATCCTTCCTGTTGTATTCTCTTAGTTTTTCTGTCAAAATCTCTACTCCTTCACATGTTTGTTATGCAAATTGAGGATCATATGTGCCATACCTATTGGCTAGCCCACTTTCAAAGACTATTTTTCGTGTCCATCTCATCTAGATCCAAATCAGTTAGTTGTATCAATTTAAATATTTACTCTCCGGTCTTTAACATACAAAATTCAGCTATTGACATTCAAAACTTCCAGCAGCTATAGCTCTTTACTACTACTAGTTTCATAATTAATTAAATACTTCCATCCATTATGTCACATACTTACATCCAATGAAACAAAGGAAAACAGTTTAGTTTCATGGTATACGTTAGCATTCGGAGGAACAGTAGCCTATTCTTGTGGTAACTCATAGGATCCAGGCCATATACAGGCTGCATGGTCACCGCTGCAATTTCCCCTTTCTTTTATGCCCAACCCTGTTCTACGTTGCAGTTACCAGCCCTATATAAAAGTTACACTATGTTTGGAAGAGATGAAGGTGAGAAGAAAGAAAACATCGAAAATGATGATTTTTCTTCTGTTTAGGTTACAGAGAAAGTGAAATAACAATGAAGACAAAAGTTGACTTCTAAAAAAAATAATTTCAATATTTTCTTTGATTTTTTTAATTTAAATTTTAAACTTTTCTCTTCTCTCTCACTTTCTTTCCTCTTAACCAAATAAATAATTAAACAACAAATAAAAAAGAAAAAGAAAAGACCTACACAGGACTTTACTAACTGTTCAATGTACCTTTGTCAATGAATATGGCTGAACGGCCTTGACCTTTCCTTGTGAAGAAAACAGTCCCATTGGCACCTTGCCAAATATATACAAGCATTTAGTTTTTTTTTAAATATTTTTTCAGGATAAAATATGTTTTACTCTTATAAAATTTCAGTTTCATTTATCATTGGTATAATTTAGGTAGTTGAGCAAGGGATTTGTGAATGTTGTAAATTTTCTTGTGACATGTTCGATTATGATGAATGCAAAAAATGGTTTCATTTATTTACTTTGGTTCTTACTTTTTCTTTTTTATTTTAAGTTCGGTAAATTTTAAAAATTTTGTCCTTTTCATTGTTAAATGGTAACACGTAAATAATTGTATCATCACAATAAAATGATTTTAATTCAAACAAAAAATAATTCTAATAGTTATGGGGACTATTTTAAGAAAAATAAAAGTTAAGAGTATTCAATAAATAATATTTAAGATTAAAACATATTTAACTATATATATAACATGCTTATAGAAAATGTTAATGTAATAAATATCTTAAAAGTATTAGTCAACACATATTAATGTTTCATTAAATATTTTAATTAAAAGAGCAGAAAAATGATATTTTATCTAATATAGTGTTAGTATTAGTACACTATTTTCTGTTTTTAAATTGAAACACGTTATGTTTTATAAACTAACATCTTTTATTATGATCTAATTACGAAATATTTACTAGCTTTCTATTGAAGAATTTTGCCTCACCACCTTTAAGAGCCATTTGGTAGATAGAGAGATTTTAGTCTTCCAAAAATATGAAATTAAGAAAGTTGATTTTTCATGTTAAGTATTCAATCTTTAAAATATTTTTAGGAAATATTGCTTTTCGAAAATAATTTTTACTTATGTTTTTCACAAAAACATTTTCATGAGAGGTGATTTAAGGAAGTTTTAATAATATGAAATATTGTGATACTCTCATTTATTTATTTAATACAATTACAAAATTAAAAATAATATTTTATTAAATTAAATGTGATAAATAATTATATTTAAAATAATGAATATTTTTAACATTCTTTATATAATTTTAAAAATAAAATCTTTCATAAAACATATTGTTTTAGTCTTTTTAATATACTAAATATTAAATTATATTTTTTAATTATTTAAATGTATTAATTAAAAATTACTTAATAATATTATTACCGCAACATTAAAGAAAAATTTTAGCACAAATGGTAACAAATTTATTTAAAAATTTTGTTATGTTAAAGTTAAATAAAAAATATTTTTGCAACAAAACTTATCCAAACATGTAGTTTTAAATTTATAAAAAATACTTTTACAATAAAATTTTAGATAAGTTTATGAAATGAAATTATTTTTCTAAAATTATATTTTTAGAAAAATATACTTATGTATTAAAAAATTCTATTAAAATTAAATATAAAAAATTTAAATCCTTAAACATATACAAATATTTTTAAAAATATTTATAACTAATAAAATTGGTTGTAATAATTTATAATAATCATGATTCTTGACATTTATAATTTCTAAGAATCATAATTTTTTAGTATGAATTTTTTTTTTCCAACAAAACACTCCTTTAATGTAATCTATTTTTTTAACTATCTTTTGTATCCATAATATTAGAACTTTAAGATCTTGATTAAAAGATCAATGTAGTATTATTGCATACTAACATATATAAATGAGAAACATAATTTTATATATTTTTGTATTGTATGATTTTTAATTTCATATAAATGTAGTATTATTGCATACTAACATATATAAATTTTTTATGTTGTATTGTATGATTTTTTTATGATTTTTATGATTTTTAAATCATATATAAATGTAGTATTATTGCATACTAACATATATAAATTTCATATTCTTTATAATTTTTAATTATGAAGTTTATTAATAAAATATGTTTAATTTTTTATTCTAATATAAAGGTAAAAAACAAGCACAGTAGTTTAATTTGGTTAGGTATGCTAGATCTACCCCATTAAATATATGTCTAAAACACTCATACCTATTTTATTCTAGTATTTTTTTATAATTAAAAAATTATTTAATATATATATATATATATATATATATATATATATATATATATATATATATATATATATATATATAAAGAACTAGGGTAATAAATTTGTAACTCACAAAAATTCGCCTGACTTGACTTGTGAAGCTGGAATGTTAATTTACCAACTTTATTATATATATTAATAAAATCTTGTATGATACTATACGTTTAAAAATGTTTATTTATTATAATTTAGTTATATAAGATAAATATTTAGGGATAAAATATTAATTTGTTCTCTAATTGATTTTTGTTTAAATATATTAATTTATTATAGAAGTGTAAGTATATAAAAATAATGACAGAATAAATAGGTAAAAATACTAAAAATTGGATGTTTATTGTTAAGTTAAGAATAAAAAAATGTAGAAAAGCAAAAGCAGAGGCGGATGGTAATGTGGTGTGCGTTTGAGTTGGATTGTTATAATTAATTAATTGAGGAGTGTTTTAGTTTGACGACTGAGAAGAGAGAGCATTGGCAATATTGTGTTGGAGTGAGAGCGAAAGAACGGTGACCCCTTTCCGTGTGAATTGAATTGCGAGTGAGAAGAAGGGGACGATGTCGGAGATGGCGAGCCCAGATCCCGAGGGAGTGGACGGAGTCCGCATGACGTGGAACGTGTGGCCCCGCACCAAGGTCGAAGCCAGCAAGTGCGTCATACCGCTGGCGGCCACCGTGGCGCTGATCCGCCCCCACCCCGACATCCCCCGTCTCACCTACGCCCCTCTCCGTTGCAAGACATGCTCATCCGCCCTCAACCCCTTCTCGCGCGTCGACTTCACCGCCAAGATCTGGATCTGTCCCTTCTGCTACCAGCGCAACCACTTCCCCCCTCACTACCACGCCATCTCCGAGACCAACCTCCCCGGCGAACTCTACCCCCAATACACAACCGTCGAGTACAATCTCCCTCTCTCCAATTCCTTCAACCCTTCCCCTGTTTTCCTCTTCCTCCTCGACACCTGTCTCATCGAGGAGGAGATCCAATTCCTCAAATCCGCCCTCCGCCGCGCCATCGGCCTCCTTCCCGACAACGCCCTCGTCGGCTTCGTCTCCTTCGGCACCCAGGTCCAGGTCTACGAATTGGGATTCTCCGACATGTCCAAGGTTTACGTCTTCCGCGGCTCCAAGGAGATTCCCCCCGAACAGGTTCTCGATCAGCTCGCTCTTTCTTCCTCCGGGAGAAGACCTCACAAGCCTGGCCCCGCCACCGGTTTCCCCAATTCCGCCATCACGCGCTTCTTGCTTCCTGCCTCTGATTGTGAATATACTCTCAATGCGGTATTTGTTATTTCATTGCTTTTTACTTTTTCCTTTTTACTCTCTTATCTTGTTAAAAATCCAATGCCATTGCTTGTGCTTTTTTTGCAGCTGTTGGATGAATTGCAGACCGATCAGTGGCCTGTTCCACCGGGGCGCCGCCCTGCGCGCTGCACCGGGGTTGCTTTGAGCGTCGCCACGGGCTTGCTGAGTGCTTGTAATCCCGGTACTGGCGCTAGAATCATAGCTTTGGTTGGGGGGCCCTGCACGGAAGGACCTGGCGCGGTAAATCGCTGTTCTTTTTCTTTGCTGTGTAATTTGACACGTTTTCTTTGTTAGGGTAGTGAAAGATGAGTTGGTCTTTGGGATGGAATATGTGTGGCAGTAGAAATGGTTAGCCGTTTTGCTCTCGATCTCTGTGACTTGGTTTGTAAGTTTCATGGTTGCATTGGTAGATGCCGTGCTTAGAATCTGGTTATTGTGTGGGAAATTTGATTGTTTGTCTTTCCTGTGTTGTAGTGAGTCATAAATTGCACCGGTATCCTAGAAGCTGAAGTGTTTGAAAAGATGTTGAACAACTTGTAGTTATTTTAAAAGAGATGGGAAATTTGGCATCCTGCCTTTACTATTTATTAGGATAGTCCTAAGATTCGATTTCTTCTGTGTCCTTGGCATTTTGGACAGAGAATAAAATGGGGGCAATTCTTGTCTCTATGACTTAATTTAGAGCTGAAAATACAAAAGATTTGATGGGGAACTTTGAATATGCGGAAGGGAGCCATGGTCAATGCTATGCTTGTTCTAATGTTCTTGCTTATATTGACTGTTTCTGATGCCAATGATTTTGATTTCAAATTTCTTTCCAGATTGTGTCAAAGGATCTATCTGACCCAGTGCGATCTCATAAAGATCTTGATAAAGATGCAGCACCATACTTCAAGAAAGCAGTCAAGTTTTATGAGGGTCTCGCAAAACAGCTGGTTAGCCAGGGTCACGTTTTAGATATTTTTGCAGCAGCACTTGATCAGGTTTGTGCCAGCATACTGATTTTCTCATACCGTAAGAATTCTTTCACTTGTAAGTGCTAATGCATTTCAGAAAGTGAACTTTGAAGCACGTAGCATGAGTCCTGATAATCAAGTGTAGTATTACCATGCAGCTCAAATTTTCCAAATATTGGAAGGCATTTAATCTAGCATTTCTGCCATGATGTTTGACAGTGAGATTTTTGAACTTAAAATTTTTAAACAATTACGTGTGTCCTTGGATAAGCTTTGAAAACACCCAACTTTTTAACCTCTTTTTGAATAGCTTATCCAAATATCTCAATTTTTTTCCAGATCTCATTAGAGTATTTTTATTTTACTTAAATAGGCGCAAACAAGCAGGCCCTTAACATTACCAGTGGAGGATTTCAGGGATCATTCTTGTGTCATTTTTCTTAATTTAATTTTATAAAAGACCTTATATTTTACCTTACATTAACATATTAACTAGAATCATGCAGTTATCCATAATTCACCTTCCCTATAGAGAAGTTTTACAGGATTATTTGAGTAGAACTTCTGAATCACATTTGTTTCCCTGTAACTGGCAACACTTGGCTACAAGACCTGTAAAGCTATATTACAGTGTGGTTAATAAATGTGTCACTTGCATCCATCTGGGTGATTGATTATACGATGACATCATGATTATTGATTATTTTATCTGCTTAAGAGAGAATCTGGTAATATTTCAAATTTCAATCTTGATTTTTTATGCTTGACTTTATGGTGGGTATACAAGAAACTTCTTGTTTATATTATGCAGTGGCCATGCATGAAAACAGATTTGGTAATGTTGTCAGAATGTTGCATTGAAAACCAATTAGGATCTGATTTTGCTCATTCTGTCTTGTGCTGATTCATGGATGCTTTAAATATAAAGGTTGGAGTTGCAGAAATGAAAGTTGCGGTTGAAAGAACTGGTGGCCTTGTTGTCCTGTCTGAAAGTTTTGGTCATTCAGTCTTCAAGGACTCTTTTAAGCAAGTTTTTGAGGATGGGGAGCAATCTCTTGGTCTTTGTTTCAAGTGAGAATTCTCTCTTCAAATGTTATATTCTTTTTATGAATACATTTTCATTTCTCTCTTCCCTTGTCTCTTATTCTCTCTAGACATTTTGTCCTTATCTGTTATTAGATGTGCTCAATGCCAACTTTATTTATGTTTCAGTGGAACCCTGGAGATAAATTGCTCCAAGGAAATCAAAATTCAGGGAGTAATTGGACCTTGCACCTCGTTGGAAAAGGTTGGATTTTTTTTTTGAACTCTTTAATTTCATGTTGCTTATCAACTCTGGAATTGGGGTTGGTGTTGGGTCAATCGAAGTTACAGAACTAAGGACGCATGTTTTCTGGATTTTGATGGTTACAATCACATACTGCAGAAAGGGCCTTCTGTTGCTGATAGTGTTATAGGAGAGGGAAACACAACAGCATGGAAGATGTGTGGGCTTGACAAGAGTACGTGCTTGACTGTGATGTTTGATCTTTCGTCAAGTGATCGTTCAAACACCTCTGCTGCTGGCAACCCACAATTGTACCTACAGTTCCTTACAAGGTTATGTCAGAGAAATTTCACTAATATGATCTCATATAAGTACTATTTTGTACCTCTGCACTTCTGCACTGGGCGTTGAATATTAATGGTCGTGTTCTTATTGCAGTTTCCAGGGCCCAGATGGTCAATCAGTGCTTCGTGTCACAACAGTAACTAGAAGATGGGTAGATAGTTCTGTTAGCTCTGAGGTAGTTTCAGCCTTTTATTTTATGTCTATGGCTGTGGATACCTGTTTATTTGTCATTGTCAAAGAAATAGTTGGAGCTCCTATAATTATCATAATATTAAGAAGCTTTAATGTTTTTCCTTTTTACTCTCTTTTCTTGCTGTCAAGTCTGATTCTCAAGTTATGTCATATGCAGATATCTATTTAAAAGCATTTACATTTATGCGTGTTTATTGTGTATATCTATGAAATAAACTGAAAAAATAGCTTGGTCATTAAATTTACATTATTTGCCTTTAGGACATTATTTATTGACATGGAAATTGTTAAATAAATTGATAATAATAATATACAGGATTTTTAATTACCTGTATCATTTTGCACTTCAGGAATTAGTTCAAGGATTTGACCAAGAAACTGCTGCAGTTGTAATGGCTAGATTTGCTTCGCTGAAAATGGAGAGTGAGGTATGTCACAAGTTGTGTTACTATCTGTTGGTTTCTTTGGTATTCCTATTCCTAAAATTTAAGACCATTGGGATTTTATTGGGAGAAACCTAAGTCTTACATTGGCTAGAGATTGAGCTTGAAAAGAATTCATAAGTGGGGAGCAATCCTCACCTCTTGAGCTAGCTTTCAGGGTTGAATTAGGTTTAAACCCACTTTCTAAGATGGTATCAAAGCCTATTCTAAAACCGCTAAAGGGTCACTCACCATATTATCCACGCACCAAGCCTAATGGTGTTGGCCGTGAGGGGGTGTATTGGGAAAAACCTAAATCCCACATTGGCTAGATATAGTGCCTGAAAAAAGTTTATAAATGGAGAACAATCCTCACCCCTTGAGCTAGCTTTTAGGGTTGAGTTGAGCTCAAATCACTTTCTAATATGGTATCAGAGTCAATTCTAGAACTGCTAAAGGGTCACTCACCATATTATCCATGTACCAAGCCCAATAGTGGTAGGCATGAGGGGGTATTGGGAAAAACCCAAGTCCCAAATTAGCATCTCTAGAGATAGAGCTTGAAAAAGAGTTTGAGGGGGAGCAATTCTCACCTTTTTAGCAAGGGTTTGGGGTTGAGTTAGGCTCAAACCCACTTTTTAGGAGATTTATCTGCTCAAGCTATTGTAAATTATATCTTCATTGATTGTTTCCAGGAAAACATAAAATTGGGAGAACAGGTTTATATTGATGGTTTCAATGAAATTTGCACTTGTTTAAATGTTTTGTTCATAACTTGGTGCAAATAACCATTATCAAATATCAAATTCTTGTTGTTGGGCATGTATTATGATGGGAACCAAGATCCAAGTGGGTTGGTTAGAAAGGATCCATTGGTGAATTGGAGGCAGTTATTATTAGGAGTGTATGTCATAGAAAATAACTTATCCTGTATTAGTAATTATGTATTTGTTCTGTTTTAGAAACTGCATGATGACAGTTATTCATAGAAAATAACTGATGACAGTTATGTATTAGGATTATATCTGATAATAGGATGTGTAATTAGGCAAGTGTGTTGTTATTTGCAGTTTGTGAACAGAGCACTCTGTAGGAGACTTTTGTCTTTTGAACAATTGTTTGCTGTTTTTAGAATGTGAGAGTTGTTTCCCCACTTATATACACTATTCACACACCATCTCTAGTCAATGTGAGGCTTGGGTTTTTTCCAATACATCCACTCACACCTAGCACTATTGAGTTTGGTGTGTGAATAATACAAATGGTGGCTCAATAACGGATCTAGGATAGACTTTGATATCATCTTAGAATGTGAATTTAGACCTAGCCCAACCCATAAGCTAATTCATAGGGTGAGGATTACCCTCCACTTATATACACTATTCAGGTACTATCTCTAGCCAATGTGAGAGTTGAGTTTTTCCCAATAGATGTATTGTATGTGATTTTTATGTTTAAATTTATATTTTATTAGTTTATCAATTGGTATTCTATCATTTTTGGTCTGACCTACCAGATCCAACAAAGGAAGCTGAATTCGAGGAGGCTGGCAAATTTGTCATATTACCAAGACTAGGGTGACTGAACATATGGATTTGTTGGAACAAAAGCTTGAAGGGTGGGGGCTAGAATTAGGGCTAGCATAGAAGGAAAGATGGCATGAATTGAAACTACTATGACTGAGGCTTTTAACCAAAATGAGGAAAACATGTGGAGGAAGAACATGGAAGTTCCAATCATGGAGAGAAAGATTCTAAGTGGGTCTAGTTCTTATCATCAATACAGTATGGATGAGTATTGTATGACAGTTAAGAAAGTGAAACTGCCTGCCTTTAATGGGGAATACCCAATAGGATGGATCCACCAAGGCAGAAACAAATTTTGTAGTACAAAATACTTCTTCTTCAGCAGAAGTGAATATCAAATTAGCTAAGTATGGAGGGATCAACCATCCATTGTATCGATGTTTTGAGAGAAACAAAAGATGATCTCACTTTGAGGAAATTAAAGAAGGCTCTAATTGTAAGGTTTGGAGGGAGAAGGTTTGAGAACCCATATGAGGAATTAGCTACTTTGAAGCAGTTGGGTTCTGTAGAGGATTATTATATTGAGAAATTTGAACTCCTATCTCCACAAGTAAATAGGCTGCCTGAGGAACAATATTGTGTGGGAGGTTTTCAACCCAATATCAAGTGCAGGATCCATACTTTTAATACTATGTCTTACCTTCAAGCCATGCAATTGGCTAGAGATTGAAACAGAAATGACTGAATTTCATCCCAAGACTGCCAAAATGAAGGGGATCAAAGGAATTTTGTGGAAAAAAGGAAGGGGATGCGATACCTATGAAGAACTTGTGGAGATGAAAAACCAAAGGTATAAGTTTTTTATGTGGAGAGAAATTCCATACTTACACCGATGCAAGGAGAAAGAGTCAAGGTTGGTGATTTTGGGAGACAATGAAGCCCTAAGTGAAGAAGGAGAAGTAACTGTTGTTGAAATGGATGAAGAGAATAAGGAAGAAGCTTTTTCCTACCCAAGGCTGGTTTCAGCAGGCAGTAATGATGGGAAGTGGGAGCCTGGATCCAAGTGGGTTAGTTAGGAAGGATCCATTGGTGAATCAGAGGCAGTTGTTATTAGGAGTGTATGTGATAGAAAATAACCTATCCTGTATTAGTATTATGTATTATTTCTGTATTAGAAACTGCATGATGACAGTAATTCATAGAAAATAACTGATGGCAGTTATGTATTAGGGTTATATCTTATAACAAGGTGTGTAATTAGGCAAGTGTGTTGTTATTTGCAGTTTACGGACAAAAAATACTCTCTTTAGGAGACTTTTGTCTCTGGGACCGCAATTGTATTGCTATATTGTGTGATTTTTATGTTCAGAATTATATTTTATTGCTTTATCAATTGGTATTGTATCATATTATCTGTGGCAAAAAAAATTTAATAGCATCAATTATTGTTTGATCAGGAAACATTTGATGCTACACGGTGGTTGGATCGGTTTCTCATTCGTCTCTGTTCTAAGTTTGGTGACTACCGCAAGGATGATCCATCTTCATTTACATTAAACCCATCATTTTCACTTTTCCCTCAGTTTATGTTCAATCTGCGACGCTCACAGTTTGTACAGGTACCTTTTATTGTAATTTTCATTCTGTCCTGCTTTTCAAACTTTATTTAACTTTGTGGCTTGTGGGTGGTGAAATGTTTTTGCAGGTTTTTAACAACAGTCCAGACGAGACTGCATATTTCCGCATGTTGTTAAACAGGGAAAATATTAGCAATGCTGCTGTTATGATTCAGCCGTCACTGATATCGTATTCATTTAATTCACTGCCTACGCCAGCATTGTTAGATGTGGCTTCAATTGCTGCAGACCGAATTTTGTTGCTAGATTCATATTTTAGTGTGGTTATTTTTCATGGGATGACAATAGCTCAATGGCGCAACTTGGGATACCAGAACCAACCAGAACACCAGGTTTGTGCTTTGTCATGACCTGTTAAAGATATCATAGTTACGTGCAAATTCTGCTCTCAAATTGATCTTAGATTTTAAAATATATTATTCTGGTTAGCCGCATTAGTTACTTCTGTTACTGATTAATTGAAGTTTTATCCAGAGCCATTTTTGTCATTACTTCTTTTCTCCCTCTGCTGATAACTTCAATATATGGAACAGGCATTTGCACAACTATTACGAGCTCCGCATGATGATGCCCAAATGATAATTAGAGAACGGTTCCCTGTTCCTAGATTGGTAGTGTGTGACCAACATGGTTCCCAGGTCAGTATAGTTTACCAAGACCTGTTTGAGTGTTATTTGTCTTCATTAAGTGTTGCGGTTTCTTTTCGTGAAATTCATTCATATCATGAATGGTACTGAGGTGGAGTATTTCCTGCCTTCCACTACATAACATATGAACAGTCTTATTGTTTCCTTTCATTGATTCCCTAAGTTTAGATTTTTCGTGGTGTGAAACTTACCGTGGTTTCATTGATGTTTAACAGGCTAGGTTTTTATTAGCAAAACTGAATCCCTCAGCAACGTATAATAATGCACACGAGCTGGCTGCTGGTTCAGATGTAATCTTTACTGATGATGTGAGCCTTCAAGTTTTCTTTGAGCATCTGCAAAGGTTGGCTGTCCAATCTTGAGGGCAGATAATAGTAGAGATTGACATTTTCTGGGTTCTGGACTTTGGTTTGGGGAATTCACCAATCATGTGTGTGTCCTGCGTTGTGCTGTTGCATTCAGTACTTTTCCTTTCTTTCCGTTGTTCTTAACAAACAGAAGGTCGGAGCCTGCATGGGTTGAAGAATAAGGAAGATGTGAAACATGATTCTTTAGGGTCCTGGTCGAATTTTCTTTTATGGAGAAAATAAAAAGGGTTCAAAAGTATGTTGAGTTTGGGTATTGCGGAAAGAAAGGATAGAAAATCGAGTTAGCCCTACCTCTGCAACAGCAGCATAGCAAATGAGGGAGATATTTTTGACTCAATTTTTCCTATTTGTTTTGGCCCAGATCTGAATTTTGGGTTTCTCAGCTGGATTAATTTATATAGTTCTTTTACTTTTTACATGTTCCCCAGGTAGCAAAGTAACGGAAGTCATTTTGTCATGTTGAGTTTGATATCATTTTCTTTATACTGTTTTGTATTGTATATTGTGAAGTAAGCATATAGGACTCATCTCGGTGAAATGGATACTTTTGAATGCTCCTTGTTTTTCTTCTAATTTCCAATCCTGCTTGAAAACTCACATGCTTAAATATGTGTTTATTTTATTTCATATAAATATGTTAAGTTTTATAAAAAAAAAAATTATATTGTTTTAGTTCTCATAAATTTAAAATTCTTAAAAATGGTTTTATGATAATATGCAGTGACGGCTTGCTACGTACTTCATTATGTTATGTTATATTGAGATAGCCTATTACATGACATATTTACTATAGATATACGTCAGGACATTAATAAATGACAATAGAATTATTTTCTAGACTTTTAAAATTGAGTTTAATAGTTATATACTAGTAGTAAAAAATAGTTTTATATTACTGTTTAATCATAAATTATTATTGACAAAATTAACTAATTATATTTGTGATTGAATAATTATAAATTTATTTTATACGATATAGTTTGCTTACTCTTTAATATTTATAAGAACTAAAATTAATTAAAAAAATTGGAAGGTTAAAATTTATATTAAAATTTGACAAAAATCAAAATTACGAGACTCGTTATTTAATGAACTTTATTTTTGATTTTATAATTTTTAATAAATCTTAACTAATAAAAAAATACATTAAAAAGAATATATTAAAAGTATATGACTAACGTCATTCAAATCAAGATTCTCAATATTAGGTAAGTCACCACATATCATATATAAATAAGGAGGGACCTTATAAGTGTGTGTATAAATCCTGTCATAGATAAATACATTTTTATTCACACAATAAGTTGAATCTTATTTGTGTTAAAAATATATTATCATTTTGTTTTTGTTTGATACTTTATAAAATTAATTTTAAAATAGAATTAGATGATTAAATTCTAAGTTTTATGTTTAATATGCTATAAATTTAAGTAAAATTCTATTTTTCCAATTGAGGCAAAAGAAACAAGAAGAAGAAAATTTTATATTTATATAAATCAAGTTATTTTTAAAAATTTTATTATTTCAATTAATACACTAAATCAATTAGAGCTAATGACAAAAAATACAAACAAAATGTCAAAGATATAAAAATAATTTTTTTTTGTAAGGAATAAAATCAGATAAAATTATATTTGTAGTGGAGACAGTGATGACGGTGGTAACAACAGTAGCAACAACAGCAGCAACAACAACAATAGCAACAACAATAACAACAACAATAACAATAATTATAGAATGATTTAGTGATATTGTAGGTATGATTTATAGATTGTTTAATTTAAATTTTGACTTAATTTAATTTTATTTATTATTTCAATTAATACCTTAAATTAATTATAGTTAATGACAAAAAAAATAAAAAATGTTAAAGATATAAAAATAACAATTTTTTTGTAAGGAATAAAATTGGACAAAATTATATTTGCGGGAAGTAAAAATATATTTAAGTCAAGAATAGATATTTTTCACATATTAGTAACAAGGATTTCTATTGAAAATTCTATTTATTTATTGAAAAATTACATTTATTTAAAATTAGTATAAGTAAAATTTAAATATATTATGAATGAAACATATAAAAAATTATTTTAAATAAATGATATTCAATTATTATTTTTATTAATAGTTGTAAGGATAAATTTATGATTAAGTAAAAATAGTATTGAATAGGTATTATATTAAAGTATATTTTATTTTTCAGTATTTAAGGTTTTACACATGTAATAAAATAATAATCTTTTACTATATAAAAATAATTGTATTTCTTATTGTTATTTGCTTGAAAAAATATTCAAAATATAAACCAATTAAATTTAGAAGGTTAAAAATACAAAATATAAAAAAAAATATAGATGAAATAATAAATTAAAAAGTAGAAAATAAATAATTTGAAAAACGTCATTAGATGATTACAGTGAAAATTTGCAAAACTTGGGCCCGTCGTCCACAGGCCCAGGCCCAACTATTGTTACTGTACAGGAGAAGCTCAACAGAAGGAGACTAACTACCTGGTGAATTAAAAATCAGTTTGGCGCCAAAAAACAAAAGAAGTAGCAGCAGCATTTTGGTGAGTTTAAGTTTAGAGAAGAGAATGTACTGGTGCGGCGATTCACAGGATGTGGATGTTGACGACGATGACTTTTCATGTTCTCAAGGCCATCGATCTTCGTTGAACCTTCAAACACACGAAGGCGCTTCCATCTGTCTCGTGTGCTTCTCCAACCTCGTCTCCAACCCTCTCTCCCCAACCATCTATGTCTCCTACGCTCTCTCGCAGCTCTCTCGATCTCTCTCCATCCCTCATTTCCTTCAATCCCTTCTCACATTCCACCCTCACTTCCTCGTTTCCCCTCTCGTCGCTGCACTCTCCTCTTTCCACGACGAACCTATCGCCGCGCAGCTCACTCACCTCATCCTCGCCCTCTCTGCGTCCGCCGATCCTTCCATTTGCCGCGAATTCGTCGTTAGGGTTTCCGATCGCGTCTCTTCCGGTGCTTTGAGCTGGACTTCCCCTCAGTTGCACATGGTAATTTCCATTTCCCTTTCGCATTCTTACTTTCACCTCATCGCTATGTTTTCATGCTCATCTTATCTGTGTAGATTGTCATTGCTAACAAGCAGAACCCCGAAATCTACGCAACTTTGCACAATAGTGTGAGATCTGTATTCTGTACTGAGTCCAGACGTACCATAAAATAAGAATAAGAATGTTACTCTAAAATGAAGAGTTTAATTTTGATACACATGAAAATCATCCTAGATATGATTTTTAAATTAATTATTATAAAACTTAACAATTTTATCATACATGATTATCTATGATTAGATGATAATGTAAAATAATTATTGTGTCAATGCGTTATAATTAAATTCTAAAATGAATGAAAAATTTTATGTACTGTTTCTATTGTTCTGAATGTACAGCTTCACTGTCTTGGGGCTCTTCTGAATTGTGATAAAGATGATGATCTCCATGCACACATAAAAGATATGTGTAGCCTCATTTCTGTTCTTGTTACGGGGCTTCAATTGCCCAGGTATTATTAATATGTATTGGATACTCTACTGTTGAATTTAAAATTTATTTGGCATGTGGTAAGTCCTTTACTCGCTC
Source organism: Mucuna pruriens (assembly GCA_025330945.1). Taxonomy (NCBI): domain Eukaryota; kingdom Viridiplantae; phylum Streptophyta; class Magnoliopsida; order Fabales; family Fabaceae; genus Mucuna; species Mucuna pruriens. Next base: position 1,658,087 of record JAENHJ010000296.1, read on the forward strand.
GGTGCAGTGAGGAGATTAGAGGGGAGGTTCTCTTTGTCCTTTACAAATTATCTGTTCTTCAGAGTACGTCGGCAGAGGGAGACGGAAGTGATATGTTGATTCCCTTTTGTCCACAGGTCCTGTACCTGTTGGTCGATGTTCTCATGAAGACTCAAAACGATGATGTTCGCTTGAATTGTATTGGTCCGTTATCAAGTTCTCAATATATTTGTTCCTTGAAAGAAAACTTGAAACTTTTTTTTTGGGTGCCTTGTTTGTTTTAACTTTTACCTTTCGTGAAGCCTATTTTGGACGGGTATAGATTGATATTAAGATGCTATCTCCGAAAGAGATTTGTTATTTCTCTCATGGCTACTCAACTACTCGTACAAAGAAAGATGATATAAAACATTAGCCTTATTATTAGGAGGCAAATGTGCGGTTACATGTTGTCAATATGAAGACAAAAACATTGCCATGTCATGCATCACATCTCATGGATTTCAATGGGAAGGTCGATTTACTGCTAGTGTCTTTCTCTCCAAGAGTTTGCAACCATAGCCTACAACCTAATCCCCTAAGTTGCTGGCTTAATGAACTTAATGTTAATCATTCCAAGGCTGGTTAGAAGTCAGTATGGCCATAGTTTACAGAATAGATTTCAGTAATAGTAATATGCCAAGTTTACGGCATAATTTTCATTCTTGTCTCTTTTTGACTGATAGTTTCCATTTTTGTTGATTAGCACTTTTAACTATGCTGGCTCGAAGACATTTGCTCGTGGAAGAATGTGCATATGATACGAATAACATGTCCTATGGAGGAGTTAAATCTAAAGAAACCGAAGATGGAACCAAAGGCACATCTCTGGTAAATCTGTTTGCTGAAGCCATCAAAGGCCCATTACTTTCGTCAGACAGTCAAGTCCAAATCGGCACTCTAGATTTACTCTTTCATTATTTGTCTTCAGTCAGAACTTCAGGCTATCAGATTCAAGTCTTGGTGGAAGAAAATATTGCAGATTATTTATTTGAAATATTAAGATTGTCAGGTGAGAACTTTGTACAGAAATTGCCAAACACCGAGGTTTTTTCGCCTAGATGAAAAGTATATTGATGTAGCTTTGCTGAATACTTTGCATACTTCATAGCCTCGTAAATGGCCACTATATAAAATGAAAACATTTTCCCTAATTTAAATTCATTTCTGATTGAACGGAATTAATAGTTGGTTATCTGGATCTAGTTTGCTTTATTCTAAATCTAATTTAGCTTAGCTCAACTTTTTCCATTATATGCTTGTGAATGCAGAAGTTAGTTTTGACCTGCTGTTTTACCTGGGCGGCTTACTAATTATTCTATTAATGAACAGAGTACAAGGACCCAGCAGTTAAGATGTGCCTTCAGGTACTAGATCTTTTATCAACTGCTGAGGAAACCTTTAAATTAAGACTCGTTGTTGGAATTTCAACTCTGATTCCAGCATTAAGTTATGTGGCTGAAGTTCCTTTTCACCCTGTCCAACGTGAGACACTGAAGCTCATTTATGAATGCATTTCTGAGTGCCCTGGATCTTTGTCAACTTCTCAACTAGAGGAACTGATTCTTGTTTTGATAAGAATGCTTAGAAAGCATTCTGATGGGGAGATGGGTATGATTCCCGAGACGTTTATAATGGTCTGCTCTGTCTTTGTGGCTCTTATAAGATCTCCATCTTGTAATGGAGCTTTAGATTTGTCAAAGTCAATTGAGGAAGCAACGAAACATACCATTTTAGCTTGTCTCTCTGTCTCTGAAAGGAATATCAACCAAATTTTGCAATGCTTGTACCTACTTAAAGAGGCATATGCATACAGTCATGATGAGCAGTCCTTTAACTCTAGTAAACTGGAACTTAGAAGTGGTATTCTAGATATTTGCAGAACCCATTTACTGCCATGGCTTGTAGTGGGCGTCAATGAAATGGAAGAGGACATTGCTCTGGGTTTGCTGGAAACTTTTCATTCGATACTGCTTCTGCACTCTAGTATTAATGCCATGGAATTTGCAGAGACTCTGATTTCAACTGGCTGGTTCAGTTTTTCATATGAATGTCTGGGTTTGTTTACAGGAGATAGGATGAAAAATAGAATATATTTGTTGCTCAGTTCACTCATGGATTCTCTCCTGGGAAATGATTCTGGACAACCAATTAGAGAGGCTGCTTTACACCTGCCTCGCGATCCTATCGATTTACTCTTTTTGCTTGGGCAAAGGAGTACTAACAGTTTGGATTTGCCTTCTTGTCAATCTGCTGTTTTGCTGATTATGTACACCAGTTCACTATATGATGAAAGGTACTTGAACTGCCAAATCTTTGTACTCCTATTCCTCTGATTGGCAATTCATCGACATCTATTTTCCCTAACAGTTTCTGACTTTCATTGCCAGACTTGCAGATGAGAAGTTGATTTTAGCTTCTCTTGAACAGTATATTCTTCTTAATAGGGGTGATTTTTTTAATCGGACCACTGATAATTTGACCGTGTCACGACTGGTGAATCTATACAGTTTATTAAGGGGTCTTGGCAATATGAGCTACCAAATTCACTACAGTCGAGAAGCGGAGGAGATAATATTCCAGCTCATAAACACCGATGAATGGGATTTACTTTTAGCAAGAATTCACACGGTATCATTAAAGTGGTTGTTTCAACAAGAGAACATAATAAATTCATTATGCCATCAGATTTTGAAATTCTGCAGAAGCTATAACTTAGAAGAGGCCGACATAATTATCGGAAACAATAAACAAACTATAAATGTACAGACACTTGCAGAGTTAGTATCAACTGAAGATAACTATGGAGCTAGACTTTTTGTGTGCTTGTTAGCACAACTCTTGGAGGAACAAGGCCAGGAACTTGACATAATATGTGTTCTGAATGTCATGGCAACTATGGTTCATGTCTGTCCAGCTGCTTGTGAACAATTGTTTTTGCATGGAATAGCGACAACAATCAAGACTTGGTTTTATTTGAGTAATACCTTCTCGACAACAACTTACATGTCCATCTTGATTTTGGTTTTTAACACTTTGTGTTCAGTGCATCCTGAAATACTATCTGCCGATCAAAGTTGGGTTGCGGTAACTATGAAGGTGCGAGTAGCTGAACTTCTATTTATGCACATTGCATCCCGTATAAATTTAATGATTATCATGATAAGAAAATAGAAACTTCCACTTTTAGGTCTCATTTTCCTCTTAAACTACTGGCCTCTATCTTTTATTTGGTTAGAGTACAATTTTTGTCAATCCAATTTACTCTATCTTTCGACTTAGCCCCTAGATTTTCTAATTGTTCCACTTTACTCCTGGATATAATCAGATCCAATGTAATCCGTAATCCCTCGATGCATAATATCTAACCGTAATGATAATATGGCATATATGGACTTCTGTTAATAAGGTTGTCATTTCGCCCAATTTTCAAATTTGAATATCCTGCAGGATGTTGGTTAGCATCAAGATTTTAGGCAAAGCAGAGCCGTACTCTATGTGGCTAAACTTAACTGATGTGAGGATTGAGGAATGCAATGCTCATGCGTGCAAAAACATGAATAGTACATTATAATGGACAACAGGCCACAAACAACAATTTGGAGATGTGTTAATTACGAAATATTAAAAAATAAATAATACATTCTAAAATACAAGAGCCAAATGGATAGATAACAGCAGAACCATAGTTAGAAACGAGGTGGAATGCAAATACTGCGCTCTGATATTACAAAAATTCTATAACCAACCAACTACACCTTAAACTTGTTAGAAAACACAATGATTTGGTTAATGATTGTCTAACACCATGTTACCACTTCTGCAGATAACGGAGTATTCAATTCCGTCCAAAAAGGTTGATATCTTAAGTGACGAAAGTCTCTTCGTTATTGGCATTCTTTCCTTAATTTTGCATCTTTCCACCAATAAAGCACTTGAAGAGACTTCAAAGGCCATTCTTTTTAATACTTGTATAATCTCAATGGTCAACACCGTAGTCTGTGCTGCTTCTTCGAAGGGACCTGCGTTGGTTGACCACGACGAGGGAACAAGCACTGGAGAAACTTTAATATTTGTTATTTTGCTTCATTACTTCGCCGTTAAAAGGTAAGCCGGTTGGCATCAGTAATAAAAACAACCAAAAGTACGCTTTATCCTTTCTGGCAAATTAATTGTAGTACACTAACTTCAGAATATTATATTTTACAACCCTTATGCTTGTCTCTAAATATTTAAATAACTGAGTTCTCAATCCAAAATTTTCGATTCTAGCTTGCATGCTATCCTCCCAGGTTTTGTGGATTGGCAAAACTTCCTAGTTTCAACGAATGCATCAGAGCCGCTAGGCTTCATTGGCATCCGTTGCCATGACTTGTGCAGATTTCTGCATTTTGGTTCTCCTGTGATCAAGATTGCTGCTTCTTACAGCCTGTTAGAGTTGTTTAACAGAATATCAGATCAAATAAACAGCAAACATGAAGAGTTGAAATGTACTATTGGGTACTTAATGTCCATGAGGAGTATATTGGAAGGACTTGTTTTCTATAATGATCTGAGAGTGGCTACAAATTGTGCCCTCTGCCTGTCAATGCTTCTGGGGTGGGGAAAGCTGACAAAGGAAACAAAATTATTGGAAGAGAGTAGCTGGTGTAGATTGATTATGGAGGAGATGACAGTATCTTTAGTAGCTCCTACTTTAGCATCACAATCATTCATGAACAAACAAAAGCCTGCAGTATTTATAGCTATTGCGTTGTTGAAACTGTGTAAAATCCCTCAGTGGATGAGATCTGTGTTTGATAATTCAAGCATATCTGGCATACTGGAGAACCTTGCTGCTAGTGACTTGAGTTCCGAGATTCTGGTTTTATTTCGAGAACTACTGAAATCCAACTTCTTAAGTACAGAGCAAATTGCAACTATAAATCAAATGCTCCAGGTAACTCCTTCCTAGTCTTCTATTAGGTTTCCTTAACTACTTTATTCTTTATCCTTGTTTGCATCATACGCACCACTTTTTTTTTTTATATTTGTAAAGCACATACAAAGATTCTTTCATGCGTATCTAATAATCTATAAGGTTTATTGATACTGACAAGCGGTGATTCAGCAAAAGAAATAAAAATGTAGGAAAGTGAACACATTTAAAAAAGAAAATTCTCTTTTTTTTACATTCCCTGGCGTGTATGGAGAGGAACATCTTGGGAGGAAAGAGAGAAAAAGTCGCAAATATGATTGGTTATGGGATTCAAAAGGGAGAGAGACGTGTAAAATGGGTATAAAAGAATGTGAAAAATTAGAGTTGTTTAAATAATATATATGACATAGTTATGCCATTTCTGATATTTACAGGAATGCAGAAAGCGTGTGTACTGTAACAATACTCAAGAGGGTCTTCCAAATGAGTCGATAAAGAAGGTTGTCACCGCATCGTATGATATGGGAGACATTTGTGAGTATCTCATTGATTTAATGACATCCTTAGATATGGTTTCCGGGGGATTTCATACGGGCAGTAAGAAGCTCTTAGAAGAAATAGAGCTGTTTTTCAGTACCTTGACTGTAGATGATGATAGTTGTAGGTAACGCTTGGATCTCGCAACTGACAATAATGGTAAGTATGTCTGAAATTCGTTGACCAACTAAAAGAATGATTCCGTAAACTTAGAAAAGTCTTTATAGAACAACTCAATTGAATCCTTTGCCATCCAGCAGTATCTCGACAGAGACAAGGAAAATAAGGAAAGAAAATTTAATTGTGAATCTACAAATTAAATTTAAATAAAAAACTAATTATTTATATAAACAAATATAGCTAAAATTAATTTATTTTTACATTCTTATTATTTATATATAGTAAATTTTACGACAAGTGTGCGTGATTAGGCAAGACAAACGACAAGTAATTACATAAATTATTATCATATATTCCTTTATTACTCTTATTTTATTTTTTATCATATTATTTATTACATTTATCATTTTTTTTCTTTATACTTCTCTTCCATTTACTCATACACTAAAAAAAATTCAAGGTGTACCTTCACCTATTTGAGGAGGGTAAGTGTGTAAGAGTGAATATTTGTAAAAAATACTTTTCTTCTCTTTTCACTATTTATCATATTATTTATCGTATCTATTATTTTTCTTTTTATCTCTTCCTTTCACTCATACACTTCAAAAATAAAGTTACAGTGCCATTTTCCTATTTGAGGCGGGTAATTGTTTGTTTAAGTCAGCATTTACAAAATTAATTTTAATTAAAATTAATTTGAAGTGATGTAATTTATATTTAAACATTTTATTTTAAAACAAGTTAATAGAAAAATAATATCATATTTTTTATTTAACACAAAAATTACTTAAGATTATTTCAATTCAAAATTAATTATGAATTCAAAATTAAATTTTTAACATAAAATAAAAATATAAATATTTATCTAAAATTACGTATCCGTAATTTTTAAATTATGTACGTGAACCAAACACATTATAGATAGGCCCCGCTAAAGGGGCAAATCAGAATTTTGCATGAGTGAAATAATTTTCACCTATAATTAAAAAGTCTAAATGCCACAGCTATCGACCAACCCGAAAGAAATAGCACCTTGCGAGCATCAAACAAGTTTAATTTTCACATACTATGAGTGTTAACAAAATTTTAAAATCATTTAAATATAACTTTTAAAATAATTATTACAAAAATTAATAATTTTTAATTGTATGACAATTAATCTAAAAACAATAATACACTAAATGTCCCCAATCATATCATGCATAAAAAAGATAATCGATCTTATGCAATAAAGCTCTACATTCAAAGCATAAAAAATATTAAAGCAGAAGCAAATAACTAGTAGAAACAATCGCACAATAAAATCTGGTAGTCATATGATTATATGATACTTTTTTTTTATTAAATGATCATATAATATTCTGACATAGCCTCTACTTCCTCGAAATATAACTAGCAGAGCAAGCCATCCTTTATTCTCTTAAGAGAAATTATATTTATATACCATAATTATACAAAAATTTATACAATTATATTATAAAAGTGTTGTAAAAAAATATTATATAAATAATATAACTCATTCTCCAAATTATGTTTGACCAGTTAGCTAGCTATAACGAGTTTAAACGTTGGTATGTGATATATAGGCATATTAGATTAAAAACGAACTTGTTTCGGAACCTTAGAAATTTTAGGAGACTATAAAACAAATAATCGTAAATGAGACTTAGGATGTACAGGTCATCTAGACCTTTATAAACTTCATTAGTTTAGTACATAATTCAATGGAACACACGGTACAGTAATAATGAGTGTAATGTAAATATTAAATTGACAATAAAAGCAAAATTGCAATTTTATCCAATATTAACAACTCAAAATTACAAATACAAACAACGGAATAAAATAAACAACAGTATGTAAAATAATAGCAATAGACATTTCGCATATCGTACTCCCAACACATAAACACTAATCTGCATAAGCAAAAGCGCATAAGAAAACAACATGAAGAAAAAACACGCATTAAAGGAATACATATCTCCATTCCCTGAACATTCCTACAATTCATGTGATTAAGCCATTCTCACTAATCTAAGAATTCCTCACCAAACTGTTAGGAATAGATAATCAACAAATAGCAGAACAGAAATGCAATGTGGGAATGACTTGTTTATTCAAGTGAATACGATTGGATTTATAAGCCTTACAGAATTTTAATTGAACAGAATAAAAAACAACCCACTATATCTCAACTACTGGCCCCATAAGTGGTGACGGACCCACTATAGCCTAACTGCTGCCACGTGGTTCATAAAACAAGGAAATAAATAACCAAGCAACAACACAAAAATCAGAACCTAAAATTAAGACACGTCTCATCACAAACTTATAGTGAATGATGCCTCTGCATTAGCCATGAATTCCCAATCAGGTTAAAAAAGACATCACTGTTTCAAGAGTTTAATTTATATACACAATCAATATAAAATGTTTTTATAAAGATATTGTATAGGAATTTACCTTGTCACCATATCATATCATATTAATGAATAAAATAACGTGATAAAGTAGTTAAATCTTATTGGATGTCTGTAAAAATATTTTATATCGACCGGGTATATAAATTAAACTCGTTTCAAAATTAAGTGTCTTCAGTCATCCAAAGTAGCATTTTAATATTTTTTTCATCATCCCAATTTAACAGGGGAAAGAGAGACATCACAATTTTTTCACATATTTTTTACTTTCATAAAAACAAAGATAGGTTAACTATCATGGTTTCATACAGTCATGCTACCAGTATGTTTTGACAGTAAAGCAATGAGATCATTGTAAGTCCATTTTTTCTTTTCTCTGTCCTCAGGCTGGAGGGAAGAGTGCACTTCTTCACAGCTTTTAAGAAAATGACCTTTCCCAAATGCAGTAAGGACCAGAGAATCTGTTTTCATTTCTACAACTCTGTAAAGATAGCCCATTCTTCTCCATGTTTCTAAAGCTCCACTACCATCAAAACCAATTCTATTGGCATCAAACAGAATTCCAACAGTGATTATATCAGGCTGCACCTGATAGATTGGCAATTGAGAGAGTAAAATTCTTAAATGCCTGAAATCTTTCATCTTCACATAAGCCAACATGATAATATTTGCAATGGTGACATTCCAATTAACCTTGGCATCTCGCATTTCTCGAACAACTATATCCATACCTTTTTTACTCAAAAGACATGCATAGGAAAGAAGACGGAGACACCATATAAGGTCGGTCTCACCAAATGCAGAACATAAATCTAGTGCCAGGTCCTCTAATCTAGAAAACATGTAGTTCTTGATATAAACTTCAGCCACTTTTCTAATCATATCATCCTCTAGAAATGTTTTTGAGTTCAAGACTTTTCTGTAAAATTTGTCCATCTTTTCAACCATCATATATGTGGTATAAGCCTCTAGCATTGCAACGAAAGTAGAAGATTGCAATTGCATTCTTTTTGAAAGCATTCTTTGATATAGCTTTTCCATTCTCTGGAGCAGTCCTCCACGAGCATACTCTTGGATAAGTATATTATAAGTGATATGATCAGGAGAACATCCATCCAACTCCATCTTTTTCACACACTCGCCCATCTCATCGTACATTTGAAATTTCCCATAGGCTCCAATAAAGCCATCATAGGTTTCAGAATCTGGCTCCAAACCAGATTCTTTCATGTCATCAAAAAAACGTAAAGCATCACTGAACTTACCTTCTCTGGATAATCCGTGAATTATTGGATTGTAAGTGTCCAAAGAAGGCTTGATACCTTGAACTTTCATCTCTTGCAATGCAGATAAAGCATCTTCCATCATTCCTCCTTCGCATAACAAGCCTATGATCTTGTTGTAGTTGAACTCACTAATCCGCGATTTCTCAATGTTCTTCCACATATCAAACACCTATTAATGCAAGGTATTAAGGAAGTAAGAACTCAAAAACCACAAAGTAAGAAACGATACTAAAACATAGTGCCATAACACAATATAAAGGAATAAACCATCAATTTGTTCCCCAAAGTATTACCTTCTCTCCTAAGTAGTCCCTAAAGTAATAAAACTATCTAAGTAATCCTTCAAATATTAAATGTTTATCAGTTTAGTCTCTAAGTTGATATATTGTACAAATAAGAATTTTTCAATACCAGGAAGACTACTTAGTGTAATTTCTAATAGTTGGGAATTATTTATCTAATTTTTTTCTTTACTTTAGAGATCATTTAGGAGATAGGGTAATACTCTAAAGACTAAAAATCGACGGTTTATTGGAATCAAAAGCAACCATGAATTCCACCCCCAACGCAATTAAGACCCATTAATCAAATTTGGCACAAAATTTAAACTTTGGCATAAGGGTCCCAACCTGAAGGATTTCGGAAAACCTAGAGGTGCTTTTAAGGAACCTGACAACGGCCCAAAAGTGATCTTTGGACCAATCTCCATCTTGGGCGAGTATGTGGAGAGGCTGCGAATCTTGCTTCTCAAGCTTTGCAAGTAAGGCTCTGAGGCTGTCATGGAGATGGTAAGTTTCAACGAGAAGGGTTGTGTGCTTCGAGTTCGAATCTGAAACTGTGTCAGCGAATGATGGTAAGCGGTGGTAAGAGGAGTGGCAAATTTGAGTGGTGAGGGATGGGATTGGGAATTTCGCAAAGGGTTTTGGGGAGACGCTGTTGCTACTTCTACTCTTTCTCCCTCTGCAATTGGGGTTCAACACCAACACAAACTGACTCTGACTGTGACTCTGGGCATTCACCATTTTCCTTTCTTCACTTCAATTATCAACCCAATCCCTACTCTTATTTAAAATAACTAATAATTTAAACATTTAAATAATAAAATCACTTAACACAGAAAAATATATTAAAAAATATCTTAACATTCAAAAATAGGAGTTAAGTTTATAATATAAAACTTAAATTTATCTCCACTAATTTGATCAACTACTCAATTATTTCTTGAGTCTTCTATTTATTTATTTGTTAAACTTATTTTTACTATTAAAAGCGCTTGAATCTGTCCAAATTCACAATTTTGAATTAAAAAAGTGGTGGTATTCAATCCACAATGTAATAAATTTTTTTTTAAAAGCCAAACCACGTAAAACCATTCCCATTGAAGCAACATCAAGTAGCAAACCTTCCTCTTCCCTCAACAAACGCCCAGCACGAGCTCCGATGTCGAAAGTAGTTCGAGGAAGAGCAAAACAGCGAATATCAGACATAGCTGTTGGGAACGACGTCGTTAGCGACGCGGAGATGATAGCGTGTCTTTGTGGTGTGCATTAGCATTAGGAGTGCGAGTCATTCAGGTTCTTATTGTGAAACCGTCAGATAAACCCCAAAATTTTTATTGATTTCGCATAGTAAATTGGAAATATTTGGTATCAATCTATGGCTTACATTTGCCAAGAAATTATTTGTTTAAAATGTGCTGGCGAAAATTCGTCAATAATTATTAATAAAATATAATTATAATTATAATTTTTTATTATAATAGTAGTAACTTATAATTGTCACTATGTGTAAATTAATTAGTGATATTAAGTTTGTTAATTATGTTTAATAAATTTCAACGAAAAGAATAATATTAAAATATTTTAAAAAATAAAAAATTAAATTGAACTTTTAATAATAAAATAATTAAATTAAATAAAATAAATAAATAGAGAATCAAAAAGTAATTTAGCCATAGAAATTTATTGTTTTCTTAACTTATTCTTTATTTTATTTTTCTTTACATCACTTATCATTAAAGTACTAAACTCCTAAATTTTGTGTTAAAACAAAAAATGTTAATTCTGTTAACTTAGTTTGGAACTGTAATTATAATAATTTCTTGTTACTTTCAGTCAAAGTTGAAGAGAGTTTAATAACATAAAAAAATAGAGGTGGTTGGAAAAGGTATAAAGTTGAGGAGATAAAATATTATTTATCCTTTTTTATTATCAAAATTTAAGTCAAAATCATCTTCCATCAAAAACCAAACTGATGTAAATTTTAAATCAATGAAAAAAATTAATTACAAATGTATTATACTATTATGTTAAGATAGTAAATTGAAGATGAAAAAAAAGTTAGAGATTAAAACAGGATTTTTGTTATTTATGCATCACTTATTGTTCTTATATGTCATCTATTTAAATATGTAATTTATCCTTTTTGCAATTTATTAAAAATTGTCATTTCTATATGGATGGAGGCTATAAAAAAATTGTGATAAGCCGATCCCTTTTTTTTAGTGTTGACATTTCTATAAATTTTGTTCTTTTAAAATCAATAAAATGGGCAAAATAGTAGTGTATTTGAAGTATTATCCAATTACTTTTTCCTTGAGATGTATCAAATGTATATTTTCACTTCATAAGTAGCCTTCAACTAGGGAACCTTGCTACAAAATTTATACTACAATAGAATGAAATGAGATGTCACATGTAAAATAATAACCTAAGATCCTCAAGATATACAATCAGGCTCTTGGGATGCTAGAATAGCAAAATATGTACCAAAAATCTACGACAGACTAACTAAAGAACAGATAATAAGCGCAAACAGTATGTCAATGTCAAAAACCAGAGTCAGAGTGGAGAGCAACAGGATGTTATCACCACACAGCTACCAATCTTCTATCTTCTTGGAGAATCCACAGATGAGCAACACACAAATGGTATCCAATGTGGTCTGCTTTTGACTTTCTTATTTTGTCTCTTGATGTCAGCAGGGTACCTTGCTGGGGAGTTCCAACCTTTTCCACCCTCTCCTTTCACAGCTTTAGCAGCAGGTGATTCACCATTTTTATTAGTCATTGATTTTTCTTCCAATTTTGGAGACTCAGGCTTGTTGCTATGGGCAGCTTCACCTACTGGACTCTGTAGAGGTGTGTGCTGTTTACTTGTTCTGTAGTTTGTTATCTTGGCTATTATTTCTTCATTCCTCTTTCTCCCTTGAGATTCATTAGTTACTTGAGTTAGAGAGGGAAACCAGCCAACCTGCGAAGAGGTAGAACTGGGATATTGTTGGTTCAGTCCATTCTGGACTTCAGATGCAGCAACCACAAGTCCAGGTTCAACCAATGTCATGAAAGATGGCGGTTCAAACATTTCTGGTGTTTCATGTTGCTGTCTCTCAGATGCAGCCTTTGGATCCTTCAAGTTCGATTTCCCTGCTTCTGCTGACACCAACAAATCAGTTGATGGCAAACCTTCCACATCAATAACAATTTGTACAACATCAATTGCATGGAGACAATTGTTAGATAGAGCATAAAATGTATATACCTGAAACTGAGCCCTGGTTACCTTCCAAACTATCACACTGGAGACCATAATCAATAGAAGTGTGAATTGCAGATGAAGGTAGTTGAACCTTGTTATTACCACTTTGATCTTGAACAGGCACAACAGTAATTGCAGAAACTTCCCTGTCACGCTCTCCTTGATTGTCTTCAACAACAGAAACACATTGAGTAGAAAGCTCATTTAAAGAATAAAGTGATGAATAATTCCTACTAAGGTCTTCTGCAGCCTTCACTAAAAGTTCTGCATCTTGTGTTTGATGTGAATCGGCAGAAGTACTAATGAATTCATTACATTCTTTGTTTACTCTGCAACTGCTATTGATTTCATCGTCTTTGATGTCTTCCTGAGCACCTGATAGTGGACTTTTATTTGCACATTCAATACCTTCCGATGTCCTTGCAGACATATCCATTGCAACTTCTGAAAGAACGGGACATTCAAGATTACTGCTAGCAGGTTTAGGCAATGAAGAATCTTTCACAATGGGCCTTTCCATGTACTGAGCATCAGTTATGTCATATTTTTCAAATATACCCATTTCAACTACATCATCACTTTTATATACATCACTTGATGGCTTGACTTCCAAATGCAAGTTACTGAGTTGAAGAGTTTTCGGGCTGATTTCAATATCATTTTCAACATTAGCTCCTCTGCACTTGCCTTCTACAGCTATGGAATTTATTTCCTTTGTGTATTTCTCATGATGACTTATATTGTCCATGCTGATTGCACTAGTTGTTTCAGTGGTTGAACCACCAAAGGATATATCATTGGAATTCTCTTTTGATGCAGCAACAAAACTACCTTGTGGAAAACTAATCTGTTGTGAATTTCTATAAGCATCATCAGATCTCCTTTCTTCAGAAAAGTGAATCATATAATTGTCATTCATCTCAATTTTCATACCATTCATAGAAGCTCCAATTTCATCTGATCTTTCGTCACTTTCAATCATAAACTTGACAGAAGAAACTTCAATGCTCTCTTCAGCCACAAGGTCACAGCTTTCCTGCTCCTTCATGCTGCTATCCAAAACACGTCCATCTGGAGGAAGGAGCTCTCTTTTTTCACTCAATTGGCTTTGGTTGATAAGAAAATTATTTTCCTCATCATCAAAATCTTTCAAGTCATCTTGCTTTGGCTTCCATGCTTCAGATGAGGGTAGGCTTAAAGAATTTTGTGGTAACACTCCTTTATGATCTATAAAATCTTCACACTCATTCTGGGGATGTGCTGCCACATCAGCTCTATCATCACACAATGGAATTGTAGACACGTTAACATTTCTTTCTCCCATTCCCTGCAATGTCTTTACATCACCAGACGTAGCAAACTGTATCATATGTGCAAACTCTACTTGAACACCATTTGTGGAATCGTTTGTGCTTAAAGTAGAACTTACTTCAGGAGAAAGTTCCTCTTGGGGCATCGCAGAAAGGAACTGAACATTGTTCTTTTCTTCTATTTTAGGCATTTCCTCACCTGTGTCACCAACAGTGTTGTCAGAAAAGACCACAATGTCAATCATGTCAGAGTCTGATTTAATCTTATCATTTTCTTTCAAATTAGTGTCCTTTGCAACAGATGCCAAACTGCAATGCCTCACATTTTCACCAGCGTAGATCTTATTTTCCAGCAACATATCTGGTTTTGCTTCAGCTTCGCTGGGATTTGAGTCACTTGACAAACCAAAGAAATCATCACTATGCACAGCCATCCTTAAATCTGTGATGGAACTCGATAGTTGTTGACCTTGCAACTCCGGCATGTTTTCGTCCTTGACCCTTTCGCTTTGCAAAATACTAGGATCTTGCATTTGGTTATCATCTGTTGATTTGTCAATTAACTGATTTACATCTGCAGTAGTGAAACATATTATAAGAACAGGATAGACCAACAGAGAAAAACAAATCTTAAGCTGCAAAATATAAAACATAAACACAAAAAAAGAAACTATGCATTCAATTACCAGTGGATTTAAGAAATAGTTGCAAGTATAAAATTCAATTTTTAATTTCTCTAGCATACAATGGATACTTGTTTCTCAATATGAGCAATCTTCACAATTATATATGAAGTTCTCGAGTATACTAGCAGAAGCAGTTCAGTGTCTAAAATAAGTGCTTTAATTTAATCTACTTTGCAGCTTACCATTAAAATCAGAAGACCCTGAAAATTCTTGATATTTTATATTGACTATTTCCAAAACAGTAGCTGAGTCCAAGCTATCTCCCAAAGGTTCCTTACTTCCTGGACTTAGTGCACCATCTGAAAAGTTTGCAATTGCATCTAGAAACACCTCATCACCTGATCTAGTTAAAAACTCTCCAGTTCCACCATTAACTTTCCCATTGTTGCCAGTGTCCAAGGAGTTTGGACCTGAAACAACCAAACCCATAAAAAGTCGTCGACCAGATTGGAAAACCTATGGTTTGTAATGCAGTAATAACTTGAAAACCTTTACTCTGGGAAATAATAATTAATAATGTGAAACATAGTATAACACAATCTTTAAAAAGTAGGGTATTTAATTACCTTGTGTGTAGGGGTCATCAACAGAAAGGTGTAATCCATCATCTGAAACTAACGGTTTGTAACCTTGAATGGTTCCACAGATCTTCTTATGAGCACGCCTATGCTTGGAACTCGGGTGTGGATTAGAGAAAGGCCATCCACAGTTATGACATGCATGAACTTCGTGACTCTCGTGTCCTGAAACTCAAGAAAGCACGATGAAACGCTTATCCTCGGAAAGCATAAAAAGAACAATAATAAAGCAAGAAAAAGAGAGACTTCTCAACCAAAGAAACAAGAAAGTGAAAAACCAACATAACCCAGAAAGAGAATGACAATAAAAAGCACCTTGAGTGTGTGTGTGAGTTCTTCTTTGATCTTGGTTTTCCATCGCCAGCACTAATCAAAGAAAGAAAAAAGCAACAACTAAAACACAACGTTGCTCATTGCACTACACACTCTCGTCTCTTCTCAATTCTCATACATACAATGCGAATACGTCAAACAACTTCCCTAACGACTTTTCTATCTCTACTTTTCTTCTTTGTTTATTACGCTACGTGTGCAAAGCCTCATCACTGACTTCATAGATTATAGCATTGTTGAACTATGATATAGTAATTATATGTTTCATTTCATTTTCGTGTCGTAATTTTTATTTTTATTTGAGAGTTAAATAAAATAGTGTTTATTAGTATAAAAAAATATCCCAGTACAATGTTAATTCTCTTTTAATTATTAGGAATACCAATTTTTAACACCTATATTATTCTAATAATTTATCTGACCTGAAGTTAATTTTACCAAGTTTAGATTTTAGAAATTAGATCCAACCTATTCTTACAATTTAACTTAATTATAACGCGTATGAAAATTACAATTGAATCTTATAATTGTAATTATGATACTGAAAAATCTTTTTAGTATTGACATTATAATTCTAAGATTTAATTTCATAGAATTCTAATATAACAAAAATTAACATTTCCAATTTTTTAACTTCGATCATTATTGCATTACAATTCCTAACCTTGTCATTGCAATTGCATTCTTTATGTTTTAGTTGCATGTTCTATGTAATCAACATCTTTCACCCATTATCACAATTTTTATCATATTATCATGGTTTGATGATTATTATTATCATTATCAAATATTATACTTATTATCATCATTTTTATGGTTATCTTCATAATTATATTCTAATATCACCCCTTGAACCACTCCATCATTAATATCACATATTCATCGCTTTACTCTTGTTGCACATCATCTTTTATAATTATTTTCATTTTCTTTTATTTATCATTATTACAATTACATGTGAATTAAAATTTTCACTTAAATTTCACATAATGATCATTCTCAATTAGATTAGTCAAAATAAAAATAAAATATAATTTAGTATTATAATTCTATGTTCTTCATAAAAATATAAATTTATTTATATGTTAAAATTAGTTTATATATAAATTAAAAATCAATTTTTAAATAAATTACATAAAAAAATTTAAAAATTAATTTTAACTTATAGAAAAATTATTTTAATCTTTTTCTTTTTTTCTCTTATATAAATACTTGTAGAAAACTTTATTAATGTTGAAGCATATCCTAATTAGGAAATAGGAGTGATAGTTGCCCTGATTTGGAGAGTAACAGGTGGGCCACGAGACCTAAAAAACCCTGCTGGGGCCTTTTGTGGATAGATAAAAAAAAAATGAAAGCTTCTCTTTTGTGGATAGATAAAAACATTGTGATATTTACATTTTTCATGTTAATAAATATATATTATATTATTAAAATATCTTTATATAAAAATATTATAAAATACATTTTTACATTTTATCTTTATCATTTTTTTATATCTTATTTTTACATTTCAATTTTTATTATTCTTTAAATTCTATTTTTTCAGTTTATATTCATCCTTCTTTAAATTCTATTTTTTCCTTTCTTTTAAACTCTATATATATTTTCTTTCATTTGGTGAGAGTTTCAATTTGATTCAAAATAATTTTAAAATATTAAGAAAACATTAATTATTTTTAAGTAATATTCTTGTTTATTTTTATTTTTCATCAATATTCATTAATTCATAACTAATTATATTTCAACTCTTTTATTAAGAATATTG
The DNA here is from genome assembly GCA_025330945.1 of Mucuna pruriens. NCBI lineage: Eukaryota > Viridiplantae > Streptophyta > Magnoliopsida > Fabales > Fabaceae > Mucuna > Mucuna pruriens. The sequence goes on from JAENHJ010000296.1 coordinate 1,675,597, forward strand.
AGTTAAAAAGAAGACTATATGGTAATTAGCATAATTAATAGACGTTTCTCATTTATATAAAAGTGCATGTGTCCACGGGTATGAAAATACTATACTCATCCTGAATTATTTTCATAAAATTTTATAAGTAAATTCTGGAATCCAGACTCATTTCTATTAAGTATATTTACTCTATTTATTATGAGTATCTTTTTAGTAACCGTAAAATTCGGATAAAATTATTGTTCCTGGTAAAAAAAAAAAAAAGTGTGAGTAAATTGAGAATGAGTGTTAAAAACCTCACTCACACAACCTAAAACATACATATTTTTATATATAAACGTCACTTTGAGCTTGTAAACTTAGAGTTATTAAATTGTTTTATTATTTCTAATTTCTATTCAAATTAAATATTGTAAGATGACTATTGACTAATGTCGTTTAAACTTTCATTATTTGTTTTGCTTAAAGCAAAAAATAGAAGGAAAATAAACTATCTTCACTATTTTAATTCGCTTTACCTATTTTCTTTGTTCGTTATTTTGTTTTTAATATATTTAAGTTAAAAGAAGAAGTTTATAATATTATTTTGTAAAATAAATTTAATTGTTAATATTATTTCTATTTTCTCCTTAATTAAATAACAATTTAAAAAAAATCTATTTATTTATCTTTAATTGAAGAATTGGATAATGTTGTAGCGGACCTACTTGAACAATGCCCGATGCACCGCCGCGCTTACTTGCTAACTTGGTTTTCGGTGCAGCCTGCTGCCCATTCATTACATTGCATTACTCTTTTTTAATTTAATAGCCATCAATAATTTTTCAACACCAATGATTCTAAATTATATTCATTGAGCTGTATCCTTGCTTTATTCTCCAACTACAAATATTTCTTTTCTATTTTATAAAAATAAATATATTTAACGTTATAAAACATTTTAATACTTTTTATAAAAAAGTAAAAGAATTAATATGAGAATAATATAGAAAAAATTATTTTTTTAAGTTTTACGCATATATTTTTTTTAAAAGTAATGTTATTTAAAAAAATGACTGATATTAAAATAATTATTTGTGTGAGAATATTTAATTAAAATTATAAATAATAAATATTAAAATTAAAACTCAATTATAAACCAATATAATAAAACCATCCATATCACTTGCAACCACTTTGGTACAACCTCCACCGCTGCTCCCTCATCCTCGTTAAAGTAATATTTTTAGCCTATTCAAAAATAAGATTCATTATTCAGAAAAAAGAAATCATTATTTCGAACAAAAAAAAATTCATGATCAAAACTTATAAATAAAGCTCTCGTCTAATAAGAAATTGTTAAATAGTTTTTTTTTTAATCTAAATGTGACCCTAATAATATATGTTAAAATTTATTTATTATTCTAAAAATATATAGTCAAATTATAGAGGGTGTTGTGTGTATATATATTTTTTCTTTAAACTTAATTCTACTTTTAGTTTATTTTTTTAATTTGAACAATTATCGGCTAGTTTGAAACGTGTCATTCTTCTCTAATAATAACACGGTCCTTACAAATTAAATTGTATTATGGTCCATATGATATTATTTTTATTACATTTATTTGAATGGAACGAGCTCGAATATTTTAAACTTTTAATTTTAATTTTATTAAGTACAATATAATAATTGTAATTTTTTATTAAAATAATCAACTAAAATTTTTAATTAAGTTTAATTATTGACAAAATCAGTAAAAAAATTATATTTATAATATGATGAGAAAAATTATATGAATTTTAGTTTTACAATATTAAATTCATGTATTATTATTATTATTATTATTATTATTATTATTATTATTATTATTATTATTTTCAATAGTAGCATTTATCTACTTTGATCTCCATCATATAGGCATATGCCATAATTAAGGGACTGTGAAAGAGAGTCTCATCATTGAACTCGGGCGATGAAATCGCAGTTTTTTTTTTTTTTTATGATCTTTTCGTTTTCAATTTACAAGAAATTAAGCTGTCTTTTGGTGAGAGATAAAATATTTTGGATTACTTAATGGATCTATATTTGTGACAATCTCAACCATGAGTACCTACATTATTACCAACAAATTTAGTTGCATCCAGCCACATCACTATCTATTAATTATATACTATCATCTCATTGTAATCTATTGTTTCATGAACACTTTCAAGCTACCCACCCAAAAGGCCAATGCTTCCATAATAGGCTTTATCCAATGTAGATAGACTATTCTCATTCCTCTAACCCCAAATTTCTTTATTAAAAAAGGAAAGCAAAACATTATTGCCGAAAGCATCAATTCTATATGCAAGAGCTTTGTACTGACATTCTTGTTTTCTTAGTAAAAGAAAAACAAGAAAGAAATTAAGAAACATGCACGCTTCCCGTTTGAGGATAATAAAATTAAAAGGAAAAGAAGGAAAGGTAATTTAATTTCATAACAACCATATGTACATTAATTAAAAGACATTTAAGTAAGGTAGCATCATTTTACAGGTTCTTTCGCAGGAAAGGTTGAAGATTCTGTCTATTGCTAGCTGGTTGCCGTGGGTCGGTATCCATTAATCAAATTTCAATAACGATAAATATATGTTTAGATTCATTTATCTTATATTTTAAATTATTTATAACTATATTGTTAAGATAAAAAAAAAACTTTTAAAAAATATCTAAGTCAATTGCTAATATATCTAGTAGTACTTCTCCTTTGCAACTTCATCGCTAAATTCACATTGGTAAAAAACTACATTCAAGGGTTTGGTTAAAAAAAGGTAAATTACTAACCTTAACGGTGACGAGGGATAGTGATTTATGTATTTTATTTTATAAAAAAAATATTAAATGGTTAGTAAATGTATTTTAATATTTTAAAATATAAAATGAATTAAATATTTATCAGAAAAAATAAAATAATTAGTAAAAAAACACAATATAGGAAAATTTACAATTATTGTCATCCTATTTTCTTGAATAATACAATACAATTTCTTTTGTAGCAATAATGTGCTTTTTGATCATTACTACAGTCTCTGACCCTGTACGGCGATGGATGGTCCTCGTTCCAATGCTATATGCTTTTGGAGAGAGTTACCTTATCCAATGTTTGGTCGAGTTATCTGAAAAATATCACTGACTATATTGTAGCATTGGGCAGGTGCAGCTGGAGGTAGTTCATGGACTATAAAAATTTCCCATTAATTAATAATAATCCTATGTTAAAAGTATATACTATATTTATATATGTGTATCTATTGATTTTAACCCGTGACCTTAGGACACATGTTAGCAACACTTATATGTTTATATAATTTATTTTCTGTATTCTTTATTTCACATTCAAAGTTGTTGTCAGCATTGCAAGAGACAAAATTAAAGCTCAAGCTACATACTACTTGTAACAAGCAGAAAGAGTTATCAGTATTGCCATAACATTGGTGGTCTCGTGAAGTTGTGATCAATGTCAGAACCTTGAAATGACAATTTTGGGGTAAGGGACTCAAATATTGCCCCTGCCACATGGCATCATCTTAGTGGATGATGGTAGACCCACGGACAAGTAAAATACCTTGTTCGTTTTATGCTTCTTTGATTCTTTTTCCTTCCATGGTATGAAATCCAGTTGGCATCCACCGCATAATTTTCTCAATTACCACCCTAATTTCATTTTTCCAAATCATACTAAAATGGGACCTACGAATATATTGGGACACAATCATGATTTGTCTCTGCAACTAAACTCATAACATAAATAACCCAAAGAAATAGCGTAATTAATAATCTAACGTTCAAACAAAAGGTTCCAGCTTTCAAAACTTGCAAAGCTGGCACCAGTAATTGATTCTTGACGCGTCCCACCATACAGTACACAATCCCATATTCCCAGTCTTATTTCCCTAAACCTGTCTCTTCTTTATTACGTATATATAGAGACCTCTTTCTAGCACATTCCTTCACATCACAACATTTATTTGCTTCATTTCTCTCTCTACATTCTCCAATATGGCTTCTACTCGCAATGAGTTTTATGCGCTTGTGCTGGTGGTTAGCTCTATGGTGGCTTTCTGTGCTGCTAACTTCAACCAAGACTTTGATCTAACATGGGGTGATAAGCGTGCTAAGATATTCAATGGAGGTGAGCTTCTATCTCTTTCGCTGGACAAAGTTTCTGGGTCTGGCTTCCAATCCAAGAAAGAGTACCTATTTGGGAGGATTGATATGCAGCTCAAGCTCGTTTCTGGCAACTCTGCCGGCACTGTCACTGCTTACTACGTACGTTTTATTATAAACTCTTATTCTATTCCTTTCTTCTCTTCCTCACCACCATTCTTCTTTCTTTTTCAAAAGTTACTTTAATTCATGAAAAATATAACACTCTTAAAATACGACCATTAGTTACCTCGCTTGCACACTTTAGTTTAGGCGTCAACTTTTCAGCCTATTGCACTGTAGCAAACCCCTATAACAAGTTATGCTAGAGCATTTTACTAACTTTCACTGCAGCTATTTTAATTACCATAATTAGTTAGGCCTAAAGAAGCAAATAAATCTCATTTTCTTATGCTTATTATACTTATCAAAAGTCAAAACTTTCCTTGTATGTTGTGGTTGTGTGAATAACGGTAGTATTTGCATTTGGATATATATGATGTGATGCAGTTGTCATCTCAAGGGCCAACTCACGACGAGATTGATTTTGAATTCTTGGGAAACGTGAGCGGCGACCCCTACATTCTCCACACAAACGTGTTTACCCAAGGCCAAGGGAACAGAGAGCAACAGTTCTACCTGTGGTTCGACCCCACCAGAAACTTCCACACTTACTCCATCATCTGGAAGCCCCAGCACATTATGTGAGTCAGTAAAAGTAAAAACAAATCCATTTAAATTTCATCTCTTCATGAATTGATAACATATTTATCTTGTCTTGGCAGATTCTTGGTGGATAACATTCCCATAAGGGTGTTCAAGAACGCTGAGACAATTGGCGTTCCTTTCCCAAAGAACCAAGCCATGAGAATCTATTCTAGTCTGTGGAACGCTGATGACTGGGCCACCAGAGGTGGTTTGGTGAAAACTGATTGGTCCAAAGCACCCTTTACAGCCTATTACCGCAATTTCAAAGCCACAGAGTTCTCCTTGTCTTCCAATTCCTTCTCTGACGCTGCTTTGCAGAAAAGCGAGCTTGATGCGTATGGCAGAAGAAGACTGAGATGGGTTCAGAAGTACTTCATGATCTATAACTACTGCAACGATCTTAAGCGCTTCCCACAAGGCCTTCCTCTTGAGTGTGGCCGCTGATCGAGACACTAACCAACAACCTTTTTATCTTTGTCAAATATATTATATTATGCGCCTGTCTAGTCTTATGATTCTTTAATTCTATGTCTTCCTCGCTATATTCAGTTTCGATTTATCCTTTATATACTATGTATTCGTCATCCAAATAAATCAAATTCGTTTCCACCGTCAACACCAATTTCACAGCCACAAGAAAATTTTCTCTCCTAAGCTATGTGTAACTTAATTTGTTCCCTTGAAAAACTTCAAACTTGTTACATACGCATCAATGTACTCAATAAGGCATTGTTGATATTAACAGCATGACTCCAAGAAATAATAATTAATTAAGAACAGAAGTTAGACTTATTCTTACTCTATGGAACAGTGGTTATATGCTGGGGTAGATGCCTTTCAAAAATAATTCGAGATGTTAGAATTAGAATGAAACTTTTAATACTTTGAGCTTCTCAAAAAGACATAGAATTAATATTAAAAATGTTAGTTCTAAAGAGTTATAAATGCTAGTAAAAAAGGAAAAAGTTGTTCATAAATAAAATTCGGAGTTACTCTTATTTTCTTCACTGAATTATTTTAATTGTTTAAACAATATGTTAATTTTTTTATTCTCAACTGTGTTTTAGGTCCTTATACTTTGTTAAATAGAAAATGTCACATAAATTTTATTAACATGATTATTAGAGACGGTGTATCACTTGCATGTTGACATTGCGCTTAAAAATTATAAAAGATATGTTCAAAGTAGAGTTTAAATTCGATACTTTTAAGACTATAAATAAAAATCACTAGACACTTATCTGATTTATTATATGTATAAAAAAAATATTACACATATATTTACTAATTATTACTAGTAAATAAACAATATAATATTATAAAATTAAATAAATTATATCTTATACTTTTAATAATATATTTCGTAATTTATTTTAATTGTTCTATGTTAATTTTTTTATAAGATTATGTTGTTTAATTTTTTTTATATATATATATATTTATATATATATATATATATATGGGTATTTTAATTAGTAAGTAAAATAAAATATTATTATTGATATAATATTTTTTGTATTTTATTAAAAATTACTAAACATAATTATACTTCTATAATTAATTTTTTGTAATAATATTTTAATTTAATACTAAACAAGTTATATAATATTAAATTTAAAATTATTTTAGTGATTGAAATATGATATTATTATTGATATAATAAAATTTTTGGTGAAATATAAAAGAATATAAAGAGGTTATTATTAATTTCAAGATATTATTAAAAAAAATTTAACTTTTTATTCAAATAAAAAACTACTATATCAATAATAATATCTTATTATTATTTCAATTATTAAAGTATAAAAAAATAAAGCAACACAATTTTATAAAAATATATATATAATATAAGTAAATAAATTATATATATATATATATATATATATATATATATATATATATAATATTACAAAATTATGTATTTATTACTAGTAAATATATTCATATTTTTTATTTTTCATTAAGTCATATATATATATATATATACGCAAATTAAGTGGCATGGTAGTTTTACTTTTTATGTAGGATGCTTAAAGCATTAAGGAACATGTTCAAATTCCAAACACTGTTAGAAATTTAATAATAAATTAAGTGTTTGACTAAATTTTATTAATTTTAAAAATATAAAAATTTGATTTATGCAATAAAAAGTATAAATATTAAAATTACTTATTTAATATATTATATGAATAAAAACATTAATTAAAAAAATTAAGATATTAAAATTTGTATTTTTATTTAGATTTAGGAACAATTGTTAATGTAAACATAAGTCACTATGGTTGTACTAACCTGTGTCGTGATCTACAGTTTCAAGAACTTTTTTTTTATTTTAAAAGTTAAAGTAACCAACACTTGGCAAATTCAAGATTGAAATAGTAGTTTAGTCTTTTATATTTTTATTTACATTTGAGGACTGGTGGTTATATTTTTTTATTGCATCTTCTTTTATACTTTTTTTTAAATGTTACTATTTTGGTCTCATTTAGTTTGGTGTTTGAGAAAAAAAATCCCATTTTATTTGTATTTTACAATATCAATAAATTATTAAATATATTTTTCTTATTATATCTTTAACTATGTAGGGTAGGATGAAGAGATATACAAAATATAAATAAGAGAATCTAATTAATATAAAAGATAAATAGTATATTAAAATTTTGAATAATAATTTTTATAAAATTTAAAATTTTAATTATATTTTTTAATCTTCTCGTCAAAATTTAAACATCAAATATCATAAGATGAAAAAAGTATTTGATAAAATCATTTTTTTTGTACGAACCAGTAGAAGTCTTTGATTTTCGTCAAAATTAATATTCCATATTTTTAATTTAGTAACCAGAGACAGATGCTACACTGATATAGTGAAATACATATTTTTTTTAACCGTTGATTATTTTATTTAATTATTCTAAATAGTGGACCGCCACTTGTTTTATGATCCACAGTAAAAATTGTTATTTAATTAATATTTGTTTTAAAAAGTAACCACGATCCACTTAGTGCATGTTTCATGAGCATACTAACCAATGAGTTACTAGAGTATCTTGTTAAATATAATTGTTTGGAATAATTAATTTTAAATTAATAAAAATATATATGATTGTTATGTCATTTATTTTGTTGTCTACTAAAAAAATACTGTTTTGATTTTTTCTCTTAATTAATTAAAATTTTAAAAAATTAAAATTAAAATTATTTCAACTTAAAAAATCTGATTATTATTTTAAAAATATTTTAGCCATTCTTAAAATCTAATTTTCTTTTTCCTTTTCAGCGTTCGAATTCTCTTTCAATATTTTAAAAAAATAATCATATATTTTTAATTAAAATAATTATAAAATTTAAAAATATTTAATTAAATAAAAACTAAACTAAAATATATTACAACTTTATTATTAAATGTAAAACGATGACGTAATAATAAGTTAAATATAATAGCGCTAATTTATTTGTTATCTTTATCCTTGGTCCGTATTTTGGCCAATCACAAATATCCACCTGGTGGACAAAATTTTCCGCCCGCCCACGTAATCGTCACCGCAAACGTCAGCATTGATCTGCGCTCTATATAATCATATTCACTGCTCTGCTACTTTAACTACCAGACACACACAAACAAGCCATAATCACTGTCCCTGCTATTAGCGAGCGAGCGAGTACACTTTCACGCGCCACCACAACCATGGTGCAGCACCGCTTCCTCCTCATAACATACCCCATACAAGGCCACATAAACCCGGCCATCCAGTTCGCCAAGCGACTCGCTTCCATGGGCGTCCACGTCACGTTCGCCACCAGCGTCTTCCTACACCGTCGCCTGATCAACAAACCAACCATTCCGGGCCTCTCCTTCGCCACCTTCTCCGATGGATACGACGACGGTTACAAAACCACCGAGGACTCCGACGTGGCGTCGTACATAACGGAGCTGAAGCGTCGCGGCTCGGAGTCTCTGAGAAACATAATAGCCTCTGCCAAACAGGAGGGCCAACCTTTCACCTGCGTGGCCTACACTCTCATGCTTGCCTGGGCCGGAGAGGTGGCGCGTGAGTTTCAGATCCCGGGGGCGCTGCTGTGGATTCAACCCGCCACGGTTTTTGATATCTATTACTACTACTTCCACCAATACGGGGAGTACATCACATCAGAGGGCCCCGCCATAGAGTTACCGGGTTTGCCATTCTCCCTCACAACACGTGACATACCCTCCTTCCTCTTACCCTCCAATATCTACACTTTCGCTCTTCCCTCCCTCAAAGAGGAGTTTCAACAACTCGACCAACAAACCTACCCCAGTGTTCTTGTGAACACTTTCCAAGACTTGGAACCAGAAGCCTTGAGAGCAATTCATAAACTCAAAATGATACCAATCGGTCCATTGATTCCCTCTGCGTTCTTGGACGGTAAAGACCCCGCTGATACTTCTTTTGGCGGCGACATCTTCGACGCGTCCAATGATTACGTGGAATGGTTGGACTCAAAGCCTGAGCTGTCTGTGGTTTATGTTTCGTTTGGCACGCTTGCTGTGTTGGACAAGAAACAGATGGAGGAGGTTGCACGTGCGTTGCTGGATTCTGGGTATCCCTTCTTGTGGGTCATTAGAGGAAATCGTGGAAAGCAAGGAAATGATGAAGAAGGAGGAATATTGCAGGAGCTGAGCTGCAGAGAGGAGCTGGTGCAGAAGGGGAAGATTGTGAAGTGGTGTTGTCAGGTGGAGGTTCTGTCGCATCGTTCCTTGGGTTGTTTCGTGACGCATTGTGGGTGGAACTCGACTACGGAAGCTTTGGCTTCGGGGGTTCCTATGGTGGCTCTTCCTCAGTGGTCAGACCAAGGGACTAATGCAAAGATGGTTCAAGATGTGTGGAAAGTGGGTCTGAGGGTGGATGGTAAGGTGAACGAGGAGGGGATAGTGGAAGCTGATGAGATTAGAAAGTGTTTGGAAGTGGTAATGGGGAGTGGAGAAAAAGGACACCATTTGAGAAGGAATGCTGAGAAATGGAAATGCTTGGCCAGGGAAGCTGTCAAGGAAGGAGGCTCTTCGGATACCAATACCAAGACTTTTCTCGATCATGTTGCAAATTATCGACAGGATGCGGCTAGTTCAAAATAAGAAATAGGAAAATATATGCTCCCAGTCATTAAGCCACAAGATTCAAAGACTGAAGTGTGTTTTAGCAGATTGAATATTCCAAATCTACCTTTTATTTTAAAAGTGTGTTAATATCTTTTCCGGTAGACAAAAAAAATATCTGAACAACCCCGGGTATAAGTCAAGTGCATGCATGTATGACCTGAATTTTTAGTGGATGACCATTCTAATCTTTCCAATTGCTGAGTGTTATCTTACCTAAAAAGTTTGAAAAGTTGCAATTTAAGGTCATTGGACATTAACAATCAAGTGTTGATGTCCCAAATGGTATTAATCAAGACCATCACGACAAGCTGCTTCCTAAACTTGATTTGTATTTCATCTTATACGTCATGTTGGTTTGATTTATAGCGTGGTGCTTATTTGAAGTTTCACGCAGTGTAACAAACTCATCGGATCGTCACTTGGCATGTGCTTCCACTCATTGATTTATCTCTAAACATTTTTCACATATAGTTCTAATTAAGCCAAACACCATATACCACTGAATCGTATCCAAATTAACATTTATTTAGCATCAACAAAAGCCTTATATCTCACAGGTGAGGTTGCATATCCAAACACTAATATGATCTCAAAATTCTCCTGTTCTTTCCATATGCAGATTTAACATTAAATTGACTGAATATACAGTAAGACGACTGACATTTCTTAAAGTTCATTAATTTGTTCTTTCACGATAGAAGTGATAATTGAATAGGTAGAAAGGGAATGAGTGAAAATTAGCGATACTAAACTGTGTCCCGTTAAGATACATTGCCAAATTTCACTCAATTTCTTCCTATTTCTGTTTCATATGTCAAGATGCCATTCCATTCTTTTCCGAAAGACAACCTTGGTCCTGTTTACAGAGCTGAATTTCTAGATTAAAAAACAGGACAAATTTGTTTTATTTTACAAGTTGAACACGAGAATCTCTACACAAACCACAGTCTCCCAACACTCCCACTTTTTCCTTCTGTGTTGCTCACTTTGAATGAAGGAAGGGGACCACCACCAACACCTTTTTTTTTTTTAACCTTTATTATTACAATTATTTAATAAATTTGGATTAAAAGAAATGCTAAAAATATCATACTTAAATAAAATAATTATAAAAAATGAAATGGTATATATTAGACAGATAATAAATTAAAACTTAGATTAACACATACCAGTGTAGAATAATAGATAATGTTATAGAATATCAAATTTTACGTTTTACCTAAAATATAAAAAGTACTGACAAAATGTGTCTTTCGGCTAATTATACTAGTGGAGATGTACATATAATGAGATGAATCATGAATATATATATATATATATATATGGTATCTTATTAGAAAAAAAGAAAAGAAAATTTCAATTTATAGAAAAAAATATTGTAAAACTTGAAGATTCTGCACTTCTCAGTACCTAAAGTCCTAATCCTCTTAATTAATAGACTGAAGTCACTCTAACTCCTCTTCCTATTTATATATAGTTATTGGTTTGCTAAGTTGTAGGCCTATTAACATAACCCCTTATTTCCTAGACTAACTAACCATAACTGATTACTAGTGGAGGTTACCTAATAATATATTATGAATTAAGGAATTAATAATACTTTTATTAAAAATCACATAGGGGATATATTGAAAATTATGGTGGGAGTGTAATAATGATATATTTGAATAAAAAAATATTTTTTATTTCTTAGTAAATGTCTTAAAGATATGATTAATATTTGTCATATTTTATTAAGGGTACTCATTAGCATTTATCTTACTTGCTTAGACGGCTAAAATAAATTTTCTCAGAATATGTTTTTGCTCGCATCAAGAATGGAATACTAAAGCGCGCATGTTTTTCCTTTCTGATTTTGACACATTTCTTATTTCATGATAATTGATATATTTTCTTTTTCAACCATTTCCGGATAGTTTGTAAGGGTCAAATAACCGCACCATGAACATTGGGTTCTTTTCTTGTTCCATGCGTTTGTGATCGTGTTCAGGCCCAATAAACATAATTAGGTCCAGTCCGGAAGAATAGAAATGTAAAAAATTGGAAAAATGCTATTTACACCTCTTTTTTTGCTTTTCCATGGTCCATTTTTTTCTGTAATTGTGTTTTTAACAAAAATAATCTTAACAAAAATTAATTTATGTTGTATATGACTGCACCACGAAAACTAATGAATATATAAATATAATTACAAGTAATTATATTTATATATTCATTTTTTTTATCTCATTCATATTTTTTTATCTGTTCTTCTCTATTGTATTACTTGATACATTTATTATTTTACTTTTCTTTCTTTGCCTACCACTTAAATCCATTCCAAAATAGTAACATCATGTTGATCATACTAAAATTGAATTTAGATATCTTAGACAAGATCTCGAATGGACTCCTTGCTTATTATCTATTTTATAAGATTACCTGTGACCAAATACAATTCATTGGCTTAGTGATAGAATATAAGTGATATCCATGAAGTCATAAATTCTATTAAGAGTGCGACCACGGTACAACAACCAAAAAAAAAAAAATTCTCTAACGAAATATACCCTGTTAAAAACATAGTGGGCCAAGAAATGCAGGCTGTTAAAAAGTTAAAACCAGGTGAGACTTGTGGGATTGAAAGATGAATGATCTTGTAAAAGTAGTTCAATATTTTGAAGTCTTTTATGTCATTGGATGGATTTGTCAGATGTTTCATCCGATGCACCCTTCAACATTGCATTCACATTTTCTTTAATACTTTAATGGGTGGATGGGAAGCTTCCGTGGAAAGTGAAAAGGGAATGATAAAAGCTAGAGACAGTATCAAAAGTAAATGAAAAAGGATAAAGACGACGCTGTTTGGTATATTATTGTGATCGACCGGTCGTGATTACTTTATTAACTCAATTTATTATCCTTACTTGTGCCTCTTCAAATCCGCGAAAACAGTAATGTACTCGGAAAGTAGTAGTAATTTATTTATAAGTTAAAGTTTATTGCATAATATATTAAAATTTAATATTGTAAGATATATATACTCATATGCTGTTTTAAAAAGACACACTAACGTATTAATTATGTTTCAAATCTCGGTTGAGAGTCAATGGCGAAGACAAAAAAAAGACAAGTGGCCGCCGGTATTGAGGGCAAAATCTTGTAAGCAACAGTTGGCATTCGCGGGGACCACACACTTGCCTAAACCATGTATTCGTTTTCTTTCAAACATAATTTCTTATTTGTTTCTTTATTTTATATTTTTTAAATATCTGAATTCTGAATTCTGAAGTGTACTACCCTGGTCATTTTCTTTCTTTTGGTTGTTACCTAAAACTGATTCAAATACAGCAGTTTTTCTGTCTTTGGCTTGAATCTCCACTCTACTACTCTGGAGGTGGGACCTTCCCTCTCACTATCACTGACCCACCTCATTTTCTTTCCTTTAAATAATTCCATTATAAAAAATATCATCACTATTTATTTGCTGTAAAATTATGAAAGTACTTGTTTTGTATTATTATACCTGATTCCTCAGTATAAATACAAATAAATATGTAGCGCTTACAAAATAGAGACACTATTTATTTCTCAATATTGGGCATTATTAAGTATTGATTTAAAAAAGCAAGAGAGGCCATAACTACTGGCACATGAGGTTGGCGCAGTTATCGTCTTCTATGCTTCCATTCCATTCCTCTGTACACACACACACTTTGCCTTCCACATTCTCCCAAATCTGAATGGCTGGCCCCAAATTAAAACCGAAAACCCTACTTTCTGCGGATAAGATATTTCTGTTTTTGTCTCTGGCGTGCACGGCCATTGCGGACGATGGCGCGTTGATGTCGAAGCTGGCGAAGGCGGTGAGCCCAACGCCATCGGGATGGTCGGGGAGCAACTTCTGCGAGTGGAAGGGCGTGAAGTGCAGCACCAACAGCGTGACCTCAATCAACCTCGCTTTGATGAAACTCAGCGGGACACTCCCTCCGGATCTGAACTCGCTCTCCCAACTCACCACACTCTCTCTCCAGGGCAACGCGCTCTCCGGCGCGTTGCCTTCCCTGGCCAACCTCACAATGCTCCAAGGCGTGTTCCTGGACGGCAATAACTTCACCTCCGTCCCCAATGGTTGCTTTCAGGGGCTCACCAGCTTGCAAACCCTCAGCATGACCGACAGCATCAACCTTGCGCCCTGGACGATACCCGCCGAGTTGACTCAGTCCTCCAACCTCGTCAAACTCGACCTCGGAAACGCCAACCTCGTGGGCTCTTTGCCAGACATATTTGATTCCTTCGTGAGTTTGCAGGAGCTTCGTCTCTCTTACAACAACCTCACCGGTGGTTTACCCAAGTCTTTTTCAGGATCTGGGATTCAGAATCTATGGCTCAACAATCAGAACGATGGGTTCGGGTTTTCGGGTTCCATTCAAGTTCTTTCTTCGATGATCCACTTGTCTCAGTTGTGGCTTCAGAAGAACCAGTTCACGGGTCCCATTCCGGATTTGTCAAACTGCACCACTTTGTTTGATCTGCAGCTGAGAGACAACCAGTTAACCGGCGTCGTTCCACCTTCTCTAATGTCCCTTAATAGCCTTCAGAACGTTTCTTTGGACAACAACGTGCTTCAGGGTCCTGTTCCTTCCTTTGGGAAAGGTGTGAAGGTCACTCTTGATGGGATCAATAGTTTTTGTCAGAAAACTGCTGGACCCTGCGATTCTCGTGTCACCACTTTGCTTGATATTGCTAAGGGTTTTGAGTATCCCCTTCAGTTGGCGCGTTCATGGACAGGGAACGATCCTTGTCAAGCTTGGAGTTTCGTTGTGTGTGCGGGGGGGAAGATTATCACTGTGAATTTAGCGAAGCAGAATTTGACGGGAACGATTTCACCTGCGTTTGTTAATTTAACTGATTTGAGGAACTTGTTTCTTAATGATAACAATTTGGTTGGTTCAATTCCAGGAAGTTTGGCAAATTTGGCTCAGCTTGAGGTTCTTGACGTGTCTAATAATAACTTATCTGGTGATGTTCCAAAGTTTTCAACCAAAGTGAAGTTCAGTGATTCTGGTAATGCTTTGCTTGGGCGTTCTGGAGGTGGTGGTGGCGGTGGAGCTACTCCGTCCAAGGGTTCTGGTGATGCGCCGAGTGGAAGTCCAAATGCGGGGTCAAGTGGTTCTTCACTTTCAACTGCTTGGATCGCTGGTATTGTTGTTATTGCTGTGTTTTTTGTTGCGGTTGTGGTGTTTGTCTTTTGCAAGTGTCATGCTAAAAATCGGCGTGGGAAGTTTGGAAGGGTTAATAATCGGGAAAATGGGAAAGGAGAGGTTAAGATTGATATGGCGAGCGTTTCTAATTCCAATGGGTATGGTGGTGTTCCGAGCGAGTTGCAGAGCCAAGACAGTGAGCGTAGTGACCTTCATGTTTTTGAGGGTGGGAATTTTAATGTTTCGATCCAGGTTCTTCGGCAAGTGACGGAGAATTTCAGTGAGAATAACATTTTGGGTAGGGGTGGGTTTGGGGTTGTTTATAAAGGGGAATTGCATGATGGAACTCAGATTGCTGTGAAGAGGATGGAATATGCTGCAATGGGGGGGAGTAAGGGAATGAATGAGTTCCAAGCAGAGATTACAGTTCTCAGTAAAGTCAGGCACAGGCATTTGGTGGCTCTTTTAGGGTACTGCATTAACGGCAACGAAAGGCTTTTGGTGTACGAGTATATGCCTCAAGGGACATTAACACAACACCTGTTCGATTGGGGTGAAAATGGCTGTGCTCCATTGACTTGGAAACAAAGGGTAGCGATAGCTTTGGATGTGGCACGGGGAGTGGAATACTTGCACAGTTTAGCTCAGCAAAGCTTCATTCACAGGGACTTGAAACCCTCAAACATATTATTGGGTGATGATATGAGAGCTAAGGTTGCAGATTTTGGTTTGGTTAAACATGCCCCAGATGGGAAGTATTCTGTCGAGACGCGCTTGGCTGGAACATTTGGATATCTGGCACCTGAATATGCAGGTATATTTGGAAAGCTTTTGAATATAAGCTTGTCTTAATTATTTTAGTTTTTATTTATTTCCTTATTTGGTTATAACTATTTATAGGTTACTACTTCAATTCGATATATTTTTTGAACTAGTAACTGATTTTTCTTCTCATAATGGTCCGTTATTTGCATTTTTTATTTCTTGTTTCATGATCTTTTTTTCCAGCTAAATTTTGTGTTTTCCTAAGGGGCTCTTGGGTGGATAGTTTCGGGGCACATTATATGTTGTGGCATTTATAGATGGCAACAATTAAGTGGCAGGCTCCCAGTTACCTTTTTTAATGTGATGAATAATCTGATTAGATTAAATTTTGGATTACTGAATGAGTTTTGCACTTTTGCCATATTCTCCTTCTTCTGATACTTAAGAAAGTATTAAATAAAAAAGTAGATGCATTTAGTGCATGTCATTGGGACATAAAAAGTATTTAATACTTTTTATTTATTTATTTAGCAAGTAGGAGGATTGGTGAAGTTTAGAATTATTCTTCTCTGTTGTTACTATTTACTGTTCGGTTCCCTGGTGCCCCGACATGTCTTTAGTCACAAAGTTCCTCATTTCAATTGTGAATTCCACATTTCCACTAACATACACTCGTGCATTTTTAAAATCATGTTCTAAACTTTCTTCGTCTCCACTGCCTTTGTAGTATGAAGAATATTTGTCTTGTTAGCTAAGCTTGATTCTTGTTGCATCAAACGCAATTGGTTGCGTTATGTTCATGTTATCCTATTCCTTTACTTGTAATTAACGTGATCTTGTTTCTTGGCAGCTACTGGAAGAGTGACGACCAAAGTAGACGTGTATGCATTTGGAGTAGTTTTGATGGAACTGATTACCGGTAGAAGGGCATTGGACGACAGTGTGCCTGATGAGAGGTCTCACTTGGTTTCCTGGTTCCGTAGGGTACTAATTAACAAGGAGAACATCCCAAAGGCAATTGATCAAACACTGGATCCCGATGAGGAAACCATGGAGAGCATATATAAAGTGGCTGAGCTAGCAGGCCATTGCACTGCTCGTGAACCATACCAAAGGCCAGATATGGGGCATGCAGTGAATGTCTTGGTTCCTTTAGTAGAGCAATGGAAGCCTACCAGCCATGAAGAAGAAGAAGGTTATGGCATTGACCTTCACATGAGCCTTCCTCAAGCACTACGAAGATGGCAAGCCAATGAAGGCACTTCCACAATGTTTGATATGTCCTCCTCACAAACTCAGTCAAGCATTCCTGCAAAACCTTCAGGATTTGCCGACTCCTTTGATTCAATGGATTGCCGGTGAGACCGGATGAGAACTTTGGGCTGTTTTGATCTCGCTACATCACCCGACTGTATCACAATTTATTTATTTTTTAAACGTTGATTTTTATATTTTTATTTTTATTTTATGTTCTTGCGATCTTCTTTTGTACAAGTCTGATGTCCTTTATTGATTGTTTAAAGCTAACGGATTGGTTTAGTCGATGGTTGGGTTCTTAGAAGAGAGGTATTATAGAAATGTTAATTGTATGATATTTTTCAATCAAAAGAAAATCTATTGCATTCAGTTGTTTTATTTGTCCCGTGTTTTATGACCAAGCATTTTAATTTCCAATGTTTCCAATTCATTGCCAATGAACCAGGTGGAGGATTCTAATATAATGAAAGGTATAGCATGAACAATTCAAAGTTAATCATGTGGCATCCTCGGCGTAAGGATGTCCCTTTAGCATTTTTTAAATTCTTTTGTTTACATCTGTTTTTGTTCTTTTTGGTTGTCATATTTTATTCTGCTATCATTTTCCTTTGAGTCCGCCATCTGTGGCATAATAGAGTGATTGATTTGAATGTAAAATAAAAGAAATTTGGACGTGTATAAGAGACTTCTTTTACCCACCAGAATTTTGTGTTGATGGTGGCAGTTGAGGAGCCTACACGCTTGCGCATATTACGGTATTTGAAGGTTAGACCTTTATAAACTAGGCAAACCAGTAACCTGATAGGTGACTTTGGTGACAAAGCACATGCTGTGGGGTCCTTTACTGATGCCATGATTCGACAATCTAGATTCTATATGTATGCCAGCCAATCCTAAATCGCCACCGAAACGGTGGAAGCATAATTTGTCTTGTTTGGCTAGTCTTCTTTATTATCTGGTGATATGATAGTTATGCAAAAATACTGTGCATACATGTGTCACAAGAGTTAACTGAATATCTATAGATTTTTCATTTATTATTTGATATACAATTTGTTAGATTTTAGTATGTTTAAATTTTTGTGTCATTATTATTTCCTAGGGTTTCTTAATTGAGCAAGTGTTAAAGGTTAAGTTTACATTGATATTTGTTGAAATATTTTCATCCAAAATAAATTTCATATAATTAATTATGTATTTATAGTTTGACAAGACATGAATCATCATTAATCATTCTATAGATTAATCATTTTGATATTCCAAAAAAATTATCAAACATTTAAAATTTATTAATTTTATCATAAATGTTTGATACTTCATTAAATATGATTAAAAAGCTTAAGAGTATTAATGATTTACCAATTATATACCAATATCTTTAGAGATACTAATTTAGATTCTCTCATATTTATTGTTAAGTAATAAAATATGGTTACGTTAAAAAAAGAAAGATACATTTTATCAAATAAAAATCAATCGTAGTTAATTGTAAAACCTACTAATTATATTTCATTGAAAATGTATATTTCTTTCTTTAACATAAGCAGTTCCCCATAAACAAAGTAAAACTATATATTTAAAGTTGTTTAAATTAAAATTGATTTTTTAACTTAATAATCAATTTCTTATTGTGAAACTATGTATTTAAATACTTATTTAATATTATAGCAACTGATATTTGAATATTTATTCTGATTTTTTTATAAGATCCAATTAATTAATTCACCATAATTAAAGAAATTAATTTATTTAGATAGTAATATTAAATTTGTTCTAAATTTATATTTTTTAAATTTTCTAATATTAATGAGAAATACTTTTTATTTTTTATAAATATTTTTTTTTATTTTTAATTTTTTTAGTCTCTTTCATTATTGATATATTTATTATTTTAATTTTTATTGATTATGTATAAAAAAATTAAAATAAAATTCTTAAAATACTTTTTTTCAAGACAAAATTAGACTATCAAAGAACTTAAGATATTAATAGATTTTTTTACTATTTATTTACCTTATAAAATAACTCATAATTAAATATATTTTTGTAAAAAAAAATTAATACATAAAATATTTTAAATTATTTTTTATATAAAAAAATAAAATAAAATTTATATTTGAATCTTATAAAAAAAATAAACAAAATATAATTTTAATAATTTATTGTAAATTCAAATATATATATTTTTTATTTTTCTCCGTCACATCATCTATCATACATCATTCTACTCTCTTTTCCTATACAAATGAGATTATTTTATTTGATATACGCTAAAGTAAATGTTTTAGAAATTACATCATAGATATTATTTTTAAAATAATTTTATAAAATTAATAATTTTAATTATATATTAATTTATGATTAATTAATACTATAAAAATCTTTACATCATTGTATACGTGTTAAATACCTCATTCTATATATAAAAGCAATATAGTTGTATGTGAGTCACACCAAACATAACTACACAACCCTTGGATTTAGACACATACATATTCCAATATAAAATCTATGAGTGAGATTAATTCGGCAATCTTATGTAGTACGAGAATTAATTGTACGAAAATATGTGTTAAAATCTTATTGGCTAAATTTAAATTAAAAGTTTAAAAATAAAAACATCGACAGAAATCAAAGGCGGTGATAGATTATAAAATATTTCGTGCTGACTATGAATTGGCACATATAAGTATTTTTCTTAAAACAAATGAATCGTGTCAACTAAATTTCCTGTCTCTGAGTTGGCAGAATCCACAAAGCTGCTTCTCTGATCATTTGACAGGTTCTTGCATGGAAAGTAACTGAGTAGCTTATTCCTTGACACTCTCAAATCCACTATACAATGGGCAAAGACAACAAACACCATTTGGTATATGCATTGATTCTATCGCTTTTGCCTCATACGCTTCTGATTCCACATGAGGGTAGTGTCATGGATTTTTTAATATTTTTACATACATACTTATCAGATTAATCTTTCATGCTCCGTTGGAAATAAAATAAAATAAAATTCTCCTCAAAATATTGATGTCAAAATTTGAATTCCTAATATTAGAAGTAAGAATTATAATTTACTTTTACTACAACTAATTATGTTAAGTCAATATTAAATTATCCTTAAAATTAAAGAAACAAAATAGCCTCGTACTCATGCATGGGAGGATACACATTAAAAATGGCCCTCATATAGTTGTTTTAAACTTGGTTTATCATACTTTTAAGTTTAAACATTTGAATTTTATATTTCTTAGTACTAAGATTGATACAAGATACAGTTCAAGAAAATTAAAAATAAAATAAAATTAATACAAGCTAGCTATAAGATAACATTTTTGCCATAACCTATGATATAGCCTATACAATATAATTGAATGATAAACCATCATCATTTAGTTTAACTGCAATGCTTTTATCCTAATTAATTATTTTAGTGGTTTATTCATATATAACAGCAATTAAAAGTTAAGAGAATTGAAGAAGCAAAGGAGAGAATTATGGTACAGAATCTATGATCGAGCAGCAAGATATATACGAGGCAAGTTGTGCAAATGAATGAACCTTTTCAGCGTTCTACCATTCTTTTTTCATTACTGACGTCCACCACTCCCACGTATCTCAACACCTTCAAACATAACGCTATGCAGTGAAAAGAAAAAGTGGCATTATGGAAAATGTTAACAAAGCCTTTAATTTCTTTTAAGTTATCATAATATTATTTTGAGTTTTAATTCGATTAGTTGTGTCTGAGGGACGCGTACGTGTTTGTGCAAAAAATTGCTTATATACTCCAAACTCAGCCGAAGTCGATCATTATGTTTTTCATGCCCTAAAAGACGAATAAACCAAATACAAAATGCCACACATTTATTATCCATTTTGAATTTTAAACA
This sequence comes from Mucuna pruriens, assembly GCA_025330945.1. Classification (NCBI taxonomy): domain Eukaryota; kingdom Viridiplantae; phylum Streptophyta; class Magnoliopsida; order Fabales; family Fabaceae; genus Mucuna; species Mucuna pruriens. The sequence continues at coordinate 1,696,690 of JAENHJ010000296.1, forward strand.
GGAAAAGTTTTTAACTTTAATAGTTTTGAACATAGGTAATGATATTTCAACATTTTTTTTTAGTATCTCATTAACATTATATCAACTAACATACTTATAATTTTTTCTCCCTTTCTTCTCTCTAGGTGTTGTTTAAGATTATGAGTGTCCACATATATATTTTTTTTCCTTTAAACACGTAGCTAGCTAGCCTTTTTTTTTTTTCATTAAAGACAAGGGAATTTATAACTTTTTTTTATAAAATAGTTTTGAATAGATCATGCGTGGGTGAAAAAATTAATGTAGCTATTATTTTCCTAATTAGTTTAATCTAGATTCCAGAATAATGTCTAGTTACTCACTTCCCCAGTACCAACACTCTCCGACTTAGGGGTAGGCATGCATTGTATTTTAAAAATCCAAATCAACATTCATGTTGAATAAAATGGATTAGATTTAAAATCCATATCTATATTTAAAGAAAAATTCTGGGAATTTTTTAAATCAATTTTAAAATTAATTTATGATTCAAATCTAGTTTTAAATTTGGTTTGATTTTAAAGACAATTTTAAATATAAACAGGTTTTGAAACCAGTTTATGGTTTAAAACTGATTTTAAAACTAATTTAAACTATAAATCAGCTTTGAAAAACAGTTTTAAAATCAGTTATGATTCAAAATTTATTTTAAAATAAATCAATTTTAAATTATATTAAAACCAGTTTAAAAATCAGTTAGACTTAAAAAGCAATTTTAAACCATAACTATAGACCCGTGTTTTATACACAATTGCTTATTTGTTTTTAAATAAATTACAGTTTGGTTCAGTTTAAAAATTTTAAGCTTTTTTAATTTATTAATACGATAAAGAGTCTAATAACTATATTTACACGATTGTTATATATGCTATATTATTAAAAAAAATTCTATTTAAAATAGTTTAATAGTTTAGAAACAATACTTTTTATTATTCAGTATTATTTTGTAATAATATTGACATGCTAGCTCTTTCTATAACATAAAAATAAATTGTGGCCACTTGATATTTAGCATTACTCTTTAATAATATTTTTAGACCCTTTCTATAACATATAAAAGTAAAATGTGCACCACAATAATAAAATAAAAAGAACATTATAAATTAGTTTAATAATTATTACTAATAAAGTAATAAAACTATATATTACATACCTTCTCTAAAAAGAATTAGATTATGAATCATATACTATTACTTTTAAAAGTTTAAAATTAAGAATCGATATAAGTATAATGTGCGATTTAATTTTGTTTGGTTAAAATTTCACGACAAAACAAAAAATTGAAGCAGAACACAAAATAATATGCGACTTTTTTGGTTTTTTTTTTCAATTTTTGGTTTGATCACTTTTTTTGTTTTTTTTATCGGTTTAGTGCTTTATATAATTAACAATAAAATCAATTCATATAACTTTTGGGATATTATTTAATTTTAATATTAGAAATTTCTTATATCCATTCTTCGTAATCTTTATATAGTAGATGAGAAATGTTAAAGATAATTTTATTTGTGATATTTACTATTTTTATTTTTAATGTAAACTTTTTATTGAATAAGAAAATAGAAAACAAAATAGTAATAAACGAATACAAAGAGAAAAGAAAATTGAAAAAAAATTAAAGTTAATTTATTTTCTTTTAAAATTTTGAAGTATCTATTTCCTTTTCTTTGTTTTTTTACATGAAAATAGATAATAATATTATTTATTATTTTATATTCTAATATAAAAGTAGATAATATCATTATTTATTTATTTTTCAAAATTTAAGTTGAAAGTATCATTTTCTACTTTATTTATTTATATATATATATATATATATATATATATATATATTCCAAATGAAATTTTTTTATAAGAATAAAATGAAAAATTTTAATCATAATTCTTATATCAAAATAAAAAAAACACGTGATTGAGATTAAAATTTAATTAAATATATTTATAAAATTATTATTGTTGTTTTTTAAGGATAAAATGAAAAATTTTAATCATAATTTTTATATCAAAATAAAAAAACATGTGATTAAAATTAAAACTTAATTAAATATATTTATAAAATTATTATTGTTGTTATTTCTACTCCCTATTATTATCATTATCATTGTTCCACCATTATTATTGTTATATATTTCATCAATTTATATATTAAATTGTTACTAAAAATTAAAAAATGATTTATATATATATATAAAGAAGAAAGCGGATAATATTATTATCTATTTTTATATTTTAAAAAATACATATAATTAACAATTATATCGTCAATTTCTTAAATTAAAAAAGATAAATATATTTTCTTCTTTGGTATTTAAAAAATAAATAAGTAAAACAAATAAAGTTATTATCTATTTTCATGTAAAAATAAAAAGAGAAATTGTCTATTTCTCATTTTTAGAAGAAAAAAAAAGTTAAAAACTGATAAATTGACTTTGCCGTTATGGATTTTCTTTTAGTTTCAACATTTCCATTGTCTATCTATGGCAGTTTAGTCAATACTTTTTCACTTACACTATTTAGGTAAATTTTGCTTCTACTAACTACTCTATGGGGATAGAAAAAAGCCCAATAAAAGAGAAGAACAAGTCCTACACATGCGGTGAATTTAGATAAGATGCAACGAAGCAAATAAAAAAAGTGGGCTTAAAGAGAAGATTAAAACATTTTTGAATTTTTCTTGAAATAATAAAATAACATAAAAGAATTCACTATTACTGGAGTATATTGCAATTAAAAAAAATTATGGACCATGTTGACTTGTACACAAGGGCATGGCATAAATGCTCCCAAATTTTACTAGGCATAGGAGAAAAAAATCTAAATCAGAAAAGAAAAAATATTAAAATATTTAATTAAAAGTATGAAAAGAATGAATTTTTTTTACATTTCAAATTATAATACAATAATATATTTTTTAACTTTTTGCCAGTACAAAAATAGCAAATCAATAGTCTAACATGAATTCGGTCAAATCTCTATGCTTCTTCCTGTTTTTAATCAAAATTTTAATGTAGTGTATGTTTGATCCACGCACTTATAACGTGAAAATCACGTAACTGAGTGATTTGCTCTAAAGCTATAAGTTATTAGTTTCTCGTGGGACAAATTTGCAAAGATTGATAAAAAGAAACACACACACTCGTCGTTTAATAAAGAAAAGGAAACAATTTGTTTGATACTTGATTTCACAGAAACTTAAGTAATATACCTCATTCATTTTAAAAAACAAGAGGCTATAACTGACGTCTCGAGGTTGACACCACATACTGGGAGTTCCGAATGGCTGACCTGAAATGTAAAACCAAAACCATACTTTCTGCCTCTAAAGTCTTACTGTGTTTCAGTCTCCTATACACCGCCATTGCAGACGATGGAGCATTTATGTCGAAGCTGGTGAAGTCACTGAGCCCAACGCCATCGGGATGGTCGGGGAGCAACTTCTGCGAGTGGAAGGGCGTGAAGTGCAGCACCAACGGCGTGACCTCAATCAACCTCGCTTCGATGAAACTCGGCGGGACACTCCCTCCGGATCTGAACTCGCTCTCCCAACTCACCACACTCTCTCTCCAGGGCAACGCGCTCTCCGGCGCGTTGCCTTCCCTGGCCAACCTCACAATGCTCCAAGGCGTGTTCCTGGACGGCAACAACTTCACCTCCGTCCCCAATGGTTGCTTTCAGGGGCTCACCAGCTTGCAAATCCTCAGCATGACCGACAACATCAACCTTGCGCCCTGGACGATTCCCGCCGAGTTGACTCAGTCCTCCAACCTCGTCAAACTCGACCTCGGAAACGCCAACCTCGTGGGCTCTTTGCCGGACGTATTCAATTCCTTCGTGACTTTGCAGGAGCTACGTCTCTCTTACAACAACCTCACCGGTGGTTTACCCAAGTCTTTTGCAGGATCTGGGATTCAGAATCTATGGCTCAACAATCAGAACGATGGGTTCGGGTTTTCGGGTTCCATTCAAGTGTTTTCTTCGATGATCAACTTGTCTCAGGTGTGGCTTCACAAGAACCAGTTCACGGGTCCCATTCCGGATTTGTCAAACTGCACCACTTTGTTTGATCTGCAGCTGAGAGACAACCAGTTAACCGGCGTAGTTCCACCTTCTCTAATGTCCCTTAATAGCCTTCAGAACGTTTCTTTGGACAACAACGTGCTTCAGGGTCCTGTTCCTTCCTTTGGGAAAGGTGTGAAGGTCACTCTCGATGGGACCAATAGTTTTTGTCAGAAAACTGCTGGACCCTGCGATTCTCGCGTCACCACTTTGCTTGATATTGCTAAGGGTTTTGAGTATCCCCTTCAGTTGGCGCGTTCATGGACAGGGAACGATCCTTGTCAAGCTTGGAGTTTCGTTGTGTGTGCGGGGGGGAAGATTATCACTGTGAATTTAGCGAAGCAGAATTTGACGGGAACGATTTCACCTGCGTTTGTTAATTTAACTGATTTGAGGAACTTGTTTCTTAATGATAACAATTTGGTTGGTTCAATTCCAGGGAGTTTGGCAAATTTGGCTCAGCTTGAGGTTCTTGATGTGTCTAATAATAACTTATCTGGTGATGTTCCAAAGTTTTCAACCAAGGTGAAGTTCAGTGATTCTGGTAATGATTTGCTTGAGCGTTCTGGAGATGGTGGTGGCCGTGGAGCTACTCCGTCCGAGGGTTCTGGTGATGCGCCGAGTGGAAGTCCAAATGCGGGGTCAAGTGGTTCTTCACTTTCACCTGCTTGGATAGCAGGTATAGCTACTATTTGTATATTTTTTGTTGCAATGGTGCTGTTTGTCTTTTGCATGTGCCATCCCAAAAACCGGCGTTGGATATTCAGAAGGATTAATAATCTAGAAAACGGAAAAGGAGGTGTTTTGAATTTTGAGGGTGAATGTCTTACCATGTCAATCCAAGTTCTTCGGCAAGTAACGAATAATTTCAGTGAAGATAACATTTTAGGTAGGGGAGGATTTGGAGTTGTTTATAAAGGAGAATTTGGTGATGGAAGTAAAATTGCGGTGAAGAGGATGCAATCTACTGCAGTGGGAAATAAGGAAATAAATGAGTTCCAGGCAGAGATTGCATTTCTCAGTAAAGTGAGGCACAGGCATTTGGTGGCTCTTTTAGGACATTGCGTTAACGGCAGCGAAAGGCTTTTGGTGTACGAGTATATGCCTCAAGGAACATTAACACAACATCTCTTCTATTGGCGTGAAAATGACTCTGCTCCTTTGACTTGGAAACAAAGGGTAGCAATAGCTTTGGATGTAGCACGTGGAGTGGAATACTTGCACAGCCTAGCTCAGCAAAGCTTCATTCACAGGGACTTAAAACCCTCAAACATATTATTGGACGGTGACATGAGAGCAAAGGTTGCAGATTTTGGTTTGGTTAAAAATGCGCCAAATGGGAAGGATTCTGTCGAAACACGAGTGGCCGGAACATTTGGATATCTGGCACCTGAATATGCAGGTATATTTGGAAAGCTTTTTCTTTTTCTTTTTCGTGGTTAAGGGGAATTTGGAAAGCTTTTGAATATAAGATTGTCTTAATTTTTTGAATTTTTATTTATTTCCTTTCTTGGTTATAACTATTTATAACTATTTCGTGGTTTCTGGGCACATATGTTATGGAATTTATAGATGGATGGCTACAAGTGGCCGGCTTCCTATTATCCCTTTTTATAATATTAATTCTCTGATTATTAAGTCTTGAATTAGTGAATGAGTTTTGCCACATTCTCCTCGTACTTAATAAAGTACTACTATTAAAGGACAGAGTAGATGCATTTGATATGATGGAAAATAAAAGGCATTTAAAAAGTTTTTTATTTAACAATGACAGGATTGGTTATAGGATTATTTAGAAACATTCTTACTGTATTTTATGGTAGGTTGGTTGGCAACGTTGCAGTTATCTCTGTTTTTTTTTGTTGCAAGGATGGCCAAAAGGCCAAGAAAAAAAAACTAGCTTAATATGTTACGGGACAACGTTGTAGTTCTCTCCTCGTTACTGTTTACTGTTGTGTTCTCGGTGCCCTGATTGCAAAGTTCATTAACTGTGAATTCCACATTTCCTCTAGCATACATTTGAGCTTTTTTAAAAGCATGTCCTAAAATCCATTTGGGATGGAAGGAGAGAGAGATTAAGAAAAAAAATAAAAAAGGAAGTTATATATGTAGTAGGTTATGTGATGAAAAAGGGAGAAAGAAAAAAATAAATCTTGAAGAAGAAGAGGATGTGCGTTAAAAATGTTATTATTATTTTTTTAATATTTGTGTATAACTATAGAGTTTTAACTGAACTAGATTTTGTATCGTATCCCACTAAGTTCTCCCTTAGGAGAAAGGGTCAGATTGAAATATAAAGATATAAAAAGCGTGAATTTTTATAGCCAAAAGAAAGAATAAAAAAAAAGAAAAAAAAAATTTATTTTCATTTGTATACATAATAATTATGTCAAAATTGCGAAATCTACTTTGTTGATAGCAGCATCGGACTCAAAATTCAACAGCAAGTTCAACATACGTAGTTCTACATCTTAACCGTTCAGATCTTTATTTAGAGTTCTGTGAGAGATCATACTTGTACAATAAAACAATTTTATGAGTTATTTACTTTCTTCTTCCTTATTTCTAGTTCTTTGTTTGCAAATTTTGTTTGTTTGTATTGGCTAGTTGTATACACAAATTATATTCTTCATTAAACACTCTTGTACTCCTGTTTGAATATAGTAAATTGATTATTTTTTGGTCTAAAGAACTGATCTTTACTTTTCACATTGATGGGTGATGTTTCTTTGCATGATTATTCTCGTTATTGTTGTTACTTTTATTTGTGTTTCTTCTTATAGATTTTTTCAACTTAAGAGAATTGTTTTGTACATTATTGATTTTTCTATAACCTTGTTGATTTTTTCCGTTCACCTTGTACATATTAATGGGATCTTGTTTCTCGCAGCTACCGGAAGAGTGACGACAAAAGTAGATGTGTACGCATTTGGAATTGTTTTGATGGAACTGATTACCGGTAGAAAGGCATTGGACAATACTGGCTTGTCCGAAGAAATGTGTCACTTAGCTTCATGGTTCCGTGGGATACTAATTAACATGGAAAACATCAGAATGGCAACTGATCAGACTCTCCACCCCGACGAGGAAACCATGGAGAGCATATATAAAGTGGCTGAGTTGGCAGGCCATTGCACTGCTCCTGAAGCACACCAAAGGCCGAATATGGGGCATGCAGTCAATGTCTTGGTTCCGCTGGTAGAGCAATGGAAGCCTATCACCCATCAAGAAGAAAGACAAGGTTATGACATGATCAATCATAGCATTTATGACATGTCCTTCTCGGAAATTCTATCAGGCCGTTGAGATGCCTTGAATTTTAAGGACCTCAATTTTTTATGGAGAATAAAAGACCCAGCAAAAAAAAGGAGAGAAATCCATGTTTCTCAAACATGATTGTTTATTAAATAAGATATCTCTACTGCAGAAAGAAAAAAAAGAAAAGAAAAGAAAGACTACAACAAACTTAGTTAGATGTATATAAGTGTGAAAATTGATAAAAAAAAAAATCATTCTTAGACCCAACTCAAATTATATACCCCTTTTAAAACTTCATCCATGTTTATTAATGGAATAAGCATTATAATCAAGATACTCTTTATCTGTTTTTTTTTTAAAGAATATTAAATAATAGAAATTTCATGACGATGGATGCAATCTACATGGACCGAACCTCGTTAATTATCTGTGTCTTTCCTCTTACCGTTTGATTGTTTTAATTCTACCTAGACGATAAAATTACCAGTGACAGTGACAAAGATAAACGGGACCACATCCGATTGCTTCCCAGTTGGGAGGACTGGACGAACGTTGTTAAGCTGTTATTAGAATTCAGAATATCAGAGAGAGAGAATCGAATAGTGAGAGTGAGAAAACTGTTTCATATTTGTTCTTGCAACATCACCGAATTGTATAACAAAATTTATTTATTTTTTACTCTTTTGTATAAATCTGATATCCTTTATTGATTTTGTTGAAGCTAGCGAGTTGGTTTTGGTCGACGTTGGGTTCTTAGATGAGAAGTATTTAATTGTATGATTTTTTTTTTCAATCATAAGAAAATTTAATGCATTTAGTTGTGCTATACCCACAGGTAATGTTGCCGTGTCCCATGTTTTTTACCAAGTATTTTCAAGTTCTAATGTTTCTAATACCTAGCCAAACCATAGCCGCGTAAATGAATAACAAATAACAAAATGGAGGATTCTAATCTAATTAAAGCTTTAGCATGAACAATTCAAAGTTAATCATTTAGCATCGGCACAGTCCCTTTGGCATCTGTTTTTGGTTGTCGTGTTTTCTTCTGGGTGTAACGGTAATATATATATGCGACGAGATAAGAAGAGTGATAAAAATTGGTAAGTATTAATGAATTATTTTATGTAGTTACTCAAATTGCTATCATTGTTGTTAGTGCTTTTTTCCTTTCCTTTGAGTTTGCTTTTTGTGGCATGTGTAGAAAGACTTCTTTTCCTCCAAAATTTTGTGTTGCCGGTGGTGGCTGACAACTATGAGGAATCTACACGTTTCTGCATACTATTATTACGGGACTCACATAACTTGTTCCCAAATTGTGTTTTCGTTTCAGTTTTACTAGTTAAAAATTCACTCATCTTTAAGACTTATTTGATAGTTAAGATACGTAGCATTGATAAAATAGGATAAAAATAAAATATAATAAATTTTAATCCTATGATAAAATTAATATATAAATTAGGTTTAAATGATAAAATTATTGTTGTACCAAAATTGTATTAATTTTTTAAAAGATAATTTTAATTTAATGTTTCACTTTTCAAATTATAAAAGTTATACGTTTAACTAAAGTATAAAAAGTTATAAAAATATTATTTTATTTATGTACTTATTTTTTTTAAATTATAAAAAACTATATAAGATCTTTAAATTATAATTATATATTATACAAATATTTTTCAAATACTTAATTTTTAATATTTTAATTAATAACATATTTTATATTTTCATGACAGAATTATTATAAACACATATAAGATAATATTCTAAATAGAAATTTTATATAATATATATATTAGTATTATATATTATATATAAATTAATATAACTATATTTATTATATATTTTGTTATTTTATATAACTATATTATTATTTATTATAAATTATTATGTATAATATATATTATTGTGTATTATATATATATTCAGAGGAAAAACAAGAAATATATTAGATTAATAAAATAAAATTAAAAAAATAGGATAAAACTATCCTATTTCACGTTATAAATAGCACAACAATTAATGGATTACTGTCCTAGCTACCAGAGAACCCTTAACTTTTCAAATTATATTTTTATTGCTTTTTAATTTTAATATTAAAAGTGTATTAATACTTGGTCATTCATTAAAAAAAAACGTTTATTTTTTAACTTATATTCATCGTATAACGATAAAATAAAAATACACATTAATGTACTACAATCAATACTTTTTATTTACAATCAATACACGTAAATAAGGTATTAATTACAACCAAGTTACCATGATCCCACTTGTATTGATTGTAAATAAAAATAAAAATATGTGTTGGCATGATATAAATAGAAAATAATAAAGATATATTAATTTTCGTGCCCTTAATTAAAAATAGTGAAAAAAAATTATATATTTAAGTTTAATTATAATTGAAAATTTTAAACTGACAAATTATTATTTATTCCACCCATATTTCAAGATACGACTATTAGTTAATAATAATTTGTTGGATCTTGATGATGATTCATAGGGGTGACAAAAATCATCGGGTCCTGTGGCTCAAAGTACCAGGCACAATTAGACCTATAAAAAAACCACTATAGAATATTTATAATTTGGTTCGATAATTTTTTTTTAATTTTATATATATTTAAAAAAAACTAAAATGACTTAGTCTAACATTTATATAATCATAAAAAAGCTTACCCATACATAATTCGGATAATGTGGGTCAGCTTATTTTTAATCTTTGCTAGCACTATCTAATAGATAAAAATTCAACTCATATTTATAAAGAAGTAAATTTAAATTTTGTTAAACATTTTGATGAATAATCTATAAATAATATAAATAATGTATAAGATTTGTTTTGATTCTAATAAGTGTCTATGATTTAATTCATCTAAATTTTAAAATTTGGTTAGATCTGGTTAATTAGTTTTAATACCTATCCATAAATTATTTTTTATTAAAATTTATGTTTTGAAGCATTGAAAATTACGGGAAAAATTGATTGTTACATTTTTAGTAAAGAAAATGATTTTTAATTCCATTATTGTAAAGGTTGGTGCTAAAATGTCTGTGTTTAAGACTGGGTATGTTTTATATTATATGATTGAAGAATGAAAGCATTAACTGTGACAGTCTGTTTGAAATAAAAGTGGGATTTAGAAATTAATAATGATTTGGCCACTTGTTGTTGGCATCAGGAAGACGACAGTCAAACTCCTGGTTGAGTTGACAAGCAACAAGCAAGAAGCAACAACGACGACTCTCATTTCTCATAACTCTCTTATATTTTTATATAATTCATACATGTCTTTGTAACGTGCTTCATTTTCTTCTTCTTCTTCGTTCCTCTTCTGCCAAATTCAATGTCGGCAATTCCTATCAGCTCCAGCTATGCTTCCACCTTCTCTTATTCTGCGCGTGCGCTTCCTTTCTTCTTTGCTCGCAACAACTTCTCCAGGATCCATCTTCATCCACCTGTGTTATGTCAATTTGAATCCAAGGTATTTTTCGCTTCTTTGCTTCTGCTACATTCTACAAATACGTTTCACATGCTAACATCATTGATTTCGCTCTTGCCCGTTTTTTTTGTCTATTTTTTGTTTTAATTTTATTATCAGGGCAAATTTTTTAGGGGAAAATATTTGAAGTTCAAAGTCGATGAAATTTGGTATATATACATTTTAAGTCTGGAGATGTTAAATTTTGGTGTGAAATTTGTGTTTTCCTGATATTTTTTCTATTTGACGAGTCGCTTTCTCTTCCTCACTGTTTAACTATGTTATGAATTGTGATTAGCTAATATCACTCTTGTCTGTTATACAACTATGATAACCATGCCTATATTGCTCGTATTCGTGTATGTCCAGAGGATGCTAGATATTAATGTTTGTATTGTTAATGATATTTTTATTTTCTTCTTCCGAGTTCCAACCGCAAACTTTTTCATGTAGACAGAGGAAACGCTGACAAGAAGGTGCTCCCCCTTTCTAGAAAGTTCATTGCTCTCTGGTGATGGTGCTGTGGCCTCAGACGAGTGGAAAGCTGTTCCTGATATTTGGAGATCTTCTTCCGAGAAATATGGTGAAAAAGTAGCATTAGTAGATCCTTATCACGATCCTCCTTCAACTATGACATATAAACAGGTGTATTTTTTTTTTCATGTTATATCTTTTTTTTGCCCCAAATGGTGTAGACATGTGAGATGACCAATAAAAGCTCCAGTTACAAGAGTTGATTGTATACGGTATAGCCCAATAATTTAGAGAAAAGCCATGGAAAACTCTTAAGTGAAACTATTAAAAAGGATTTAGATCTAAATGGCCTATATGAAGAACTAGTTTTTTACAAAACTCAATAGATGTGGTTTGAATGTTTGATCCATGTAACCAACCCGCCTACTGGGAAAATGCTTTGATTGCTGTTAGCGTTGTATATCTCTTTTTTCCGATTAGTTTTATTAATCATTGTCTCCATTTACAGAAACTGTTTTTAGAAGCTCTAAAGGCTTCCTCCCTCTAATGTAGTGGTCATATGTTCTATTATGTAACTTAATCCCATATAATTCATGTTTTAGAAAGGGTTTTTATGTCTGGGTTGATGGCACGGTAAATGGCTATATCACTGTTGTTGGAATTGGGTATGGGTGACTGTAGGCTTTGTTTCAGAGTAGATGACATTATGGGGGAAGTTCTTTACAAAAAAGGAAGAGCTAGGATTCTATATGTTTTCAACTATCTTTTATATATTATTAGGCAATAACCATTTCCTATGCTAAAGGTTTTAAGAATCATTGAGTTTGATCAATGGCGATTTTATTTTTTACTTTATGGGTGAGTTTTATGGATGTTGAGACACATCTACCTGAATATTAATATGCAGAATGATCATGGATATGTGAAAGTTTTGGTTACTTTGAATCTTTGATTGTTGAATTATATGCTGTTATCTTGTTGATTCTATATGCTGCAAAATAATAAATATGTGATTCAAATCAGTATTGTATTTTAATCTAAAGATTTATTGATGGAATGCAACTTAATTTTAAATTATTATAAATTTTTATGAGCTTGATGTGTATAAGATAGATGTTTGTTCCAATGTTAAATTATGTGAGAAACCCAAAGACATCTCATTAGTGGCATGCAATGCTGATTCTCTATATCTTTCTAATCAAAATTTCAGTTGGAGGATGCAATATTGGACTTTGCTGAAGGGTTGAGAGTTATTGGCATAAGACCCAATGAGAAGCTTGCACTGTTTGCTGATAATTCATGTCGCTGGCTTGTAGCCGATCAAGGTGTTTAGGACTTTCTGTATCATTTATTACTTTGCTACCTAAATGATCAGAGGTTATTTTCTTTAGCTGCTCTCACTGTATTGTGTTTAGGAAAATGCTAGCTGCACAACTCATATGTGCACAAGCTTTAAAACAAATGACAATTAAAATATACATTTTTACCCATTTTAAAACACAATAATAACTTAAGTAATATTGTAAACAAAAAAACATATTAACAGTTATGTTTTGTAAAAGGTATGTCTACCACCCTTGTTTAAAAATGACTTGTTTTATGAAAGTTACTTTTGTTTGTGATTTTGTGTAACTAGCATTGCTGTTTAGGTCTATAAAAATGGTGAATAGGAGGTTGCCATGTTGCTTCTGATGCAGTTAGCCTGCTTATGGAGTTATTATTACCTAATTTTTTGTTTTCATATTTTATTCTTTTAAAGAAAATGCTAAACAAAATACTTCTGTAATTAGACATCTCTTCATCTTACTGCAAAGGTGAACATTCTATCTTTCTTGTGTTTACTGAATGTTTATTTCTCACATCCAGAGCTGTGCTAAGCTCAGTAACAGATTTACAATATTCACTCACTTGTGAATTGTTAGCACCGATAGCCCTACAATAGTAGTTATTTTTTCTTAATCACAACCATGCTATGTTTTTAGTTTAGGTATGATGGCATGTGGGGCAATCAATGTGGTAAGGGGTTCGAGGTCATCAATTGAAGAACTGCTGCAAATATATAACCACTCTGAAAGGTATAATAAATACTTCCATTTTCAGTTTGATTATTACTTTCGATGATATATGTAACATCAAAACTGAAAATTTGGGACAGATCATCTCATCACGACAAAGTTCTTAGAACTGATGAGAAATGCATCTATATTTGCTTAAGCTCTGTTATGGTTTGTAACGGTGACTAAGGTTTGATATTTCTCATCTATCGTGTGGTTGAAACTCTCACCATTTTGATCCCTTTCTTTTCTTTATGTAAAATTTGTAGTTCTAGTCCACCACCCCACCTTGTTCCTCTTAAACTCCACATCATGTTGTATGTATATAAATTAATTTAGGTTTTTTTAATACAGACACACATGTATTCATGTATGTAAAATAAATAATTCAGGAGATAATGTAAATTGGTTTAGATAATAAAAGTCTAGTCTACAAATGCTAGGGTTTGAGTTCTGCTTTTACCAGAGTGGTAGAGTTTAGAAAAGAAAGGTCAGTCACCTGTGTGTTAAAAGATTTAATCAAGAATTGAATTGCATTTAGAACAGTAATAATAACAGTATCTCACAGTTGCAGTAGAGGTTGAGTTTGTTGAATACAGCAAGAATGTTTATACGTACAAGTTCTTTGACTATGATGGTGAATTTTCACATTTTTTAAATTCCAGTATATTGATTATGATTCAATAGAATGCTGCTAACTGCTGCTGTTGTTATTCAGTGTTGCACTAGCTGTGGACAATCCTGAAATGTTTAATCGGATTGCAAAGCTGTTTTATTTGAAAGCTTCTATGAGATTTGTTATTCTGCTTTGGGGAGAAAAATCATGCCTGGTCAGTGAAGGAGACAAGAAGGTGCCTGTCTTTACATTCACAGAAGTCATACATTTGGGACAAGAGAGCCGCAGAGTATTGTTTGATTCTCCTGATAATAGTATGTCACCTAGGTTTTTCTTTACAAATTCAGATTAAATATTTTTATCATTCAACTATGTTATCTTTTTTGTTCATAGAGAAAGTATCAGAATATATATACATACACACAAAGAGAACACATTTAAGTGAAAAGATAGATAAGTATGCTAGTGGGTGGATATGAAATCCTCCATAACAAGACTAAATATAATAAAAATTCAAAATCGAAAAGAAAAATTGGGGTTGGGGGTGGGCAGGGAACTAAATCATGCAGCAAGGCTTCCCAATCTCTATGCACATCTGAGACAGCAATGATCACAGAAAAGCCAAGAATGTAACTCCTTCTCAATACTGTTATGTTTATATTATTTTTATTTTATAATAATAAGAAATAATTTAGTTTGCAAAGGAAACAACATATTGGCCATTCTATTTATTATCAAAAGGAGCCGTAATCTGGTTCTATACAACTTGTCTGTGATTGCAGGGAAGCACTATATGTATGAAGCAATCAAATCTGATGACATTGCTACTCTTGTATACACAAGTGGAACTACAGGAAATCCAAAAGGTGTTATGTTAACCCATCAGAATCTTTTGCATCAGGTTTGATTGCAAATCTTTTATAAAATTTATTTTGGCAATGGTTTTTTTTGGACAGGTTCTGGTGAATTTTGTTAAGAGTATAGAAAACTATATTGAGGTTATGAATTAGTAAAGCAGTGAATCTAAAATCAGTTGTTACTAATTGTGGATTATTCCATTTCAAGGTGGACTTATTGGAGCTTAATTGATTGACTCATTGACAGAATTTTTGAGTAATATTCCTCTGTATATTGTATAAGTTGATGTGAAGGCTGGGAGTAATTAACAGCCACCGTGCTTCAACCAACAGCCATTGCAATTAACAGCCACCGTGCTTCAACCAACAGCCATTGCATATTGTCTCCATTTCTTTCTCTCTCTCTCATAGCTTCATTACTTAATTCACATATTTGCTTTTTTATGTATAATTATTCTAGGAAAAGAGAGGGGGGGGTGGGTGGGGTGATAGAGCTAAAGAGTGAAAAACAAAAGCTTTTCTGCTCTCCACACCAGAAGTGGAAATTCACTTCAAATAACCATGGACAGATAATCAAAGAGGATCAATTAACACAATATTTGTTATATGTCCGGGCAAAGAGAGAGACCACGTCAGAAATGTGGGCCTTCTGATCCCAGTCACCTTCTATTAGAATCTTCTAATTTTATTTTCTTTAGTTTGTGAAGCTTTCTAGGTTTTAAATTGGTTTCAGTTGAAGATAATTCTTGGCTTTTAACATATCATTAATATTGTTTATCACGTGTTAATGAATGCCTAGATAAAAAACTTAGGGGATATTGTACCTGCTGAAGTTGGGGATAGATTTCTAAGCATGCTGCCTTCCTGGCATGCATATGAAAGAGCTTCTGAGTATTTCATTTTCTCGCACGGTGTTGAACAAGTATACACAACTGTGAGAAACTTGAAGGTATTATTACTTTAATAATGTCTCGTGTATGGTTTATCATAAAAGATAACACATTGTGTCATGTATTTATATCCTATATTTTCCTTCATTATAGGATGATTTGAGACGTTATCAGCCACATTACTTGATTTCTGTTCCTTTAGTTTATGAAACTTTATACAGGTAAATCCTTTTCCAGGAATTGTATGAAGATAGTTCATTGTATTTAATGTCAGTTGTGAATTGCATTTATTATTCTTGATTCCTGTAGTGGGATCCAGAAGCAGATATCTACAAGCTCCCTTGTTAGAAAGCTTGTCGCGCTCACATTCATAAGGGTCAGCTTAAGGTACATGGAGTGTAAGCGGATTTATGAGGTGTAGTCATCTGTCTTAAAATCTTTTTCTTTGTTTTATTAGTAAAGGCTTATTTCATCCAATTCTTTTATTAAAAAATCAGAGGAAAAAATAAGGGCTGTAAAATGAGTAAACCCAAATAATGAGAAAGAATATGGATTGGATAACATTTTGTTGATCTGACGTGATCTGGGCTACCATTGTGTCACAAGAACAAAGGAATAGGCCCAATCCATCAATTGCCTAATCCTATCTTATTAACACATATTCAAATTTAGAGTGAATTCCTGATTTGTCCTTCAGAAATTTGGAATGGGTCCCCAACAATACAAAAATCTCTCATTGGTCCCCAGAAAGGACCCATATGACTCACATTTTGTGATTTCTAGGGACTACAATGGGATTTTTACGTTCTTAAGGACTGATATGTTCCGTCATATTTCTCAAGGACAAATTTAGGGGTTTACACTCAAATTTATTTCTGATCACAGTGACACCTCATCTCAGGTTCACATATCAATAGCACTTTTCAAGTTAGATTAACCAAGTAAATGGACGTAGTTCTCATTCTGCCCAAACATATTGCTTTTAATAAATTTCAAATATGTTTGTAGGGTAAATGTCTAACAAAGGATCCAACGCCGCCTTCCTATCTCCATTCAATGTTGGACTGGTTATGGGCAAGATTTATTGCCACAATATTATTTCCAGTTCATTTGCTGGCGAAGAAACTGGTCTACAGTAAAATTCATTCAGCTATTGGAATGTCAAAGGTCTTGTATTCTTAAATATGCTTTATAACAAAAAATTGTGTTTATTTTATTTGGTCTCTTTTTGTGGAGTACCGTACTGATTGATTGCCTCTTGCAAAAAGTTTTGGGGGAAATAATTCCAGTTTATGAATAAGTGACAACTTAATTGGTTAAAGGTGTTTTAAGAGCGGTCAATGAGTAACTGCTTATCTATTTAATTAATCTCGAGTGGGTAATTACTCTTAAATTGAAAATACTTTTGTGAAGAAATCTTTTGTTGTATTTTATTGAAGGTTTTTTCTTAATATTTTTCTGCCAATTCCTTGCCTCTATTAATATTTTCCACTATTTCCCTACTCATAATTCTTTCTGTAAATTAACTTTATAAAAGTCTAGTGAAACTTGGATATGATGAGTATATTCTGAAAAAAAATAAAATTGATAGGCTTGTGAATGGCAGCAATGCTGTGACATTTACCTCGGAATTTTTGCTTGTTCAGTAGGGTTCAACTCAAGGTTTACAGTTTGCACTCCAGTAGTCCAGTTTAACAAATTGTCTTAACAAGAAAGAATTTGAGAATAGAAATGCTAACAACACACTCTTTATTGTTGGGTTAAATTCATGTAGGGCCCACTGAATAAACCCACATCATTTTGTGCAATTTACATGAATTTCACTGAATAATAGTGTGTTAAAAAAGTGTACTGTTAGCATTTCCCCTTTGAGAAAGAGTGGTGTAAACTAATCTAAGTATTTGATGTGTAAAAGGAACAGATAAGGCACATTATTTAAATTTGCACTATGAAGTTGCTATGGAATTATGGTACTTAAAAGTAGCATCGACACAATACTGTGGAACGATCACGTTAAAGATTTTCTGCATATTTGGACTGCCCTATAAAGAAAGTGCCTTTATCCATCTTTTGGTTCAGATGTTTTCTTCCCCTTTTCACTTTTTAGTGCCTCATGGATGATACTTCCACTATGGTGGAGGTCTTCTTAGGCCACAAACAACAATAGATGCCAGACTTGTAGTGTGTGGAAGAGGATGTAGCTATGGCATGATGGTCCCTGTGGTTAGACAAAGTACAAAGAATTTTTCTAGGGAGGTGCCTTTACAATCTCAGTTTGGCTTTCCTTTTGAAAGTATGTATCCGTGCGTAAATTATAGCTTTGCAGAAGAACAATAAGCCCTTTTGTAGATGTCGAGGTCTAATTGTTTTATAGTTTAGTTTCCTGTCCTTGATTATCGTTTTATATTCTTTCCTTTCCCTTTTTGGCCAGATCTTGTTCTTATACCTCCTGTATATTAGGGATCGCCCCATAGGATCCCCCATTTTGTGTTATAAATTATTTGTCTAAACTACATACCACATTGTATCATTTATTCATGATTTTGGAATGGATAGATTTTCTGCTCATGATGATAAGCTAAACCCTTTGGCACTATGCAGGCTGGAGTAAGTGGTGGTGGTAGCTTATCTTCTCATGTCGATAATTTTTTTGAGGTCTGATACTTCACAAATGTAACTCTTAGGCAGGACTTTTCTTTTTGACATTCTTCTCACATTTTTTTAAAATAATATGCAGGCTATTGGTGTGAAAGTGCAGAATGGATATGGTTTAACAGAAACTTCACCAGTTATTGCTGCTCGACGGCTTAGTTGTAATGTAAGCAGTAGATTATCAACTGCATTAATATTATGCCAAGCGAAGTATTGTCATTTTAACATATCGTTTTTCCCATTTGTTACCAAAACTTGTTGTTCTACCAATAATGAATTGTTAAACATGTCATTTTATAACTAAATTCCCATTGTTTTCTCTCCCTCTACCTCAGTATATAACTGTCTCTCTCTGTCACGCTCTCCCCTTCTTGGAAAGTAAAATAGTAAATTGAGAATAACAATTATTTGGGTTTTTAAGAAAACAAAGGGCTAAATGAAGTGTGGACATGCCTACTTAATCGGCGTTTCTTTTATTTATAATTATTTTTAATGTTTATATTTATTTTTCTTTTGCAAAAGATCCCATTCTAGTTAATCTGTTAATAGCAAGCACACTGTAAACCTTTTGGCTTTTGTCAAAAGTCTCTATCTAGAGCCAGATATTCATGATAATTACATAATTTACATTCTTTTAGTTAGTTTGTAATTTGAGTCTGCAAAGAGTAGTGCTTATATCTGAATATGTTATAGATACAATCTTTTGAAGGTTATTGGGTCTGTTGGGCATCCAATTAATCATACAGAATTCAGAGTCGTGGATTCTGAGACTGGTGAAGTTCTTCCACCTGGTTCAAAGGGAATTTTGAAAGTCAAGGGCCCACAATTGATGAAGGGATACTACAAGGTAATCTACTTTGTCAAAATTCAAATATTTTGTGTCTTGTGTTGACATGTGTGTACATGTAAGAGAGAGAGAGAGAGAGAGCATGTTGATGAAAATGTCATAACAATTTGCTGGACACGCATGGAAGATATAAAAATATGCATATCGTTATTATATTTCTGGCTTTCTAGTTTCTACCTCCTTTTATACTGGAGTTGTAGGCTTGTAGTTTTATTTGTTTATAAATATTTGACAACTTAAAGATCAAAGCAAGGACTTATAAAAGGCTCACTTTTGGGTGCTCTGTAAGTATTCTTCAGATGAAGAATTCTGTTTTGTCATGGAATACATTTCCCATGATATACCAGTAACTTGTGTAATGGTCATAGCAGTCAAAGTCTCGCTTAAGAGTTCTTAATCACTTGCATGTAATGTGATCTTGTTGACATATGCTGGATCAATTTGTGTCAGTTACATGTCTTGTTCTTGTATCAGAATCCTTCAGCTACAAATCAGATCTTAGATAGTGATGGCTGGTTGAATACTGGGGATATTGGCTGGATTGTTCCCCACCATTCAACAGGGCGGAGTCGTAATTCCAGTGGAGTAATTGTTGTGGAAGGCCGTGCTAAAGACACTATTGTGCTTTCTACAGGTAGAACAGAAGTTTGTGTATGTTGATCTTTGATCCTATAAATAAATATTTCCTATTTTCCACCCTTCCCGTGTGTTTGCATGTGTGTTATGTGTGCTTTCTATTATTTTTATGATTCTATCCATTATCGGATGTGAATAATGGACACTACTCTGTTAGTAAAAGAAAACTTGGCATTTGTAACCGAACAGATTCAAGGTGCACTTTTGCGTCCATTTGTGCTTTTATGTTCTTTTTTTTTTTAAATAGTATTCATCCCTCATACAAGTTTATTTTTTTGGTTTATGTTTGGATTGTATAAAATAGTTTATGATGTAAAGAGAAAATTGAAGAGTAACCACCAATCAGTTTTCTTTACAGCCACTAAAGCATTTTTTAGAATAAACATGTTTATTTTTTTAATATTTATTTTAGGTTGCACAAGGTGTATCTAAGAAGATATTATTTGGTGATATTGACACACATTGTAATTGTAATAGCCACTGTTGTCAATTATAGAACATAGTTTTGCTTTGGGATATAGAAGCTTAAGAGTAATATACATTATGTTTTATTATTATATTTTTGGTACATTCTTTATGTATTATTTAACTGAGAGACACCAGTTAGAAGAGTAGATTGCTCGGTATTTAGTCATGTGAAAAGGAGGAGAGGGAACCAAGAAGGATATTAGAAGAAGTCATTAAGGGAGAATTTATGATATTTATCCCTGAAGCTTTGGTTTTTAATTAAGTCGAACAGCAAAGTGTGATCCATATAGTGGACCTCATCTAGTTGGATAAGGCTTTGTTATTGTTGTTTGTTGTATACTTTATGTATTATTTGAATTAAATATCTTTATTATTTGATAAAATTATTATATTTTATCTTTTTCTTTTTTATGTGAATATTTGCGTTCATAACAAAGTTAGATTTTAGCCAATTACAAGAGAAGTTAATAATTTTACTTCATACCAGATGTATATTTTATATTATGTATTTATGTGTTCGTGAACTATTTTAAGTATACTTCAAGGAAGATCTACATGAGTTTTTATTAACCAAAGAATTGATAATCATATCATTTTTAAAAGATTCAAACTAATCAATATTTGTTTATCAACAAAAAAATAATAAATAATTTTGGTAACTTTTGTTTGTGATTTTCTATATTGTATTATTGGCTATGTCTGAACTTTTAAATTATGATTTTTACTCTGCATAAAATGCTTTTTGATCATCAGTTTGTCCCTCTTATGTAAGTACTAATCACATGTTTCAATAAGAGAAGGTGAAAATGTTGAACCGGGAGAAATTGAAGAAGCTGCCATGAGGAGTAGCCTCATACACCAAATTGTTGTTATTGGCCAGGTGAATTCAAATCTTGATGTCTTAACTTTTATGGCTGAAAACCTATATGAACTGTATCTCAGGTATTACAAAATGCAATGATTTACTTCTTTGATGACTACTGTAACAAATAGGATAAGCGACGTCTAGGGGCTGTAATTGTTCCTAACAAAGAAGAAGTCTTAAAGGCAGCAAGGGAATCGTCAATTATAGATTCCAGCAGTTCAGATGTCAGTCAGGAAAAAGTGACCGGCCTAATATATAAAGAATTAAGGACATGGTAAGCCGTTTCTCGCTTCTGCTTGTTATGAATGCCAGAGAAATTTTATTCCTTTATAGATATTGCAACAACCTGTTAGTGTTTTTCTGTTTATCAAGGACTAATTTTTACTATAAAACGGTTTAACTTTAGTTGAGGTTTATGAGAATGAAAGAGAATAAATTAATTTGTTTAACCACTAGTTAATGTTTTTTAGATGGCATTAAATAATGGTTAGGGGTGTTATGAATAGGAAACTGATCAAATATTTTGTATGTTACAGTAGAATCTCTCCCTTGTGTCCTCTAGAGTGTTCTAGAAAGTTGCACGTGCCTTGCAAAAGAAGGTTGAGGACAAAAGTAGACTTCATTTATTATAGTTGATGAAAGAGAAGGAAATTACATCTAGGATTTTGGGTAATGCTTTTTAGGTACAATCAGCTACATGAATCAAATAATATCTTAATGCTAAGTCGTAAATTATGTTTATATACAAATTATTGAAATATCATAATACTTAAAATGTGTGACGTGGTAAAATATTTTCTCCGAGTTTTACCTAGTTAGGGTTGTTGCACCTTACTAAACTTAAATTCTATATACTCCTTCATACTTTTATTTAAGCAAAAGTCATAAGCTTCCAAAACTTGTCTTCACATCTCTAACTTTTTTTCATTTATTTCCTCTCCTCACTTTTTATCTAGAACTATATCATTTGTAAAGAGCATGTATCATACTACTGGCTCTTGGATGTGCTCAATAAGTAAATCCAAGACTAAGGGAAAGAGATAAGGGCTCAAAGTTGACCCTTGGTGCACTCTCATGGTTGCAGAAATATATACTGTGGTCCTATCTTGTGTTCTCACATTAGTTGTGACTCCCTCGTACATATTTTTAGTTGTTCAAATATATGCAATGTTAATTCCTTTCTTTTCTAGGGCCTTCGACAATAGACGAGCATAACATATGCTGCTGTATGAAAAATGATGCAGCTTTTTCTTTGTAATTTTTTACTAAGCATGGCAATTAGACTTCCCATAACTAGATTCTATAATAAGCTAAAACGGTGTACATAGTTCTATTCTTTCAGAACCAAAATAAAAGGGGGAAAGAAATAAAAGTATTTGGCTTCTTTCCTAAACTCCTGTGTTTTTTTACCCCCCCTCTTTTCCTCTCTTTGTCATGCAGGTCGTCAGAGTCTCCATTTCAAATTGGGCCAATCCTTCTCGTAAATGATCCCTTCACGGTTAGATTAAACTTCATGTAGTATGTATACTTATATTATTTACATAAGTGAATTAATATATTTGATTAATTTTTACTATTATGACAGATTGATAATGGGCTAATGACACCCACCATGAAAATTCGAAGGGATAAAGTTGTGGCTCAATACGGGGACCAAATAGAGAATCTATACAAGTAAACTCAGAGCCTAATTCCAGGGTTATGTTTTTTATTGTATATTGACAGTAGGAAAATCCTTAATCCTTTTACATCTGGTGACTATTCTTTTGTTTCTTCTTACAGAATATAAAACCTGCTTCTTTCATTCAAAGTTAATGTGCCAATTATTTTGTTATTATATGTTCTCACAGAATGGAAAATGCTGTGCACTTACATTCGAAGTTAATATGTAAAGTTTTAACTGATGGGCGTTAAATTAAATAGCTTTATGCCTTTCAAAACACTACCAAATTCAATTTTCTCAATTGTAACAAAAATTCATTATGTTGCATACTGCAGCATATGTGCGTATGAAAGGACTAGAGTAAGAACTCAGAATGCGGTTGGGCACATATGTGCGTAAAACTAATGTTCTCAATGTTACAAATACCTTTCATTACTTTAGTCCTGCATATATGATTTCTATTTTATAACTAAATAATTTCCATGAAGTAACACTCTATCTAATATTAAGTCATAACTGAAAATTATTAGAATATATGATTATAAATATTAGAAGTATATGATAAAATCCTATTCCATTGATTTCTATGATAGATAAAATTCTAGTTTTTAAGCACATAAATTGTGAGTCAAGAAACACAAGATATGCCAAATGCAAAGGCTGTAACATCCATATCAGTAGGAAATTTAAAGTTGAAAAATATATTTGTCCACCCAAAATGCTAAATAACACCAAGGGAAAGAAGAAAAGAGAAAAGTATAGTTATAATAGGTAATAGAAAGAGAATGATACAGAAAAATGAAAAGTAATAATGGAATATTAAAAAAAATAAGTGTTCAAATATCAATTTTATTTTTCCACACCATCTATATTACTTAATAGTAGGTTTCACGGAATGACCGACCATCTTTATTAGGCTAGCTAGAATATCAGCTTCAAGACGTTGATATCTCCGCAAGAAAAAAGTTCTATTCAACAGAAGAGTTAAATAAACAAGATTAAATTATAATTTTAATTTTTTATCTTATGATAAAAACTATTATAATTTTTATTTTTTAAAAAATTTATTTTATTTCTTTATTTTTTAAAAATTATTTTATTTCTTTAACTTTTAAATTTGAGTCAAATAATCTTTTGAAAAAAAATTGATCACTTTTTATTTTAAAACACGATTTTGAACAAATTTTTTTTTTTCTGATTTAAGACATGAAATTTATTTCATTAAATTCATTTACATGAAAATTTCATTAAATTCATTTACATGAAAATTTCATTAAATTCATTTACATGAAAATTTCATTAAATTCATTTACATGAAAATTTCATTAAATTCATTTACATGAAAATTATAAAAACTAACTAATGTTTGAACCAAAAAAGTTATAAACATAGTAAAAATCATATGAAATTTGAATTCTATGAATAAATAGGAAAACAAAAAAATCTCATTAAATTTTTTTTATATGTTTGTAAGACTCACTTTTTACACAATTTTCATCATGTTTATGTCTCTTTTGATTTGATCATTAGTTAATTTATATAGTTTTCATGTAAATGAATTTAATATGATAAATTTCATATCTTGAAAAAAAAATAATTCAAAATTATGTTTCAAAATAAAAACAGTTTTTTTTAAATGATAATATTTCATTGAATTTGAGAGTTAAAAGCAAAATTGAATATTTAAAAATAAAGGTAGAAAACAAAATTTTACAATTAAATAAATGACTAAATAATAATCAAAGGAACGCGGAGGAAAAGGACCCTCGCTCACCTATTCAATCAATCTAACTTATGCCACAACAACAATTTTCAGATCTTAGTTGAATCCCACAGTATGTATCTTTCTCTCAGGCAATGAAAAAAAAAATCTAATAGGCAATTGCCCACTTGTTTATTCATTTCCTTCTCTTGTGTATTCTTGTACTAGTTACATACTATTTAATTACTCCTCGACCTTCTTCATCCTTCATAAATTTGATACATTAATCCTTAAATGTCTCTTACAAGCCAATAGAGCCACAGATTTTTTCTTTGATTGTTTTTACAAATAAAATAATAAAGTTTTACGTATGAAAGAAATTATTGGAGAGTTAATTTAATATAATTGTTTGCATATGAGATCATCTCTTCAAACATCTTACTTAACAGTATCCATTTAACTCATTCCTTTAAATTAAATTTAAATAGTAACACAAGCCAGGATCCGAGGTCATGTAAATACCCAGTTTTGGCTTTTAATAACAAGTCATGCGGTGGTTTGACACCTCACAAGTCAATGTAACTAATATCTTCATCACATCCTTGCCAACTGGCATCGAAGGCACAGGTAAATAGAGAAAGATCATTGCTGAAGGTCTAAAAAGCATAGGTAACAACTAACAAGCATTAGATCGGTGTAGCAAAGACCTCGGTTTATCATCAAAATTATGGAATTTTCAATCACAATTCCCAATGTCACCAGAAGTCATTGCACGAACAATTCCCATCCTTAAAATGGTGATATCTTTTGGCATCTCGGACAAAAATTTCCCTATTTGTTATAGTGCTTACCAGTTTCAGAACAGTATGACAATCTCCACAAACACGAAGATTTTTCACTATACGTATGATAGTCCCTGGAACAGCCTTAAGAAGCCCATAAGCCACAGCCAACCTCTCACTATGCCAGAAAAGTTGTCTTTCCTTCTCTTGTTGATCCATGTCATGTAAAACTGAGCTAGTATCAGGAGCATAACCCCTTTTCCTCATCTCTGCATCTAACTCCCTCATTAAACCTATAATCTCATCCTTCATTGGGTGAGAAGTCTCTCCAGCATAAAACACATGGCTTTCCTTTCCCAAGTCAATGCAGCTATAACCCGGTTCCTTTATAACTTCCATGACCATCATCAACTTCCTCACTTTCGAAACTTGCTCCCACATACCAGCTCCAGCATATACGTTAGATAACAATATATAAGAAGAAGGATCTTCTAGTTTTAAATTTAATAGATGATCAGCAATCCTAACTGCCATCTGGGTGTTACCATGGCGCTTACAAGCACTGAGCAAAGCAGCCCAAGTAGGTTCATCAGGGTTGACTGGCATTGTCCTAATGAGATTCTCAGCCTCATCAAGGTGCCCTGATCGACTAAAAAGATCCAGCAAACAAGTATAGTGCTGCAGAGAGGGCTTAATTCCATAATCTTCAACCATAGACCTGAACAAACCACGCCCCTTGCTAACTAGGCCAGCATGACTACAAGCATGAATCAACCCAACAAAGGTCACCTCATTTGGCTTAACCCCACCCAAAACCATGCCATCATACAAAGCCAATGCCTCCTCAGCCTGCCCATGCTGGGCAGTGCCAACAATTATTGAAGTCCAAGAAACCACATCCTTTCTGCACATTCCAGAGAAAATATACTTTGCAGCCACGAGGTCACTGCATTTGGCATACATATCTATAAGCGCATTGCTTATAAACAAGCAAGATTCAAAGCCAAGGGTTATAACCAGACCGTGCATCTGTTTCCCTAACTCCCAAAGAGCCAAATTAGCACAAGCACCAACCACACTGGAAAGAACCAACGGGTCTGTTACACTAATCCCCTCATGCCGCATTTCAACAAACAAATGGAAGGCCTCAGCTCCATTCCCACTCTGCACCAACCCAGAAATCAAAGCTGTCCAAGCAAACAAGTTCCTATACGGCGTTTGACTAAACAGCTGAAAAGCCTCAGACTTTCGGCCACTCCGCGCGTACCCAGATATCATGGCAGTCCAAGAAATCGAATTCAAGGAAGAAATGGAGTCGAAAACGGCACGCCCGTAAGAGGGCAAGCAGAATTTCGCGTACATATCAACCAAGGATGACTTGACAACATCGTCATCGGAGAAGGGTGAGAGGAAGAAGCGAGCATGAACTTGTTTCCCTTGTTTCACGTGAAGAGGACCCAAGTTGGCACAAGCCTTGACGAGGGAGGCGAAGACGAAGTGATCGGGATGAAGGGAGGCGGCGAGAAGGGAGCGTGAGATGGAGAGGGCGCGGTGAGGGCGGTTGGCGAGGTTGCAGGCGGTGAGGAGGGAGGCCCATGCGACGGCGTCTCGGCGGGGCAATGCGTCGAACAGTTGGAGTGCGTCTTCGATGAGACCGCATTTGCCATAAGCATCTAAAAGAGTGTTGGGGATGGGTTCGTGTCGGTTAAGACCAGCTTTGAAAATGTGTGCGTGAAGCTTCTTCGTCAAGGATGGGCTCTGCCGTGCCACGGAGCACAGTTGAGATTGGAGACACTGAGAGACTGACATTCAACACTCCTCGTAACCATACTTTATTGCTTACACTATTCTTATTTTCTGTAATACTATTGTAAAAAAATAGCATATGCGGAGAATGGAGGGGAACGTGTCATGAGACATTGATTTGCCTCAAATTTTTGTTCCCAACCCAAAATTAATTTATATTAATTAAGATGATGATTAGTTAATGTTATTTAATTTTATTTATCTTATTATTTAAAAACTATTTTTTAATAAAAATTTTATATAAAAATAATTTTAAAAAAATCTTAATTGAATAAAAAGTATTTTAGAGATGATATAAGTCAATATAATAAAATTAGTTAAAAATTCGTTTGTATTTTAATTCATCATACATAAGCTGTTTTTTCTCTTTTTATATTTGAATTCGAAAAGAATATGCCATAACAAAGGAGTACATATAAACCACGAAAGAAATTTAATTGTTGTAAGAAAGACATAGATGATTTATTGTTATAAGTATATTTTCATATATGCTAAAATAAGATTTATTGTTGTTATTTTTTTAATATTATTAAGGAAATACTAGTTGACCAACAAATAATTTTTTTTTAGTTTTTTATATGTGTAATTTTTCGAAGGCAATTTTATTTGATGTGTTTGAACACTAAATATGGAAACATATATAGACATAAATTTAACTTATAATTCAGAACGTTGTGAAGGATTAACTTCTTCCACTGTATCTAATTGATAATAAATAATTTGAATTTTTTAAACATACAACTCATAGTCATCTAAGAAAGAAGTTTGCAACCCATAATTATTTTATTTATTTATTTATTTGTTTTGTCCTCTTAAAATGAGTCAAAGTAATTCTCTAATACTATGTATTTTGCTATTGGAGAAAAGTTATGAATGCATAATATTATTATTATTATTATTATTATTATTATTATTATTATTATTATTATTATTATTATTATTATTATTATTATTATTATTATTATTATTATTATAACAAAATTAAAAATAATAATAATAAAAATGACTTAAAATACTTAAACCTCTTATTTTAAAACATAAAAATCAAGATTATATTTAACCAATTTATTATGATTAAAATCAAATTTTATGGAAATAAAAATTCTTATAACAATACATGTGATGTATTCTCACATGTCAATTACATCTTAGCTAAGTGAGTGTTATGTATCATCTACCTTACATATATAATGACCACATAATTAATCATGTAAGTAAGCAAGCTAACAATGTTAATAAATAAAAACAAATTCTACAATATATTAAAAAATGAGTATTAAAACCACTAATTTTAAAATATATCTGGTAAATCAAATTTCATTGGTGATTACAACAATACATAAATTTGTCAAACTTTCATACCATTTGTAGTTTGTTTGCTTTGAAATTCTTGGTTGAAGTCCATATCGACACGACATTTCAATTTAACCCCACATGTTTTTTTTCTTGGTCTGATAATAAACCAATGTTATTTTCTTGTTTCTAGATCTTATCTTAAGCATTATCAAATATCTCTTATCCAATCATACTATTATTATTTTATCCTTTTCTTTCAAATGAGTAGACATCTTCAAAGGACTTCATTAAATAAGTTGTTTTTACAAGTTTTTAATGACAAGAAAAAATAAAGATGAATATCTATGTCTTAAATTTAATCTCTAACTAAGAAAATAATACAATCTTATAATATGTACTTAAATATTCGATAATTATAAAAATAACACACAATAAAAAAATAAGTAAAGTCAAAATTAGCGAAAACTAATTTTAAATTTTTAAAAATTTAAAAGTAAGTAAAACTAATTTTAAAAATTTTCAAAATAATTAACTAATTTTCAAAATGATAATTTTAAATTTTAAAATTTTAAAATTTTGTTATAAGTTAATTTGAAAGAAAAAGTAATTTTTAATTTTTATATGTTTAAATAATCCAAACAAAGATCTTGTGAATTTTACGAGTACTAAGTACAATATACAAAATTTTAAATATTTTAATAAAAATTAATTGATAAATAATTACTTTATTAGTAATGAAGATAAATTAAAATACAAATATAGGCATTTATAAAATTTTAATTTAAAAAATCTTTAAAATAGTTTAATCAATAGAATGCAACTCTAATAGTAATCTATTTATGACTAATGTTGATCGAATAAAATTGAGTACTATTAAAAGTCATATGTTACAAAATGAAAAAAAAAATGTTACAAAATGAAAAAGACACATACATGATGAGAATGTAAATATATACAGGGCTACTACTTTTGCATAAAATTAATTAAATAACATATACGAGTGAATAATTAAACATATTGTTCAATTATTAATTAATTAATTAGTTATGTGGTCGTTTGTAAATGATATATGTTTAAAACATATAAAGTAATTTAAGTAAATACTATTTATATCGAAAGATTTAAATGCAAATTAAATGAATTGATGCTTGTTGTGGTTCTCTCTAGAAAAAACCTACTTTATTATTCCATTCTCTTAATATTTATACATACAGTGAGTCATCTGGCAAGCCACGTCACCCGCACAACAAATGCAAACAAAGGCGGGTGCGAGGTGGCGCGCACAGTGGAGACGTCTGACATGTCAGAGCAGGAGTGTCCTATTCAGACGGGCATGTCTGACATGTCGATGTCGGATTTACTTTACAGGTAGGAAAGGGCGCTTTGGTATAGAGCTATCTTCGGCCTCGTCCGTCTATCGACCGTCAGGTCAACCTATTTGGTTTATCCTAGACGCAGGTACACGAGCCCCTCAAGCTTTTTGTCTTAGACTTTAAAGCTTGGTCCCCCCGCCAAAGGAGAGCCTAACTTTTCCTCGCTAGTCGTTTCAGTTTCCTTTGGTTTTGAATTGCGAAGGGTTTTGGGCGCTGTGCAATTAAGTTGTCTTAGCCGTTTTACGGTTTGAAAGTTTTAATCATTAACTTCTACTCTCTTCGTCTTTTCTCTGTTACTTGTGCTTATTGCTACTCATGCATTCTCGCTCACCACTCTTGTTTAAGCTGCTTTCGTGCTCCTGCATTGTCCCCTTTCCCTGTCATCAATCTTCTTCTCCCTAGCGGTAATGGATTCGGTAATCCCCGCCGTTTTACGTTGCGGTTTTTACGGCTTTTTTTGATTTTGCGATAGGATCTTTTTTTAGGCGACGTTTTGTCTATTCTGCTTGGGTCTTCTTGACCCTTGCTTATTTCACCGCAGGTGGTCGCCGGGGGTGTTCTGGTTCCCTTGCTCAGGAAACCGGTCTCCACGGAGGACCGCTTCTCAGAATAACTCTTCGTCCGGTCCTTCCTCTAGCTCTCTTCTACCTCACCTCTGAAGTGTTTCCTTTTGAAATATGGTACCGCGACAACTCTGGCGATGATACTTCCACTGACCCGTACTCGTGGGTGGATTTGGAAGTGAAAGGGGTTTTTTCGACCTTCACCCGTAGTAGCGCCTTGCTAGGAATGGCCAAGAATATCGCCAACCGGGTCCTTGGGGGTGGTTGTCCAACCCACCGTCCGGATGAGCCCGCACACATCCATCCCTCTGAGGAGGCCGTCCCTTTTTTCTTTTTGTACGATACCCTTCCTTTGAAACTAGGTATAAAACTCCCTTTTACCTTCTTTGAACGGTCAGTCCTGAGGGCTCTGAATGTCGCTCCTACCCAGCTTCACCCCAATAGTTGGGGTTTTGTAAGAGCCTTTGAATTGATTTGCGAAGATCTGGGTAGAGCCCCTTCCCTGGGCGTCTTCTTCTGGTTTTTCTCCCTACGCAAATCAGCTAAGGTGGGTTGGACCTCGTTGAGTAGCCGTCCCAAGCGTAAACTACTGAAGCCTTTTCTGGAGAGTTTCAAGGTCTTCAAAGATCGTTTTTTCAAAGTTGGCCGAGGAGCCGGCGGTCCTAGCATTTTGGTGGACAACTCTGGTGATCCCTACTTCCCTCTCTATTGGACTCCTCAATCGGCCGTCTCAGTTACAGTAGCCGAGAAGGACTTGGAGGGATGGGAAAAGGAGTTCGTGGCTGAATTGCATGGGTTCAGAGTTCTTTCTTCTGCTGAGATCATAAAGGGTTCTGGTCGGTTTTGTTATCGAGATTGGATTTCTTCTCCTTCTTTACTTTTCTATAATAACTCTTCTTTTTGCTGCAGGTTTCTCCGTTGAGTACCTGAAGAACTGGCGGAGGAAACTTTCTCAAGTTTCTGCTGAAACCAGTGCTCCTCAACCGGCCGGGGATTCACTGCCTCCTCCACAAGACCAAGTGCCTTCTCCACAGATAGTTCATTTGGACTCCCCAAATGAGTCACCTCTCCATGCCGGTCCCATGGATGAGCCTACTTCTCCTCATCCTGCCGACACCACGGACGAGCGTCCTCGGAAGCGTTTGCACATGGAGTTTGACGATCTTTTTGAAGATCCTCCTACTCTGAATGAGGCGCCACTCACCGCCGGTCCTCTGAGCCCTTCTCTCTGGAATCGCTCTCTGTTGGTGGGTCAGTCTGATGTCCAAGATGCTTCTTTTGCGGCCGACCGCTCCCGAGCGCAACGTTTGGGGGTAAAGGGTACTTTTAATGTTTTTCATCAACTGGCCGGCTGCTCTCTCATCCTGGCTCGTGCTGCTGAAGCTGAGTTTGGGGAATTAGGCAACCAGGTGACTATGCTTTCAGATCAACTGGCTCAAGCTCATGGGGAGAATAAGAACATGGTGGTCATCAACCAAGAGAACCTGGTGAAGATTCAGAATTATGAGCGTACCGTTGATGGACTGCAAGGGGAACTGCGGCAAGCCTCCAACAAGGGCAAAGAATTATTGGCAGCTAAGTCTGCTTTAGAAGCCAACCGAGAGTCTTTGATTCGCAAAGTGGAAGGTTTATCTCTCACCTGTCAGCAGCTGGAAGTTGCTAATTCTGATTCAAAAGGTCGCATTGCCTTGATGGAATCAGAATTGACCAGGCTAAGGGATGAAAATACAACTAAAGATGCTACCATTCTCAAACAAGGGTCAGCCATTCTTCAGCAATACGAAGCTGGTTTTCAGCGGGCGCTGGCGCAAGTCAAGGTGTTATACCCTGACTCGGATACTTCTGAAGCTGATCCTTTCAAAGATATTGTGGATGGTCGTCTTGTTGACGTGCCTACTCCCCCTGGTTCTCCAGTTGCTTGATTGATTTTGTTTATTTGAACACTTTTTGATGTACTACTTTTGGTATTTTGGTTCCAATACTATACACGTTGCCTTTTGCATTTTAGGCCTTAGCGTTTTTACTTCTTTTTTCGAGACGATCAGCTGATTATGATTTTTTAATCGCTCTTTTTGGATTTATTCTTGTACCTATATTTTCTTTTTTGCGTTGATATTATTATTTTGTTATAGTTTTCGGCTACCAATATTTTTGTTTTTTGCGACGGTCGACTAGTTGTAATACTTCGATTTTCTGCGTTGCGAACGTTGTCCTTCGTTTCTTATTTCCCTTGAAATGATTAAACATTTTGCACGGGTATTTGTAGATTTTACTCATAGTTTGCACCTCAGTTTGTACCCCCGGACTAGCCTTTTATGGCCGACCGTTATCGGGTACTCGTAGATTTCATTCAATTTGTACCCCCGGACTAGCCTTTTATGGTCGACCGTTATCGGGTACTCGTAGATTTCATTCAGTTTGTACCCCCGGACTAGCCTTTTATGGCCGACCGTTATCGGGTACTCGTAGATTTCATTCAGTTTGTACCCCCGGACTAGCCTTTTATGGCCGACCGTTATCGGGTACTCGTAGATTTCATTCAGTTTGTACCCCCGGACTAGCCTTTTATGGCCGACCGTTATCGGGTACTCGTAGATTTCATTCAGTTTGTACCCCCGGACTAGCCTTTTATGGCCGACCGTTATCGGGTACTCGTGGATTTCATTCGCAGTTTGTGCTTCGTTGATTTGACTGGGATAAAAAGGTTTCATTTGTAATGACTAGCTGTAATACATTCTTAACGACATTGCATTCCACGTACGGGGTACCTTTTTCCCATCCAGTTGCTCGAGGCGATAAGCCCCTCTGCCTACTTCTTCTGTGACTCTGAATGGTCCTTCCCATAATGGTGACAGCTTGTTACTTTCTCCCTTTCTGGTTATCTTCCTTAGCACCAAATCGGCGACATTGAAACGGCGAGGGATTAATCTTTCATCATATTTCTTGGCAACCCTTGCTTTTACTGCATATTCTTTAATATGAGCGATTTCTCGTACCTCCTGCAGCAGGTCAAGGTTCATTCGCAGCTCTTCTCTTCTTGCCTTTCGAAAAAAAAAGTTATCCTAGGCGACGGTTCTCCAATTTCGACTGGGATTACCGCTTCTGTTCCATATGTTAGGCGGAAAGGAGTCTCTCCCGTTGTTGAATGGGGAGTCGTGTGGTATGACCATAGTACCTGAGCCAGTTCATCTGCCCATCTTCCTTTGGCTTCTTCCAGGCGCTTCCTTATTCCTCGCAGTATGACTTTGTTCGCTGCTTCTGCTTGACCATTCGACTGGGGATGCTCTACTGATGTGAAAAGCTGTTTGATTTTTAATCCTTCGCAGAATTCGGCCGTTACCTTAGAGGCGAACTGAGTGCCGTTGTCTGAGACCACCTCGGCCGGTATGCCAAAACGGCATACGATCTTTTTCCAAAGGAAGCGTTTGACTCGTTCGGCCGAGATGGTAGCCACCGGCTCAGCTTCTACCCACTTAGTGAAGTAGTCAACAGCTACTATCAGAAACTTCAGTTGTCCCGGTGCAATGGAAAAAGGTCCTAAAATATCAACGCCCCACTTATGGAATGGCCATGGGGCCATGATGGAATGTAGGCGTTCGGGTGGAGCCTTATGATCTTCTGCGAATCTTTGACACTTATCGCACTTTCTTACAAAGCTCATGCAGTCATTTCTCATGGTCGGCCAGTAATATCCCGCTCTTATTATTTTATTGGCCAGTGCTCGTCCTCCAATGTGCGTGCCACATATACCTTCATGAATTTCTCTGATCACGTAATCTGTCTCATCCTCACCTATGCATCTCAGCAAAGGCAACGCGAAACCCCTTCGATATAAGCGACGGCCAATTACCACATATTTTGATGCTTCACGCATTATTCTCCTAGCCTCCTTCAAGTCATGAGGTGTCTTGTTATCCTGTAGGTACTTCAGGATGGGGGTTGCCCACGTGTTCTTTTCCTCCACACATCCAACTTAAATGCTGTAGGCCGACCGTCGGCGATTGTAAACTTTCATGGATGACCGTCTTCTGCTGCCCCTTTGTGTCTTTGGCTAACTTAGCCAGAGTCGGGCTTCTACCGTTGTGATCCAGGCACGTGTACCAATATGAAATTTTCGAATGTCGACGCCATTTTCTTGGCTTTTTCCCAATATTTTACTAGTTGGGGATCTCGTTTGATACTCTCCATTCACTGGCCCGTCACCAATTTAGAGTCACTTTTGGCCGTGAGTTTTTTTTACTTCTAATTCTGCGCCCAATCTCATGCCCGCCATTGTGAGCTTCATATTCCGCTTTGATTATTGCTGGCTTTGAACTCGAAATGCAACGATCGCTCGATAACTACACCGCCCTTCCAAAATAACCCCAATAAAGCTTCTACGAGTGATTGGAGGAGCCATCTAATTGATAAATACTGCTCCTTTGGTCTCATCCGTCTACCGTCTGCCTCCTCCAAAATTAATTCTGTAAGAAAGTCAGCTAACGCTTGCGCTTTTATGTGCCCTCTCCTTTCGAATGCAATTTCAAACTCAGATAGTTGTACACTCCACGCAACCATCCGGCCGGCTAAATCAGGTTTTCTCAATACCTGACGAATTGGAAGATCAGTCTTGACTATGACTCCAAAGTTTTGGAAGTACGGGCGTAATCTTCCTGAGGCCACTACCACGGCCAAGGCCGCTTTTTCAATTTTCTGGTAGCGCAACTCTGCTCCCTGTAGTACTTTGCTGATGAAATAGACCGGCCGCTGGACGCCTTCTCGTTCCTGGGTTAATACAGCACTAACCGTGGCGTCAGATACAGAAATATATAATTGCAAGGGAATACCTTCGGCCGGGCGTGTTAACACGGGTGGGGATGCCAACATGGCTTTGAACCTAAGAAAAGCTTCTTCGCATTCTTGTGTCCATATGAAACTTTCAGCTTTTTTCAGAGTCCCAAATATCGGTTTGGCGGTTTCGGCCGATTTGGAGATAAATCGTGACAATGCCGTTATCCGTCCCATGAGCTGCTGTACTTCCCTGATATTCTGAGGGCTGCGCATTCCTATCACCGCCTGACATTTTTCCGGGTTGGCTTCTATGCCCCTTTCCGTCAACATGAACCTAGAAATTTTCCCTGCATGAACCCGAACGAGCACTTTTTGGGGTTGAGCTTGATTGATGTGTTCTTAATATGTCAAACACTCGCCTAGCGCCTCACAATGGCTCTCGGCCTTAGTAGATTTTACCACCATGTCATCTCGTAGACTTCAATGCTATCCCCATTATATCTTTGAAAATCTTATCCATGAGGCGCCTGGTATGTAGCTCGTTTTTAGCCCGAACGGCATAACCTTATAACAGAAAAGCGCCGTAAGGCGTAATGAAGGCTGTCTTTTTCTTCGTCTTCTGGTGCATCCGGATCTGGTTGTAACCAGAGTAAGCATCCATAAAGCCGAGGAGTGCGTGCCTCGATACACCATCCACCAACCCTGTCGATACTTGGCAAAGGGTAAGGATCCTGGGGGCAAGCTTTGTTCAGTCGGTGTAATCAGACACATTCCGCCACCGGCCGTTTGGCTTTTTTAACCATCACCACGTTAGCCAACCACGTGGGGTACTGCACCTCACGATGAAGCCGTGGCCAACAATCGATTGGTTTCGTCCGGCCGCCCTTTCTCCTTTCTTCTCCTTGCTTTCTTCGTTTCGAGCCACGGGTTTAACATTCTTTCCTATAGAAAGGTGGTGGCTTATATAGCTAGGGTCAATGCCGGGCATATCCCAGGTGTCAAGCAAAAACGTCCATATTTCTCCTGAGAAAACTCACCATCTGTTCTTCCTCCTCTCGCGTCAAGGTCGCTCCTACCTTTGTCACGTGTGAAACCGAAGGTCCGATTTGCACACTCTTGACGTCTTCGGCCGGGTGAGGCCTCTCGCTCTCATATATGCACCTTGGGTCCAAATCAAGATCTAAAGCATGGACAGTCGGTGGTGGAGGGGGGGCTCCTCCGATCTTCAGACTATCTTCGTAACACCTCCTTGCCAGCTTAGAGTCCGCCCATATACTGGCCACTTTTCGTCCGAGTGGAAATTTCATGCACAAATGGTAAGTGGATACCCGGCTCCCGGTCGGTTTAATAGGACGACCTATATGATGATGTTATAGGGAGGCGTTGGCATCTACTTTGTATAAAGAACTGGGATGATCTGGCCATGGTTCCTTCTCCAAAGACTGTGTTTATCTCAACTTCCTCCTAATGGGTACGCACTCCCCAAACTTAGTAAAGGGCGCGGACTCTCTTTTAGGTTTTAGTAAGCCCATTTTTTGAAAATGCAGACCAATATAGAATATTGAGCTTCCCGATCAATCAGCACTCTCTCTACTTTATACTCGTGGCTACTACCGATATGACCATCGGCTCGTCCTGAATAGGAGGCCCCGATTTCAAGTCTCGATCGTCAAAAGTGATGGGCCGAAACTTGTTGCCTCTTCCAGGCGTGGCATTATTTCCGGTTAGTGCTGGCCCGACATTCGCCATTCCGTTGTTCGAGGCCGGCGGTTTAACCTTTCGCCACCCCCCGAGATTGTTGCTATGGTGCCTGTGGCCTCTTTGGAATGTTATCTCGAGCGGCTTCTTGATCTCTGGCGTTATTCTATCGGGGTGATGCCTGGTTCGGGCGTTTCGACCTCACATCTCTCGGGCTTCTCGGCGTCTTCTGAATGTATCTGCTAAGGCGGCCTTCTTGCGCCCAATTGTTCAGCTTGGTAACGCAAAGGTCCAAAGCATGCTTCTGTTGAGTGGCCTCGAAGTGCGATGGAAATCACACCACTCATCCTTATTGCTTCCTAACACTCGCCCTTCGGCTCTTGAGGGAACCCCGAGTAGCCTTGTATGACATATCTCCTTCAGATTTGTGTTCTCCTTTCTGTCAACGGAGTGAAGTGTGGCTTTGTTTGCTTTATTTTTGTGTGATTGTGCTTGGGGTGCTCGTCTCACCGCTTGCTTTTGAGAGGTGCGTTGTCGCCTCTATTCGTTCAAACCTGGTCCTCTTCTACCTCAATATGTTTCTCTGCCCGCATTCTCGATCTCCTCCATACCTTGGCTGGCCGCCTTTAATACCAACGCATCGCTGAAAAAGCAAGCCCTTCCCGAATGCTTTGACAAAAAACTTTTGGTGGGTCATTCACCCGCACGGCCGCAGTGTTAAACCGGCGAGGTAATCTTTTAAGCTTTCTCCTCTACTTTGTTTGATGTCAAAAGGTCAGCCACTTCCATCTTCTTAGCTTTATTGGCCGCGAACTGCGGAAAGGAACAGATCGGGCCAAGTCATAAAAGGTGTGGATGGACCTCTATTTCAGGTGGCCATCCATTGCATAGCGACTCCTCAAAGTGCCAGGAAATAACTTGCAACTTAGTTGATCGCGCCTCTGTGATGTAGATCCGAGTCCTGAAGGCTTTCGGTAGGCGTGGGGGTCTTGCGTTCCATCAAAGGATTCGATTAGTAACTCCGGAAGTTGGGAGGTATCATAGCTTCATCTATCTCCCGAGGCGGTTGGCCCCAAAAGGATTGACTCCTCTAGTCACTCATGTCAGGACAGACTCGTAGGCCCATTTTTTAAGGATTGCCGATTTCTTGGAGCTCTTCCTCTCAATTCGCCATTCTCATTGCTTTGTTGGTGTCGTTCTTACGCTGGCGACGACGTTCCTCGGCCCACTGTCTCTCACAAATACCTTAAGCCGCGATCGCTCATCGCTCCGCGCTGAAGCGAAGCAACTTGTGTACAAGCCTTTGAGGGTGTCTTAACTTCTCCTTCGTTAATTGGAACTTGCTTGATTTCGCGTTATAGGCATTGTTCTTCTTTTTTTAAAAACCGTGTGGTGCTCTTCTTCTTGTGTCGCGGAGTTCTTTTTTTACGATTGGGCGCTAATGTTGTGGTTCTCTAGAAAAACCTACTTATTATTCCATTCTCTTAATATTTATACATGCAATGGAGCCACTGGCAAGCCACGCTTGGTACCCGACAAACAAGACGGAGTCTGGTGGCGCGAGGTGAGGCGTCGGCGTGTCGAGGCGAGTCATCCTATTCGACGCATGGCGTCGATACGTCGAATGTCGATTTTTTTACAAATAGGAAAGGGCGCCTGGTATAGCTATCTTAGAGCCTCCGATAAAGATCAATCGGCCGTCCGGTCGGCCTATTTGGTTTATCCTAGACGGTACAATGCTCAAACACCAAAAATTCTAGCAACGTTTTTTTTTAGTTAAAGTGTAATTTGTCTAATTATAAAATAATTATTAATATCACTTTAACGTGATTAGAGTAAAAGACAATCTTCGAATATATTTTTTAATTTATTAAAAATAATATTTTGATGTTTATGATTTTAATTTTTTAATTTATATTTTTAAAAATAGATAATTTTAGTTTTCATAACTTGATTATAAAAATAAACAATTTTAATCTTACAATTAATTTACGAACAAATAATAAAATAATTTAATATAATTAATTTATATTATATAATTTCATACAAATAATTAAATAATTAAAATAAATAATTAGTATCACATGTGTCATAAATCATTTAATGTAAAAAAATAGTTGACGTATATCAGAATTTGGGTGGTGATACTATCCGAGGATAACTGAGACTATTATAATTAATGATGAGAGAGGGTGAAAGGCTAAATAAATAAAGAAAGAGAAAAGATATTGTATTAAAATATGAACAGCCCACATTCATCCACCCTGCATGGAATTTGACAAAGTACAAAGACGATATTGATTAGTCAATACATACGTACAATACACGTTGTTTGCGTCTGAAATCATATCTAGTTTGTTTGCATGTGAATTCTAAAGTCCCTATATTATAAGGGGTCAAGGCCGTGAAGGGAAAGAGAGAGAGATGAGTAATGGTCATGGATGCTGCAAATCAGGGCTTCTCCACTGGAAGCCATGTCTGGTCCCAAAGAGTCTCTCATTTATGCAAATCAGGGCTTCTCCATTCCCATTCCCATTTTCACTTATGCCCCTAAATCTTTGTAATTAACTGAACAATAGTTTTTAGACATATACCTACCGTCATTAGGATTCCATTTCTGACAACATTAAAAGAGTTAATATTCATTCCAATTATCTCTTCTTCTCGAAAGAATTTGTCTCCAGCTCGAATATCTCCTTCGTGTATAAATAGTATATATAGCATCTTAACGGATAAAACTCTGAAAATTAAGTTTCGTTGTCAAATAATATCCATTTAGTTTTGGTACTATCGGAGGGACTGGAGACTTGGAGGACTGAACTGAAGTTTTTGTCAATTGATTAAGTTATTCTTTCAGTTTCATATCTCATTTATGGTTGGTAACTGATGATTTGAGCTTTGGTAATCCCAACCCCTTGTTACGTTATCTTACCAGATTTTTCTCATTTAGCTTGTGTTGATTTGTGTTGATTGCCTTGATGTTAATGTTCTACGAAGTAAGTCATTATTTCAAAATCTTTCTCAAAAGAAGAATATTTCATTTTACAGGGGTTAGGTCACCCCAAATGAAAAATATTAGATTAGTTTTCGAGATTAATGAGTTGAATAAGTTTAAAATAAAATAACTTGAAACAATATAGTGGGATATTCAGTTTGAAAATTTTACACATAATTTGATCATATTAAAAAATTACTTAATAGTTAATTATTATTAATATTTAGTTGTATTTATTTTTTGTATTCTTTTTTACATATTTATTTAAATATTTAACCCAATGACTTAAAATAATCCAAGTCAATTCTAATTAGGTTAAGACGACTCAAGTTATTTTTAAATTGAGTCAACCAATTTTTTTATCAATTTAAATTTAAAATAATTTCAGACCTAACTTTTTCTAACTTGTGTTTATCCCTAATGTTTTGTAAATTAAATATTTTATAAAGCTCTCCTTGTCTATAAAAAAAATATAACATCTAAAACTTTATGTTTTTTTTAGAAAATAAGCTATCTAATGAATCCAACAAGTACAATTTTATTTAGGAAGGTCAGTAATATCATTTTATAAATAATTAATAGGTGGAGTTGTCTAAACAGATTGTTTGGCCTAACAAGTTAAGAGGTGAAAACAAGTCAAGTTAGGTATAGGTTGCCTTTTGCTTGCCTAGTGGACCATCTAGTCGAGCTAATTTAGCTTCTCTTTTTTATCCAATGCATATATATTTTAAAATAAAAAATAGTAGCAAGTCGAATAGGTCCAATTGTTTTTAGGACATCATTTCTCCCTCTAGCCTGATATGTTTGGCCTAATTCTATTTAGACCATAATTTGGGAGCTAGTCTGAATTGACCTATTGAACTAAGTCAATTTTGACAACTCCATTAACACGTTGAACAAGATAAAGAAAAAAGTGTGCATGATACTTATAATCAATTTATGTATTTGTTATAATTTTAAAAAAATTATTTAAAAAAGAGAAACATTAATAAATATGTCCTACAATTTAATGATTCAATCATTTAAACAACTAGCAAGTATGATAAAGGATTTTGGAAAAATTATATGGATTTTGTTTTTCAAAAAAAATGTTTATTTTTTTAAATAAAACAAAAAAAATAAATTCTTATAAAATATTGCAATTATTTTCTATATGTCTTTATAAATAGAAAAGTTACATTTACCTTCCTTTAAGGTCTTCCGATATCACATTCACCCTTTCTAACTTTTAAATAAATGCTTCTTTCCTTATTTGTTTAATCAAGTGATAAAAATCTCATTATTTTATTTAAGTGACGCACCGCGCGTAAGATAACAAACATTATTCTATTATTATAAAGCACCTATAGGATCTATGTCATAATTCTACATCCCACAATTCTTAAGAAGGCAAAAATAGTTGCATGTTGCATAGACAAAACTATAATTTTGTTATGTATTATTACTAAAGTGCTTGCTTTTTGTTTATGTTTCCCCTATTTCTTTATTCACTTCGTATTTTTTTGTTATCCAAGCTATATGTAGATGAAATCAAATATAAAAATTTTAAATAGATGTTCTTTTATGTTATTTCAAGAAAGGTGAATGTTGTTTACAAACTAAAAAGATGTAAATGTCATTTAAGAAAATCTTAAGATAGGTCAATGTTATTTTTCCTTATAAATATTATATAATTATCTTCTTTTAAAAATAAAAACACTATAAATCTTAATTTTCTCTTCGATCTTTTTATATAGATATACCTTTGTAGTTTGATATCTTGATTACATAACATTGACCTCATGCATTATACGTTTATTAGGTGAAAATCCATTAAATACTATCTCAACCATATTCAACCAAGACATTAGTCGTTTTCAAAATCAAATCCAAGTAACAAAGGTAAAATGTGTTTTTAGTTCATCGAGATTTTGTCAAATTTGATCTTAATCTTGATATTTTAAAATCAATAGTTTTAATCTCTCACTTTTTAAATATTGTGGAATTTTCCCTTGCCCCTTTGTGTTATTAGTCTATTTGTTGATGTTAGGTCAAAGACAATCTAAAACTCTTATGTTTTAATTATAACAAACAAAATATAAGAACATGTTTTAATGAAAAGGACTAATCTTATTGTACTATTCATCTTTAGCAAGTTTATATTTATTCAAATATGTTGCAATCTTCTATCACAAGGTCGTGTCCAAATATTGTATTGGTTTTGTCCTTGAAAATCATTCTTTATAACTTAGATTGTTATATGAGAACTTAAATTATTTATTTCCTTATTTGTCATCTAGGATGATAGGCTTATGATTACTTTTATATACATTTTTTTTTTGTGATTTGCTTAAAGCCTAAAAAGCTTGGTTAAGAAAATATATTTGTTGTAATTGCTTAAAGAGGCAAGGTAAAAAGAATATGTGAGAGATCTTGAAAAGGCTTGATAAAATTGTACCTCTAATAGTATAACTATTTTTCCAATGATTTTGTTGTTAGTAAAATTTTTTGTGGGTTGTCAAGACTAGATATGGTCTCTAGATGAAACGAGTAATTATAAACTTCTATTTTTTTCTCTTTATCTCTTTTTATTTACTAACCAAAGGGAGTTGATACCATTTTCAATCATTTTTTGTTCTACAAATCAAAGTTATTTAATAAAATTATTTTCAAACATAGAAAAATGTTTTGTCTATCTTTTAAATTAACAAACACAATTCAACTCTTTTTTTTTTTCCTTTAGATTTGCCATTACCGTGGCTAACATGTAACAAGTATTGCATGTGTTATTTTAAGAATGTTTTTGTTCATTGTAAAATTTTTCAAACTTGATCTTGATCATGTTATACTAGTTAAATATGGTCTTGATCCCTATATTTAAAAATCAACTATTTATATAGTCCAATTTATGAAATATAATGAAAGTTGTTTCAAAAATTACTAATTAACACATGATAATTTGGTTGACATGGATGGAACATGACTTACTATAATGACAAACGAGTTAAATTAGAAATATAAAAAAACTTCTAATACATGTTCCTTGTACCCTTCAATAAATATTGGAGATCTAACACTTAGAACTATAGTTCAACAATTTATGTAAAACTATATTATTATCTGAAGGCCTAAAATTCCAATCCTGATATTAATAGAGTTTTGCAAATATGAAAAACTGTTTTGTAAAAGCTATTGAATTAAAACTCTAAGTGTTGATTATATTTAACCAATTTATTATGATTAAAATCGAATTTTAACCAAGGTTATTTTTAACCAATTTATATTTTAAAACATAAAAATCAAGATTATATTTAACCAAATTATTATGATTAAAATCAAATTTTATGGAAATAAACATTCTTGTAACAATACATGTGACGTATTCTCACGTGTCAATTACATCTTAGCTAACTGAGTGTTATGTATCATCTACATTACATATATAATGACCACATAATTAATCATGTCAGGAAGCAAGCTAACAATGTCAATAAATAAAAACAAATTCTACAATATACTAAAAAACAAGTACTAAAACCACTAATTTTAAAATATATCCAGTAAATCAAATTTCATCAATGATTACAACAATACATAAGTTTGTCAAACTTTCATATCATTTGCAGTTTGTTTGCTTTGAAAATTCTTGGTTGAAGTCCATATATACACGACACTTCAATTTAACCCCACATGTTTTTTTTTTGTCCAGTAAGAAACCAATGTTACTTTCTTGTTTCTAGATCTTATCTTGAGCACTATCAAACACCTCTCATCTAATCATACTATTATTATTTTATCCTTTTCTTTGAAATGAGTAGACATCTTCAAAGGACTTCATTAAATAAGTCCTCTTTACAAGTTTTCAATGACAAGATGAGATAAAGATGAATATTTATGTCTTAAATTTAATCTCTAACCAAGAAAGTAATACAATCTTTATAATATGTACTTAAATATTTGATAATTATAAGAGTAGCACACAATAAAAAAGGTAAGTAAAGTCAAAATTAGCGAAAAAGCTAATTTTAAATTTTAAAAATTTAAAAAGTAATTAAATAATTTTAAATAATAATTTTAATTTTTCAAATTAATTAACTAATTTTTAAAATGATAATTTTTAATTTTAACATTTTAAAATTTTATTATAAGTTATTTTGAAAGAAAAAGTTATTTTTGATTTTTATATGTTTAAATAATCCGAACAAAGATCTTGTGAAATTTACGAGTACTAAGTACAATATACAAAATTTTAAATATTTAATAAAAATTAATTGATAAATATTTACTTTATTAGTAATGAAGATAAATTAAAATATAAATATAGACATTTATAAATTTTTAATTTAAAAAATCTTTAAAATAGTTTAATCAATAGAATGTAACTCTAATAGTAATCTAGAGATATTTCTTTATGACTAATGTTGATCGAATAAAATTGAGTACTATTAAAAGTCATATGTTACAAAATGAAAAAAAAATGTTACAAAATGAAAAAAGACACATAAATGATGAAAATGTAAATATATACAGGGTTACTATTTTTACATAAAATTAATTAAATATAACATATACGAGTGAATAATTAAACATATTGTTCAATTATTAATTAATTAATTAGTTATGTGGTCGTTTGTAAATGATATATGTTTAAAACATATAAAGTAATTTAAGTAAATAATATTTATGACGAAATATTTAAATGCAAATTAAATGAATTGATGCTCAAACACCAAAATTTCTAGCAACGTTTATTTTTTAAGTTAAAATGCATTTTATTTAATTTGTCTAATTATAAAATAATTATTAATATGACTTTAATAAAAGTCAATCTTCGAATATATTTTTAAATTTATTAAAATAAATATTTTGATGTTTATAATTTTAATTTTTTAATTTATATTTTTAAAAATAGATAATTTTAGTTTTCATAACTTGATTATAAAAATAAACAATTTTAATCTTACAATTAATTTACAAACAAATAATAAAATAATTGAATATAATTAATTTATATTATATAATTTCATACAAATAATTAAATATTTAAAATAAATAATTAGTATCACATGTGTCATAAATTATTTAATGTAAAAAAAATAGTTGACTTATATCAGAATTTGTGAGTGGATTTGGGTGGTGATATTATCCAACGATAAT
The DNA here is from genome assembly GCA_025330945.1 of Mucuna pruriens. Taxonomy (NCBI): domain Eukaryota; kingdom Viridiplantae; phylum Streptophyta; class Magnoliopsida; order Fabales; family Fabaceae; genus Mucuna; species Mucuna pruriens. The sequence goes on from JAENHJ010000296.1 coordinate 1,741,647, forward strand.
TGAGACTATTATAATTAGTGATGAGAGAGGGTAGGAAAAGCTAAATAAAGAAAGAAAGAAAGAAAGAAAGAGAAAAGATATTATAAACAGCCCAGATTCATCCACCCTGGACGGAATTTGATACGAATAAGTACAAAGACGATATTGCTTAGTCAATACATACGTACAATACACGTTGTTTGTGTTTGAAATCCTATCTAGTTTGTTTGAATGTGAATTCCAAAGTCCCTATATTATAAAGGACAAGGTTAAGGGCCGTGAAGGGAAAGAGAGAGAGAGAGAGAGAAAGAGAAAGATGAGTAATGGTCATGGATGCTGCAAATCAGGACCAGGCTATGCTTCTCCACTGGAAGCCATGTCTGGTCCCAAAGAGTCTCTCATTTATGTTACCGCCGTCTACACAGGTATCTCTTCCATTCCTATTCCCATTTTCACTCATGTCCCTAAATCTTTGTAACAATTGTTTTTAGACATATACCTGCCTTCATTAGGATTCCATTTCTGATAACATTAAAACACTTATTATTCATTCCAATTATTTCTTCTTCTCCAAATTATTTGTCTCCTGCTCGAATATCTCCTTCGTGTATAAATAGTATATATAGCATCTTAACGGATAAAACTCTGAAAATTAAGTTTCATTGTCAAATAATATCCATTTAGTTTTGGTACTATCAGAGGGGACTGGACGCTTGGAGGACTGAACTGAACTTTTTGTCAATTGATTAAGTTATTCTTTCAGTTTTATATCTCATTTGTGGTTGGTAACTGATGATTTGAGCTTTGGTAATTTCTCAAGACATTTTTCCCCTGTATCTTTGTAGGCGTTGTTTGTGGTTTAATTGTTGATTGAATGCAATGCAGGAACAGGAATAGAGAAGCCTGACTATTTGGCCACAGTGGACGTAGATCCAAACTCTCCAACTTATTCCAAAGTGATCCAAAGGCTTCCTGTTCCTTATTTAGGTGACGAATTGCATCACACTGGCTGGAATTCATGCAGCTCTTGCCATGGAGACCCATCAGCAGATCGAAGATTTCTCATCCTACCTGCAATCGTGTAAGAACATTTCATTGATAGATACATGGGAAACACTAAACTAGAATATGAAAAAAAAAAAAAGTAAGCTTACTTTTAATCTTTGATGTTACAAGCAAGTAACAACAACAGCTTGCAAACTTTGCATTACCTGGTTGGAGTAGACCGTGTTTATATTTTGCATGATGACTCTAGTTTTAAGTATATCCTCCATTTTTATATTTTGGCTTTTGATAACATTTGAAGTTATCAGAAAGTGAGATTATAATGACACAGGTTAAGATATCATCCTCAAACTGAAACTCGCAAAAACATTAAAGAATCTGTGATTGTGTCAAAAGAATGATGTTATAACGAACTGACCAAAATCTAATTTGAGCCCCAGCCCTGGTATTTTTTTCTGTTCTTCCTTTTTCCCTAACAAATATATGTTTTGCCCACGTTGTGAATTCCAAGAACTGTGAAGAAAGATATAACTCATTCCAGTTACCTTTTTTCTTTCCTCCATTTTTAAATTACCTTGTTAAGTCTACTTTATTATATTTCAGGTCAGGTCGTGTATATGTGGTTGATGTGAAAACAAATCCAAAGGCTCCATCATTGCACAAAGTTGTTGAGCCTGCAGATATCATACAGAAGACTGGATTAGCTTATCCGCACACATCCCACTGCCTTGCTTCCGGTGAGATAATGATCTCATGTCTTGGAGATAAAGATGGGCATGCCGAAGGAAATGGATTTCTTCTTCTTGATTCAGAGTTTAATGTGAAAGGAAGGTACTCTTCTAGATGTTTGATTGAGAAATGCTAGAATGCTCAATGGCATGTATAAAATACTCAGTGAACCGGTCATTATTCATCTCTGCATGTGCTTGCTCTCTGACTCTGTTAGATCTTCTAGTTTTAAATGTTCATTTTGAATTTAGGTAACTGCATATAGATGAAATGGGGTCAATCATATATTGAAGTGAATTTTAATGCTGAGATGACATGAGTTTTGTAAAATTGTTTACAGAGAATCATTTAATAATTGCTTGTACATTGAACATTACGTGATGTAAATCAATGGCAACAATTCTTTTTGGAACTACTTATGTAGTTAACATTTCAATATCATATTTTCTAATTATATTGTATCCTGCTTCACATTGGTTAGGTGGGAGAAGCCAGGGCACAGTCCACTCTTTGGCTATGACTTTTGGTACCAACCACGTCACAATACTATGATTAGCACATCATGGGGTGCGCCTAGTGCTTTTACCAAAGGTTTTAACTTACAGCATGTCTCTGATGGACTCTACGGGAGGCATCTCCATGTATATAGCTGGCCTGGGGGCGAACTGAGACAAACACTAGACCTTGGTGATTCAGGACTTTTACCCTTAGAGGCAAGTTGTTAACATAATCTGGGGAGATGTTTAGGATGAATTTATTTTATACTTTTAACTGTATATTTGAAGCCTGTTTACTACCCGTATGATTGAACCAGGATCGTACTTTCCCCCCTTCCTCTCGCTCGTAGCTGTGAACTATTTTGCAAAATTGTCATGTTTTATAACTAATTTATCCTCAATGCAGATAAGGTTCTTGCATGATCCTGCTAAAGATACAGGTTTTGTTGGGAGTGCATTGACAAGTAACATGATACGATTCTTTAAGACCCAAGATGGATCATGGAGCCATGAGGTATATCAAAAGAATATTTAATATCTATTTTCTTGTGGTCAGTGTATGTACTTCAACCAAGGTATATATATCAATAATACTTATAGACTAAGCTTACTTTTCAGGTTGCCATACCAGTGAAACCACTGAAAGTGCAAAACTGGATTCTTCCTGAAATGCCAGGGCTTATAACTGATTTTCTGATTTCTCTTGATGATCGGTTTCTGTACTTTGTAAACTGGCTTCACGGGGATATAAGACAGTATAACATTGAGGACCTTAAAAATCCTAAACTGACCGGACAAGTATGGGTTGGTGGACTTATCCAGAAAGGAAGCCCTATAGTAGCTATAACAGATGATGGTGAAACTTGGCAATCTGAGGTGCCAGAGATTCAGGTTCTTGCAATCTTAAGTGCCCTATAGTAACTTATTGCATAATACATGTTAGGAGTTAATTAGTTATTGAACAAAAGCAAACGAACAAAATAACATTTAAGGTCAAACTCAGTAGAGTGAATTGAAATGTTACTTTCAATGATAATGCTTAATAGCCGTTGCCTTTTTTAAAGATTTGTTTTTCCTCAAATGGTACTATATGCTTTCACTAAATCATTCACTTAGGTGCAGAAACGAGATCTCCTAACTCACTGGCAAGTCATTTTCCTTTGTATTATGATGGTAGTGTTTTATCTCTAAAAGCAGAGGTATAAGTTTCAAATTTTAGCCTTCCAGGATGAAATTAGTTTCCTGGAAATGAACAAAGTCAAAAGAATAGGAAGCAGATAAACAAATCTATTTGTGTTGTCACTGCTGGGCAAGAGTACCTTTGTATTGTCTTCATGTAGTTAGTCGTAATGTCCAAGTGCAATGGGCATCTTGCCATTTATGCAATCAGATCTTTTTGGAACACCAATATTGTTATATCTGATGCTGTGGTTGATGTTAACAGTAACACATTCCTTTTCAGGGAAAGAAGTTGAGAGGGGGCCCTCAGATGATTCAATTGAGTTTAGATGGGAAGCGGCTGTATGTTACCAACTCACTATTTAGTACATGGGACAAGCAATTTTATCCAGAGCTTGTTCAGAAAGGCTCCCACATATTACAGATAGATGTTGATACTGAGAAAGGTGGCCTCAAAATCAACCCCAACTTCTTTGTGGACTTTGGAACCGAGCCTGATGGTCCTTCTCTTGCCCATGAGATGAGATATCCTGGTGGCGACTGTACTTCAGATATATGGATCTAAGCAGACGTGTCGTTATTTCCCTTTAATAAAGGCACCTGTCATATGGTTGTAATGAACTATTATGCTATAATGCTCTTGTGAATCTTCAACATTTTGAACACAGTTCGCAATTGCATAAATATATTAAGCTCATCTCAAAACCTCTTTGTCTAGGTTATTTCTACCTTTTTAATATTATTTATATTTATTATCTGTTATATTAATTTAATTCTTTTTATTTATATTTTTTGAATTTTTTTTTACTAAAACATCAAATAAAATAGAAAGGAGGAAGTATTATACCGCATATTCTTTTTCTTCTTTTTTTCTCTCTGCACTAGCTAGGTGAAATTTATAATTACTACTATTGCACAACATAATTTTTAGACAATTTACTAGTGTTTGATGATCCTTGAACATGTATTAATTGCTGTTTAAAATTATGCATTAATTATTGCTGTGTAAGAACTTTTCTGCGCTATGAAACGCCATCTTCAAACCCGGCTGTGCGAAGAGAGGAAAAAATGCTTTGGAAACACAATAATAAAAAAATAATATTAGTAAGTTGATTGAGCTTATGTTCATGAATGGGACAGTTTTGTCCTCATTTCATAATTACTCAGATAAAAAGGACTCAACAATTATGGTTAACTGATAAAGATCAGTGGAAAATGTGCCACGTGCCTTCATACCCTTATTTATCTCATAAAATAATACAATCCCGATAATCTTCCATATTGTTTATATTCATTAAAACTAATAGTATCATTTTTAAAAGGTTTGGCTAGGGTTATAGACAAAATTGATTGAAACCAAATGAAAATCTCTTTTTTATTTTCTTTAGTTTCATTTATATTTTTGTCTGTGAAATATATATATATATTTTTGTCTGGAGACAATTCTATTCAAACTGAGTATAAGTAGAAAAAAAAAAAATTCTATGTAAGACTTAAACTCAAGAACACAGGTTGAGTTATAATCTGACGTCATTTTAAATATAACAAAATACAAAACGGATCTCATACTTGTTTTCATTCCATTCTAACACAATTATCAAATATTACCTTAGTTTATTTTAAATTATTTGTTTTAAAAAAATTCATCATTTTTTTTTCTAATCTTATTTTTACCTCTTGTATTTCTATTTTTTAAAAAATAAAAGATATTTTATGAGTTTCTTAATTCTTATACAGAACTTTCATAATTACTTTTAAATAACTGAAACAAATCATATTTTAATTTTTTTAGTCATGATAATTTTATCTTATAAATTGTGAGAAATTTATAAAGATAGAATTATAAAGAAATTGTAAAAAAATACGTAAAAGTATAATTATTCTTATTCTTATAATTAAGACACCTTTGCTTCTGTTTTCTCCCTGTAATGAAGGCACCATTTCGTTTTTGTCTCGTAATCCCCTACATGTTTAGAGTAATTTTAATGGTGAAACATCATGAATTACTTAAAATAGTTCTTTTTAATGAATTTCACTACAACATATTATTAATTCTTTTACTTTATTTTAACAACTTTCCTCTTCAATACAATTTTAAAAAATTCACTAAATACACTATAAACTACCCCATATGTTTAATTCTCATGTTTTTGTTGTTACCAAGTTTATATGCTAACTCGCTCAAGTTTATCAATTGTCGGTACAACTGGATAAGAGATGGAAACTTAAGTTGAAAAATAACTTATGAAACGCTGGAAAAAGTTCGTCTAATGCCAAATTATGTATATTTATCCTTTTCTGTGTCTATGGAGTGTGTATACTGTTTCTGACATCAATGATTTGGTAGTAAAATGTATTTTGACTATTTTTTCGATTTCAAATATAAAAAAAATTTATGAATATTAGTCTTAAATATAAATTTCATCTCATTTAATAAAATAATTTTTTAAATATTTTTTATTTATTAGAATTTTTATTTTCAATGACTATTTTATTTTTAATATCAAGTATTTAGCAAAGGTTAGTCTAGAAAATATTTACTAACTATTTAATTAATGTAAATCATTTTTATTTTTGCTTACACATTAGACTTGAAGAAATATTTCTTTACTTTTCTTTTGTTTCACTTTGTAGTTTGTAAAAAGTTTTGTGGGTCAACATATTACCATAAAGGGACTAATTTAAGAACTAATAACGGGATGGATTTAGAGGAGTAATAAATAAATAAATTTTAATATTCACAATTATATTAATTAATAAATTATAAGATTTAATCATTTTTTTTATAAAAATAAGGTTAATTGACATTTAAAATTTAATATACATTATCATCATCATATAATTCAAAGGTTGGGTTGAAAAAGTTCACTTTTATAAAATGTAATTAGAAGTGTAGATTTATATATTTTGACATTTGATGGTTATTGATCTTATCCCATTTTTTATACAAAAAATTAAACTCTTACGTATAAATTTTTTTAAAAAATTGAGATGACACACCCTTGCCCCATAATCCATCCCTAACTAATAGCATATAGCATGTAAAAAAAATAGCACATAAACATCATGTTTTCTATTAGATGGCTCTGCTTGGAGCATTTTTTGTGTGCCCGATATTGAAAAAGGCGTTTTTGGAGCAATCACCGATATCTCTACTTCTCCTTGTCTAAAGTTAATCTGCCACCCACATTTCCATATTGAAGTTGTTTTTTCTTAATTGCATTTATTATGGTCCAATTCCTTACATTACAAACAGCTTTCGGTAACTTAACTCACTTCCAACTTCAGATGTCGCATATCTATTATATTATTATATACATCGCATTATGGTCAAGTGGTGTCGAATCACTTGCGCACATCTCGTCCAATTCATATTTTCGATCCAATCAAATGCAAGTAATCTACACTATGATTAAAGGGTTCACGAAAATATTTCTGATAATCTAATTCAAAATAATTAGTCTAACTAAAAGCTGTAAATTTCTGCCATATATCTATTTATTATGGGCATAATATACTTGGTTCATATAAGATTATCCCCTTGGGATTCCTAGAACAACCTCATCTCGCTCATACTTGCTCAATTAAATAAATAACAGATAAATCACCCGTATCACATGCGAAATAATACCATTTTGTTGACAAAGTTTAAGTGCCCTCAATCTGCTTGTCACTAATGGTACTTCCACTATCACCTCTTTCTAAAAATTAGTGTTATATATAATGTTTCTACTACGTGGAAGGAAACATCGAAGAATGGGTTCAAAATCTACCATTAGACTCGTGAGTTTGAGCTGTCTCCTCGTCGTCTTTAGCTTTATGCATTTCAGCAGCAGAGTGTTGTCGCAGACGAGTCAGTCACAGACATGCAATGGTTCCATAGCTGAATGCAATCAAGAAGATGAGCTGCTGATGGAATCAGAAATAAGCCGAAGGTTTCTGGAGGAGAGGTACATTTCCAAAGGAGCTCTTGAGAGAGATAAACCAGTATGTGATGGTGGCGCCAGTGGTGAAGCTTACAGCAAAAAGTGAAGGGTGTCTTCCTCCCCATCAAACCCTCCAAACAGAGGCTGCTCAAAATATTATCGTTGTAGGTCTGATGACTCTTGACTGCAGCCACATACTTATCTTTTAAGGTTGTTGAATAAGAATTCACGTATAATCTCTGTTGTCACTTCTAGTTCTCTCTTTTTTTACTACAGCTTTATACAAAGATCTTATAGTTGTTAGATTCACATATAATCTTTCTGCTGTTGATCATATTTCATGGGAGCTTTGAAATTTAAAATTATAAGACAAATTTCCTATTACTTCTCTCATTTCATGATCATTCTTCGATTCCTTAATACTATCTGCTAAGGGGTTAGCTCCAGCAATGCATTGCATCCAATCAAAATAAATACAACAGCAACAACCTTATCCCACCAGGAATCAAAATAAATACAAATGAGAAAATTTATATATATTTGCATTACCTACTAGAAAATACAACTGACCAAAAAATATTCAAGCCCAGTATAAAGTATAGCATGAAATGAGGGACAAGATTTTATCCTGACCATACGGATTCTACAACCAACCACTACCAAAACTTGACCGACATTAATGATCTCTCAATTAGATATATAAGCTGGCAACATGGCCAACCCATCCCCATCCCTCCAGCAGCCTCCTTTTCCATGCATTGGCAATCATGAGCAAGTAATCCGAGGATATTTTGAGTGGTCAAGGAAGAAAATACCAATACTACTTGTATGCAAGCTTCCATACTTCACGCACATTAGATGAACCGTCTGTGATTTCAGCAACCAGGCTACAAGTCATGACACCTGCACAAATAAAGGGCAATTATGACATCATAAGACCAGAACATTGACTGGTAAAAGGAAAGAGAAATAAACTGGTATAGAATCTCATAAGGATGAAATCATATTCCAGCTAACAGGTAGTACAAAAATCTGTGTGCGTAACTTATAGTGGAGAACCAATGTGTAAAAGGATCAGTATGGTGGATTATTACTACAAATTGGTTGCATATCAAGGATACTACTTTTCATTATGCAACTGCAAAGCACACAACATACAAAGAATCAGAATAATGATCCGGCGTGAATATAATTGCATATGTCAGTACTAGCTCACCATCCTTTTCTACCACAGACAGAAATCGCCGAGATCCACCACCTACTCCAAAATAATACTTCTTTGCAGCCATGTACACAACTCCATCAGGATGTTGCAAGCACTGTATTGAACACTTCAATAGATAAGCAAAAGTGCAAAACAAATTTATATAATTAAAAATATACATTAATATACACAGATAAATGTATTCACATTTACAATGCAATGACTCAACACAGAAATATAATTTTGCTTGTCGATGAACAAAACAATACCTTCTTGATAAGATTATAGAGATTTTGGAGGCTGTTGATTGAGTAAACTGTCTCTGCCATCAGAATAAAATCATAACCATCACCTTGATTATGTTTTGCATCTGTACTAACATGAGGGAGCAGTTTATCAATTTCGCTCCAGTCACCGGCAAAAAAGCGAATTTCTGCCTTGTCACAAATTGTTAAGTTGGATGATGATGGTTGAGATTCTCCAGAAAGATTTGCATTTAAATTAGGAATGGTGAGGCAACGTAGGACCTCAGCATTGAAGTCTTGAAAATGTACGGCAGCTGCCCCCTAAAGCAACCATAATAAGCACATTATTTATATTTTTCAAAGTTAAGGATGCTAAAGCAAAGCCAATGAATCATAGTCTCACCTCAAGCAATGCAAAGATTCCAGGAAGTCCATGACCACATCCCACCTGAAAATCAAATATTGAAACCGAGATAGATGGACAGCTTGTCTACTAAGTATATAAATATATATGCTTTAGATATATCTTCCTAATCAAGTTCTATATAAACTGGGAAAATTTCCTCTAAAGTGAGTTTATCTCTATAGTGCGCAAGTAAGGGGGTATCCACCCAATTTTAGTGGGGTATGATCATGATGCACTTAAAATTAAATTAAGAGTGGATAGTGGATACATCCTTACTTTCCAACTTAAAGACAAGCCCATCTTTGTGAAGAACTATACAACATATCTTAGTCATATGCTACTCATATTGAACAAACATTCAAATGATTTAACTAAATTCCACTAAACCCTCCCCGAAATGCTCAACATTTTGTGGCTAAAACAAAATCTCCTAGGAAAGAGGTAAAAAATAAGAATTAAACATAATACTTTATTTTGGCAATTCACCAGCTTTTTTTTCTTTCAATCCATAATAAATCAAATCTCAATACCCCCAATAACTGCATGAGTGGGTCTCAAAGAAATTAAGTAAACATAAACCCCTATTAAATTTTTGCATACATTTAATCATGGAAAAAGATAAGTCATTACTAATATTTCATAATTAATATTTTCTACATCATCTTTAACTTGTTTCAATGTCCTCTTAAGAAGTCTTATACTTCTACTGAATTATATCTTCCTTAAAAATGTAAAGTGGGAACAATGCTAGAAATTGGCTTGCCATCAATTAAAACATCAGACAGCCACAATGTTTTTAAGCAGAAAGTGACGATGAGACATTAGGAAGGAAATCTTAAAAATAACTTCTCTGCAAAGTTCAAAAGACTTTATGGCAATAACTACCCATGATATTCTTGCATATAAATTTGAAGTTTTAAACATATACATGATATCGGAGAAATTACTCAAAGATGACTGTAATTTTTACTAAAAATTTGACCTTCTAAAACTGAACACCTTAATAAATGCCATTTTCTTCAACTGACTATCACACAAGATCAAAGTCAATAAAATAGTTATCTCCTCAGTAAATGCAAGACCAGGATCCTTTGAATACGACTTTTCTATCAACTTACTTGCTATGGAGCAGGTAACTCTAAGAAGACTCGCACATATAATGATGTTAATGTCCATCCTCATGTTAAATCAGAAAATATTGATAAGAAATGGTTTTGGATGTGCTATGCAGGGTGCAGGTACCTGCTTCATGCAATGTGTATCTTTCTATGTGAAGCAATTATGCCCAGGACTGGGACTCTACCCTAACAGCTATATCAACAATTACACACCTTTGGCTGTGCAAGTTATGAATGCAATTTTCTCTCTGGTATAAAGAGAACATAAGTTTTGTGTCCACATACCATTATATATAAACTACATCTATGCATACTAGCTACTATGCATTTAGATTTTCCACTCAAACTTAATTTCAATAAGTTATACTAAACAGCCAGAATTCTTTTTCCTCGAAAACTAAACAACCTGACAGACAGCCAGTCATCTATCACACGGATAAATACAGAATGACCTGGAAAAAGAGAAACCCACCTCTAATACTCGCTTCCCGCCAAATGAGATAAGACCATTTTTGATATCTGAACGAAGGGCTTTAATTAGATCAAGTGAACCTTCCCACAGCTTCAGTCCTCCTAGGCCAAAGGGAATCAAAGTTGCAACTAATTTAGTCATCAACAAGATGGAAATGAATGAAATAACAGAAATGCAAGGAACAAAATTCCACTACCTTCATATTTCCCGGGAACTAAATCGGAGTTGGACAAACCAAAAACTTGTTGGGTATTCACACGCCCCTGAGAGTTGTCCATAAAAGAATATAAAGGATAAAACTAAACTATAATCTCCATCCAAATACTCAAAGAATTCGAAGACAAAGAAAGAAACGTTACCTTTAACAAAGTAACTCCATCCAAATTTACCGAGTCGACGTTGTGTTTGACTGATGAAGGAACCTAATTTTGCAGGAAAACACGCAATGTAAAAAACGACGGCGTATCAAGGAATCGCGAAGGGTGAAGGAAGAATACCTCAGAAGCGAGGACTTCAACGCAAGGAGGAGGAGGTATAGCAGGAAGTTGTTGTGCAGCATCATCGAAGATTCCAAAGCCCGAAGCGGAGGAAGAGAATAACTGAAACGTTTCCAAAGTCGGTTTCTGAGCATTGCCCTGCTTTAATGCCGCAACAAAAATTTAAAACCATTGAATTCAGGTGAGTACAGTGAAACTTAAAGAGCAAATAATCATTCTTAGAGACCTCAGAGTTCGCTGCCGCCATTTCTTCCTACTTCTTCCTTCTCCTTCCTCTGCTTCTTTTTTCTTCTAAAGTTTGTCTGTGCTTTTTGGGCTTTGGGAATGTGTTCAAAGCCCATAAATGAATTTTGGGTTGGGCTCGACCTTGAGCTTACTCCTCCGTGAACTCAAACACGTCTGTAAATATGGTTTTGTAAAATTCTAATCCTTTAAAAAAAAAATTGTTAGTTTTTTTAAAATTTTAAAAATTAATTTTGTCACATTGGGGCAACATCATCCAGAAACCGACCATGTGATTGGATCACTCTCCCGATGTTGACTCCACGCATGGCTCACCCTTTCAATTCACTAGCCATTTAGGTCTCAATCCCTGTAATTATGCATGTTGCATATGGGACGCTTAACGTGATTTGAAACTGATCTCTTGAGCAAACATTACAAGATGCTGATGTAAAACCACTAAACACGTCTCCTAATTCCCTTGTAAATACGGTTAATTCAAACTATAATGTTGTTACTCTGCCAAACACGTAAGAGTTTCTGTAGCAGCACATCCCCCTCATGGTGCACATAAAGGCCACACTGATATCAATACAAACCAATCGATTAAAGCAGTTGTTGTAATAGTTGGACTAGAACATTGGCGTCATCTGTGTAACAATCCAATCTAATGAAAGGAAAAATATCACTACTTATACTACTAGAACTAGAACTAGAAGGCATTGCAAAGCGATCCCACAGAGACTCCAAAACACTCCAGAACTAGAAGGCATTGGCAAACAACAGGGGAAACAAAACCAGTTAACATCTCATGGACAAACAATGGTTCCTCTCACTCCTCTATATTGGAGGACCACAACATCCAAATTGTGCCCACCTCAAAGACACTCCCATAAAACCCCTTCAAAAATAGAAGGTTAACTATTGGAAAAAGTATGCTCAAGCACCATCCTAGCCTAACACCCTTGACATTCCTTGCCTCTACTAATAGAGATTCCCCCAGGCGAAGGAGGGTCATCATGCACAATCTCCCCCCTTTTAGTTAACTTGAGACGTAGAAGGAGGTGACATTTTTACCCCCCAACACTTCTTCATTAAAAAGCACAAAATTGGCCTAAAGAGGCACCAAACAGTGAAAAGATAGTTGGACCAACATCTGGATCAACTCACCCTCAAACTCAATGGACAATTGCTTTGGAATGGTATCACTCTCGGGCAACATCAACTGAAAATCAACCATGTGATCAGATCACTCCCTCAATGTCGACTCCACACTCAACTCACCCCTTCAAGCACAACATTTTAATCCAACACCACTTGGTGTCCAATCCCGAAATCATGCAATTGCCAATAACATATACATGCATGTCGCGAATAAGGATGCTTGAATGTGATCTGGAACTGATCTCCTGAACAGGAGGATTATGTAAAATTACCCAACACGTCACTTTATTTCCTTATACACTCATTGTCATTACGTAAAATCACCCAACACATCACCTAATTTCCTTATACACTCATTGTCATTTATATATATGACGTGTTCGGTGGTTTTACATAAAATTTCTAAAAGGGCATAAGAAGCCCCCGTTGAAGGCCGTGGACTAGAATAATCATAAATTTATAATAACATGATAAGCATATAATTATGAGTTGAATAGATATTATTCGTTGTGAGTTTTTATATTATTAACTAATAAAAAATTGTTTTTAAAATAATTATTATAAAATTTAACATGATAATTTATACATAAATGATAATATTAAAAATATTTATCGTGCTATTAAATATTATAGATTATTTATTCCATAATTATATCATATATGCACTCATTTAAAGCAAATTTGACATGATTAAATATATATTTAGTTAGCATTAAAAAATAACAATAAAAATTATTTAAAAATTTAAATTTATAAAAGCAAAAGTTAACAAAAGAATTTAAAACTAAATTAAATTATTGGAATTAAAAACATATTTTAATGATCTTTTCTACCTTTTATTTACTGGAACCAATGGATGGAGAAAAACAAAGTAAAAGATAACTTTTGACCACGTGACTTTCGTTTAGGGAAAGGAAATTGGACTGTGACCCTTTTTAGAAAAAAAGGGTGTCTTTAGTGATATTCGGGAAATGGGGACCTTAATTGCAGGCGATGATACGGGGTTGGGGTCTACTGATTCAATGCCCGATCTATTATTACTCATTGTGACTCTCTGACCATACCAAAAAGGTCATGGAAGGTTACATGGGATGCCATTCACATGCATCCCGTGCTCATGTCTTCAAAACCAGCCTCGTGTCCTTCAAGAAACTCTCACTGTCGGCAAACAGTAATTCTAGAGAGGGGGTAAAAAATTACAATACTGTTGTTATTGTCAAATATATATTTATCAAATTAACAACCTACGCACCTCTGAGATAATAATGTTCTACTTACAACAAGCCAAGAAAAAAAAAATGTTTTACTGTCATTAAACCATAGTTCTTTTGTTGCCTGTCTTTCTTATTAGAAATTAAATAGAATTTTCTTCACTATTGCTATCGGATTTCCTTCTTTGTAGGCCAAGAAGAAAGCATAATGAATAAATCAAAAAAGCCAGAATACCCAAAAAAAAAAAGGTGTCACCCAGGATTCTCTGAAGGAAATATATGTAAACTATGAATGGTGTGTTTTCCAGCATGAAACGATGATATGCCTATTTTTATTTTTAGTTTTTATAACAGATACGATATGGCTATAGTATGTCTTCCTTTAGCTTAGTTATCTGAAAATGTATACTTATAATGGTCTTCATCTGCAAAACCGATGCTGGGATCTCTCCCTCTCCTCATTTCTTCCCTCACCTTCTCTATCCTTTCAAGCATTCCTTTTACTGCTAAATCAAAGGCATCTTCAAAGTAATCTAATTTAGAACCAGGATCTGCATAAATAATACTTGGAATCAGCTTGATAACCTCCTCTCTCATCGCAAAGACCTCACCCTTGGGAATTCCAAGCAATAGCTTCTCCACATCGACATTCCATTGTTTGACATCCTTCACGGGTATATACACAGAGTACTTAGTCCTATTATTGGGTAAGTGCCACTTGTACTGTGAATAAGCAGTACCTGGATGAAAGAAAACGGGAATACAACCAGCCAACATGGAATCAAAAATGGACCTTCTGGTGTAGGAGTCACCCGGAGGCTGCAAACAGAACACAGAAGTTTGAAATGCCTTCATGACATTGATGGGGTCATCGCATCTCTCTACACCGTAGCTGCAGTCAACGAATTTACAAACAGTAGAAGCTCGGCATTGCTCTATAATCTTACCCCTGATAGAACCTTCTAGTTCAGGCCTCGGAGCTCCAGTGAAAGTAAACAAATATGGCCGCTTTTGATGTCTGATTTTTCTCTGCCAGCGGAAAATCTGAGTGTCCTTTGAGGGATGGAAAGAAGTTGGATACGGTATTGCATAGTCGTTATTCCACGAACTTGCTTCAACCGCTAACATGGACATATTCATGGATTCGGGTAGGAATCTGAACTTACTACCCCAAAAGGACTCATCATCACGTTGTCTCCTAAAATCCCAAGCAATTCTCCCTGAAACAAGGAAATGGTCTCTACCCCACATTTTCTTCCACTCGGGTCTGTTAGCGAGCCATTGAAGAAGATCTCGGCCAGAGGAATCTCTGTGTGTGAGATTAGAGAGCCAAAGGAAACGGCTGATGTCAAGACCAGCATAAAAAGGGACAAAAATTGCAGAGGCCAAGGAGGAATCGTTGGTCAAGCAGACATAATTCTTCATCCTGTTGTGAAAAATGACCTCCAACAGGAACTGGTTAGTGGCAAACCAAGTATCGTTGGTTAAAAGGCCTTCAGAGTTGGTAATATGGGGACCTAAACCGAGGTTTTGCATGAATGGACACATATCGGGATTGTCAGTGCCTCTAGTAAGGGTATGACAGTTGTCAAGTAAGTAATTGTTGAAACGAGAAGGGAGTTTGTGAATGTAAACATAGCGGGCATTGCATGAATGTGATGGGTTTAGTGAGAATGTGACACTGTCAAACTCAAAGTGATAGGATAGTAGCAAAGAGCAGAAGAGAAAGAAGAAAAGAATTGCAAAACAGAGATGATGATTATCGTACCATTTTCGGGAGATCATGGCTGCCTATGAGGTAACAAGCTTAGCTTCTCATTCTCATGGCTACAAACCCAACATCAGCTTTTCGAATCAAACCTCAAATTTAAAGACTTGACCAATGAACCACCCCATCCTCTCACGGAATACCAAACGTCCGTTACCTTGTCGTTGTCGGCGGGATTACTGCCTTCACTGTTAAATCATGTCAGAGATATTTTTTTTTTTTGTAATTATTTGTTGTTTTTAAATTTACAATAATAATGTAATAGATACTAGTAAATTCAATTTTATATATAAATATAAAATAGTAATATAGAAATTATATCAATTATATGATATTGATGGATTTTCATGCGAATTTAGTATAACTTTTTAATCACAATGATTTGTATAATAAATTATTTATATACAAAATTTAATTGTCAATTGTTTTCTATTGGAGAATCAAAAGATAGAAAAAAAAATTCTCTAAATCTTATTTATAGTTAAAAGAAATAAGATGCACATTGTCACTATCCCCAATGATTCAAGTAGTAGACCATTAAACTAAAAATGACTCACATGAGAATACACTACCAATAAAGAGTCTTGCTCTTATAATTCATAAAACTTATATCAACCTTATTACTACAGTATTTATATATCTAACTTCTATCTATAAAATTCTCATTTTTAATTATTACTGGTCATAATATATATTTAAGTAAATATTTTCTAAAAAATAGTCATACTTATTGTATAATAATTGATTTCTTAATTTTTATAATCTTTAATATTATTATAATATCTCTATATCTTAATTATTATATAAATAATATATAATAATTCATTTCTTATTTTATATCCTTAATTATTAATTAAAAGTTATTTTTTAATTATTTTCTATTCAAAATTTTATACATACCCATTGGAGAGTCAAAAGACAAAGTAGGAAACTTTTTTTTGTCAACAAATCTTATTTATAGCCAAAACAAATATGATGTACACTGTCTTTATCTCTTAATGATTCATGGAGAAGAAAAACAACAAATAATAATAAGGAGGCTTTGATATATAATGTTGATATCAATTGGACATAATTTTAACAAAAAATAATAATAATACTCATACGCAAATACAGTGGAAAGTAAGAGAGGAAGAGAGAATATTTACTCAATATTTTTTTTGATCTCAGACTTTATTTTTTTGTTAAATGTAACAATCAAACACAAGGGAGTCAAATTTATAGGTTTAGTTCTACAACTACTGAATCTAGAAAATAGGAAATTACCACACATGCTAAATAATCCTAAATGTGAGTAACAAAAAATCAAATAATGAAACCGATAAAATAGGAAACTACCCTAAATATGAGTAACAGAAGATCAAATAATGAGACCGAGGAAATAAAATTTTAAAATAAATTTTTTTTTACTCAATCAACCGTAAATATTAACAATGCATGTATACTTGATTTATTTACTTCTGACAAATCTGACTTGTCAGTTATTGTAGGTCATATGAAATTTATCTATTTTCTCCTCTCGAGATACTCTATCTTCTCCAAAAAAAAAAAACGAATGAATTTTAGATCATGAAATGTAACGAAATACTTTTTATTTTCAGAGGAAGTATCCAAATTATTATTCAAAATTATGAATAAGTATGATTAACTTGGTTAGACCTATAAAAAATACTCTTATAAATGATAAAACTTATATCAGCGTTATTACTATAGAATTTATATATCTAACTTTTATCCATAAAATTCTCATTTTTAATTATTATTAGTCATGATATATATTTAAGTAATTAATTAAAAAATAGACATACGCATTATATAGTACTTAATTTCTTAATTTTTATAATGTATAATATCATTATTATAGTATTTCTATGTCTTAATTATTATATAAACAATATATAATAATTATTTCTTATTTTATACCCTTAATTATTAATTAAAACTAAATATTATGATAAATACATTTATAAATGCATTAGTTTTAAAATATATCTAACTTTTATACTATTATAATATTTAAAGTTATTATTATATTATTTATATATCTAACTTTTATGTATAAATTTCTTATGCTAAATTATTACTGCTTTACTTTTATACTATATCAGCAGAAATTACTTTTATATATAATTATTTCTTTTAATATCACAAAATATTATTTTAATTTTATTATGACTCATCAATTATAATTATGTTTTAATTATTACTTTTTAAAAATATTATAAGTCTTTTTCAATTTTATAATCGTTCTAATATGTAGTTTTCATTATATATTTATAACCTTAATTATTAACTAAAATAAAATATTATGTTATTTTAAATTTAAAAACATATTTTATAACTAAAACTACACATTTATAAAATAATTATTTTAAAATATATTTAACTTTTTATAATATTATAAAATTGTATGCTATTACTATAGTATTTATATATCTATTTTTTTATATCAAAATTTTCATTTTTAATTATTATTGATCATGATATATATTTAAATAACTAAATTTAGAAAAAAATACGTATTATACAATACTTTATTTCTTAATTTTTTTTACAATTGTTAATGTTATTATTATAGTATTTATATATCATCCTTTTATATATAAAAAATATCTAATAATTTATTTATTATTTTATAATTTTAATTATTAATTAAAAGTAAATATTACAAATAATTTTATATTTAACTACATATTTATAAAAGTACTAGTTTTGAAACATATCTAACTTATCTATAAATTCCATATTTTAAATTATTATTGTTTTATTTGTATATTATGCTACTATATGTCTATATATTATTTTTATATATAAAGATTATTTTTTAATATCACTAAATATTAATTTAATTTTATTAGGACCCATAAGTTATGTTTTAATCATTAATCTTTTAAATATCATAAGTATTTTTCAATTCTATAGTATCATTGTGTGTCGTTTTAATATTAAAGTTTAATTACATATTTATAACCTTAATTATTAACTAAATAAAATAATATGAATTATTTAAAATTTAACAACATATTTTGTAACTAAAAAATTAGCTACTAATTTATAAAATTATTAGTTTTAAAATATATCTAACTTTTTACAATATTATAATATTTAATGTTAATACTATAATAACTATATATCTAAATTTTATCTATAAAATTTTTATTTTAATTATTATTGGTCATAATATATATATTTAAGTAAGTATTTTTTTTTAAAAAATAGACATCCGTATTTCATAACAGTTTATTTATTAATTTTTTTATAATTTTAATGCTATTATTATAGTATTTATATATTTTTATATATAATAGTTTATTTATTATTTTATAGAGAAAATAAATTAAGAGAAAACTAATTATTGGACATAAATACAAATGAACTCCTAAATATTTCTTATCTGAAAAATAGAATAAATTTTAAGGTATTGAAGAAAAAATAAAATAAATTATAAATTTTATATGTAAATTAAAATAAATTAAGTTACACTATTTTTTATTTTTCTATTTTATTTTATTATAATATTTATAATCATTAATATATATTATTTTTATTATTATTTTAAAAGTTATAAAAAACAAAGTTTCATAATAATTAGATCTAGTAAAGTGCAAGCAATTAAATACAATAAAAACTAAATTTAATTACATTTAATCTATACAATTAAATACAATAAAAAAATTATTCACACTTTCATATGTCATCACACCACTCAATTCTCATTTACAATAGAATCTTGTTTTTATCTCGGCTTTAGGTAATAAAATATTATGTAGTGTACATTATTTTTATATATAAATATTTTTATTTTTTTATATAAAAATATATAATACTTTTCTTATTTTATACCCTTAATTATTAATTAAAAGTAAATATTATGAGAAATCTGATTAATGGGGAAAAATAAAATAAATTATAATTTTTATATGTAAATTAAAATAAATTAAGCTGCATTATTTTTTTGTTTTTTCTATTTTATATGACTATGATACTTATAATCGTTAATATATATTATTTTTTTTCTATTTTAAAAGTTATAAAAAACAAAAATTCATAATAATTAGGTCTAGTTAAATTCATTAATGCAAATAATTAAATATAATAAATAATTAAATATAATAAAATTCCATCAATCTAATTAAATATAATAAATAAATGATTCACACTTTCATGTATCATCCCACTCCTTAGTTATCATTTAAAAAAAAATCTCATTTTTACTCGGTTTTCATGTATAAGGATTTTTATTTAGGTTTAAATAGGTTTGTGGTCATTATAAAATATAAATAGTGATTTTTTATTTTAATTTTTGTAATATTTTATTTTTTATTTCTCTAAAATTTAAATTCATTAATTTTTTATTTTATAAAATAAATAAATTTTAATTTTAATCATTGTAAAATAATTTTTTATTTTTATTTCTCTAAAATATAAAATTATTATTTTTTGTTTTTGATATTCATTTTATAGTAAATAAATAATATTTATTTTAAAAATTTTAAAAATTTTAAAATGTTACATGTAAATATGAAATATTAGTAGATACTACTTAAGAAAACCACTCAACATTTCATTATTAAGTGTGTCATATGATAGCTACATATTTTTTCAAGATGAAAATCAAAATATTTCTTATAATATCTAAAATAAAAATTTATTTATTTTATAATAATAACAACTTTTAATGGTGTTTGACCATGTCATTAGACATATATTTGGTTGTAAATCCATACATATTTTTATTTTTTAAATATTTATAAAATTATATAAGAAATCTATGTTTAAAAATTTAAAAATATTTTTAAATTATGTTAAATTACAATATTTTTATAATTTTGAAATGTGGAATTATAAAATGATTTAATTATTGTACTTTTATATTATAAACAGAAATAAATGTTATTAATTTTATAATATTTAGTTTATAAAAAATATTTTAAATAATTTGAAATATGAAAATTAATTAAATTAAATATAAACCAACGAAATCAAATATACTTAAAATAAATTAATTATTATTTTAATATTTAGTAGATAATTTATATTTTATTAGCACTCAGGTCAAATAAGTTATTATAGATGTTAGTATCATCTTATATCTATGAGAAAAAAATTTACTAAGTATTAAATTTTTTTAGTGTAGGTATTTTTTTCTATTAAACATAATAATACAATTTTAACCGAGTTCAAATTAGTTCTCTCACATGTATGTATCATTTGTTGACACCGTTAATCCTCTTTCCTCCACAGTTAACACCGACCATTTTTTCTATTTCCTCAAATAATTGCAGCATCAGGGTGGGACCCAACACTTACGGAATTGGCTGCACAACGTCTCATGTTAGACGATACTGTCAAAATCTGATTCGAAACAGGAAATGACACGTAAATATGAGACACCTTATTTATATTTATTTTTTAACTAATCATATAAAACGTATATTAGTTTGTAATTAATTATTAATTTATTTAAAAAATATTTTGTCACGTAGTAACCTCATATTAATTCCTTTTCAACTGAAAATCTCACTAAATTTTTTATTTTAGTTTTAATTCATAACAAACATCATTACAGTAATTAATAAAAATCAGTAATTAAGGTGATTTCAAGGAATATATATTTTAATTAAATAAAAATCAATTAAATCATTAAGTCTTATGTAGATTTTGATTTTATATAATTCCGTAACCAATTTATTAAATTTTATAAAATATTTTTTATGATTATACCAAGTGATGAAAATAATAAATAAAACAATTTATTATTTATGATATATTTAATTACAGTAATCAATTATGATGTAAACATTGAATAATTGATAATACAATTACATATTCCAAACGTAAAATAAAATAATTGTATACTCTTATTTAATCACAATCAATTTATTGGGATGACTTTTAAATAATAATTATTGAAATTTTAAGATAATAATATAAAACTGTTTTATATTAATGGTGTCCAACTTATTTTTTCTAAAAGTAATCTTTATTTTGATTCAAATTTATAGCAGATTTAGATTGAGAAATATTGCAATAATTATTTTGATTTTATAATATAAATATATAATTGATAATTTAAATATATATATATATATATATATTCACGCGTCAATACCTTCATTAATTTTCTTGTCGAAATACAGTTAACTTTTTTTTTTAAGTATCTTAACGCATAAAATACATAAATATATTAATTAATATAGTTAGGACCAATATATATTTTGATCCAAATTAATTGATAAATATTATAATATTTTTTTTTCAAAGTTATAATATATATTCAGAAAGGTAATTAGAAAAGTTCATGTTTTGAACGTTCAATCATTCCTTTTTTAAAATAGTTAATTTAAGCTAATTATGAGAAATATATGTTTTGATTCAAATTAGTTGACAACATTTATTAATATATATTCTGATCCAAAATTAGTAAGTTACTTCATATTCAAAATAAAATAATTAACAATATTCCTGATTTGAACATTTAAATAATTCATTTTTAAAATATTTAATTATTATAAATAATTTATTGAATGACCACCATACCTTATGAGAACTTCTTCCTTTATTGTAATGTACCTTCCAAAATTTGACTCCATTGCAAACATTAGTATTCAGAATTATTCACTTATGTAATGTAATTTTGAAACTTTAGAGATTTCATTTTTTATTATTTTACTTTCTTCATCTTTTCAAAATGTCACTTTTAAAAAAATGTATTTCTATTTATACGTTGTTTTCAAAATTCAAAATTTAAAATAACATTAATTATTATTATCATTTTAATAATACTTAATTTTAATTAATTTACATGTTTACCACTAGTATATTTTTATTGTAGAGTAAAAATAAAAAGATGCATAATAAAAACTTTAAAATTATTTTATTAAAAATAAAAATTGTATTACATTTCTTACTTTATGTATAAAACCTTAAAAAAAATAAAAGTACAAGAAAAAATTATTAAGTAGTCTAGATCATATAATTTATTTTAATTTTTATATAACATATATTTAAGTATTATTAATTTTTTTATAAATTAAAAAACTTACAGAGGAGCGATGACGAGAATTTGAAGCATGTAATAATTTAGCGTGGGATGAAGTGATCATTTGAATTGTGTGAAAGACATGGGACAAGTGGATGACAAGAAGAGCAGGTCCCTTGTGCATTAGTGCATAATCCCTTTGTTATACTCCCATTTTCAGTTGTTATGGAAATATCGTCCAATACTATGTCGGTGCAGGCTACACTTGGGTCACACTTCAGTGTTATTGCATTCTCACTACTTGTTGTTCCCTTCACGTTTCTGTAAGTAACATCACTTATTTTCACTGCATCCCCATTATCGTTTTTCTTCACACCGCTAGAATAATGTTGGTTGATAATCAGAGGGTTGTCAGAGTTAACAACTACAATATCTTCAAATCTTATTTTCCTAGCATAACCGGCTCCTCCCTAAAAACATTATTAATTAATTAATTATATAATTCCTAGCTCATCCAATTAATTATTTAATATCAACGATCTTAATTACCGTCCATGTCTTGATTCTGGCTCCATTTGTAGTTTCTTTGAAGGTGCAATTCCGCACATATATCTCTTCAACTGTAGCATACTCTCCATTCTTTCCCAGGCTCCCAATACTAGGATTCACCAGACACACATATATATATATCCCAGAGTCGTGCTATATATATAAATTAATAATAATAATAATAATAATATGTGTAATTAATTAAATAAAAAAATTTGACCTGATGCCGTGGCCAGGTCCACAGAAAACAGCAGTTATGTTGATGAAGGAAGAAGCGGTGTTAATGGCAATGCAGTCATCACCAGTTTGAATGGTGGAATGGTGTATGAAGATGTTGGATGATGCTGAGATATCTATCCCGTCCGTGTTTGGACTATCCTTTGGTGCAATAATTTGAAGATTCGAGATTAGTGACCCATTGCACATATTCATGCTTATATGATTTCTCGGGCTGTTCATGTGACTCAACTTTCGAACAATTAGATTTTCACATTTATGGAAATGAAGAGCCTGCGCAAGCATGTACGTATGTTGTCAAGCTATCAATTACATATATAATATATAATTGGATGTATATGATGGTGAATGGTCCATGTTTTCATTCAACATATATATATATATATTTATATATAGTACATACGGTGGGCCTTTGAGAGTCACTTGGATGGGATTGCCACCATGCAGCACCTTGGCCATCAACTTGTCCTAGGCCTCCTCCATCAATTACAAGGCCATTTATGAACGAGAATTTGACCCATGCTTCTCTATCCTCATCTCCCCATTGCCAAGCCTCAACTCTTTTCGGAGCAATGATTCTTCCCCGAAGCTGCATGCATGCCGATTTCAGACAACATAAATTCACTTTATTAGGGTAATGGAAGCTCTCATATATATTATAATTATGTTATGAGTAAAAAGTATTCAGTTGAATATGATTGACT
Organism: Mucuna pruriens; assembly: GCA_025330945.1. Lineage (NCBI taxonomy): Eukaryota > Viridiplantae > Streptophyta > Magnoliopsida > Fabales > Fabaceae > Mucuna > Mucuna pruriens. Next base: position 1,765,741 of record JAENHJ010000296.1, read on the forward strand.
AATTAATGACTTTAAAAAGCTTTGACATACACACATGTTATGATTTACCTCAATGTTAACGGTTGATGGTTTGCATGGACCCATAAACGACACAGGTTGCAACATGAATGTTTTCTCTTTCGGTATGACAAGTGTAGCGGTCTCCTGAGTTGCATTACACACGTCTTTCCATGCTTTCACAAAAGCCTTTACACAAAAGTTGCAATATAAATACAGCATCAGATATAAGAACCAAGCCTCATTTATATGAAAAATATATATACACGAAACTAGGAAAAGTAAACCTTTGAATCATCAGTTTGGCCATCCCCGCTGGCACCGTAGCTTAATACATTGAAGCTAGAATATGCCTTAGGCCTTACTCTAGAACAAAAGCTAAATATTAGAAGGACAACAAATAGGCGTTTCATCTTTCAGATAAAATAAACTAGTGATCAAATCTAAATGAAGTTAGCTAGAAGGTGTTTGTGAAGTGAAAAGTGGACAAAGGATTAGAATTTATAGACAGTAGGAGTGCACTATTCATGGAGAAAAATATATTAGAAGAAATAATAATGATAACATTAAGTATGATATTAATGACTAAATACTATCACTCCATGCCGATGTATATCATTATTGAGGAGTAATTTTATATTATCATCCATTTATATTACTCTATTAAACCAAGAATTAATCTTGTTTTACATATTAAATTTATCATTACTATTAATGTGAGAAAATTTTTGCATTCTAAAAATTGAACATATAGATTTTTGCATTATTGCGTGTAAACTTAGTGATGCATTTTTAGAATAAATTGATCATAGATTGATTGTCTAAAAAGCTTAGTTTTCTTTGACTTAAAAAATATGAAACTCAAATAGTAAATATCTTGTGTGTTATTCAAATAATTATGTAAATTAAATCAATAATTCATTTTACATAATAGAAAAATATTTTAATAACAATAAAATAAATCAAAATATAAAAAATCATATTCAAAACTTTAATTTTAAAAATCTAAAAAATTAATATAATTTTATTTTAATGATGATTTATAACTATCTTGTTATTTTTAAAATTGATAGAATAAATTTAAATATCAACTACAAAATTAAAGAAATTAATAATTTCATCTAATTAAAAACTGATAATATGTCAATTATATATTTGTTGAAAGGAAACTTCGTGAGTATATATAATTTATTTTCAAAAAGGATATAATTATTCATGTTACCGGGATTTACTTTATTTTTTTTAACTATCATATTCTTTTTCTATAAGAAAAAATAAGTTATACATTATTAGTATAAAATAATTTTAAATTGTTATTTAATATTATATAATTGTGTATGATAAGTTTGTTGAGTTTTATAATAATCTCAAAATAGATTACTATTTATAGAATTGACAGATGGATTGACTCGGCCTAATCTGGACTGTCGGGCTAAGAAAGAAAAATGGTTTAGGCTGGACTGACTTTTATATAGACTAACATTTTTGTGACCCAACTAGTGGTTTGTTGGACTGAGCTAGTTTGAGTCTTCTTTTTTACTTGAAAAACTTAAATTTCTAAAATATTAAAAAAAATCTAGCCGAACATAGGCCCAATGCATTTTTTATCAGTTTTTTAAAAGTTTAGCCACATCCAATCTTACAAAGCCTAGTGAGCTTGACTAATTTTTTTTGCTTAGCCTAACCCAACCTATTTTGCAAGATCTGCAAGACCTTTACCAACTTTAACTGTTCATGTACACCATTAAATTCTTACTTTAAAATATTTAATTTATTTAGAACATACAAACATGAACATAATTTTATTTTTATTATTAATTTTTCATTATTTCATAAATTAGAAAAAAAATTCTCTATCCTTCAATAAATAATATTTTTATAATTTATTATAGAAATTAATTATTTATATAATCTGAAAAATATGTTAAAAACTTGAGTAAAAAAATATATTATTATTTTTGTATTGAAAAATTTGGAAAAATCAATTTCTGTAAATAATTGTTGAAAAAAATAATCATTTAAACAATAAATTAATTCAAAAGATTTAATTATTTATTTTGTTTTATAAAATTAATAAATAACATATTTTAAAATTACTGTTATTATATATATATATATATATATAAAGATATTATTGATTGTAAGATCATTTTATATTATTGATTTGGATTTGGTGTAACTAGAAAAAGAGTTTAAAGTTATCCTAAAAATAATTATAACGATGTTATTTGATTTCTTTCTTTATAATATTTATTATATGTTATTATTAGTGCATATATATTATAGATTGTAGGAGTACACTATTGATGGAGGAAAAATATATTATCTGAAATAATAATGATATTAATGAGTAAATTAAATAAGAGTATCATTAAAAAATAATATTTATCATTTTGCGCCCTGACGACGAATTTGCATATTATGGGCAATAACATTTCAGCAAATAGTTTATGTCCTCGTTGAGATATGTATTTCAGCCACCAGAGTTTCTTCTTCAAAAATAGATACGATTTATCAATTCATGATTCGTTGTTACCAAATAAAATTTATCATACGTCAATTATATACTGTTTGAAGGAAATTTCGTGAGTATATATCATTTATTTTTACCAAAATAAACAAATGCAACATGAATTTATAAAATATATCCCTATATAAAGTTATTAATGATGTAATATATGTCAATGAGATATATAGAAATGAATGCATGACACTAAATGATTAATTGTAAAGAAAAAATAAATCTAAAGCATTAATTCTATCTCTCACGTGCGTATAGAAAATATACCGTATTTTAAGTGAGAAATTTTCTTATTGAGAAAGATGAACAATAAACTTAAGTCATAAAATTATACTTAAAATTAAAATTTAATTGATAGTTATATGAATATTTTAAAAAGTTAGTGTATTTTTTTTAATTATTATCAAACATGATCCAATGATCTATCCTAAATCTTCCATTTTCCAGTTTTATATCTTCTCAACAGATAAAAAAAATTTATTTTGATATTATTTCAATGATTACGTATACTTTAAAATCAATCAAACTGATCCTCAAATTTGTCAATTCAAATCCCATATATTTTAAGTATTCAGATTTAGACCTTCCATAAGTATCACAAAATTAAATTCATTAAATACATTAATTTACTAATATGAAAAGTCTAAAAAGAAGTTTGGTTTCATTTGACTTGAAAATTGAAAATTACATAGTAAATATCAGGTGTATTGTACAAATAATTTTGTAAAATATTCAAAATTAAATTAAATTAATTCAATAATTAAAAATAATTAATTTAACTAATAGAAAATTATTTTAATAATAAAATTAATTAAAATATAAAAAGGTTATCCAAAACTTTAATTTTAAATATATATAAAAAATTGATATAATTCCTTTTAAATTATAGAAGAAAAACTAAAAAGTTAAAGAAATTAATAGTCACATTTAATTAAATAACTGATTAAAAATTAAAAATAACATTAATTTAATATGATAGCTCAAAACATGTATTGTAACACCTGTATTTTTTTATTGACATAATTTATAATTGAAAACATTATTTAAAATATAAAATTTAATTAGTTATAATTTCTGGAATTTTTTGTGTGAATGTATGCTGTTACTTCAACTAGATTTTTGTAAAGTTAGAATTATAAATATTCTATTGATTTTTTTTTCATTTTAATCCCCATATATTTGATATGTTTTGATTTAGGTCCTTATAAAAGTCTTTTTTAACTATACAATAACACCTAACTTGGAGTAATCTAAGTTCAAACTAGAGTTTCTCATTACATACCATTCAAATATTCTTTCTTATACAGTACACAACATAACACTTGACTCTTATTTAGATTATATACATGTATATGTGTGGGTATGCTCATAATGATTCTTAATCATATGATGAATTTTCTGATTGTTGAGGCCCAACAAGAGGGGTTGCCTTGGTCACAAAAATATATTGGGGTTTTTGGACCAAAAGGGCGAAGGAAAATTGGGCCTTGATGAGACCCTTTTCCTTTCTTGAAAAGTTGATAATGAAAAAAAAGGCTGAGTGGGCCTCAAAACCTTGCATTTAGAAGGGTTATCCTTGAATTGGACTGTAGTGAGTGACAGTCGAGTCGAGTCGAGTCTCAGGATTACTAGGTCCACATCATAGTGGAATAAATAATTTTTAACAGACTTTATTTAAATACTTATTATAAAAAGTAATAATATTATTATATTATTTTAAAAAATTAAATACATAAAACAGGTAAAATCTATAATAAGAGTATCCTGCTCAAATATGATTAAAAAGTATAACAATATGTATACCACAAAAACGTGCATAGGAATCCACGTCCTATTGGTTAGGAATATCTATACCATCAAGTGAAGTAAAATTTTAATTATATATTAAAAATATAATATATATTAATTTTAATTATTTATAGCAATTTATACTATTCAATTAGTGATTTTATATTTCCACTATTAACTCAATGATTTAATATATTTATCAAGGTAATAATTGGTCCAAATTTTAAAATATTAGTATCAATTTTTAAATTTTTAAGTAGTTTCTAAATTTATTTAAATTGTCTTTTACTGTTAGATAAAATACATAGTAATTCAATTAAAGATTGTGTTAAAGGAATATAATAAAAAGCGTTGCCTGGTTGAGGGAATAAGGGTTAAAGGAAAGGATAAAAAGAAATGGTGAGTAAGAGGGTGGTAAATGGGGATAGGAATAGGAATAGGAATAGTTAACACAGAGAAAAGTAAAAGTCAACTGAGGGTGTTGATTAAGTATGAGGGAATAGGAATTGCGTATTTGTGTTGGTTACCTTGTATGAGGCATAATCAGGAAGAAGGAGGAAATGGAGGGATCAGCGTCAACAGGTCCGGCACCGTTCTTACTGAAGACGTATGAGATGGTGGATGATTCATCAACGGAGGAGATTGTATCATGGAGCTCTACCAACAACAGCTTCATCGTATGGAACCCCGCTGACTTCTCTCGTCTTCTTCTTCCCACCTTTTTCAAGCACAACAACTTCTCCAGCTTCATCCGTCAGCTTAATACTTATGTTAGTATCTCTTTACCTTTTCTTTCTTTCTATTTAAACCATTTTTAGGCCCAGCCCATTCCAGTCCAGTCCAGTAAAAGTTCAGCTTTGTATGCTTGTGCTTATAGTAACTAGAGTCATTCATTCATATTCATATCATCATTATACCTCTGAATTGTTTCAAATAAAAATAACAATTGATTGTATTAGGCTCTGCCAATTACACATGTATTGTATTGCAGGGATTTCGAAAAGTACACCCAGAGCGATGGGAGTTTGCTAATGAAGATTTTGTGAAAGATCAAAAGCATCTTCTTAAGAATATTCACCGCAGGAAACCCATCCACAGTCACAGTCATAATCATAGTCATCCTGTTGTTGTGGATACAGAAAGGTCGGCATTTGAGGAAGAGATAGATAAACTTTCTCACGACAAAACTAGTATTCAGTCCAATATTTTTCGCTTCAAACAACACCTCGCCGCTGCAAAGACTCATCTGGAAGATCTACTGCAGCGTTTGGATAGCATGGACGAGAGGCAGAGAAATTTGCTCCTCTTCTTTGAAAACGCTCTTCACAATCCTACCCTTGTTCAGCAAATTTCTCGCAAAATTGAGTCCATGGATTTGTTGGCATATAACAAGAAAAGGCGGTTGCCTCAGGTTCATGAAAACACCTCTGTTAACAGTTTTGGAAAGGAAGATTTGAACAATAAACTCACACTGGAACTGTCACCAGCTGTTTCGGATATGAACTTACTGGTCTCTTGTAGTACACAGAGTTCAAATGAAGATGGTGAAAGCCCACATAACATTCTACCACCAGAGCTTGCACAAACTGGACCCTCTTTTACTTTTAATATGGATTCATGTTTATCGCGAACCACCACGGCTTCTGAGTGCCCCAAATTGGACTCGTTGGAACCAAATTGTGAAGACAGTGACAGTTACATATCCTGCCTTTTAAATCTATCTCTGGCTTCTTCTCCATTACAAGTCAAGACAAATCCATGCCCGGATAGATCACCACCCCAAATAGACTCTCCACAATTTGGCAAATTTGCAGTTTGTGCCAATGATAACAAAGAATCTCATGTTGGAGCTTCTTCAAGCAGAAATGTAAACGAAGCTACTAATTTAGCTGAGGCTCCAGCTAGAGTAAATGATGTGTTTTGGGAACAGTTTCTTACTGAAAGACCAGGCTGTTCAGACAATGAAGACTCAATGTCTACCTACAAAGCAAATACATATGCTGAGCAAGATGAAGGGCGCTCAGTTCATGGAATCTCTGGAAATGCTATGAATATGGATCAGCTCACACTCTGACCATATTGTCCTGGACCCTTAATACTAGTTTTGATAATGGTATGCGAGATTTGCATGATAAACATATTGGCATCGTATGCCTATTTTGTGTAATATGTGCATTTTCTTAGGCCACAGAATCACTGATGTATTTAAGGTACTAACTAGCTACGTGGCAGTTTTTGTAGATATTCATGTTTAAAATGCATTTATGTATTTTCTTTGTCGGATGGGCAGTAAAAGTTTGAATTGGAATGGAAGGTAGCCGAATGCATTCATTTTTGTTCTGCATTTTGATTGCCACTCAAGTAAAGTGAAGTGACGATGTGGCCCTCACCTATGCACTGCATCTCTTTTCACTTTTAACTTTTAATTAATAAAAAAAAATCACTCTATTCCATCCTTTCTCCCTTCTCCTCCTACCTCCTAGTGTCCTCTTACGAGACTGCTCGGCTATATACAAATACACTCCGACTCAAGTTAGATGAATTCATTTCTCTCCACTTCTATCTCAAAAAGTGTGTCCTTGCCTTTGTCTCTTGCCCTTCTTTTATACTGCCCTAATAGAATCCTCCTTAATTAGGTTTCGGCATCTTAGTGTGATTCCAGCTTTTTGTTTGTCCTTTTCTCAGTACATCTTTTTGTTTGTCCTTGTCTTTTTTGCTTATTGCTCTTTTCTTTTTACTAGATCAAGTCGGAGTTGGCCCAGATGACTTCTGTTCCTACCCACCTTAGACGACTTGAGTGTACTAGCTGGGTTTTCCTTAGTACCAGAGAGACACTAACCCTTACTCATTCCATAGTATGATGAAAAGTTGTGGTGACATCAGCTACAATACAACTTATGGCCAGTGCTAATGTATAAAATGAACAAGATGCATGATGCTATTTTCATTTCAGTCGTACCAATTGTTACGTTGATTGAGATTGTTGAACACACTGAGGAGGATGTCTTAGGCCATTATATATTTGAAGAGGATGGAAAACACAAGTATTTGTTACCTGAATCTTTTTCTGAGACGTACAACTCCTTGTTCTGTAATCTTCATATGCCTGTGTAATTCATTCATGGTTTTATAGTCACTTAAAAATAAGTAAATACAGATGTGCTCTGCTTGTTCAGTTTGCTTGCTTCATTTTCACTTCCTGCTGTTATTCTTTTTGTCGACATATTGACCCGGAAAAGGTTAAATCTACGTGCACACAATAATAGTAAAATTTAATTACTCGTTTAATCTCCATACATATCTTTACATTTGTAATATTTTGAAGTATATTTTAATTCCGTTAAATAATATAGCAAAAAAATATAAATGGACGGTATAACATAAATTTTCTTACTGTTATTAAACACATTTATGAATTTACAATTAAAGTGACAATATTTTACCACCACTTGAAAAAAAATGTTGAAGAAAATAATTATTGAGAAAACTAAAAAAGAATAGAAAATTATTTAATTAATTAAAATATCAAAGTACGATAATTATAATTTACGCCGAAAATGAGTAGCTGTGTTTTGTATAGGGAGAGTAAGTTATCAACGGAGTAAGATTCGTTAATAAATTGATTAATCCAACATTCATGACCCGATAAGAATACTAAGCACTCTGAATAATTAATCAGTGTATACTAATTCTCGTATGTAATGATTTCTCCCATTCTGGGTTGCTGACAGTTATGATGGCACTAATATAGTTGACTAGTTGTAACATCTGCTATGTCCTATGGCCGAGTCCTACCCAATTTATAACCCTCCAACAACCAAGCATATCTCATCTCACTTTCACTAACTCAACATCAAACAAAAAAGCTCCAAACACAACAATGTCCCAACCCAGATTCATTTCCACGATCTCCCTGTGTCTGTCCCTTGTTCTGTTCCACGCCCCTCTCCCAATAATCTGCAATGGCCTATCGTTTGTGGACCTCAATGAAACGGATGTGATGAGCAAAAGGGTTTGCACAAAGAGCATTGGGGAGTGCTTGACAGTGTCTGAGATGGATTCAGAGAGCAACAGAAGAGTTCTGGTAATGCAGAAAAAGTACATTAGCTATGAGACACTGAAGAGAGACATGGTTCCGTGTGATAGGGCTGGAGCTTCTTACTACAATTGTCATGCAATGCGAGCAAATCCTTATAATAGAGGCTGTGAGGTAATCACTGCGTGTGCAAGAGGTCAAGCCATCAAAACTTGATACATTGATTATTAGAATGAATGGATGAAGGAAAGTGGGCCTAGTGCCTCTACTGTACCTTCTCTTTTGCCCTTTCTTTTCTTTATCCCTACATCTAATCCTTTTTTCTTTCGCTTATGAGCATTCCTCTCTAGTTAAGATCATGTTCTTTTTTGCTTTTAAACATATATGACCAGCGTATCTATGAAACTATCTAATTTTGTTTCCCACCAGACGTCACGTTTGATAGAAATTTGTGGCTACTGTTTCAATTTGCCGATATCATTATTTTACAATGCTCATTCAACATCTTACTATTGGAATTAATTACTAAGTTTAACTTTTTCTTGAAATTGTACGTCTTGGCAACCTTCCATTATTGGGATAGAAAATGTTAAGAATGATAAATATTTTCCCAGAAGCTAGGTTTATTTTCTTGAAGTTTTCTTGTAAAAAAAAAATCAACTTTTAGAGGGATATCAATCTGCACGAGGCAATGGAAAAACTAGTTATGTTTGATATATTACCAGATTTTGATTGCAAAGGAAAAGAAGTAAATTTCTTCATGTGGGTATAGAGAGTATAAACAAAACATATGAACTGCAAAACGACGACCTTATTTAAAACAATCTCGTATTGTCTGATTCCATTTTGCCTTGATCTAATTTTAGGTGATTGAGTACTGTTTTGGGATCTTGTGTTTATATAACCAACTCCTGCTGCTCTTTACTTTCTTCAATGCTTTCTAGAGCAAGGTTTTGAGGAAGCCAAGATGTCAAGTCTTGTTCAACACAAGACTATACTCAGTATGAATAGTTAACCAAGTTATATTCCTTATATCTCAAGGTAACCCCAGATAGGAATGCGAATCAAAGTGAAGAGCACAATTAAATCCATCATGTAACTCCATGCTTTTTTTGTAAGTTACGAGTTTGAATTATATAATGAGACTTAAGAAATGTGTAATAGATTGCATCTCTTGAACCGTGCTTGTATCTGAGCTTACCTCAGTTGTAAACCCAATAACCAGAGAATAAGAGGAAAGTGAAATTCTAGACCAAAGTCTGGTGTAAGATTTTGATAAAATCAGGCCTCTTGTAATATAAATTCTGTATATTAATATAAAGTTAAATGAAATCAATGGACTAAAGATGAAGTTCGTTTGTGTTAAATATTGAATTACCACACCTGTCTGTCTCCTGGATTTTGTCAGTTTAGCACCAGGTTGGACAGCCTTTTTGTTGGAAACCTTGCATCTAATCTAGTACTGCTTTTGAGCTTTCTATTAAGGTAAGAAAAAAAAGATGCTACTTTATATTTGACATATTCGACAGCTTATGTTATTCCGTTATTCTTTGTAATGTTTTTCTATTTCTATGTTACTTCAATTGAAATTATTTTCTTTGGGTACAAAAGCACTCTGATTTCTCTCATCCCCTCCTTTAGCTTAATTAACCGCATCAATTAAATGTTGTAGTGTTCTAAAACAGTGTCAGTGTGACATCCCTTCCGAAAATAGAAGGATCAATTTCATGTGGCGTTATTAGATTAATGTTAATCGTGTTGGTTAGGAATAATATGAAAGTGAAATGTGCGGAGGCTTAGTCTGAAAACGTTGACTGATTTGTTGATTAGATGTGAATATTAACGATGTAAACATGAATTTTGGTTAGTCGTTCAATTCCAATTTCCAAGGAGAAACGTGTTAGGTGGAACACGTTGAAGCTTATAATTGCAGTTATGATGATCGCTTGACATATTAGCTATTGGTAATGTAATGGTAGGCGCAACTTTTTCTTTGGGGGGTTGTTGTTCAAACGGCGCCACTTATCAAAGTGAGGGCTAAATCCTAATGGGCTATGCATCATTTTAAATATCATGGTGTCAACATAAAAACAGAACCCAGCCACCTACCTTGTTTTAATAGTAAACAAAATAAAAAGACATAGTAGTGATGTTAGGATTAACACCTTGAAAAGGAACCTGCTTGGATCTTGTTTTCACCAACAGCTGAAACTTTATATTACCTTTTTATGAATAGAGAAATGAGTACGGTTTTGAATAGGAGTGGAGTGGGTTTGGTGCACTTACCACAAAGGTAGCGTAAAGACCGCTCAATGCATAATTATCCCAATCTAGAAAAAAAAGTCCGAAACCAAAGATACAGTGATGCTATGGCAACATCAGTTGAAAGAAATGCTAGTTCTTTTGTTAGTAAAATCTGTTTCATATGCTAATGCGCCTACCCCGCCCAACCCCACTAGCCTTCTTATTGCTTCTATTTTCTTCTTCTTATTTTATTATTCTTGGGATCTTTCATACGGGTGACCACAAGTTCAACTCTATTCCTACTCTACTTGAAATGCTAAATTAAGGATAAGATCAATTTAATTTGAGTTATTCTCATGATATATTAATTTTAATGTTGTGTATAGTAAATGATAAAATTCAATAAGTATAAATTTAAATTAAGATATATTTTTAAAATAAATAATATTATTATAAATATAATAACATGATATATAATATCATCTATTAAATAAAAAATTATTAATATATATTTATTAAAAAAAACTTAGATTTTTTAGGGTTGGGAATTGGGACAACTTTAACCATAACCTAAATTCATTATTGAAATGTTTCATATTTAATTTATAAAATTTAAACTTATCAAAAACCAACCTCGAATTGAGTTTGGACCAAAGAGATTGGATAGATAGGGTTTAGTCTTGGGAAAATAAAGAAAACACACCACCTTACTCTTCTAATTCTGATTTTTTAAACTATTTTTGCACATATACATTTTTCTTTCTTTTTCTCTTCATATTTATCACTTTTTTCTATAGTTAATTACTCCCAGCATATGAACACGCCAATAGTGTGTTTGGAAACAATAAGTTAACTAAAAGCTTGTAACAGTAAGCTAGAAATTGAAAACTTATATATTAGGATCCGTTTGTGATGGTCGCAGGTTTTTTATTTTAGAATGGAGTTGAAATGATTTTTTAAGTTAATTTTAAAACAAGTTTATATTTATTATTAAAAAAATTATTTTATAAATTTTAAAAATAATTTTTTACTATATTTTATAATTATCAATTTTATTGTTACTTTCACTATTATTGTCACCACCATTCTTACTACTATGTAAATATAATATGAAATTAATTTTAATAAGAAAGAGAATTTTAAAATAAATTTATTTTGAAACTAAAATAATTTTTAATTTTTTAAAATTTTAAAACTTACAACTATAATTGCTAATTGAATTGAAAATATTTAATAAAATTAACTAATAAATTATAGAACATATTAAGTAATTTGATTATAATATATATACCACTTTCAATATTTGAACATCTAATTGCGTCTTAAAATTTAGACTAATATTTTTTAAATTATATTATAAAAAAGAGCGAAGATTTAATCATTAATTTGCTTAAGTATAGCCATCTATTACATTTAAAAACAATGGACGGCATAGTCGTTTTTTTTTTTTTTTTGATATGCTTCCTTTTTTCACAAAAAATATACTTTAAATAAATAAATTTATATTGTTTAAAATTAATTTTTAATATTTGAAAATTTTTTAATAACATTATTTTAAAACAAAAAGAATAATGATTTTTTTATAATTTTGATTTTTAATCAACCTTTGTTGAGTGCAAAATTATTTAATTAAAATTAAAAATAAACAGTGAAATAACTAATGTAAAAAGATTTAAATTTTTTTAAAAGTAAATTAATGAAAAAGCCAATAACTTATAAGCTAAAAACTTGAAGTAATTTCTGAACAAAAACTACATTATTAAAATAAATTCATGTACAAAAACAAGTTTATTTTAACCAAATCAACTTATATACAATAAATTGACTTGCCGTGGAAACGTAAAATAAATCGTTTTTATACTCTTTTGCGTCTCATTACTCTTTATTTTCTCCTATTTTTAGTTTTTTATCTTTTCTATTGCCAAGTCAATAGTTTTTTTTTTTTGTTAAAATTTGTATGATACAGTTAATTAGTCGTATTTATATCTTCAGTTAAAGTCTTATAAAATTTTATTGTGGAAAAAAAATAATTTTATGCCCTGTCACTTTTGTAGCTGTGAGAAGATGAGTGACTGAATTAATTTTATACCTTGTCACTATGTATGACCCTTCATTTTAATCTTTTTACTGATACGGGCTTTGCTCAAATTATTGTCGAATATTGAATTGATTCAATTGATGCCGTAACACTATGCGGGGAAATCTTAAGGACATTCAAATTCAAACGATTTTTGTAGGAGTTGTTGGTGTTCATTTTCAGCCACAACATGTTAAAATAAGAGAATGAAACAGCACGTGCTTTTACAGAAGAAGATTGCTCCGCTATCTTTTAATTTCAGAAGATTTTGATGTCCTTTTTTTATTTAGTTAATGCAATATTCTTATCTCAAGTACTTTAATTAAAAGTCTTATTTGCATAATTTTTTTATTTTACATGGTACTAGTAAATCTTTTTTGGGCGAACAGTACTAATCAATCTTTATATTCAACTGATAATAGAATTTGTGATACGATATTTTTAAAAATATCATTTTCAAAAACCACGTTAAAATATCAACTGAGTAGAAACGAATTAGCAAACATAAGCAGTGAGAGATAGTTTAATAATAGGTGCTAAATCATAACCCACAAAGCAGCAGGCAAAGCCTTATTGAAACCCATTTGATCTCATTTGATATATATAGACCAATTGGTAATTTTGATCTTAACCTTCAGCCCAATGGCATTGTGATCCTAAGAAAATAATAAAAAGAAGGTCCTACTCTAGCAGAAATGTGTAAAATGTAATGAAAAAACATAGAAAAGAAAAGTGCAACAAGGAGAGGGGGGAAGTGATATAGGATGTTTTCCTTTTTATTGTGGGAGAAAATGATGGTTGGATGAGTTCAGTACCTATAATGAGAAGGCTTGTATGGGCCCTCAACAGGAACACTGATGTAATCTGCCTGGTCTTTGGTAAGCCTGGTGAGGTTAGCACCAAGCTTGCTAAGGTGGAGAGCAGCCACTTTCTCATCAAGGTGCTTGGGCAAAACATAAACCTTCTTCTCGTACTTTCCAGAAGTTTTCTCCTTCCAAAGCTCAAGCTGAGCGATGACCTGGTTGGTGAAGGAGCAGGACATGACAAAGCTGGGGTGACCGGTGGCACAACCCAAGTTCATCAAACGACCCTCAGCCAAAACAATTATTCCTGTGTTGGTATCAGGGAAGACCCATCTGTCGGTTTGAGGCTTGATGGTGATGCGCTTGACACCAGGGTGGGTCTCGAGGCCATGCATGTCGATTTCATTGTCGAAGTGACCAATGTTGCAGACGATGGCATTGTTCTTCATTTTCATCATGTGGCTAAGCATGATGATGTCCTTGTTCCCGGTGGTGGTGACGAAGATGTCGGCCTCAATGAGAGTATCCTCAAGTGTGAGAACCTGGAGACCTTCCATAAGAGCCTGAAGGGCACAAATGGGATCAATCTCGGTGACAATGACACGTGCACCAGCCTGCTTCAAGGCAGAAGCACAACCCTTGCCCACATCTCCATAGCCACAAACAACAGCAACCTTTCCGGCAATCATCACATCAGTTGCTCTCATAAGTCCATCGGGGAGCGAGTGACGGCATCCATACAAGTTATCAAACTGTCATATCACATCACAATATTATTTATACATTATAATATTATTTATACATTATAATATCATCAAAGTCTCATAAGTACAACCTTGCTTTTGGTGACGGAGTCATTGACATTGATGGCAGGGAACAAGAGGGAGCCATTGGCCTGCATCTGGTAGAGCCTCTTGACACCGGTGGTGGTTTCTTCGGAGACTCCCACGATTCTGTCCTTCATCTTGTGGTACCTCTTGGGATCGGTCTTCAAGCCATCCCTGATGATGGTAAGGACGATCTGGAACTCGGCATTGTCGGAGGAAGCAGGATCAGGGAACTGCCCGCTCTTCTCGTACACCTGCTCGGCCTTCACTCCCTCGTGGATCAAGAGCGTGGTGTCGCCTCCGTCGTCCACGATCAGATCGGGTCCACCGTCGGGGCCCCAGTCAAGAGCTCGCTCGGTGCACCACCAGTACTCCTGGAGGGTCTCGCCCTTCCAGGCGAAGACGGAGGCGCTGTCGCGGGCAATGGCTGCGGCGGCGTGGTCCTGGGTGGAGAAGATGTTGCATGAACACCACCTGACCTCGGCGCCGAGGGCGGTGAGGGTCTCGATGAGGACTGCGGTTTGGATGGTCATGTGGAGTGAACCGGTGATCTTGGCGCCCTTGAAGGGCTGAGAGGGTCCGAACTCGACGCGGCAAGCCATAAGTCCGGGCATTTCCACCTCCGCCAGTTCAATCTCCAATCTGCCGAAATCTGCCTGCGTCATTTCCTTCACCTTGTACTCCCTCCCGCTCTTTGTTTTCTCCACCAACAACGCCATCTCTATGTCTCTCTTTCTTTCTCTCTCTCTCAACTACACAATCTGTTAGAGGCCTGTGTTTTGGATTGCAATAAATAGGTTCCACTACCTCCAAATGGACGACTCTCATTCCTTCTATCTCCTTCCTCTTGGGGATCCCTACCCCAAATTATTGTTAATTACATATGACAGGATTGTTTAGTCTTACCATTTCTATAATTTTATTTAAATCCTCATTTTCCTATTTATCTTAAGCATGCCCCAATATTTCTGCCCATTAAAAATGTTATTTATTATATTGCTATCCACCTCTACCTCTAGGGTCTCATTCACTAATACGACATTCCACCCTCCAAGATTCTCGTTTTTTCTTTCAGATTATGTTGAAATGAAATATCATTATTTATTTATTTTTTTGACTAAAATGCATGTAATTTTCATGTAAAATACACGTATGTGATTATCGACTATGTTGCCTTTTCCCATATTTCTTCACAAGAATTGATCAAAATTTTCTTTTTATTTAATTTTTTAAAGAATGTTATAATTTTAATAAGTTTTATTCAAATATTATTTATTCATTTTAAAAATAAATTTACTTTATGGTCTTCAAATCACGTGAATAACATTTGCACCTAAATTTACGCGGAGAAAAGCTTGGGCAAGAAACAAAAATAGCGTGGGAAAAGCTCAAAGATGTATAGTAACGTTACACCCGATTGTAAGGGGCCATTCTTGAACTATAATGCAATATAGACAACCTCCACCGCCATTTGCTTTCTTGTTATTACATTTGATTTCTTGTGTCCATGTGTTTCATTCTCTATCTGTTTTTTTTTTTCCTAAGATTTATGTCTTCATGACAACGTCTCATTTGTATTTTTGAATGCTACGTGGTTGTCTGACCTACTATATTTGTCGAAGGTTCAAGAGTCAACCACCTCCGATCGTGACTGCGCGGTTGGTGGGTCTCAGATTGACAAACTATTCCGTGAAGCTCGACTCCCATCATCCACGTACATATAAGAATATAAATGAAAATTATAATAAATTAAAAACAATTTTCCACATTAAAAATTTAAATTCATTATAAATATGAGAATATAATATTTCCAAGTTCGTGTTTCTAAAAATAAATTTAAAATCTTCAAACAAACGTACTCTTAGTTTTCAAAAAACTTAATTGTTTTTTTATATTAAGAATTAACAACTAAACAACATTTAAAAGAAATGCGTGTTTTTAACTTAATATATAAACTATGTATTTCTTATATTAAATTAGTTTTATTTGTTAACTTTCTCAAGGTCACTTAGAACCATAGATCTCAATCAATTCTAAGATACATATGAGCAGCACAAAATAAAAAGGGATGTTTGTATGTTGTATAAGTAGGTCTAATGAGATATTGAATAATATCAAATAATTATTTTAGTTTTTTTAAAATTACAAAATTTAATGGAAATGTTTAATATATATTTGAAAAAAATTATTAAAATATCTTAATATGATAATTTTTTTCTTATTATTTAATATTTTCTAATTTTATTACTATAAGTATTATTTTATTATAAGATACTCGTTAGTAATTTTTTAATAATAACAAAATAAAATAAGAAGACTAAATACCAACGCTAGAATTAGCCGCTAACCAAATGGAAATTATTTCAACATTTTATGTTTTTGAAGTGAGCGAATTAAGCACCACTCATGAAGCTAAGAAATGGAACAACCTTCAAATTAAGAAACACACAGCGTAAAATGCGGTCCCCACTCCAAATGTAAGCCCAGATCATATATTTGTCGGTGATCTGGTAAATTAATGATGGTCGTTAAAAAATTGACAAGAATAAAAATATTAACATACAGATATTTAAAACTTTTAATTTCTAAAAATGTTTTAAAACTACCTTTTAGTAAGAATTAAAAATTACTTTAGTTAAAAAATTATATTTTGTATTAAATTAATAATTAATAAAATTATATGACCTTATATATAAAAAAGGATAACTATAATGGCAACTAAAAATAGTTAGCAGTTAGGGATCAGCATGAAAAACATAAGGATTACAATTTTTATTCCTTAGATACCCCACACAATAAAATGAAAAATTAATAATAATGGATAGAGCAAGAAAAAGAACCAGAATTACTAGTGAGAAAAAGAACTTTATTAGTGTTTCAAAAAACATTACTATATCTAAAAAAATGTTACAAGTTCTCTACTAACACTACTAAAAGATCAAATGAAATTTCAACTAATAAAAAAATATAACATTATTTAGAATGGATTGTGAAATATAGCCTATATCTACATGTGAGTAAAATTCACTAAAGATTATATACCAGATAGCTTATTAAGTATTCACAGATAAAATAAATATTTTTTTTCTCTACCCATTTATTAATGGGCTAGGTAAGGTACTTGCTTCTGTACGTACTCACTATATTTTTTTAATGTTTTAAATTATATATAAAGTAAGTTGTCTTAAAATAATTAAGTACAAATTAAATTTTTTTCAAAATCTATGTTGGTTTTTAATATAAATATATATTTTAAAAGTATTATTACTTCTTTTATTTTATTCTTTCACTTTTTATATTTTAACATATATCTATAAATATCAATAAATATCCAGAAACATTCATAAAATTCATAAATACTCAATAAATATTCATGTCAATATAAGTTGAGTATAAGACAAAATTTTATCCAGCAAAACGAGTGATGAAATATTACTATTCATGTATGTCTCACTTCATTATCATCCCGAGAGAAAAGTAGTAAGAAAAATTATATCTTTATATTTATATTTTCTCTATCTATATTAATTAAAAACAATAATTTCACAATTATCTCTATAAATTTCCATTGAGTTTTAATTTTAATTTAAGGAATTTTAAAAAATTAAGGTCGGTTAAGTTTTTTTTTTCTTTTAAAAATATGAAATATTCAATTTATATATAAAGTAATATTGAAAAGTGTATTTAAAATAAATTATTTTAAAATATTAAAGTAATTTTTAAAATAAAAATAAAAATTATTCTAAAATAATTTATTAGTTATACTTTTAGAATTAATTTATCTCATTAAAAATAAAAAGTATTTATTTAAAAAAATAGTTCTAGGAATTGTGGACTTCATTTCCCTAATCAAAACAAATAAAACACATTTTTTTCCCTTGCGAAAAATTATTTTGTAAAATATACTCTTAAATTATAGATTAGAATATAAAATTGGAGAGTGTACGCGACTTTTACTTTTTTTCTTTTTCTAATTAGATATTTTTAATATTTTTTTATTTAAAAGTGTATTTCACATATTATTCTCATAATTAATAAAAAAATATTTTTTAATTGTCTCAAACTACTTTTTTTTTATATATTTTTAACTATCTATTTAATCGACTCTCTTTTATCTTCGTCTTTGGATTGAATTTCAATAATTAAACTTAATGATTGGAAATTAATCATGGAGAGTAATTTTACGTCATCCCATAACAAATTATGATTGATAGGATATTTAAGATATTTAGTATAAAAATCAATAAATTTAACCTATATTGTGAGAATTATGATTAAATTACTATATAAAATTATTTTATACTATCAAAATATAATATATCTTCTCTTAAAATTAATGAACTTAAAATTATATATATCATTCGAAGGTCATGGTGAATCTAAAACATGCAGATAAATAAATAAAACTAGATACTAACATAAAAATTAATAAATAATGATATAATTATGATATTTAACCTATTTAATGTTATAATATAAGATTTAATTACTCATTTAGTTCTTATATTTATATCATTTTTATGATTTAGTTCTTATACTTAAAAATTATTTGTATTAATTTTTTCTATAAGTATATCTTAATTATCACAAGTGAAATTGTTACAAAATAAAAATTGGTAATTTAAAATTGTCACAAATTTTCTAACAATTTGAAACAATTACAAATTTTATTATTTGATGAGGCTAATTTCTGGAAGTTTAAAAATTGGTAAAAATTTTATAACAATTTTACTTTGTCAATTTTTATTTTTGTAGTAATTTTACTTAATGGATCTTTACACTTGACGCTAAAGATCAAAATTATATAAAAAGTGTACATAAAAAACTAAAATGAATACTTTTAAAATATAACAACCAAAACATAAAGATATACAAATACAAAAATTAAATGAATAATTAAATCTAATACAAATAAAACAAAGCCTAAATAGTTTGAGTCAATATATATATGAAAGAAAGAAAAAAGAACATGCTGCACAAAATAAAATAAACAAAATGTTCTCAACGTAAGTGAGAAAAATAAAAATAAAGATTATTTCAACAAAGAAAACACAATTAAAAATTTTGGAGTAATTCAAATTTCACCAGGTTAACCCAAATCATATCAAAAATTAGGTCCACAAATTTTCTGATCAAACCGGTCTAAAACTCTAGATAATTTAACTATGCATGAGGTACTATTTAAGCATGCAAATTCATAGTCGAGAAATTCTTTGCTTCTCAAGGAGGAACAGCTTCGTCCTCCACAAAAGATAATTGCTATTCAATTACATTGATCGTTTTGTTCACTAAATGATAGTCCATGTTACTTTGGCTTGATAGGCAAAGACTCAAGGTAGATGGCATACCTTCTGGTTAGTGGCAGCAACACGTTGACTTCATTGTCAATTAAATTAAGCTTAGACATTTGTGTCTCTTACTGAATTTAAATTTTAATATTTATTACCACTTAATATTGATATGATATACAACTCGACCAAAATTATGCTAAAGTAATATGCAACAAGATACAGGACTAAGCGTGAGCATGAATGGCAGTGGGGTTGGTGAGAATAAAATGAACCAAGCCTGCCCTCATTTTCCAATTGACAATATCATATGCCACCAACTACACTACACTCTACACAGGAGACAACTGAGAACAAAGAAACCCGACCACACCTTACGGCCAAACTCTGACATTACATACAAATTTGCAGTCAAGTATATGGGAACGAATGGGACAATTTTATTTAAGGCTTCGTCTTTTGTGAAGTAAATGAAGCCATGCTTCATGTATATACTTCCAATTTCAAATGAAACTTAACTCCTACTGTGCTTTGAGAACAAATCAACTTCATGAACCAGTGCTAGGAAAGGCATGTATAAACACCTTTAGACACGTCCACAATCCTCTTTCATTTACTTATTTAGAATTTTAATTTTCTCATACTTATTTTCTCTCTCTTTAACGTAAAACTTACATAATTTAAAGTAATTAAGGTAAAATTTAACAAAATTATTATTTATAATATTTTATAATTAAATGATAGGATAAAATATTGTGTGTAAAAAACTAAAAATATATATAATAAGAAAAGAGATTGGAATTTAGAAAAAAAGAAGAAGGGGTAAAATGGTACATGAAGAAATGGTAGGGAAGTGGGAAGTGTGTTTTAAAGGAAAGGGCAGAGGCAGTGAGTGGTGTGTTAAGGATGGATGCGGTGAGAGAGTGGGGTAACACAGCGTTGGCGACGGTGGACCCAGAAATTCACGACCTGATTGAGAAGGAGAAGCGTCGTCAATGCAGGGGAATAGAGCTCATTGCGTCGGAGAACTTCACCTCATTTGCGGTCATTGAGGCATTGGGCAGTGCCCTCACCAACAAGTATTCGGAGGGCATGCCCGGCAACCGCTACTACGGCGGCAACGAGTTCATCGATCAGATTGAGAACCTCTGCCGTTCCCGCGCCCTCCAGGCCTTCCATCTCGACGCTTCCAAATGGGGCGTCAACGTCCAGCCATACTCCGGCTCTCCGGCCAACTTCGCCGCCTACACGGCCGTTCTCCAGCCCCACGACCGCATCATGGGCCTGGATCTACCCTCCGGTGGCCATCTCACCCACGGCTACTACACCTCCGGTGGAAAGAAGATCTCGGCCACCTCCATTTACTTCGAGAGTTTGCCTTACAAGGTGAATTCGTCGACCGGATTCATCGACTATGATAGGTTGGAGGAGAAGGCGTTGGATTTCAGACCCAAATTAATAATTTGCGGTGGCAGTGCCTACCCCAGGGACTGGGACTATGCCAGGTTCAGGCAGGTTGCTGATAAGTGCGGTGCTCTCTTGCTCTGTGATATGGCTCACATTAGTGGTCTTGTTGCTGCTCAGGTTAATAAATACCTCAATCTCTTTTCTTTTCACCTCATACACATACACTCAATTTTTTTAATTTTTAATTACAGGAAGCTAATAATCCGTTTGAGTACTGTGACATTGTGACCACAACGACCCACAAGAGTTTGAGGGGTCCTAGGGCGGGTATGATCTTCTACCGGAAGGGACCTAAACCTCCCAAGAAGGGGCAGCCTGAGAATGCGGTTTATGATTTTGAAGACAAGATCAACTTTGCTGTGTTCCCTTCCCTTCAAGGGGGTCCTCACAATCACCAGATTGGGGCTCTTGCGGTGGCACTTAAACAGGCCATGACTCCCGGCTTCAAGGCATATGCCAAGCAAGTTAAGGCCAATGCAGCTGCCCTTGGAAGTTTCTTGATGGCCAAGGGATACAGTCTTGTCACCGGTGGAACTGAGAACCATCTTGTCTTGTGGGATCTTCGCCCTCTTGGCTTGACTGGTTCGTTGCTACTAACACCCTACCTACTACCTAACCTAACACTCCAATTTCTTAATTCCTTTATTTTCCACACTCTTCTTGCAGGCAATAAGGTGGAGAAACTTTGTGACCTCTGCAATATTACTGTCAACAAAAATGCTGTTTTTGGTGATAGCAGTGCCTTAGCCCCTGGTGGAGTACGGATTGGTAAGAACACCTGCTTGAACTTAATTCTTTCGCATACATGATACATGGCAATGTTGTTGACAAACCAATTATCAGAATTCATGATTTTGCAATGAGTACTTGACAGGAGTTTGTGATCTGTGAACAGGTGCCCCGGCCATGACTTCTAGGGGGTTGGTTGAGAAGGACTTCGAGCAGATCGGAGAGTTCCTTCACCGTGCAGTGACTCTCACACTAGAGATCCAGAAGGAGCATGGCAAACTTTTGAAGGATTTCAACAAGGGCCTAATCAACAATAAGGCTATTGAAGATCTCAAAGCTGATGTTGAGAAGTTTTCAGCCTCCTTCGATATGCCTGGCTTCCTAGTATCTGAGTTGAAGTACAAGGATTAGTTTCAAAATGTACTCATGTCTTTTCATAGGCTAGCTTGTTGGTTTGTCGATTCAATTTTAAGTTCATTTGTCTTTGTTATGCTTTTGCATGCCTTATATGATATTTCCTTAATAACAAATGAAATATTATGCTAGTGATTTACCTTATTCAAAGCTGGAGAAAAATGTATACTAATGTCTTGGACAGCTTTTATTTACTTGAAGTTGTTTGAATTGCGATACAAAATAATATCCCTATGAAAAATAATAAAATGATTTTGTTTTAATTTCATACCAGTATTCTGAGTTACTGGCCTTATTTTTCACAATGACTGAGATCATCCATGCAATAAATCTACCTCCTATCTTTAATATAACAACAAATAACTAATTCAGATAAATATAAATAATTTAGTTAATTTTATTCTAAATATATCTATAGAAGTAAATGGTTAAAATAATACTATTTAATAATATTGCACAAAGATAATTTTTTCTATCAACGAGTGTGACTTAATGTTAATAGGACAATAAGAGAAACGAGTGTCTTAATAATAGGCTTCACAATAATAGAATAAGGTAACAATTAATAAATCTAAAGTATTTCTTATAATTAAAACAATAATATACACTCTTTGTATAAGTCACCTGAGCTAGGACTTACATTGAAACTTCAGCAGGCCAGAAATTAAATGTTATCAAAATAACTACACAAATTGCAGTCGAAGTCAAGTGTTAAAAACTTGTAATTAACTAGGACCACCCCACCTACGGTATCCTATATCGACAGCATAAATGATTTTTGAGGGATGTCTTTACGACCACGGTTTTACAATTCCACCAACGCATATAAAATCCGTCCTTCAGTCAAATATCTCCTGACTTTCGATTATACTGTGCTGACTGTAAACGTGAGATAGAGAAGTTAATGAACTAGTGTAAAAGTGTAAAAACAATTTCTCACGCGATAATGATAGAGAAAGTAGTATTGTCGTTCTTACTGGTCATCTTTGGTGACACGATAATATCTCTCTGCATGCTGGCGCTGACCAATCAATTGAGCAAAACGCTCATCATGAGTGATCACAATTAGCTGAAAATTTTCCTGGCCTTTCCTGTCCTCCATGATCCTGCGTTTTATGGAAGATAACAGCAGATTAATACGTATTTAATTCATTATTAGTAATTTTATCAGAACTAGGCAACCTATTCACACCTTACGAGAGCTGCAGCGAGACTTTCAGCATTTGGTCCATCCAAATTTGTAGTAGGTTCATCCAGTGCAAGTATTCCACAATTGAGACAAAACGTTTCAGCTAAAGCCAACCGTATGATAAGAGACGCCAGAACCTGGAACCTCACAATTAAGTCAAGCTTATTTGTTTATTATTTTTTAATTAAAATAAGGAATACTAGACATAGTAATTCCCTCAGTGCTAACATACCTTCTGACCTGCACTACATCTTCCTCTCATCTCCAGCTCTGCATCACCAGTCTGCATGAGAACCTGTATGGAATGCAAGAAAATATTATTTCAAAGATTTTACCAGGAAATTAGACAGCTTTTGAAGGAATGACTGTTTCAATATAATATGTCAAACCTTGTAACTGTAGGAACGGGTCCCTGCACCTTCGGAGTCTGAATGAATACTAATGTAGTCTATATCTTGTCCTCTATAAGTCTGCTGCCACAATTCCCTTATAATTTTGTTGATTTCTTCCATTTTCATTGTGTGGAAGCGCATCAGTGCTCTGAAAGATGAATCATAAAGAGTCACCAAGGAACAAAATAAATACAGAATATGATTTGTAATTTAATACATAAGTATCTAACTTTGTTAGTAAGTGTAACCTTATTGATTAAGGAACAAAATGACTTGCATTCCCAACACATACAACACACATTTGAGCTAATAACAAAAATGTGCAGCATTACCCAAACAGCTTATGGCAAAGCTGCCAAGTGACTCAGCACCTTGCGATGCAAAATGAGGTGGCTACATGCCTCTGAGCTTTTGAAGCACAAGAAAGAAATGGCCTTATGAGGTCAAAAGAAGTGATCTCTTTCAATTGATTATGCATTGCAAAGCCATGACTAGCACATGACAAAGAATAGTAGAATACAAACTTCACAAATGTAATGTTGAAGTGTTGAACATTACTAAATTTTAAGAATCTCACTTATCAAGTGCATTGTAGTATCTATCCAGATCCTTGTTGGCCATTTCAGTCGTCTGCAAAGAAAAGTTGATTTGTCAACAATCTAAAACAGAGAATTAAAGAAGAAAGCATACAACTATGGTATCACAGGTGATTACACCTTAAGCTGGATAAGCTGGTTGAAGTATCGCTTATCTATGTCCTTGTATTGAGCCAGCTTAAGATCAACCTTATTTTTGGAAATGTTGCTTTGGTAAACAGACATTGTTCCATGGCACCTGTTTAACTGTCACCAAGGTACCGAACCAAAAAAGAGAAATGAGGTGTCAGTTCTAAACTAGAAGGAATAGTACATAACTATTGAATATGTGAACATAGAAATGGTCATTGGCTGAACTACTTAAGATTGCACACATAAATGTATGATTCAGGGATTTGAAAATACCTCTGAAAGAAGTCTCTCCCTCTCCTGTGCTAGTTTCTGGAGTTCAGTTTCAACTGTGGAAATCCCACCAGCCTTCAATATATTTTCTTCCAGTGTTTCAATTTCAAGAGCTAGCTCATCTACTTCAGCCTTTGTTTTCCTGTAATTTAAGTTGTCCTCAATATTTCTTTTTAATTGATCTTGATCACGCATCAAATCTTTACTTTTGTTTAGTTCAGTTAAAATTTCCTGCTTCCTGGAATCACAACTTCGAATTTGAGATTCTGATAGAGATTTCTTTTCCTGCAGTTCCTTCAACCTGTCTCCCTTCTTTAAATCAGAATACCTGATCATACAAAACGCATGTTGAAGAAATTTGGAGTCTTTAAAAGCTAACATTTTCCAAGCAGATAAGCTTACTCTTTGATCTTAGAATTCATTTTAAAAAGTGCTTCAGCTTCTTGCTGATAACTTCTCTTTTGTTCAGCCAGGTCCTCATACTCATGGTTGAGTCGAACTTTCAGTTCATTATGGTCAGCAAGTAATTTATCTTTCTCCTTGGATAAAGGTCCAAGAGCTTCTGCCAAATGCTGCAAATACACAAATTTTGGGTAATACTACACATTTTGACATGGTAAAGAGAGACAAAAAAACTTGAGATTTCTAAAAATAGTAGCTACAGTAATCAATTAATAAATTTGGAAATTTGATTAAAGTAAAAAAAGATTTTTGAAATAAAGGGTGTCTGAATTTTTTTTATGTAAATAAACACAAACAGAACATAAAACAAGTGTATGTATTAATCAGTAAGCTTGGGAATATTGAAAGAGAGGCAATTCCTTTAGGGGAAGAAAAAGATGCTTAATTTCTTCACTCTATATAGACACGAATACAACGCACTGAATTGGAAGATAAACTATATACAATGCACCAAAAATAGTTCAAAAAGAAATAAACAATAACTGATAATTGCATGTTCTGTGTTGAGAGCATTAATCATTTTATTAAATTTTCTTTTGAAAATCTGTATAAGGTACTCATATATACATGGAAAGGGTAAAAAAGGCAATTACACATGCCTTAACTTAAAATTTAGTATCCATCAAAGTAAAGATAATTAGACACCTTCTCTTCAAGATCAACTTGGGTCTTTTCTTCAGTTAAACGTTCCAATTCTTCTTCTAATTTTTTAACACCTTGCAATATGTTAGTTGCTTTCACTTTCTCCTCCCTTAGAGTGTGCCACCGTATTTGAATATTTGATAGATCATTCTCCATATGCCTCCGTTCATCGCTCAACCTCTCCAATTCAGATTGCAAATTGTCCCTTGTAACCAAGATATGCATCAAAATAATAAGAATAAGAAACATAAAACCGAAACTCATAATAAATAAGTGCACTTAGGGAATAGGAGATTATAGGAATTCAATTATCTTAATGGATCTAGATTGTAAAATTGTCCACGTTAGTAAATAGTAGGAATTAAGTTGAGCTATTTACTTTGTGCTCTGGAATGTGTTAAGCTCCAATTGAATCTCTTCCAGAGTCCTCACTCCCTGTCCTCGAAAATCAAGCTTATATTCTAAATCCTCAATTTGCTTTTGCAAAGCTTGAATTTCTTGGAAAAGCCGGTCAGCATTTTCTACAGGTTGCACCAATGACTCAACCAAATCCTTCTCAGTCTTCACTTGTGCTAAAACACCTAAAACCTGAAAAATGCAGCAGTTGTATAATCTAAAACAAGTTAACACCAAGAAAAAAGGGGGGAAACAGATAATACCAAACAATTGATAAAAAATAATAATCATCAACCACAGAACAATCATTTAAGAAAGGAAGTGACGAGTATGTAGGGATTCGACTTCCTACTTAAAAGAAATTTCAAGGAAATGTTAAAAAGAAATTATAAAAATTACATCGTCAAGAGCCTGGGATTTGTCATCCATCTCTTCTTTAAGTTGCTGAAGTTCCTTTTCAGCATTAGGGATTGTCTCCTTGCCAAGTTTAACATAATCTTCATAAACCATACGAAGCTTGTCCAGCTGCTGATAATGAGACTCAGTGTTTGAGGACTCCACAGCAAGAACTTTCATATGTTCAGCTGAACTAGCAGCCTTCACTCTTTGCTGTGATTAAAAAAAAAAAAGGCTAATTCGAAATGAATAAATGATATAAAGAACTTGCTCAAAGCCAATAGATAATATCAGTATATCATAATAGGATGTGAAATATACCAACCTTCTTGACAAAATTGTCTTCTTCTTCTGGAGAGAAAGGGCGCTCACAGCAAGGGCAAAAATGATGAGCTCTTGCAACCCTTTCAAAAGGATCAAACATTTGCCGCATACCATCAGCAATATTATATTTGCTGAAAGCAATCACCAGACAAAAAATATTAGTACATATGAGACCAGCACAAAGATGGCATCATGAATGTGGTCTGGTACAAATTGACCTTCTATGGACATCTCTTTTCTCCTTGGCAGACTCTAAAACTTTGAGATAAGAATCAATTCCAGAACATTGCTGATCCAAAGACTGTAGCTTGGATTCAACAAATCTCTTTCTTGCTGCAAGAAAATTATTAAATATAAATGGTGCAAAACTGTGTATTCAATAATTCAGCATGGTGGAAGAAAGAAAGCACAGTAGACTATTGGGCAAAGGAGAAGCAGCATAACAAAGTAAAAATATCAATTCATCAACTATATCGAGAAACATACAAAATGCTAAACTATGCAATGGCTATTTCTATTTATTGCACACTATTATCATATTATTGACATGCAGAACCATGTGGCTTTCAAAAGCACCAAACCCAAACCTCTTGTACTTTCATAGTTGATTTGCTAGGTAAAAAAACTCAAGGTAGATGATTTTACATCATCAAACTTGTTTGTTACTAAAGTAATATCATACATGAAGCAACATCACCAAATTTTTTTGTTCTTGAAAAACTATGTATTTAGACAATGTAAAAGACAAACAATCCTAAAACTAAAAATTGTAGTTATTCTAGAGAAAGGTTTAGATATATTTTTGGTCCATATACA
The DNA here is from genome assembly GCA_025330945.1 of Mucuna pruriens. Lineage (NCBI taxonomy): Eukaryota > Viridiplantae > Streptophyta > Magnoliopsida > Fabales > Fabaceae > Mucuna > Mucuna pruriens. The sequence goes on from JAENHJ010000296.1 coordinate 1,793,547, forward strand.
GACACATTTTCAATTTGATGCATATACAAAAGAAGGTTTCAATTTAGTCCCTATATATACAACAAATTTTCAAATGCATTCCCGTTATAACAATGAGACTGGTATGGAGTTATTGCGAAGTACAATGACCAAATGAAAAATAAGTGTAACAAATATAGGGACCAAAAACATAGCCTTGTTGTCCCTATATGTGATACTCTAATAGCGATCATTAGTTTAAAAGGTGTATGTTAGGCAAAACAGAAGGGAAATAATAGTTAACAGAATTAGTTGTGATTCTGTTGTAGGAATAACAATTGTAACAGCTGTCAATTACTGAACAGCTGGGAGTTAGTTGGAATAAGATGAGTTAGTTACTCTTGGGAGGGGAAAAATAAATAGGAAAAAGGAAAGGAATAAGGTAGGTTTTAGTGAAGTATTGATAGAGTGGAGAGTAGGCCTCTCCAAGAGCCTAAGCAAGGATCTTGTATTCAGTACTGTATTCTTGTTCAATTCTGACTACCTGAATGAGAATTGCACCATTCTTTTTGTGAATAATATGCAATTTCTTTTTATCTTCATACCAGTTTAACATACTCATTTTTAATTTGATCCCTACACTCCTAGTACAATTCTATTAGACAGTATTATAACAACGATAAACAGTAAGAACCAAATTGAAAACGGATGTACATACGAGGACTAAATTGAAAACTTTTTTGTATATGGGCTAAATTAAAAAAGAGTGGCGCATATACGGGGAAATATATTAAAATAAAAGAAAATTTGTTGATTTGTCAACCAGACAGGTACATTACCAACCATTGCAACATTACAGATGCAGAACTCAAAACATTGATTTCACTAAAAAAACTACAATATTTTTACTCATCAACTTCTTTGAATGATAGATAGCACTTACATTCCAAATCCTTGTGGTGTTTGGATATGTTACTATTAACTTCTTGTATTTTCATCTGCAACATATTGACTTCCTTCTCAGCTTCACGGTACTTTGCATTCAGATCATCAAATTCAGCTCCAACAGCCCTGCACCACAAAAAACATAAATACGAGGTAATTTGTGATCTACTTTTTATTCTTACCCAACATGGAGCTTCTTCACTCACACTTGTCATTCCAACAATATCATAAATCTGATATTGGCTCAACCTCAATTGTCAAAAAATGAACTTCACTCCACAAATTTCCGCATGCAATATAAAAAAATCAGTCCTACAATCTCCACATGATGTCCAATTTTGGGTGTGAAGAGTGTGTTGAGATCCTACATCGACTAGATATGGCCAACATAGAGCTTATAAAGGTTTGGAAATTCTTCACTTATGATTTAACTTTTGAGATTAAGCTGGGCCCAACCCAAATTAAAGTGATAGTACTACAACTCTAAATAAGATGTAAACAATGATAGAAAAGATTTCCCCAACCTTAATGCTTGTGTAATTTCCTTCTTCACATCCTTATCAAGAGGAACCCTCCCTTTCAGCACCTTTCTTATTTTGTCCTTTTGGTCATCAATTCTGTAAAGAAGAATATACAGATGATCACCATCTTCTACAATAATTCTGAAAACAAAAAGCCAAAAGAAAAGAAGATAAAAAGAAAATGGATCTACATCTTTTTATGTTTCTTCTTCTGATTTTCCAGCTCTGCCTTCTTAAGAGATAGCTTAACTCTGTCCTCTGAATCAGAAGCCATGATATCCTTCTCTCGATTGACAGCCTTAATCGTTTGATCTACACTATATATCTCATTTTGCACTTGACGTATATTTGGGTCAAATTGTCTTTCAGCAAGTTGGCTTGCCTTCCTCTCAACCTCATTTCCCTGCAAGCATGACTCAAAACTATGCTAAGCATATTTGGCAGGTGTCTAAAATTAAGGTTATAAATTACTAAACTACACCAAAGAGCAGGTATCCCTTACCAAATTTCTTTCTCTTTCATCTATATGAGAGAAGTTTACATTAGATATTTGAAGTTCAAATGAATCAAGCTCATTTTTCTTCTCTTCAATGCGCTTCAAAATGCCACTCTGCATACATAACAAGGTATTAACATCATACAAGTAAGATAAAGACATTTGACAAGAAACGTATGCATTGAAACACCAAACCTTGATCCCTGTCATAGCCGTTTTTTTAGCCTCAGTATCTTTCCAACAGTCATTTGCATTCATGTAGCAATCCAATGCCATCTTGAGTTCATTGTCGTTTGCTTTCTGCACAAAGAAGCAAAAAATCAGTTGATATTCATGTTTTCTTCATTTGATATGGTGAAAATAATTTTAAAAGGGGGTAAATTTAGACAAGCACATTCTTTAATAAGAATATAAATTCACTAGAGTGGATGGAAGAAAGAGAGAAGCAAAGGAGCATAGACACAATATCCTTGCTAAAGGAACAACCTAAAGAAAGATACACATAAAGTATTCAAGTGAGCAAAGCATGCCAATCTCTCGGTATATCCAGCAAAGAAACCCTATACAGCACTGCCAATAGAATACAACAAAGAAGACAAGAAGATCCTTGAAAATACGGCCACTTCTCAATTTGTCTCCTACCACAGGCACCTAAAACTGAACATACACACACACAAACCAGAGAGAGAGAACAGAAAAATCACCTTTTTATCACCTAGATCCTTCTCAAGATCTGCCAACCTTGATTTTACACGATTAGTTAGGTTTAAAGCAACCTCAGCACTGAAAGGAGTCTTTGGAAGAGATCCTAAATTATATGTAGCAAAAAGATTGTGAATGGAGGTATCACGTTCATTCTTCAAAGACATGTGAGCCTGCAATTCAAATTAGAGACAAAATTACAAAACATCAGCAAAACTAGATGTCAGTATAGGCACCTTGTGCATCAGTGCATTTACTTCTGCTTCAGCTTGTAGCTTGGCAATCTCCCGGATGGAATCATCTATGGTCCGCTTAAGGAAAGAACTTTTAGTGTCAGTGTCATTTATTTCTCTTTCCAACTTGCTTATTTTTGTTTCTAAAATTGCTATCCTTTCTTCAAACTTGGTCTTCCATTCCATCAACTCTTCATCAGTGTCTAATCAAACATAATATGCAGGAAAAAGCATTAGAAACCTCATATATACTACATGGGGCATATCTGTGTAAATCCATTATGATTGAAACTATAACAATATAGAAAGAGATAAAGAATTTAAAACTGGCTCAATGTTGGTAATACACATGCCACGTTCAACACTTACACACCTTCATTCTCCTCAGCAAGAGCTGCATATTGTTTCTGTTGTTCCTTAAACAGAGTGCTTCGTTGAGCAGTTTTAGTAGATATCTGCTCTTGCAGCTTCCTCAAATCTTTCAATATTTTCTCCGTATGATGAATTTTATCATCCAATTCTTTAATGTTCCCATCCAACTGTTGTACTTGACATTTTACAGACTCTGTTTTCTCTTCATCTTGTGCAATGCTTTCCCGAAGCTATAAAAAAATAAAATTAAATAATTAGAATTTCTTTTTCTTTCTATGTTGGCACATTGTGGTTTCCTTTATGTTTATAGCTGTCAAAGTGGAAGATACAGCTTAAGTTCTAAAATAACTAAACTAAAAGTGAAAGCTCAGCAGAACTTTTACTTCACTGGATGATGAGAATGGCCCAGAAAAGAAAAATAATACAGTAGGGCAAAATGGACTCATTAAAGCAGAAAATGTTTTGGTCCTCCACACGAGAATATATTCTTCCATTAAAATTACAACACCTTGCATGTATGGTTATTTTCCTTTTATAAGAAAACAAGAGAAAGTGTCATATTAATGGGAATACCAGCTCCTACACGAGTAGTGAAATTTGCTTCATTAAAGTGGAATAAAAGAGTATATGTTTTCAAAGACCTTTGGCCGATCGCATTTACTTGTTATAATTTAGAAAATGCAAGAGAATAAGTGGTTTTGTAGAGTTGGAGATTATTACAATAAAGACAGAAAGCTGGAAAGGATAATGAGCAAACTTTATTTATCTATAGGGTTGTCATATTTTGGAAGAGGAAAGTGACCTTATAAGCAGCATCTTTGAGAGTTTGAAGATTTTCCAGTTTGAGCTTGTAAGTCTTTATCTCTTGAGCCTGCTCCTTGTGAAGTTTCTTTATAACTTCCAATGCCTTGGTGTATCTAGCCAGCACGAAGCATATATTCAGTCACTAACAGAGGCGAGAGAGTAGGAACAAGGGAAAGAGAAAAGAGAGATACCGAGTTGCGGAAAAGATATCATCAAACTTCTTCTTTAAGGTGGAAGGGTCCTGGAGTGGCCAGTTGGCTTCATCTTGGTGAACAAATATGACATTTTCGAGAATGGCCTTGGAGACACCCATGAGCGCAGGAATCTCTCGATCCATGTCAGCGCATCTATAGCTGAGGCAAACTTTCTGAAGATAGTGACATGGCAGAAGAGAGTTAATGGAAGAAGAAGAGAGTGAAGAAGAGAAGAGAGAAGTAGCTACCTCGCCTGTATGAGGATTAATAGTTTGAAGCACACTCTCGATTGCCTTGTATTCCATCTTCGACGCCTTCTGCGTCAACTGAAACGACCTCACGCAAACCACGTCTTTTCCCGCGGCAGTCTTGAATCGGAGCTTAATCTGGCCCTTGGTTTCGGTTTCTCCTGCAACCTTCCCAATTCCAAACAAAGTGATTATTAATAATTAAACAAAAAAGAGTGTATGTGTGTGCGTGATGTTACCTTGGGGTCGTGAATGAAGCTGTGGCCAGACCTGGCATTCGGAGGCAACTCACCCGTGCAGGAAAGCTTCAAGCACTCTATGATGGTCTGCACAAGGATGATGAATAATGAATGAATGTGGAATGAAAAGATAAAGAATAATGAATGAATGAATGAATGAATCATACGGTCTTGCCAGCACCGTTGGGGCCAACGATTAGGGTTAGAGGTTTGAAGAAGGTAATGACGTTCTTGTTCTCCGGGTCGAAGCTCCGGATGCCCTTGATCAACATTTTATCAACAGTACTCATCTTCTTCACTATCCCTCTCTCATACAATACACACTTCACTCACTCATAACTCAGGTGTGCAACTTCTGGTCATCCATACCCGCCCACGCCTTTTTAGTTTTGCAACAAAATAACTCACTCAGCTTGAAACAATTTAACAAACTTGGGCCGGGCTGGTGTGGCCTCTTCACGAGGCCCAAATCCAATCCAACAACATAAATGCCTCCTTAATATCCTTTCCCTCCCTCTTTCGTTTGAGAATTGAGATGAAGAAGGTGGAGGAGGGTGGTTTCAAACGACTTGCCTCGTTCTCCTGCGATTACGAGCCTTTCACGGAGGAAGACCTCGAAGCCATCGAAGCCTCTCTTTCCAATTCCAACAGAAAACGTCGATTCAACGATCACACTCCCCACCACCGCCGCCGCCGCTTGCCCACATCGCTCATCGCTCTTCAACACCCAAATGCTTCTTCTTTATCGCCTCATCCAGGTTCTTTTTCCTCTCTTATCATTTCCCCGTACAACACGATTTTTTAATTTTTGGTTGTTACCTACCTGCCCTAATTACTCAATTCTGCTATTTTGTATGCCTTACAATATATGAAAATATTTCTCGTCCAGCTTCATTGGAAAGGATTGAGTGAAGAATGAGTCAAACATCGCCAATGGCTGGTTGGTTCTTCTGCCGTAACTAACCGCCGAAGAACATGTTAATTCAGGGTTTAATTCAAGTAAAAGATCTTTCATACAATTGCTAAAGTTTAGCTTTTATACTATAACTTGAAGGAAACAACTCCCATCCCAAAATTTAATTATTGGCACTTTCTGCCAATCCAAGCCCCCCATTAGGAATCCTTGGACCTTAAAAATCACACACTCGAGAATACTTAGTTAAAATAAATTGGACCTAAAATACTACCCATAAACAGAAGGCATGGAAGTTAATTAAAATATTTTGAAAGTTGAAATTATATGGATGTCTTTACTTTTACTTATTTTCTTCTCTCTACTGCTTTGGTTAAGGCATGTCTCAAGACTCAAGAGGACTTAGTATTTATGTCTCTGTTTTTTTGGTTTGTATAGAAATCTTTGGAAGGAATTCCATTTGGTTCTTAGAAACAATCAATTAGCTTGAATCTCCAAATATGGTTCAATTCCATGGAAACCTGGATGACCTATCTTCTCTTTCTCTGCTAAACTGAAATTTGGATGAATTTGTATCTTCATTTCCTCTAATTTTTCTAGCCACACTTGTGATATTATTTTTCATCTTGCACAGGCTATTCAAGAATGAGATTGCCTGAAATGAAGTTTAGTGGTCAAATTATGTATAGCAGGACTTTTGATCATGTAGAGAAAGCTGCAACAAAGCTCTTACAAATTCTTGAAGAAAAAAAAAGAGAGATGATTCAAATTGCAATTGGATTTGACATTGAGTGGAAACCCACCTTCAGAAAAGGTTGGCTCAGTTTCCTTCTCCTTCTTTCATCATCTGATAATGGCAATAGCATTTACAAGTTTGTATTGGGTCTATTACAGATGCTGCCTTTAGGTAATAATATTGATATGTATCTGATAGAGTAATGGTAACCGTCCACCCCATTTTTTAGGTGAATTTGGGTGGAAAGGAGAGAGAGATAGGAAGAGAGAAGAAAACGTAGAGAAAGAAAAAGTGATAGATGTGATTAGGAAGAAAATGGAGTGAAATGAGATGGAAGAGAAAGTGAGTGTATGTTGAGTTTCTTGAGTATTTTCCTATCTGATATCAAGATATTTTTGCTGGCTATGTAAACAAGAACAAAGGAAAATGTTTTCCTGCCTATATGTCAACTGTTATCTGAGTAGTTTAGGTTTTTGAATTTATACTTTTATATCATATTCATATAGAATATAATGTTTTAAGTCTAGATCCTTGCTCAAATTTCTAGAAGTTCGGTGGACAGTCATGATGAGGAATTTCAAAATTCCTGAGGCAGATTCTCTCTATTTTGTGTTGCAATGTGGATGAAGGTAAAGACATGATTTCAGTATTTGGGGGGATTAAAGTTCTAATTCCAGTCGATTGTTTGGCTCCTTACTCCTCATAGTTTATGGATTATCTTTTCTATAAATGCTTTGTTCACCTATGGTGAGTGAGGAATTGCCTACTTTGCTGCAGCAGAAGAGCCTTCCTTTTTGCCCCTATATAAAACATTAATTCTTAAGAAAGAAAAAAAAGAGATTGTCATAACTTAAATTACTGAATCATTATTGTATAAAACTTTTACAGGTGTTCCACCCGGAAAGGTAGCAGTGATGCAGATATGTGGTGACACTAGTTCTTGTTATGTTCTACATCTAATTCATTCTGGAATCCCTCGAAATTTACAACTTTTGCTCGAAGATCCCACAGTCTTGAAGGTTTCTAATTTCTATTTCTGTTAAACTGGATTTATTTTTCTTGTCTTCTTCTATTGTGTTTATGGGAACTAATCAATTATCATAAGTATGAATACAAAGGTTGATGTGCACTAGGTTGGAGCTGGGATTGACGGCGATGCTGTGAAGGTTTTTAGAGATTATAACATATCTGTTAAAGGTGTGACGGATCTTTCTTTTCATGCTAATCAAAAGCTTGGTGGAGATCATAAGTGGGGTCTTGCATCGTTGACTGAAAAACTTTTATCAAAACAGGTATGTTTTGAATCCAATTGTCATAAAACCAGACCAGACATGGACATGGTGATTCAACTGGTCCAGTCTTCTTCTGACATCTGATGCCAAAAAAAAGGCTTGTGCCCTTCCAACTGGCTGGTTAACTGGAAAACTATTGCCAGTTGCATGTGCCAGACCTGCTCACCCTTTCTCAAATTTCCATATGGTAGACTCTGAAAAATGGAGCTTTGTTGGGTCTGTAATTAGCCAAAAGGATAATGGCACGTCCTCTTCTCACCAAATCAGTGCATTATGTTACATATTCAAACTAATATTTGTGTTGCATTTCTGAATTTCTAAATTAGTATCAGTATATCTAATCACAAATGTTATATTTATATTTTTTGCCATAAACAGCTTTAGTTACTGACTAGTAGTAGTTAAATAAGATGTTTTTTTTTTTAAGAAAGCAATAACGAAAAATTTAACTCGTGCATTACTGCACTTGAGAGCCATAATTCAATTCTGAATAAACCATTCCTTCTCAATAGGAGTTAGTGTAAGTTCTTCAAAGGGAGGTCGGTCTTGTTAGACCAACAGAATTTATAATAAAACATATCGGAAATAGAAAATAACAAAAGTGGATGTGCCAGAATGAATAAACTGTTTTTTCCCTCTCGTTCATTTTATCTGTATTCCTACGCTCACAAAATGACAAAATACAGATAACCAGCAAGTATGTACGTAATTTTCTATGACTACTTGATCATTACCCTTTTTTAATAGCCTTTTCATTTCTTTTTATTTTCTTTCTCCCTGGAGAGAGGAGGGAAATGTGAAGGGGGCAGGGAGATGTTTCAACTGCCTTCTTGAAAAAGGCGAAGAACTATGTTGGCAGGATATTCACCAAGCTTGTTATGTTTGCAGCTTAAGAAGCCCCAAAAAATAAGACTGGGAAATTGGGAGACTCCTATTTTGTCAAAGCAGCAACTAGAGTATGCTGCAACAGACGCTTTTGCTTCTTGGTGTCTTTATCAGGTAAAAATACGAAGTCTTAGTTTCCTTAAACTACTCAACAAGTACTCATAAAAAAAAAAAAAGAAAATAAGAAGATAAAGTAAGTTAAACTTCTCTCATAATATAAAAAAAACTTATATACTTTAATTCTTTCAAAAACTTATAAAGTACATAAATTGATTTTAAAATTTGATTTGTTTTACCTCTTATTTTCTTTTCCTTTTAAGTATTTCACTAAATAGTAAATAGCAACACCACTCAATAATTATTAGCCTTATCTTGATTGCAAACTATTAACATCCTCAGTGTTCCATTTTATTGATGCCTGATACGAGGAATTGGTTTATTCTTTTGCAGGCGATTAAAGATCTCCCGGACGCCCAGGAAGTCACCGACAAAAGGGGCGAAGTCGATGGTGTACCGCAAGAATGACTACAGTGTGTATTGAATTTATTTCTATTTAATTATTTATATGTACTAACTATCTGTTGTAATCTTTTGTTTTTCCTGCTTGGACACACCCATTGGAGGGAGATTGAAGACAGACACCCTTTAGAGTTTTTAGGGAATAAGATAAGAAAATAGAAAGGAATAGATGATGGATGGTATGATGAGAACAGAAAAAGAAAAGATGGACAGGGTGTTGAGTGTGTGTAGAATATGTGGTGGTTAAAATAAAAGTTGTTTTAGGATTAGTTGAAAGTAAACAAGTTAATTCGATTTAAGTATTTGATAAAATTAAAATCAATGATACATGGACACTATTATTATAAATATCTATTTGATACCTTCTTATCTTATCTATTTTTCTTTTTATCTCATTATATAATCCATTATATTATTATTTTGCTTTCTTATTTCTTTTCTCTAGGTGATGATGGGTGTGTATGAAATATTACTCTAAAATTAATTGTCGAATTAGTTGATAAAGTGTAAATGAAATAAAAAATATATTTAATTATGTAGTTGTAACTTAAATTTTGATAATTATATACATTTAAAATGATTATTATTTTTATATTTTAACTTATTAAATAATTTATCATCTGAATAGCTAAAGCAATATTATTTTAAATATTTTTATTAAATGAAATGAAACTATATAAAAGAAGTTATATTGTAAAATCTTACAATTTTATATTATATAAAAAAAAACTATATTTGATGAGAGTGAGAATGAGAAAGTATGTATGGTTTTTTAACATTAGAATGTTAAGGTAGAAACTTTATTGAGATAGTGGGGATAAAAATGAGGTAAAAAATAGCTTAGAATCCAATAAGTTCAAATGTTATATAGGGTAGCGTTATGCACAATGTTGTAAGTTAATAAAATAAGTTTCTTTAAATAGTTCTGTTTTTGTTAAACAAATTTTAAGATTAAATATTATGCATTGTTAGTCTAAAGATTTTTTTACAATTAATTAATTAAAAATTATTTTATATATGAATTTTTTAATTAGTTACAAAAATTAATAAATTTAGTATACTTGTCAAATTGAGATTTGATGATATTATAAAAAAAAAAAAACACTGTTAGAGTATTCTAATTAAGTTTATAATATTTTTAGTCAAATATGTTAGAAATTAATTTATCTATCGTATTTAACACACTTCTTTTGTAATCTATATTATTACTATTTTATTTAAATAAAATTTAGGGTGAAAAAGGGTGGCGTAGTGTAAGATAGGAACGTCTCCTAATCAATCATAAATTAAAACATTAATTTTTAAGTTGTGAGGAGAATTGTTACATATAAATACATATTTGTGGAGTAATATTTGTATTATGAATAAACTTTTCTTATTATATTTCAATTTTTGTGGGATTATTATAAAATTATGAGATAATTTATGAATATACATATAAAAAGTTAAAAACTTGTGTAGACAATTACCCCCAAACAATTGAATGTCGGTCCGTCTCGGCCCCTACTTTAAAAATTACTTTAAAAAAATTTACATTTATTTTATTACTAGGAGAAGGAGATCATCAAATGAGTGAAAGTTTGATGTATTATTGCTTATCATTATTATATTACGGCATGTGTCACTCAATATAATTTTTTTTTCCTCCTTTGTGAGCTTATTTCTTGCTGGAAAGCTCATCTATATAATTAAGGGAACTTTGTTTTTGTACCACGAAAGTTAAGAGGACGAGGGTGTTTTAATTACATTAACATTAAAACTTTAATTATCTTGTATAGATTTATCTTATATTTTGTTAAAGAATTTAATCATTATGTATGGTTACTAAAAAGGACTTTATATATTTGTTATTCTGTTTTTTTTCCTGTTATTTAAGTTTTTTTTAAATTAAGAGATGTAATTAATATGTTTAATTTTTTAAATATAATATACCTTTATTATCTCCATAATTATATATCCTTTGTTAACGAGAAGATCAATATTTAATGTCATTTTGAACTTTTAAAATAACAGTTAAATAGAGATTTTTTTTGGAAAAAAATTGCAGATAAATAAGTGGAAGGGATAATATTTTAAGATATTGTTTATTATTAATATCTTATTTTCTTAGTAATTAATTGTATATTAAAATATTAATAAATATTAGAGTAAAAATTTTTACATATCATACGTAATATATATTACATTCCAGTTAAATTATTTATAAAAATCAAATGGAGAATGATTCAATAAATATAAGCTATCATACAACTTTTCCCTGTAAGGTAGAATATTATGGTATTGAATAAAATGATAGCACAAGACAAGGTAGAAAACTAAGCAGGGTAATGAATATACAAATTATGTAAAAGGTGATATTAACACAGATTCTGAAGAAGACAAGCTGGTTAAAATGTTGTTGTAGCACCGTCAAACGTAAGGTCCAATAGGAAATTATGATGTTGAAGTTGATCCCTTGTGATTCCAATGTGATAATTGAAGGTGAAGGGCCCAACCCAGGAAGCGATTGAATTGAAGAGTTCCCATTACTGTAACACGTGGCACAATTAACAAACATCTTGAAAGAGATTCACAGATTATAATAAAAACGAAGGCTGTGCTGCCGACAGTGGAAAGATATATTGAGGCAAAGTTGCTGTCAGGAGTCAAGTAGGATGGATTAACAGCATGGAAAACGACAACATCAATTGGTTCTCTCCTATCATGCTAGTTACGTGTTTTTCAATATTATTGACTAAAAACAACCAATTATAATCTCCCCAATCATGCGGGGAATAATATTCAAATATATAATTTCTTTTAATTTTCTTTTTTCCTTTAAGCACAAGTTAATTCTAATCCAAAAGCTCTAATCATATTTTGGTATGGAACCCCATAGGATGCCCAAGGATCATAATTATTATGAGGAAGCTGTGAGGAGAATCACGTCTTCTTCTGTCTTATCTCCAATGGTTAATAAAGTCAAAACACTCCGCTCCACCGACCAATGACCATCTTCTTCAATCTTGCCTTTTCACAAAACCACTGGAATACCATTTCTATAATCACCACTATAATATACCAATAAAAAATTCAACCCTTTATTTTTTAATCAACAATATTATTTTTTAATATGTATTAATTTCTCACTTGGAAAAAAAAAAAAAGTCAAGAAAGTAACCTATCTTGTCCACCTCCACTTTATATGAATTAATCGATTAATTTCCATGCCATTTCTCACTTTACTTTGTGGTGACTGAAATAATTAACCACCGCAAAGTTTGTTTAAAAACATCAATAAACGTACTGTTTCATTCTATGTATGAAGTGGTGGAAATAAAAATTCTTACTCGATGTTACTTTCACATTGTCTTCTTTCGAGAGAGTGAGAGAGATTGAAAGAAGCTTGACGATCTCTAGAAAAAACATATTCTAAACTTTATAGAAGCCTGCTGGTTGGAAATCAGGTAATTAACCAACTTTAATTATCCCATAGCTATATAAGAATACAATGCAACTTAAATAAACTCTAGTCATTTTTATCTTAAGACAGCAACCAGAATATTGCGTTTTGTTACTTGTTTGCAAAGTGAGACAATCACGGTAATTAAAGCCCACTCGTGTTTGGTTTTGGTTTATTTTAATTAAGAGAATACTTTTTATAATTTATTAGTTATAATTTTTTTAATTTAAAATAAACTTTTCTAAATGCACACTACTATTTTGTTCGGATGTGAATAAAAAATCAAGAAAAAATAAAGAGAAAAAAAATACAGAAAAGTTATAATTTTTGCTTGTATTATTTCGATGAAAAAAATTTATCAATCCTCTTTCCTCTTATTTGATTATCTTGAAAAGGGAGAGAAAATAAAATATAATTATGATAATCAATTTGTATATCTTTTTAACATAGTAATGACTAGATCAACTTCTTTTAGTTAAAATAATAACGAATGAAAAATGTAATATTTGTTCCTAGTTCTCTCCACCTATGCTCCTACTTATTTCCATAAACGAACATGTGTTTCGTAAGTAAAATTTTATAATGTTGTCCGAAGAAAATAAAATATATTAATGAATTCATCCATTTTGCTTCCATGGTAAGGGCCTTGCATTGTTTGATTTATATGTGGTACTTATCACTCAAGTGTCGTATTAACGCAATTAATATGTATAGTAATATAGTGGCATTCCCATGTGATAGAGAGAGTATAGTTTGTAAAGGAATAAAGAAAGGAGAGATGAGAGAGGTGACGTAGCTATCCATTTGAATTGGCAATTGCCCATGACTTTTTGTGAACCTTCTTGTGCCTTTCCTTTCCTTTCCTTTCCTGTGTTGGGTCCATCAATTGAATGCCCCACTTTTGCATCATCCTCTTCTACTTAATTTGTACGTTAATTATTCTCATCCAAATCATAACTTTTTTGCTCCCACTTCATCTAACGCGGTTGGTAAGCCACTCAAATAAAAGAGATAACTCTTTTTAACATTTTAAATGAAAATTATCGTTATCTTTTATTTCGAAATCGTTTAGGTGCAGCACAATCTAATTTAATCATTCTATTTAACATGCTCCTTCGTGGGGAATAGATTACCTCCTTTGCTATATTGTCCTAAACTATCACAACTTGTGCCAATTTTTAAAAAAATAATAAAGGAAAATGTTTCTTAAACATTAAAACAGGACAATAAAAAGTTCTTATAATGATGTTGGTTCAAAAGACAAGTCACTAAAATCAAAGAGAATTTTTTTTTAAAAATATATTGTAATTTTTCTATTTGAAATTCATTTAGATGCAGCACGATCTAATTTATTTAGCTTGAATATAGTTGCATTTAACATGCTACTACTTGTTTGGGAACTAATGCATGTATGTTGAAAATTTAAAAATACAAGTTAAAAATAGAGACAATTATATACATTGTCAAATACAATATTAAAATTAAGTTAGATTTGTCGCTTTTTTTTTTATTAAGATATTTTCCGGCCCGCGATATAAAGTTTCACTATATATACATATATATATGATAATTGATTTTAAGTATATGGCTGGTTGGCAACATTTAAAAATATATTCACAATACATTTCATAAGTAATTTTATTTTATTATTTAAATAAAATTAACTGTTTTAAACTGATTTTTGAAATTTAAATAAAAAATAATATTTCTTTCAATATTACTTTTTTTTATTGTAATATCACTTTTTTTAAAATAATTCTAGTCAAGTCTAAATACACAGGACTTTACGAAAATATGATCCAATTTAGTACATGTTTAGCTTTCCATTGTGGATACACATTAAGAACAAAATTAAATAAAATCAACGCAAAAGTAACTATTTAGTTACTTATTGGATAGTGCATATTTGATTCAACGTTACCAAACAATGAATCAACATCAAACAAGAAGTTATTGCAGGTAGTTGTTGCATTTTTAATTAATTTGACGTGAAAATTTAAAAATAAATGCATTAAAAATGTCAATCCAAACACACAATTAAATGAACTGCCTAAAGACCGTGTTAATTATTATCAGGAACTTAGAGTGTAGTTGAATTAGGTTATTTTATGGAATGAATTTATAACATTTAAAAAAATTGTTGTTGTTTGTCAATTTTATTAGAAGATTTAAAATATATAGATATATATATTATTTTCTATAAATGTTACCCAACTCCCAACGGGCACTTAGTCTCATTTAATATATACAGCAACTGATCGCAATTGTTCGTTATATATCACACTCAGTCGTACATTTTAAATTTTGATTATTTTATTTATAGATTAGTTAAATGGATTCTTTCTAGTGAAATTCTTTAAATTTTCGTGCCCCTAAATTTTGTTAATTGATTCTGGTTCCTTTAGTTTATTTTCATCCTCTTTTTTAAAACAATGCCATCATTTTACTTTTTTTTAATTATCTCAAAATTTTGGAATACCCTTTATTATGTTAATTAAGGAGAATGATAAGTTATTTAATTATATTTTTTTATAAATTAGGAGGTTTAATTTCACTCCCTTCTTTTAAGAATAAAATGGTATTTTTATTTGCAACTTCATGTCAATTAATTTATAATATTTATTTAGATATATCTAATTTTAGTCCTTTAAATATAGTTAAATTTGAATTAAAAAAAACATATTATTTTACTCCTTATATATTTTTAAATTTCTAAAATATAATTTCTAACACCACTTAATGATAATGTGGAATGCAAGTGTTACTGTTGGATCGTGTTGTTTTGGAGTATAAACACAACAAATAATTAAGTCACAGAATGAGGTATGTATTGTTTACGCACACAATAAAAACCGGGCTGATGTTCATATTTGTCTTCTCCAAATCTTTGTTCTTCATTTAAAGCACAAATAATGGTTTATCCTGACTTTTTTTAAGTCACTATATATCAAGAGTTTTTTAAAAAAATACAACTAATCTTGTTATCCATTCTACTTGCAGGAGTGAATATTTGAAAACAGATTAAAATTTCAAGGATTTTATTGGATAACAAATGGGTCCCAATTTTGCAGCATTAAAAGTGTACCCTATGTAGAGTCACTATTGGATTATGGGCTTTCTTTACAGCTCCTCCACCCGTGGAATCAATCAAATTAGTGATGAAAATGCTTTTGTGACTCAATTTAACCAATAAAAATTATCTTTGAAATAATACAGGGTTTAAATAATATTGTGCCTGATGTTGCAAATTCATCAAAAGATACTTCTCCAAGCCTAAAGATGACACTAGTCTTCCCCAACAAAGTAAAACTATAAAGCAATAATATCTCCACCTATTACTAGTCAGATTTTTAGTTGTTGGTTTTTAGTTATATTAAAATTAACGGTTAGATCATATAAAGTTAATATTTTGTATGAAGTTATATAATTAGTTTAGGAAAAAAAATAAAAAAATAGATAATTTTATAAAGTGTTTAAAGGTGAAAAGAAAAAAAGTTTAATAAGCATATAAAATAATATAAATATTTCTAATATAATAGTGAAGTATGTAAAGATAGGAATATTTAGGTTTTTTACTTATAAAAATCATCCTCCTCCCAATTTGAAGGAATTGAAAATATTGATGAGTCTCACAAATTTTTTTTTCCTTCTTCCACTTTTTAAGTGATACAAAATAATGGAAGAAGTAAAAAATTAGTTGCTTTTTCTTTCCCTCCTCTCATTTTCTTCTCTTCTAAATTACTGTAAAACTCCTTATCATCCTCCTAAGTCCAGCACATTATATTTGTTACATTTTAGATGTTTTTTTAAAGAAAAAAAATATAATGAGGACAACCAAATTTAAATATAAAAATTTGTATATACTACTTAAATCTCTTTTATCATTAAACTAATTTTATAGTTCATTTTAAATATCTGCTTAACAATTGAATTAAATTTATTTAATTTAAAAATAATGTATATATTGTACGACTTTTATATATGGGTTGGCGAGAAAAATATAAAAACGATGAAATGTGAAAGAGTTGAGAAAGTTGGATGTTTTATTTTTGAAGAGAGCAGTGATTGGAATTACATAACTACCAATCTCAGCTTTGAAAATCACATGGGCTGTTGGTGCTAATCCTTCTAATCATGTAAGATCAAGAATCATAACTAGTCTTTTCCAAAATTATTTTAAAAAACATAACTTTTTCTTTTTAGTTTCTAAAATAATTAATTTTAAAAAATTATTTATTTAAGCATACATTTCACATTTTCAAAAAACTAAACAAATTTAAATTTATTTAAAAATAATACTTGATTCCTATCATTTTTTATATCAAAATAAACATATACATAAGATGTATGTACACGAAAAATAGAAATTTTAAACAATTAAAATTGTATAGGTATGAAAAATATGTGTGTACTTTTATTTATATATATCATATTTTATATCTATTTATGTTACATTATTTATCAAAAAATAAATATTAACAAATATGTTTAAGCACTGAAATTTGTAATTTTGTTTAATATGAAAAATTAAAGTTTTCTTTTAAATGAAGCGTAGACATTACAAGATTCTTATATTAAAAATGTTAAATAATATCATTCGTATATATATATATATAAATAAAATCCTCAGCATAATTTCATTACAACGATTCTTCTTCTGTTCTCCACTTTTCTCTTTCCAACTAATGACCCTATCATCATTTATAATGTGTCTTCCTAATTTTGTGCTCATTACTTTAGCCATAATTTTTGTTTCATATACCTATATTATATTTTGTCTTTTTCCCCTTTTTTATGTAGAGTAATAGTGTATGTGTTTTAACTGTGTAAAAAAAACAGTGGTCTAATCAGAAATTGTCATTGCTAATAAGTTAATTGTTTTTATAATACATTTTATAAAAATTATACTAATAATAGTTTATGATTAATTAACTGTATTTTTTTTACGATAACAATACATAGATTTTTAACTTTTTTTTATTATCATTCATGCGCGTGTATATATTTTCTCTTAAACAGTGTGGGAGATAAGTATATAAAAACAAATGAATCTATTTATTTTTTTATATACATAAACTATAATGATATGGAAATTGAAATATTGCTCTATAATTGACAAAATTGTTGTATCTTTCTAGCGGAGTTTGTTAGGGATTGGAAAGATGCCTCCATAATTATTACTATGTTACAAATTTTGAAAATATGTACAATATTCGCGAAGCACCAAAATATAAACCATGTCCAAAGCATATTATCAAATACGAATTGCATTTGTTTTTTAGTTTATTTTTAATATATTATCGTTGTAAATATTTTAGGTACATTAGTAGTATATTTATTTTGATTTAACTTAATATATTTTTAACTCTTAGAAATATACAAACTTTATTTAAATTTTTCTTAGTTTTTATCCATCATTTTTTTAAAATTACTTTTAATCTTTACTATTAAAAGAAGTTTATTAAATGTTGACCGGACTTATGAAAAGCTACATCAAGAGTACCAAATAGATAACATAGTCTTGTATGTGACATATAATCTACTAAATACTATTTTATTTTAATTAATTTTGTAATATGAGACATGTTTGTCACATGTCCTAGTCAGCAACAAAAAAGAGTGAAAAAAAAACTAGTGATGCTCATACGGTACAGTTATCCCACACTTTGAAGAATCTTAGCGTTGATAACCACTACTCCACTAATATGTTTTTATTCAGCCATTCATTTTCTCTAATCCCTTATCAATGTTCAACCCAAAACAGAGACCAAGTTTCAAACCCCAACCAACTACCTCATCTAATTTGAGGCAATCCATAGCTAAAATTTGGTCCTACTTTTTAATTCAAAATCATCCATCACCATGGCACTGCAATACCACTCCAACTTGGAAATAGAACCTATAAACAGACCCGTTTATATATATATATATAGCACCCAAATGATCTAATGTGACCAAATATTAATAAGACATATGTTATTTTAAAGCAGTTGGGTAAGGTAAATATACAAAATAGAAAGTTTGAGCATCAAAACTCGAAACCACTGCTTCACCATAGCCACCACTCTCGAACCCGAGCTTCAAGCCACAAATCACCATTCCACCATGTCTCACCAACACAACTTTCATTTTCCCACGTTAGTGACTTGGGGAAATGACACAGTTTCGTGAACCTTAAGAACTAAAACTAGCTAATTTACAAAATTAGGTATTAAAAGACCTTGTATTTATAACATTTAAACATATTTAAATCTAATTTAATTTTGAAAATATATATATTTTTTAAAACTATCTAAAAAATGTAATATTTTAAACAAACCAATTCATTGTTTTTTCAACTTCAATTTTAATTGACCAATACCTATTTATTTAAGTAACAAAGAGTTTTTTATTTAGTAAGTGACAAAGAGTTTGATAATTAGTTAGTAAAATCTTAACTTCGAATTTTATGAATATAGATATTAACTAATAAGAGGATTTGTTTTCTTAAATAAGTAATCTATTTAACTCAATTAGTATTATTCATGGTGCAAAATAATTTTTAAATACTCAAAAATAAAAAAAATATACTAATTATTATTTAAAGTGGTGAAATCATTTCTCTTATGATTGTATTTCACGTATTAAACCAATATTGTACTTTTATATTATAAATTAAAATCTATAATTTGAAATATAAAATTTTTTCCTCTTTACTCTTTGAATTAGATATTCTTAATATTTTTTTAATATACTAACTATTATTTAAAGTGTTAAAATAATTTTTTTTATCATTTGAATATGTATTTCACCTACTAAATCAATATTCTATTTTTATACTATAAATTAGAATACACGATTTAAAATATGAAATGTCATTTTTTTTACTCTCTCAATTAGATATTCTTAATTTTTTTTCTACTATCATTTTAACGTGCATTTCATACACTAACCTTACCACTAATAAAAAAATTTCTCCATACCATTTTAAATTACTATATTTTTATAATTAATATTATTAACTATTTTTCTATTTCGATCTATCATCTTTCTTTTTTTCCCTCTAAATTCGACTCATCTAAAGTGAGTGATGAATATGCGTGGGAATAAAAAGTTTCACATTAGATAAGCATGGACATGTTGGAAAACATGTAAGTAAGAAGGATCCATAAACTTAATACTTTAAAGTTTTGAATTAAATGTGATAATAAGTTCACTTACGTGATTTATTCATGACTCGTTAATAAAGATTTGTATGGTGTGTTTATCTCGTCATATCAATCATAATAATGTGAAAGTTATGGTGCGACATGGTGATTGACTCAAACGAGAATTGAGTCATAACAAAATTGATAGTAGATCCATGTATATGAATATTTTATATATAAAATTTTCTACCAGTAAGGTTGGTCATGTGATATGTCTAATTGGTGAACGATAATATTGAAACAACGTAGTAATGTGAAGACTTACACTTGAAAGAGTGATTGTTATAGTATATTAAAAGTATGAGGAAAAAGTTTCATGTTAAATACATATGAACATATTCAACAATATACAAATAGAAAATACTTATATTTCTCATGTCTTCAATTTTTAAATTATATGTGATATCTAGATGACCTAACATCTTTATAACCTATTTATGGATATCTCTTCAATGTTTTCCCCCCTTGTATGGGTAGGAATTAGGGGTGTTGAGAAATACGTTTAAATTGGTTTTGAGCAAAAAAAAATAATTTGATTTAATAATTAAAATAATATACAATTCAATTTGGTTTAAATTAATTCCTTAAAAAAAAATTCAATCCAATAATATACAATTTGGATTGGATGGAGTAATTCGCTTTTCATTATACATTCTTACAAATATTTTAATTTATTATTATTAAAAGTCTTTAACTTAAATATTGAACATTATTTTTAAAATAAAAAAATTATCTTTAAGTGTAAATACACTAATAATTTATTTAAAAATAAAAAATATAAAAGATAAAAAAGAAGTATATTAATTAATTAATTAATTATCCTATACCATATTTTTTTTTCTTCTAAAAAGACATAAGAACATGTATATTTAAAATAAAAATTAAAAAATAAAATATATATAAATATAGCAATTAAACACTAAAAGAAATATAAAAATTATACATGAAATATATAATAACCTACATATTAAAAGAATAACATATAATTTAGATTGGTTTGACTTTATAAACTCTATTCGAAATCTATAAATTGAGTAAGGAAATTATTTAAAATAATATTTAAAAAGTTTAATTTTTTATATAAATTTTGAATTTTATTTTAAATTGAATATGAACACAGGAATCATTTGTATGGAAGATTATTGAAGCGAGACTGTGAGCAGATCTAGGCCCACGGGAAATGCTACGAGTTTAACAAAAACCTCTGGCGCTCTGTAGCTTTTCTTAACATCTTTCTTGATTTTTCTTCCACCGTCATGTAATTATTTCTAATAAGGACTCTAACCGTAAATGATAACAATGTATATTGCTTGTCTTCGAAATGACCCAAAATTATCAACTATCCCGTTTATATGAAGAATGTCGTTTCTACAATATTATTATGATTACAATTGTACATAATTATATGCATTATATAATTATACGTAACTAAAAAAGTAAAATATTGTTTTACAAAAATAAAATAAAAAAAATAAGAGTAAAGTATTGTTAGTTACGAAGTAATGTCAGGATGAAAGACTGAAAATTAGAGCTGTAATATGTCCAAGTATTGATAGTTTATCCGTACGTAAATAAAATATACAAAGGTATAATGTTGAATGAAAGTTTTGTTTTTTATAACAAAATAATCTAAGGTACATTAAATAAGATAGTAATACGAGAAGTAATTTTCTATCTTGAATAGAACATAAATATAATTTGAATCACATTTAATACAAGTGGGGCTCCATTGCAATTCTTGAATAGACATGGTTTATGACGACTTGATTCATCGAATCAGAAGGCATTGCAATTCTCAGCTATTGCCCATTTGGAGGGAATGAATTTGGGATTGAAGAATCAAAGAGAAGTCGTGGGGTTCACATAATTCCACTCCGCCGGGTTGTACAAGTACTAGGAAAATTTTGCGTATTGCATTAATGAATAAACAAGTTTTGGTACAAATTTGATTCTGAGCAAGTTTCGGGTCATTCAGAAACGATTATTTTTAATTTATAAAGCCGACCAAGGCCGTTCTCATCCTTAATTTACATCAAAATCCGAGTCAGAAGAATATAATAACATAAATTATTAACTAAATTTTCAACTATACACTACTTATTAGCATCGATTAGATTGCCAAGATTGAGATAAGCCAGCAATTTATTATCAACTTTGGCTTTGATTGCACCATTTAACGTGATGACTGCAAAATGATAAATGAACATTAAAGATGCCATATTGTAATATATATAACAATCAATTTTCATATATAAAATATAATGACAAATATGAAATAGATACTTATTCCAACACTGTCGGTGCCTAATTAATTATCAATATTTCACAAACCTTATAAATATAATAAACTAACGGCAGTTAACAAAAGTAGTCAATTCAGAAGAATAATCTCGTCAGCATCCATTCCTTAGCATTAGGGTTCAGTTGAATAGTTATGAAAATGAAATTCAAAAATTGATTTGATCTGAATAAAAAGAAGAAGTAATTTTTTGATTTACAGTTGGATTGGTTTTTAATATTTGTAAATTGGATGGAATGGATTTATTAAAAACAAATGCTAGTGTGTGCAGTGTGTGTATAAATATATCACATTCAGAGTAGTTATATGAACCCATTGACTTAAAAGCAAATCTCATGTCGACCCTCCGGAGTCCAAATGGATTTCTATAAGCCATTTCTATATTCTGTGGATTTGGAAATTGGCCAAACCTCTCCATTTTATATTAATTATAATAATGCTTTTACAACAAACAATTTAACGGTACATGGAAATTGAGGAGAGGGAAAAAAGGTGGTGTGCTGTTAGGCTACCCACTTGTTAATGAATGCCAATGACGATTTAATTTTGTGAATTTGGACCAGAAGAGTTGACATGTTAGCACGTGTAGAGCACATGGTGCGAGTATTTGGTCATCCATACTGACAAATGGCAATGGGAATGCCTACGTAGCAGAATAATTAATACAGTACAATACAGGAAGGGTATATGAGTTTGTAATTATTATTATTATTATTTACATAGAGATATATAGCGGCAGTTTCCATGAGTGCGATAGTAAGGAGGAGAAAAAGAAAGTAAGTGGTATCCAACCAACACCAATACATAGATCTTCTCTCTCTTCCATTGCCTTTATATTAGTCTTATCACAAGCTTGAAACTTCAGGGCTCAACCTCAAATCAGCTCTCATTCACAGGTAAAAACACTTTGATAGATCGAATGGCTTCTCCTCCAGACACGAGTAAGAGCATAAAGCTAGAGCGATACAACAGCTATATGAGGAGAGTGAACAGCACGAAGCTCCTAAACGCGTCGTCGAAGCTCCTCTTCCGAGCCACACTATTAGTGGCGTTGATCCTGGTATTCCTGTTCACCTTGAACTACCCACCCCTGGTGGACAGCACGCAGAGACATGTCCACGCGCATTCACACTTCCTATCGAACGCGTTCGGGGCATGGGAGAAGCAGGTGAGGCACTCGGCAACACCGAGGAGGGCGAATGGGATATCAGTACTGGTGACGGGGGCAGCGGGGTTCGTGGGGAGCCACTGCTCGCTGGCACTGAAAAAGAGGGGAGATGGGGTGGTGGGCCTGGATAA
The DNA here is from genome assembly GCA_025330945.1 of Mucuna pruriens. Classification (NCBI taxonomy): domain Eukaryota; kingdom Viridiplantae; phylum Streptophyta; class Magnoliopsida; order Fabales; family Fabaceae; genus Mucuna; species Mucuna pruriens. The sequence goes on from JAENHJ010000296.1 coordinate 1,816,831, forward strand.
CTTCAACAACTACTACGACCCATCGCTGAAACGAGCACGTGAGGCAATGCTGGGTAAACACGGAGTGTTCATAGTGGAAGGTGACATAAACGACAAGGCCTTACTGGAGAAACTCTTCGACGTGGTGGCCTTCACCCACATACTCCACCTGGCAGCTCAGGCCGGCGTGCGTTATGCCATGCAGAACCCCCAATCCTATATAAGCGCCAACATTGCTGGCTTTGTCAACCTTCTCGAAGTCTCCAAATCCGCCAACCCTCAACCCGCCATCGTTTGGGCTTCCTCCAGTTCCGTCTACGGTCTCAATACCCAAAACCCCTTCTCCGAGCTCCACCGCACCGACCAGCCCGCCAGCCTCTACGCCGCAACCAAAAAAGCCGGCGAGGAAATTGCCCATACCTATAACCACATTTACGGTCTCTCCCTCACCGGGCTCCGTTTCTTCACCGTCTATGGCCCTTGGGGTAGACCCGACATGGCTTATTTCTTCTTCACCAAGGACATCCTCCAGGGAAAGAGCATCGACGTGTACGAGACGCAGGAGGGGAAGCAGGTGGCGCGTGACTTCACCTACATCGATGACATCGTCAAAGGGTGCCTGGGCGCCCTGGACACGGCGGAGAAGAGCACCGGGAGCGGCGGGAAGAAGCGTGGCCCTGCCCAACTGAGGGTATACAATCTTGGTAACACGTCCCCAGTGCCGGTGGGGAATTTGGTTTCAATTCTGGAGGGTTTGCTGAGCACGAAGGCTAAGAAGCACGTGATCAAGATGCCCTCAAACGGCGACGTTCCCTTCACGCACGCCAATGTCACTTTGGCTTATAGGGACTTCTCTTACAAACCCACCACCGATCTTGCCACCGGCCTCCGGAAGTTTGTCAAGTGGTACGTCAGTTATTATGGGGTCCACCCCAGGGTAAAAAAGGAAAATCATCTCGACAATGAATGACCTACCCCTGGATTCCGCTTAATTATCGTCACCACCACCACATGCCCTCCCTCTTTTCTTTTTACCACAATCATTTTTCTTGTTTTGTTTTTTTGTTGAATTATAATTATTTTTTCTTAATTATTATTGTTCTGGTCGGTGGTCCGTGTAGCAATTATACATATATAAATATCTGGTATAGAGGTGAAGGAAACAAACAGAAAGAAGAAAAAGCAAGGAAGAAGGAACAAGTGTATGTAAGAAAAAGGAAAGGGAGGTGTAATAATGCTGGGTGGGGTCTGCCACAAAGGTTGCAGATCTCACCCCTTTTTTATCCATATATTTTCATTTCAGAAGAAAAATAAAAATCACTCTTATTCAACAAATTATGTCTATGTGCCATCTTAAAAGCCTTTTCTCTTTTTACTATTAGTTTATTATTTACAGTTACAGTTTTTCCTTTTCCTTTTCCTTTTTCTTTTCCCTTTTGGAGATGCTTTCATATTCATGACTTTGGGAACTCATTGGGGGCAAGTTACCAAAACCCAACCCCAGTGTGAAACATGAATCATCTCATCGGTTCTAAATGAACGCAAATGCGATAACTTACACACAACACATACCAGTGCTCCTCTATCCATATCGTATTCCCTTTCATTTTCAAAAGTTCAATGATCTCTTTCACAACTCACAAGCTACATTTAAGTTCCTATATTCCTTTTCTTTTTTATTCGTATAAAAGGATAACGCGCTTTTGCTACAAGATAAATATCTGTACCTACATCTAGTATGTATAACTAGAAATTAAAGTATTTCAAGCAATATCAGACAGAAATAACATTTTCAAATTAGTTAAATGTATATTTAAACTATAGTTATTTCGGAGTCTGTGTATGTATGTCTTTTTTTACCATGACTTTATTATAATAGTTAATATAAGAAAATATATTCAGATTTAGTAAAAATAATCAAATTTCTCAAAATGACTTCAAATCTTTAAATAATATTCTTATACTTGTCATTCTCAAGTGCCCTGTAAAGTTCTAAAATTCTTTGTTCCATGTTGGTCCCAATCCAAAAGGGCATTGTGGGAGGAATTAGCAGCAAGGACACTTCATTTCTTTCTTTATTTCCCCATACATAATAATAGTCAAATTAGAAAAAAAAAAAAACAGTAGGTATTATGCCAGCCAATCATCATTTGGTGGATAATTTGAGCCCTTAATTAATTGAAGATTGTTAATCGATAATAGAAGAGAAAATTGATGTGGTGTAAAATTATGATGCTAGGATGGATCATGAGTGTAAGAATGGAGAGAGTGAGCCAGTTGTTTACAACAAAAAGGCAGAGTTCCTTGGGGTAGCAGACAGGATTGAAGTTAAAGACTTGCGCGTTCAAAAAAGAGCATTATCATGGCCTCTTAGTTGTCTCTGCCCACTAAGTCAAGATTTGAGAATCCAATTAAATAATTATATATGATTCTCTGTTTCCTTTTCTTGTATGTTTACTGCTTAATTACTACTCCATCTAGAGCCAGAGTATAATAATATACATCAAGAATAATGTTATTGTACAACAATATAATAAATTTGTTATACGAATAATACAACTTAATTACTTAATAATTTTTTCTGTTTATGAGTCAATAACGCGTATATTTGGAAAAACATCTTAAAGATCTTATTTAATTGAGTTATTATTATATAAAAGTTTATGTTATAAATGTTTAAAATTCAATAAATTATTTACATATAAATATATATATGTTGATAATATTTACATAATTTTAAAATATTTTAATACATTATTATATAAAAATTTATAAGATATTATTTTAATTTAAAAATTAAAAATCAAAAATCAAATCATGATTAAAAATTTAAATATTAACTAAATAGTTATTATACTAACATTATATATCACAAAAATATTAAAAATAAAAATTACTAGTTATCATTTATTTATTTTTAGTTTTTCTAAATTATCATAAAAAAAATTAATGTGGCACACACAAATTATAATGCACCTATCAATAATTTTAAAATTAAAAATATTTAATAATCAAAATAAGACTAAAAAATAAATTAAGGTGTTAAAATTGAAATCATATATATCTTAAAATCATGATATAAACTTGATGAAAAATTCAACATTTACATGTATAAATATATAAAATAATAAATTATTATAAAAATTTAACCACTACACACTATTGTAAAAAAAGAAACATATAAAGAAATTACTAGTAATATATAAAAGAAATTACTAGCAATATATAAAAATTCAAATTTATTTAATTAAATTATATTTTATAATAAAAAAGAAGAAAATATATAAAAAAAAATTACTAACAAAATAAATACATAAGTTCTGTATAATTAATCCTTTCAAAATTCAAATGTGAATCTTTTATAAATTTTGTGTAAACTATTTTTATAAGATATAGAAATTTATAAAAATAAAAAAAAATCATAATGTATTTTCATAACAAGTGTAATTATAACATAGCATAAATTAAAATAAGTTGTGGATAAATTATTTCAAACAAATCCAATATGGGAGGTTTTGCAGCAAGCTGTGGAATTAATACGAATCTAGAAGCGAATTTGGTATGACTTGATCGCAAACCTAAAACAAAAAGGTAAATTATTCATTCACATGTAGAAAGTTTCCACAATGAGCTAGTTGCGGCACAGTAAAGACAAGCCCCAGGACATATGCATATATGTCACACAAAGTCACATGCTTCTTGACAAGTAGAACTATCTTTATCGTCATGCTCTTTGCCTCTTGAGAAATTAATTACCCAATTAAGGGATCCATCTTATTAATTACTTGTAATTATTACTCAAAGAAACATAAGGGTAATTGTTTATTATATATGTTAAGCTTAAAAGAAGAATATTAGAATAATTAGGTGTAGGTAGGTTAATGGGTCCTTCTTACAAGATAATGCCGTATACACCGAAACAGGGGCACTCGTATTCTATTTTGTAAGGCCCAAATTTTGACCAAATGGAAGAAAGATGTTGGGAGTCTTAACACATTTATTATTGTTTTTATTTAGATGGAACACCACTTCTCCACACATCACCCTATAACTAATTATTTCATATTCAAATTCAGTGCCTATTTCTTTATTCCATAGTGCTTATAAACCTTCACAAACTTTACTTTCTTTCCACGGCTAAAACAGACTCATTTTTTATTAATCAAATTCTGTGCTGCATTACATATGTGATTTTATCCAATTTTACATTAAATGTGATGCTTTATATTCAATTATATATGAAGAACAATAATCAACATAATTTGTACTAATTTTATGCCCTTGTTTTAATTTCTCACATGCTTCACTTTTCAGATGTACTAGGGAACGATGGACGTGTACGTCAATAGTATTTCGTTAGTACGAGAATTTTGCCAATTTATAAACTATTCAATGATTTATATGGTCATGATTCAGCAGATGCTAACTTAACTTATTTGTCAAGATTAGTTGTAAATTTCTTTATTGTTGCATTAAAATCAATAACTTCCATAAAATTAGTTAGTTAATGTAAAAGTAAATTTTCACTTTAGAAGAGTATACTTATTGTTGGATAATTTTATGATTTTTTTTTAAAAATTAATTATTATTTTTTAAGATATTTCATATCTATCTCAAACATATTTAAAAAATAAATTTAAATATTAAAATGTTATAATGTATGATGATTAATATCTCTAAATAAATTTTAGTTGCAATATGTTTTGTTTAAGAAGAAAAATAAAGATAAATTTTTAAGTTATTTAGTAAAAAAAATAAAAAAAAGTAAGATAAGTTTTTTTGGTTTGATGATATAGAAAGTAAAAGAAAAGAGAAAAAAATTATTTAAAATGACCTAAATATTTCTAACAAAAGTATACAAAAATAAGATGAGTTTGCTATTTTAGTACACAAAATTAACTTTCTTTTCTCTTCCCATCCAAAAGATAATGAATTAAAAGAGTGTTGGGTTTCACTTGCCCTTTTATGCTTCCTTTGCGAAGTAATACCAAAGAGTGAAAATATTTTATTTTACTTTTTTTTTCTTGTATGTCGACGATACTCGTTCTCCTCTCTTTTTCCTATTTCAAACAAAGAATTGGAGATTTGAATTAAAACTTTTTAGAAATTTATTCGCAAAGTTTTAATAATATTTTTAAATATAAAGGATGAATTTCAAAATGATTGTAATCTTAATATTTCCGAATTTGAACTTGATTTTTAATTTTTGAATTATTGTAAAAGAAAATATTATATGTTTTGATTTTATCATTTTATTTTTATAATTTCCTCCTCGATTTTAATTAAAGTCTTATATATTTCTCAATTTTTTATTTAAATTAATAAAATAATCACCATTAATAATAGAAAATCTACAACTCTCTTTAATTTTTTATTTATTTATATATTTCATTTAATTTAATAAAACATGCATTGAAAAGTCGTTAATTATTGTTTAATCCTTTATAAAATTATCACTTATTAAGCTTCATACCCTTTTACTTAGATTCATGTTTGTTTATAATAAAAACTATAGTAGGAACAGTGTATAAAATGAAAATGTTAGAATGGCAAATCATTCTTGCCTGGTCAATTCATGTCTTGATCTAGCTACACATAAATATTGATCAATCTATAATTTAGGAATTGATTTGCCTTTCTTCAACTTATAGTGATATAGTCATCCATATTAGTGATGCTAACTTCGATTGTTATGATATGGAGTTATTTTTATTAAAAAAAATAATCTTATTAATTTTTTTTTTACAAAATCATTTTTCATGATTCTAATTCAAGATTTAAAGAAGATCGCTTGATCTTCTCTATTAATTACCAGAAATTCATGTAAATAGGTATAGGGTGACAAATCCTAGATAGTTTGTATATTTTAAAATCATAGAATTAATCTACTCGTAATGTTTTGAAACTTAAAGATTAGACTCAAGTATTTTTTTTCGTGAAAACATAATGAAAGAATTCTCAAATACAAATAGAAACAAGTCTTTCCATTATATAGATAGTATATATCTAATTCAACTACATTTTTTATTTCTAACATGGAGGCTAAAGTAAGCCTCAAGTTGAGCAAGAACTTTTGTCCAAAGAATCAAAAGAGTTAGAAATTAAGATATTGTGTCTTCTATATTACATCTAATCTAGTTGACTTCCAAAATCTTCAAATTCTTTTTGGTTTATATCTTTAAGAAGATTGGAACTTTAGTTCAATGAATCAAAAGAGTTTGGAATTAAGACTTGTGTCTTATAAATTATATCCACTTTAGTTGATCACCAAGATCTTCAAATTCTTTTTAACTAAATATCATATATCTTTAAGATTAGTAATAGGGGTGCGTGTCATTCCTACAGCTTAACTAAGTTGGAAATTAATTTTAATAGATTTAGGTTTTATAATTTAATATATTTTGAAAATAAGTTTAGATTATATTTTAAATAATCTCAATTCAATTTGATGTATTTTAAAAAAACTCATATTTTAATAATTATATTAATAAAAATTAATTTATAAATTAACATTTCATCTAACATGATATTATATTTATATTATTTATTATAAATTATATATTATAAAAATATATTTAAGTTTTAGTTGTATGCAAGTCTTTAGTTGTTTCTCAAGTTATTGAATTGACATGACGTTATCTTATATAATATTTTAGGTCGAATTGAATTTAAATTAATATAAGAATAAATAATATATGTATTAATAATATATTTTTTATTATTTTTCAATTATAAAACATTATGTACAATACTTTTGTTAATTTTTTAATAATCATTTTAAAATTATATCAACAATTTCTAATTAACTGATAGTAAACAAATGATAATACATGTCTATTAGAGTCTTAAAATATGTTTAGTAATTCACTTTAATAACTTAAAGTTACTTGGACGAAAGTAAGTTTATCTAGTACACAAATTTATTATAGTTGTTTCTAATTTATTTTTATAAGTTATTTTAACTAGTTTATGAAAATAAAGTAATTTACATGCTATTATTATTTTTATTTATATTCTTACTATTTTTTTGAAATTTTTATTTTATTTTCAATTTAGAAATTACGTCATTTTATATTTATCAAATAATTATATTAATAATTTTACCAAAAATTTTTAATTTAATTAATTATCCGATAAGTTTTCAGTTTTTTTCTAATTCAACAATTCAACTCACTTATAAGATTCCAATTAGGTTATGCTAATTTTTTTAAACACATCTTTAAATAAATGTCTATAAAAAAAAGGATAAGTGTATTTAGTCAACAATCATGATTAACAATAAAAATTAACAATAATTTAATTTTATTGTAGGAAAAAGTGGACAAAAGCATGCTTACACATAATAATCTACAAGAAAGTCAGAACGAGAGATGTATGATATGAGCAGGTTTATACAGTTAATGTCAACGCAATTTTTCTTTTTTAATTTTGTTGGTTACTTTTTCTTCTTATTTTAATGTCTGTAAGGGAACCAATTAGCAAAGGATAATTATAATGTATGAAGTCTGGAAAATAGTTGCAAAGATACCAAACTCTGCTGCTTAATGCATGCGTGATCTAAGTAGTAAATTTTCTATGAATATAACACAATGAAAATGCCTCTTTTTACTTAGCTCTATGATGAGTAGATAAAAAAAAAAAAAAAGCTATGGGAATTTGGTTTTGATTATATTTGAAAAAATAATTGCTATTAAAAGAACTCTCGTCATATATTTTTTTTAATTATAACTAATTTAAATACAAAATAAGTTAATCATACGTATCCGTACCTATTATAAGTCGCTATAGGGGTGGAAACTGAATTTCAGGGTATAAAGGTGCTATATTATGAAATCATTAAATCAAACAAATAACTATGAATAAATTACTGTTACACAACCTTCCACCAAAGTTGTGCGCATTATAAGGGTGTTAAACCACGTTGACCGGAGGTTTGCAGCTTTTCAAAACACCAAACGCAAAAATAATTTAAGGATGGATTCACGTTGAATTTAACCCAACTTGTTTCCAAACAGACCCTTAAATGTGTTGTTGGCTTTGTGTGGTTGTGAATATACGTGGACAAATTTGGGAAATGAGAGGGACAAAGACGCTCCACCAACCACGTTGAGGAAGTGCAATCTAAGTGAAAAAACTTGATTTAACTAAAGCTTTTGTTTGCAATAGGGTACATAAGCACATGCCCCCACATTAGGGTGACATATCACTTCGAAACTCTCTTGTCTTGACAAGATAGGCCATACTGTTTGACCTATTTCGGAACCTTATGACTGCTCACCGACACGGAGTAGGCATTCCATCCACGAAAACTATTCAAGAGGATATTTGAAACAACTTGTACAAAATTGTAACATTTTTCATAAAATTCTTCTAAAATTAACTTTTAACTTAATTCAATAAATTTTATAATAAAATTATGACATAACATATCAATTATCAATTAATCCAAACGTTCCCTAAAACTCCTGAACTGAAAGACTAATGAATATTGAGAGAAAAGGGGAGAGGGTTACGTATTAGAATAAAAAATAGTGAAAACAGAAGAAATCATCTTTTTCTAGACAGTTGTATGTTTAATCCATTACCTGTTGATTAATGTTTTCTTCCACCCTTCTTCTCAACAGCATAGACCTTACATATGTTTAGAAATCCTCTTTTTTTTTTTTTTGGCAAAAGGATTTTGGCGATTAGTTTTGCCTAATGGGTGTTTTCTCTTTAATAGTACGAAAATAATTGAACAGTAGACGCAATTACAAAACATCATGATAGAACCATAACCCAAAGTGTGTGCAATGTCCTAATATTTTATGGATGCGTTTATAATCATGAATAAAAACAAGAAATATTTGTCTAAAATTTTTGAAATATTTTGAAATATTTCAAGCGTACGAGTCATATCAAATTTCTCTACACTTTTATTTCCTCATTCAATTATTCGTCCCCTACACAGCCTGGATGCTTCGAGGTCCCAAAAACATGCGATAATGCAAACCAGCACATGACAGAAATTTCTTTCTTCTTTTTTTATTATTGCATAGTTAATAATAAGAATAATAGATAATTACCCACAAAATTTTTAATGTATAATGTTTAACCTTATTGATATTTACATCATATTTATTGCATTTGATAATTAAAACTTACTATTTATTTTTAATTAAAATAAATATTTTTGTAATTAAGAATTATAATCATTTGATTACAAATTACTCATTGACCTGTCAATGCATAAAAATTAACCTTACTTTTTACACAACCACATTATAAGAAGTTATATTAAAGTTCAAATAGACTAAAATATAAATAATAAAACAAATTATAATATAAAAATATTTGGCAAATGAATAAAGATAAAGGTATCAAAAGTGATATTCAAGCGGCAAAGATTCGGATATGAATTTTTTTTTTAGGTTGTGTAATATTTATATAGGTCTGTCCCAGACCTAAACTTCGTCATCCCGAACTTATATATTTCTAAAGAAGTACCTTTGGACATCAAGATTCAGGCCCATGTAATCAAACTGATTGTCGCAAGTTTATAATCTCCATAGGTGGGCTTGAAGATTTGATAGGCCCAAATAACAACCAGGAAGGCAACAAACCCACATTTAGAACGGACCCCAAAATTAAAAAGGATTGAACCTAGAAAACTAAATAGACATTCAACCCAACAGGAACATTGACCATAATAGATCAAAACAAATGCTCCATTAACATCACACAATAACATAGCCAAGAAATGAAAGGGAAAAAAACATAGCATTCCACTGATCACTATTCTACCACTTGAGTGACAAACTTAATCAAAGTTCTAGATAAACATTAAAACTCAAAACTAAGTTGGAAGATTGGGTCACCAACCACCATTACGAGAACCAAAACCACCACCACTACCACCATAACCACCGCCACCAGATCGGGGTCCAGAAGGTCTATCATTTGCATAGGATACCCGAATGTTTCGTCCATTTAGATCCTATAGAACTATAGCATGTCAGTCAAGTAACAATGACTATAATAACAAAGTTCAATATAAACAGAAGAAAAGCACTCTGACCTGCCCATCCATTGCGGAGAGGGCCGAGGTTGCAGACTCATCACTGGAGAAGTTGACAAATCCAAATCCCCTTGATCTTCCAGTGTCTCTATCAGTGATAACTCTTGCTGTGAAACAGACCAACAAGTATAAGTATGCCAGAACCAAAAATAGAACCAGGATGTCATTTTTTAGTGTAGGCATGAAATGTCGTACCAGTCACCTTTTCTAATGTCTATTCCAGTTTTGTAAATAATGAAACCAAGAAATTTTCCCTTGAACACACCAGCACCGAAAAAAATTCATAGCTATTTAACAATAAGATACAAATGCTATGCTTGCTATGATTTTAAGAATTATGTCCAGGTGAAATGCGAATGATATTCTGCACACAAATTCCTGCGGCCAACAAAAATCTAATGGTGCATCAAATGTCAATCGCAGATCACAGAGAATTGCAGAAAGCTGAAATTCTGCTATGTTATATGGGGAATATCGTTGAGGTCAAATTGTGGAAGTTGTATAGTGGTTGAAATAAATCAATTATATGTGTAAAAAATAAGTTGTATGCAAATAAAAGTAAACTGCATAAAAATTGGCTACTTAACAACACTACATGTTATAATGAAACCAAAAGAAACTGGAGAACATTTGGTAAAGTGAAGGGCAAGGTGAACCAAATAACAGGTGACTGAAAATGAACTATATAACAAGAATGAAAGCAAGCTTAACTTACCCTCAACCACATCTCCAAAGCTAGCAAATGCGTCCTTAAGAGACTGGTCATCAACTCCATATGAAAGGCCTAGAATAGTAAAATCCAAAACAATAAAAGCATAAGAAAAATAGCGCCCACATATGTGGTTTGCATCCACAACTATCCTTCCAACAAAAGTCGATACCTCCTATGAAAAGCTTGCTTGAAGACATGCAGCGAATATAATTAAGGATGGATGCAACAGGTGCTTGTCTGCTGTGAGCAGCACCCTGCCTCAAGACATTTCCAAACTTATTACACAATGCCATTATGATTGTTGCCCGAACCTGGAGCTTCCGAGTTCCTGATACCAACAATAGGATCAATACTGTCATGATCACAAGAATAAAAATACATAATCATGGTAACCATAGCAACCAAATGACAAATTCTAAGAGGTTATATAAACTTTACTTGTCAAAAACAAAAACAACTTTTGCTTATCACTTTTAAGGCCTTAGCATCGCCATTTGGCAAACACAGAAAACAAAAAGGCATAGAAATCAGCAACCTCCTTCTCAATGATCAAGTTGCATGATAGCTTGTACAAGCATCAACACACAAAAGCATATTTGCATCTCGAAAATCAGAGGGAACCCAAAAACAACTGAAAACCCAGTGAACCCCCGAAAACGCAAAGGAATCGATAAACAAGAATCAACAAAAATTAGGGAAATGAGAAAATAACAGCAAAAACACGCCATCAAAATCATACGTAGTTTTGTATCGGTAGCGAAAACAGAAGAACGAGGAAGAAAATTACCAAATTGAAAAAATGAAGAGCACACACAGCGGCTAGGGTTTAAGCTCAAATATTACACTCGCAGTGGTAGTCATACAAAATATCTTCCATTTTATAGAGCGAAGGCTAGTACCAACTATCCAGCGCTGAAATCCTCTGCACGTACATCTATATTTTAAAATTACAACCGCTACTGTTGTATGCTTCTTATTGGTTTACTTTCACTTTTCTGCGTTGACTTTCAACTAACGACAGTATCTTGGGGACCATCAATGTGCTTACGCTGCACACGATAAACTCTCCGATTATTTAAATGTGAGGGGCATTACTGTTACAAAGTTCTTTTGGACGAGTCATCGTTCTTTATTCTTATCATCTTTTATTTGCAGCTCTCTCCATCCTTTTTTTTATTTAAATATCTTTTGAGTATTTTAGCTTGTCATCTAAGATAATATACTCTTTAAGAAAACTATTAAATACATAAATTATTACGACAAAATAATTTTTAGACAAAGATATATTTATTAAAAAAATGTAGTTGTAAAATATAAGTATTTAGGTGAAATATTATAAAAAAGTTATCATTGACAAAAAAAAAAAATCCTTAATGTTCAATAGATAAATATTTTAAATCAATTTAAAATATTCAAGATAAATATTTTAGATCTTTGTTTTTAATCTTTATGTTGTATGTATATAGATTAAAATAATTATGAATATGTTTTACTCAATTTTTTTATTTATCTTCTTGTTAAAAGTAGAAGTTCAACCAAATATTTATTTGTATGAAAAACTCTTAAAAAAATAACTTATTTTTATAAAATAAAAAATTGAAAAAATATTTTTTAATTAAGTCAAAAGGGAGAGATTTTCAACTACTAACACAAAACTTGCTCTCGTGTTCAAATCTCAACTAACTCATCCTAAAACATCATTTTGTGAATGTTTCACTTAATTTCAAATTTGAGTGTTTTATTGACCTTCCCATTACACAATTCTCATATATTTTAGTTTATTTAAATTATATTTATTTATCGTGAGGGCTTAATTTGTTTTTAAATTATTTATTTCAAAAAAATAAAAATATTAAATATTTTAATTTTCATTACATGAAATACGTTTCTATAAATAATATAGTTAAAAATAAATTTGATATTATAAAATATTTATATTTGTATTATTTATATTTAGTTTAGATTTTAGATTTTTTTTTAAAAATAATTTGTAGTTTGAATTCTTAATGACAACAATATATCTATTAAATACTTTTAGATTATTTATTATTTTTAACTAATATCAACATTATTCAATGTTGATTAAATAAATTACATTTTTCTTCTAAAAATATTATTGAATAATATAAAAATTTTAAATATTTTATGTATTATAAATAATAATGAAATTTATTTAATTATTATATTATTATATATAATAATATATTTATATTTGTAAAGCATCTTAAAAAGTTATTAACTGAAATGATTTTTTACATTTTAAAATTAAAAATTTTAAATGTAATCGTCACATGAAATAAAAGATCGTTACTCAAGTGAGTATATAGCATAATAAAATAAAATTTGATATTTAGAATATTTATATTTTTATACTTTAATTTTAATTTAGATTTCAGATTTTTAAAATTTTGAATTTGTAATTAAGTTTTTGAATTCTTAATTACAAAAATATTCACATACAATACTTTATAGATTATGTATTGTTTTTAATCTATATTGAGATTATTAAATTGAGATTATTAAATTCTGTTTAAATAAATCTTTTTATGTTTTATCCTTTCTTGATTTTTTTTTAGGAAATGTTATTTATACAAAAAAATATAAAAAAATAGATAAACATAGAAAAAAGAAATATGTGATGTAATAAATAATATAATAAAATGAAACAAATACAGAAAATAATATATAAAAATTATTTAAAATGTGTATCCTATTTTTTTTTTTATCTTTATGTACGTTAATTGCTAATATATTGATCGGAGTAAGTTGAGCAGGCATCGATCTCTCCGATTAAAAATTAGAAAGTGCCTAGTTTTTAATCTCTACCATTCATTTATTTTGTATTTTTATATTAAATAATAATTTTAATTAAGGGTTGATATCTTAACATGGACTGATAATTTCATGAACCTATTTGTTTTGCGGACCAACAATCAATTTGGCTGTATAATGACAGTTTCTCGTTGTTGCAAACTGGACTAACTCATATATTTCATTTAAAAAGAATCAATATTACATGAGAAAATATTTAAATATTTTAAAAGAAAAATAAAATTTATAGAAGATAGTTTTATAATTATTTTTTTTCTGGCTTTAAATAACGAGTCAGTTAGGCTTAGTCTAGGTAAATATGAACTAATAAAAGAGTAGCCCATATATCCAAGTATACATACCTGAATTTGTGAGCGAATAATATTTATTTTCGATAAAATTTAATGTTAACATTTCAAAATTTTAAAGATATATTTAAAAATTAATTTCACATTTGGTGGAAATTAAACTGCCAAACTAAGAATTTAAAAATCAAAATATTTGAATTAATTTATCTAAGTAAAACATTTAAAAATAAAAATCTAAATAAGAATAATTCAAATTTTATGAAAATTTAAAACTCTTCCTTTAAACACAAGCTTAATATATTGAAATAAAATTGAATTTTTAAAGTTGAAATTAATTAATTGGTAATCTTCAATCCGTGTTTTAATTGTATTCCCCATCCTTGAGCAAAATAATGAGCTTAGCTCTGTCAAAAAAAAAAAAAGAGAGAGAGAAATCATTGAATTTATTGCGTTTATGTGCAAATGTGTAGAACACAAGGAAAAGAAGCGTATGGATAAGTTGAAATCGAGAGAAGGGCATAGGAAGTGAAAGTACGTTTGTGTGTAATTATTGTCGTATTTCTTAGCTAAATACTTAAAAAATAAAAAAAAAAGGGAATGGGCAAAGAGCTGGAAAAAGAAGACATAAGCAGAGAGAGCAATAGATAAAGAGAGTATGTATGATCGCAGATGAGAAACGCGCAAGAGAAAAGGGAAAAGGGAAAAGAGAAAATCACATAACATAAGCAAAGGGAAACGGTGCTGGGTGGCATATACAGAGAGAACAGAACATAACATAACATAACACATGAAGCAGCAGGGGAAGAAAGAAAACCCAGAATCTCTCGCCTCAACGAAACGAGAACACGATTCTTTCTTCTGATTCTCTCCCCCATTTATTTATTATAATAATTGTATTCATGTGAAAGAGAGATCTTATCGCGTCATCCTTCAATGCCCACTCTTTAGTACACAAGCTTATATTTCCTCCCCTCCCCCCTCCTCACACTCTCTTTCATCCTCCCAATCTCACCGTTAACGCTTTCAATCGCAGCTTCTTTCCCCCTTTTCATCGATACCTTAGGTACCTCAAAAGTCTTTCATTCTTTCTTCCTATCAATTTTACTTCTTTTTTTCTTTCTTCGCTAGATTGGAATTAGGGTTTTCTTTCTTTGCGATTCCCGCTCTGTACTCAGCTTGTTTCTGTTACTGGATTTTCTAGGGTTTCATTGGATCGTAGCTTGGCACTTGCGGACTCATAAGGTGCTCGGTGGTTGCATGAAATGGGCATGAGCTCCGATCTTTTTAGAGCTTCGAATTTTGGCTTTGGAAACACAGTGCTTGAGCATTTCTACTTGGAGATTGCTTATTCTTGAGATAAGATGCTCTTTTACATTTCTTCTATGAGCATGGAAGAAGATTGTCTATATTAATTCTTTACACACTTTCAGAGCCTACTCTAGACACGCTACAAAGCCACGCTCTTTGTTTTTTGGCCTTTCTTGGGGTATATTTTTTGTTCCGGGCCTTCACACAGAGGAAAAGCTGATCATTTTTTGTTGGCCCCAAATAAAATACAGAGGATCTGATTGCAGTGGTTTCTGAAGAAACCCTTTGGATTTGATATAATCTAAGACCCTACTCCTGAGCATATACTTATTGGGGTCGCGCAGAATCATTTTCCACTATACTAGGACTTTAGTTAGTCAGATTGAGTGGTTGCCGTGTTCCACGTTCGTTTGGTTCACTCATTTTGAATCAAATTTTGATAATATTAGTTTCCACTGATTGCATATTCGGTGAAGGGAAATAAAGTAAGCCTTGGTGGTTTCCATCACCTGTGTTTGTAGTGAGAAAGAAGCTCATGGAGGAATATTAAGGCTGGAAATGAATGCGGTGACATGGTGCATGGACAAGAGCATAGTTGCTGGTTCGTTCCCTTTCTGGAACAGTGCTACTGGAGAGTAATTAAAGCATTCTCAATATTACAAGGAAGATACACTGGGCATATCTGGATTTTGTGCAATGTCGCGCTGCTTTCCATTTCCACCACCAGGATATGAAAAGAAGGCGGGATATGAAAAGAAGGTTGGAACAGATTATGTGGATTTACTGAAAAAGGTCAATATCCTTTCCTTGTATTCACATTGTACATTTTGTTTAATTATCATTGTTTGGAATGCAAAAATGAAGTTTCTTGCCAGCTGTGTAGTGCTAAATGTATATTTCTGTATGGACCATTAAATTGATTTTTAAGAATGTTCATGCTATATGGCTATCAATATCATGTCCATGATGTGATTTAATTATGTATATCCATTTGTTCTGAACCGTGAATAAATTGGATTTGCTTAGGGTCCATTTTAATTGACAACTTGAAGCATTTGAAATGTTCCCTTTGAATGTATCACACATGTGGCAAATGTAGAAAGATATTGTTCTTTTGGGATCTGGGTGCAATAGAAGATGATTAGAGGCATACTTCCCCCCCTTCTTTTATCAGTTATTATGTGCACTCTTAGTTGATGGGAGTTGGTTCTTGTTACTTGCATCTTTTCTTTGGTGTACATCACAATAATTGTTGCCCCTTTCTGTCTTATAATGTTGTAATATTTATGGTTGGTTGTCATGTTCTCTTCAAGTTTTGGATTTTGGATTTTGGATTTGAATTGATGAGTTGTATAGTTCTGGACATACAAGTTTCAAGAGTGAGGAATTCTTTCTTTGCTGGTGAAGAGGCAATGATCAAAAGCTTTCATGCTCTTCTTATTCTATTCACTTTTATCCTTGGACAAATTTCACTCAGATTTAAACAAGAATGGTCCCCCTTGGACTAATACTTTGATAAATGAAAATTACATGAACCAATTCTTCATGGAAAATAAGGACCAATACTTTGATGCATAGAAACTATAGGGAATAAAATTCCAAATAAATGAAAAATACAGGGACCAGTATTTTAAAATAAGGACCAAAACCTAAATGAGTGACAAAATAGGCATCAATGTTAAAAAAAAAAAAATATAGTGATCAAATCCCCAACCGTAGTAGTCAATACTGTGCTGTATCGGTGCTATAGTGGAGTAGCAAAGCAAAGCGGCCCTGGCCCATTATGGGATTCAAATAGCAGAGTGGTCTTCAATAACTGCCATTTGGCCACAATAATGGTCAAAACAGTGGCTTTTTGCATGCTATAGCAGCACTACCATGAATTATTTAGTTTGTATTATAATAAGTGTGATTTCTTATTTTTTATGTATTTCTTTAATTTTGTTTTTGAATATTTATACTTGTAGTATAAAAATTATTTAGTTTGTATTATAATATTTAAAAGAGTGACCATCCCACATCCCACTATAGCGTTTTTAGAGTTGGCCGCTGTGCGCTGCTGAACAGGTGAAAACCATTATGACTTATATCTTTCGATAAATCCTTATTCTACCGTCTTCATGGAAGTTTATACTTTTAAGTGAATTTGATTTGTACCTTCATGCTAGGAACACTGATCTATCATTTATTTCAAAATCATCTATATATTATTTATTACTCTTGGCTTGGGTTAGAACAAAAATATTAGTGAAACCCACTTTGTCTGTCATACATCATAAAATCATGCCTTTGTTTTGGATTTTTTGTTTTTGCTGATTTTGTGGTGCTGTATGCGTTAAATGTGGAGTAGGGGAAGGGGTCAAAATAAAATCTGTTATTAGAATTGAATAAGTAACTAATTGTCATCAATTATTAGTGATTCATATGGAAAAGTAATAGTTGACAAAATGTGGGGAAGTTGGACATATGGATAAATAAGATGGGAAGGAAAGAAATAGAGAAGAGTGAAATCGAAGAGTGAAATAAGAGTGAATTTTAAGTGAAAATATATATTGTTTGGATTGGTGGAATTAGAAAAGAAAGGAAGAAAATGATTTATTTTCATTTGTATGGTTGCATTAAAATATAAAAGAAAAAAATTGGGTAAATTGATTAAAAGACAACTTTACCCATTTAATATAATATTAATAAAATGCTTCTCTATTCTAAATTAAACAACCATCGATTATCTGAATTGAGAAGAGTTGTAGGCTGGCTGCTAGTAGACCCTTGCATTTCTTTCAACCAAAATGACTTAGTTCGAATATTAAAATATTATTATACCCATTAGTCATTACCTAAAGAATTTATTATTTCATCGAATAAATAAATAAAAAAAGACTTCACCACTTCGTCTACAGGGCTAACAACTACACTTTCCAACAAAGATGTATGATAAATTTCAAGTACTGGAATGGAGCTAAATCTGGTGCATCCACTTTTGCATTCTTCGACACGGTAAGAACCGGTAGATGAGATTGTGAGAGCCGAAGTCATGCAATAAGGTGCAAAAAAGGTTATAATAGTAAATGACAAAATTTTGTCCAATCGTAGAATGTATTTCATGCCTAATGGTGAGGGAAAACAAATTACGTGGCGCCCACAAAATTTAAATCCTTTCTCTACTGTTTCACTTGTAAACAAATGGAGGAAGTAGCTTCCTTCCACCCTTATTCCCTCCCCTTCATTTCCATCTTCCACATTTTACCCTAAACAAACAGAGGCTTAAGGTGTGTTTTAGACAGTTGCAAAAATTAGATTATTTCAATAATCAATTATATGGATATTGATTATTGTTGTAATCAAAATCAGTCTTTGTTTGGGTAAATTTGTTGAAAAGTGATTTTAATATAATTAACTTTGTTTGGATACAACAAAAAACAGCTTTTGCATAGTCAATTACAAAAAAGAGTATGAAGCTGTTGGGAAATTTGGGGATAACTTTTTTTTTTTTTGGGGGGGGGGGGAGTTTTTTGGGAAATAATTTGTAAGCTTCAAATTTTCAGATGCATGAAAACAACTTTTAGTTTTTCTTTTTTACAAATTTCAGCTAATGTCTCAAACACACTGATTATTTTTCAGGCAATTTTTTTTTTTTTAAAACAGCTGAAATCTAATAATTTCAGCTGTCCCCAAAACACTGTTATTGGATATTGGCAAAACTGGTTTTGGTGCACCATTTCTTTATGTACGATAACATCTGGAATGTTGGATAAAACATGGTTTTGATGTTTTTGGGCTTGATGGTGTGCCCTCTCGTTTAGAACAAGTGTTGAGGCCCTGAGGGTAAGATGTTATATGTTGTGTGGTATGCTGTGCTGGAGCAGGAGCCTTTATAAGTGCACTATGCACTATTAGGAATTCTGGTTGTGATTATTATTGCTATGTTAATTTGAGATTAGTCTTATCTTGTGTACATGCATATTAGTTCTTCTTTGCTGGAGATATTGGTTCTAAAACAGAGAACTTGTGTTAATTATGTGTTGTTAGTAATGTTCTCGTATGTTATTTGTTAGGGTTATTGTGTGTTATATTAATTTAAGAGATGTTGGATATATTTACTTTCATATTAGTTCTATTTTCTTATAAAAAATTGCACCTCAAATATTAAACTCATGGATTCCGTATTGAACTGGATACTGGCTTCTTACGTGTGAATATGGATTTTATTATTGCAAGTAAAATGATTGTCTGTTTACACTTACAGAGACTTTTGTCTCCTGCTTTCAATTTTTTCTCATGCTTAATTATGATTTTACTTTTTAATTTTTGTTTTTGTATCTCTTCTTTGGTTATAAATGGCTAAACTAAAAACTAGTTGTTGTGTATTTTTTATGTAGAAGAGTGAGCATTTAATGGTCTTGTTTTCTTTGCTGGATCTTGTTGGACCATGTTGTTATGGTTCTTCTTCTGTGGATATTATTCTCTTTCACATTTCTTTTCAGGGTGGAATGGAGATGTCAGGTCATTTTGCTTGTTTCCTTATTTGATTATTCATCCTGATATCAATTTCCACCATACAATTTGCAGGAAAAGCACAGAGAAAAAAAACATAAAAAAGAGAAGAGGGACAAAGAGAAGAAGGAAAGTAAGGAAAAGAGAGACAAAGAAGGAAAGGATGGAAAGCATAAGGAAAAGAAGGACAAAAAAGAAAAACACCGAGAAAAAAAGAAAGACAAGGACAAGGACAAGGACAGAGATAAAGATAAGAGCAAAACCAGTGCTGCAATTGGGAAAGAACTTCCAGGACAAGGTCAGGGTCCCAATGCAGGTAAACAACATCAAAAGGAAATCAAACCAAATGATAAGAAAGGTGTTTTACTTGAGGATAAACTTACCAAACAGTATGCCAGTCATAATGGAGAGAAGGCTAGAGAGAATAATCATTTGGCTGAGGAAAACAAGGATTCTAAATTCCTCTTGGAGTTCGACAGGAGGATTAGGGATAACGATGGAAGAGCTGAGAATCAATTGGTTCAAAAGTTTTCAACGGCAGAACACAGAAAGGACGAGGGGGCTGTTAGATTGGTTGCTAAGGGTAGTGGCACCTGGCCTGATGGTAAGGAAAGGCTTCAGGATAAGGGCATTGATACTAGAAAGGTTGATAGGAGAGGAATCTGGGCTGAGTCCCGATCTATTGGAAATGCAACAGTTCAGAATAATGCTGGAAATTTCCATCCCAAGGTCGATGAAATGCCGAAACCTTTGGAAAAGAATTTTGACAAACCTTTGGAAGCAACAGTTGAAGGAAAAGAGAAGGTTAAGGAAAAAAAAGATGATAAGCAGGGAGATAAAAAGAAAAATAGAGAGAAGGGGGAAAAGGGACATGGGAAGGACAAAGACAAGAATAAAGAGAAGAAAAAGGAGAAGAAAGCAAAAGAAAATGCTGAACATGAAAACAGAGAGCAGCAGAATAAATTAAAAGAAAACAGCAAAACTGTTCCAATAAGTTCAAATTCTTTCACACAGGTTTCCAGGCACAGCCATGAAAATTCTGCTGTTGGGGAAAATCTAAAAAAACGGAAGGACATTGAATCAAATGGAACTATGCACGGTGAGTGTCATACAGAATGAATCATAGTCTTCTAGTTGTTGTTCAATGGTCCCGTATGGTAGTAATTAGATAAAATAGAACGTTTCTCTTATTGGATTTAAACTATTATTTCATTTACCCCACAACAGCTGATTGGTTAATATTTTTTTTCCTAATGATTATTGGTCGATTTTGTATTTTGATGTTGGCTGGCATTCATTTCTGAAATTTCTTACAGCAAATGACAGCTGGCCCAATAAGTTGTCAAAGCTCTCTCCCTCTCATCTCACCGAAAATGGAAGGATATTGGAACCCTGCCAAATATCCTTTGTGGATACATCTGATACGCTAGGAGCAGCCTCTAATATGAAGGTTGATAAGAAAGAACGCAGGATAAATGGTGTTATTGAAGCTCCATCATGTGCAGTTTCCTCAAACAAAACTCCCACTGCTATATCTGCAAAACCAGCTCATCCAAATAGCAAGTACACAAGTGAAGCACCTGCAAAACCACCTCATCCAGATACCAAGTACGTAAGTCAGGTATATTCCGTACCCAAAGTAGATGGGTGGTCAGATTTTGATGACCAAGAGTGGTTGTTTGGCAGCGGTTGTTCAAAAGAAAGAAAACCTGTAATGAAATCTCCAGAGGTTGGGGATACACTGCAGGTATGGGCAGAAGGCATGCATATAGAGCCCGCAGATATTTTTGCACTGCCATATGTCGTTCCATACTGACTCATTGGCCCAAGGAAGAACAGCATCTGGAGCCATAAAATGATTCTTATTTTCTGATGCATTCTTTTGTTAATTGCAATAAGATTTGCCTTGATCTTGAACTGGTTGGAGGGAAGCAGAAGCATCTTGGTGCATTGCCAATTGGGGCTGTAGTTCGTTCTCACTCCACGCGACATATTAATTCATTCACATATTAGACTTCATAAAGGCAGCCGCAGGTTGTGGGGAAGAAGAGTTGTGCAACTTTTTCTTTTAAAATTTTAATTTTTGCCTAGATCTTTGCCTGGGCACCTAGCTAGTTCTTCTAATTGAGATTGAGAATGAGAATGTAAGAGAAACTAGACCACAATTTTGATTTGTAACATAGAAATCCTATTTTCTAGAATATGTATGATAGAGAGGGGGAAAGGATATTAGTAGTCGGATTCGTTTATTCGGTTTTCTGTAAATTTTCTTGGTTATATCATCATTTTGCAAGTCCTTGCTATCAATGGCCAGCGTTGACTGTTGAGTTCAAAACTATTACAACTAAAGATATCATTCACTCGTTTCTCAGAACTTTACTTTCAATATCTTAATTAATTAATTAATCAATACCAGTTTCAATTATTTATTCATTCATTTGGATACAAAATATATGTTTCTTACGTGTAGGGTTGATTAGTGAATTTAATCAAATGGGGTAAGGGGGTTGAATCTTACTATCTTAAAGATTCAGAGATCAAAGTATTAATGCACCTACTGTCTGCATATATACTGTAAGACAACTAGACAAGGCAAATCCTGCATGCCACTTTACGAGTAATCAAATCAAACTCTTTAATTAGTTAGCACTTTCACATGAAGAATGCATCACACTTAATTGGTAGCTATGCTATGTATGTTAAGTACAATCATACTTTTCAACCGAGTATATTATATATCCTCGTCGTCGTCTAAGCGTTTCATGAACTTCACCAACTCCATCAATCTATTCTCATCGTTCATACCAATCGGATCATTAGTCCTCTACCAAAACTACTAAATAACTTGCAACAAAACTTCATCTGGGAAGTGTATTTCATAGGAAATTAGGAATTATGTAACTGAACTATTTTTTAAGGGAATTCTCTCATAATTATTTCAACTACCATCTTTTTGTGTTTGTAATGTATTTTGATTTTCTTAGTTCTCTGTTTTTTATTTCAATTTACATTCTTTTATTTTTATTTTTTTAAATATATATATATATATATATATATATATATATATATATATATATTTAAACTTAATAATTAAAAATAATTTTACATCATAATTTGACTTATTCATTGTAAATTCAAAATATAATTTTTATATTAAAATATTTATTTAAATAGTTCTAGAAATAGATTTTTTGTAATCTATTATTTATTAAAAATTATAAAATTAAATCGAAAAACATTAAATACAAAGGGAGATTCACTAAAATTTATAATTTCTTGTAAATTTTAGCATATGTGATAGAATCTATTAGAAAGAGTGTTTTAATAAGTTGTTAGCATTTATCTATATTTATTATGAGTTTTAATTCCAATATAATTTATATATCTAATAATATTTATTTGTTATAAATTTTAATTATATACAAACAAACATTTATCCTATATTCTCATGAACAGACGAAAATATTAGTTCACTACACAATTTGAATGACTAAATTTTTACTTTTTTACTTTTCTTGTTTATATATTTTTAATATATTTTTTTCTCTTTTTTATATGTATATTTCACCTATTATCTTATTAATAGTCAGAAAATTTCTCTCTCATTCATATTAAATTTAGAGGTGATAATTTTGGTTCGATCTAAGCCAACCATCAAAATAGTAACCTAGAAAACAATGATTGAGACAAATTGATCTAGCTTGATGACAGATTGTAAATATATAGGTCCAAATATTATTGGACTTATTTTGGCTAATACTTTTTAAAATAAGGAAAAAAATGAGTCAATTTAAATCAATCTTAACAGGTTAGGGTTAGACCGGACCATGAAATATGCAACACGGGAAAAAATTTGGTTGGATCAAGCTGTTTTTACATTTTGGGTCACTAGGCCGAGTTGCTTGTTTGACACCTCTAATTAAATTATTCTTCTTTTATCTTTATTTATATACTTGATATTCTTAATTGTTTATCCTCTCAACATATAATCTTTTATCTTTATTACTAAATTTATTTTTAATAGTTTAAAAAAATATCAATAGTTAAAATAACTTAATATTATAATTTAAATGATCTAAAATATAATTTATATATTAAATATATGTATTTATTATAAATTCTAGTTATAATATAATTTCTATATTAAATTTTATTTTAAAGTTTAATTAATAGATATTTATTCTATACAATCCATAAACTACCATACTAATTCTATTAACATTGCAAAAATTTAAGCTTTGACAAGTATTTTAATATTAACGGTTATGATTTGTTTTTAAAATTAAAGGTATTAAAATAAGTGTTAAAATTAGTACTTTATTTGAAATATTAAAGTACCTAAAGAGATTAGATTTTGCTCCGAAATGCAAGCATTCTTTTATAAAAAATATTATTGAAAATACTAACAACGGTTATGTTTATTAATGTTGAAAGAAATTTTATAATATTTAAATTTTATTTAAACTTAACTATATAATAAAATATATTGAATAATTTGATCAATAATTTTGCACCTCAAAATTGTAAAAAAAAATAAAATTATGATCGATAAATTATATTAAACTACAATTTATGCATAACTTTTACCTGTTGAATACCCAAAATTTTATACAGGATCCTATATATTTTATGGACAAAAATTGCTATGTATATAGAGGTGCAATATGAGCATGAGTTCGAATTCAAGTACTGAGTATATACATTGTGTTTAATACTTGAAGAAGTTTTCTTGCTTGTAGTGATTTTATCCATCTCGAACAAGATTGTCTCCGATAGAAGATACATGTGGTCAAACAAAAAAAAAAGAGTATGAATATGAAAATTATAGCAATTTCATTATTTAAACATTACATAATTAGCATAATTTTTTATCAATCACATAAACCAACAACTAAGATCAAGTAAACATAATGCTTATTGCGTCTACTAAAAGACTAACACTAACAAAAGTTGGACATTCTTTCCAAATTGACAAATTATGCTTAGATGAATTATCTCCCTTATTGGCTAATGTATCATCACACATATTCCCTTTGCGAAAGATATGTTAAAATTGGAGATCCCAAGGACATTGTATGAAGTCACAAATAATATTAGTAAGAGGAGCATGGGGATGTAAGGAATAAACCACTTTTGTGATTATCTTGAAAATTATATTGAGAATTTGATTCACACAAAATAGTTCTATATCCCCTATTCCAAGCCAATTCCAAACCATTTTTTTATAGCAACCAGTTCAGCATTTAAATATGTTATATTGCCGCAATAACCTAAAAAACTGATTATCCATTGGCCTAGAATGTCATGAATTAAGACACCAAAACTTGACTGATTCAGGTTACCATATGAGCTATCATTAATATTTAATTTGAATAAGTTGACAGGTGGAGGTAGCCATTTGACCTCTTTGATTGTATTCTATGCAATTATCTCAAAAAGAAAAAGAATCTGGATGTATTGTATGAACAATAGAGTGAATCTGATTAAAGATGTATCAATCTGTCCATACTTTTTCTTGAAAGTTTTCTTCATTATGAGTCTTTCATATATACTAACAAGAGATAATAAACAATTGGCCAAATGGACTGGTTGTATTGCATTTGATCCAAACAGATTCATCTTGGGTGAAAAAGTCAGGATGCAAAATTTGATTGAGCAACTTCTAAATTCTTTTTGCTTTAAAACAATCTCTCATGAAGAAGTTATTCATGGGTAGCACCAAAATAAAAAAAATGATGTAGAAACTTAAAAATAAAAAAAATGATGTAGAAACTTAAATAAGTTAGTAGGTAGGCTTCCATGTCTAGAGATCCATAGAAAATGTTTAATGTTTTCGTATCTTTATATTATAGGCCCAGGACCAACTTTAAAAAGGAGCAGGTTGAACGAATAGCCCAAGCATAAGTCATTGGTAGGTAGAGCAAGATGTATAAATTTATGAATTAGCACTACTCCAGATAATATCATCCTTAGAAAATCAGCATCCAAAAAATAAGCAATCATTTTTTTAATAGGCAATGATATATGTGTGCCAATGTTCCCACAAGGCCAAATCCCATCAACAAAAACATCTTTCACCTTTATATGGATGTCTTGAATGTGTACATAATTAACCAACTCACAAAGAAAACTCTCCTCAAATCAAGACGTACCACATTGAAACATTATCTTTACTCTGTCGCACTCTAAAGCCTTCACCAAAAATCTCAATAGCTTTAGTAATTGATTTCCATGAGTAGGAAGTCTCAAGTTTCTTTTTTGCATTCAAAATGTAGCATCCTTTCAAATATTTTGATAACAAAATATGCACCCAAATTTTATTGGAATTATGCATGCAATCCCAAACATGTTTACCAAGAATTTATTAGCATCTCTTGTTTTTCAAATCTCTAACTCACCTCTAACCTTTGATTTAGTGATTGTATTTTAGTTAACTCAATGATAAAAAGTTGATTTCAAATGAAACTTCGAATACCAACATTTATCTTATTCCAAATAGATTCAAAAAATTAATAATTTTACATGGTATAAATCGGTATAGTTGTAAGAACAAGTTGAATTAATATCACATTACCTGCACAACAACTTATTAGTTTATTTCTTAAATTTTTTCATATTAATATTAAGAAAATGATTTTTCATAAAGTGTTTTAAATATACTTGTTAAAATTAAAAGAGATAACAAAAATAATCAAATAAAATTATTAGCAAAGCATATTTGAAATTCTAATACAATACCATACTACATCTGTGTCCTGCTTATAATATTTCCATCCAAATCCGAATCCGAGTGTGAGTAAATTTATTTGGCATTAAAACGAGTGATGGATGTGTGGTGACGTGGTGCATAAGAGACAAAACTAGGATGCAAATAGGATGAGCCGAGCGTGTTCCACCATATCCTCTATTTCCATTAGGATAAATCTACCAAAACATTCCACAAAAATTTCTCCTTAACTTTTATTTTTAAAAATAAATAAATAAATAAATAAATAAACCTTAAACTCAATCAAATTTCAAACAATAAATTAACAAAAAGAGAGGGGAGACAAGCACATGCAAGGGAGCTAAGGTGAGTGCGTCTTTGTTACACATTAAAATTAAAATATAGTTTAGATTGGTACTCTGAAACTCAAAATTGTTTTTAAAATCAGGATTCTTGTTACTCCAATTTATAAAATATAAAATAATAAGAAATACATACATGTGTTGATTTTAAGCAGAGGATGATAGCTAGCAAGACCTGCTATGTTTGATTGATGTGTTTAGTGATCGTCAATATGAGAATGTTGCCTGTTTGCTCAGCCACATCTTCCCAGGTCAATTTCTATCCACTTTTTTTTTTTTTTTTCATTTTTGTTAACTCAATTTAGGTATTGGGATTATGTTGTCTCAGTTGGAAATACTTTACTTTTATTTATCACTATCACTTAGTTTTTGTTTACTTGAAGCAATTGATCTTGTTCTTGCAGATTCCCTTGTTTGGGGGATTGCACCCAATTCGAAAGGATCTTGAGAGCAGATGTGTGACTGAGGAAGGTGTGCATCTGGCTACGCAATTTGGAACTCATTCACTGAGAAATTCATTTACAGTGCAAGCTACAAAGACTGTGTTGGGTAGTTTTTCCTCTACAAGTGAACCAGGATACCTTGCAAGCACATGGGGTGTGACAACAGATTCACTGAGCAATGTGGAATTCCGAAACATGGAAAGTTATCGTTTATCTCCCCTGCCCGTGGACTTTGCAGAACAGTCAACTGAAGGATCTAATACATTAGTGGCACCACCACAACCAGAGAACTTTGCCCCAGGGCCTAGTTCAATTAATGTGGACAATGAATCGTTGGCCAGTACAAAAGCAAGTGTTGAAGATCTTGTTGCTGGAATCAATGAATCATTCAATGCCTCGATCAATAAGGGAGAAAATGCCTTTCGAAGCTCACTGGACACAGCCACTTCTTTTGTAGATTCTATTGTTAAAACTGCTACTAAATCTGTAGATAATGCTTTTAGTAAGGCATTTTCTGCTGTTGATCAAACAGGGGAATTGGCAAATAAGAAAATTACCAGTTTTTCGAGTGAGCTGAGTGGAGTCACAAATAAAGCACCTGCTGTGGCTATTGATGTGTTGCGCCGCACAATTGTAGTAGTAGAGAGTTCTCTCACAAGTGGGGCTTCCTATGCTGTCTACCTATATGGGTCCGCCAAGGAGCTCCTTCCTGCAGGGATTAGGGATACAGTCAATGTATATGAAGATAAAGCAACAGAAATCTTGAGACCTGTTGGGTCTGCAACTCAAAGGGTAACATTTTACAGATTAATAAAAGTTTGATAATTTCCCTTACTCTCAACTTTACCTGATTCTAAGTCTTAACATCCCTTGAAAATCTCTTATCAGTTAATGTTTGTTCGAACTTGATTTGAATAATCAAATAAGTTGAGTAAAATCATCTTCTTCATGGGTGGTTCTTTGTCAGCCTTGCTTAAGAACTTCTTTGCTCTTATTGATGGTTGAAATATTCTGAATCCATGTTCTCAATATGCTGTTTTGTTTCACAAACATTCTAAATTTGTTAGCTGTTTCTAGTCTATTTATGTATTGTGACAATTTATGCTCCATTGGCAGATATACATGGCTGTCTATTCATTGGAGAAGAGTCTTGGCTTGGATCCAAATGACCCAATTATTCCATTTATTGTTCTTGTAGGCTCTTCAGCGACATTATGGTTTGTGAATTTCTCCTTCCTCAAAAGTAAATTTTGTTATTTATCTATTAGCAAATTAAATTTCCATCACAAGCACTCTGTAATAGACTTCAGAGATATGCAGGACCTTTTATTGGTTGTGGAGATACGGAGGTTACTCGGGAGATTTATCCCCTAAAGCAGCTCTAGAGCTTTTGGCTGAGGACTCAAATGCTGCACTTATTGATGTCCGCACTGAGGCAAGTTATGATTAATTTTTCTGCCTTTCATTCATAGCAGGAAAAATAGTTACATTATTTAATGAAGGTAAAGTCTAATTATTCCTGTGTTTTGATACCCATTCTCTTTTTGTTCAACACTTCCCAAACTCAAACTATGGTCTCCACATATTTTGGAAAATTTCCTATCTTTTTGCATTCGTTTGGCTAACTATTTTGATATCAAAATTGTCCAATGGAATTACTGTTCCATTTTTCTCCTGCAGGAGATGCGAGAAAAATATGGCATTCCTGATCTTCGACGGGCTGCTCGGTTTCGTTATGCAAGTATAATTCCCCTTGAGGTTGGTTTAAAGCACAATAATGTTTAAAAGATGTAATCAGGGATAATTGTGGTACACCTTAATTTTGTTAAATGGAACAAATCCAGAATCTTGGTTACTTGTTAGATGGATTAGCAATTAATTTGTAATCTGTCTACTGCTAATATAACATATTGTGCTATTGTCAGGTTGATGTCTCCGTACGCAAGTTGTTGAAGAGTGGTAGAGACCTCGATGACTCCTTGATTGCTGCTATTATTCGAAATTTGAAGATTGTTAAGGTGTTTATTTTTGTATCTCAGAATAGGATCTATTGTTCTGAATAAGTACATGGAATAACCCCAGAAACTTTTCCTCTTTTTTTTATTTTCTTCTATGTGACACACTTTGCAAAACAATATTTTATATATGCCTTTCAATTTCTCTCTCTATTTTAATATTATATCATAGAAATGTTGAACCTTAAGAGAGATATCAATGGCTACATGCTAAAGTTATGCGGTGTTTATAAAATAAGCATTGTCTTTTGGCAGTTTCATCATTTTAATTTTTCCGAGGACATTAAATGGGGCTTTTAAAGTGCCTGTGCCTATATATGTTGCATCCTGCACAATAGGTAAAAGTTCATGGTAATATATATTCAATGAGTTGAGTTTGTGTGCCAATATTTTTTGTATGTGATTAGAAATTGGCATGAGAAATGATTCTCAAAATCTTATTTTCTCTGGTCTATAGGACAGTTCCAGGGTTATAGTGTTGGATGCTGATGGTACTCGTTCTAAAGGCATTGCAAGATCCTTGAAGAAAATTGGGGTCAAGGCAAGTCTGTCAATACCTACTGAGATATTTGCTGCAAAACTACTGATATATACATAAAATTCTTGGCTGAGTTTAGCTTTGTACTACGAGATTTGGGATCTAGATAACAAAGAACGGTTTATGCTGCATCCATATCTAATTTAGGATCCTTGAAATTGGCATTTGTATTTAAAGGTTGGGCTTGAAGAGCTCTGCCATGGGAATAAGTAAGATAATGATAGAGAAGAATCCTGGCAAATGTACTCCTACTATTCCTTGATTTCAACCTAGCAGTATATTTATCATTAATTAAAATATAGCATGATAGTTCTGAATGAAAATGGATTGAACTCATACTGTGAAGTTAAAATATGGTGATTTATGAGCTAGTTCATGATTTTCCGCAAAGGACATGAGGCTTTGATTGCTTGAAACTGTGAATGCAAAAAAAAAATGAATTTGATTGAATTCCATATGCCCTAACTCATATATGTTCAAACTAACAGTTAGTCCTTCCATGTCAACACAAATGCCAATTGTCAGATATGTATTAGACATAGAGACAGCTCCTTTTAATCCAAGTGTCTGTGCTTTAGTGGTGGGTTGTATTTCCCATTTTGACTAACAGATACATTCATCACAATCCACTTAATAACCAACTTTGAAATCAAATCCATATAATGGAGTATCATAAAATTAACAACCTGTGTATTACAGAATTCATACTTGGTTCAAGGTGGCTTTCAGTCTTGGATGAAACAAGGTCTCCGCATCAAGGAACTCAAACCTGAGACAGCACTTTCCATACTCAATGAGGTATTGGTCAAACTACTGTTGTTTATCTGTATCTGTACCAATTTAGTTAGCTAAGTAACCATAAATAATGGGATGAAAACTCTACAGGTTTAGGTTATGGTGCTGCTACTCAGGTGCTTGAACTATGACTTTAAGCTCCTTGTTGTAAATTAACCATTTGGTTAAAAGTCTGAAATCACCCAAGTGATTTCTATAGTAAGCAATTGGCTAGCTACCTTTAGTTATTCTTCTTGCAGTTCCATTGTCTGTTTGTTGAAAATTAATACAGAAGTTGCAACAATGTATGATTTTGCATTTCATTTTAGTAAACTTTAAGGTAGTCCATTGGCATTTACTTTAGTACTTTATCAACAATGCACTTGCTTTATAAATCTTCTTTTAGGACAAAAGAACTGAAACTATAAATTTCTAATCCAGTAATTACTTATCTCTGACATTGTCTTGAATAATTAAGATTTCTGCCAGCCTTCTTTCTATTTATTCTCGTAAGACTTCCTTTGTGTGTGTGTCAGTTACAAACCCAAAAACAGAACCCGAAATTTAAGAGAGGTTAGAAAACTGAGAAAAGAGAAAGTGAAGAATGCATCTGTGATGATAGATCGAATGACAAGCAGAGAAAAAAGAGAATATTCCTTCCAAGGGTTTCCCCTTGGATAAAGGGTTTCTCCAATATTAACAATTCAGAAGGAATCCTCTTTTACCCCCTCCTACTATTCAAGTTAGCACCTAACCAATTCTTTCACTACTCTTTATCACCTAACTAATTCTGTAAGTACTCTAACTGCTTTGTGTTGACTTCTTTCATTATTGTGTCCTGGGCCCCATCTATTTCTGTGTTTATGCTTTTAATTTGAAGGCATATAAAAGGTTAAAAGAGAAACTTTAGCTTGATTATATAAGTTGGGTTTTCATTGATGCACATGCATTTTGGTATATTTATAGGAAGCTGAAGCAATTCTAGAGGATGTTAGTCCTTCTCCTTGGCAACTTTTAGGTTATGGTACGGTAAGTATCAAGTTACTTGAATAACATCTTCATGATTTTTCCAACTTTTATTTGTCAATTTGGTTGGATTCTCTATGTTAACTATTATGTCGATTTTATAAGGTTCATCAGTTCATGTTGTTTCATAACATGATATTTAGAACACCACCATAGGGTAGAAAACAATTTTTAGTGGAGCAACTTGTGTTGAGAAAAGTGGGGGGCGATAAAGAATTTGATAGCAGTTTCTAGTTATTTATTTTATTCTGTTGTTCTAACATTTTCAGAAATTTACCTATTGCTGCTTGAATATGTATGTAACAATAATCTTAATAAATATTTTTATCTACTTCCTTGATATCATGAAGGAATGTTTTCTTTCATATTTTTATTTGATTTGGAAATGGTTACATGATTGTATTCGACTTTACTATCTGCTAATAAATGCAACTACTTTTGGTTCAGGTACTTATTGCAGGGCTGTATGCATTATTAGGTGCGTGCATGGTCTTTCATAAACTATCAATCTGCTGAGAATTTAAAACTTGAATTTTTGGGTTACATCTAAATTCTATGGCAGTAGCCTGAGGTTGTAGATTTTTTTTTCATTTTAATAGGTACCTCTATATATATGTGCCTACAAACATAGATTTTGTGTACAGCTGATTAGTGATTAGTCCACTTTTTCTCATAACTATGTTTAAGAGATTATATAGTATATGCCAATTCATTTTGATTCATTAGCTTAAACTGAAGCTCTAAATCCATCAAACATCATGCACGAGTGACTCAATGTCTATGATTTTTTTTTAATGAAAACCTAAAGACTTCCATCACATTATTGTTCACCATCCTCAAGTGGGATGAGGCTTTTTTATTTTTCCTGATCTGACAAAGCACAATCAATATTGTCTCAGAGTGGGAGAAGACATTACAATTAATTGGTGCGTTTGGCCTTGGTTTGGTATGTTCATTCTCCTTTCAGCAAATGCTTTTCAATCAAATTGCTTCTTTAAAAGTTTCAGTGAGAGATTTAGTTTATATATCCACTTATGTTGGAAATCACATGTTGGAAACCAACGTTGGTCTGAATAGTAACTAAACTCGAATTCCTTAAACAAGGTATTGGGTTCAAACCTTGTGCGTGAAAAGATGTAGTTGAGAGAAGAGATCCCCACTAAAGATGGTTAGTCAAGTTCCTCCGCATAGATTAATCATATTGACAAAATCAATAGAAACTCTATACCAATGTCATGGTGACCAAAAAAAAATATTCACATGGAGGGCTCATAATATTTGTGTGCTGGGAAATTCTCATATTCTGTCAATTTTTATAGTCTCTTGGTCAATAACATCATGGATTTTTCATTTCCTCACAAATAGTTCACTGTATATTCTCCAGACCATCTATTTGCGGGTTTCTTCATATGAAAGCTCAGAGGATCTAAAACAAGATGTGACGTAAGTATACTTCATGATGGTATTTGGTCATATAATCATGAAATTAGACAGCCTTTTAGCACATATATTTTCCGTTTTTCACAAGTTATCTTAATATTCAAGTTATGGAAGGTCTGTGGCAATTGTCTTTATGTTCTGAACTTATGAATCATGTTAACTTAATTTTCCATTCCAACACAAAAGTCATGATTTTAGACATGTAAAAGGATAAAATGTGTGACACAAATGCATAAGCACTTTTCATTTTGGATTGCATGTAGCTAAACCAACTCTTTAGGCATAACGTTTGTTTTCTTTTATTTTTGGTCTTGAGAATGAAAAATATCATAACTTACTAATACCTAGAAAAAAATTTATTGGAACAGTTTACATGATAGTAAGATATTGATCGTGACTTCTTGTGCATAAATATGAATAATACATTTTGAAACTTGTAACTAGGACAGAGTTACAATCTGGGTGGTGCTTGTTACAATTGCCTTTACACTGCTATATACCTGTGCTGAAGCATGTAAAAGGAATTGGGAAGAAGACCGTCTGAAATTATGACATCTAGAATACAATCCTCCCCCTAAAGAATAGAAAACTAAAAAATTTAAATAAATAATCAATCTTCTGTGTAGAAAAATCTGATTTAGAATAGGAAATAGCAGCTAACAAAAGTACCAGTTTCTGTATCCTTGCTTAGCATTTTTACTCTGTCATCTGTTGTGAAATTTGATCTCTTTGTCCTATTTTCTCCTTCAAAGGTTGTTGCTTTCTCCGGTTAAACTTGGAGTTCAAGCATTTTCATGGGCTGCTGGAAAATTAGAATCAAATGGCTTAGGATTACCTACATCACCTTCATCATTAGATGTTCAGAACCGGGTATTGCAAGCTGCTGCCAAACATGAATCCCAACCATCTGATAGTGAAGGTAACCAAGATCCAGTTCCTGAACAGACAGTTCCTCTCAATCAGAATGTATGAGATCGATCATTCCAGATTGTCATGTGCTAACATGAAAAGCAGAATACAGATTAATATGGTCACAGCAAATTAACTTCCATGACTGAAAGTTTGCAAGTTGACATTGTCCAACCTTTTCCAAACACTATGCTGCCACAAACTCAACCCTGCCCTGCATGTAGGCATTTTGAAAATATAGAAGAAAAAAAAAAGAAAAAACATTTTACAAGGATGATTATGTTTGATTTTGTTGCATGCACGCCATGCCACAAGTACTTTGTACAATTTCAAATAAGAACAATAATAATAATAAAATGATATGCGTAATGATAATGATATGCATAATGAGAATTATAATGATATGTATAATGATAATGATAATGATATGCATAATGAGAAATATAATAATATGCATGATGATAATGGTAATAATATGTATAACGATGATGATAATGATAATGATAATAATAATGCATAATGATAATGATAATGATATGCATAATAATAATGATGATGATGATGATAATGATATGCATAATGATAATGATATTCGTAATGATAATGATATGCATAATGATAATGATATGCGTAATGATAATGATATGCATAATGATAATGGTAATGATATGTATAATGATAATGATAACGATAATTATATGCATAATGATAATGATAATGATATGCATAATGATCATGATATGCGTAATGATAATGATAATGATATGCATAATGATAATGATTATGATATGCATAATGATAATAATAATGATATGCATAATGATAATGCGTAATGATAACAATATGCATAATGATATGCATAATGATATGCATAATGATAGTAATAAGAATAATGATATGCTTATTGATAATGATATGCATAATGGTAGTAATAAGCATAATGATATGCATAATGATAATGATAATGATAATTATATGCGTAATGAGAATGATATGCATAATGGTAGTAATAAGAATAATGATATGCATTATGATAATGATAATGATATGCATAATGATAGTGAGTGATCATTCAACTGAAACAATAACCCATAAACAAAAACATTTAAAAAAATAAAGGAAGATCAATACAAAGAGGTATATATAGATAAAATAATATATGTACTATGCTTGACAACAAAAGTAAAAAAATACATGGGTTCAAGTTTTACCTATAAACCATAGTGTTCAACATGATACTTGTTATCACCCTCCATCCGTTCCATTTCCACGTACTTATCAAAAGAAGCATACACGTCCTTACAACATTTGATATCAAACTGAAGATCTATAATCAAATATCCAAAATTCCATAAGGTCTAAGAATTGGAATGATGTTATTTACAACAACATCCTAAAGGAAAAAACACATACCATTAAATGATTCTTTTCTTGTTGATATAAAATTCACACTGTTGCATGCAATATAGTTCAAACAATGTCCTCCACAACAGTTCCCTGGCCAAGATGAAACCTCAACAAATAATCTTTCACGCATTACATAAAATACACAAGTATCTAGAGTAGAAGCTACTTTAACGTGACAATAGCAATACAAAGCTATCATCATAAAAAATTCAGTATCTTCATTTTGCCTTCTAGGTTTTCACAAAGAACCCGATTATGTTCTTGATAAAATTTTCACAAAGAACCCTATTGGTGTAGTTGTGTCACTTGCTATCTCACACAGCAGAAACACTTCATATTTGAAATGTTATGGAAGAGGACCTTTTTCAAATTTGGAAATAATACTTTACATTATATAAATTTTCATTGTAATTTTGTAAAGTAAGATTCAATTCTGTCAATATGTGTTTAGATTATGGAATATAAAGTTTTAATTCCATGAAAATAAAAAATAATTCTTAACTATAAATTTTATGTTGTAAAGAATTAAGACGTAGAAATAAAATTTTAAATTTTATTTTATTTTTAAAAAACTATAAATTTTTGTTGAGAAAAATTAAGATGTAAAAATAAAAATTTATTTTAATTTCAAATTTATGATTTATATATAAGGCAATTCTAATTAAAACTATAATTGATAAAGGCAATTTCAATTACAACCTTTACAATGTCGTGCTCATTTTTTATTATTTCAATTTTCACACATTTATAGTGGCATATAAATTTAATTTAGTTAAAAACATTATATTTATTAATAATTTATATTATTTTTTAAAAATTATCCTTAAAATTATTACAACACACCCTCTTACTCTCTTTACTTAATTAATTTTTCGATCCTTGTAAAAGAAAAATAAATAAATTATCTTATTAATTTATAGTATTTGTATAAAATAATAGTAATTTATAGCATGTTTCCTACGGTTTTAAATTCACAGAAAAAATCTTTGGTGGATAACTCTTTTTGGCGAATTATAAATTGGAAAAAAATTTATATATAGATACATTCCGCAGGAAAATCTGTAAGAAAATTTATAAGCAAATCCGTAGAAAAATATGCAAGAAAATTCATAGGAAAATCCGAAGGAAAATCTGTAGAAAAATAGGCAAGAAAAGGCACAAAAAAATCCGCAAGTATATTTTTTGAAGGAGCATTTCTTGTTAAAATTCTCATAAGAAAACCCACAGGAATTTCTGCAAGTATATCTTTGGCAAGAGCATATCCTATGAATATCTCTGGAGGAAAATACGCATGTATATTTTTCTAGAGGAGCATTTCTTTCAACAATTTACGTATGAAAATCAACAGATATATTTCTTTGAAATTGTTATTCCCAAATAATTTTCTTGCACATTGTGATTTTGCATAATATTTTTAAATATTATGCAAAACCAACACTAATGTTTCAAGGTTTAAATATTTTTAAATTTCAAATAATGTATAAGAAGCAATGATCATATAATCAGACAATAAGTGATAAAATTTAAATACCTAATGGTTCAATAAATCTGATGGTTTGTTGAATCCGTATCTGAGATGAAATCTTATGGTTTATGTATCTGATTTTGAAATACAAAGAAGAAAGCAAAATCAATTCTTGTGAAAAAAAATGAAAAATTAATAAATACTTCTTCGTTCGTCGTTCTCGTCGTCGCGTTTAAGGACTAGTTCAAGTTCAGCATGCGCATGATGCATTCTAAAATGCCAATGGATCGTTAAACGATGGTTTGTTTTTCGATTTCCAAAATGCAATGCCTGTTTGCTTCTGGAGGAGACTTAGATACATGGTTGTGTTGGAGGATCCTGGGGAATCGGGATTCTTCGAACGCTGCTTAGTGAACTAGTAATGGGAAAAGGGATGTAGATTTAGAAATATGCATTGTTTCTTCTTCTAACACCTATAAATTTTTTTTTCAAATCAGTCCTCACACTTAACATTTTCAAAATAACCTCAATTTTTATTATTACATTTACACCATCAATTTAGTCTTTATTAGACATTTTGAGTAAAAAAAAAGAGAGCATATATATAAGCACCAACACAATAAGAAAGCACAAACTCGGAAGAATTCGCTACTTAAGGAGCACTCACACTACATTTTATAGAAAAAAGGACATATAGGGGTACTTAGTACCTACTGCTACTGTGCAAATAAACATACTTATCTGACAGTGTTATAAACTTATAATGTATAATGGCTGAGACTAGAATATTTGCAAAATTAATTCAAACAAATTAAAGAAAAAGCTATTGAGACTAAGTTGATAATAAATGAAAACTACAAAGACCAAAATTTTAATTTAACCAATCTGATTAGTGCAAACAACTGAACTAAATTTAAATTTATGATCAAACCAAATTTTAATTTTAAATACCGTTCATTTCATTTTTTTTTATTATGCTTTGATCTTAGATCACATGTTAAGTTGCTTTTATTTAGAGCCGGAACTTATATACTTTTTAATGATATGTAGAATTTTATTAATAATTTAATATCTTGGTCTCACTTCACTTGGACATAACTGTCTAAAAGTACTTCACAATTCTTATTTGTAAAGGGAATGAATACTTATTTTTATTGATGTAAGCTAGGGATATGAAATATGCAAGTACACTCTCTCAATCTTTGAAAGGAATTATGCGCTAATAGATTTGTGCAGATAGCAGAACACCATGCGAATAGAATATGAGCTAATTAGTAACTCAAGTTAATTGGCATAGAATTTGGTAGATTTAGAGTAGGAGGAACTCACGAAGAATGGAGCATGTGGAAGGGAGGAGCATTAGTATAAATTTGTAGAAAAGGGAGTTAGTCATAGAGAGAGCGAGGGGAGAAGGTATAAAGGTGTTAGTCATAGACTAATAGATATATATACTAATTGATAAATTGTCTAATATATAAATAAATAAATAGACTAATAAATAAATAGACAAATATATAAATTGAATAATACATAAATAGACTAACACATAAATAAAAAAATACATAAATATGATAAATAGACAAATACATAAATATGATAAATAGACTAATACATAAATAAGTAAATATACTAATTGATAAATAGACTAACACGTAAATAGATAAATATACTAATACATAAATGAATAATATCTCTTAAACTAAGTAAGAATTTAAGTTGAGTCGAAGAGTATAATGAAAGGCTGAAGAGGTAAAGCTTCAAGTATGATTAACATGTCACATTGTAATTTTCTTGCAAAATGTGATTTTGCTGAAACTTTTCCAAAAGAATAATAAATTGAAAACATAATTTCTTTTAATGAATTTTTTAATTTAATAAATATTCATCTAAATTAAATTTTATTATTTTGTTTTGTAATATTTAAAATTTTTATCAAATTTATAAAATATTAATGACAATTGTTATTGTGACGTTATGATCGAAATCTCAATATTAATAAGATATGCATCTATCCATATTGTAAATTTATATTAATTGATTTTTTTATAATAATTTCTTTAAACGTTGTATTAAACATTTATAAGAATAATGAAAATAACAAGAATAATAAAGAATAACAACAATAATAAAAATAATAAGAATAATAAAATCATAAGAATAAGAATAATAATAAAAAGAATAATAAAATAAGAATAACATGAATAATAAGAATAGTAAGAATAACAATAATAAACAGTTACACCATTGCATTAATGGTTAACTAATCAGAGAATATTAAATGGACGTAGGAGTTTGCTTTCTCTTGAATGTCATTCGCATATCCATAAGAAATAGATGAATCAACAACCCCACTACTCGGATTCAAATATATAATAGATATATGCAGCTTATTGATGAATCATATTTTATACACTTTTATATGGCCTTAAGATGGGTGTTGTTAAGAATGTTTAATGATTAAGAGTCTTGTGTTAACAAAGATTTGAATTATGGGTCTGATAATAGGAGAAATACAAGTATGTGCTAAAATAAAGTTTTAACTAACAAAAATGTTAAGACTTGTTTTTTACAAAGTCATCTGGCCAAGTTTCTAAAACATCCCTGGTCAATCTCGCTCCTCCCGCAAGCCCGACATCAACGACGCAAATTTCACCTAAAATCACTCCAACAAGATATGATTTGCCAATATTAAGGAATCTGTAATGCATATATGATTTGCTAATATTAAAGAATCTGTAATGCAGATATGATTTGCTAAGATCAAAGAATTTGTAAAATCTTCTAAAGTGATAAGCTTCATCCTGAGGATTAATAGTTTAGAGAATCCAAATCCAATTTTTACTACCTTATTATTTTATAGGATTATAGAAAAAACCTTGTTTTTATAGCCACATGGAAGGATAGAATATTATTATTTGTCTATTTGAAACTTGAGGAAAAAAGATAATTTTTTCTAAAAAAAAGGATATTATAAATTTTAGAAAAGAATAAATGATAAATAATATAGAAAATATGGAAAGAAAAATATAAGAACAGAATAAATTTTTGAAGCGAAGAATAGTATATTAATAATAAGAAGGTTTAATTATATTTTGTTTTTTATAACTTAGGTATACGTGTAATTTTTATTTTTATAGTTTTAATGGCTAGATTGTAATTAATAAATTTGAAAGATAATTTTATTTTTTATAATTTTAATTTATTGATTATTATCTATACATTTAAAAAAATAAATATTTTATTATTCAATTTTAATGAATATATAATATAATATTAATTATTTAATTTGTTATAACTTAAATTATTTTATATGTAGATTAAAATTACTTATTTTTTTAAACAAAAGATTAAAATTAAACGATTAAAAATTATATATACTTATTTTTTTAATATATGAAATAAAATTAAATAATTAAAACTAAGTAGACCAAGTTCATCTAAAAAAACAAAAAAAATGTAATTAAATTTTAAAATTAAAGATAAATATTGACTAAGATAAAGATTGATAATTTATTTTATCAAAAAATAAATACAAATAATCAACAGATCTATAATTATGTTTTGGTATTTTCTATCGATATAAAAAATTCAACGAGGGGCAAAAGGAAAACACCACAGTTCCTTTTTCTTGTCTGGAGAAAGGAAAACCCCTACTACTCTCCTCTGCACCTCAGCAGCGGCTGCAACTGTAACACTGCAACACAACATGGCCACACCTTCACATGCTCGAGCTGTCAAGTGTCTCAACATGTCCCCCGGACGCCGCCGTTTTGTTGTAAGCTTTCCTCTCTGGGTGCTCTGTGTCTGCTTTTTATTATTTTTTTATGCCGGCTGGCGGCTCCGTTAAAATCCTAAACCTCGCGTTTGTTACAAATTATCTTGTTCTTGATTTGGTAATATCCCTGTATCACTACGTTCCTGTAGGTGTTGTTTTTTTTTTTTGTATTTTTTTAAAATCATTGTCAAGTAGATACCAGTTCTCGTTGAAATTTTGTTCTCTGATACGCTCTTTTGTATTATTTGCTTGGCATTTTATTTTTCTAATTTTGAAACAAATTGAATGTACAGTTTAAGTCATTCTCTGAGAGAGTAGATGAGATTGACATCAATGTATATCGAAGCCTTGAGAAGGTCAAAGCCGAGCCATCCGAGGGTTCCTCTTTTTTCAGAGACTGCCTTATAGAATGGAGGGTATGCCTTAATATACAATTCCTCTCTCTTTTGCTTTATGTTTGAAACTTTTCTTTGTCTATTTGCGGCATTCTATCATTGTATATTTGCATTTGAGGAACCTTATTCTGCTGTTATGATAGCCAATGTCTTTAAGCAATGACAGGTGAGAAGGAGTTGCATGCTAACCCGAATGATTCTTATAGGATAAAACCTGTGTAAAGAAATAAACTGCAGACTTTTGTTACTAGCATGTTCTTGGTATTAATTATTTGCCTTAATTGTAAAAAATACAGGAGTTGAACACCACCGAAGATTTCATTTCATTGTATGAAGAAATTATGCCTTATACACAAACATTGCCCCTGGTACTGTTGCACAAGGAATCTTTAATCTCAAAGCTTCTTTCTAGGTTGCACATAAAAGCAAGGCTATCCCTTGAACCAATTCTCAGGTAATCTAGTCTTTTTTAAGGATTACTTCACTTTGCTTGATTCGGAATTGTAATGTGTTACATGATGCTAAATGAACTGGTGTGATGCCATTACCTGCACCACTCTTGGACATGGTAATTTTAATGTGATTGGAGCAAGTATTTTGCATTCATGGTGATAACAATAATTTCAGTGCATTTTGGACTTTTCTATCAGGACCATTTATTATCTAGAGCATTATGTGCACATTGATTGATTGATTTGGATTCTTTTGAGTGGCCAAATTCAGTTGCGAAAATTTGTAGAATTTTATTAATAAATAGTATTGGGATCTAGCCGTATAAGTATGCTTTTCTAATTAGCATTTCCAGATACTGGAGTAAATATTGAATAGTTTTATATTTTGTTGTATTGTGATTTGTACCAGTGTTATCAGACTTGGATTGATTATTGACTTGGTTAGAGCACTGGAATGGGTCGTTGATTGGACCAGTGATTCATTGGTTGAATTGCATGACTTGGTATATATTAAAAAATTTCAAAAAAAATCTTAACTTGTACATTAAAAATTATAAAAAAAATCATACTAATACCATACCTTAAAAATCTCAAAAAATTCACAACACGCCAGTTCACTTAAAAAATTTGCCACTTGGACTGGTTTGACAGGTTGGGTTACACTGGTCCTATAACATTTCTGATCCAACAACCAACTCAGACCAATTATATCACCGTTCCCAGTTAAACCGGTTCAATTGGTTGGTTTGAGCTGATTTTCATGACACTAATTTTTACTGACTGTTAATAACTGGGTAGCCTTGGACTTTGTTAATTAATGACTAGTTGTTTGTCTTTCAGTACTTTTTTCTGGTGTTCTATTGTTTTACAGCTGTTGCCAATAAATCTCAAGGCTTTGTTTTTACAGGTTAATTGCAGCTTTATCTAGGGATCTCTTAGAGGAGTTTGTTCCGTAAGTTGCTTATCACTTTGACTAGATTTGGCCCTTTTGGGTTTCCCTTTTTTCAATTGTCTAATTTTGTGTAACATTTATATTTTAACGAGAATTCTCACATGGTTTTCTTATTCATTGTGGATATGGGTTGTGCTAGGTTATTGCCAAAAATAGTTGATTCTTTAGTATCTCTTCTAGAGAGTGGTGGTGATAGGGAGCCAGATATCATTGAGCAGGTATATTCTATCATTTTGGCAAATGTTCTTATGGGGCTATCTTGTCCATTTCATCTTTGGTAGTTTCTTTAGTTCAGCATGAATTCTTAAAATGTTTGTTTTTATGCAGATATTCACATCATGGTCATACATTATGATGTATCTGCAAAAATATCTAGTTCGCAACCCATCAGAGGTGCTCAAGTGAGTGATTGAGTTTGGCTCTTGTAATTTTTGTTTTTTCCTTTCCATATGAACTTAACTATTCTGCAAACCCTGAAATACTCTGGGATGTGTATGCCATTACCTGCATCACTTTGTTCAATCCAAGGATTAATTTAATTTGCATCAGATTAGATATGGACTAGGAATGGCCACTTAGACTAAGTTCATCTCATTTGATCAGTGAATTATTTGAGAGTAATCTTCCCTTTCCTTGATTGGGCATTTTTATGGTTTATTATTGTAATAGAATTTATACTTTTCTAAATGGGCATTTTTGTTTCCAAGCAGAAAGGAAGTTGAGGCAAAAATCCTAGAAACTGTAATTTATTGTGAGACTTCAATGTCATAAAGTGACATGGTGCGCAAACATGGAATGGCCCCTAATTTAAGCCTCCAGACTACAACAGTCATAAAGTGACAACAAAATCTGAAAGTTGAATGAAAAATAAAATAGATGGGGGCTGGTATTGATTATAATATGATGCTAGTGTTCAAAGAAAATGTGAGGGTATATAAACCATATGGGACTGGGAACTAGATTATCCCAACCATGTTAGCTAGGCTCAAAGGACAACTGATTATATTGTTTATTTTAGCCTACAATCTTGCACTGAATTAAAATCTGAATTTTCTAATGTGGGAGTTGTTTTTCTTGACTTCAATTTTTTAAGGGTTACGTCAAAATTGAGGTATTATCCAAAAGAATACGTCCAACAATTCATGGCAGAAGCAATGTCATTTGTTCTGAGGAATGCCCCAGATGAGCAGCTCGAAAGAGGTATTCATGTCATTGTTTATTTTTTGTCATGTTATTTCTTTTCCCCCTTTTCTGTTTTGTCTTCTATATTTTTAATCAATTCCCCTGATTTTCTAGGACTTGTAAAATAAATTGCTTCCTGGTTTAATCTTCTCTCTGTAATTATGGTTCTATTGATTTGTTTGGGTGGTCGCATAACTTCTGTTATTATTTAATGGGCAGGAATCAGAAGAGTAATTGATGATGCAGTGAAAAAGCCATCTCTGTGTAGAGAATCAGGTGTTGAAGAATTGCTTTATAATATTATGAAAGGTTACTCATCCAGGTTCCATTCGAAAGCAGAGCGAGTGTTGCAATTGTTGACTAGTGAAGCAATTTATCCTATTGGTGATAAAGCTGACCAAGGTAAGCTTGTTCTGTTAAAAGAATAATTCTATTTTGCTTCTTCTGATTTCACAATATTTTTATCATGGGCTGAAATGTTTATTTGAGCGATTGTTGCTCAAGCTACTATGCTACTTGGTACAGTAACATACAATTACCATCAGTATATAATTGATCTTTTTGTTAATGGGAGAATGTATGTTGGAAATAGGAATATTTAAGGAGATAAGAGCATTAGTGTTTATTTTCCCAAGTTGTGTAGAGACTTGTTATTACATGGAATGGAATGTAGTGAACATTTTGAAGGTTCTTTAATAACACTTGTTGAATATTATAAAACCATGAGTAAGCATCACTTAGACACACCATTTGACGATCTAGCCTCCAGCAGACTATTTTCTTTTAAACAGTAAGTTAGAAACTTAAGCATTCTTGACTTTGTAAAGTTAACCAGTATTGATTCTTGCATGCAATATTCGTTTTATCATTATATATCTCCTGCCCTCACCTAGTAGGATAAGACTTTTGTTGTTGTTGTTGCATATCCCTTGTAAAATTCTCTTTAATCTTTATTGACTTATGGAACTCTTGTGAAGGTCATCTTCTCTGTTAGGCGTCTGATTTTTTCTCTGCCTATTGCTGATTTGGCTATCTGTAGATATAATTTTGTGATTGATTTGTAATGTATTGTATCACATTGTTTCTTATCTGTACCTGCTTCTATTTCAGATTCAGTGACCATTCTGAAAATTGTTAAATCTGTCTTCAAGAAACTATGTCAGAAGATGGAGTCTAAGGAGTTGAATTTGGCATGGAGTT
This sequence comes from Mucuna pruriens, assembly GCA_025330945.1. NCBI lineage: Eukaryota > Viridiplantae > Streptophyta > Magnoliopsida > Fabales > Fabaceae > Mucuna > Mucuna pruriens. Next base: position 1,861,541 of record JAENHJ010000296.1, read on the forward strand.
GCTTATACAAGGAAGTAAATGAATGTGTTAATACAGGAAATATCAGGCACTTAAGACATATTTTATCAGTACTTGTCTCAGCTATAAAAACACAAAATGGGCAAAAGATGTCTGGTAAGTTGCAATACGTTATGTTACTGAACTTTTCCTTTTGGTCTGTTCAGCTAAGTTGAGCCAGTTGACAAGGGTAATAAACTATGGTAGTTATAGTGAGCTGATCATAAACTTATATTGATAAATAGATTGAATTTTAAGTTTGTTTTGAAAATCTGCGATAATGTTTTCTTTTCTTTTTATAATATAAATTTTGGCTACGCTTGGGAAGGAGTACAAGACTAATCCCTTCGGCCATGGAAATGTATGATTAGGCCCTTCCCACAAGTGAGGCTTTTAGGACCTGAACCTTTGTCCTCCATTAGGACTGAATTTTGCTTATCGGTGTCCAACCCTTTGTGGTTTATTATTAAAATTTTAACTCCTGTTTTGTTAATATATGTTTATATATATGACATCAGTTTGGTACTTTTTACCTTATCTTCATCTCTTATTAAGAGTACATATATTAATGGGTGATAAATAAGTGTGTGAATGGGTTGAGTTCAGCTACTACTGCTATCAGGTGGCTTGAGATTATCTCTATCTTGTATTTTTATTTCAAATGTAATGTTTTTGACATAGGGATAGTGTGCATATTATTTTCTTCAGAAAGTTGCTTGAGTTGTCTTGTCTTATGTGCTTTTGCATTGGTTTTAATTGCATTACATTTGGCAGATTATAAGCCTATGCTGGAACTAGTTCTGCTGCTTGTGCAGACATTTGTCAAACCTTATGGAGTTATTGAGTCACAAGAAGATGTATATTTAGTTGTTGATAAAATTTTGAAATTAATGTTGGCAATTCTAAAAGGGCTCCGTAATTGCAATAACTCAATGATATCAGAGTGTGCTTTCCAGTGGGCTCCAATTTTTAAATCAGGAAGCTCAAGGTAATGACTGCAACAGTGCAATTGTGATATTGGCATTCTCTTTAGCTTGTTTCTATACCCTCTTGACATGTTTTATCTTGGCTTCCAGTTTGCTGTGTTTCATTAAAGAATTGCTACAGGAGGATCTTTGTTTACTTCATTTCAGAAGTAATATTATAAGGTAACCGCAAATTTAAGTGTGTCTGTGTGTGTGCATGATCAAATTATTGTTTAATACTCTACGGATATAAATATTTGACTTATATGACTTGTTTTTATAGTGCAATGAATGATTTGGTGGAGAATTCAGAGGAAGAGGTCATACATTTGTTACAATCTTTCTGTGAGAAAATGCAATTAGATATACGGAACTCAGACTTTGTGAATGGAACAAGTGAAGAAGCACCACTGGCTAGGATATGCAGTCATTTGCAAGAGACAATATGTTGTTGGAAGGGAAAAATAAATGATATTTCACATGCTGATGTATTATGTCAAATTGATGAAGGAATGTTGGCACTGCTGTGGGGATCTGTGAGCTGCTATTCTCATATGTCTATTGTTGATGCCAATCCGACCTTGATGGTGGAGCTCGTGGATGCTGTAGATCATCTCCTGACTGTTAAAGCAGGTATTCCTTCATTCCTGTATTGTTTCAAAATTCAAATATGATTTTCTGATGAGCAATCTTGTAGAACCTTTTGTCTAGGCTATATGAAAGCTGGTATTCCATTGTGTTTTGACTACATTGGGTTTGCTATCATAATATTGAACTGGATTGGACCATGTTAAGAAAGAAAATATCTGGTTGTGAGTTTATACTTGGATTATTGTATTTGTTAATCGTATAATTATTTTTCTATTTTGCATATTTTGCTGTTGAATTCTGTGGGTAATAAAAATAGAAAATATAATTTCTTATATTATGTTTCTTTCTCTTTCTCTGTTTTATCTGCAGGCTATATTGGAGATATGTCTAAAATGGCCTGGGAAAGCATTATAGGTGCTGCATTAAGTTCTTACAACAGATTGTGCAGCAAAAGTAACCATGGAGCTGATGAAACAGGAAAGTTTTTAAGTCTTGCAAAACGATATAAGTCATCTTCACATGTGTTGTTGGCTGTTGCTGGCTTTTTGGAATTCAAGTATGGGTACGTGAATGTGTTAAAGTTATTTGCTTTTAGACATTTCTTCTTGTTTTCCGCTTAAGTATAGACCAAATTAAAACACTGATCAATTTAGTCCTTGTAATTATAAAAATGTCATTTAGTTCCTAAAATTAACAAATGTCAGTCATTTAGTATTTATTTTTGTAATTTCAGGATTAAAATGTTTGTTGTTTAGTAATTTTAGGTACTAAATTGATCACTTCACATAATTTCAAGAAATAATTTGGTGTATTTCTCTCTACCATTCTTTAGTAGTCCAATTTTATCTATAGGTTTATTAGTAGTTATGGCACTGTACTTGTGTAATCTTCTCACTTGTATATTACAGTTCTTTGTTGGAAGACAGTGGGTGTAAAACTTATCATCCAGAGCTTGAAGAAAGGACTGCAGATGCAGTAACAACATTTTCTGATAATTTGCATCATTCAGACAAGGAGATTCGCATTTCAACTCTTAAAATACTTTGTCATTATAAACCTTTGGGTTGGGAAAATTCTTCAGTGGATCAGCCAACTAAGAAAAGGAAAATTGAAGTTTCTCCAACTTCCAATGCGGATTGCATGGAGAATAATGTACGGATCTTTATATTCTGTTCCCTTTTATTTTTAACTGAAGCTTCAGTATGACAGTGTATTTTGGTGAATGACAGGCTCTGCTGTTGCTCCTTTCTATTGAAACAACTCCTATTTCAATTTCTACAAGCAGAAGCATTCAGCTGTTGATTTCCAAGATACAGATGGAACTATCTGCTGGAAGGATTCCTAATGTTTATGTGCCTCTTGTTTTGAATGGATTGTTTGGCGTCTTGAATAATCGATTTAGCTATCTATGGAATCCCATATTAGAATGCATTGCTGTCTTGATTAGCCTACATTTTGTATGTGTATGGGATCGCCTTATTGACTATCTAGAAAGGTGTCAAGCAATATTTCATACCTCTTGTAGCTTGCCTGGGAGTGTCAATGGTGCATTTTTTGATCAGCCAGCTGGTATGTTTGAACTTTATTGACACCATATATTATTGTAATTGGTTGGTGAATTTGACTTTAGTTTAATATATTCTGTGAAATTACAATTAGTTTAATCAGTTTGCATTTAGCTTAGTTAGTAATAATCCAAATAAAATATTGATTTGTTAAATTTTGTAATTTTTTCTTCAAAATCTTTAAATTCCTAACTTCTAATATTCTCAATATTAAGAAAAACAACAAAAAATTCATTGTTACCATTTTGGAAGATGTTATGAGGAAAGGTTTCCATTTAAAGTCAACTTTTGTGATTATATTAGTGATCTGCCGTCCTGCAGGCTTGGTAATCAAGTTGATATTGTTTCTCAGGTCTACTTGATTGTTTCAAATTGTTTGTCCATCATGCATCTGATAGCACACCATCTGTAACAATATTGGCATTATTGCTGCAAGCTTTGCAAAAAATTCCAACTGTTATTGAACCTCGCTCTCGGCAATTCATTCCTCTATTTTTGAAGTTTTTGGGATACAACACTCTTGATCTTGTAAGGTAAATATTTGCTGTATTTTATCCCTGTTGTGATACAGTTTTACCAGAATTACCATGCCTGACAAATTTTTCCTTTGCAAAATGAAATTGCAGTGTGGGATTGTTCGATTCTCATGCTTGTAAAGGGAAAGAGTGGAAGGCCATCTTAAAAGAATGGTTAAACTTGTTGAAGCTGATGAAAAATCCCAAGTCATTTTACTATAGCCAGTTTCTTAAGGAGGTTCTGCAGAATAGGTTGATATGCAATTCAATTATGTATCTTTGATCTTTTACATTGTACAATGTTTTGTACACCAGTTACTTAGATAAACTTATCTAGATGGTCTCCTATTTTAAACATCTTATTGTTTTTCTTTCTCTTTTGGGGCATTTGGCAGGCTTTTAGAAGAAAATGATCCGGAAATACAGATGAGAGTTTTGGATTGCTTATTAATCTGGAAGGATGATTACATTTTACCATATGCTGAGCATTTAAGAAACTTGATTAGTTCCAAAAATTTAAGAGAGGAACTGACAACATGGAGTTTATCAAGAGAATCTGAAATAATTGAAGAATGCCACCGGGCTTATATTGTGCCATTAGTTATCCGTCTTTTGATGCCGAAAGTAAGAAAGTTGAAAGGACTTGCATCTCGAAAGGTATACTCAAATTGAGTATCTTGAAGTTGTTTTATATTTCTGTCATCCTATTTTTTGTTTTATCACACATGCTTTTCATTTGCCTTTTACTTAGTAGATTAATCACTTGTCATCTCCTTTTCATTTATCAGAAAGCAAGCATTTGTCATCGAAAAGCTATTCTGAGTTTCGTAGCTGGACTTGATGTCATTGAGCTGCCTCTTTTCTTTGCATTGCTGATAAAGCCCTTGCAAATAGTGAAGAAAACTGATGGGCCTGCTAACTTGTTTTGGACTTTACCTAGAGGTTCCATTGATGAATTTCAAGCTGCTGCTTTGTTGGAATATTTTACTTTGGACAATATAGCAAACCTATCCTGGAAAAAGAAATATGGTTTTTTACATGTCATTGAAGACATTGTCGGGGTTTTTGATGAATATCATATTAGGCCTTTTCTTGATCTACTGGGGGGGTGTGTTGTTCGGTTATTGGAGAGCTGCACTTCGAGTCTTGACAATGCAAAATTGAACAGGCTTCCTTCAGATCAGCACAATTCTGGCAATAGCTTAGATTCTCTTGGGGAGGACAGTGTGCCAAAAAACCAAATCCAGGTAATATTATGTTCATGCCGAATGGAATTTTTTTTGTGTAGTGAACTATCTAAATGAACATGAGAATGAAATGAATGTTTCAGGGTAGATATGGCATAAATAGTGATTAGCACTGGTATTTGGTGTGTTCGAAAAAAAATTAACTTCGGTATAATACTAAAATATTTTTTTTTATCAATCTTATGTGGATGGCTTAGTGGCAGTGATGGTTGCTTTCCTATGTTGCTTGTTTTGATTGTTTGCTATTTCCTTCTTGTTACTTGATGGCAACTAAAAGTAGCTTAGCTGAGCTACTGGATGGAATCATAATTTTCCCCTATCTTATGATCTTTATTGTCTGTTTTGTTCAATATTATTCTTCTTTATTTGTTTGTGCAGATGAGCAGTACTTTGAACCAGCTGAAGGATATGAGATCTCTGTGCCTGAAAATTATTTCCCTTGTACTCAATAAGTATGAAGATCATGAATTTAGTTCTGATTTGTGGGACAGATTCTTTTCTGCAGTAAAATCGCTGATTGATAAATTCAAACAGGAGGCTGCTAGTAGTGAGAAACCAAGCTCACTGTTATCTTGCTTTTTGGCCATGAGTGCAAACAATAAACTTGTAGCACTATTGTGCAGGAATGAAAGTCTTGTACCTGATATATTTTCCATTATCTCTGTCAATTCAGCTTCTGAAGCTGTTATATATTGTGTTCTAAAATTTGTTGAGAACTTGTTAAGCCTTGACAATCAGTTTAATGATGAAGACAATTCTGCCCAAAGAGTTTTACTTTCAAATATTAAAGTACTGATGGACAGCATGTGCTGTTTATTTGGAAGTGATAATGCAATCAAGAGGTATGTTAGTTCTATTTGAGCTCTCACAATTTTAGTTGCTGAATTAATTGTTTTAACTATGTAACTGTATTTTACTCCATGAAAAAAGTTACCTCTTATTAATGATACAATACCCTGTGGTTCTCTGTGCAAGATAGAACTTTTACAGTCTAGTTGATAAGGGGGGCAATGATGAATGGTAGACGTAAGGAGCAGGATACAAACCAAAATAATTATTATTATCACATGCGACTAAGTATCTCTGATCTCCATAATCAAGGTCAAATACATGCATCTAGGAAGAGTCCTCGAATAACCAGTTGTGTTAAGCTTGCCATTATTCTAGGGGTCAGAGAGCTTTACTTGTATGTGGTATATGTAGGATATAAACCACTCATGCTCCTTCCCCTAACAACTTTTAGGAGAATTGCTTCTTGACATATAATAGTATCCCACTTCCTCTATGACCAAGTTTTAGGACTTGGCAGTTCCTTGTTACTTCCATTCTTCTAAATAAAATTTGATTTCATGCACAAGGTAGTGGGCCTGTGCTTTGTCCACGCTTAAAGGCCAAAGGCCCCCAGTGTGAGGGAAGCATGTTAGCTATAAAATCATTAATGTGCCTTCTGCTTAAGCTTTTAGAAAGTTGGTCATTGACAGTGTAGAAATAAAGGACAGAGACTATACTAAGGCATAGTAGGAAGGAGGTAAACAGTGATAGGTCAAGCATAATTTATCAATAGGATTAGGATTGCAAGTGGAATAAATACCTTTGCATAATGCAATTGGAAGTTTCTGGTTCACGACACAGAGCAGGAGAGTGGGTGAACTGAATCAGATTATTTGAAAAATACAAGTTTAAGTACTAACATATTTAGAATTATGTGGACATGGTAATTTTATCATATGAAAAGGTGGATGCCTTATTTTCTGATTGCATATATTGTATGAAAGAAACAACGTGCTTTTATGTATAAGAACACATGTAGGAGAATGAAGATTTGAGCATTTAATTTTTTCTCTCTTTTTTTTCTTGGTCAGAAAGCTGATCAAATCTCCTGGGGAGACAGTGATAAGAATTTTCAAATTTTTACCCAAGTACATCAGGGAGGCAGAGTTGGCAAAGCAATTTGTGGACATATTGCTTCTGTTTATGGAAAAGAAAACTCAAAATTCTGGTGAGAGAATGTTGTATATCTTCACTTGCTCTGTTTTCATCCTTTGTCTCTTTTACAACTTAGTTTCTGTATTAATATTGAAATTCTCTTGGTTGTATTGTAGATGTCTGGGTTGAAGCTTTGCAAATCATTCAAAATATTATACCGTTACTTGGACATGGAAGTGCCACTAAAATTCTTAGTGCTGTTTCTCCTTTATATATTTCTGCTGAGTTGGATATGCGTTTGAGAATATGTGATCTTCTTGATGCTATTGTAGCTTCTGATGCAACGGTTCTCTCAGTGGTATCCCTGTTATTTTGTCTCCCTTGATCCTTGTATATTTCTTTCAGACAAAACCATACCACATTCCATGTTTCTTTAATTTTTCTCTGCTATTTTATTGGAATGCAGGCAAAACTTCTTCGTCAGCTGAATGCAACATCTACTTTGGGTTGGCTTGACCATGATGCTATTTTAAATGCTTACGGAATCATTAATACTGATTTCTTCAGAAACATCCAAGTGGAGCATGCATTACTTATTTTATCACATTGTGTGCATGACATGTCATCAGAAGAAACAACTTTTATGTGTAGTGCACTTAGTTCATTGCTATCTTTTGTTGATTTTTCTGCTCTCATCCTTTGCCAAGAAGGGGACAGTGAAGAACAGTTGTCAGTGATGAAAAACACTGATAGTTGTTGGACAAAATCTTGCATCCAGCGTATAACAAAGAAATTTCTCTTGAAGCATATGGCAGATGCGATGGATAGATCACTCTCAGTTAGAAAGGTATTTGGCAAACTTCAGTTATAAATCATTATGAAGTGTTTGGTATTGTATCAATTTCTAGTTATATGAAGTTCAGGCATATATGTGCATACAGTTGGATTTTCTCCCATGTCTCCCTTTGTGGTAGCACTAGTCAGTCACACATATAAGTTTTTGGTACTTTATCAATTTCTAGTTATATGAAGTTCAGGCATATATGTGCATATAGTTGGATTTTCTCCCATGTCTCCCTTTGTGGTAGCACTAGTCTGTCTCACGTAGGCAATTTGTTGCCATTCCTAGTTTTTAGCATGGCACCGATAATGGGAATTGTAAACTGAACTGACATAGATACTAAGTTAATTACTGTTTCAAAATGTAAACTATAAATTATAAATAAATAGTTGTATTTTCCTTTATAAAAACATTGGTTTATCTTGTTGCAGGGATGGATAAAATTGTTACATCAAATGGTGTTGAAGCTTCCGGAAGTGTCAAACCTTAAATCACTTATGGTCTTGTGCAACGAGGATGGCGAAGTAAATTTTTTTGACAATATAACTGACTTGGTGGTATGTTTTTATTCCAGACATTTCATGATTATCTGATTACCATTGTTATTTTCTAATGAAACAACTTTCTTCTGCCTTTGCATATTGTAGTCAGAAACACTATCCAATTTTATTCTTGTTATTCATTTGTTAGTAACTTATTTTTGGTGTAGTTATTTAAATGCTTGCAGAATGTCTCATGCAAGTAAATTTGTGTTGCAGATACGTAAGAGAGTCAAGGCATTGTCATGGTTTAGGAATGTTATCAGTATGAACAAGTTTTCAGAGGTAGTAACTTTATCCTTTCAAATGAAAGTATTTTTCCTAGTTACTGAAATTTAATTATTTTATTGTTTACTTGCAGTTCATCACTGAGAAAGTGTTCATGCGACTCTTCTTCAACATGTTGTTTGATGAGGAAGAAGGAAAAGCAGAACATATGAAAAATGCATGCTTAGAGACCATTGCTTCTGTAGCTGGTCAGATGGGATGGAAGTCATACTATGCATTATTGATCAGATGTTTTCGGGGAGCATCCAGTAGTCCAGACAAACATAAACCCTTTATACGTCTGATTTGCTCTATTTTTGACAAATTTCACTTTTCAGAACTCCATAAAGAACCTGAAGGATCTTTGGATGGAGTTTCTGACATAGGGATAACTGACACTGGTGTGAACCAAGAGATACAGACTTGCCTGTATAAAGTTGTGCTTCCAAAGATACAAAAGTTGCTGGATTCTGATTCTGAAAAGGTCAATGTAAATATCAGTCTTGCTGCACTGAAGCTACTTAAATTACTTCCAGGAGATGTGATGGACTTGTATCTTCCAACTATTGTCCATCGAATTTCAAACTTCTTGAAGAGCCATCTAGAAAGCATCCGTGATGAAGCTAGGTCTGCATTGGCTACTTGTTTGAAAGAACTTGGATTGGAATACTTGCAATTTATTGTCAAGGTTTTGCAATCTACCTTGAAGCGAGGATATGAACTTCATGTCTTAGGATACACACTTAATTTTATTTTGTCCAAGTGTCTTTCAAGTCCAGTTGTTGGAAAGATAGATTGCTGTTTGGCGGATCTTCTTTCTGTGATAGAGAATGACATTCTTGGAGATGTTGCTGAGCAAAAGGAGGTGGAAAAGATAGCTTCCAAAATGAAAGAAACAAGGAGGAAAAAGTCATTTGAAAGCTTGAAATTGGTGGCTCAAAATGTAACATTCAAAAGCTATGCACTGAAGCTCCTTGCACCAGTGACTGCTCATTTGCAGAAGCAAATCACACCAAATGTAAAAGGAAAATTGGAAAATATGTTGCATCATATAGCTACTGGTATTGAAAGCAATCTCTCTGTAGATCAGACAGATCTATTTATCTTTATTTATGGCATTATTGAAGATGGCTTAAAAGAAGAAATTGGTTGGCATGAGAATAAATTGGCGAAATCGGAAGATAAGGATTGCCATATTAATACCAAAAGAATTTCTACAGGCCATGTAGTTGCTAATGGTTTATTGTGTTCACACCTTATTACAGTGTTTGGTCTCAGAATATTTCATAAACGAATGAAGAGTATGAAGCAGGATGTAATAGATGAAAGTACTTTATCTTTGTTAGATCCTTTTGTCAAGCTATTATGTGATAGCTTGTGCTCTAAGTATGAAGATATCTTGTCTACTTCCCTTGGATGCCTTACTATACTGGTAAAGTTGCCTTTACCATCCCTTCAACTACAGGCTGAGAGAGTGAAGGCTGCTCTATTGGATATTGCCCAGGGTTCGGTGAACTCTAGCAGTCCTTTAATGCAGTCATGTTTGACATTGCTGACTGTGCTTTTGAGGAACACTAAAATTTCTCTTACCTCAGATCAAATAAATTTACTAATTCAGCTTCCTATATTTCTTGATCTTGAAAAGAATCCATCTCTGGTGGCCCTTTCACTTCTAAAGGGTATTATCAGCTGCAAGCTGGTTGTACCTGAGATATATGATCTTGTTACTAGGGTTGCTGAATTGATGGTGACAAGTCAAATGGAACCAATTCGCAAAAAATGCAGTAAAATTCTGTTGCAATTTTTGCTTGATTATCGACTTTCAGAGAAACGCTTGCAACAACATCTGGATTTCCTGCTCTCAAATTTGAGGCAAGTGTTTCAGCAGAATTTTTTTTGGATATTAATATATATTTTCTTTTCCTTTTTAAAGATTGATTTTTTCCTTGTGGATATTTTAATCCGTTTCAGGTATGAGCATTCAACTGGGCGGGAATCTGTTCTTGAAATGATTCATGCTATTATCGTCAAATTTCCAAGAAGTGTGTTGGATGAACAATCAAAGACATTATTTGTCCATTTGGTAGCTTGCTTAGCCAATGATAACGATAATATTGTTCGTTCTATGAGTGGGGCTGTTATAAAGAAGCTCATTAGTTCTGTTAGTGATAATTCACGTAATTCCATTCTCGAGTATGCTCTTTCTTGGTATTTGGGTGGCAAGCAGCAACTATGGGGTGCAGGTGCTCAGGTAATGTTCTCTAAAATGCCTTGTGAATCATAAATTTATCAGAAACCATAAACTTCAATACTGTATTGTCTCAATATATTGATATTTATTTTGGGTTTGTCTGAAATATGCCATGATCTTACCACATCATGCTTATGTGGTGTCCTTTGTAAAAGCAATTATATAAGGTAATTAGTAATTGGCTTAAGTAGGCTGTTACTTTAGTTAAATTTTTATTTTTGGTCCTAGGGTTTGATGGTAATTTTTTGCAGCCCTTGATGTGTTTAGTGTGGGATTGCCAAAGCAGTTTTAGCTGTATTAGCAGATGGGCAAAAGGAATGGTGTCATGTATAGTGTTACTCACCAATATGTGAAGGAAGAATCAGGTTTGATCGATATTAAGGAAATGACAATGGAATTTATATGGGTCTTCTACTTTATGGGGTATTTGGTCAGTGTCAGTCTGATTTTGGCATTCTACTATATAGAAGTTTGAGTTAAGTTGGCCAGTTGGCATTTCAGTAGAAAATCTGGTTAGCCCAATTTTTCATATTTTGATCTGGTACAAGGTCTTCTTGCCATAATGGATGGAGTTTTGGGGTCACTAGTCTTGTAAAATAAATATGCTTATGTGCTTTGGCCGACAGCAACGGAGGTTACTATTGACTTGGAGACCACATGGCAAAGGTGGTGGCATAAAAAAATGGTGTGAATCTGTATGGTGTTGGGATGTGGATGGCTGTTCTTAGATATTAAGACTCTTGTCTCTATCGGAGTGGGGATTGGGATGGTTAGGTTTTGTCCTTTCAAATATTAAACTAGGATACTGTTGTAAATACAGTTGATATTTTGGATAGGAAAATTTATCTTTCAGTTTATCTTTTATATCTTTTAGTTTATCAGTATCTTTTAGATAAAAGATAGCTTTTTAATTTCTATATATATGGGTACATATGCTGTAACCTAGTAGACTGAATAAACAACAGTTGCTTCTCATTCAAATCAAGCTATACATTTCTTTCAGCTTTAGTATATAGTCTATGTTATGAAAGCAAAAGTGGCTTCTGTTTTGTATCTTCTGGGGATGGGTTTGTATGGGATGTTAGATATTTTTGGGCCTTTGAAGATAGTAAAGATGGTTGCACTATTTTAGGCTGTCAAAGTATGAATTATTGAATTCCAGCCTTGTTAGTGTTAGCAGTTTTTTGGGGTTTTTAAGAAAGTTCAGAGTACAGTCCTAATCCTATTTCACTCTAGAAAGTCATGCAAGTGCACACTCACACTCGGTACAACTTCTTTATAATGTTCAAAGTGACCTCATGACTGTAAATAATGGCCTCTGTGAAGATATCTTTTTGTCATCCCCATACTGTACACAGTTTGATAAAATCTGTAACAGTGAAAATCCTCAGTTCAATATAATGTAATCACAATTTTTTTTCTTTGATAGAAAAGGAAAATTATTAAAGAAAAAATTACATTAGATGTGGTCAAAAGAGTTCTGGCAGAGGTACAATACAAAAATAAAACAGTTGAAATGAAAGTTTTCCATAAAGCAACAGAAGACAATCTTATAGCATAACATAGACGAGGATAGGAAGAACTGTTGGAAATACAAGTATTTCTTACTGACCAAATACTCCAAAGAACAGAATAGATGCCATGTTGGCATAAAGTGTTTACTTCTTTACCCCTATCATATCACATGTTTTATGGAAAGAAATGGCTCTAAACTCGGATGACACACCTAACAGTTACCAAAAATTTCCAAATGACAATGGCAGCTGAGCATTACATTAAATGGGCTGCTGTTTTGTATGTAGAACCATACCTAATGCACTTCATTGAAGAGCTTTATGTAGTGTATGAATAGTCATTAGTATTAATCTTGTTCAGAACTACCTTTCAAATGACATACTTGACCTCAGAATTTAGATCTATGGTTTTTCATAGGGTTTTGTCACAGAGGAATGTTTCTTCACAAATTAAGAAACTGAAAGAAATAATTACAGTAGTAATCACCAGAAGAATCAAAGAACCAAACTATTCTATGTTTGATCTAATTCCTTTTTGTTTTATATGACAATAAACATGAAAATTATTCTAGCATAGAACATTTTTAATTTTTCCTGTCTGCATCATTTATATTGACCTCCGAAATTGCTGATGCAGGTTCTGGGGCTGCTGATTGAGGTAAAAAAGAAAGGATTTCACGAGCATATAAATTGTATATTGCCTGTGACTAAACACGTCTTGAAGTCTGCCATAGATGCAGTTACTAACAGGCAAGAGGGCTTTTCAGCTGAATCTGTCATTCCCCTTTGGAAGGAGGCATACTATTCTCTTGTTATGTTAGAGAAGATGATTAACCAGTTCCGAGATTTATGCTTTGCAAAGTATCTTGAGGTAAATCTCTTTGTGTCTATTAAATATATTTGGATTCAGATTTTAATGTGTATATGACATGTTAGTCTATGAAATATATTTAGATGTTTATGATGCAATGTGATAGGTAGGGGTGGACTGGCTGAAATGACTAGATGGTGGACTTCAACACATAGTTTTAGGTTTTAGGGTTTCTGGATTTGGCAAAGAAAAGCATGAAATGGATGATAGGTACCAGAAAATAAAATGAAAGCGGAGATTGATTTACTGTATTAATATGAAATCCAAACCTGTATGAAAGGGATTACAGGACTGGGTTTAAAAAAAACAGAACAAAATGGGAAAAAAAGAAAATGAACTATAATCTGGTCAGATTCGAGAGTTCTCAATTCCCTCCCAAGCCTTAACTAATTCCTGCCTCCCTCTTCCCCCCTTTCACCCCGTGCAAATACTCACTCTCCTGCAAATGCATCCACGCACCTTCCCACTACCACTGCCTCAGACAATTGGTTATTTTTCTCTCTCCCCCCTAAACCTGATTAGGTGCATCACACCTCATACTCTAGTTGGGTGCATCCTTCCTCTTGGGTCTCCTCTCATATTTTGGGCCTTGGGTTTGGGTTTGCATCAAAGGATAAGCTGAGTATGAAAATTGAAGACAGTTGTGGGCATTCTATAACCAATTAAAAAATGCTAGCAAAACACTCTTTTGAACATATTTTTGGCTGAAATTTATTGGAAATTACAAAAATTATGTGTCTCACTTATTTAATTAGCTCTACTCATGATTTTGTACGGTCCAATAAATTCTAACAAATAATAGTGTGTTGCTAGCCCTCCTCTAACTAATTTTTGAGTTGAAGCACGGCTATTTTCTGCCTTGAATTTACAGATTCTGCCAGAGCATTAGTTCTAGAGATTGTTCCATTGTATGTTAGGTGGGGTTGGATAGTATTACAGAAGCATAAATGCCAGCAACACACCCTTTCCAACTACTATATAATATTTTGTGAAATTCACATTGGATGCATTGCATGATGTGGGTCTCTGTTAGGAACCAAGAATCAGAATGAGAAAGAAAAGAAAGATTTTATTGAATAGGATGAAAAGAATAAGGAATAAGAGAGAAATCTCTCCTCCAAGGGTTTCCCCTTCACTAAGAGCTAATGCTCAATTTACAAATGACAATTTATGCCCCTCCATCCTACTACCCTTTCCTATTTATATCCAATAAACTTTTATAACTAACAAATTAATACTCTAAACTCCCCTTCTCCTTATATCCTAACAGTCTCACTCTCAATTTAGTAGGTCTCACATAAATGCTAGCATTCCTCTAGTATGAAATATCCAATGGATTGCTAACCAAAAAAGGCCATGCGGATTGCTAGTTGGTTCATTTGATTCTGTAATTTTTATTTGATTTTGGTTTTTCTGCAGAAGTTATGAAGGAAAAAGAATGGTTGAAGTTGTAAGAAAAACTAGAACTAAAACAAACTATTTGATTTTGGGTTTTGATAGGACGGCCTATTTGATAATTGATTGGAACAAACTAAAACCTCAAGCTGTTAGTGTTAGGCCTATGCATGGTTTTATGTCTTTAACATGCCCATCAAAAGCATTTCTGGGCTTGAAACACAGAAAATTTGTAGATCCAACTCCTTGTGCCACAATTTTAATGTAGTCGAGAACAATGGAATGACAAGGTTCTGATACCATGTCATGTAATAATTCTCCTATAGACTCACTGCTGGGTGAAAGCTCAATTAATTTTACGATGATCTAACAATATTAGGAAACAGATAACTTCAAATTTTATAATTGAAATAGTTTTTTTTTCTGTGATTCATAGCTCCTTATTGTAGAGCATAGACAATTTTTTCCTGCTCTTTCTACAAGAACTAATGTTAGTACTCAAAACTTAAATTTAGCTTTGCACTCTATAGTTTCCAGATTTCTTAGCAAGCACACTGACATGTAATATTTTGTACAGACATTTCAGGATATATGGGAAGCAATATGTGAGATGCTGCTGCACCCACATTCATGGATACGCAACAGATCAGTTCGCCTCATAGCCCTATACTTTGCACATGTAACAGATGTTAGCAGAGAAAATCATGGAAGCTCCTTGAGTAGTTATTTTATTATGAGTCCAAGTAGACTATTTTTAATAGCTACTTCTCTTTGCTGCCAACTGAAAATGCCACACATAGACGATGCTGACAGCAGCCTGATGACCCAGAATATTATCTTTGCCATCTGTGGTGTCCATTCTTTGATGGGGCAAAATGCATGTATAGATCCCCCTGCATTCTGGTCTACTCTTGAGCAACTAGAAAAGGATCGGTTTCTTAAAGCTTTTGACTTGCTTGATTCAAGAAAAGGAAGAAGCATGTTCATGTTGTCATCTATTTCCTCTTCTATATATGAAGACAACAATCAGCTGAATGTTGATAACGCCCAACATGTACTAGTCTCACTATTGCTCAGGAAAATGGGGAAAATTGCCCTTCAAATGGATGCTATTCAGGTTGGTACACAAGCTCGTTGCATGTACATTCTCTAATATTGATCTTGATCAATGTGCCCATGAGTAATATTATTTCCTGTTTTGCTTGCTTAATGCAGATGGGAATAGTGTTCAACTGTTTTGGGAATATTATGACGCAGATTAGTCAGGATGACTGCCTACACTATGCACACGTGATTCTGTTACCTCTATATAAAATTTGCGAAGGATTTGCTGGAAAAGTTGTAACTGGTTAGTTTTTCTAACTAGGAAAAGTAGAAATGCAGCCTAATTTGCCTGTTTTGTCACTTATATTTCCTTAATTTTCTGTATGGTAGATAGTAGATAAATTCCAAGTTTGTGATAGGTAGCCATCTTAAAGTATTAGTTTTGTTGTGTAGAATTGATTTTTGAATTTGTCTTTACGGCTACTCTGTCCTATCTGGATCAGAATCCTCTCTCGATGTCACAATACATCGTGAGAGGGTCATGTTATGTGAGACAGAAAGATACCGAAACAAAATCAGTGGAACCTACATAAACTAGTGTCTTTCTCCTAATGCCTGATCCTTTCACGTTATTATGACAAGTGGCATATCTTGTTCAAACTTTGTTTACCTTCTATCTTCCCTATTTCTTTTGCTTATTCCATATTTTTGTTTGTTTTGGTGATGGGGTGAGCATGACTAGTCATGCCCTTTTTAGTTTATCACTTATCCTCTCTCCTCTTTATTAATGCATTCTGACAATTACTGAGCATTTTTTTTTACCAGATAATGTCAAGAAGTTGGCAGAAGACACCTGTGGAAAACTAGAGAATATTTTGGGTACTCAGAACTTTGTGCAAGTTTACAACCTCATCAGGAAGAACCTTAAGTTGAAAAGAAATAAGAGGAAACAAGAAGAAAAGCTCATGGCTGTTATCAATCCGATGCGAAATGCCAAAAGGAAGTTGAAAATTGCTGCCAAGCATCGTGCCAACAAAAAGAGAAAGATTATGACAATAAAAATAGGGAGATGGATGCATTGATTGAAAGGAGAAAGGTCCAATCCATATACGTGCGCATCCAGTTTGGCACATGAGTGCTCCTCTGTCAAGGTTTTCGAAAAATCACCGATCTTACCATCAACCAAGATACTCCTGGAGAGATCATCTCTTGATGTTGTTTGCTAAAAATTAAGATATGAGATGCCATCTTATAAAAGTTCCTTCTGCGCAGTGCTTTCAGGTATAAAATGAGGCCATGTCGATGCCACCTTGAAGAAAACTTGTGGGTTTGGACACTTGAAAATTTTGGACTTTGAGTAAAATTGTCATGATAGGTGGGTAATGAACAAACTTACCTTGTAAAAGAAGAAAAGTCAATTCACAGTTATAGCAGTTAGTTATTGACCAGCCTTCCTCACTTATATGCAGTTCATCAGCCGTAAAGACTTGATTAGCGGGACTTATATCTGAAGATTGTTTGTAGAGTATATCCAAATTTTTGTTGTACAGACTCGACTCGAGGATAAAAAGAAATACAGTATTAGGGAGAATATTCTTTTGGATTTTTGTTCTTCGTTTCTTGTTTTGCTTTCTACCCTGACATGCTAATCCTCCGTATTCCTCTCAACCTTCTACCTTTGTGATTATAATGAACAATTTAGTTAATTAAAATTTTAGGTTGAGATATGTTATTCTTCTAGTAGTAATATTACTACCACTTCTCTCTGGTCTAATATATTTCCAGTGATCAATTGAAGGTTATTAATATACATTCATTTTCCCTTTAACCTATGTACCACTCCATTTTTCTCTGTCACGTTAATTATCACGTAACTTTTTTTCTTTTCCTTTTTTATCTATCTTTTCTATTTACTCCATTCATCCCAAAATGGGGACGTTACCCATTTTTCATGATTGGATTTTAAGCTCCGTACGACGAGCATCATCTTTGGTTGTATTTTGCCTCTATTTACTCCATAAATGGAGTAGACGTTACTCGTTTTTCATGATTGAATTTTTAAGCTCCATAAAGTCGAGCTTCGTATTATAGATTACTTGTAGTCTCACAAATTATACTCTTTTTTGTCATTATAAGAATTCAATTAAAAATTTTATTTTGTTTTTTTATAAGAATTAATTTAAAATGTCTTATGTATTTTTTTTTACAACAATGTAAATCAGTTTAATAAATAGCAATTAAAATATATTAGTGTTTCACGCTCTCAGTAAGTACAGCCTTTTGCAACTTCGTTTTATTTGAATATATTAATGATGAGAGAAATTAAAATAGTTAAAATTAATAAAAAAATTAAAATATCTTATTAATTTAAGGAATAATTTTAAAAATATAAATGTAAGACAAATTTGATGCCAATACTAAACTAATTGATTGTTGTAATTTTATTAACCAAAAGGAATGTTTAGTTTTTAAATTTTAATTCGAAATGAACCTCTATGATAGTGCCCGTGGTCTGGGTAACTTGAACAAATAATTACGTTAAAATGTTATATTAGAGTTAAAATGTTTTACCTAGGCGTGTTGTATCTTAATTAAATTAACGTGTTTGCAAAAATGTAAAGATGAAGAGATTAAAAATCGAAGGTGAGAATGGAATTAGAGAAGGGGGATGCGGTGGAGAATTGGCAAGAATGGAATGGAATGAGATAAATAGCGGGTGTTTGTCATTTGTGTGTGGGGCACATACGCATAGGTAACCAATTTGCGTTACCTGTTGCGTCTAAATTCCCCTCTCTTTGGAGAGAACAGAGAACAGAGAACAGAGAACAAAGAACAGAGAACGCCCCAACATCATAATATCAATCTTTAATTTTCATGCTCGCGCTTTTTGATCATACCAACATGGGGTTATAGCTACAATACTTGTTTGCAGGGTGCCAAGAAAAAAGGTACGTACTACATACGTACCATTCTCTTTAATTTCGTTTGTTTTAATAATCTCTTGGCATTTATTCTTATGCATGATCAAGGTCGAGGCTTTTTGGATCGGACCTCTTGGCCCTGCAAGCTTGATTCGTTAGTTCCACACAGACTTTTTCGGGGTATTGTTGTGACACATATAATATATATTCATCATGGGGAATACAGTACATGACAACGTAATTGGGCTTATATTGGCAGTCTCTTCCAGCATTTTCATTGGTTCTAGCTTCATTATTAAAAAGATGGGTCTTAAAAGAGCTGCCAGCAACGGCAAAAGAGCAGGTTCATCCCTCTCATCTTTCCCACCTTCATCTACAACTATATATCATTTTTTTTTTCTTTTTTCTTTTAACGTAGAAGGATTTTGCTTTGATTTAATCAGCCACAGGAGGACATTCGTATCTCTATGAACCCTTTTGGTGGGCTGGAATGGTTTCAAGTGAGTATTTTCATTTTTCTTCTTCACGTACTGACAAGATCTATATATATAATTTTGTAATGTAGACGTCTCTGTCTGTCTCTATTCCCACTGATCTTGAGAAAACTTGTTCAAGACATAATTGATTTATATATGGTTGGTTAGCATGCTAAATTATTTGCTCAAATCATGCATTTTGCAGTGCTCGTTGGGGAATTAGCAAATTTTGCAGCTTATGCTTTCGCTCCTGCAATCCTTGTAACTCCTTTGGGAGCTTTAAGTATCATTTTCAGGTAAGAAACATACATTATTGTGTTTGCATGCTGTGGCTGTGGGATCTTCATTTACCTATCGATTAATTTCAATATGTGCATGCAAGAAAGAGAAAAAACAGTGACAGCTAGCCTCATATATATTATGATGCAGTTCGGTGCTAGCCCACTTCATATTGAAAGAGAAATTGCACATCTTTGGCGTGCTTGGGTGTGCTCTGTGTGTGGTGGGATCTACATCTATTGTTTTGCATGCACCGCATGAGAAAGACATTCATTCTGTCAAGGAAGTGTGGGAGCTTGCTACAGAACCAGGTAATATATATATATATGCCTTTCATTCTGGTTAGTGGTTAATCAGCCTAACATTCATATATTTTTCCTATCAACAGGTTTTGTCGTCTACATGTGCCTTGTTGTGGTTTGGGTTTTCGTCCTTATTTTCCATTTCGCGCCAAAATGTGGTCAGAGTCATATGATGGTATATGTTGGAATATGTTCCCTCACGGGCTCCATTACGGTATATTAATCTTCAATGCTTATACCCACGCATCATGGATCCCCATAAATGAACTTAATGCTAATCCTACTTTAATTTTGCATAGGTTATGGCTGTCAAAGCAGTGGGAATCGCTTTGAAGCTTACATTTGAAGGGATGAATCAATTTGTTTACTTTCAGACCTGGTTTTTTACCGTCGTTGTCATAGGATGTTGCCTTTTGCAGATTAACTACTTGAACAAGGTATGCTTTGCCATGTAATCATGCTCTACCTTCACAATTAATACTTCAAAAGCCTATACTAAATCCAATCACAAGATAGTAATTGTTTTGTTTCAATTTTTACTAATGGCCAAGACTACTATAGTGTGAAAAACATCTCCACCGTTTTTAAACCATCGGCATTTTCATTTTCAGTGACAATTATTTTTTAGAGTGAGATATTTCTCTCTAACATTTTTTTATTGACTGGAATTTATTAATTAAAATTTTTCCTATGACTTATTAATAAATAAAACAAAAGTTATTAAATGAGATTGAATTTTACTAAAATTTATAATTTTTAATCAATTTCAATATATAATAAAAAAATAAAAAAAGAGTGTCATAAATAATTTTGCTAACGTTCCTCTATTTTTTGTTTAAAAATTAGGACAAATTACCCTGGTATCTCCTTAGGTTTAACGATATTACACCTAACATCCCCACCTTTTTGACCTACACAAACCATGTATCATAGCTTTTGAATGCGGACTTTTGATTTCTTATAATGTTGTCTGTTTTTACAATAAAATTTAGATACCGTATTGTTTATAAGTTTTTACTATTATTTTTCCATCAAAATTTAGAGTTTTACTTCAATAATTTATATTAACTTTTAATACAAATCTTTATTTATCCTACTTGTCATTTTTTCTTTTGCTTCTAAGATGAGCGAAAGGCACATATATGTGCCATTTGAAAACTTTACAAACTTAGCCACTAGAAAGATTTAGTACTGAATCTACTGTACTATGAAGCTACAGATCGAACACGTTATTCTTAATTGTCCAATTAGAGTGTTTCTCGCTTTCCGTTTTCTGGTAGTGGAATGGCTTCTCTTTTATGCTATTAATTTCCAGCGCACTTATAATTGAACCTTAATTACCAGTTGTTTTATAATGGTATTATTAATTACTTGATTTGTAAAACGTGTTTGCAGGCTTTGGACACCTTCAACACTGCTGTCGTATCACCAGTTTATTACGTCATGTTTACATCATTTACGATCGTCGCCAGCATTATCATGTTTAAGGTGACTTGTTACCTTCCATGATACATTTCCTAATTTAGTTTAACGGTGTACAATACATGGTGATACATGCTTCTAAATAGTAAAACTGAATGATGGTAAGCTAAAAGGAGTGAATGTGAGACAGCTGAATGAATATTCACTATTCAGAATATTTGGCCAATCATATTTAAGCATGTTAATTATTATTCATTATCTTGATTAATTGGCAAATTGAAAATGGATTATAGTTAATTGTATAATAATAAGTTAGTGGATGATGTATTATATGGCGCAGGAATGGGCGAAGCAGGATGCATCGCAGATTGCTACAGAGTTGTGTGGCTTTGTGACAATTTTATCTGGGACCTTCCTCCTTCACAAAACTAAGGATATGGGAACTAAACCCTCGGATGCCACCCTGGTTAATCCAACTCCAGATGATCCAGAGCTTCCTATTAAAACTCACACACATGAAAGCAACCAAATTTGACTCCTGTCTAACAAACAACACTCTTCTTTTTCATTTGTTTCCTCCTTATCTAACACCCCCATTGTTTGCTTCTAACAACATTGTAATTTCACATAAATAAAAATAAAATAAAATCAAAAGCAAGAAATGTGATGAAAATATGGAAAGATTAAAGGAAGCATATATGTGACAACCTTTAGGATATAACATGATGTTGGTTATATAATTAGATCAGAGGCCTTTCTCTTTTGATTTACCCCTCATTCTCCTGGTTTTTTTGAACAAGCGGATCGTGTGAATAACCAAAAGTCTTGTAAACATATTAATTAAGAATTGGTTATTAACACTTCGCTACATGCATCAACACTTACTAATAAATTTATATATACTATCATTTACTACAATTATCATTAATACTTTTTTTAAAAACCAATCAGGTGAATTACAAACGATACTATATATGAAGATAAATTATTTTTAAAATTGCAATGTAAACAACGTTAGAAGGCAGATATGACCATGAGGTTATGCCCGATGACCACTCCGCCATGCCCACGCATACACTAACTAATGAAATAATAAATTTATCAATACACACACAAATCACGGTTTCAATATGTAAATCGATGGATGATGTGCCTCCGCCATTTTCACATTTTATACAACTATACTTAATTACGAGTTTGGCAACATTTTAGTTGCTAGAGCAAAAGCCAATGAATGAAGGAAACCTTACTTTTTTTTAATTGCCTAATTATTCAACCATTTATTTTGTAATCGTTATTGTAATAGGAGGCGATGAAAGTGAAGAAGTCAAAAAAGGAATGGAATCGAACTTTTTTTTTTTTTTTCATCTTGAAGTTAATTAGCTTGCTAATCTTTTTAGCTGTCATGTGATTTAATCCCCATCTAGCGTCTAATTTTGTATTCCAAGATATGCGTTTTTTTTTTATTGAAATTCGTACCACTATGCTGCAGATGAAATTCACTTACATGGTCAGTTGCCAACTTGACCACACATAGTTGTTAGAACTATTAATTTAAGATAATAAATGGCTAATCGGTCATTATCACACATATTTATATTCCTTAATTTCATTTCATGAAAAGATTAACATTTGTATTACTTCACATCCTAATTTGAGAAATTAAAGATCAATTAATATCAACCGGACAAAACTTAAATACATTAATCTACGTGTTGTTTGTGCTGTTTTTTCAATTAGAGTAGAAACTTAATGTTAATAATTTACATAATAAAAATTTACGTAAATTATTAAAATAAAATTTTAATTATGATTAAAAAACAAATAACACAAAAATACTGTATCTAAGTTTTGTGATAGCTAGCTAGCCTCTCTTTGCCACAATAAAATAACCGTAAAACTCGGTCAAAAATACCATTACACAGCTAGGAGGGCGAATTACAAAAATCATTAATTGTTGTTTGTAGTATTGTGCCCCTTGAAACTTATTCCCACATCACGTATCGAAAGGAATCTAAAGCCCCAATATAATGTACCAACTTGTTGACTCATCGGATAAGTGTTTCGGGTTGGTAAGCAAGAGAGTCAGTCTTCGGTCTACACTGTCATGCGCAGGTTTAAGAGCCATCCTCACTCTCACCTAACTCTTTTTTTATTTTTTTATTATCATTTGCTCAGCCGGCCAGTAGTTTATTCCTTGTAAAACTTTCGATATTGCCATTGGTATAGTCAAGCATGTGACCTCCATCTACCCACTTCGATAACTGCTTCTCCAAATATCTCTCTATATATAACGTGACACACACACCACATCCTATACACCTTTCAAGCCTTTGCTTTGGGACCTTAGCTACTACGTGCTAACCATCAACCATTCCATTCCCTTCTTAACTAACTTTACCACTCCCCTTTTCTTCTTCTTGTTAAGAGAGTTTTATAGTTTATTAACACTATGGTGTCTGTTGCTGAGATCCGCAAGGCACAACGGGCCGAAGGCCCTGCCACCGTCTTGGCAATCGGCACCGCAACTCCTGCAAACTGTGTCGACCAGAGTACCTACCCGGATTACTATTTCCGTATCACAAACAGCGAGCACAAGACCGAACTCAAAGATAAATTCAAGCGCATGTGTAAGATATATATCTTAATTCTTCTATATATGATGTTCCAACAGTTTTGGTCCCTAGTTTCATTATGATAATAGCAATATGATGCACAATACACTTAGACTAATTAAAGTGTATATAACAATTTCAGGTGAAAAGTCAATGATTAAGAAGCGATACATGCACTTAACCGAAGAGATACTGAAGGAGAATCCGAGCATATGCGAATACATGGCACCTTCACTGGATGCAAGGCAGGATATGGTGGTTGTGGAAGTGCCAAAGCTAGGAAAAGAGGCAGCAACAAAGGCCATAAAGGAATGGGGTCAACCAAAGTCAAAGATAACCCATCTAATATTTTGCACGACAAGTGGTGTGGACATGCCAGGTGCTGACTACCAACTAACGAAGCTATTGGGGCTAAGGCCATATGTGAAGCGTTACATGATGTACCAACAGGGATGTTTCGCGGGTGGCACGGTGCTTCGTTTGGCCAAAGACTTGGCTGAGAACAACAAGGGTGCTCGTGTGTTGGTGGTATGTTCAGAGATAACAGCAGTGACCTTCCGTGGGCCGAGTGACACACATCTAGACAGCCTGGTAGGGCAAGCACTGTTTGGAGATGGTGCAGCTGCTGTAATTGTTGGGTCAGACCCACTCCCTCAGGTTGAGAACCCTTTGTTTGAATTGGTATGGACTGCACAGACAATCCTCCCAGACAGTGAAGGGGCTATTGATGGTCACCTTCGTGAAGTTGGCCTCACATTTCATTTGCTCAAGGATGTTCCTGGCCTCATCTCAAAGAACATTGAGAAGGCTTTGGTTGAAGCCTTTCAACCTTTGGACATATCTGATTACAATTCCATCTTTTGGATTGCACACCCTGGTGGACCTGCAATTCTTGACCAAGTGGAGGCCAAATTAAACTTAAAGCCAGAAAAAATGCGAGCTACTAGACACGTGCTCAGTGAATATGGAAACATGTCAAGTGCTTGTGTGTTATTCATCATGGACGAGATGAGAAGGAAGTCAAAGGAACATGGAGTAGCCACAACAGGTGAGGGACTCGAATGGGGTGTGCTCTTCGGTTTTGGGCCTGGACTCACCGTTGAGACCGTTGTCCTCCGCAGTGTGCCACTCTAAATCCTCGTACTTTAATAAGGGCAAAAATCATTTTTTTTCTTCCAAAAATTTACAAAATGTTGTATTCTTTTATGTCCCCCTATTTTTAGCCCCTATCAATTACTTTTCATGTAAGTGTTTCTTATTCCCTATAATTATAATGTTCATCTTTACGTTTTAAAACCATTTTTAAAGTTGTAATAGCAAAATTTTCAAAGAATAAAATTCTCTCAAAATTAAGTCGATGTTGGCGGTGACAAAAAAACAAATCCAAAGATTCCTTCTACTACTCAAGGTTGATCACATTCAAAGTTATCACAAAGTGAGTATAGTAACTAATGACAAAACAATAAAATTATTTTAACAGCACAACTTACAATATGCTCAATGTACAAATTTTCTTATCTATTGTGATTCCTCTTAAGAGTTATATATAAAAAAAAAAAAGTAATATTATGCCACAAAAATTCGCAGCATCTAAATTTACAATCGCATTTCATTTATTCGCAGAAAGAACCATTGAGATGACGGTATCTAAATAATCAATATTATCACTACTAGAAAATTTAAAATTTGTTACAAAATAATTTTGTGACTAATCTTAGAATCAATAGTTATTTTGTAGTTAATTTCTAATAAAAATAATTAACTACAGAATTACTATAACATTGAATGGTAACATGAAATAAGTAGCAAATTAGTTAAGAAAATAATCTTAGTTAATTTGTAATAAATTTTTAAAAATTTGTAGTTATTTCCTAGCTAATTTGTAGTAATAAGAAGTATAAATGAATATAACTTCAATTTAGCTAGAAAAAATAATATTCTAGTTAATTAATAGTTAATTAGCTAAGATTTAGCTACTAATTTAAATGGTAGCTAAAATTAATAGCAAAATCAAAAAATTCTTGTAGTGTTAGCGATTCACTGATAAAATAATTTGGGACTGGGGTTTTAGATATCGATTACTTTTGCTGACTGATTCAATGACTAATATATATATATATATATATATATATATATATATATATATATATATATATATATATATATATATATATTATATGGGTAGCGCAAAAAAAAATTGAAAATATCTTTTTCCAAAATTCTCTTCAATCACTAAAACAATTTCAAAAATCATTGATCATGATAATCAAATTTGTATCAAAATAAAAGATTAAATAATCAATTCAATGAAAAATTATCTTAAAGAAACAAGATTTAGTTTCTGAAAAGTTTTGGTATAAATTAGACAATTAAAATGAGAAAAGATTTAAGTACAGGAAGTAAAGTAAAAACAAGAAAATGATACAAAAAATTATTTTTAGTTCTTTTTGGATTTAAGGGTATTGGTTTCGTTATGCTTTTCCATCTTAATCTCAATTTATACACTTCTCTTACCTTAATCTCAACTTATTCTTTGCAGTAAAAAGAATATGACACATAAGCTCTTTCGTTCTTACAGTGTGTTTTTTAATAGACAAAATAAACAATGAGAAAATGAGTTCAAACTTCTTTTTAACTAAGATAACCATCAATTGAGTGTCCAATTAGAGGTTAGGGTCCTTAAACTCTAAAGTGATTATGGGTTCATAATTATATTGCTCGCTTCCCCTATGGACGCTTGTTACTTACGAGAACTTGTAGATAAATCAATTACTCCATCCTCAAGGGTTCCTTCCTTGATAATTGACATTCGTCCTTAACCTTTTTCTTTCTTCTCTTTTTAAGTAATATCCTTAAGGGGTTCGCTCTTTTGACTTCTCTATTAAGGGTTCATAATTATATCTCTCTTCCCTTATGGACGCTCGTTACTTACAAACTTGTAAATCAATCAATTTCTTACAAACAGGCTTTTCAAGCATGTAAGTATGACAAGACTTTTATAGGTTGTAATAGGGCTATGAGTTCTTGTGTTAGGTGAGATAACAAGAAGAAAATAATATTGTTTTTTCAAATAGTTTACATTTTACGTTTTACCTTTGGATTATCCTCAAGGATTCCTTCCTTGATAATTGGTATTTGTCCTTAACCTCTTTCCTTCTTCTCTTTTTGCGTACTATCCTCAATCCTTTAGGACTCCTCTTCCTTGTTGGGGAAGCTTTTGTTTCTTTGTACATGGTAACTTATTATTTTTCTTTTTTTTTAATTTTTTAATTTTAATTTTTAAAATTTTTCTTTTTTTGCTTCTTTTTTCGATTGCGAAGGATGATGATTGTTCTAGGTACGAAACAAGTGCAAGATTATTATCATACCTTGCTATTCCACGAAACTCTCTTGGGGGTGCTCTGCCTTTATTGTGGTTCCAAAGAAATGAATTCCTACATATGCTCAAAGATGACAACTAGTAGTAAATTAAACACAAGATTCTGAAGGTTAAGAACAAACATTCCCTAATAACCTTAGTCTATATCACATGCAAGAGATAATTACTTACAAAGTTATGCATTTCAAAACAAGTCCCAAAATGGGTCAAAATAAGGGACACTCAGAATAATTTATGGGTGTTTAAATATAACACCTCTTTTGGTGGTAGCTATTTAGTGAGGGCGTGCAATAGATCTGAACTAATTTTTAGCTTCTCAACCTTCCCACTGGTCTAAGGGTGGTATGGTGTGGCCACTTTGTGTGTCACACCATATTTGCTTAGTAGGTTCTCAAACTACCTATTATAGAAATGTGTGCCACCATCACTGATGATTTTTTGGGGTGTGCTGAAGCGAGTGAAAATGTTTTTCTTTAAAAACTTGACAACACTCCAGCATCGTTAGTGGGCAAAGCTATTGCTTCCACCCATTTTTTTGAGACATAGTGAATGATTTGGGGAATGGACCCATGAAGTAAATTCTCCACACATCGAATAGTTCACACAAGTAGACTATTCTAGGGCATCTCTTGTCTCCTGGAGATATTGCCACTCCTCTAGCAATTGTTATAGGCTCTTACATAATTATTTGCATATTTGAAAATAGTGAGCCAACAGAACCCACTTTATAAGACCTTATAGGCAGTTTGTGTGAGTCCAAAGTGACCTCCGACCTCCTTAGAGTGGCAGTGTGTGAGTATGAAATGTGCTTCTTCAATTAGGATGCATCTTCTCACCATGTTGTCCTCACACACCTTAAAGAGGTATGGGTCATCCCACAAATAATGTTTTACGTCTGATTGAAGCTTTTTCTTTTCCTATGAGGTGAAGTTGGGTGGAAAGACTCGATTGGTGATGTAATTGACTATGTCTACAAACCATGGCGTTGGGGAGGATGAGGTGATGGCTAGGAGACGTTCATCAGGGAAGGTCTCCTTGATCTCTCCATCCTCCGCAAGCTACATAACACTTTGGTCTAGGTGGGATAAGTGGTCCGCTACTTGATTTTCTGTCTATTTTTTGTCCTTGATTTCTAGGTCAAATTCTTATAGCAACAGGATCCATCTAATTAGGCGAGGCTTAGTATCCTGTTTTTCAAGCAAAACCTTAATAGCAGAGTGATTAGTATAAACAATGGTTTTGGACAATACTAAGTAATACCTGAACTTATCAAATGCAAACACAATTGTCAATAATTCCTTATCTGTAGTGGTGTAGTTCTATTGTGCTTCGTTCAAGGTACGACTGACATAGTAAACAGTGTGGAACACCTTATCCTTCCTTTAACCTAACATGACCCCTACAATAGTGTCACTAGCGTCGCATATTAATTCAATGACGAGGTCTAGTTGGGGGCTGCTACCACAGGTGCATTGGAGAGTTTCTCTTTTAAAAGTTCAAATGCCTTGAGACAAGCATCATAGAACTTAAACTCAACATCCTTGGCTAGAAAGGCAGTCATTGGTTTAGCAATTTTGGAAAACTTTTTGACAAACCTTGTATAAAAACCTACATGACCTAGAAAATTTATTATTGTACTAATTGATATGGGTGGGGGTAGATTTATAATAACTTCCACCTTGACGGGGTCCACCTCAATTCCTCTTTGGGATACTTTGTGTCCCAACATGATACATTCCTTTACTAGGAATTCACACTTTTCCCAATTTAGCACTAGGTTGGTGTCCTTGCATCTTTCCAATACTAGGTTTAGGTTATATAAGCATTTGTCAAAAGATGGTCCAAAAATAAAGAAATCACACATAAAAAATTCTATACACTCCTCCAATAGGTTAGAAAATAAGGCCATCATGTATCGTTGAATAGTGGCAGGAGCGTTGTATAAACCAAAAGACATCCTTCTATATGAAATGTCTCATATGGGTGGGTGAAAGTGGTTTTTTTCCTAATCTTAGGCTACCATGGAGATTTGCATATAACCAGAGTACCCATCCAGGCAGTAGTAATATTCATGCCCAGTAAGCTTTTAAGGCATTTGGTCAATGAACGATAGAGGAAAGTGATCTTTTCGAGTGACTTCATTTAAATTTCTATAATCTATACACATTTGCCACTCGGTTGTTTTTCTTATTGCTATGAGTTCTTTCTAGTTGTTCTCCATTATTGTGGTTCCCCCTTTCTTGGGTACACAATGGACAGGACTAACTCACTCTCTATTAGAGATGGGGTAGATGATTCTTGCATCTAGTAGCTTGAGTACCTCATCTTTCACTATTTCCTTCATGTTCGAATTGAGGTGATGTTGAAGAAGTGCCCTCTATGTCATGAATAATCCATGCAAAAACTTCTTTATTGTCTCTTACACACTTGACAATTTGTCCTCCATCGATCCTGTCAATGTTGCAGAAATAATTACAGGTAAAGAAGTAGGAGGTTCAAGAAAGACATACTTTAAATCGGCAAGTAGGGGTTTTAATTCCAATTGCGGGGGGTTTAGGTCTGGCCTTCTAGTTTTGTCCAAAATTTTTGAACATTTGATTTTTCCAAGGCCTTGGTTCTTGCTGAGGTTGAAGATGCCTCAAAAGTTTTTCCTCTGTTGTTTATTCTTATCATGTTAGCGAAGCGCATAAACTTTTTCAAGTGGATGAGGGGCTTTTTAGTGGGTAGCCATTTTAACTGGTTACCATGTTCTATATCATGTTGATCAAAGCTAGCTTCAGCTTGAAGCTATTGGTCTCCACCAGAAGGTAACAAATATTGTCGATTACCTCAATGGCTGGAATAAAGTAGTCTTGTAGTGTCCCTTCCGGTGTATCTTTGTGATAGTTATGGTGATCTTCGTGGTTTCTTGCCATGCCTTTTTTTGCTTTCCAGTTCTGCAAGCAACTTTCTCGATCTCAAGGTCAAGCTACAATTGTGGCCTCTAAGATCAAGTTAGCATAAACAATTATAATAGAGATATATCAATAGACGACAGAAACTCACAAGCAACTAATAGTGGAAGAGGGAAAGGAGAGTCTAATCCTACTAAGACTTCCCTTTTGATATCCCAACTAGTCCCTGATAACGACACCAAAAATTTGATGTGATTTAGTTAACGCTTAAAGGAAAGCATAACCTATAGCAGTAATAATAAGGATGTGAGTTCAGATATCGTACCCAAGATATTAGTACGTCAGTTTCCAAAAAGTTTTGGTGTAGATTAGACAATCAAAATTAGAAAAGATTTGAGTAGAGGAATTAAAGTTAAAATAAAATAAAATGATAAAAATATTGTTTTTAGTTCTTATTTGAAATAAGGGTTTTGGTTTTGTTATGTTTTTTCCTCTTAGCCTCAATTTGTGCAATTCTCTTACCTTACCATCATGTGTTACTGATTATACTTCTTAATGCTATTGGGGGATATGGTCTAGCATTCCTAATGTTCTTTACCTTAGGATGGTCCTTATTTGGTCATTTAGAAACACATACTTTAGGAAGTTGGAAATTCATAGAAGTCATTATTGCTAGTTGAATTAGAAGCCTAGGGAAAATATTGGTCATGCAATTCTTCTAAACCTAACTATCCTATAGTTTCACCAACTAATTAAGGTGTGGTCGCCTTTAATTAGTTGGTTAACATACAATCATATTCAAGTAACAAGATCTATACCATAACCCTTAAAAAGTAAATCTAGCTACTCATATATATGATAAAAAGATAAGCAGACATAATTAAAGAAAGAAAAGTACAACTCATAGAAGTTTAGGATTTCGCTTTTTGTTCTATGTCATACCTTCTGTCTTATCTTTAGGTGTCTTTTAAGGAGCCTCGGGAGCAAGGGAAATACTTGGAAGGATGGAGGTGGCAGAGTATGGAAGGATGAAGTGGAATGTCACGAGTGTTAGGAGTGAGTTCTACAACCTACAGGTTGCCTCACAAGTGATGAGATAAAATAAGATAGTATGTAGATAAAATAAAAGGACATGCAGATAAGATAAAATAACATAAAAGATAAAGATAAAATAAAATAAGAGTTGATGATAAAATAAAATAAGAGATAAAGATAAAATAAAATAAGAGATAAAATAAAATAAAAGGTAAAGATAAAATAAAATAAAGATAAAAATAAAGATAAAGACGCATGATTGTGCTGATATTCTGTGACTTCATTTTTGAGGTCAAAAGTCTTGAGTTTTGTTGTATTTTTCTCTTTTTTTTTGTTTATAGGCATGTGTGGCATGGGTCTCAAGAAATAAAAGTGAATTATGCATTATATTTGTAAAGAATATTCATGATTTTACCCAAAAAGATACAACATTATTGTACAAAATATTGATTTATCATATATTAATGATGAAAACTCAAAAACTAACAATATATCAATTTAAAAAAAAAAACATACATAAAATATAAGGATAAAAGAATTCCAAAGAAAAAAGGATTAACAAATCCAACAGAATGTGAGATCTTTTCTTAAATATTTAGTTTTAAAAATGTGGACAATATTGTTTCTAACACTTTTTTTTTTGTAATAATTTCACTATTATTTTTTTAATAATCTAACACTTTCATTTTGATAATGTCAACAAAACTTATAATTTACGGTCAATTCTAAGTAATAGTAGATAAAGTATTGAAAGAATGATGTTAGAAAGTGTGTTATTAGCATTTCTCTTAGTTTAACTCAAAAAACACATAAAATTTCCAAACATCGTAAAATACATTAAAAAAAACAAGTATTTTACCTATTTTGCCCAAGAATTAAAATAAGGAAGAAAGATAGGGTTGATTTGAGTAAAATTTCAAGTTATTATAACATAATTGGTGAAATTTATGACAAACAATACATAGTCATGATATATTCATAATATATATAATATATAAATATATATACACACGAAAAAGAGTTAAAATTCATGCTCATTATTTTAATTGAATCATGAATACTGGAATGAGAAAAATGTTTTTCTATGCCTAATAGCTAGGGTTTCTCATACATGTTTTGTCGCATAAAATTGTTTAATGGGATAATAATTTTATAACCATAAAATGAGAGAAAATACTTCTTATTTAGATAGAAAGTGACACTTAGTTTCATCATAGACTCATTCAAGTTATTAGCTCAAACAACTAATATTCATTACTTATAAGCTAAATTATAATTTTGATCATTTATCTTATGGTAAAAATTTGTTTTGATCCTTTATTTTTTTTAAATATTTATTTTTGGTTTTTAACTCTCAAATTTGAGTCAATATTGTCATTCTGAAAAATGATAGTTTTCAATTTTTGGATTACGATTTTGAACTATTTTTTTTTACCGATTTAAGTCGTCAAACTTGTCTAATTAAATTTATTTACATGAAAAGAAACTCAATTTATGCTCAAATAAAAAATGGACCATGAACATAGAGAACATCACATGAAAAATAGTCTTAAGAGCATTTAGAAAATAAGTTGATATAATATTTTTTTCAGTTATTTATTGGACTCACATTTTATACGATTTTTTTATCTTATTTACGATCTTTTAGTTTGAACATTAATTTCTATAATTTTCATGTATATGAATCTTATCGAACAAGTTTTATGTTTTGAAATAATTAAAAAACAATTCAAAATTATGTTCCAAAATAAAAATGATTATTTTTACGGAAAGACAATATTAACTTAAATTTAAAAATTAAATGATAAAAACAATTTTTTATCATAAGATAAATGATCAAAATTATAATTTATCTTTCCTTATAATATTATAAGTCTTATTTTCATGATTAATATTAATCAGTTAAAATTTAATTCAATAATTAAACAATATTATCCAACAATCCTATGAAAGAATACATGTAACATCCACGTATACAAATCATTCTTATTATACAAATAAGATAACATTAAAGAAATATTTTTTAAAAAGTCAGAAACTGAAAACTCAAACATGAAAACTACAAAATATCAAAATTATAAATTGATTTTATCAAAAACTATGAACATTAATTAGAGATTTGATATTGGCTTTTATCTTTTTTACCATTGAGTTAATGTATTTTTACCGTTGTTTTTAATATATTTAATCTTTAAAATTAAAATATAAATAAATTATTAAGTTAAAATAAAAATAAATATAGGAAATAACCTGTGAGATTAATTTTAAGCTTTTAAAAAGGTATAGCATTAGAATGAATTTAAAATTCATAATGTTGTAGTATTATGAATAACTCCAATCTAGTTTTAAAAAGGAAAGAGTAGAGCTAGTTCCAAGCAATATTCTTGATTTTTATTTGATTAAAAAAAGAGAAGCAAACGGAATTAGGTGCTGCCCGCGCAGACTGTAATAACCTCCCTACACTCTTCATTCACTAATGACAAAGTCATCAAATGAAAACTAATTTAGTCAAACATATATAATAGTTTATTCAATTAATTATTGATTATCAGATTAATAAACAACTAATTCATGATTTATGGAATTAGTTTCATGTGCAAAGGAATTTGACTAATCAATTTACTTTGTCGGATTAAGTTGAACGAGTTTAACAGTGAAATGATATAAAATATAGAAGTAATTTATTCATATACAAATGAGGTTATAAGATAAACAAAGACATGAGCAAATGAAAATTGATTTCTCAAATTCTTTAACAATTTCAAGGTGTATTTAATTTAAGGAATAAAAAAAATTCCAAACTAAATCATATTTAATGCCACTCGAACTGTATTTGTGTAGGCAGTATAATTGGGTTTGGATTAAAATGTGTACCATGCACCAGTTCCCCAATATACAGATTTACACATAATCTTCCACTTTGCAGGCTCATCAACTTTCACCATTGATTAATTTTCATTCATATGCGGACAATAATTTAATAAAAAAAACATATACTATATATCTATGTATTGCCGCACGCTAGGAAAGAGAAAATATGTTCAATGGGCCGGAGACCAACGCGTTTAGACGAATTAATCAAATTAATAACCCGTTTCTTTGTTTATAGTTTTAATTAAAATTAATATCGTGTTATTTTCAATTAATAAAATCAGACATAAAATTTAATTCTTATTTTTATTGCTTTCTCTTAAAATCCTTATTGCATATATAAGTATGGTTTGTTCAGCTATTAATTATATCATGAGCCTATCCCCGCAAATTATGAATCACACTCTTTGAGAAGAATATACACCAACTTCTTAGTTATAAGGAATAACTTATCTATCGTTAAAAAAAAAATTATACATCGTAAAAAGAAAAAAGAGAATAATTTATACTTTCCATGAAAAGCATACCACTTTCATCGCATTTGATTTTGGAGTTTAAATTTTATACGCGGTAATATTAATCAATAAAAATTTATATATTAAATATAATTTTTAATATAATTATTATAAAAGTCAATAAATTTATTTTAATAACAATATGATATTAGATGACACCGTCAATATATTTAAATTAAATTATTAATTTTATTTAACAAAACGTGATTTTATATTAGTCACTATTTAGCTTTTTTTCTTCTACAATAATATTACCAATTTAGTAATTAGATATGAAATTAAAAGAAAGTTTAAAAAATCAATATAAACTGACAGATAATAAATGCTGAAACTAATTTAAAAAGTTAAGATGATATATATTTAAAGCAATATAGATTTTGAAATGTATCTTAGAATGAATATCTCCATGTTTGTAATTAATTAATTTCCATTGAGTTTCCTGGTGGAATTATTTAATAGGGGGGAAATTAAAGGTGGATTATGTTGACCATTCAAATATGATGTTTGTGAACATACTTAACAGTCTTCAGTCCATGTAGTCATGCGGAGGTTGGCAGTGGAAGATAACTCACCTACCTCCATAATCCACATACTTGTTCAATATTTCTTATTTTCAATTATTATATTGCAACACTTTTAGTCAGTTAAGCATGTGATAGATTATGATCTTCACCTTCCCACTCTCTTTACCTAATAATTGCCCTTCTCTTCTAATCTGCACATATATATATCCATCCTCTTCCAACTAGTTTTGCATCACAATCACAACCCTTTCTTATCTTTTAACCATTTGCATTGCTTAGCTACAACGTTAACATACGTGCTAAGCACCAACCATTCCATCCCTTTCTTCGCTGCAATATGGTGTCTGTTGCTGAGATCCGCAAGGCACAACGGGCCGAAGGCCCTGCCACCGTCTTGGCAATCGGCACCGCAACTCCTGCAAACTGTGTCGACCAGAGTACCTACCCGGATTACTATTTCCGTATCACAAACAGCGAGCACAAGACCGAACTCAAAGATAAATTCAAGCGCATGTGTAAGATATATATCTTAATTCTTCTATATATGATGTTCCAACAGTTTTGGTCCCTAGTTTCATTATGATAATAGCAATATGATGCACAATACACTTAGACTAATTAAAGTGTATATAACAATTTCAGGTGAAAAGTCAATGATTAAGAAGCGATACATGCACTTAACCGAAGAGATACTGAAGGAGAATCCGAGCATATGCGAATACATGGCACCTTCACTGGATGCAAGGCAGGATATGGTGGTTGTGGAAGTGCCAAAGCTAGGAAAAGAGGCAGCAACAAAGGCCATAAAGGAATGGGGTCAACCAAAGTCAAAGATAACCCATCTAATATTTTGCACGACAAGTGGTGTGGACATGCCAGGTGCTGACTACCAACTAACGAAGCTATTGGGGCTAAGGCCATATGTGAAGCGTTACATGATGTACCAACAGGGATGTTTCGCGGGTGGCACGGTGCTTCGTTTGGCCAAAGACTTGGCTGAGAACAACAAGGGTGCTCGTGTGTTGGTGGTATGTTCAGAGATAACAGCAGTGACCTTCCGTGGGCCGAGTGACACACATCTAGACAGCCTGGTAGGGCAAGCACTGTTTGGAGATGGTGCAGCTGCTGTAATTGTTGGGTCAGACCCACTCCCTCAGGTTGAGAACCCTTTGTTTGAATTGGTATGGACTGCACAGACAATCCTCCCAGACAGTGAAGGGGCTATTGATGGTCACCTTCGTGAAGTTGGCCTCACATTTCATTTGCTCAAGGATGTTCCTGGCCTCATCTCAAAGAACATTGAGAAGGCTTTGGTTGAAGCCTTTCAACCTTTGGACATATCTGATTACAATTCCATCTTTTGGATTGCACACCCTGGTGGACCTGCAATTCTTGACCAAGTGGAGGCCAAATTAAACTTAAAGCCAGAAAAAATGCGAGCTACTAGACACGTGCTCAGTGAATATGGAAACATGTCAAGTGCTTGTGTGTTATTCATCATGGACGAGATGAGAAGGAAGTCAAAGGAACATGGAGTAGCCACAACAGGTGAGGGACTCGAATGGGGTGTGCTCTTCGGTTTTGGGCCTGGACTCACCGTTGAGACCGTTGTCCTCCGCAGTGTTCCAGTTTAATCGCCTCAATATGTTCCTTCAACAACATCTACCTGTTATTTTGAACCTTTTTTTTTTTTTTTTTGGATTAAATCTTCGCTTGCTTCGTTAAGCTGTTGAATAAAGTCATTTTCTATTCAAGTTCTTAATGATATTGCTTAATGTACTGTTCCATGTATATCGCATTTGTACGTGGATATTAGAACTGTCTGCAATTTCATATTTATTTATTTGTATTTCAAAGTGACTGAGACACTTTCATTGAGTAATCATGTTCTATCTTTTTTATTTAATTAGGATATGATCATTGAAGAGGTTATTAAAAAAATAAACACATTTTTAAATGAGACTCGTTCAAAATATAGCTACAACTTGACTTTCATCTTTTCTCTCTATATATTAATATTTTAACTCGTACAAAATAAATATTTATTTTATATAATTAAATATTATAATAAATAAATAATTTTAAATATATAAATTATATTATATTTAAAATTATAATGAATAATATTTTTTTAATATATAAATTATATTTTATATTTTTAATAAATAATTTATAGTGATACGATATTATTTTTAGTTATTGATAATTTTAAAAAATATATATAAATTAAAATTAAAATTAATTATATTAAAAAAGATAGATAAAAAATATAAGAAATTAAGAAAATTTATAAAAAAAATTCATTAAAGGAAAATTCCTAAAAATATTATTGTTAAATAATAATCTCTAAAAACATTATCATTCAATCTAACTATTTTAATTTGAAAAATACTAGAAAGATTTTATTTGACACTTTTTTTATTTTCCTTCTTCAATGAGTTGAAATTTATTTAAAATTATAAATTTTAGTAGGAGATACACTATCTCTCCTAATTTATTAATATATTTTACCAAAATTTATAATTTCTAATAAATTTTAGTTAATAGTAAAAAAAAAAAAAACTACGAATAAGAGTGTAAAATAGAGTCTGACTAGCCTTTGTCATTCTAACTTATAGAGAGAATGTGTGTTAGTTCTAAATAACTACATCATTTAAAAACAAATTACTTGAAATATTTTAATTTAAAATCTCATCAACAAAAATATGAAACAAATACAATTCTCATAGAGTGTATTAAAATCTCTCTTTATTCACAAAAGGCCCAATAGCAAAACCAAAGACTCCTCATAGAGTGGCCCAGCAATACACACAACAGCAAAGACTTCTGTTATAACTTTCGAATTTTACAAAATAGTGTATACTTAGAGAAACAGCTAAACCCCAAAACTGGACCATATATAACATGGTTACAGAAATAATATTTCGACATTTAAATTAGAAAAAAATTCTCTAAAATACGTTTGTCTATAAAGCGAGTTAATAAAATGTATCTACTTTTAATTTAATTTAAAATGCATCATGATATTAATCCATTAAAATTTAAGAATGAATACATCTTACTTGTTTACATTGCTAGTTTTAACCAATAGAAAAATGGCCAACAGATTCCTTTTGAAGAAGTCTTTTTCACAAAATTAACACAATTATCTGTCACAAAGTAAATCTCAACAAGTATAATATTGAGAAACTAAGTAAACACCATTCAGACTATCATGTTTATACATGTATATGGTTAAGTAACTTAATTAAATATTATTTAATAAAGTTATCTAATGAGAGTTTATATCATAAGTTTAACTAGTGTTTGACACAACTTTTAAAACTATTTTTTTTTCTTAAAACCAAAAACTCCTCTACTTAGTTTCTATGGAAGCTTTTTTTGTCGGGCATTTGTTCACTAAAAGAAAACAAACTTTTATTTTGAAGAAATTTTCTAAAATTATATTTGCCTCGGTTTTCTTTTAACCAAAAACTTACTTAAAAAATTAGAAGTTCGTTTATTTTTAACCATAAAGCTTACATTAATTCTTTTAAGAAAAACTTAAAAGAATTTAACCATAAAGCTTACCAAAATAAATTAAAAAAAAAACTTATTTTAATAAAATTCAACGTAAAACTTGTTAGAATAATCTAAATAAGTTTCATGTAAACTTTTTAAAACGTCTCATAAAAAGATAATAAACTTAATTAAGTTTTCATTTGGTTGGTGAACTAATCACAGTGGAGGATAACAAATCACATTGAGGGAGAGAAGGGGCAGAATCAATTCTACATAAAAGAGTAAATGTATTCTACTTTTTTTTTTTTGGTAAAATTAGTAGTGGGTGATACCTAGAATCTATATCTTATTTATATTTTAAAAGTAAGTTTACTTTATCAACTAAACAAAATCAATACTTTTCAACTCGGCTTTAAAATATCTTTAGGTCAATTTTTTCAAAATCAATCAATTTTACTAAAACAATAAAATGAAGTTGACATATTTTGTCACTTTAAAGACATTAATTTCTCCGGGTTTATTACGATCTAGAGGAATACTGTCAAAATGGCACCACATATACCTAGGTAGCATGACAGTTTCATGTCAAAAATGCAGAAAATCATCTTTACAAGACATAGATAACATTTGCTTCATTCAGTAGAAAACAAGTTTCAGCACGTGATGCAGAATTTCAACCACATACAAAGATTCTAGAGGTATCTACAATTAGCATGATAGATATGATAATATCCTCAGCCTGAACTATCACCACCCCGAAGATCAAGCTGCAACTGTTCCCTAAGTACTTCTTCAACTGCATCGACGAAGCTTGATATATTTTGCCGAATATGAGTATCTAAAGAATTAGCCAACTTCTGAAAAATCAATAGCCCAAAAGAAAAAAGTCAGCATACAAATCTTCCAATCATATATATTGTCAAATCAGGTCATGATCAAAACAAAACTTCAATGCAAATTAAAGACATGGGATGAGGAGAAAATATCTTCGGTGCTAATCTCTGCAATTCATGTGACACAAGTGATTAAGTGCATCATTAGAAAATTTTAACAAGACACCACCAAACAATGGCCTGTCGAAATCTATCTCCTAACATGAAATAAGAATTTCTTCGTCCTACAATTTTCAGAATGTAATAATAAAAATACAACTTAAATACAAGAATTTTAAGATCTGGGGATCTACTGTTCCAATTTCAGTAAGAGAAAATATTGAAGGTCTTAAG
Source organism: Mucuna pruriens (assembly GCA_025330945.1). Classification (NCBI taxonomy): domain Eukaryota; kingdom Viridiplantae; phylum Streptophyta; class Magnoliopsida; order Fabales; family Fabaceae; genus Mucuna; species Mucuna pruriens. The sequence continues at coordinate 1,901,029 of JAENHJ010000296.1, forward strand.
TACAGACTGAGAAATTGACACTGATTTAAGGATTCGATAACCATTTTGTAAACTCCTGGGAGCAAACTGATTCTAGTTGGTAGCTGTCTTGTCCGTTTTCTAAACACTGATTATCATATTTTCAAAACATTGTTGACATACAAAAATTTGCTCTCTATATGTTCGAACAGAACCTCATTAAATTGCTTCTATCCCCAAATGCACGAGACATGATTGCAGTACAGATATGTATGTAGAAGAAGTCACCCATTTGGGGGGTTTTCTTATTTTTATTAAGAAATGAAACATCAATGGAACTCATTGTAAGGACAGACTGACTGCCTAAGTAATATTTAAGGTTCCTATTTTCACATGACAAACAAAGCTCATATTTCAATTAATTTTCATTTATTTTACAGTTTAAAACACAAGGCATCAAATATACAAACATGTAATTTAGTAGCCAACTATAACTCTAATTTCTGAGAAATCCATACTCTATACCACTGCCCGAGAAATGTAGGTGGGTTAATTTTAAGTTTAGGCTTGAACCCCTTCAAGATTTGATAACCTCTATCACAACCCTGGTCTCGAAGTACTATTATATAGACACTTTAGAAGACAAATTACATCATTTAGACTAACATTGGCTAAGCTACTGAAATAATTTTCTAGTTATTGTCAAAAGAAATGAAAAATACATGTAGGACCAAGCTACTCTGGAATTTCAATAGGTTCAGCAAACAATTAAGTACGATTATTTTGAGCTTAAAAACCAGGATACCACATTGAGAATACTTGTACATATCCGTAGACCACAAGGAAGAATGATGATAGAAATTTTATAGCTAATACAAATTGAAATTCTCTCACCTCAACTTTGCAATGAAAACTTAGAGAAGTTCTCTTCAAATCATCTGATCCCTTTATACATATCAGCTTCAATGGAGAACCAAATATAGGCCAACCATGAGGTAACTTTATGTACGCATCAATTCCTCCAGCCATATGAGCCACAATAGTCTCATCTTTATCTAAGTATTCAAGAGAATATCTGCATGAGACATAAAAATGTAAAGAGAACACTAAATGATAATCGAAATTTAAGAACATCAAAGCCAAACAGTCTTACCTTGATTCATTAGCACCCTTTACTACAAGATGTCTAAGTGTGCTAAATATAATTCTCTCTTGCACTTTCTGTATAAACCACTGCAACGAGGACTTGCTGCATGGTAAATAAATGTCAGGCATGAGTTGTGGCCACATGGAATGTGATACCCAGGGTTAAGAGAAAAATGAGGACATGGCAAACCTGATAGACTTTGCAGTATCAACAATGTCGTTCATATATATATCATTTGGAAAAACCTAAATAATAATTCCAAAGAAATCAACAAATCATCTAAAGATAACAAGATTTGTAAAAAAGATAAATTAAATTAATAAGTTAATGTTTTTTATATGCTGTTCTTTAAGGCATAAACAAATGGTAGCATATCAAAACATCCAACAATACAAACTTGAAGGAGATTAGGAAAGAAAAAGCAAATGTATTGCTCTGTTATGCCAGGATCACATTCAAGGTATGAAGCAACAGTACTAATGAATAGAAATAAATTCCTTTTAGCACTTAATCCTATAATTACTCCCTCTTAAAAATCTTCTGCGTGAAATCTAAAGTTCAAAGAATAATCTGACGCTAGTTATTCAAGAAATGTTAGGGTACTCAATTAGGGAAAGGGAAAAAAAGTAAAACCCTCCATCATATCCACACTAGGGTCTTTAGGAAACATTACATATTGGGATGGAATTCTTTCATGTCAACATATATAACGAGAAAAATAGATCTTTTACGAACACATCCCATTACATTGTAATACATCGTAGGTAATATCAATTCAGTGTTTTATCTCTCTTCCTCCTTCTATACCTAAAACCCTTAATCTCAACGAGCCCCATGACTGTTGAAATTTCTAAATTTATTCTCCAATATTTTGAGTGCAAAACATATACAGAACATTCATCACCTACAACCAAGGTACTAGAATTATAAATAGCAATAGCTAGAGTAGAAACCAGAAATTAAAAGCAAACCACTGATATAACCACATGATATATCCAACAAATTCTGAAATTGACACCACTATCTCCCCCCCCCCCGTGCCAAAAAAATAATGCTTAAGTATAAAAGTTGAAGACGCTAAAAAATCAATCATTATCTGAACTTAATTAATGATAACTATAAAGCCAATGGAATATTAGAATAAAATTGACTAATTAACTTAAACCAAAAATCATTTTTTCTTGAATCATTGAACCTGAGTTTCTTCGTCAATGTCTGCTACAAAACACTAAGTCTGAAGCACAACCAGATCAAAATAACACAAGAAAAAACTTCAAATGAGAAACTACTTGATGACATAAAGGCCTCTCATAATTTCTAAATGACATTAGAACTGTTACTTTTGCCTAACAGAGTTGTTGGTTCAACCAGTATTTTTCTCACAATCAGTGCTGAACAATAATCCCCATAAACAAGTCAAATTAAGATAACGATCTATTTTGATACCTGAACATTCTTTAACTTCATAGTCCCCTCAAAAACTTCAATTGATAACTCATGATTCAGCTCAGCTACATCAGTGGTATCTTCAACTCTCGGTAGGTAGGAAATGCCCTCAAATGTTGGCATATAAGTCTGCAATGACAACCTAATGCAATTCTCATCAAGTGCAAGCACTTTTAGACCCGTGAATGCATCCTCAATCTGCTCTAAAACTTCAAACCTGAACAAGGGAACAAGATGAGTAAGCCATAATACAGAATTGCAGATAAATATTTGAAGTGTAAGTGAAAGTAGCTGAACTTACCATTTGACGTTAAACTGAAGATTCTGCAGAGACTTTAGAATCAACTTCATTTCATCAATCTTATTATCAAGTTTGAATTGCTGCAACATACAAACAAAAGTATACTCTTTATAAACAAATTATAGTAAAGAACCACCGAAATGGTACTCGCTATAAACGAACCAGAAAAAGTATAATGGAATAATTAGTCTGCACATCTTTAAAACTGAAACTAATTTCAATTCAGCACCAATAAGAAAATAAATAGCAAGTAGCATGTGTTGTGAACAAACCTCTAAATTGTTGTCTAGATTGGCAATGGTGAAATTTGAAGAATCATCTGCCAGCACTGGGGAATCAATGCCTTCAGTAGCCTCCGCTGTGTTCTGATCCTATAATTAGTAAAAGCTAATGTCAAAATATGATAACTAGATAGAAAACTCCCTACTCCTGAATATCAAAAGGGATGGTTAATGAAGTGGATATACTAACCATGAAACTAGAAATAGTATAAAACAGAAAAGGGGTTTGTTTTGGAAGAGAAGGAAGTAGGAAGTAACAACCTTTGATGTAATATAATGAAAAGAACATTCCAATTCTTCAAGCTTGGCCTCCAAGAGAATAGAATCTGGAGAAAGGAGAATAACAAGTAAATAGTGAAATGATCCATGCGGGTGGTGTAATAGTAACAGTAATGATACTAACCATCGTTGTGAGTTTTGGCAAGAAGGTGAATCTGGTCTGATACTTGAGCGGATTCAACGTGAAGGATGTGAAGCTCCTCTTTCAAATGGAGTAGGTAAGCATCTGGAGTGGAGCAATAAAAGTTAAGATGAAAAGAGAAGAGGAAAGGAAAGGAAAAGGAAAAGGAAAAGGAAAAGGAAAAGGGAGTAACAGAAAGGAAACCTTCAATTTCGAAACAAGGGAAGTCGGATACAATCTGCTGCAGTGTGGTCTGGATGATTGAAATTTGAGTGAGAATGAAAGTGAAAGTGAGAATGAGAAGAGAAATAAACAAGAATTGTTTTGGGTAACCTCAAGATGAAGAGCACAGTGGTTGGGGGCGTCCAATTCCTCGTCAATATCATTGTCATTGCAAAACTTCTGAATCTCTGCGATTCGACTGGAAACACACAACAACGTCACACAGACAGAGAGAAAAATAAGAATCAGAACACAGAAAGCAAATGAATGAATGAATGAATACCTGCGGCTGTTCTTCATGTCTGATGTCTCTTCCCACACAATCAATTAATCAAACAAAGGAACCAAATTTTAAATCTTTATGTTTCCCCCCACTTTTCCTTTTTATTTATTCCAACTTTTCATTTTAATTCTTTTTTTTTTTTTTTGAAGAAAAACCTATTAGGTGGCCAATCCATATAATATAACTTATCTTCAGTAAATATGTTAAACTTGTCCAACGTCATATGTCAAAATTTGTCATTTTATTTTATTTTTTAAGGTATTAAAATTTATAATAATGTTTAAAATTAACCATCAAACAAATATTATAAATTATAATGAAAAATATATATTAAAAGATTTAATCATAACTATTAGGAGCTTTTATTTATATTCAAATAAATTAAAATATAAAATATTTTATTTTAAGAGGTCTTCGTTTCAAGGTATAATATTAAAATTTTAGGAATATTTTGTACATGAGTATTATTTTCATAAACATAATTAGTTGATATTTAGTAATTTCAGGGGAAAAAAGTTATTTAATTAAAAAATTAAAAATATAAAATAATAAAGTAGAAAATGATTGTTACTTTAAAACATTCTTACGAGAATGTCAGATAATAAAAATAAGAAACGAGATAAATATGAAATTTTATATCTTTAATAATTAATAGTTTTAGGAAGTATTTTTTCAAAATTTGTACTAGGTATGAAAATGTGGTATTTTTAAGTTATTTAAAAAACTTTTTTAATATATTGAAACACGCACTTCCTAAATAAATAATAAATAAATAAAATACAATTACAATATATTTAAAAGCATTTTTCGGATTTGATATCAAGTAAATGGAGTGTTGCACACACTCCTTCCCATCCATGCATGTCTAAGTCATCAAACAGCCATCAATGTCTTAGTTATATTTTTAATTATTTATATTTATATTGTATATATTTTTATTTCTCAAAAATTATTTTAATTAATTATTTATTTTTATTTTTTGGAATTAAAAATTAATTATGTCATTAATTTTCTACTTAAAAATTTTATATTAATTATTTTTTACTTACAATATTCATAAATTGTTATTATTATTATTTTTATCATTATATGATCATATTTGTTATCATTTAGTAGATTGACTTGAATTTTAATTTTAACAATATTTTATTTTTAATATTAATTTCTATACAATGGTGTGTAAAAAAAAGTTAGCTATAATATTGAGATAAATTTAAAAAATTGAGTATAGATATTTTTGAAACGAAAAAATTGAGTAGAGATAAAGTGAGTAAGTATTTTGACTAGAATAACCAGCCAGCGTGTGGCTTGGGCGAGAGTTGTTGCTGTACGACCAAAATTGATGCACGAATCTCCAAATCAGGTGAAGCAAGAAAATCAGCTATGACACCTAATTCTGGGAATTCAGTCCAATTTGTAAGTTCTTGGGTCTGAGGGGAGATGATTCCATGGCGTCTCCCAACTATAAAGAAGTCATGTTGTTTTCCTATGTGACGAAGAAAAGCAGCTGTTTGGGATCCTTCAGTTGTTATGACTTGCTCATACTTGATATTGTATGCATTCTTACATCTTCTAGTTCTTCATCACACTCTTCCTTAAAAGTAAGGTGGTATACAACGAGGTTGATCCCGTTATTCCTAATTGCTCGCTTCGCTATGCACAAGGCCTCTTCATCATCATGTCCACCTAAATAAATCAATGCCAATCGAGTGGATGAGTCTCTTATTTTGAGGGAAGCACGACTCACCAGGATTCCTACCGAGCATGGAGCTATTTCTAGTACCCTACTATTTAGTGCCCTTATGCTCTTATCATCCCATTCAACTTCCCCATCAATGGACCATCTTTGATGAAATGGAAGAATTATGATGGATGCTACTTTGTCAAAAGCTAGGTTGCAAACATCTTCGTACATAAGATTGGGCGGAGATATTGCCGTGCAAGTGTATGCTGACACTGCATGTGGGTTTTCGTGCTCGTAAATGTCAAAGTTAATAATTACATCATCTGAGTATGACTTGTGTTGCAGCCCTGTTTCTTGCCTTTGAAGACGATGGGGTATGAAAATTGGTAAGGTCCGTCCAACTAGCTTTATTAGATGCAACACATCCACTATTATTGGATTCTCTGTTGTTGGACAACACAGGTCAACCACATCTATCATTGCCGATATATTATTTGGTTTATGAATACACACCATCATCCTCAGTTCCGACCACGATTTTAAACTCATCATGTTCCTTTTCTGATACCCAGCGTATTTTCTTGAAGGGTCGTACAAAACCTTCACAGACCATTTCACAATGCTTGCTACCACAATTATGCTCACCAACATTACTCCATAAGCTAGTCCATCGATTATCTGCATATTTATATTTTATTTGAATTAGCTAGATAGATAGATAGATAGATAATGAGTAAGAGAAAATATTACTAGTACAAGAAATAAAGAAAGAAAAAGAATATGATACCTTATTGTCATATAAGATGCAGTAGAGGCCGATTTCCACAACTCCTTTGAAGTTCAAGACGAGGGAAAGAGAGAGAGCATCACGCAAGGGCATGGTGCAATAGAGGGCGGGTACTATGCATGATATAATTTTGATGATGTGGGTGAGGACGATGACAAAAGAGATAGTCATAACAGATGATGATGATGATGAAAAATCCATAGAAAAATCTGCTTTCAACATACAGGTAGTGACGAAGATTGGCAAAAGGAAGGTGGTACCAAAGAAATTAAGCTTCTTAACCAATGCAGATCCTAGTGGAGGTCCTTCTGGCACAGACAAACCCAAAATGAAAGCTCCAAGCACGAATTCTTGATTTATTCTAACCGAAACCCAACCTAAGACAAAGAGCATTACGATTATAACATAAATGTAACCATCCTTCACGGGTCTTCCTTCTGGAGTATGTTTGATGATCCAAAACATGGTTGGCCGACACAATAATGGAACAAAGATACCCAAGGCAAACAAAGACAAAAGGTTTTTCAAAACCTCATTCGCATCCGAATCATCAGAAATCATTAAGGCAGTGCCTATGGCGGTAACCGCCGTGCACAATACGTCACTCACCAATGCTGAAGATAATGCCAATTTGCCAAGCTCCGAGTTTTGGATTTCAAGTTCATTAAGCAGGGAAACAATGACGGCAAATGAAATTACAGTGTGCGACACCAGTGCAACAACAAAATTATCGTAGTTCCCAATTAGCTTATCTATTGAACCATGGAATAAGGTTATTATTGAAATGGCACAAAATAACGGGCCCACTAATCCTATTATAGCAATGGTCCATGCCTTCTTTCCCATCCTTGTTATCAAGCTAAAATCCATCTGTACACCGTTTATAAATATGAAGAGTACAAAACCAATTGATGATATTGTTGAAATGGTGTCATGAGTTCCATACGGAAACAACATTCTCGTGTATGTGCCTAATGGTTCCACCAGAAGACAAGCTTTTAGAATTAGGCCAGCCTGCATCAAAATTATATCTCAATCAATTGTTTTTATATAAAAATAATAATACAAATTAAGATGGACCTAGCTAGTTAATTACCATCATTTGTGAAATAAATATAGGGAATCCCAAGGGCGTGAGGATGAGACGAAATATTTGGGTGATGGAAAATATTATAAGAACCTGTAACTCAAACAAGGGGAGAAAAGATTTCATTGGACTCCTTCCATTTTTTGCACCACCCCATAAGCCATCTGAAACAATATGGGGTGGCGCATCAATGCATACCCTGTTCGTGCTTTCATCCACTCTCGTAATTGACAGGAACATAGTTTCATTTGCATTCAAATTCATTTTGCCTGATCCCAGGTAGGGATAATCAAAATTCAAAAGATGTTGGAAACAACATATATGAGTCTATATATTATTATAATGTAAAACCTTTCAATTTCCTTGTGTTCCAAGTGATCCAGCAACATTATTTATAGTCACCATGTGCTGTAATTCATACAGCTCAAAACTAATCGACTTAGTTATATTAACTTTGACCTTTCAGGAGACAATAGCTTGCAATCCCAAGGTTGTTGCTTATTTCATTATACCTGTAACCTCTTTATCGGAACATGCTTATATTACAACAATATATTTTTACACGTGCTCACAGTTGTATTCTCCTTTCAACCATATTTTACAATTAGACAACGAGAGTGTAAAGGAATGGGATAATGTCTCCTTTAACCGTTATAACAAACAATTAATACCTTTTACCCCCATTTTCTACGTATTCTCTTCCCTGTCTCTTTGACTAAAAGGTGACATCGTGTTTAGTAAATAATAATCTTTTTTTAATTATCTCTCATTTTGTAATTAAGAGGACAGCAGGTTCTTTGATTTCTCTTTTCATTGAAGCAAAAACACTATTGAATAATTTATCTTAATTACATTATTTCTCTCCATTATGACTATGTATGATTTCAGTTACTCAATAATTTTTTAATTCAAATTTCATCCCTCGAGTTTTTTTATTGTTACAATTAAGTCATTCCAGTATTTTTTATTTATATAAAATTCTCAAGTCTTTATTTTCCACTTAACTATATAATAAGAGGTTTAATTAAGATGGATATTTGAGATACAAAATGGTATAAAAGATCCAAAACTAATATTTTTTTTTATAAATTTTGAAATACTTTTTATAGTATGTAAATTTAAGGTTCCGAAGATGAGAAAATTCGCTATTTTTTTTTAACTTTTGGATGAAATATAATGTTTTAATTATTAGTGGATTTTGTGCAAAAGATTTTAAATGGTTCAATGAGTTCAACTTACAAAGATTTTGAGAAAAAAAATGAAAATTTTTATCCGGTGATTAGTGGATTTTGAGCAAAAGACATTTTAAATGGTTCAATGAGTTCAGATTACAAAGATTTTGAGGCAACAAATGAAATTTGTGGGGTATTAAATATATAAAACAAAACTAATGGAAAGACTTAATTGTAACAAATAATTAAAAAATTAAAATCTTGATTGTAATATATGTAATATAATATAAATTAATTTATATTAATGTATATTTTATTTTAAATTTAAGACAAATATATGTAATATAATATAAATTATTTAATTTATTTAAAACTAATATACTTTTATTTTTATTTATTTAAAAATTGTATAAAAATTAACTATAAAGGTAAATTTTGAAAAGTAAAAAAATTAAGAAAAATATAAATAAACTAAACTAAAAGAATAAAAACACTAAAATAATTTTAAAAATAGATATTTAATAAAATATCATATACTAATTGTAATGAAAGAATTTTTATATAATAAAAAAATAAAGTTAGCAATCAAATATAGTCATTCTATTTTCTTATTTTATCCAAAAAAAATTATTTTAATCTTTGCCTATTACATGGAAAAAAAAATATATTTGCTAGTTGAATAGTCCACGGAAAAATAAAATCCGACCTGCCGGATTCGAACCAGCGACCTAAGGATTAACTGTCAGCATTATCCAACTACAGTCCTCCGCTCTACCAACTGAGCTAAGGTCGGTTTTGAAATATGAGTTCAAAATAATAATTAAGATCATATTTAATTACTTATTACGGAGTCTGTTGTGTTTGGTGAATGGTGAATAGGACCATGGAACAAGACTTCGGTCTTTAATTGTTTCATGAAAGCTAAAAAATTGTTTCATGCTTTCAACAACGTATTCAGTAACACGCTTCGAAATAGCACATACAAGGAGAGTTATCCAATGGAACCTAATGTCGAAAGAATATATAAAACATCTTCAATTATTTTCCTTTCTTTTTTTAAATACCCATTAAAAGTGAATGTTTGGAACTTCTATTTTTTCTGTTAGTCCCAACTTTGCTTGCTCATGAAAACTAAACTTTTTCTCTCAATTTCCCACATTTCTTTGATTTTGCTCTAATAGCCTTAGATTGCAAAATGTCCGAGAAGCGAGTGATGCGGCCATAAACATTGAAAACAAAGGCTAAAATCAACAGCCAACAAGGACAAATGACACGTCTTAAAGCTTCAATAATCTATTGTTCTTTGGAGGGTGCACGGGAGGTGAATAACTGAATACAGGCGAATTTCACCAAGATCATTGTAATGTGGGCTTACCATTAAAAAAATAAAATGAAAAACCAGAGTATGCAAAAATACCAGTTGCTGCTCTGAACCAACATTTACAGAGTAATTTACAATCATAAAATTGAAAACACTACGTTAGAGACAAAAGCAAAATACAAAAGAATCAGCGGTGAAGACCATTAGACTGACTGTACACGTAACATATTTGCTACATGGAGCAAATGACTAATGTTTGTAGAGGGATAATTTTGCAGCAACTTGAGGTTAGAAGTGAAATCACCCGCTAGGAGGCGCCTACGAATGAGAATTAGCATTGCACAACATATTCTGAGTAGTGTCTCCTGCACAGTATTGTATGAGTCAATTTTCCTGCTTTTTCTATTTTCACTGTGTCAAAGAATTACTAGACATTGTGAGGAAAATAAAATAAAACATAATTACATGCTCCTCGACGTCCTCATCAACCATTACCAGTTCTATGAACAATTTGACAAGCAAAAGGAATTTATTGTTGCAAGATTACAGTCATGGAAAACACATGACTTGTAAGTTGTAACATACCCTAGCACTCTAAAGCGCAACACAAAAGGAAATAACTTCGATTTTGTTCTATAAATAAAACCACTCAGCATGACGACTAATCATCTTTCCTTTACAATAGGATCCTATAAAATGCAGGTTACACTTGCAGGTGGGGACGTAAATAGAGCGTGCATTATAAAGTAGGGAGAAAAGTGTTAACTTTTTGTAGGTTTTTATTTAGGCCATTTTCGGGATAGTTGCAGGTTTTCAGTTTGGTTTTCCAATATAAATTGCAAAATAAAACATATTCAAATAAAAATGAAGCTAGTTTAATTTTTAACTTAATTTTGAAATACTTTAAACTCAATTTCTAAAACATAAAGTTTTGGATTTCAGTTTTTAGTTATAACCATTCACACCTTTTTCAACACCATATCTTAGGGGCAGCAGCAAGCATCTCATTCTCAGGTCCTACCGCTGGAGAGAATAACTGGCAAAGACCTATCAAAGTCATTTGACATAAGCTACCAGTGCCTCCTCAATGATGGCGTATGTGTTATGATGCTGGCCATAAGCATGCCTATCATGGGATGCAGGGTCCAGTGATTAAAATGGATGCTGCACGATGGGTATTGAAACACCCTGTTGCTGCATGAATACGCAGATCATACAGAATCAAAAGGAACTAAGCTGAATTTGAGGCATGAAGATATGCATTTTTGGAATAGAGACACAACATGCGGAGGCACTTGAAGGCCTGCTGCAGCTTGCTGTGGATATTCCCATCCACCACTGTAGTTACATGCAATACTAAGCGGCTTGAGGAAGCATAGTTTATCAATCCCAGATAGCAGAAGGTAGTGGCAACCCCAAAAACACTATAGCCAAATGGCACAAAGAGGGAGACTGCTATTTAATCATTTTTTATATATATCTATAATCTATATTATGTACCTAATTATATAATCCTAAAAAATACTCAAAATTTATGACATTCATATCAATAAAAGGCCGCAATCTTATTGTATTAAGCATAACATGAGTAAATAACAATGCAGTGAAGGAAAAATGGCTGGAAACAGTAACCAACAAAGTTGGGTGATCAGACCAATAGAGAGAAGGCGTGGCCATTTCTGTTGAGAAGAGAAGGCGGCACCATACTCAGTAGCCAGAAAATGGTTGGAGATGCAGTTGTCTCCTGCAAAGGTGGGTGCACAGAGAAAAGATGTGCTGAGAAGAGAAAGAGAGAACTGAGAAGGAGTGTCATATTCATTGCTGAATAGGAGAGAAAATTAGGGGATTTTCATTTTAGGTCTGACCAAGACACTTTATCCTCAAAAAGGCCAAAATGATACTAGAGTCAAGGAAAAATTGGGTTTTCTCAACCCATCAAAAGATCACACTGCAATAATGTGGAAGAGAACTGCAATTTGGCTGCTCTTTGGCCACAATAGCCGCAGTGACGTCAATAGCAGCCAATTGCCACTCTGCACTGCTATTGTGCGCTATTAATAACCCTGTGAGGAAGACACTCAAGGTGTGGGATTAAAAGCAGTCCAGCTGATTTGGGGCATTAAGCTGCCCACTCCTTAACATGGTGACGCACAATAGTCAGAAGGCTATGATTAATGATCTTGAACATGCACAGGTGTGCATACCGAGAGAGAAAGATTGGTAGTCAAGAGTAATTGACTAGTTGAGGAATGATGAAATAGAAAAGGCTCCTGTTTTGAGGGAGAGAGCGAATTAAGAAGTGATGTGATTCATGTGGTTTGAGTTTAAAATTTAAAAATTTAAACAAAAATAACAAACTATTAGTTTTTAAAATTAAAAAAACTGACAACCAAACCAAACAAGACCTTAGTTTACCCCTTTTGTTGCCAGTCTTGGGTGGATGGAGTTTCCAGAAGGGTTTTGGGGGCAGTTGTGGTGGTTCCTTGTACTGTTTCCTCTGTCAGATGTGTTTGTTTTGTGGTTTCTTATGGGGTTTTGTTTTGTTTTCCTTCAGCTTTGTGATTTCTTTTGGAGGATACCTTATCCTCTTGTATTTTCTCCTTCTTATGTAACAATGTCTCTTTTTCTATCCCCCCCAAAAAAAAAAAAAAAAAGTAGAGGCAGCCTCATAGTAACAAATAGATTTGGGAAAAACTAACTACTGATTTTTTTTATCATTGGTTATCCACTTCAACATTATTAATGTATAATGAGTAAGGTACAACCTCATATTTAAAGAGGCCAATTCCTTTCCTTTTATATTAGCTATCTAAAAGTAACTACAATTTCAAATCCAACATCATCTCTTACCATTGGCATCACTAAGTGGTGGTGGATCATAAGGTTAAATGTCAGTCCGATAATTTTTTTTATATGAAGGAAAAGTTTAGGGGAGTCCAATATATACAAGGTAAATAGGAACAAAACTGTACCTGTGGACCCTCTGGATCACTTAAAAGGGTGTCCCAAATATGAAGGCTGTCAGCAAAACTAAACTCCCGGGTCAAGAGGAGAGTAATCCACCTAAATGCATAGAATTGGGGATTGACCTGACATTTAGAATCAGAAATGTGAGAATTTTCCAATCAACTCTTCAATAACCAAATCAAACACGTTGTCAAATCATCTGACAAATTGACACTCAAAACAGTATATTGACCAAGTAGAGACCAAAGGTGTCACTCAACTAGTAGAGGCACATAAAACAATAGAAAGTAGAAACAGACAAAAAAATATGTCCAAAAGAACAATTCTAACGTAGAGAAGAACACATCACTGGAACAATGAAGCAGGTAAGAAATTTGCTTTCTAGAACATTTATTATTTAGTTTTACTAACATTGAAGCGATGGAAGTAATTACTTTTAAAACAAATTTAACAAAACAGAGCAGAGGTGAGAGGACAATGTCTTCAGTCCTCATTCCTTATTCCTTTGCCAAACAAAATGAGTTAATCACCATTGTTCTAAGAAAAAGTTCTCCCTCATAACCCCTTTCCATTCTCAAATTGTTTAAAATTGCATCTTACCTTGGTAGTGACCTCAAGATGACGCCAGAGTTCTTCATCATGTTCTTTTAAAAGCTGGGACAATCTTGTAATAGTGGAATGGATTCCAACAACACTATTGTCAAGTTGTTGACAAAAATTATCTTGGAACCCACTCAATAGTTCAACAAAACAAAAGAATGAGTCTGCTTCAGCAAAGGCCTGCAATTTAGTAATTGGCAACAGCTGAGAAAATTTAAAATCATATAAGAGTAAAATGAAACTACATTACTTGATCACTGCTATCTGAGCAACATTTTGGAAACAAAAACCTTGTCAACATCCCCATGACCATATTAATTATTTCACATGTTTTCATTTTCTTTTATTTACATGGCAATGTTTCTTGTCCCAATTCCCTCACTAAGCAATAATACATTTTCAAACTGAAAGAGAAAGAGGGGTTGGGGAGAGCTTGCAAGGATGTACTTACCGCATTTTCCTCATCAGGGTCATTTTTGAACACATAGAAGAGAGGAGCCAATACCTCATTCATCCCTTGAACATATCTTATACCTGGGTTCAACTTTGCAAAAATAATTAATATGTTCTTTAAAGCCTCCTGAAAAGGCCCCAAAAGGAGAAAGTGAAATCAAAAGGTCGATGCCAAGAAAAAGGATCGAGTTACTGAGATTGTATGAATTTCAAAAAGAAATAGAGGAACAACCTGAGTAGATTTTGCAAATTGAGAATCACCAGAGAAGAAGTGCATATCTGGATGAGTCCGCTTTACATCTCGGTCAATCTGATTTGTGATCTCTGCGTCCTAAAACAATGACAGAAAGAGGAACATTAACTATCACGACAGGCATTCACACAACAGAATACAGGACATTAGATAAAGTTTTGTATGGTGGTGATAAAATAAGGAGCATTGAAGTTAATTAAAAATGAAAATATTGATAACAGAAAGATCATTAGCAGTATGTGGTAACTGGTAACAGTAACACATCTGATAAACTAAGTCCCTCAATACACACTGTGGTTGCACAAATAAGGCATGACTTGGGGAACTCGTATTGTATATAATCTAACAATTCAGAAACTTAGCTCGCAATTGAGAATACTGTAATCGTAAGTGTGCAAAGTGTAATTTGTTAGCTGAAAAGTAGGAGACATTTATCTGTAAATGATATTATTATATAGTACCTTGAAGAACTGATTCCATATGCTGGTGTTGCCAAGACTCAAAGGATGGTCCCCGTGAGTGATTTGAGATCTAGAAAGCAAGACCCTAGGGTGAGATATTGCATCATCGATGTCAAGAGGAGCGGAGTAGTACATCCTCCTCGCAATTTCTGACTGACTAGGCACAGAAACATTCAGATGTGTGTGGAAGTAAAATAAGTATGCATGTAATTTATGTAACTAACTTACAGGATTCATGAGGATATCATCTTTGAAATGTTTGTACTGGGACCTCTTCTTGGCTAATTCAGAGGACCAAAGGGCACGATCTGGAGGAAGATATCCAAGCAAGAGCTGCAGAGGTAAAATTGTATGGTTTTTATTGTGAATTGTGTTTGTGTGGAATTTCATTTTCATTGGAAGAAATGATAGATAGGTACCTTCCAGAGCGTAGGACGTAAAGCAGCGGCGGCAGTATGAGGTATACCTATACCTTGAGAAGCGACTCTTCTCAACTCGCGCATGTCTATCACCGTCCTAGATAACTAAAGCGAACAAAAACTAACTTAGCAACCGAAATTAAAGAGTAAAAAAACATCAGGGGTGTGAGTGAGGAAGCTAACCTCGGCAAACAAATGAGCCTGAGCCTGAGCCTGAGCCTGAGCCTGAGCCTGAGCCTGAGCCTGAGCCTGGCCGGAGATGTCATCGGCGGGGGAGGGAGCAGAAGAGACGGGCGAAGAAGGAGAGACTGTGATGGCATTGTTATTGGTCGGGGGATCTTCTCTGACAGAGACGGGAGGAGGAGAGGGTGGGTCAAAGCGATGGTGGTCGGAGGGGGAGGACCACAGAGAACTATTCATCCACTCCGGCACCTGCTTCTTCTTCTTCATCATCATTCTAGGGTTTCCGATTAGATTTGTTTAGATTGGAATTGGAGAACAAAATACTCAACTCAACAACCCCGGCATGCATTTGCAACTTTGCATTAACATCCCTTGCTCCTCTCGAGTGGGCCGTTCATTTTACACATGGCCCGTCGAAACACATGCCACCGCCCTAACATCTACACCAAATGCTAATTCCCCATCACCCTTCCCCTTGCTATTTCCAACACTTATTCCTTGTCTTGGAATTATTCATTCCGTCTATCTCTGCACAAAACTTATTTAATTGGAAATCATCAAAATAATTAAGAAATTAATAAATATATTTATTCAAAATGACGCCAAATGTTACCTTACATGTTATACATTTTAATAAAAACTTTCCACTTTTAGCTGAGCTTGCAGAAAGCTTAATTTATTAAAATATATATATATATATATATTTAATAGGAGTCAACAAGCTCAATTAAATTACCTCCTAAACTATTCAAACTCCCTTAAAGCCCGTTCTAACAGTGCCAACTTAAGTAATTGAAGATTATTTGGTTAAAAGCTTTGTTGGATAATTACTGTGTTTAGTCGCACCGGGTTAGGAAGTATTATGCTCCATTAACTAGTGTAGTCTACTGCCACACTTGATAACTTTAACCCTGGTGACTTTTGGGTTCTACAGTTTCAAAGCTAATATGGTGAGTAAAGCTCATTTTTACTGCTGGCCATTGTAACTGAAATTCCGAGTTTGAATCTTCTCAAATTTGAATGTTGAAAATACAGAGTGCAATACAGTTTTCCTCGGTTATATCTAGTAATTTTTAGATTATCTGCTAGTAATTTTTAGATTATCTGTTTTCATTTTGTTCTCCTTTGAATGACTTTGTCTTTTAATGTTTTATCATTGTACAATTTTTCTTTCGCAGCATCATGCATCAGTTTTTTTATGTATTGTTGGCAGGAAGTAATAATGCAATCATCATCGATCTTCTCAAAAAAATATTGTTCCCCTGTTTATTAGATAGTGCAAACTTATGTGGTTTATTGCTCTTTCATCTGTGTATTGTGGGCAGGAAGTAATAATGCAATCAACGGTGAGTTATGCCTAAATAGTACCATACTTTAGTCTCATATTAAAAGAGTATTCGATTTTGATGTTGTAAATCTGGATATTTTCTCTTTAGTATTCTGAAACTGATTAGCAAATGTAACAATCAACTTCAAGCCAGAGTTTTGTCACTATAGCATTCTAAATAAAATTTCTCTGTGCCAAAGGTTTGCAGTCAAGGATTTGATAGTGAGTGATTAATGTAGGTTCCGTAGTTTGTAATTTCTCCAATGTCACAGATAACAATAACATCATGTGTCCGAGGGGGGATTATTTTGTAAGCGTCACCTAACCAACCAATTTTCGAAATCCATGTGAAGATCACCTGACAGCGATAATGAAGCTCTATGCGTTTGAACAAATGACCCCTGGCAAACATAATGTCCCTTACCAACGGAAAATAAGACTTACTCGCATCAAAAAGAAAAAAACATAAATTAAGAGCAAATGAAACCGAGCATAGCTTTTCAATCTGTCGTAACATCGTGTTATTTACAGTACAGGCAAGAAGCTGGGGGATAATACAGTTTCTACTTTCTAGTCAGAGTAATAGTAACCATATGCTACATCATCAAAACTAGTCTAATAGACAAAACCATATTCTAGTCACAGTAAAGATATCAGATAATTTACAACTCAGTCAGTAAACAAAGAAACGCAATCTGCCGAAAACATGAAACCTCTTCTTTGAAAACTACTTACAAATTTCAAATATTCTTTCACGTGACCATAATAAAGAGTATAATTCAAATTAATGTTCTTCTTTATCAGCTTTGCACTGCCAGTACCTGCAACTGATCTAGAAAAGCTTCCAAGCTCAAGTCATCGGTAAATATAATATCCGAACCTTCTGTATAGGTTGAATTTTGTGTAACAGATGGATTCAACTTGGCTAGAAGAAATCTAGCCTGACTACTATGCTGGTCACATCTTATAATCCTTGGCACTGGAATCCGTTCAGCCACCAATTGCTCTGCATCCAGTTCTGGGGCTTCCAACAGCTTTCTGAAGTTCTCATGACTGGGGTCCTTATCATAACCCAGCTTCCTCCACTGGGCGATCTTGGATCCATAATGAATCACCACATAGAAGAAAGAATCAAAGAGCAAGATAAAATCTGGAGAAACGGAACGAATATCTAGAAGGACTGGAACAGGTGGTCCATCAAATGAATATTGAAAAAGTGTAGGTTGAATCATTATAAGAGAGCCTACTACTCCCTCGCGGTTCAGCATGAGGCGAAAAAATGCAGTTTCATCAGGAGTAGTGTTACAGACATCGATGAATTGAGACCGCCTCAAGTGGAACATAAACTGGGGATAAAGGGAGAAGTTTGAGGATAGGCGGAAAGAAGATGGATCTTCTGGCACATAGTCCCCAAACTTGGAAGTAAAACGTATAAGTGTGTCATCCAGCCATCTAATGACATCGCGGGCGTGGCATGTCTCTGCCCTGAGAATGGCAAGTCTTGCGATAACTGCAGCAGCGGCTTCTTGATCAAACCCGGCAGCAATCTCTGTGGATTGCTTTGCAACCCATCGTCTTGCAGCAGTGGTCACTCTTTTTCGGTGCTCCATGTTCCCCTGCCTGTATCGCGTTATAAACTGAACTAGAAATGCAGAGCCGGGTTGAATTTTCTGGTCCTGATTCACTTGGAAGAAAAAAGCAACGCAGGTTTTGTGGGTGAGCGTGTTTAACTTCCACATAGAGGTACCACCTTGTCCAACCTCAGACTCACTAACTAAACTGTTCTTTGTTTGAAGGGACACACAAGGACCGAGAGCGCCACAGATTTTGACATCTTTGGTGGTGACTATTTCAATAGTAGCATCAAAATTCATGTTCAAATGGCCCTGATTGTCGCATTTGAAAATATGCCTGAGACATTTCTTGAATGGATCGGAATCAAAAGAGTCGGAGAGAAACATGAATCCACCGGAGTGCTCGACGGGGTGTCGTAGCTCGGCGGCGCCAACTTGGTCAAGGGAACAAGCAAAGAGATCAAGAACAACAGAGGCATCAGATAGGGTTTTGGAGAGTTGCTTATAGAAGGAGCAAGACTGGGAGTAGTGTCTAGCTTGGGCTTGGGAGTTGAAGATGTGATGGTGGGTTCTGATGGGTTGGCGGAGATCAGAATGGACGACAATACCGGGACCAAGAGTAGCAGGTCCAGAGGTAAAGAGCATGATCCTGGAGCCAGTATTGACTAGGCAAAACTCTAAGAGTCCAAGGGCGACGGAAATAGCAGCACCAGTGCACCTTGGGGGGCGGGTGTGAGAGGTGAACTTGTATGAAGAATGGATCTCTTCAATTGCGGCAGTGATGGAGAATTCGCATTCGGAAATTGGCAACAGAAAACCCTGCTTGGGTGTTTGACCGCGGGTAATGTTAAGGAAGTGGCGGATCTGAGAGAAGAAAAACATTAAATTAGAATGGAAATAGAGAGAAAGAGCATAAGAATAAGATGTGTACCTGATTGGAGTGTAGATGGCGGTTGCCGTGGAAGAGGAGGAGGGAGGAACAGGGGGAGTATCCGAGATTGTGAAGATAGACCATGGAGTCGAAGGTGATGAGAGAGACAAGAGAGTGGTCGGGCAAGTGGTGGAGGAGGAGGAGGAGCTGGGTCTTGAGGGGTCGGAGTTCGTCTTGGGGAGTGGAGAGATCGAGGATAAAGACGAAGGCGGGGGGAGAGGGAGATGAAAGAGAAGAAGAGTACTCGACGGTGCTGTAGGTGGGGAAGAGCTCGGCGGGGAGATTAGTGTCGCCGATGGGACGGGGAAAGGGGTTGCGGAGGGAGCAGAATGGGCAGTGCCAGATGCGGGACTGGTAGTCCAGACGTGCATAAGGGTTCAAAACGGCGCCGCATCTGGAGCACCCCAGGGGTTCATACGGTAGAAGGGGTACCTCACACTCGCTTCCACTGCTTTGCATCAGCGGAGTGCACATTATGCTCAATGGTATTATCAGACTGCTACCCTCTGCCGGCCACGAATTCCATGTCCATCTCAGCCCTTCCACCGCCTCCAATTCCACCAGGTCCATCCTCAACCACTACTACTTCTTCTTCTTCTTCTTCTTTACCCTTTTCCCTTCACGCCTTTACTTCTCAACACATTTCCATTCTAACCCACTAAACCTTTCATTGCCAGCCCCCTTAATTATTAATTACTAATTATATTTTTAACTTATCTTTCCCTCTCTATTTCTTAATTCATTAACCTACAAATTTTTGGCTTTATCGCTCCTCTAAAATCTCACAACCTTCAAAACAAAATTAATAATTTTTTTTATTAACAATTAATTTCCTTACTTTACTTTCAAAAATAAGTTATTTTCTTTTGAAGATTCAGATTCGATATTTTATATTTTGATCCTTCTTAATAATTATAATTTTATATGAAAGCATAATTCCATTTTGACAAATATATTCCTAACCAAATAATAAAAAATTAATTTCATTCAAAATATAATAATGGACAAAATAAATAAGATCTTATTCTTATAAAAAAAATTATATTACAATTTAAATTTAAATTTTCATGAATAAACTTTAATTTGACTTATCTTTTTATGACATCTTTAAAGGAAGTATTAACTAAACTTTTAAGTTATGTTCTCTTGGTTAACAAGTATCTTAATAGATTTGTCCTTAAAGTGTTACTCTTCATCATTTTCTTTTTATGTATAATATCTTATTGATTAATAGAGTTATGTCTTTGTTTTAAAGTGTCTATCCTTCATTGATGGTAAGATTTAAAAATCTATTGTGTAGAAATTTTTAAGGATGTTTGGATGTTATGTTCAAGTTCACCTTTCCTTTTACAAAAAAATAGGGGGAGAGGTTAATGATGGGGATGACATTGTAGATGAGTGTAAATATGTTTGAAGTATTTTTTTTTTCAAAAGTCATTAATATTGAAAAGGATTGAATAAGTCATAGGTGTAGGTTCACCCTTATACTTTCCATAATGAAAATTTGTATGTTCAATTGTATATAGATATCATGCATGTTTGTGATTCTATTAGTGATTAATATGCTTTTTACCACTAAACATCATACTTTAGTTTTATTCTTCGTCAATTACACCTTTGAATCTATTGACTTTTTATATATGTATCGTGTTTTCAAATTTTGATTAGGTTATCAATTGTTCCAACTAAGTTGTTAGTTACTTGTTTTCTTCTTATTTGAGTTACCATTTGTCTTGAGTAGATTTACATTAATTCAACTAGTAAGTCGGTTTCTAACTTAATCATTGATTTTTCAAATTGTTTATAATAGTGAGTTAGTCATCCTGATTTATTATTAGATTGAGTTCCAACCAAGCACGATTATTAACATAATCGGTTAACAAGTTGAACTTGGGTCAGTTTTTTGCAAAGTCATTCATCTAGACCTTTAGAATTGATTTATGCTCAAATTTGAGTGTTTGGCCCTATAAAGTATAAATTTGATTTAGGGTTGAGCAAAACCCCACCTAACATTCTAACATAACTAAAGGTTGATTTAAACGAATTTGAATTTTAATATTAGATTCAATATATTTTGAAAACAAGTTCAAGTTATATTTCAAGTCATTCTAACTTAATTTGGCATTCTATATTCTCTTAAAAGGTATAATTTTTTAATAACGTATTAATAAAAAAAGTATTTAATAAATATCATTTTGTATAATATGGTATTAAATTTATAATATTATTATTTATTTTAAAATATATTGTAAAATATGCTTATTTTAAGTTTTATATCGTTTTATTCTAAGATTTAACTATACATAATTTTAAAATTGATATATTGTGTTAAGAAGATGTGTCGACCCAAATTTATTTCATATATTTCAAGTCTTGATCAAGTTGAGTTTAAAATAATTGTTTTAATCAAAATTTCAAACCAACAGGGACAAAAATAAAATAGTCTCAATTTGTATCTTGCTCACATTTAACCTAATTTATTATGTATCAACATTTTAGGAGTACAAATGTTTTTTTTCCCTATGTCATTTTTTGGATTACATCGAGTCCTTTGAAAATATTTAAAATTTTGTATGCATCGAAATAAGGGGTATACTAAGCCAAGGTGACCCTTTTTGTACTAAAAGATCATATCAAGTCCTTTATTTTGGTTGATGCATTATCAAGTTGTTCACTTTTGCCTTATTTGATATTGTTAGTTGTGATATTTCTTGTACTTTTAAGATGTTGTTGTAAAAATGTGGTTTATTTTTATTCTTTCATTTTAAATGTATGATTATACATGCGCATATTGTGTGCTTATCGCATTTTTAGTTTAGAATAATGTAAGCAAAATAAATGTTATGTTTTTAACTTAGAACTGATAATGAGTAATGTAAATAAAATAAACTAATTGTTAGTATGTATGTGGCTTGTCGATATCCAAGAATTTAGTATTTCCTTCAAGGTTTTCACTCCTCCTTTAGTTTTTCGACTATATTATAGATTCTTTCATTGTTGAGGATTAACTTCCTTATCTTAATTATAACTTCTAATCACTTTATAATGGAACATTTAGACGTGGATTTCTCTAAAAATTACATAAATATATGTTTAAAATATAAGCTATATATTACAAAATCTTAATTAAATAATAAAATTGTGTTAGACTAAATAAAAAATATATTTATTTATATATTTATATAAATGTTACATTAATATTTGTTGTAAAGACTAATTTACTTTTTTATATATATATATATATATATATATATATATATATATGAATTAAATAACAAACCGTGTGATACTATATAAGAAAAAAATATGTTTATTTATAAATTTATATAAATATACATTTGATTTAAAAAATATGTTTATTTATAAATCTATATAAATATACATTTGATTTAAAAAATATGTTTTAGTAACTAATATTTTAAAATCTTAATTAAATAACAAAATTGTATCATGCTATATATAAAAGACTATTTATTTTCATATTTGTATAATTATTACATTAATATTTATTCTCAAGGATAGTTTCCTTATATATATATTTATCAATATTGATATATTATATTAATATATTTAAAAATTCATTTTTAAATATATTTTATAAACTTATTCTTATAAAATCTTAATCAAATAAAAAAAATTATGTCATACTATATATAGAAAAGCTATTTGTTTCTATATTTATAAAATATTATATTAATAACATTAAACATTAATATTTCTTTTCAAATGTAATTTACTTATATATATGGATTTTGATCCTCTGCAGTTTTTAATTTCAACTACACCAATCGTATCATTCAATTTATATTATTAATAATGAATTAATATTTAAAATTAAATTTTAATGGTTAAATTTAAAACTGCCCAAGGTGCATTTATTTTTTGAACTGTAGATCATCCGGATCTCACTATATATATATATAGATTGCATCAATTTATTCTTTCTTGTACTGCACCATCACTTTATGACTGTAATGTAACTAAAGTGTGTATTTAATATACCAGACCGGTCTATGCATGAAAAATGTGAGACTTTTTTTTTTCTTAATCAAGGAACATATATTCATACTTTAAACTTTCTTCATATATAGGAGCCAAAAAAGTGAACGGCTTTAAAGAGTACTCTTAAAATAACTCCGATTCGGTGTCTTTTGAATCCTAAATACATGAAAAAAAATGTTATTTTTATTTTTATATACTGGTGCGCAGCTAAAACAGAGGCCGAGACTGGAGAGTTGAAAATGTGAACGTTTATAACTATGAATAAAGTGAAGACAAGTGTAACTTAACTTATTCGGGACAGGAATCTTGTCAGTATATTGGTCCAAACAAAACCCGATATAAAATCCATTCGCTCCATTAGCATGCATGTGAAGTGATAATTTATTGTTTCTTTATATAAAATCCAATTCTTTGACGTCCTTTCCACCCTCCTATTAAATAAAATAAATAGTTCTTGATTTGCTGGATCAATAACGTTTCCCATTTTGTAATAATTTATTTCCTATCCAAGGGATGAAATCTTTGACTATGACCTTGTCTGGCGATGCCTATTTAGCACTTGAGAAATAGGTTGAGTTGAGTCCTGAAATGGGTTGGGTTATATTGTGTGTGTTGTTTTCACTATGTTCAGCAGTTGTTGATGGCGGAGTTCCAACGACTCTGGATGGACCCTTCAAGCCTGTGACCGTTCCTCTTGATCAGAGCTTCAGAGGAAACGCCGTGGACTTGCCAGATACAGATCCTCTACTTCAAAGAACCGTTCAAGGGTTCCAGCCAGAACAAATCTCTGTCTCCCTCTCTGTTTCTCATAATTCTGTTTGGATTTCCTGGATTACAGGTACCACTTCCCTTCTTTCCCTCATCTTCATTACTACTTTCTTATCTTGTTTCCCAACTTGAAGCTTCGCAAATGAATGCAATGCAGCTATCACTTTTCTTGTTTTTTTCCTTCATTCTTGCCACCATGGCATGCAAACCAATGAAAACCCGTGTTGCTACAGGAAGCACACTCACTCTCTAGGCCTAGGGGCTCATAACTTTTTCTTCTTTCCACAGTTATCAAAACTTTGTTTCTTTAAATAAATGCTTTAAGCAACCAATAATCACACAATTTCAGGTTAATGAATTTCTTTGACCAAGCCCCACCAATTTCGTCATTCAAAGTTTTAGCTACCAAATATATTGTGGGCATGCTTCTGCCGTTACTCTTCATTTCATTTCATTTCAATTCAAGGGACTATAAGTTTACTTTTACCACATAACTAGTACTTGTCACGTGGCACAAAATAGGTATCACATTGTTGGATTATATTTGTAGGGGAATTCCAAATTGGGGACAATATAGAACCCTTAGATCCCGAAACTGTTGCTAGCATAGTTCAATATGGAAGGTTCGGAAGGTCCATGAGTCACCAAGCTACGGGTTATTCCCTCGTTTACAGTCAACTTTATCCTTTTGAAGGCCTTCAGAATTACACCTCTGGAATTATACATCACGTTCGTCTCATAGGTATAACTTTTTATCCGAATAAATGTATTTATTACTTGAAAAGAACAAGCAGGATTTAGAATCATGAATCCATTGCCTAGTCATTCTAAGTTATGTTTGTATTTGCATGGCATGTAATTTAGAATTGTGTTGTATTTGGTGCAGGATTGAAAGCCAACACACTATATCAATATCAATGTGGAGATCCTTCTTTGTCAGCAATGAGCGATGTTCATTATTTCAGGACGATGCCAGTTTCAGGCCCCAAGAGCTACCCTAGCAGAATAGCAGTGGTTGGAGACTTGGGTCTTACATATAATACCACATCCACTGTGAATCATATGACCAGTAACCATCCTGATCTTATTCTGTTGGTTGGAGATGTTAGTTATGCTAACCTCTATCTTACTAATGGTACTGGGGCAGACTGCTACTCTTGCATATTTCCTGACACTCCCATCCATGAAACATATCAGCCTCGTTGGGATTATTGGGGAAGGTAACATTTTCACTTTCTTCCTTAGACAATATCTCGATTTTGGTTACAGCTCAGCTTGTTGTTAATTCAGGTACATGCAGCCTCTGATTTCTAGTGTCCCAATAATGGTAATAGAAGGGAATCATGAGATAGAAGCACAAGCTGAAAACCAGACATTTGTTGCTTATAGTTCTCGATTTGCATTCCCATCAAAAGAGAGTGGATCATCATCCACTTTCTATTATTCTTTCAATGCTGGAGGGATACATTTTATAATGCTCGGGGCCTACATATCATATGACAAATCAGGTTAACTCTTGCTTCATCCATGACCGATATTACTAACATGGCTTAGACTTTTTTCTAAAGCATTACTGTTTATTTACATGCATGATAGATTAGGGATAGAGTGCTAAATGTTGTAATTAACTGACTAGCAATGCCATCCCCTCTTTTATTGCAGGGGACCAGTACAAGTGGTTGGAGAGAGACTTGGCTTCTGTTGACAGGGAAGTAACTCCGTGGTTGGTAGCTACATGGCATGCACCTTGGTACAGCACGTACAAGGCACATTATAGAGAAGCAGAGTGTATGAGGGTAGAGATGGAAGACTTACTATATAAATATGGCGTTGACATTGTCTTCAATGGGCATGTAAGTATATTATTATATAATTAAGGATTTTGTGTGTTGCTTCCCCTATTACCATTGTCCATATACAATTGCATTTTGAGTAGCTTGCAAAATTAATTGACTTATGGTTGAACATGCAGGTTCATGCGTATGAGAGATCAAACCGGGTATACAACTACACATTGGATCCTTGTGGTCCTGTTTATATAACGGTTGGTGATGGTGGTAACAGGGAAAAGATGGCAATCACACATGCTGATGAACCTGGAAACTGTCCAGAACCATCCACTACACCAGATGACTATATGGGTGGCTTCTGCGCCTTTAATTTTACATCCGGTCCAGCAGCAGGTAACTTCTGTTGGGACCGACAGCCTGATTATAGTGCTTTCAGAGAAAGTAGCTTCGGCCATGGCATTCTAGAGGTACCCTAAATCTCATCTTTCTTTCTTCATGGATGTACTCATGCTATAATTAACTTCATATATATATATATATATATATATATATATATATATATATATATATATATATATGCAGATGAAAAATGAAACCCATGCACTGTGGATTTGGCATCGCAATCAAGACTTTTATGGCAGTGCTGGAGATGAGATTTACATTGTTAGGCAACCTCAAAACTGCCCACCTGTCAAGACACAGGTACATATTGACCGTGGCCTTGCTCCATCGTTCTTATAGACAAATAATGCTTTGATATCTTCTTTTGGCTTGCTATCAAGTTTTTGTCTAATATCTACCTACTACCAGCACAATTAGGAAGAAGGCAAAACTCAAGCTACTATTCACGTGTACTTAATTTGCACTTAGTTATATAGGATTAGATTAGAGTATCTTACAGGCAAGCATATGTAGGTTAAGATTTATTATCAGTAGCAAGTAATTCACGTTCAGTTTCTTGATGTTTTTTTCGTTTTTGTAGGAGAGCACTAAAAAATTGAACTTGAATATGCATTAAGCATATAAATGATTTCAAGAAGTGGAGCGCTGAAATTATATGTGTCACGTGCAGCAATTGGATTCAGAGTCATACTCGACATGTTGCGTTTTAATCACAGTATTAATTTTGTATTCTTATAAGCCTAATAAATGGAATCCTATTGATGTGTGTCTCAGCAATTGAATTATGACGTAGATCTCAAGATTTTTTTCAAATTGGAAAAATGTATATTATTATTAATTAGATATGAAGACTTTATTTTCAAAAAAGACAAGTAAAAAACATAGAGAAAAAAAATTATACGCAAGAAAGTTATTCATTGTCAGAAAGTTACATAGAATGCGAAGGAAATGAGAAAAATAAGCTTTAGGTCTACAAAACGATCTATTATAGAATTTCAACAAAGATCTCCCAACAATTAAATTCTAGGTCTGCACCTCCAACATGACAGAACTAAGGGATAAGGGACAGAATGAGAAGGAAAAGTAAAAATGAGGTGGTTATTCTCTTTGAGGGTTCATTCCTGCACCATCCCCACCATGGATTGGAGTTGTTGTGGTAGGTGTTGGCACATTCGGATTGTTCATCACTGATGTTGTAATCTTTTTAAATCCATATTAAGTTTATGCATATAACTAAAATCATTATAATTTTTCTTTAAAATTTAAGTAAAAAAATGTCCAAATTAACTTAACCTTTACCCTATATCATTCTATATAAAAATTAGGCTAAATTGGGTTGATCTTTTTTTCTCCTTTATAGTTTATTTATAAATATTTCATGTAATTTTTTATTTATTTTATAATTTAATTTAACTACTTTCTTTATTTATCAACTATTTTTTTTTGTTTATTCTGCTTCACCGTATTCTTTTTGTTTGGGTACAAGTCTTTAATAAAGAATTAGTATCTCCATTATAATTAGCATTTCTATGAGCTCTGCTCTTTTGTCTCTTGCATATCATCTCGAGATCCAAACAACGAGATCCGGATTGGAACCAACCCATATTGATTCAAAGCTTATGCCCTTCAATACAACCCCTTCTGTATAAAACCGTAAGTGAGCGGTGCGAGTCTACAAAGAAGACTTTCCATCTTCCTTGTTTGGACAGCAACAAGGACGCTTTCTCTTTTGGTCGTCAACGGACTTCTTGCTGGACAGTTTGAAGCATACACAGTGGAGAAGTTTTCAAATGGGTTGGTGTGTTTGCAGTGAGAGGAGAAGCTTTCAAATGGTGGATTTGTAGAAGAACAACCCGAATGCAACTTGGTGGACTTTTCAGAAGACAACGCTCAAAAAATTATAACCAGAAGTTTGAATTTGTATCAAGATTCAGGAACTAGGGACCAAGAAAACAGATGCAAAGATGAAGTTCAAGAGATGATCCAAGAACCAATGGAGTGGAGGGCAAAAGTTGATGAAAAAAGGCAGCAAGAAGACATAATAGAAGATGAAGAATTGGAGAGAATCGAACCAGTGACTCAAGTGCAACAAAGGGATTCAAGAAAGGTACAAAAATGAGGAGAAACCCAACAAAAGCAACCCAACAACATTCTGGACAAAGAATCAGAAAACAAAGACAACAATGAAGTTTTTGAGATCAAGAATCAAAGTGGCACAGATGTTGCAGAGATGGGTCTGTTTCTCAATTGCAAAGAGGAAAAAAAATTGAAGGAAACCCTATATTTGACACGAAAGGAGAGCCAAGGACTGAGCTGAAGGAAACAAGGGAGGTTTTGGCTTTGGGTAGTACCATCAACCCACTGCAAAAAGCACAATTAGGTGGAGGATCTTGATAATCCTCAACTACAACCATATGCAGCAGTGCAATTTGCAAGAGTGCTATGGAATATATATTGTAATTAGAGATATTATGTGTTGCATATAATTATGTAATTTAGGGTAACTGTTATTTATTGTATTTAGGACTATTATAAATAAGATCCTCCACTGTGTAAATTACACTCGTGAAATTCATCACATGTCTCTTTGTTTGAACAACTTAAATAGCTACGTGCTTTTATTGTTTATTTAGATAGCTGTTGTTGCTTACATGTTGTTATGGTATTTAATTCTGTTGTTTTAATGCCATACAGTTCCTTGTTGAATAAATACTATGCAGAGTAGCATCATGTTCATTGTATACCTTCTCATTTAGTGATATTGTTGATTCACCTATTTAGCTTCTAATATGCTATAAAACTAATTATGATTTTAAATTTACTTCGTATCTTTCTGACAAACTTTTATCAGGAAGAAGTTGCCTAACAGTTTGGTATACCCATCCAGTATCAACGTTTTTGGTTGTGGGCAAAGCGCCAAAACAACACATATAGCCCAAGTAGAGCACTAACACCTTGGATGAAGCACAATCAGTAAGCACATGAAAGAACTTCCAATGCTCTGTGTTTCATAAATAGCAGTGTGGTTGACTTCTCTTCAAAGATTGATATTAAGAATAATAACTTCATTCATAACCTCAGTAATTTGTGATTTTGAAGATTGATGTGTCTGTTTTCTAAAATATTATGGTTACTTGTTTTGCATATTCTAATGAACACTGTCCCAAACATGTCTAGTGTTTGCAAACATGAAATGTAGATATATTTCAGATATCTTATAATATAAAATAGGATAGACCCGTAGTTATCACTAGTGGAGTGACCTTACACTGCTACCAGACTTCTGCTGTGTCATGTTTTTCAGCTGTGGCGGTAGCAGCTGCTTTCTTTTGGCAAATAGTCAATATTGCAGCTGTTACCTTAATCAGAAAAATCCCATCTTTTGACCCACCTGTTTTCTGAGTTATAGAATCCGTTTGTTATTTTCGTTTTTATTGGTTTTTTTATTTGCTTTGTTTTTGCATCAGAAACATTAAGGTTTATGTTACAATACAAAACACACCATGTGACCCCTATAAGACAGATGTTTTTTCATTGTTTTTGGAATTCCTAAGAAAAGTATTCTTTCTTTCAAAATTTCATTTGAACTTGACATGATAATTGTGTACAATAACAGTAGGTAATAAAATTGATTACAACTACTAATAAAAATGAATGGAAGAGAATGAGAGTAGAAGTTTCATTTTTTAAAGTGCTATCTCATTTAACTAGTATATTTTATGATTAATTTTCTAATAATATTTTCTGTGATATGCTTGTGCCATGGCACTTTGTCTATTGTAGGTTGGACTGTTAGGAGAAGTTTCCATTAAAGCAAATAATGCAGAGCTGAATTTATTTTTGCAACTAGAAACAGGTCAGGTAATGTTTTTCTTAGTAATTTAATCTTCCTGGATAGTATGGTTGTGACATTAAATAGTATATATTCTTCCCTCCCCTTCTAAGTGAGTCACAACTGACATTTATCACGTGAAGCCTTTTGGACTAGTCTCATGGACAATGCACACCTTCTCTACTTTGTGTTGAAATTCCTTTATTTTGAAGAATGGGGGCAATTAGTTTTAAACTCTTGACTGCTTTGGCATAGAGGCTCTATGTTGAGTTTCAGATGTAGAGATCGAAAACTGTAACTGTAACTAACAGAATATTAACTGAATTCACTATAAATTGATTGAATCATTACAAGAGGTTGAGTCATCTATATATAGATGATGTAGGACAGCTAACTAACTAGGTCCAAGGCCCAAACATAAGATACTAGAACAAATATTTTATGAATTTGCATGCAGTGATTATTCTACCCAGCAGAATAGACTTATATTCATTAACCCTTAACCCATATAAAAATTAGGGTCAATTGGGTGGACCCTTTTTCTCCTTTATAGTGTATTTATAAATATTTCATGTGATTTTTGTTTATTTACCTACTTCCTTTATTTATTTAGTTTCTTCTCTTTCAGGGTATTTTTTTTGTTTTGGTCGTCAACGGGCTTCTTACTGGACAGCAAGAACACAAGAGGCCTCTAGTGGAATCCGTCCTCAACCATCATAGGCAAAATTTCGCCATTTCTCTTTCTCCATGGGAAAAGCACCGTGAGTCCTTGTCGGCTTGGTTTCGTAGACCTCTTTTTTTGGTTGATAGAATTAGGAATGTTTATCAAGATTGCTTGCATTTAATATCTTTTGCCTTTTCTTCCTTTAGATTTTATATCTTGTGATAATATAAGTTTCTTCCTATTTCTTTTCCTTCGTGAAAGTTTATCAAGATTGTTTGCATTCAATAAGTACCCTTTGTCTTTTCTTCCTTTAAGATTTTGTATCTTCTGATAAAATAGGTTTCTTCCTATTTCTTTCTTTTCTTTCTTAAATTCAAAAGGCAGATCAGTACGTGCAGCAACAATTTCTTTTCTTCCTTAAAATCCATTCGCTCCATTAGCATGTGAAGTGATAATTTATTGTTTCTTTATATAAAATCCAATTCTTTAACGTCCTTTCCACCCTTCTTTCCTTGGGAGCATTGATGAAAGATGAAAAGGTTACGCCTTAGGGAATGTCCGATCAACTTCCCTTTGCTCAAGGACTGTTACAAGCAACTCCTGCCCTGGTGCCTATTTCTTCTAGCTAGATTTGAAGCCAAAAACTTGTTTCCCTTCTTTGTTGGACCTTTTCTAGCTTAATGCCATGCTATTTTTAAGCATAACTGATAACTACTTCTGTTTACAGCTTCCAACTCAGATACCTAATATTGGGACTCATGTTATTATCAATCAAAAGCTCAATGGTTTTGGTTTGCAAATGAATTTCCAAAGGTATGGTGTTCTCACTATTGTTCTGCTTCTTGTCTGAATCTATATAACTGTTACTATTTTTATTATTGCAGAGTGGTCCCCTTTGCAATGGACAGAGCTATTAAAGAGATTGTGTCTAGTATTGTGCAGCGTAGTGTTTCCATAGTAACGCAGACAACCAAGGAGCTTGTTTTAAAGGTTTGCATATCAGTGAAGACTTGCTTCTAACTTGCTTGATTTTGCAATTCCATTTGTTGTATTTCCTAACTTAATCTTTTCTACAGTGGACATGTCTAGGATGATATGGTTTGTAATGTCACATTTTTATAATTGTGTTAATATCTTTTTAATTGTTGGTTGTTGTTAGGTAACATATATATAAATGGCTGTCATAGAGTTGTTTTAACTAGAAGTCTTCAACAGACAAAGCTTGTACCCAGTTTGTTTTGCTTGATTTTAATTTATGTAATTCATTTGCAGGATTATGCTATGGAATCTGATGAGACATGTATATTAAATGCAACACACTTAATGGTTCCTAGTCTGGCTGGGAGTTTGGCTCTTGTTACATGCAAAGTAATGCTCATAAATAAGATAATCTATCCTGTTTGTATATATCTTAGCAAAATTTTTTAAAATTATATACTTTTTTAGTCTCAATTTTGTTTTATTTTCTTCTCCCTGATGTATCTCTGTTTCTTCTAGGAACCATTACGGGCATCAATATCTGGTCAACTAAGGACTCCACTTCAGAACTTAAATATTGCTAATGAAATATTGGAATAAGTTGTGCAGCTTGTTACCAATGATAATCTTGATCTAGGTTGTGCAGTCATTGAACAGGCTGCTACTAATAAGGTTAGCTGCTAAATGTGTGTGGTTATAGTTGTTTGTGGCAGTGCTAGTAGAGAGGAAAATGTTTTACTTCTTTTATTTGGTAATATAACAATTAATTATTTACCCCATTATTTAGATGATGTTTCCATTGTTTTAATCACTGAACTATGTAGTAATGATAGATGTGAACTACCAATTGGTCATCTCAGTAAAACTTTTGGGTTTGTATTGTAACAATAAATATTTATCAAATTGTAACAATTGTCTTTGATGCTATCTACTATTTTATAGGCAATAAACACTATCGATACAGAGATTGGTCAACAACTCTCTTTTAGAAGGAAGCATCGAGAAGGTGTGGGTTCTACATTTTTTGATGTGAACTTGTATCCACAAGGTTCTATGGGTGGTATTCCAGAGCCTCATCGCCTCAAGCCTGGTCAGTTGTCCATCTCACAACAACATGTCTATGAGGTATGCATTAGGCTTGTGTTAAATATTTGGTGGAATTTATAACTAAGAAGAACACTACAGTTTAATTTCTCGTTGTTTATATGAGGACTTTGTTCGGCTTCCCTGGCAAAACCAGTCTAGCCAGAGCTCACATTCTATGTTTGCTGGTGTTGTTGTTCAATCTGGCACTACTGGTCTCATTGCCACCAATGGTTCTGCGTTGGGGCAGATTAACCCTGGTTACCCTACGAGTACGGGATATGAAAGAGTATCTTGACCATTGGATGATATGACAGAATCTAATTTGGCTCCACATTTTAGGTTCCCACTTGATCACTATGCCTATGCCTTTGTCGGTCTATAATTCTAATTTTATTCACAATTTGCATTTAATGTTTCAGTGGTTCCTTAATTCACATTAGAGCAACTGATAGTGTTTCCCAACATAATTTGGAGAAAGACTGTTGCCTCATTTCCTTCAGCTGCTTCCACCTCTGAGTTGCTTGCAGATGATTCTTCTAATGCAAAAGTGAGAATTTTACATAAGCATTATTATTGCTTGTGCTTCTAATGTGTCATGATTGGTGTCTAAATGTGTTTTTGAATTATGGCAAGGAATCTGGAACTTCTTCACAGCCACTAGTTACGTCAAGTGTTGTGGAGTGTCTAGGAAGTAGTTTCTTGGAGCCTTCTCTCTCTACAAGAGATGTCGTAGATAAATTCCAAATTGTTGCACAAAAGGTTGTTAATGATCCTTATAGGTTTTTGTGATATCAATATCTCTGTGTATCCCACTGTAGGTGGTTAATATAGCCAATATATTTTATATCTATCGAATTGTACAAAATGAGTGTAAATAGATTTTCATTGTTTGTTCCATTTCATGGTGTGGTTCATTAATTTCAACCACTCTTACCTTTGGTATGTAGCATGTGTTGGAATTTGGCTGGTGGTCATATGCATGTGGTTTTTATTTTGACAAATGTTAGCAACATATTTTCAAATTTTTTTGTTACACCCTCTTAATTGGTGAAATTCATGTGAGTCCTACTAAATATGGAAAGTGTCTTTTGTCCATTTAGTGTTGGATATGATTTTCAAGCTTAGTGGCGTTCATGAATTTCAACCAATAGTAGCATCTTGAAAAGAGAGTATTAGATAATGTTTTGCTAACTTTCCTCTTCCATTGTTCTTCACTTAGACATTAGGTTTATAATTGATTGCTTTCTTTCTTGTG
Organism: Mucuna pruriens; assembly: GCA_025330945.1. Lineage (NCBI taxonomy): Eukaryota > Viridiplantae > Streptophyta > Magnoliopsida > Fabales > Fabaceae > Mucuna > Mucuna pruriens. The sequence goes on from JAENHJ010000296.1 coordinate 1,935,063, forward strand.
TAGTTTTAGATTAAGTCCTAATTGTAAATTGTAGCCTTTTTATTTGTATGACTTTGGGTATATTTACCAATCTTTTAAGATGTTCCCTCAGTTCTTGATGTTTCATCATTTATTGGGGTATTTGTGTTACTTTGTGAATTCTTGTACTAGTGCATGCTAGTTTATTAATCTGTTGATACCATATTATGTTGGATTGGATGACAAATTTGGACTTGAGTTAGTGATATCATGTGCGGTCCTTTCTGGCCCAACAAATATTATCTATTGTTGATTCCAGGAAATTCATAAAACCACAAAGGAGATACAGTTCAATTTTTGAGTTTTGCCTCAGGTAAGCAAATTTCGCTTCTCTAGAAAATTTTATTAATTTATACATCGATGTTCGTATTTGGTTTGTATTTTACTGTCTTTGTAGTGTTTGAAGTGATTGTAGGGAGCAAATGGAGTTATGCAATTGACATAAATTAACTCTAATTTTGGATCTTAGTATCTTGTGATATTTCTAAGTTATTAATGGAATATTCTGTTATGTAAAATAAATTTTGAAAACAATTTTAGAAAAGCTTTGTCAACAAGCTTTTTGTTTTAAAATAGAGTAAATTATATTTTCTCTCCTCTTTTTAAATATGTAGTTATTACATTATTTTTTTTATTTTTATGTTAAAATATATAATTTAGTCTATTTAATTTAGTACTTTTAAGATAATTTACGTTTTTCATTCTTGAGAAAAACCAGTGTTATATTATTTCTTTTTTATGTTTAAAATATAAAATAAATTATATTTTTTATATTTGTGAGATGTATTACTTGATCACTTCTCTCTTATTTTAAAATATAATTTAAGTTATTTAAAATTTAACATTAATAAATATTTATTCTAAAATTTTAAAATATATTAATTAAAATGTTTTTAATTTATTAAATTATCATTTACTGAATTATTTTTCAAAATATACAATTTAATTTACAATAATTAATTCTTCTATTAAAATAATAATAATAATTAAAAACAAAATTTATGAGATAAATTATATGTATATAAATAAAAATAGATATTATATTTCATAAATTAATTCATTTTATAAACTGTGTAGTTATTTGATTCATAATTTTTTTTTGCTGATATCCGACAAATACAGTTTGATTTATGTGATTACAAAACTGGGTCTGTCGTTTGTCTATGATTTAGAGACAACTACAACTGTATATAGGAACAGAATTAGTCCAAATCCTATATTTTTTACATCAAAAGGTACATCAGTGGGAGGATTTTATGTCATTAACAAGAGAGGTCAGGTGTTATTGGCTACTGTTAATGAGCAAACAGTTGTGAATTTTGTCAGTGGTCAAATATGATTCTGATTTATTATCAATTTTATAATGCAAAGTGGGAAACAATGACATATTAACAAATTTATTTGTTTGTTATCACAGTTAAACAATTTGGAACTAGCAATTAATCTTGCCAAGCAAGGAAACCTTTCTAGTACTGAGAAACTGGTATGTCAATTTTCGTATAGAACTTAATATTTCTTCATTAGGTTGTTGTCAGGATTTAGGATGGTCCCAAAAAATTTGATGTGACATGTTATCATTTTGGTGGGGTTTCATGAAGAGTGATAGCAACACATATTAGAAAAGTTTTTTATTGATTCTTTAATTAACTATATTTTTAAATGAACTGGAAAAGTTTTTCTTTATTCAGGTGTCATCTGTCTTCAATTTAGAAAGTTCGAATAATTTGATCTTTCGAAGTGTTATGGGGAAATAATATTCATATGAATATGTCGTGAGCTTTTGATGATTAGAAGGTTTTGTGAGCATTACTTGAGTCTGCAATTGGTGAACTTATAGTCTTTCCAATGAATAATGTCAATTTTTGTTGTGAATTTTATAAGTGGATGACTTGGAAGAAGTTAGTGAATATTATCAAAATAGAGGATGCTTCAATGAGTTTAGTCCAATTGCCAGAAGATTTTCGCTCTAGAGTAATCATATTTTTTTGTCCTTGTTTTTTTATTTAACATTTTGAATTATAATTTTGGTTGGAAATATTTGTTTTGGAAATATTTGTGAAAATAATCAGAATCACATTACAACCTAACAACTCAAATCCTAAGCCAATATTAAGTCATGCTTAATAATTAACATTTTTTATAGTTAAGCATGATAAGTTTGAATCTATCAGTAGAAGTTGGCAAAATAAATTGTTCATTGTTAGCTTAAAACAATTAGCAAATAGTAGAGAAAATTAACATTGTCTTCTAATTGAGGAGATCTTTTATGCATTTAGATGTATTTTGCATCTTTCTTTCTCTTGACCAATATGTGATAAGAGAATGTTATTTTTGTCTTTATTTTCAACTGCAAAATAAATTAAAAAATTTTTAATCTAAAAAAGAAGTTCAATCCTAATAATTAAAGTAAATTGACCGTTATTTTGTCCAATAATATATAGATAGTTTTTTATCGTTATTTTGGTATATAGATAGATTGATTGATTGTTACATGGTTACACGATTGATCGTTATTTTGTCCAATGATGTATAAAACAAAGTTATTTGACATATTGGATTTTAAATATACCTTTTACACATTTTAAAATTTTTAATTCTTATATATACTAGGAGAAGTACATTTAATATGATGATATTTTAATTATGAATTAGTTCAAAACTTCTACCACTATTTATATCTTATTAAATTAATAAATAAAAAAATAGAATATATATATATATATATATATATATATATATATATATATATATATATATATATATATATATATAATTAACATAACTATTAAAACAGATTAATTAGATAAAAAAGTTGTAATTGCATGAAATATGTAATTTGCAAAAATATAAGAAATTAAAGAAATAGAAAAAATAAAATAGAAATTTTTAGATTATCAAGTAATTGTATTTGAGTCTCTTGATTTGTAAGTTATCTTTATCTTTATTTAATTTTTTTAATTAAAAATAAATTAGTTATTTATGATAGTACTTATAAGTACATATTATTAACATAATTGTTAGAGATTAATTGAATAAGAAAAAATTGTAATTGCAAAAGTATGTAATTTGTAAGAATATAAGAAATAGAAAATAAAATAGTAACTTTTAAAATATCAAGTAATTGCATTTTAGTCTCTTGATTTGTAAGTTATTTTTATCTTGATTTAATTTTTTAATTAAAAATAAAATAAAATAATAAAAAAATTAACTATGAAATTCAATTTGATAAATATAATATTTATAAATATAAATCATTAGCACAATGATTAGAGCATAAATAAATAAAATAAAATGGAAGTATAATAATTATTACTTATATCTTATATCTTATGGAATTAATAAAGCATATAAATAGGATAGTTTTATAAATACATATTATTATCATTATTGATAGAGAAAATTAATTAAATAAAAAAATTGTAATTACATAAAAGTATGTAATTTGAAAAAATAGAAGAAATAAAATAGAAACATTTGGAAAACCAAATATCATTTGAGTTTCTTGATTTAATTTTATAAATAAAAGTAAAACAAAATTATCAAATAAAACATTGACTATGAAATTAAATTTGAAAATGATAGTATTTATAAATATTAATTATGAACATAATAATATTAGGACAATTAATAAAATAAAATAAAATAAATATAACAAATAAAATAGTACCCTTTATATTACCATATAATTGCATTGAAGTCTCATTTGTACCTTACTTTTTATTTATTCTCATAATGAGAAACCAAAGAATACATATGCATAATTTCTATTTCATGAAATTTTCAATTACTCAAATATGTGAGTCAATAATAAATAGTGGGTTTAAATGCATTCTTTATGCATTTTTAAAAATTTTCATTATTAAATATATTGGGAGATGTATTTAATATAATGATATTTTACCAACAAGTGCGTGTATGAACTGGTGGGGGTTGTTTTCACTTAACCAGTAGTTTCGAGTTTGAGTCCTAATACAACTGCTTTATATACTTAGTGGTCTAGAGTTAGAGTTTTCTTTTGTACCTAACTTTTAAATATATTTATAATTAAAGTTTCTTCTAAACCTAACTTTTCATTTATTCTCATAATGAAAAATATAAAATACCATATGCATAATTTGTACTTCATGAAACTTTTTTACTGTCAATATATATCAGCCAATAAATAAAAGAAATAAGATGGTATTTATATATACATATTATTATCATAATTATTAGAGTAAATTAATTTAATAAAAAGACATAATTGCATGAAGTATCTAATTTGTAATAATAAAAGAAATAAAAAATAAAAATAATAAAATAATAATTTTTAGAATACTATGTAATTGTGTTTAAGTATCTTGATTTGTATATTACAAATCTATCCTTATAATACTTTGTTATAATAATTCAATCATCATCACTTTATCCAAAGGGTATTTGAATGTTTCTATTATACATATAGAAATAATGAGTTTAAAAATTATATATTATTTGAAATTATTTTAGTAAGATTCAAAACCATTATATAATGGAAATGTTGAACAATATAATTTCAAACTTTTTATATCATAAAATTATTAGGTGATAATATTGTTGATGAAATTTTAATTTTTGTAAAATTACTAACGACCCATCTTATTTTTATGATTTTTTTAAATAATTCAAATTATTACTATTAATCAAATTGTTACTATTAATCATATTTAATGTTGCATAATTTTAGTTGAAAAATTACAATGATAAATTGTTCCCACAAAAAAAAAGAGTCAAATAATATCTAAAATGAATACTTATATTGTATATTTTTAATTTTATTAAACAATAAATTTTATGTATAAAATACTAAAGAAGTATTATTAGGAAAAGAATGTGTGATGCACTTATCTCTATTACCGGTAATTATAAAGTATTAGTGTGGATGCGCTGATGCCGAGACTTCAAAGACAATTTTCTATATCTTACCTGCACATTTTGGAAATTATTGAATTATAAATCAAGGGTTAAAAATAATTATTTCCAATATAAGAAAATAAAAAGTAGAATTTTATTTTTATATAAACTAAAATTAAAATTCACTCGGTAAAGATTTTGTAAAATATATAATTAAATTTAAAATAAATTATTAATATAATAATTAACAAAAGGAATGGTGAGATTATATATATATATATATATATATATATATATATATATATATATATTTGAATTTTCTATTTCAAAATATGTTTTATAAACTAAATTTTAAGATGTCTTAATACTTGTTTCTCTGGCACACACATTTAATTATAAAACTAAATTTAGCATAATTTACAACAATTTTGTTAAAATGATAATTAAAAATATAAATTTAGAGATAAATTATTATATATATAATAAATTATGCACAAGTGAATAAAATATTTAAAATAAATTTATGAACTAGTTTTTTAAAACAATAATGTAAAAAAACAAATTATAATAAAGTGTAACTAATATATTTGTATTTATTAAGAGAAGAGAAAGTATATTTTTTTCATAGTGTAGATGATATTTTGGCAATGCATTGTTTTTAATGGAAACTAATGGAATTTTAATGGAAATATTAAAAAAGAATAAAATATAATATATTTGAAGTTGGACATGATAGTGAATAATGATGTAATATTTATATTTCTCATTATGTGTTTGGTAGGAAAGAAAAAAATATGAGAGAATACAATGGATGAAAATAAGGAAGAGGGAAATAGAATGAATGAAAATAAGAGAGAAATAGGTATATGATTTAAGAGGAATAGAGAATAAAAATAAATAAATAAATACATAAAAATTTATAAGATAATTAATTCTTAAGTGATAAAAATGGATTATAATTTCTGAAATTATTATATATTTTTATCTATTTGAGAATAGAAATAAAAATGCATGTGGTTGTGACTTTCAATTTCTCTCTCCTATCAAACATCCTTCATTTCTTAATTTGACTTAATAATAAAATTATATAATTTTTTAAAGAAAACAAGTTATACATAAAACTTGGTCTCTAAACAGTATAAAATAATTTTACATTGTCATTTTAACACATACAAACATATATAGTAAGTTTATTAACTTTTATAATAATTACTTTAAAAAATTATAACAAAGATGGATTAGTTGACTCTATATCTGCTTACTAAGATAAATCATTAATTTTTTTTTCTAAAATTGAATAAGCAACATGGAATCCAGCGGATTATATGGAAACTTTAATTTGAGTGCAAACCAAAAACATAAGTCTCAAATTAATTGCATATTGACTTTTTGACTTTTTGACTTTTTACCTTTTTGCCTTTTTGCATCTATATAACTCCTTCTTCACTGCTTTTCTAACTCGGATAGACTTTGTTCCAAGAGAAAGAGCAATACAAAAGTCATGACTAAATTTGTGTGCGCACTTGTTCTCATATTTGTCATGGTTTTTGTAACTCAAGTTGCTTATGTGAGTGATGTTTCTCTCCAACACATACACCTTTATGTTTTAACATATAATTAATTTTATTATCATTTGTTTGTTTTTCGCTTGACTTCTTATTTGCTTTTTTTTTTTTCCTTATTTCAAATAAAACATGTACAGGGTGGTGGTGAAGGATCAGTTACGGTTGAAGGTACTGATTCTAGTCATATTTTTGAAAAACAATAGTAGTATTTTTAAATTTTGATGTACTAATAATGTTGTTTCACAATTGAAACATTCAGAATGTCCGAGCGCGTGCGATATTCGCTGTTCCAATACTCAATACAAGAAGGCGTGTATATTCTTCTGTAACTATTGTTGTGTGAGATGTTTGTGTGTCCCATCTGGAACCATTGGTAACAAGGAAGAATGTCCATGCTATAACGACATGAAAACCAAGAGAGGAACACCCAAGTGCCCCTAATTCAAGTTTCTCTTCCTATGCTTTCGTCAACAACTTTGTATTGTTGTCAAGTTAATCCGTATGCTCGAATTTTAGAACTTATGACAATCACATCATGTTATCCTATATGGCTTAAGAAATAAATGTTTGCGCTTGCATAATTTTTTATGGTTTAACTTCTTTATCAATCCTACAGTTTTTTATTCACGAATTCCACTCACAACAAATGAAATACAAATTAAATAATAACAATTTAATATTAAAAAATAAATATTTTTTTTTATTTGTAGAGGGACAAGTCAAAGTGAAAATTTACCACGCATAATTGTTAACCCTTTATTTGTTTAAGAAAAAAGAAAATAAAATAAGAGAGGAACTTTTAAAATTTAAATTAAGATGAAAATCAAGAATATTTTTATAGTAAATTACATTCATTTTCTTATATACGTGAATATTACATTCTTAAGGTATGTCAAAATATACATGTTTTTTTTTCTAATAGATTCTAGCATATAATATTATTATATTTTTAAAGTTTTTTTTTGTTAAAATTCTCTTATTTAAAAAAATAAATTATTATCAAACTATATCTTTTATACTAACATCATCTTCATAGCAAATGCAAGTATATTACACTTTACTCTTTCTATATATCTATTTATCTATTTGATTACCAATCTATATATATAAAGAGAGAAAAGCAACCAACATTGGTTCACATAAGTAGTAGACACGTGGATTACTTAATCAAGATATCAAGTGTTTGAATTTTGGCTTTGGGTATGAAAAAAACTATGTTGAGAAGAGAACTTGCACCTCCAATGGGTATGAAAAAAATAAAGAGAAAAATATATTAAATGAAAACACTTTTATTTGTGAGAAATGAGAAATATAAACATAGACCATTAGATTTTATTTGAATTGTCAAGATTAAAAGAAAAATTTGTATAATTTTTTTAAGTGGTAATGTGATTACTAAATAATTTTTAATCTTAATCATCCACAATCGCCAGGATTAGAAATATGTGGGAGGCAGGAGGTCTGATCAGGACCAAATAGCAGGTAATCCGATAAGTCCAATAACAATCGTTAGAATAGGCTTTGTTATCATCTTAATAAAGTGTGTTAGAATATAACTCAACCTTACAAAATCAACTTGTAAGATGAGGATTACTCTCCACTTATATACATTATTCAAACCATCCCATTAGTCAATATAGGATTAGACACCTCCTCATGTCAAGGACTAGAGTTAATCCTCACCTTATAAGTCAGTTTTGTAGGTTGAGTTAGGGTTAAAACTCGCTTCCTCAACATGCTATTAGAGCTTGACAGATGTTACTTGAGTCGAGGGTATAAGGAACACCTCATTAATAAAGTTGATTATGAGGTTGCATCTGATGGTGGTGTTATATGGGAAAAGATTAATACCCAATTGTATATTTTCATCAATTCTACTTTCCATCTGTCAATCCAACTGATTTTTCGACTTCATGTCACCTGTGAGTCATTATGGGATGAGCCTCATGCACTCTGCCTTTATAGCGTGTGTCACAATTTGATGACTCTCATAACATCACAAAAGGTTGATAGTTCTATGTCATGTGTTGAAAATCTCACATCGTGAAATAACATTAATAATGTATATAAGTGGAGACAACTCTCACTTTATAAGTCGATTTAGTAAAATTGAGTTAGACTCAACACTTTCTTAATATTAATATATTTTATTTATTATTTATTGAATTTTAAAAATATTCATTATTGAGTATTTAGTATTTTTTTTGAAAAAATATTTAATGCATGAGACATTTTAAATTAATTCTTATAAAAAAGATCAAATAAATTTTTTATTTGATTCTTATAAAATGAATTGGAAAAAAAAAAACTTTTTTTTATTTTTTACTTTTTCAATTAAATAAAAAAACATTTTTCCCCTTCTATACATGCCAATTTTTTTCAAACAAATGACCAAAATCGAATTCTATGTTTAAGTAACTCAGCAACCACCGTTTGTTTTCAAATCTTCTTTTCATGTGTTTGTTTTCAAATCTTCTTTTTATGTGTTTGTTTTTTTCAAATACAATGCATACAAGTTTGGACGTTAGTGATAAAAAAAAAATCAAAGTAACAAATTAAACTTGTACAAAATTAATGAACTAAACTCATGACATAAAACATTAAATGCTCATCAATGGTAAGTTATTAAATAAACGATTTAATGGCATTTAATTTAATGGCATTTATATTTTCATGGTATGTTAATGCCTATAAATGATATAAGCTATTAAATAAATGATTTATTGGCATTTATATCTTCATATAATACTGTTTTCATTTTGAATGCCATTTAATATTATGAATATTTTTTAAATAAAATTTAAAATATATGATATTATTTATTAAAATTAAATAATTTATAATTATTTATTTTTTATATATAAGATGAGAGATAATATAATTTTAGTGTATTTATTGACTTGATAGAAATGTTGATATAATTATAAAAGCATTAATATGGATGTGCTCATGTGGAGACTTCCAAGACAAAAATTTACGTTAAGGTTTTGTTTCTCTGCTAAAAATAAAACAAACTAACTAATGCTTACGCTAAGATATTACATTATCATTCTTTTATGTATTAAAATGTATACTCTCATTCTTTGATACATGGGAATATATATATATTTAAAATTTTATTTTTTATAATTTTTAAAAGATTAATTCGTAAAAGTTATTTTAAAATAATATAATTTGATAATTTTAATTTCATATATTTTAAATAAATTAATAAAACAATATACGTACATATGTCTTTATATATTCAAATGTATTGTACTACAGTGATAGATTTTAAACCAATGTGTTGCACGAATTTGTTTAAATTATATATTTTTATATTTGTATTTGTATTTATTAAATAAAAATACAAAAAATAAATTATTGTTTTAAAAATATTTAGTATTATATTAAATACAATTACCTTTAAATTGAAGAATATGGTTAAATATATTTTCAATTGAAAAGATATTGTTATCAATAATATTAAGCCCGTTGAAATTAATTATGATTTTTGTTTCTTCAAGTAATAATAATGATATTTTCTGTAAATATATATTTGATTTTTGTGTTTATAATTAATATTTTTTATATTTTATTGTAAAATTAAATTTTATTTTAAATATGTCGAAATAGTTTGATTTTTTTAAAAATAGAAATAGTCGTTAATTGTTTTAAAATAATATTTTTAATCACTTTGAAAGTATTAATTATAATTAGATGATTTTGTTGAAGTTTGGAGTTGCTTAATTTCATCATGACATAAATTGAAATGCTTTCAATCAGTACAGTAAGTTTTTCTAGAATTATTATTATTGCTTTGTTATTATTTATTTTTTTATTTTAACTTCATTATTTGATACTTTAAAGTTATTTATCTATAAGGATTATTATATATTTCAGATTTTATACATAATAATTTAGCTATTATAAACATTATTTATCTTAAAATTTATTATTTTTACTTGTTACGTGTTTTGTTAATATTATTACAATTAATTTTTCATATTTTGGTATTTTTTGTCTCGTCCTAAGTGAATTTAGAAAGACAATGTTATTATTAATTATAACTACACTACTCTCTTTTTTTTTTTTTTTTTTTAAATTTGACTTTTCATTTTTCAATTAAATAAAAATATATTATTATCCACGTTATGTACGTCTACATGTCATTTACAAATATGAGCAACCATGGTTTTTTTTTTATAATAAATTATATGTGAATTATTTTCATAACTTATGCATGTGAATTTGGATGTTAGTAATAAAAAAAAGCTTAAATATTTTTCTATTTAATTTTAATTTTTATAAAATATTTTGTTATTTTTAAATCTATGACATTTTCTTAATGTTTTTTTTAGTCTAAAGAATAAATATTAATTAAAAATATTAAAATAATAAAAAATAATTTAACTTAAAATAATTATATTATTTTTAGGTACATAATTTAATTAATTAATATTAATATCTTTATTATTTTATATAAATAAGATAATTATATATAATTTACTTATATATTTTTTAATATATTATAAATAATTATTATACTTAATATTGTTATTCCTTTTCAATTAACTAACCTACTTTTAACTTTATACTTAAAAAAATATATAATTTAATTATGTTCTATAATTGAATTTTATTATATTACTTATATTGTTTTTTTTACATTTTAATTCATTAATTTGGACTTATTGTGATGTAATTTATTTTTTTAATATATCTCAAGAAGTAACTTTGTCTCTAAAGAAAAAATATTCAAAATAGAATATATCAAATTTAAATTATATTATAATCAATCAAAATTAATAAATTAAAATATAAAAATAACATAAAATAATATATTAAATTTAAATTATAAATATTTAAATAAATTATAATTAAAAATATAATATTAAAAGTAAATAGTGAATTGAAAAATAAGATTAATAATAAAATAATAAAATCATTGTTTCTTTACAAGTTTTAGGTTCTAACCTTCTTGTCACAATTTTTTTATTTTACAATAAAAATATCACTATTAATAATATATTAATAAATAAGTTCTAAATAATTTTATATAATTGTCATATTTATATAAAATAATAAATATATAAATTAATTAAAATTTATACTTAAAATAATATAATTATCTTAATTTAAAATATTATTTATTATCATGATTATCTTAATTAATATTATTCATTTTACTAATGTAATAAATTAACCAAAACTAATTATAAGGACAAAAAAAATGGTCTTACAAAAAATTTTGCATGAAGTAAATCCAAATATTTTCATAGTGGCATAGCTTAAAACATATTTAATCTTTAAAAAAATAAAAATAAAGGATTCAACTTTAAAAAAATGAATTGAGAAACTTTTAAATATTAATTAATGAGAAGCTATTAAATAAATAATTAAATATCAATTTTTTTTATTAAAAGAAAATTAAGGAAGTTGAATCTCTTGAGGTTACTTAAGCCTCAAAGTTCAAACAAAACTTAAAAAAAAAAACTTATAAATTATCTTCTAAACTCATCACATCCGTATAATACTTAAAATTTTAATTATATTTTGATCATCAAGCTGTAGTACTTGCCTATTTATTAATTTGACTTGATAGAAATGTTGACATGCCCGAAGTGTTAGTGTGAGTATGCTGACGTGGAGGCTTCTAAGACAAAATTTTCAGGTTCTTACTTTGATATTCGCATAGTTTACAAAAATCATTGAAAAGAAGCTTAGAGAAGGTGTCTTGGATATATTCTAATGCCTTATTTAAATTTAGATAATCCATTTATTTGAGTGAGACTATTTCCATCTTTGGTTTTAATGCCCAATAATAAGGTCATCGAAACATGTTGCTAACATGAATGTAAAAGTGTATGAAAAATAAATTAAAGTTTTAAAAACTGAAATTAGATAAAAAAAATCTATTAAATATAAAAAATCAAATCTTAAATTTTACCAGTACTAAAACTGAAAATTGAGGGTCTTTTACTATTAAAAACATTTATAATTTATTTTAGTTTCATCTCTCACATAGAAATGAAGTATAAGTTATTATTTTTTACCTATATATTCGAAAATTAAATACCATTGTTAAATCTTAAAGTTTGTTCTCTAATATTTTTTCATTTTTTACTATACACTTGACAAATAATGACTTATATTCTGTTCACGTGGGAGATGTTGGGTTATTTTTGGACTCCCAACTATGTGGACAAAAGTCCAATACTCTCAAGCCCGCTATGTCTCTCTTTATAGGAGGAAAAGGGATCAAGTTTGCATGCAGAGATTAAGAGAGAGTAGATTTCTCAGACGGAGAGAGAGTGTATTTCTCATATAGAGAAAAAGTGAATTCTTTCACAGAGTGAGTGAGAGATATAATTATAAGAGGAGAAGGGGTCAGGTTTGCATGCAGAGATTAAGAGAGAGTATATTTCTCAGATAGAGAGAGAGTCTATTTCTCATAGAGAGAAAGAGTGGATTCTTTCACAAAGTGAGTGAGAGATATAGAAAATAACTCTTGTACTCTTAATTAATTATAGTGGATTAATTTCTGTGGTCTGGACGACCCGTGGTTTTTACTCCTTACGTTGAGGGAGTTTTTTCACGTTAAAAATATTGGTCTCTCTCTTGTGTGATTCTTCTCATTGTTACTATCATTTGCATTTGTGGTTACTCCTTAGAGATTCTTGCAAGTTAGGGGAATTTTTATCTGCTGCATTATGTCACCATATTGGTGGTGCCTTATTGGTGGCATCGTATCACCTTCCAATCATCAAAATGGTGGTCTTTTTCCCCATCAGGAGAGACTAAAATCAACTATTTTTTAAAATATAGGGACTACAAAATCAATTTTAAATTTGAAGGACGAAAAACAAAATTAATCAAAATTTAAGAAACCAAAAACATATTTAAGTTTATAATATATTATATAATATATAATACTTTACTCCATTTTAAAATTTTTGTTAAGGTTTTGCATTATCAAATTATTTTTTACATTATCATACACTGTCTTGTTTTCCTATGTTAAAACACATTCTCTTTTTACATGTAAATATATTACACTTTACTCACTTTTTTTTTATATCTATCTATCCATTTATCTCTCTATATTAGTAGTATATATTTAAAATTTTATTTTTCATGTTTTAAATAAGATAATTTGTTAAAATTTTTAAAATAAATATAATTTAAATAAATTGATAAAATAATATACATGTATTTATATGTTCAAATGTACATTATTATTATTATTATTATTATTATTATTATTATTATTATTATTATTATTATTATTATTATTATTATTATTATTATTATTATTATTATTATTATTATTATTATTATTATTATTATTATTATTATTATTATTATTATTATTATTATTATTATTATTATTATTATTATGCTTAAATACATTTTTATTTCCTCAAATTTAGGTCAATTTTATTTTTCATATCCAAAATTTAAAATTACTTTTTTTAGTTTTCACATTTAAAAAATAGTTGGTTTTTAGTTAATTGTCTTACATGACAAATAAATTACAAATCATCATTCGTCACATGGATAGTAAAAAATTAAAAAATATTGTTAATCCTAAAGTTTTTTCTCCCATATTTTATTTTAATTTTTACTCGACTTATAAAAAATTATGACTTGTATTTTGTTTGTCACATAAGGTGAGAAATTAAAACTATATATTTATACATTATTACTATTTATAATTTATATTTATAAATAGATAATTCCATATATGAAAATATACAAACATTCTCTCATTCCCTTTATTTTCTCTTTACCTTATCTTATTTCTTACCTTTTTTTCGAACACTTTATCAGCATGATTGTCTTTCCTCTATTGATCATATTTACTATCAACATTGCAACATGTAAGGAAAAGCCTTGTAAAGAACTTCATTAGAGAAAGTTATATTTTCGAATTCATATGTGAAAGTTTATCTTTCTATGTATTTGGTAGAATATTTATATTGTTGTATTGTTTATGGAAATTTAAAATTCATTTTGATTTAGTAGGTGTTGAAGACACTATCAAATAAATAAAATTTGAAAGTATTTTTACAATGATTCTTTAAGATCCTATAAAAAAATTGTAAGAATATTTTTCTCACAAGAAGCGTGAAAATAATATAAAAATATTGTTCTCACTAGAAGTGAGAAAACAATAAAAAAATATATATTTTTCTCACCAAAATTAGAAAAAATAGTGCAAAGAATGAAAAGAATATGTTTTATCCTTTATTATTTTTAGGAACACCAAGTGTTTTCTTAATTATTATTATTATCTTAGATAATGTATTTATCTATATTGTTTTGTTATTTTAGATAATAATGTATTACATTGATTATTTTTTATTTAATGATTAATATGCAATATCAATTAATTAAAATTATCATTTATTTTTGTTTTTCATTAATTGTATATATCAAGTTAATACTAATCATTACAATTAATTATATTAATTATCTTATTAATTTATAATTTCAATTTCAATTGAATGATATTGTATCAACAAGTGATAAATCAAAAGTTTTTGTCTAGTAAGTTGATTGATTAATATTTTTTTGTTAATATTTATGGTTTTTCATCTATGCATAAACATGTATATTTTTATTGTCAAAGCTCATTTGTAAATGTATTGAGAATTTTTTTTATTTAAAACTTTAAGCTTGTTTCTTTGTTCTATTAACATTGAGGTATGATTATTTAACAAACAAAATATATATAATTTCTTAAAGTCAAATTATAAATTATTGTTTATAGCTAACTCTAATGATTCTTATTTTCTTATGTATTTCTTCCTTCTTTGGAAATATAAAAAATGAAGTTGCATTAGGATATGTCTCCACTTTTGTTTAATTTTCATATGAAGCAACTTTAATAGGATATGATGCAGTCAATTATTTAATTGTCATTATATTATCTTGGTTAAAATGATTGAAATATAAATTATAGTAGATACTCAAATCGAGCTCCCAAATATACGTAGGACATCAGGTTAGTCCTCTAAAGATTAGATACATTTTTATAACATAAAATTAGTATGTATGTAGAAATTAAATTATTTTTCGAAGATACATTTAGGGAGATGTCACTTTTGGAATCATTTTTTTTAATTTAAAATTGTGTAAATTTTTTTTGATAAAGATATGCTTCATGTTTCATGCATTTAATGTGCTCATGTAATAGCATTATTGAAAATAAATCGACAAAGATATGTTCTTTATTTTTCATATGTGATGTTGTAGGAGTAGTATTAATAAAGATTTAAATATGTTTTTAGTTCCTTAAATTTAAGTCATTTTTGAATTTGACCCTCCAAATGAAAATTTGTGTTTCTTAGTCTTACAATTTCAGAAATTGTTGATTTTAGCCTTCAATTTAAATGTTCTTAAAGGCTTCTCTGACATCGCAAACAACGTTTTATTAACAAATGTCATGTATGTTCACTTAATGACATTTGTTGAGTTAAATATGGTTTGTCACATTAGAAAAACCTTTGATAACGTCTTTGTTCAAAGACTAAAACCAGCAATTTTTAAAATTGGGGACTAAAAAACAAAAAATTTAATTTGGAAGACCAAATAAAAAAATGATCTAAATTCGATGGACTAAAAAAATATTGATAAAATATGTTTTTTTTAATGCATTTAATATGCTCATGTAGTAATAATATTAAGAAATATTCTGAGTTGAGTTAAAAAGAAGTTTTGATGAAAAATATTGAGACTCCTACTAGCACAACTTCATTCCTATAAGTGAATGTAACAAGTTAATGTTAGTACTATATTTGGTACTACAAAGATAATTATGGGCTCCAAAAGAGCTAATGAATTATTATATAGAGGAACAAAGACAAGTATTCATTCTCCTTTATATTCTTTTAAGTCTCACATAAACTTGTTAATTTTCAATTATATTCATCTAAATTGATACCATATTGAAAAAAAAGTGCATCAAAACACTACACATATGTTAGTACAGTTGAAACACATAATATTGTAAAATAGAATTTTACGAATCAAAATAAATTTATTATTTTGCATGATTGGTTTTACCATCTTGATATATTATGATGCAAAAATTAATTGAAAACAAATTCATATGAACATTCATTGAAGAGTTAGAAGATTTTTCAAACTAATAAATTTTCATATAGTGTTTGTTCCTAAAGGAGATTCATAATTTGATCATAACCAACAAAAAAATTGAGAATGAATATCTCATATTTATAGAAAAATATGCACGGTGATATTTGCATATAATACACCCACCATGTGAATCATTTATTTACTTTACAGTTTTAATTGATGAATCAACTAAATGGTCACTTGTTTATTTGTTATTAACTTTCAACTAGACATTTGTAAGATTTCTTACTCAACCACATGTATATTTGATGTCAACTTGCAACTAGACATTGGTGAGATTGCTTGCTCAAAATAGACTTGCATATTCATTTCCAACTAAATTTGATTGCAAGACTATCATTATGAGATCAAAACTTCCAATTTTTATTTGGAGACCTATAATCTTATATGGTACAATACTAATCGCATCAAGGTAACAAGTTATTACAAGTCCTCTCATTTGCAATTGGTAAGTAACTTCCTATTTAAGAATTTTTTGGGTGTGTTGTATATGTTTCAATTGTTCCACCACAACAAACTAAGATGAGTCCTCAAATAATATTGAGAATATGTTGGGTATAAATCTCCATTTATTATAAAATATCTTGTATTACCAAAAGGATTTTTTTATGACTTGATTTATCAATTCTTGATTTT
This sequence comes from Mucuna pruriens, assembly GCA_025330945.1. NCBI lineage: Eukaryota > Viridiplantae > Streptophyta > Magnoliopsida > Fabales > Fabaceae > Mucuna > Mucuna pruriens. Next base: position 1,952,297 of record JAENHJ010000296.1, read on the forward strand.
TCCAACATTAGGGGGGAGAGAATAAGTAGTTGAAAAATAAGATTAGTTGGAATAAATTGTCATTTTCTTTATCGTTGTACAAAATAATGTGAACTACAAGTTCAAAAGATAATTTATTAGCTAAAAAGAAGGGCTAAATCAAATGTACCAATTGCTAAGACTTCGATAAAACTTGATGTTCCTGTTGGACAATCTAGTACTGTAAACAAGTCTTAAAACACACTTGAAGTGTGATAGATTTGTTGATTCTGAAGATAAAATCTTCAAATAAAAAAATGTGGTAAAAAGTAAGATGGTCAAATTGGAGATATGGAAACTCCAAAAGATTCATCTAACATTATTAATATTTTAGTTTTAGAAGAACTTAGGTATGTGAAATTAGTGAAAATAATGGGATCTCAAATTATGTCATCAATATAATACAATGAAACCAAAATAAAGTCAACATTAACAATGTATTTGCATATAATGTAGCGCTAAATGTAATAAATGATAAGGAGGATAAAGAATTAAAGTCTATTAAGGATTGAAGACAAAGAAATGATTGGACAAAATAAAAAGGCTTACTTGAGGCAAAATTAAATTTGCTTATCAAGCAAAATAAAAGCTTTTTGGACCTGTAGTCCATACACCTAAAGATGTAAAGCAGTTAGGTTTTTGGACTTGGAGTCCACATACCTAAAGATGTAAGACCAGTTGAATACAGATAAATTTTAGTGCAAAAATAAAATAAAATGGGTGGAATTTTTTCAAGGATTATCACAAATATCGAACATTGATTTTGAGAAATATATTCACTTGTAGTGGATGCAAGTACTCATACTTAATTAGTCTAGTTGCACATGAAGGACTCAATTTACATCTAATGGATGTTGATGCAGCCCATTTGTATGATTCACTTGATAATGACATTTATATGAAGCTCTCTAAAGGATTTAAATTGTAGAGAACATACTAAGAAGATTACTCAATTAAATTAAGTCTCGCTATAGACTAAAATAATCTAGACAATGTGGAACTCCTTGAAGGATTTGATCATCTTAGTGAATATTTGATAAAAGAATGATATAAAAAATGATCCAAATTGTCCATGTATTTTTATGAAAATATCTAGAAATGAGTTTACTATAATTGTTATTTATGTAGATGACATAAATATTATTCGAATTCCTAAAGAGCTTCCAAAAGCTAGATTGCTTAAAGAAGGAATTTAAGATGAAAGACTTGACAAAGTTTTGCTTGGGATTACAAATTGATTATTTAAGAAGTGGAATTTTGTGCATCAAGAAGCTTATATAGCAAAAGTGCTTAAAAGATTTTACATGGATAAATCATATCCACTATGCACTCTAATGGTTGTAAAGTCTTTAGAAGTGGATAAAGATCCTTTTAGAAATGAAGAAAATGATGGAGGACTACTTATTCTTGAAGTACCATGTCTTAGTGCTATCATACCACTAATATGTTGATAATTATACATGTAGTAACATATTATTTGTCATTAATTTACTAGCAATATATAATTATTCACATACACGAAGATATTGCAACTAAGTCAAGTACATACTTCTTTCTCTTAGAAGTTATTTGTCATGTCCTCATAATGGTAGATCACAAAAGGACATTTGCTAAAATGCACTGATAGAACAATTTCACGGCAATTCGTGAAACAAGCTACAACAACTGTATCATCTAATCATGTAGAAATTTTAACATTACATGAAGGAAGTCACAAATGTGTTTGGTTGAGATTTGTAGTATAACATGAGTAAGAAACTTGTAGTTTATCTTTAGGAAAGGTGTTTTCTACTATCATATATGAAGATAATGTCGCATTATTGCTTAGTTAAAAGAAGGATACATTAAAGAAGATAAGACAAAGTATATTTTGTCAAAATTCTTTTTCATTCATGATTTTCAAAAAGAATTGTGATGTAAATATTCAACGAGTTTGTTTATATGAGAAACTAGCAAGATCTCTTACAAAGTCACTATTAAACTGATATTCAAGATTGGACTTTGTTGTCTTAAAAAGATTATTGTATGCATGAGAGAGAGAAATAAAAAGGTTATGCATTTTTTTTTCCTTTGCCATGATTTTGTCCCATTGGGCTTTCCTGGCAAGGTTTTTAATGAGGTAGATGATAACATATTGATAAATGATGTATTATTTTTCTTCACTAGGTTTTTATCGCATAGGATTTTTCAATAAGGTTTTAATGAGGCACATTCTCAAACAATGAACATCTAAGGGGAGTGTTGTGAATATTAATGTGTGATATCCATGTCCAATTATAAGTTATTATTGTTTATAATTTATATTTATGAATAGTTTATTCTATATATAAAAATATATAAACATTCTCTCTTATTCTCTTTATTCTCTCTATTCCCTTTCCTTCTTTCTTACCTTTTTTTTCTAATAAAAATGACATTGTAACCAATATTTATATATGCAACATATTTTTTTTTAATATATATCTTTAATTATTATTTTAAATAAATTACGCTAAATTTAATAATATATTTAAAAAATAATTTTAATTATAGTTTTCATAAAGCATATTTTAAAGTAATCAAATTAAAAAAACATGTAACTAAATATAATTAAACACAAGTATTAACGTACTATTTAATTGATTAAAGTTATTAATGAAGTAATTTTCTAAATATATAAATAAACTGATATTTTTGTTATATTGTATCAATTATTTTATTTATTAAATGATAATTATAATTAATTTTAATAATATTATTAAATATTTTATTTATTAAATATAATATATTTCTTGAATTTAATAAATGTAATGCTAATATTTTATTACATATTTATCAAATTTATTACATACAATATATTTAATAAATGTAATAAATATATTTATCTCATAATTTTTATTATTAATTACTATTTTAACAATTTTATTTTTAAATTTAACTATAATAAAAAAAAAGCTTTAAGTGAAGAAAAACTTAGTAAATTGGATACTTTAGTATAGATTTTAATTAAAAATATTTCAAAAAATATTGTTTAATAGTGTTAAAGTTAAATAAATTAAGCTATATATTTTAATGTAAAAGTGAAGAGACAATATAATAGTTGCATATATTAAAAGGAGATAATTTAATTTATTATATATTTTTAATATAATAAGAAAGTGAAGTATAATACTCACGTTTATAAAATGATTAATATTATTACTCATATTTTTATTTGTAAAAATTAAATTTTTATGTTATTTTTAATTAAATAAAAAATACATTATTATCTTGACGAGAGGTTGCGAAATGTAATCCCTGAGCAATATGTTACGAAAAAGGAGTGGTAGTGCTTTTGTTACTTTAAAGGATTCAAGAGATTTTATTGGATCGGTTGGTGAAGATTTTAGAAGATTAAGGTAAACATTTCATACAATTGAATTTTGCTCCATGACAACAAAGTCAAATTTGTTATTATAATCTTAACCTATTTGGACAAGCATTTTCCACACCCAAAGTTGATGAGGTGAAGACAAAATCCTTATATTCAACTCAAAACTCATGAGTCACAACCAATAGTCATTAGTTTCCTTCTTAGATTCAATTCAATGTAGATTGCATAAGCTTTTGGACTCGACCAGTCTTCTTGGTTTTGCACCATGTTTCATATTCATCTTCGTTTATGCATAAGCTACCTTGATAATGCCAATTTAGTGCTTCGCAGTTACAAAAGACACTATCTTCATGCATTATGTAAATACCATCTCTTATAAAGATCGTTTTGCTTTCTTCCAACTACATTTACTATTAGAAAGTTGGGAGTGATCCTCACATTTACATGTTATTCATACTTTATTCATTATTTTTTTATTCGTAGTGTGGACTAGTAAAATTTAATTAATCTTGAATTTTAATGTGTTTTAAATAATTCACTTCCTCCAAACATTATTACTAGTTTATAATAGGTAAAATTTGTATTTATTTTTTGGTAAGTTAGGAAGTATTATTCTACTCAGGTGAATCATTTACAAGTAAGATCTTAATTAAATTTTGATATTTATTTAAATATAGTTGTTTTCAATTTATTATATTATTTTTTATATATAGTTAATTTTTTCATATTTTATTTTAATATTAATAGTATAATAAAACATACATAAAATAAATAAAATTAGAATCCTATTTTAAGTATTTTTATTTAGTTCGGGAAAGATCGACCGTAAAGCCAGATCATGAATAATTTTACAGAAAAAAGAGAAGAAGCCAGATCATGAATAATTTTACAGAAAAAAGAGAAGAAGGGAAGTGAATTATTATTATTATTTTGTGAACTATAAGTATATAATATATTGTGATATATAATTTTATTTTAAAATATAATAATTAATGTAAAATAATATTTTAGATTGACGTGTAATTATAAATTATTGTTAATATAATTTTTAAGATATTAATAATACCTAATATTATTATGATTGAATAATATTATAAAATATTCTTATAACATAAAAATAAAAGTTATTTTTTATTTCATTTTATTTTATGTATAATAAATTTTGTCACAAAGATTTTAAGGTTCATGAAGATTTTATAAAAATGTAAAAGAATATTAGTATATATTTTTATAATATGATATAAAATTTGAATTTATTAAGAATGTAGTTGGGGGATAATGGTAAAGGAAATTTGATATTAGAATATATAAATTAATGTTAGCATTGTACTCGTTAGGTTGAGTGAGTAGAAAACCAATAATAATAAGAGCAATAGAGGAAGGACTAAGGAGAGAGGAGGGTTTTGCAATTGTTTCGATTTTCGTTTTATTTTAAAGCGCACGCAAAGGCAATTCAATTCAATTCTGATATCAGATTCATCGCTAGCTTAAACACGCAGGTTCCTCTCTCTTTCTCACTTTCTGCAATCTACATTCCCATACCCTTTTCTTCTTTTATTCTTCAATTTATTCTGCAATCTACAGTTTCCGGTTGTTAATAAATGCTAGGCATTTAGTAAGAAAGTAGAGGAATCTAGGGAAAATGAATATTTTTTTCAAAGTCTTGGAAGCAAGCCTTTAGAAATTCTGTAAGTCTGGCAAACATCTTCAGAAAGAAATACCTTATGATTAAGAAATGCTGCTGCTCAATTGCTAAACAAGTTGTGGAACTTTTTCATATATCACTAAGAATCTAATTTTAACAACAACTACCTCCTTATTATCATATTCTATATAAGGGAGTATAGCTCATGTGACTGTATCGCAAGTTTAAGTTATGAAATGAAAATATTTTGTTATATGTTGACGGCTGATGACTAAATATTGTGTTATTTGCAGATTGACCCTACTCTTGCCACTCATCTTTTATCTTGTGTGTGCAGAGTGTCTGGATAAGAGAATGAGTGCAGAGATTGATTCAAGTTCTGCTCCTGAACCTCACAAAATGTCTGGTGCTTCATCTGCAGCAACTACTAGTGGCCAAAAGCTCTCTATGTTTGCTGCCAAATCTGGATTTGTCATCCCTAAAAACAAATTGTCAGGGTCACTGGTACCTATTTTCCGAGGGGCTAAAAAACACGGGGTCACTGGAGCCATCAATGAAGAAAGTTCAAAACAAACTGAGAGGAGATCAAAATGGGGACCTGATCGGACACAAGATGCAACTGTCAGGAGGGGAAAGGCTTTAGCTTTGCAGGTGTTTTCTGGAATCCTTTCAAACATTACTCCATTAACATTTATACTGCTATGTATTTTTTCTTTCTTATTATTCCATCATCATTTCCTTGAAAGTATTCATTCAATTATAAAGTTAAGATTATATTTTTTTTTACAAGTTTTGATTAAAGTGTTTATGTGTTACTACTCCTTATTCCTATTTATTTTAGTTTTACAAGGTTCCTCACATCCTTTGGATGTGACATTAATCTTTGCTCATGGTACCCCTCCCCACTAATGCTTCTTGCCAGCTTAAACCGTCAATACTGCATATTGTGAGATACACAATAAATATTTTACTTACATGAAAGTCATGAGATTGACATTAGTAAAGTAGTATTTTTGCTAGACTGGTGTGGAATGTGATTTATGGCTAGAAGCTATTAAAATTCCTTTACAAATTGGGTGCTATAGTGTGTGCTTCTGCTAATATTTTGCGTAGGTTCTTGCTTCCACAGTGTCAATTACTGATACTGTTGTTGCACACATGTTGTAGATTCGAGTGGATCAAATTACAAAGCAGTTGGAATCAGAAAAACTGGAACTTGGGGACACTCAGAACTTGCCATTGGTGGCTGAAAATCCAGATCAAAGCAAAGCTGGCCCTCAAATTAACAGCAAGGTTAACAACAATTGATACTGTTCCTTTTAATTTTTATTACTTGTTATTTTCTAAATGCTATGCATTTATTTATTTATTTATTGAGTAAGCTATGCATTTATTCTTAAATAAACTTCTGATGTTGATTTATGGATCTAAGAAGTCAGAGATGCTCGAACTTGAAAAACGGGAAGCAATAGGTTTGTTTTTCTTGAAGTATATCTTTCCTTTTTATTCCTCCCATTTAATTCATACAGGGTGTTTATTCCATTGTGATCTTGATCTTAATCATATCCAGGTGAAATACTAAAATTAGATCCCAGTTACAAGCCTCCACGTGGTTTTAAACCATTGTTAAAAGAAGCCAACATTCCTTTGCCTGTAAGTATTGATTCTAAAATTCTGCTAGATGTAACTCAATGCTATTTAAATTCCATTGTTTTTGTTATAGTTATGACACATAAAAGATACATTTCCTGGATTTAGACTCCAACATCATTTTAAGTTCCTCCATACTTTGAATCTGATTATAATGGATGGATCAATAATAATCCATTAATCTATTTATGATTCGTTGCAAATGTATTAAAAAAGTTCAACTCATCCATTACCCATTTAATTAAAACCATCCAATCCATCCATCCATTAATTATTGTTTTACAAATAGATATCCAACCAATCTGTTTAAAAGTATGTTATATTTTAAAAATTCATTTTCAATGATTGTAACAGTATTGTCAATGGATCACATAGTGATGGAGAAGCGGCAGGAAAATGAAAAAATGGGCTTTCGATAGCAATAGGAAGAAAACCACTTGAACCATTTTCAATAATTTAATAATCCAATGGATTGAGAAAAAAATGGATGAACCATTACCCATCCATTAATCACAATAACCCAATCCATCCAATCCATTTACTTTTGTTTACTGAAATGAATTGATTGCATTGGATTTAATTTTGGATGGATTGGTTGGATTATAGATATATGGATTATTTTGCCACCTATATGCATCCAGCATGTTTTGTACAATGTTTTTTCCTTCTATCAATGAATATTGATAAAAAGAAAAGGGCGATGCAGCACGAGTCTCCCACCTAATAGGGTTTGGGGAGCATAGATGTATGCAATCCTACCCCCACAAACAGAGGGGCTGTTTCTAGGATTTGAACCCATGACTTGTAGATCACAAGGTAGCAACCTTACTGTTACATGGACACTTACTCTCTATTGATAAGTATTGATATATTTAATAATTTTGTGCCTTGTCAAAACTATAATATTTAAATTCTGTTGTTAATAATATCCATTATTAAGGGTGTGGTTGATGTTTTGTGGGCCTTATAATATTTCTTTGTGTTGTGAGGTGGTGGCAATTTTTAGGTGGTGAGGCCTTATATTATTTCTTTATGAGTTTAACTTGAAGATCCATGGTATTTGACCTGAGCATGTGGCAAGGGTTAATTAACTGACCAGAATCAGATAACTCATTTCCAGACTTTTTCTTTTCTAGAAATGATCTTCTCATCCATTTTCCTTGGCTGCTTTCCTGATGGTTGATGTTGTTGGAGAAGCTCACTCCTTATATTCTTGAAAGAAAGTTGAAAACTGTAGTATAAGATGTATCATTGAATTGAGCCTCGCTAATACCCCTGCCTAGATTACAATATATTACTAGTATACTGATTGCTCTGCTGACTAAGAATGCAAAATGACTCAACTTCTTTTGCTACTCATACATTAACACATAAGTTTGGCATTCATTTGTCGTAATTTTATTTTAAGAATGATCTGTTACTTTTTTTCTAAAATAAAATATCTTAAAGTTAACTAAACCTAAAGTTCTATAATTTAATGAAATCTCTTATATGTAATACCATCTCTACAGGTCCAAGAATATCCTGGATACAATTTTGTTGGTCTAATATATGGGCCTGAAGGTGATAATAAAAAACGACTAGAAAAGGTAAGATCATTGGGTTGACATCTAATCTTCATCTGGTGATCTGGAGTAGTAAGTTGTATCTGCTGATTGAGATCATGAAATTAAATTTCTTCATTTTTTTAATTGATCTGTGATATATACATATATCAGGAAACTGGTACCAAGATAAAAATTCATGGAACCAAAGCAGACACAGGAGAGAAAGTAAGTTCCTTGATAATATAAATGTGGCTTTTATTCTGCACAAATGACTTCGAAATATCTTATCTTGACTTTGTGAAGAAAGAACTGTAATTGTTTGTATTGCTTTCTGTTTTAAACTTACATTTTCAGGGGGAAATTAAACCTGGAACTGATATCCAGTGCAGTTACAAAGATATGCATGTTAACATATCAGCTGATAGTTTTGATAAAGTGGATGCAGCAATGTCAATCATTGAACTGCTAATTACCTCTGTAACTGTGAGTCTTGTCATTTCACATTGCATGAGAAGCTTTTATGATTTATGGCTGTTGTAATACTTTTTATTACTATTTTTATAATGATGCCATTCCTTTTGTAATTTTGATTGTTCTTGTAATTATTGCCGTCTTTTTATTCAGGGGAATTTAGCTGCTGGTTCTACACCCTCTATATCAGTTTCTAGGGACAGCACTAATGTTCTGAGTCAAAGCCAAGAAGGTCCCCCTTCTCATGCAGATTCTCTATCTCTGGAAAACCAGGCTGTGCTACAGCCAGTAGCTGTTACACAAATGCATGGAGATAACTTCCAATACACTAGTCCATGGTTTTCAGTGGTTCCATCTCATACCCCTGTGTTTGCTTCATCTGGCAGTGTAGCCCCCCCAAATCCAATAGGTCATGCCAGAACTCCCCATTTTCCATCACAAACTTCAAACACGGCTTTGAGTTTTGGTGCTCAACCTGTACCTGTTACTGGATTTCAGCCAATTACTCCAAATCTACATGTTTCTGTGCAAGCACCACCACCAAGACAGATTTTACAGTATTCACATATGACTCAGACAAGTCCTTTGGGACACATTGGGCCCCCAAGAAATCCTTCTATAATATCTGTACATAATTTGTCAATTCCAACAAATGCTTCACTTTCATTTCCTGTTACTTTAAGCCAATCAACGCCAATAGGACAACTTCAGACATCAGTGTCTTCAATGCATCTACCTTTATCTGGTATATCACCATCACCATTACCATTACCTAACCAGCCATTGACCCAACTTGGGGTCTCTTCTTCTGGCCAGAATGAAGCCCCTGTCCCTGTTAAAATGTCTATTGGTCCCACCAATATGGGGCCAATGGCTCCACCTGCAAGACCTGTTTCTCTACATCAACAACCGGATGTTGCATTTAAGCCACCACAGTCAAATATGTCAATGATGCCACGGTCTGCCACCTTTCCTCCACATCAAGTAGGAATTTCCCCTGGACCATCATCTTCTTTGAGACCAATGCCTGGACCTACACATTCATCTGTAAACCATTTATCTGGACCTGTTTCATTTCCTTCACCTGGAATATCCCCTTCACTTCCATTACCTCAGCAAGCAGGAGTACCTAATTCTGCTTCTGGAGTTGCTCCTTATCACACCCACGTAAAACCACCAGTATTGATGACATCAAAATCTGGAAATTTTACTTTTCAATCACATCCGCCCAATGCAGACTACAGTCAAGCAGGTGCTACACAAGAGCCACCCTCGGGTCCACGGCCTCTACCATTTGGGTTTGCTGTGCCTGATCAGCCTCTTCAAATCTTTCCAAGGACACAATTCCTCGGTCAAGTGGATCAAGCTGTTCCCTTTGGGGGAAGATCAGGTTCCATCTCGAACTCAATTCCACCACCCAGACATGCTGCATTTCCATATGGTCAACCTGCACCCAGATCTCCAGTCCCACAAATGGGTATGAAGAACTTCATTTCTGCCCCTCAAAGGCCAAACTTGACAAGTGCTGGTGCCCAAAGAGGCATGCCTATTCGACAAAGCTATCCTGCTCAGATGGCACGGCCAGATATCCCAATGCCTCTGAATCACAACTTTGTCAACAATCCCCCCATGGCTTCTGGTAAGCTACCATATCCTGCGGACCAAATTTATGATCCCTTTTCACCCACTTCTGCACCTAAAGGTAATCCTGGAAAATAATGGAATTGGATGTAGCTACAGATACGTAATACTGACAGTGAAAACTTGAGAGTTATGACTGCACTTTTAGGCAAACAGGCGCTATACTATTTGTATAGATTAATAATGGCCATGATTACAAAATCATAAATGATTTCTTACCACAAATTTTGAGTTGAGGACTTGTTGTATTACTTGTTTTTTGGGCCTTTATTTTTTGAATACCCATTACCGATGCAGGAATATGGTCATTTTCCATCATGTAAACCACATAATTTCATTTGGATTTTTCACTTGTACTAAGTTGCATTTAAGCTCGGTTAAAATGATTGGTACTGTTTCGGTATCTGCCGTCACACATCTATTATTAGCAGTTTTAACTAGTAATAACGATAATAGTTTACTTTTTAAACACTGTCAGTTTTAAGATTTTAATCTTGTAAATTATATCAGATATCACTTCTAAAATAATGTGACATCTACTTTGCCTTTATGAAAAATTTGCGCACTTGATATATCGTTGCTTCATTTTGTTTAAAGTTTCTTTTAAAATATATAAATTAAAACTATTTCGAGAAATCAGGAAGTGTGTTTTGGATTATTATTTTTTTTCAACTTGTCAGAAGTGCAACCTTAGTTGTTCTCTTTACTACGACTCGATTTCCCTTTGCGGGTGGCATCTACTCTCCCTGCTATGCAAATTTGGTGCACCCCCTACATCGTTGCTTCATTTTATTTTGGGTGAGGTTTTTATTTTTCAAGCTTCGCTGCAATAATTAAATCTAAACAATTTTTTGAAAAGTTGGCAAATATTGGGTTAATTTATTTAATTTTTTCAGCTGGATTTTTTTTAAAAAAATAAACTGGTACCAAAAGTTGGCTAAACTAAACATTTTGATGCAACCCAATACGGAAAACATTTTGAAGATACAAGAAGACAAATTACTAATGTCTAGTGACATGTCAATACCGTAAACATGCACAATTTTCTTACGGAGGCAATACAACAGTGTGTTAATTACTAATTACTTCAAGTTGGGCAATAGGTAGGTCTTAATTCTTTTTAGTATAAAGAGTTGGAAGTACTTGGAAGAAATGAGATATAAGTACTTTTAACGAAGTGGATAATATGAATTGAGATAAAAATGATGTGTTCGTTCAAGTTATTTCGTTTACTAATTACAAATGTAAAGTCAGAAGAAAATAAGAAACTGAATTTGTGGCTCTTAACTCTCGAGTCCCTACTTCCAAATGCAAAAATGCTTTCTTATTCACGGTCAGAGACAGTTTTTCTGTCGGTTCAACATAACCATAATCAAATGATATAGGTAATCACGGATAGATCCAAAATAATCACGGGTTAGCCGAAAGAATATATATATATATAGAGATAGAGATATGTCACGGGTTCATATTACGTATGTTCAAATAAAATAAAAAAGTTATGAATTTCTTGTTATCCAATTATATATCAAAAAAAGCAAAATGATTCCCATCTTTAGCAACAAACACATACTGGCCAGTGGCCAATTAGGATGCCTAATGTCGCTTTTCCAATTTTCTATGCTATGTAACAAATATAATAAAAAAATATTAAAAAAGAATTTATTATATTAAAATTATAAAAACTATCTTTTACGTAAACTTTTTTTATTTTTATTTCATGAACTTATGCACCTAGTGCATGGAATAATAAGCTAGATTTCTATCATAAAAAAAAGAAGCTAGATTTCTTTTACTATACATAAAACCAATTAACTTTATCGGACATTTGTTAAATTCAACAGCCTACCTATCTTGTACTTTATCTGATCAATGTACGTATCTTCTAGATATAAGGAACATAGCATCCTCATGGGATAAACTTGCTCTGATTTCTCGGCCTAACATCTTAGAAGTGTGTGTGTGTGTTTTTTTTTTGTCTAGGACTTGTTTTAGTAATTATATATATACACACACGAGGTTTAAATCTAAGACATAACTTCTAAAAATTAGTAATGTACCACATGAACGAATAATTCATTATTATCTTGTTCAAGTTCACAATTAGCATTATGAAAAAAATTAAAAGTGATGCTTCTATCTATAATCATGTTGAGCAAAAAAAATTTCTTGTCCTCCTTAATTATCAATTTGTAATTGAAATTTACAGTTTTTGTGTTTATTCAGCAGAAATGTTTGTGAATTTGCACCTCTGTTAAGTAGACAAATTTGTTTGGTGATTGGGTTTCTCCCATTTGAGTGAAAGAAAATCAGAAAAGGTCCAAAGGGGTTTACTATTCTGCACAATGAAGAACCACCAGACAGAGATGGTAATTTAAATCACTTTGAATTGGAGATGCATAGCAATGCATGAGATTGCAATTTGAATACTTTCTCAATTTTCTGCTTCATCACTTGCCGGAGCCTCCTTATATCTTCCTTCAACATAAAATGTGTTTGTTGCTATTCAAAAGTGAAGTTCATACCTATCTGCTTGCGTTGTTTGCTTTTTGCCTACTTGATTCTGATTTCATACAGTCAAGGTTTATATTGGGAAAAATAAATGGTGACCTTATTGCACAAATGATTCTCTTCCACGATAAAAAGATTTGGTAATTTGGTCTTATGCTTAAGGTGTCTTGTGCAGTGCCAGAGCTTTGTTGTGTTGACTCCCTCAAAATGTTTTCAAATCTCTTCTTCGGAATATGACAAGTTGTAATAGCCATACTTGCGTGACTAATGACAGCATCCAAAACTATAAGTTATAAACATTACAGAGTATACAATAGTACGTGTATGACATTAATGAAAATAAAAGATTAAATTTTGTGATAGTTTATTTTTAGGTTTGCTAAAATATTTCTTTCATTAAAATGTTTAAAGAAAAACCATGTAGTATCTAGCAACACAAACAAAGCAGTGAACAGTTGGACAGATGTAAAGTTATTTTGTGTAGTAGCTAACTAAAATATTTGAAGGCATTTGTTTTGGAAGTTAGGGACTTGGAGGACTGTGCCCAATAGATAGCCGTTCGTGGTTGAGAAATTAATTTTTTATAGTGACAAATTCATTTTTGAAGTTTTAGAAATTATAAAACATAACATAGCCGCTAGAGACAAGAAATGGTTCACATGTGATAGGTAAGAAGGCCCCACAGAAGTCACTCAGCAATATGTTGAAAGTGCATAGTAAAGTAAGTGATAAGTCACAAGCATAAAAGAGGTAGGTAGCTAGTGACATTACTCACTGATAGCATTGTATCATATTCCCAATACCAATGGTTTTGAAAAGCAAAAGGGTAGCACTCTCCTCCATGTTACTTGTTATGCTAGTGTTAGTTGGTTTTGCAAAGTCAGATTTAACTCAAGACAGAGAAGAGTGTGCAGACAAGTTAATAGGGCTAGCTAGCTGTGTTCCTTATGTTGGTGGTGAAGCCAAAGCCCCCACCATAGACTGCTGCAGTGGCCTGAAAGTGGTCCTTGACAAGAGCAAGAAATGCATCTGCATCCTCATCAAAGATCGCGACGACCCCAATCTTGGCATCAAGATCAATGCCACTCTCGCCATCCAGCTACCTAGTGCTTGCCACGCACCTACTAATATATCTCAGTGCATAGGTAACAATTATCATTTCAATCACTTAATAATAATATTTGTCAATTCACTCTTGTGCTTATACTTATTTGGCTTCCTTCAGATCTTTTGCATTTGGCACCCAACTCTCCTGATGCTAAGGTGTTTGAGGGATTCCAAAAGTCCACCAAAAATAACAGTTCTGCCCCAGCAGTTCCCGAGAATGGATCAAGCTCAAGCTCAAGCTCAAGTGCTCAACAAAAGAGTGTTGCTGTTGCTGTTGTTATGGTGCCACACCTGCTTTGCTCTATCTTACCATTTCTCTTCTTCCTCCTTAATTTTTTCAACTGAACACTCGTGTACCAATACCATGTACTGCTTTCTCATGCTTCTACTATTTTTGTGTGCAAAACTAAAATAAGATCTATCTATCTATCTATTAATTATTAGTAAGTAATTATAAATTCTTGTTGTTGGGTTGGATCTGTACAATTCTCTAACTAAACGAGGCATTCAAGGGACAAAATAGCACTTCCTCTTTGCATAGGCTAAGTATTGAGGAAATGAATTAATGCTAGCTGCAGCTTTTTTATTTCTATTATACACATCTATTTCAATTTCAAGATGCTTCAACTCAAAACGCATGGTAATTGATGAAAAAGGTCACATGGAGTCCCTACCCACTATGCATCTGGAACGAAGGTCAATTTCAGACTCGTACGTCAAAGATTCCAAATTTATTTTGCGCGATTAAATTTAGAAAAAGAACAATGTTTCACCGGATCATCTCTGGTTGCAACATTAGTTTAGGAAGGCTACCATGCAAATATTTGACTAAATATGAAGACAAAAGTAGTCCTCAATAAGCAAAACATATCACAGCGAGCAAGGTTTCACTGACAATGATTCAAAGTTCATATATAGTTCAAAAACAGTTCAAGCACAGGAATAGCTTTTGCAAAAGGAAAAGGGACACAAGTGTTATAATAAAGCGTGCCTAACAAACGTTATATAAGTATGGCCTTAAGAGTGAAATAACCTGTTCAAGATATATTGTATTGCCAAAATCAACAATTAATTAACCTCATCGCATTAGTTCTCCTACATGCACGTCCATCACAAGAAAGAGGAGGACAAACATATTTCAAATAATTTTCCAGACACCAATTTCCCTACATGAACATATCATATTCATATATATAGCATATATAGGTTACACTACATTAAACTTACCAGGATAGCATTAGCAGGAAACCAAAGGAACTAACAAGGATTCAGAGTAGCAGTAGGTAGGTGGGATTAAATGATCATAAAATTTATCTACAATCAAATTTTTATCAAAATTTTCATTTATCTTTCTTTCAATATAAATAATCAAATAATCAATTAAAATTTTATCATTCATCTTATTTTTAAACTTATTTTTCACAATTTTTATAACTAAAAATGATCTCTCTTAATTATATCAGTTGAAACCAGAATAGTTGATATAAAATAAATTAGGAAATCAAATAAAGCTAAATATATTCTTAGCAATTATATATCATATTATAATTATTTTTTAAAAAAGAGATAGAATCGTAAAATTGATCATAAACAACGATATATAATAATAATAATAATAATAATAATAATAATAATAATAATAATAATAATAATAATAATAATAATAATAATAATAATAATAATAATAATAATAATAATATATGCCTCCAATATCAAAAACACCTTTGTCTTTTCTAACATTTTATGATTTTCTTTTTTTAAATTACGTTGAATGCCAAAATTTAAATTCAAAAAGAAAAATATAAATAATATATATAGAGTAAGAGAGAGGGAGATAAAAACATATGAGAACATAATAACAAATTTAAAATGCAAAACTACTTGTAAGTTATATAATATATAAATTTTTTCTCTTAAATTATTTTTTACATCCGTCCATCTTTATGCATTTTAATTTAAGAAAAATCAATTTTCACTCATAACAAAATTGATTTAATTTAAATGATAAAATATATCTTTCAACACTAATAACTTCAATACTTCGATTTTTAAATTATACATAACAGATGTTTTTCATCTGATAGTTTTTTTTAAGTACAATGATGATAATCTACTTTGAATATAAATTTCATTTAAATCACTCGTGTCTATCACCATAACGTAACCATAGTAACTTAATATATAGTGTCGTTATACTTTTTAAAAGCATTGCATAAGTAATAATTAATATTTTCTATTAATAGTCTTCAAATAAATTTTATTTATAGATACATAAATATTGATATAAAAAATGGATAAGTTGGACATATCATTTAAGAAGGTAATAGACACCACCACCTATCCAAACTTTGTTATATAACATTATCCAAGAGATTGATTGACCTATACAATATTTTAAAATAAAATAATGCATTTGTATGTAATTTTTGGTAGTAGTACAACCACCTATTTTAACACAACTAAAGTTCTGATACAATGATTATCCACCTACCCATTTTCGACTATTCAAACATACCCTAAATAAATAAGAAACACCGTGAACAAATATTTCCTCACAAACATCCGGGAAGAATACTTTTTCATTCATTTCAGTCACCACTAAAATATTACAAAACCTTAGCCCATAAAAATGGGGAAGTCAAAATGACAACATATATTGGGTAGAAACATGATCAAGAGATAAATAGATACGACTGTAAAGAAAAGTCTCCACCTCTCCCACCGCATATTCTACAACCTTTTATCCACCCAAAATGAAAGAGTACAGAAAGTTGTTAAAAAAAACAAGTCCTAATACGTTAGTAATCGCCATTGCCAACACCTACCAACACTGCACGACCTCTACTGATGCGGTAATGATGCCACACACCCACATCTCCCTCAGTGATTAGCATTGTAAACCGCACAAAATGATGTTGGCTTGAAACACCAGGAGGGTAAAAGTAAATTAAAGACCGTAAACTTGTAAAGAAGGCAAAAAAAAGGGGGGGAAATCACCCTATAGGTGTATGTCTACACCTAACACCTAAGACAGTATATAATGCTATCAGATGTTGAAAATCAGTCCCATGCACTGGTGTATCCTCCAGCATACCCACCAGAAGTGCCATATCCACCACTATTGTTTCCTCCACTGTAGTAATCAGAACCACCACCCCTACTACTACCAAAAGAACTATCTCTTCGAAAGTCACGGCCACCAAAACGGCCTCCCCCTGATCGACGGTTTCGTCCACCACCACCAAAGGCAGAGCGAGCAGCATACCGTGAGAGCCAATCAGGTACTTCTTGATTTGCTTCTTGCATCAGATCAGCTAAAGCCCTTGCTAGGGATGCATTGTTGTCATTAAAGAACGCAGTTGCAAGGCCTTTCTTTCCTGCTCGCCCTGTCCGTCCAATACGGTGTACATAATCATCTATATCATTAGGAAGGTCGAAGTTAACCACATGGGCAACATGAGGAATATCAAGACCACGTGCAGCCACATCAGTTGCAACCAATATCGGAGTGTTGCCACTTTTAAATGACCTTAATGCTAATTCTCTTTCCTGCAGGCATTGTAAACATGATAAGCCTATATACACACACAATCAATATCAATCAATGAGCAATAAGAACATAATAATAAAGACAAAATTAATAGAAAAAGAAAGTGCAAAAATTAGTAGAATGTGAACTGGAAACACAGTCCAGTAAAGTGTAAAGGAACAAAGGTAAAAAAAAAAAAAAAAAGAGGTAATGTTTTGTGGAATGGTCAAGGAAAAAGGGCTTCAAATCCTATTGTGTTTCTGAAGCACAAAATGCATTAGAAAATAGCGGGAGAAATCACAATTTTACCCAAAAAGAACTTAAAACAATGTTGTTTCAGGGGTAAAAAAGGATTTTTGAAGCCTATATTGTGGTAGTGCCGCTATAGCACATGAAAGCCACTATTGAAAACCACTCAACTATTTGAATCCCATGGCGGCCCAAGGCTGCACCACTCTCCTACTTCACTATAGCTAGCTATTGACTGCTATGACTACACCCGCCCCCTTATTCCAGGCATTTGAGAGACCTGGGCTCTCCTCTAAGTACCTCTTTTGATCTAACTGTTCCAACTGATTCCCCCTTCTCCCCTTTTATTTCTATTACATGTGATTCATAACTGTCTTTTAAACAGTCTTATACAAGGTCCTAACACAAACAAACAACAAAGACCTCGGAAAGTCAGATGTTATCCCTACTTTCCACTACATTAACTCTAAACCAGACATGCTCACCTATATGTTACCAATAGTGGCCACTATCGTGGCTCGCGATCTGGTTTTCGTGTTTTCCCTATATGCAATAATGACGACCTGCAAAAAACCCAAAATACCCTCATGTTTAAAACTTTAGTGAGGGTATTTTGGGGTTCCGAAAAACTTTCAAAACTCTTTCAACACCTCCCTTCCTTCTTCTCCCAAACCCTAACTCTCTTCCTCCTACTATTCTCTTTCCTCCTTCTTTGGCAACCACCGGCAGAGATTTGGTCTTCTCTGGCGAGTTGTTGTCTTCTCTGACAACAGTTCTATTTCTGGCCACCTTTGAAGTTTCAACTTATTTTTTTCTTTAATTTCTTTTATTTTGATTCCCCTTTTCTTTCTCTGATTCCTCTTTCTTTCTTGCTGACAAGTGACAACAACAATGTTTTTTTTTTTTCTTAACTTCTCTGCCATTTTAATGTCTACTGTATAGTTAGTCCTTAGTACTTTATGGTTTATGATTCAGAGGGTTTAAGGCTTTTATGAATATTTATTATTAATGATGGTAGTTAATGGATGAATTTTATGAATATTTATATATATATATATATATATATATATATATATATATATATATATATATATATTAATAATTTTTTAGTATATATATAAAATATAATAAATCCCACTATCCGCTATCTCACTATCTCAGTTCGAGGGTCGGCCACTCCGCTTCGCAATCCGGGTTTAACTACTATGGCTCACCTAGTACCTAAGCATTCAACACTACTTTCCAAGAGTATTGCACACTATTACAACAAAAAAAATGAGAATAGTTAGGGTATGGGCCTTGTCCATCAAATCATAGTAGTTAATCCTGGATAGTGAAGCGGAACTGCCAACCCCAAATTGAGATAACGGGATAGCGGATGGCGGGATGACTGCTATTCTAATATTTTATATATATACTAAAAAATTATTAAAATATACATAAGTTCAAAAAGATAAAGATTACCATCATTAATAATAAATATTCATAAAAGCCTTAAACCTTCTAAAGCATAATCCATAAAGTACTGCTAAGTACTAACTATACATTGAAAAGGCAGAGAAGTTAAGAAAAAAAAACATTGTTGTTGTCACTTGTCAGCAAGAAAGAAAGAGGAATCACATAAAGAAAGGGGGAATCAAAATAAAAGAAAAAAAACTTGAAAAGTTGAAACTTCAAAAGGTGTCCAGAAATAGATCTATCGCCAGAGAAGATAGGGACTCGTTGGAGAAGACAGAAACTCGCCAAAGAAGACCAAATCTCGTTGGTGGGCTTCGGTGGTTGCGCATCAGTGGTCATTGGTGGCCACGCTGGTGGGCTTCGATGGTTGCGCTGGTGATCGCCAAAGAAAGAGGAAAGAGAATAGTAGTAGGAGTGTTAGGGTTTGGGGGAAGAAGAAGGAAAGGAGGCGCTGGAGAGTTTTGAAAGTTTTTCGGAACCCTAACAACTCCAAAATACCCTCAACTAACGTTTTAAACATGAGGGTGTTTTGGGTTTATCGCAAAGTCGTCGCTGTTGCGGACAGGGAAAACACGAAAACCAGATTGCGGGCTGCTTTGCTCCGCCACGACCTTGAACCGCACCCCAACGATGGCGTCATCATGCCTCACCACCGCGATAGCGGCATAGCATCAAATATAAAGCAAAGTAGTAGTTTACATCTACATACAGATTCAAAAGCAGATATAGTTGTTCAACAGACTAACCTGTTGTGTCCTGTCACCATGGATAGTAGTTGCTGGAAAACTATTACGACACAACCAGTGTTCTAGAGCATCAGCTCCCTTCTTTGTCTCCACAAAAACTAAAGTCAAAGCTTGCTGCAGAATACAAAATCATCCATGAACTAGTCTTAGATATTTTAGCAATAGCATTTGCTTTCAAAGAGAAGAAACATACCCATACAATGAGAAAACACATCATCCATGCTATAAATTTACCACAAAATATATATATATTTACACACAGACACATATATATATTATGCAACTGTGAAGAAGTAAGAAACACCTGACACAGCTAAGACTGACTGAAAAGGAGTAGAAATGCCAAGAGGTTTAAGACAACAAAATACATGTAATAATGTATTGACCTAAATATGATCATGCAAGACAATTATATTGGGTTGATCAGCTTCATCCAGAAAAACTATCCAAATTAGGTCCAAACAGTTTCTGAGACAATACTAATCATCAGGTTTACTTTAAAAGCTTTTCCAGTTTGATAGAAAACTATTAAAGGAGTTGCAGATTATTAAAGAAAAAAAACTTGTAACCACAATCAATCAACTGGGAAAGCTATGCATCATTCGTTTCATAGCATAACCACCATTTCAATGGATCTGGAACATTTTGCAAAGACCAATGCATTTATGGATCAGCATTCGGATGCTGGTTGAGGCCAAAACAACTTGAATAAGCCCTTTGAAATGTGTATTTCTTTACATTTAATTGCTAGACATATTTATTAATTATACAAGTATAATACACTTCTTATCAACTGTGAGAATACCTTTGCTTGTACACCATTTGCCCTCTGCGCATGAAGAAGATCCATGAGGTGACTTCTCTTGTCAGACTCTTGAACATACTCAACTCTTTGGACAATTAAATCAGTACTTGAGCCCACTCTTCCAACAGCCAGAAAAATATAATTTGAAAGGAAATCAGAGGCTAGCCTCTGCATATTAACAGTAAATCACAGCAAAATTAAATGACAACATGAGGAAGCCATATATCCAACAAATAATATTCATGTGCATTGCTTAGATCTCTGAAGCCACTTATCATCCCAGTTCAAATTAGAAATAGCCGTTATTTAATTCTCATAGTGTTAATCTTCCTAAGAATAACGGTGGAAGGAGTGATTAAGGGTCAAAAGACCCCTGAATGCAAATATGTGATGCACAAAAAGATGAGGAACATGCATCTCAGATTAATTACAACTAACAATGTAAGGTGAGGCACATCACTCTAACGTAGAGAATGTCAAACCTGTATCTCTTTTGGAAATGTGGCACTGAACAGCATAGTTTGTCTGGCACCTGGCGGAGGCATGTCCATTTGTTCAACAATCTTCCTTATTTGTGGCTCAAAACCCATATCCAGCATCCTATCTGCCTCATCTAAGGCCAAATATCTGATCATCTGCAATGAAACTCTAGCTCTCTCCAGCAAATCTACCAATCTTCCTGGAGTTGCAACAAGAATATCGACCCCTCTCTCAAGATCCCGTAGCTGGAAAATTATATGTAGTTTTGAGAATGGAAGTAGGGGTAGAGTGAGTGAATGAAAATGAAAGGAGAGAAGACCTGCAGATTTAATGGAGCTCCACCATAAGCAACAACGACCCTAACACCAGTCTGGTATGAAAACTTCTTAGCCTCTTCATGAATCTGAAAGGAAAGGAAAGGAAAGGAAAGGAAAGGATATATAAAAAATGTTGAGTGGAGTGGGGGGAGGGGGGGAATTAGGGATGAGAGAGTGAAGAAAATGAAGAAACAGACTTGCATGGAGAGCTCCCTAGTTGGGGAGAGAACAAGAGCAAGAGGATAGACAGTACGGACACCGCGAGGCGGCCTTTGGAGGGGTTGACCTCTCATAATCCCACTGATAATTGGGAAACAGAATGCGGCAGTCTTTCCAGAACCAGTCTGGGCACAAGCCATCAAATCCCGGCCGGCAAGGGAAATGGGTATGGTATGCCGCTGAACGGGTGTTGGCTTAACATATTTGCACCGTCTAATGTTCTGATTAAGCGCTTCCCCCAAGTCAATATCCGCAAAAGTATTAACAGGCGGGGGCACGTTTTCGCCGCTCGTCTCCACAGGAATATCTTCGTAGGCATCAAAATTAATTCCGGTATTTTCCTGCTCGCCCTCTGCATCGTCCTCATCTCCGAAGGGATTCACTTCGCGCCGATCCCAACCAACACTTCTATTCCCCCATCCGTTTCTTGGAGGCCACCTCGCATTCGCATTCACATTCACATTCACATTGGATGGCGGTGGAAGAGCAGAGGATTCTGTCGGCGCACGGTTCCTCAGATGCGGAGGCACATAAACGGGCCGCGAAGGAGCTGTGGAGTTGGAGCTTCCCACATTTTCAGGCGCGGAACTCGCAGCCAAATCAGCCCATGAAGTTCGCATGCTTGCCTGCCTGCAATTCCAACTTCAAAATGGAACAACAACCAATCAGTCAAACCAACCTCACTAAAACCCTCAATTGGAGACGATTATTGACCAAGATCGAGAAACCCTAAACCAACGCCACACACAAGAAACACGCCTTCAACCTTGGATGGGTGGATACAAAAATATCTTTTCTGCCTTAGGTTGCGCCCCCCCTCTCTCTCTCTCTCTTAAATTTTAATTTCATTTACTTTTTTATTTCTTTTTTTTTTTATTTTTTTTTTATTTTATTTTTATTTTATTTTTATTTATAAAAAGCTAAGCCTCTTTCTGTTTCTGCTTCAAACTTCAAATCAACCCTTCAACCCGATTTATTTTAAGACGCGCTGTCCTGTCTGTCTCTCTACCTGTTGCTGTTGCGGCTGCCGTAAATCTCAACTCATATCAGATATCACAACCAAGTTAACAAATATATAATAACATAAATTATCATATCTTATTTTTACTAAAATAAAAATAGCTCCCCAAATTCTTAAATATTTTTATGTCAAAAGATAAGTGGATTGCACCTTTATCATCGGTAAATATTATAGTCGTCAACTATACTACGAGGGTTATAGCCATCAAAGTGTAATATTGTAAACAAAAATAAAATTACAATGACACTTTTATTCTGATCAATCCACCTAATAGAAAGAAATTGTGCGTGCACTTTTTCATGTAATCCACATGTTTGAATGTTTGATTCCCTTCTTATTTTTCTTCTTTCGAAAAATATGTTTTTAAATGATTTTATACTAATGTGCAATCAATTTTTCATCTAAAATTTATTAAATTTAAAAAAAATGTTTAAAGAAAATTAGAAATAGATTAGAAATATTTTTTCCTCTTTTTTTCTTCAAATATTATATCCAAGTGCTCATAGACAAATTTTTAAAAAATAAAAATGTGCTCAAAGGACTAATAAATTTTAGAAAACAAACCATGCTTAAATCACTTTCTACATGTTATCATCTCTTCATTAGGCAGACTCTCACAATTTACCTAAATTTCTTCTTTGAAAAAAAAGTAATCTTTTACCCAAGAATTTAATAAAATATTAGTTATTAATATTTAATATATTCATTTTTTATATATGTGTATATAATATTTAACCATTGACTTTCTCTCATCAATTACTTATATCACTTGTTTTATCCTTTAAAATGAATTGGTTACTTCGAAGATTTAATTTTTTTTATAAAAGTTCACAACATTATTATATATAACAACTCAAGATTAAATGCTACTGTAAAAAAAGACTTGTCCACTATCAATATATTTAAATTAAATTTATATCTTAAAATACCACAATTTCATAATATATATAAACGCACAAGATAAAATTTTGTCAAATTCATTTTTTTCATTCTTATTTAATTCTTTTATCTTATTATCAACATTAAACTAACCTTAAAGTGAATAATAACAAAATTATATAAATATAATCAACTATTCACCTTTTATTATTTGTTTTTACAAACTTTTCATTAAATTATTTGGCTTGATTTATTATATTTAAACACAGAATTTTTACTATGTTATCTTAAAAAACTTAGTATGTTATTCTCTCTAATTTTGTTTATAAGACTCAATTAACTAATTTATTAGGATTAAGAAAATTAATTTATTTAAATATTAACATTAAATTTATCCTAAATTTATATATATTTTTTAAATTATTTCTAATATTAATAAGACATATTTTATTATTTTTATAAATATTTTTTTATTAATATTATTATTTTTTAAACTTTCTCATCATTAATATATTTATTATTTTAATTTTTATTGAGTATCCAAATAGTAAGAATCTTAAAATACTCTTCATACCCTTCATACATGATAAAGTTAGACTAAGACATTAATATATTTCTCTTGTTATTTATTAATCTTAAAAAATAATCTATAACTAAAAATATTTTTATAAAAAATAATTAATGTATGAGATATTCTAAATTGATTCTTTAAAAAAAATTATGATAAAATTTAAATTTGAATGTTATAAAAATGAAAGGAAAGAAAATAATTTTGAGCTTTTAATTCAAATCTTTAGGAATAAGCCAACAAGAGTTAGCTTAGGACGAACAGGCTATCATTACTTGGCAAAAAAAAAAAAAAGTTGGTTATGGCAAGTTTTTTTTTTTTAACGAAGTCTCTCGTCGTCCTACAAATCACATGAATATTGTTTAGAAAATGTTTCATTGTACAGATATCTAATTTACTTAATTATTTATTACTTTTTTATTTTCTTCAATTTTTCAGTCGATAGACGAAACCATAGAAAATATAAGTCAAATAGACTCGTTTTGGGATTTGAGAGAGAATTAATATATGCTAAAGGGAACGTCAAAATTTTCTTAGTTCGTCCCACATAGGCTCGTATAGTCAAATTAGCCTAATCGTTGTCTTCAATTGCATCCAGGATCTTACGATACAATATTAATGAGGATCAAACCTACATATCATACACAAACAAAGAAAAGTGTTAACCTCAGCATCCATGAGATGAGATGTTCCATAGCAATCCTTGCTATTTCAGGGGCTTTCTATTATTAGTTCTCTTGACTCTAACAGAGTAACTGCATGTTGGTTGGTATGCACGAACAATCTTAATGATTCAACTGCCTTTCTTCCTAACTTACTTTTATAGATCAAACTAATGACTGAAGATCATGAGCTAATTCTAGTTTTTCTATGAAAATTCCAAAATTTACGTACCGGCCAACGGCTGGCCTTTAATAGCTGAGAAACTCCTGCCCGGTTGAAGTAGAATCTTGCCCTTGTAATCTATAAACTTTATCACATCTTACACTCACCTTTATTGAAAAAACATCCTTGTCACATAATCCAAACTGGGATGTCTAATTCGTCTTGGGGAAGATACATTCTACCTCTTAATGCACTACTTAAGGTCAGATATCAGTTTTAATTTTATTTTACATATAAAAATAATATAGTAAGCAGAAGAGAAGTCAAAAAGGTGAAGAAAACCAATTAGAAAAAAATACTCCTCCCGTACATCTCTAAGAATGTTTGAGTTGATTTCCTATACCCAGATATAGTGCAGCATCATATACACTTTGAACAGGGATGACAGACTCCTGGGCAATACCCATTATCGGAACACTCATTAAGCCAACAGTTCCCGCGACATATTAGCAGTAAAAATATAACTCTTGGAAATTCTTGTGTCGGGCTTTCCTTGTATCCATTCTCATGCCTTGTATCATGTCCCTGAAAGTCTGCAATGTAATGAAACACAAGAGTTGATTAGATAGATCGTAGATAGTTATAGTTAAATAATTGTGGCGATGACCTTAATATCCAAGGGAAACTTGGAGACTGTACGAGTAAGAGTAGCATCAAGCATAACATAGGGATGTCCGTTGAAAATGTCGTGCAATCTATCTTCCCACCTATCAAGAACAGCAGAGCTCGTATACAGCGTTAGGACAGTGGGGAGGAGGGGTTCACTATTTTAAACAACTCAATGGCTGAAATTTGCTTTGACAGTTGGCACCAAAAGAAGAAAAATTTTTTTGACTTTTGATTGTATGAAATCGCATTGTACATTCAACATCTCATTACACGTCGAAAAAATGGTATACAATATCTTGTAATTGCTTTTACACTCACCCGCAATGATTTATCTCCCTGCCTCTCGTAAATTTAGTAAACCTCTATATCTAACTGGAATATAAATACGCAAAAAGTAGATGTTCCACTCAATTTTTTTCATAGAATAAAATGTATGCCTCACTGCGAAGAACTTCGTCAAGGGAAACTTCACGCACATATGCATCACTTGCCTGATACCATGTGAAACCCTCATTCTCCTTAGCACCGTTCCTCTATTCCTCCTGGCCCCCTCTCACATAGGCAACATAGTGACCCGCTCTCATAGTCCCCGAGTGCTCCACTACACCAACCAAGTGGTATTCATACTTCTCATCATTTATGCACCTGCTTAATAGAATTGGGACTGAATTATATGCCAGTAGATCAACAAAGTAATAAAGAAAAGAAAAACCTAGACATCTACAATCAAAACTGAATTTACAAATCCAAACTATTTGCAAGTGCAATGAATTAAACTTATGTCCAAAATATTTCTTGTGATAAAATTAAAATGATAATCTTAATACTTGAAAAAAAAAACTTAAATTGGAGAAGATAATAGAGGGTAAATATGAAATAAAAGCAAACAGGTAAAAACATCAATAAAGCACCGACTGACACAGACACCAGGACACAACTAATATTCACTCTCTTAATTCGTGTCCAAAAGGTATCCGAGTAAAAGATAACTTATTTTTTAATTACTCTGTAGAGAAACATTAAGAACTTATTAATTGTCCAAACTTCAAACAGGATCTAGCTAAGTAACAAATTACCTGGGGTCAATATATGGTTTAATATCCATTGTTTCTCTGAAATTGACATGGCCATTTAGTTTATTTAAGCGACCACGGGCATCTTGGCTGAATCTCTTCAAATGAATGGTCAAGACAGGCGGAGCTTTATAAATGAGGACCCTCTTAGTTGCATCCCTTTTCACTTTCACATGTTTAGAGTCAGTCTCTCCTGAGTCATTGTTATCATTACCTATCATCGTAGAATCTCTTCTTTGGACATTTTCAGTTATACAAGAATCAGAAGCTAAATGACTGCAATTTTCTTCATTCCAAGTATTATAAAAACTTGAAGACTGTAATTCATCATTATGTGTATCTTCCATTTCAAATGCCTTACTATCCCTTTCATCAACAATTATACTAAGCTTATCTCTTTGACCATTTTCGAGCTCTGTGTCGTGTTTAACACGTGAAACAAAACTTTCTATATTTTTGTCATTTTTTATGTCCCCATTTCCAATGGTTCTGACTTTAACAAAACAAGAGTTTGCTGCATGCCATGGTTCATCATGACTTCCAGTCTCCTTTCCATCACATACAACTCTTACCTGCTTTTTTTCTTCCATCTTTTGACACTGGAGAATTTTTGAACAGTTCTCACAATGCCAAGCATTTTCATCTGAGAGAAGCTCAGGTTTTATAAAATGTGCCAAACAACTCCCTACAGAGACAGGAGAATTTGTATCATCTACTTCATCTGGATCAGACTCACTATTGCTTCCGACGACAAAACCAGCTTCCATGACTTCATTACATGAAGAAGGTCTAGGTGCAGGCCCAACAACAACTTCAGGCTCATTAAATAAGTCACCCAAGCCATCAAACTCCAATTCTTCTTGACCACCACCCAAAACTGATGAGGAGGCTTCGCCATCTCCTCCAATGATCTCAGCAGCCGAGAAACTTTCTTCTTTGTATGGAAGTAACAATACTTCTGAACCTTGAACTTGTAATGGAACCTCATCTTCCCACCCATTTGCTGAAGAAAATTTAGGTTTTAGGTTTTGATCCTTCTCCTTAAGGAAACAAACAGGATCACTAGATTCACAGCTGGCCTGTACATGGAATTCATTTAAACATTCATCTTTGCTCTCAGTATCCTCTACCTCTGGAGCATCCTCCTTTTGGGAAATGAAATCACCTTGATCTGTCATGGATTCAGCTTCCACATAATCCAACCATGTAGAATCATCTGATGTTTTCATTGCACCATTGTCAAGCACTTGAATATGTTGAGACTCTTCAGCAGTAACCAAATTAGGTGAAGACAAATCCTCATCAGCCACATTGTTTATCTCTTCAGAACCTAATAATGT
The DNA here is from genome assembly GCA_025330945.1 of Mucuna pruriens. Taxonomy (NCBI): domain Eukaryota; kingdom Viridiplantae; phylum Streptophyta; class Magnoliopsida; order Fabales; family Fabaceae; genus Mucuna; species Mucuna pruriens. The sequence goes on from JAENHJ010000296.1 coordinate 1,980,417, forward strand.
AGAATCACCAGAACAAGTACCCATCTCTCCAGCAACTGGTATGACAGATTGATCAGGGCAGGATGATTTGTGGCTAGATAATTGGTTAGATAGAGTTTGAACAGGTAAGGGATCAGTATCCTTGTTAACTTTAACTCGAGCCTTTCCACCTTTTTTTGGTGGATGTTTTGCTTTTTTGGTTCGAGATACTTGTTGGGCTTTCCGAGATGGAGGTTTCTTAGTTGGAACAGGCAGTGATAGATCTAAAAAAGGTTCATACACTGTTGAGAAATGCCCACATTCTACACAACATACAGTACTAGATATCTGACCCCCAAATAGAGCATCAACTAAAGTATTGGAAGAGGTCTCATCTCTCTTAGGAGAACCATTTTGTTTCCTTCCGGCTAGCTCTTCAGTACTTAACCCATCTAGTAAACAATGAAGCAATTCGTGACTGTCATGCTGCTGATATCCTCGAAATTGGGGAGACTTCAAACAGACACTGCCAAAAAGAGATCTAGGATTTATAACGTTTTTCAATCCTGATTCAGGACTTGTTTCAGTCAAAAGCTTCTTCAAGGAACTAATAAGTGGCCCAACAGGAGCATCTAACTTTAGAAAGTCATCCCGCAATCTATTCATAGCTAGCAGATTTTGCATGATTGAATTAAAGAAGCAAGTATTCCCAAGATTAATCATACCTCGAACTATATAACCACCTTGTCCATATGAATCATTTGTGAACAGAGCTCTTGACTTAATTTCTGAAGTAACACTGCCATCCCCAACAGAAACATCCTCAATATCCACTGAAGATTTTTCTAATGATCGTCCTCTCAACAATTTCACAACATCAGATAGAAGATGACTCGACTCATCAGTTTTTTCAATTTTATCAACTTGAATAAGCATGTTGCAAGGAAAACACCAGCATAGTTGAGGCTTATCAAAGTGAACCACCAAGGGGTGCCGATTTTTCCTCGCATGCCCTACCACATGGCATTGAGGGGTTATTGGTAGCCCCAGGCCTCCACAAGTACATTGACCACACTCCAAACAAACCCATATAGACTTTGAGTCAGATTTTGAATTTAATGATGCACCGCCTTTTTTCTTCCCATGTTTACCTTTGCCTTTACCACTCCTCCTATCAGTCGCACCTTCCCTACAATCTTCACAGCTTATGGATCCTGAAGAGCCAATCTTACTGGACAATCTGTTTAAATCAACACCTTTTACAAGATGAGGGCAAGAATTTGTCTCTTTTGCAACCACAACCCCTCCACCAACAGACTCAACAGCCGGGTTGCAGGATTCCATAACCTTTTTTGGCAAATGAGTAGCAACCCCTTTCTCCTTAGCAGAACCTCGGCTCTTCTTTCTGACTTTCTTCCCCATCAATTCCTGTAATCCAAAACAAATCAATGAACCATATCAGCACACAACAGACAGGAAAACAGATACCCAGTCCCTCATATATTAACTACCAACATAGGTTACCCATCATACACATGCAGATACAACCAAGAAAAGAAAAAGTGGAAAAGGGGGGGAATTAAAAAATCAATAAATTTATTTACCTAGAAATCAAAAGGCAAGGAAGAATTAAAACAAGGAAATTCAAAGAAATGGAGCTTTACAACAAGTGAGAGTGACAATAAGTGAGTAGCAAGGCCTAATCCAATCCAACCCTGGAGCATAAGGATGATTATAAGGCATAAAATGTTATCCAATATGACCAGATCCTGAGGGTTTTACAATAACTATCTTAAAAGTCATACATAGCATAATTTTTAGATGGCTGATAGTGTAAAAGATTTTACACTGACAATGAAATATAAATAAATTAAACCCATCATTATTAATAATTTAACAATTTTTCTTAACCTATGCTTTAAAAATTCATGGGGAAAAATTAATAAGTGTTCTAAGAGGAAGGACTCAATTATATAATATGGAATGATATATATTTATTATTTTTCAACTACTACATTAGACTAAATACACGATTATATTTTTATTAGATAAATAAATTATAAATTCATAAGAAACTTTAATTTTTATTAAAAAATGAATAATCTCATATTCCAGTTCAGAAATGCATAATATAAATGTTAATAATAGTTTATGAGAGTATTTATGATAATGAATAAGACCTACAAAATATTTTAATTTTCAATAAATTTTAACTAACAAAGGGAGTATGTTTAAAAGAGTGTGTTGCTAGCAGAAATACTAATGTGACACACACACCCACATTAGCACTTTACTACCACATCAGCATTTCCATTAAATGTTGGATGTCAAGTTAACGTATGAACCAAAATTTCACAATTAAAATCACAAGGGAACCAAATTCATGGAAAAAAAATGAAGGACCAAAAGTGCAATTAAGTGTAAATATTAGAATACAAGATAAATAATTTATACTACAAATAAATACTCAAAAACAAGAACCAAACATTAAAAAAATTCATGATAAATAATAAGGCATAGATTACACCCCACAATCAATATCAATCCAAGAACAATAAGAACATAATAATAGTGTCAAAATTAATAGAAAAAGAAAGTGTGAAAATTAGCAGAATGTGAACTGGAACACAGTCTGGTAAAGTGTGAAGGAACAAAGGTAAAAATAAAAATAAAAAGCGGTAACTTTTTTGTGGAATGGTCAAGGAAGAAGAGCTTCAAATCCTATTGTGTTTCCAAAGCACAAAATGCATTAGAAAATGGGGAGAAATCACAACTTTACCCAAAAAGAAACTTAGACAATGTTGTATCAAGGGTAAAAAAAGGGCGTCACTCTGGCTTCAGGGAGGTTTAATGTTTCCTTCACCATTTTACAAACATCAATTTCACCAAGTATCTGTTTTAGGAATCAATCACTACATTCACCAATACAAGATCTCATTGTAGTATTTCAGTCACATAAGGTACTATTATTATGTTTCTGTTGCTAAAACATAGGGCTTCCTCCCTTGGCAATTATTGCCTAGTCCCACTGCCCCTAAAACCTTCTCCAAGTATAACTTTACCAAGTCACTACCACGGCATTTTTTCTTCTTTATCTTTTCTTGACTGTAGCATCAAGACCAAGTTAATAGAAGTAAAATATGTAACTGAAGGTCAGGTCAGCTCCTTCAGGCAGTATGATAGTCAATGACTCACTGTTATTCAAAATAAAAAGTATGTATCTGAAAAAAGGAATAGCAATCATATCACAGAGGATAATGCAGCTATTCCCCATTCACACCTCAGCCCTTTCATTCCCCGGCCAAACCTTGACAGATAACACATATTCCAGCCAAAGTCACCCCATTGTTGCCCAACCCACTCCTTTTCTAGCCAAGCTCACCTCCAACTTTTTTTTTTCTGTTCAAAAAACAGAATAGAGAAACAGGGCCTTTCATAACTGCTGCAACTCAATTATAACATATACAAGATATCTTTGTTCCATCATCTTCCTGTTTTTCCATTTAACTTCATTCCTATGTTCTCATTTCTATCATCGTTAATTATAGCTTAATATATTGGTGAATGGTTGTTAGACTATGACTTTTTTATTATTAATAGTTAATATATCTTTATTTTTGGATATTATTTTTATTTTTAAGAAATTCTATGTATATAGTATAAATTATATTATATATCTTGTATGTATAAATTTTAGTACTATCCAGCTATACCAGTTTGGGGTTGGCTTCCCTGCACCACCATATGGTATTAATGGTAATGGTATAAACAATTTACATAAAAGCATAATGTGCCTATCTAAATGATGTGTTATGTGCATTGTAGTTAATCCCATATAGCAAAGCGGAGCGGCCGACCCCGAACTGGGATAGTAGGATAGCGGATAGCGGGATGACCGCTATTCTAATATTTTATATATATATATTAAAAAATTATTAATATATATAAGCTCAAAAGCATAAACATTACTCAAAATTTATCAATTAACAACCATCATTAATAATAAAAATTGATAAAAGCCTTAAATCCTCTAAAGCATAAACCATAAAGTACCTAAGTAGACATTAAGAAGGTTCTGTTGGGTAGAATAAAAAAGGTCCAGAAGTTAAGAGAAAAAAATATATTGCTGTTGTCAGCAAGAAAGAAAGAGGAATAAGAGAAAGAAAAGGGGGAATCAAAGTTAATAAAAGAAAAAAAGAAAAAAAAAGAAATTAAAGAAAAAAAATTACTTGAAACTTGAAAGGTTGACACTTTAAAGTGAAACTTCAAAGGGGCAGACCAGAAACTGAGCTCGCTAGAGAAGACAGAGCTCGCTGGAGAAGACAAAAAAATGCTAAAAGACGTCGACAGCGGTCACGTCGATGTTAACTGGTGATTTTTTGGGAACAGTGCTGGAGAAGACAGAAAAATGCCAGAAGACGTCGATGGTGGTCACATCGATGTTCGCCGGTGGTTTTCGAAGAACACGGGTAGTTGCCAGAGAAGAACGAAAGACAGAACAGAGAACAAACGAAGGCTAGGGCTCTGGGGAAGAAGAAGAAAATGGAGCACGGGAGAGATTTGAATCTCTTTTTCAAACCCTAATAACCCAAAAATACCTTCACTAATGTTTCAAATGTGAGGGTATTTTCCGATTTTCGTTTCCGGCCACCAAAATGCACCTGCATTTAACTATCGTGGCCATGGAAGACGCTTTTCTGGGATCGCACTCCACTCCGCACGGCCACGACCCTGAACTGCATCGCACCGTGAGTGCTGTCGCACCTCACCGCCACTCCACCCCGCTCCAGCCGCTATTGACAACTATGGTTATGTGACAGTCTAAGTCTAACTAAATACAAGTGATGTGTTATGTGTCAATAATTTAAGTAACTGACTTGTAGGTTGAGATGCAGCATTTATTGGCCCCCACGAAAATCAGTTTGCTTGATGATGATAAAACAGGATTGGGTGTGTATCTGCTGCAGCTATGCTATGTTGAGTAGATAGGAAAACTAAGAAACACATGAACAGGATGGGGAGTGTGCTGGAGAACACAATATTGTGTGTTTAAAAGGGACTTGGGAGCAGGAAATCAGAAGAAAGTGGAAAAGGGTAACTTGTTGACTTTGCCTAAATATGATGTGCATATCTACGCTGTTAGATTAGATAAGATAACTCGTTGACTTTGCCTAAATGCCTAATGGCCTAAGCAGCTATGTATCACTTTGGATTTGGGTTGAGAAATGAAAAGAGTACACAGCAAGCAAATAAAAACTGTTGTGGTGTATTGCTAATTACTTGTATTATAATAAACTTGGTGTGCTATTTACTAAATAACTCACATATTTCCAGGATCCTCAACAGCTGAAGTAGGCATCATGGTAAATGGACGTGTGTAGATATGCAGACAAAGATATTTCTCTTACAGAAGAGAGGAAAATGTAAAAATCCGTAATATCAAACTGAAAACAGTTAATATTGTAATGGATATTAATTTTGATTCAAAACAGGTGACCTTTTAGCATATGAATATGCAGTTACAGAAAACGAATTAGTAAGGAAGGATTAAGAATAGGTCAAGTTAACTAATCAATTTCTTAGAAAAAAAAAACAAAATTTGCAGTTTCACAACAAAAACAATCAACTGAATTGGACTTTCTTTCCCATGAGGCTACAATATAATTTACACGAGGGTGAAAATTTATGCAGAAATTTGAATTCAGCATCCTAATTTGTCCACCAGCTATGAACACTGAATTTTGGGGGGAAAAAAATAAAGGCAATGACAGTAGGACCATAAAGATTGCATAGATGCATTCATAACCAGAACTAATGTAACAGCCAACTAAGTCACATATTGCATCCCCCATAAACAACAATGAAAACAAACAAACCCTAGATCCCAGATTGCATACCCCATAAACAACAATAAAACCAAACAAACCCTAGATAATTCTCTAATAACATATGATACTGAAATAAAAAAACGAAACACAAATCAACGAAATACAAATTGAAACAACAAACCCTAGATCACAGATATGAGAGAGCGAGAGAGATGAACCTGATATGAACCAGCGAGAACTAGAGCGAGAGTGCGAACGAGCGAAGCGGAAACGAGCGCGAATGCTAACGAGCGAAGCGGGAACGAGCGCGAGCGCGAATGCGAACGAGCTACGGTCGCGAGTGTGAGCGAGTGTGAGCCAGGGTCGCGAGTGTGAGCGAGACAGAAGGAATTAGAGACGGTAGGAAGTTCAATTTCTTGATTTTTTTTCTTTTAGTAGAATTTAAATTTCTATAATTTCAGTTATTTCAGTTAATCAAAATATCTTACTTAGAAGTTTATTTTTTAATTTACTGTCTAAATAAAATGTTTTATTACACATCATTTTAAAAATATTTAAAATTTTGAATTATCATGTTAAATACATATTGTAAAAATTTTTATAATATTATCTTAAAAGTTATATATATTATAGTTTTAAATAATTAATGATATAAATAATTTTATATTCACCTATGCTCTTAAAAATTCATGAAGAAAAACTTAATGTAATTTTTTTTTAAGTAAGAGGAAGCACAGCAAGTTATATAATATGGATTGATATGATATATTTATTATTTTTCAACTACTACATTATCTACGTTAAAGATTTAAAAATGAAAATGTATGATAGAATACATCATTATATTTTTATTAGATAACTAAATTATAAATTCATAAAATACTTTAATTTTTTTATTAAAAAACATAAATAATCTCATCTTCCATGCATGATATAAATGTTAATAATAGTTCATGATAATATTTATAATAAAGTTCAATGGTCATGACTTATAATGCAATCTAATAATAAATGATTGTTGATGTGATTTTTAAAGTACATATGGTAAAATATAATAAATTTATCAATTGTTATTTAACTATAAAACTATTTTATCTTTATAAAAAAATAAAACTTACAAAATTTTATAATTTTTAATATTTTAATCAACAAAAAAGTATGTTTAAAAGAGCATATTGTTAACAAAAATATTAATGTAACACTCTATTGTATCCTCATGTCAATACTTTACTACCACGATAGCATTTTTGTTAAATGTTGGATGTCAATTTAACATATTAACTAAAATTGCATAACTAAAATATTGGGATAATCAAATTCATAAAAAACGGAGGACCAAATTCAAGAAATAAAGTACAAATAAGTCTAAATATTATAATACAAGATAAATAATTTATAGATATACTGAAAAAACAAAAATAAAAATCAAATATTAAAGAAATTCACGATAATTAAAAAGTCAAGCATACATATATAATCAATATCAATCTAAGACAATTATAAAGAAGTAAGAAACACTTTACACAATTAAAACTAACATAAATTGAGTAAAAATGTTAAGAGGTTTAAGACAATAAAATACATGTAATGATGTATAAACTTAAATATGATTGTACAAGACAATTATATTGGGTTGATCAACTTAATATAAAAATCATCTAAATTAAATCTAAATAATTTTTAATACAATACTAATGATCAGTTTAGAACATGGTGAGTGGCATGAATTGATGCAACCATAAAAATGAAACAATAATGAACTAGTCAAACAAAAAGAGAGGGAGATATGAGAACCTATATGGAAAAATTAAAATTCTGATTACAAGCTCAATAAACCTTAAACTAACCACATACATCAAACATACCTTCAAAGTTGGATGGATAGATTAAAAAATACCTATTTCACTTTAAGGATGTGTCTCCCTCTCTCAATTTTAAATTTTAATATCATTTACTTTTTTATTTTTTATTTTATTTTTATAAAAAGATTTTGTTTCTGCTTCAAAGTTCAAATCAACCTTTCAATTCAATATTGAAAAAAAAATTATTTAAAATTAAATTTCAATATTTCTAAAAAAAACTGTCAATAAAGTTAAGAATGATTTTATATCAAAATTCAAATTATATGTACAATGTACTTAAAAAATACTAAAGTATATATATATAATCTCCGCAATTTAATTTTTCTGGACCCACTGACTATTAATATATTTTAAATTAAATTCACATACCGAGATACCATAATTTTATATATTAAGCTTTCGATAGGATAAAATTTTACCAAACTCATTTTTTTCAGTCTTATTTAACTCTTTTATAACACTAAACAAGTCTTAAAGATAATAACAATAAAAATATATAAATATACTGTACTATTCACCTTTGATTATTTTTTTTACAAATTTTAAATAAAAATCATTTGGCTTGATTTATTATATTTAAACATTGTTATTTAGAAGTTATTTTTTGATTATGTTATCTTTAAAAAATTAGCATGTTATTTATAATTGTTAATCTTTTAATTCAAATCTTAACGAATAAACACATTAGAGTCAACCTCATGAGATGACTAAATAGTTGGCTTGATATTCTAAGTTGAAACTTTATTCTATCATTAAATAGTAAAAAAAACAAAAATCTAAAGAAGTTGGCCATGAATCATGAGATGGTTTTCTATCTTCGAGTATCTTGTCATCCAACAAATCACAACATAAATATTAGCTAGAGAATAATTTGTTTCATTGCATAAATATCCAATTTACTTAACTATTTCCGTTGTTTTTTTTTTTTTTAATTTCTTCTTATATTTTCCAATTGATTGTTGAAGATGATTTTTTTAAGGTGAAAAGATTACAAAAAAAAAAAAAAATATAAGTCTCTCTCAATAATAATTTTTTTTATAAAATATGTATTTTGTCGTTCTAAAACTTGTTAAATTCAGTTTCATCTCCCTAAAATTTTTAGTTTGCTTTTAATCCTTTAAAATATGAATTTTGTTATTTAAGTCTCTAATCCTGATTTTACTAGTAATGTCCCTCACGTGGTTAACATCATAAGTTGCTGATTTGTTTGATAAATTTAAAAATCCACCCTGGACATCACACTTAATAATGTTTTAACACGTGTTCATGTTGAAATTTTAAATTTATCATTCACATTTGCAACTTAGGTGGAAGGATGTTAGCCACATGAGAAATGTTATTGACGGAGTCAGGGTCATGGAATTAAGTTAACAAGTTTCATATTTCAAAAGACTAAAAATGAATGAAAAATTTTAAAGCGACCGGTGAAGCCTTGAATCCACAATCAATACACAATTGCACAATTAAAGGAAAAATTGAAAATTCATATAATTAGGGAAAACTAAAAATTGTAAAGAAGAAAAGCGAAAATGGATTGAGGAAGAATATGAGCTCGTTATTACTCCTATTAAATTAGATGAGAGAAGTAGATATTCATCATAAGCATTTTGGAAACTTTGACAAAAATTAAGATTCTTCAAGAACAAGATAATAGAGAAAGTCTCTTACAAGTGCAATGTACAATTCTATTAAATGTGAAAAGTAATTAGCTTAATTATACTTTAGGTTTATATAGATCTTCACTAATCATCTAATTAACTTAAGTTAATCTTAAGACTAAACTAAGCAAGACCCTGGTCTAAATGACTGCAAAATGCAACTCAAAATGTTCATGGTCGTACCTACAAAACGCACATAAATATAAAGTTTTTAACTAAATTAAATTTATATGCCACCATAAATATTTGAAAATTGAAATAATAAAAAATAAGCATGACATTATAAAAGTTGTAATTGGAGTTGCCTTTATCAATTATAGTTTTAATTAGAATTGCCTTGTATATAAATCATAAATTTGAAATTAAAATAAAATTTTATTTTTACATCTTAATTTTTCGCAACAAAAATTTATAGTTTTTTTTAAAATAAAATAAAATTTAAAATTTTAGGGTTTTATTTCTATGTCTTAATTCTTTACAACATAAAATTTATAGTTAAGAATTATTTTTAATTTTCATGGAATTAAAACTTTAAATTCCATAATCTAAACACATATCAACAGAATTGAATCTTACTTTACAAAATTACAATGAAAATTTATATAATGTAAAGTATTATTTCCAAATTTGAAAAAGGTTCTCTTCCATAACATTTCAAATATTAAGTGTTTCTGCTGTGTGAGATAGCGAGTGACACAACTATACCAATAGCACAAAGCAAATCAATTCATCCTCCAATTAACGCTTCCATTCAATTTGCCTCGGTTCGATTGGGTTCGCCTTTCTCCCACTCTTTTGGATCAACATTTTCATTCTTAATTCGTTCTTCCTTTAACCGCAAAATCGCTTTCATTTGTTATTTCCGGAATTAAACAATGTAGCTCACTCATGTATCGTGATAGATAAACTTGTGTTAATTTAGGTTATGCTTTGTGCGGCTAGCAGTGTCGATTTCTTTTATAAATTCGGTTTGCGTTTGGTGAAGTATAGAAATCAATAAATTAGTTAATTGATTTTCAGATTTGGCATGTTGACAGGTTGTTAGGGGAATTGGAGGAGGGTTACAAGTAGAAGAGCGTGTTTTTTGCGGAGATTCAACGGGTGGTACCGCAGCAGTGGGTGCTCTGCAATGATGCCCTCGCCCATTTTGTTGCGGAGATTGAAGGTTTTTTCATCGTTGGGAACTGTCTTTTAAGTTTTTTTTTAATCATCTATTTGATGCTGTCATTTTAATAAATGCAAAATTTGAAATGTGAGGAAATATTTTTTTGTATTGCCAAAGTTTTGTTCTAGGCGCTTAATTAGATGTTGTTCTCAGAAGTTTGAAACAAAAAACCTGCCTTTCCATCATTTAGGTATCTATTTGATTCAAATTAACTTCAAATATGCTGCTGCAATTTTGATTTCTGATCTATCTCATATTGTGATAGATTAAAACAAACCTACACGCAATTTCCTGGAAAGAATTCTCTTATTTTGGGAAATGAACTCTAACAAACAGTAACAGGACATTCTAGAAAGAAATAAAAGTATGAAAAAAAAAAACAATTAAATGGTATAAGATAGGAAATCTTATGACTCCCAGAGCTCAAGCTATAATGATTCCTAGTGTTTCCTTTATACCTTCATCCCCCTCTCTCTCTCTATGACTAACTCCCTTTTCTACAAATTTGTACTAATACTCCTCCCCTCCACATGCTCCATTCTTCCCCAATTCCTCATACTGTAAATCTACCAAATTCTAGGTCAATTAACTTAGGTTAGTAATTGACCCATATTCCATTCGCATGTTCTGTTATCTGCACAAATCTACTAGTGCGTAATTCTTGTCAAAGATTGAGAAAGTGTACTTGCATATTTCATACCCCTAGCTTACATCAATAAAAATAAGTATCCATTCCCTTTACAAATAAGAATTGTGAAGTGCTTTTAGACCAAGTGAAGTGAGGTCAAGATATTAAATTATTAATAGAATTCTACATATCATCAAAAAGTAGATAAGTTCAGGCTCTAACTCTAAATATAAGTAACTTAACATGTGATTCTGAGATCAAAGCATAATAAAAAAATGAAATGAATGATATTTAAATTTAAATTTGGTTTTATCATAATTCTCAACGTCTTCCAGTTTCTTTGAAGATTGTATTTAAAATTATAGTTTCTCTTTTGGTTTTTCCTACTTTTGTAAACACAGCATATGGAATATATTTTTTTTAAAAATAATTGGTGTTAAGAAGAGAAAGCAAAAGTAAGTTTTTTATGGAGAAAATGCATTGTTTATTTGTTGGCACTAGAGGATTGCATAAAGGGTAAATCAAGAATAAGCTTACATTACATATTTTAGATATCATGAAGAACTTGCAAATGCTTAGTTCAGCTGTTTGCACTAATCAAATTGGTTAAATTAAAATTTTGATATTTGTAGTTTCCATTTATTATCAACTTAGTCTACATAGCTTTTTCTTTAATTTGTTTGAATTAATTTTGCAAACATTTTCAAATTAGTCCCAGCCATTATACGTTATAAGTTTATAACCCTGTCAGTTAACTGTGTTTATTTGTACAATAGCAGTAGGTACTAGGTACCCCTGTACATCCTTTTTTCTGTAAAATGTCCTGTGGGTGTTCCTTAAGTAGTAAATTCTTTTGAGTTTGTACTCTCTTATTCTGTTGGTGCTCATTTATATGCTCTCGTTTTTTTTTACTCAAAATGTCCAACATAGTAATAATAGTGGTCGGAGCGGCCGCTATCGCAACAGAGCGGGGTGGAGCAGTGGCGAGCCGCGATGGAGCTGGCATAGCGGTGCGGTCACAATCCCGAAATCGTGCATGTCGTAGTTGCTACAGGTAAAACGTAGGGGTTTAGGATGCTGGAAGGTAAAATGCAGGGTTTTGGCTGCCGGATGAAAAAAAGTCAAAAATACCTCACTTTTAAACATTAGTGAAGGCATTATCGGGTTTTCAAAACGCAGGGGTTTAGGGGTTTAAAAACTGTGTTTTCCGCTTTGTTCTTCTCCTTCTTTTGCCTGAGTTCTTTGTTGCTGTTCTGTCTTCTCCGTCTGAGTTATTTATTGTTTGCGTCTAAGCTGTTCTGTCTTCTCCATCTGAGTTCTCCTTCTTCTCCTTCTTTCGTTTGCGTTTTAAAATGCAACCTCTGATGACGCTATTTTGTCTTCTCTGGCAACGTTTGCCTTCTTCGACAAAGCTGTTTTGTTCTGTTTTAGTTTGCCTTCTCTGTCTTCTCTAGCGACGTTTGTCTTCTTCGAACGATTCTATTTTGTGGCTTTCAAGTAATTTTTTTCCTTTAATTTATTTTTTTTGTTTCTATCTGCCCCTTTTCTTTGTCTGATTCTTCTGTTCTATATCCTTTCTTATTCTGGCCAATAGAACCTTCAAGACATCAATCATGGCATATGGTGGCAGTGGTACACCTATACCATCAGTGGGATCTTTAAGAAGTTATTGTATTTGACTATTTGTTTACTATTTGAATTTTAAGGCTTTTATGAGTTTTTATTATTATTGATAGTTGTTGATGAATTTTAAGTAATATTCATGTTTTTGAGCTTTATATATATATATATATATATATATATATATATATATATATATATATATATATATAAAATATTAGAATAGCAGCCATTCCACTATTTGATATTTTGCTATTCCAGTTCGGGAGTCGGCCGCTCTGCTCTGCCATCTGAGATTAACTATTATGGTTCATACAATAAAGATATTTTGAGACATTTTCTTGATATTCTAACACTTTCCCTGTTGCTAAATCTTACAAAGCTTTAAGCTTGTTACAAATGAACACTGTAAAAAGAAAAAATAAATAACCCAATTATAAAGTGGACTCCATAAAACATGGCTGATAAGGTAACTTAGGGATGCTGGAGATGTTGCAGGCTGGAACGATAAAAATTAGCAAGATGACTGGAGCAATCCTCAGGTTGAAAAGCTGGTTGTAGTGTTGCATGACCAAAGTAGAGATTTTGTTTGAGTGACCATTAGCAGAAATTTCCTGGCAAGCAGATACATGGCAAGAACTTAAACTTCTACAACATACAGCATAAAAACTTAGGACACCCAAAAAACTTGGAAATATAACCTGCAAATTATATTTGGAGTTGGTGTGAGTCATAATCAAGTCCAATCACCTGAAGAATGGCAGGAAGAAAGTCACTACTGAAATGTTTCATTAGCAGAAAACGAATTCACCAATTGGTAGAACAGTCCTTGTCAGAAAAACAAACATCCAGAAAGAGCCAAATGGCCCAAATCAAAGATAATCACCACAAAAATGCCAAGAATCAACAAACCAAGCCAACTGAAAACAGCTCACTCTTGATGAAGGCAGGAAAAACACCAAATTTGAGTGTCAAACACAGCTAACTGAAGCCCGAGAGAGCTAAACAACCATGTGGAGGTGGAAAACAAATGTGATAGGGACCAGGCTAGGCTAGAGATGGTGCAGGAAGGCACACGAGGGTAAAAGTGGTCCGAATACGGCTTCATGCTTGCCCATGCACTAAAATAGAGGACATCCAAATATGAAGCAGTAACTACAGAACAAAGATGACCTCTAGAGAAAGGGTGGCTGGTTGGACAAGGTGAAACCAGATCTGAAGAGAGTAGACCACAGGACAAGCAACCATGGGTCAAGCAAGAATGGTGGCTAATGGAAGAATAATATGATACCTAAGAGAAACTAAAAAATACTAGTGGTGATTGTCACCCTGTATACTGGGGACAATTAACTTTTTCTTCTTTTATATTTTAAATTTGAATGGAGCTCATTACTGGAATGTTGTCTTAGAGATATGAGATGAGATTTATTATGGACTTCTTCTCATTCCTTTAAAGATTATTACTGTGCAGTGTGCAAAGCCTCGTTTGATGTCAGTTGTGCCTTCTATAGGTAAATTCTGCTAAAGCTATTCAAAAGGATCTTAAAGCATTGAAAGCTAAACTTAGTGATGAAGAAATATCGGAGAAGTCACTTGAGGCAAAATTGGTGGAAAGGCAAAGTAAAGGTATGTTCATGTGCAAGCAACACTGTGTCTCCATTTCTGGCTAGATTGTTTAAGTATGAGTGGTGATAATTATTATGAAACACATTCAACAAAAACTGCTCACAAGTACTTTTGAGCTTGACTTGTAGTTGATGGGGATGTGAGTGTAATTAGAGTACTTTTGTGCATGTAAGTTAATATTAAAAGATTTAAATATAGAGTTTTCATAAAATAATTGTGAAACTAACATTTTTTTAATTACAATATAGGTTCGTTCGAAGAATAAAAGTAAGCTTAAGCATAAAAAGCTTCAAGACTTGGTTTATGATGATTTGGTTTTTGATTATAACAACTTGACTGGGAGAAGGGTTGCCAATTTTCCTGGTGTGGTGAGACTTCAACATACACTAGGCAGCAAACAAGACTGAGGAGAGGTGCTGCACCTTCAGCAGAACAATTAGAAATTGATGAAGTTCAAGAGGAAGAAGAGGAAGAAATCCACGGTCGTAATAGTAGTGAAAATGATAAAGATGACTTGTATTTAGAAGATGATGGTTGATTATTCCTATCAAGGAAACTTGTATTTTAATTTTTAATGTTTAGGCAATTTAGTTACTTCAAATCTTAGAGGCTTAAACTTCCTAGTTAGTGGATAGTGGTATTTACTTGTATGTTTTGTTTAAGACACCTATGACTTTTTATTGTTAATTATGAATGCAATGAATTTTGAGTATTTTTTTTACCAGTTTTTATAATTTATATGTGCATAGTATACATTATATAAACTAAAAATATTTCTAAATAGTGGCCACCTTGCTATAGCATTTCTGGAGTAAGCCGCCATGTGCTGCTATCCTGATTGATAAAATATGGTAGTAGAGAACTTGAGTTTACAATTTTTTAGGAAAAAAAAACAGATAATTTGCTTTTAAAAGGTCCAAATACATTTTTGTCCCATGCACATTACATCATTTTTATTTTTTGTTCCTAATTGGAAAAAGCTTTCAATTTAGCCTCTATATATGTACAATAATTTTCAATGCTCATGCTGTTTGTTGCCATTTCAATACAATGAGAGTGGGATAGAGTTACTATGAAGTATACATAGGGATCAAGTTGAAAATGATTGTCACAACAAAAATTTATAGTATTTGGTTCGTACACTTCATTGTGTTATACTTTTGACAAACAATGTCGAATCAACAGTAGACAATAATTACTCAATTTAAAGGATATGTGTACGAACTGAATTGAAAGTTTATATCATATAAGAACCAAATTAAATATGAGTGTAATGTATAAAGACTAACATGTTTGATAATAGGGAGATTTACGTTCCATAAATTCAAAAGGTATATATGATTTTTTTATTAACATGTCAAGTGATTTCATTTGTATTAAGTATACCATATTTTATTTTTCTCTAGACAAATTTTAATTTTTGGATACATTATATTAAATTAATAATTAATTTATGTTAAAAAATCATATTTTACTCTGTAATTTAAAAGCATTATATTTTTAACTATATATATTAATTTGAATTATAAATAAGTTGGGCCCACAATTTGGGCTCAAGCTCAACAAATCCTATATATAGAGGCTCTCGGAATTCGATTGATCATGAAATTGGACCTGCATCATGTAATGTAACTGTGAGTCTTTGATGAATGTTAGTTTCTTGAAAGAAAGAACGATGAAACGAGAAGAGAAGGATGTCTCTACGACTTGCTCTGTTTCTCACGATAAGGTTCCTCTCCTTTCAACCACAACTTCTTTTTTTGTAGTCAATATTTTATTTATTTAATTTCTTTCATTTTAGCATTTGAATCTTACTTAATTTCGCAGTTGGAAGAAGTCATTCCTACTATGGTACGATGTTTATGGTATGAAATTGGAGGCAAGGGAACTCATAATGAATTCTCAATTTTGATGCCTAATTTAAATATTCACTAGGGTTTCTTTTCAGGCATGCACTCTCTTTGTGGAGTTCTTGGCAAGGTTTCATGCACCCCAATTGCAGGTATGCATTCCCTTTCTCTTCTTTTAAATTTCACCAAATTAAACCTGCCAGTCATACATTCTTTATAGATTAATCATGCATTCTTTATAGATGATTAGTGTGTGTGTCTAAATATCTAATTCAATTTGGGTTTGAAACATATGACATTTTTATTTTCTTTTATCATTGTATTTGTATGTATATAGGGATGAACATGAAAGGAAAGGGTTAACTAGCTTGTTGTATTGGTTGCTAACTTTGGGATGGCCAAGCATGTTATTGTTACGTGAGTTTGCCAAATTCTCTTTCTATTCTGTTCCATATTCTTGTACTGTTACTTTGGGAAATAAAAATTGTTTGTTTAACTTAGTATTTCATTGTTATCTAAGATAGACAGGGGAAAATGGGTCTTTTTTCTTTAATGTTATGTAAACAAGTTTTAACTTATTGCGTGGAAGGAGAGAAAAATTAACACATGACTTTACATGTTATTTATTTATTTTATTATTTTTAACCTTTATATTATCATTGTTAATTATTTTAAAACTTATACGTCTTTTTTTTATAATTTCTATTTGTACATATTTTTCTTATTTTTTACGAAGTATGATAATCATATTACTAGTATACTGATTGCTCTGCTGACTAAAAACACAAAATGACTCAACTTCTTTTGCTCCTCATATGTTAACACTTAAGTTTGGCATTCCTTCCAGTGGATATTAAGAGTTTTTCACATGAGCTGAATTCCAAAGGTGTGCGGGCATTTCCATTTTGGAAGTCTCGAAGGTTACTTTTAGTCTCTATTTGGTGTTATATTCTGGGGTTGATGATTTTTGTGTTTTAGGAGGTATCTTTTAATGATTGTTTGTCTATGTTAAGCAGGAGATCTTGGTTGTTATTCAGGCAAAGGTTGATAAAGTAAAGGAAGAAGTAAACTCTGACCTGGCTATATTTGCAGCAGACCTGGTTGGAATTCTTGAAAAAACTGCAGATAATCCTGGGTGGCAAGAGACCATTGAGGACTTGCTAGTTTTGGCGAGGACCTGTGCCATGACTTCATCTGGGGAGTTTTGGCTTCAGTGTGAAGGTATTGTTCATGAGTTGGATGATAGGCGTCAAGAGCTTCCCCCAGGATGCTAAAGCAGCTCCACACCCAGTTACTTTTCATTCTCACAAGGTGTACCACTGAGGATGAGGTTGTTTTCAATCTCTGTCAGTCCAGAGTCTTGCATTCTGCTGAAAACGTATTCCTCCTGGTTTGGGAAGGGCTGCTATTTATATATGTTCTAACACACTTTTCTTTTTCAAGGAAAGTACTCTAAGTAGACTACGAATATAGGGTATGTTCATGATAATAACTCTTATGCTACCAAATTACCTTAAATTTATAGAATATGTATATCATACTAATATAACTACTGCTGTAGTGGTATCTGTCTCTGACATTCCTAATCAGAAATTTTCTGTAAGTTTACCTCTATTCCTTTAAGCAATATTTTATACTTGTGGCCTTTCCAGCTTGTTTGTAATCTTTTGGTGATTATTCTTATTAAGTTGTCACTTGGTAGGGAGAAGTATTTGCAGCTCACTGAGATGGTGGATGTTGGAAAGATAGATATAACAAGCACTGTAATTGATGAGGATGTTCCCTTGGAGGATGATGTAGTTCATAGCTTAAAAACAAGCCCAATCCATTCTACGAGAGCTCGTACTTCTATTGATGATTTTGAGATTATAAAGCCTATATTTCGTGGGGGCATTTGGATGGGTTTTCTTGGCTAAAAAGAGAACAACCGGTGATTTTTTGCAATGAAGGTAATCATACTTTATGCTTTTGACTGGCTATGACCTTTTTTTTACAGTCATTCGGTGTTTCATGTCATTGGAAACAATGTCAGTTATCATCATTGGTTCCCTGTGTTCTGTTTGTGCACATTCATTTCTCTGTCATGTATAAGAGTTAATATGTCATGTTATCTGAACTATCTGTTTGGAATCTAAACTTAGGTTTTCAGTTTTATATATCACTGTTATAGGATCTTTATTAAGTTTATACTTATCTTTATCTAATGGCTTATGATGTTATTAACATCATATGTTTTTACTTTTTAGTATTTGGTGCTGACAGGTGCAAAACAGATTTACTATGGAATACTTATTTTTTATTTACATTTTGTAGTGCATCTTTTGGACAAATAGTTTTAGAGTGTTTCCCTTGCTGTTGCAGGAAGTGTTTGGTTATGAAATTTTACTTCTACATTGAATTCTCTCATACTCTGACTTTATACGTCAATTTTCTTCTCTAATATTTTTCTTTAACAAAAAATATATTCTGAATTCTTCTTCTAGATTACTTCTTGGCATCGTTAATCACTTTATTCTATTTACATCTTTCCACAGTTCTCTTTTTTCCAATGTAATTTACATCTTTGTTAGGACTTCTTTAATCTTACTGTATAATAATTTTGTTGTTTCTTGCTTTCTGGTTTTACATTTTAATTCTTACATATTGTACTATTTTGAAACAGGTTCTTAAGAAGTCAGATATGATCCGTAAGAATTCTGTAGAAAGTATATTAGCAGAACGTGATATCTTAATTTCAGCGCGCAATCCTTTTGTGGTGAGTAGGTCTAACTTGTTAATTATTCTATATTGCTCTGAGAAATGATAATCTTGTTCTAACGTTATTCTAATCTTGATCAAGTTCCTTTCTTCTATTCTTTTACATGTCGTGAGAACTTGTATCTTGTCATGGAGTACCTTAATGGAGGTGACCTATATTCGTTGTTAAGGAATTTAGGTTGCATAGATGAGGAAGTTGCCCATGTATATATTGCCAAAGTGGTAATTATTGGTTCTTTCTCTTTCACTTTGGTAATCTCGAGGAAAGACCTTTTATTACATTATATAAAAAAATAATTTTCTGTACACCGGTAGGTTCTTGCATTAGAATATTTGCATTCACTGCGTGTGGTTCATCACGACTTGAAGCCTGACAATTTATTGATTGCACATGATAGTCACATTAAGGTAACTACAGACTAGTCTCTTTTGTTCTTGCACTCTTATTATTGAGGTCATCATGGTTGGTTTTGCCTGTTAGGTGCTCTGATGGTGATTTGAAGTATTTTTTAAACTGCATTTATAACTGGTGATTGAGTTGTACTTTTGTACTATTATTATCTTATTTCAACAGTATTATCAATATAGTTCCTATAATTATATTGTTTAGTATCTATGTTATGAAACTCTATTTATTTCTTTTCTTGAGTGGTTATTGGTCAAAAAACTGAAAAAGCTTTATGCATGTATTTGTTTGGCTTTGTGGCTTCCTAGGGTGGGCATGATTTTGAACTTGAATGTTCTCACTTTTCATTTCGAAGTTTAAAAAGATTAAAAGTATCTTCACCTTTTATGTTACAGTTTGCGTGCTATTGGCATTCAATATCCATGTACACCAGAGGTTCTACTGTATAAACTTTATACAAATTGATATTCGGGTAGTGACTCATTGAAGTTTATGTTTTGCTACTCATATAGTTGGTCTTTCAAAAGTTGGTCTCATCAATAGCACAGAAAATTTGTCCGGTCCAGCTGTAATTGGGACATCCCTACTTGGGGAGGATGAACCTCAATTATCTACTTCAGAACATCAAATTGAACAAAGGAAGAGACGATGTGCTTTGGGTAGACCAGATTATTTGGCACCTGGGATATTTTTGGGAACAGGACATGGTTTGTATGGTCTTTTTTATGTTAAGGTGGTTTTGTTTCTTTTTTCTTATCCGTCTCCTAAATTACACACTAGAATAAATTAATAAATAAAAGTTATGGAGTGTCATTATCCTGGTTTTCAGAATCAAGTTCTTAATGATGTTGAAAACAATATGGGATGATCTGTATGATGATTCTAGATTATATACTAGTGAATCTCGTTAGACTTTTTTGGTGTGTATTCTTATTGCAAACATAAAATGAACAAGTATTTGTACAAATTTTACAGGGTATATTGCAGATTGGTGGTCAGTTGGCATCATTTTGTTTGAATTGCTTGTTGACATTCCACCCTTCAATGCAGAGCATCCTCAGGTTATGCCCCATTTCTTTGTGCGATGTATATATGTAAATGGTATTTAAGTTTCTGTTCTTGTTTGTTATTCCTATGTTTGACTTCTACCCTCCAGGCAAGGCAGATTGTATTGCTTAATAAGTCATGTATAAGCTCAAAGGAGCTTAGATCTGGTTACTCATGTTATCATGTTTATGGAATTCCTTTTTTATGTTGGATTAAAGTCATTTTTTATATATATTAGTATATGCTTTGTCAACTACTTGTTATTATTATTTGGAAGAATTGTTTTTAGGTTCTAAGAATGTTAATATTTGGCAGTTATTTGATCCTGGTTTGGCAGCGCTGACATTTTTGAATTTCTGATACTGTTCTCTTGTTATTCTTTGTTTGGTTGATTGACTTGATCCATCAAGATCTCTTGTTGGCTGATCAATTCTCAAAATTGAAGGTGAATGCCATCTAATCTTCATTTTGACATATTTTTACTACTGCACTAATTTCTGGTTAACTTACACTGAACCTAGTATTAATGGACAGATAAAAACTAGTCATCTCATGACTCATATGATGCATATTACATAATTGATTGTTTTCAAAAGTAACAATGGGTAGTCTCCTAAGAGAAAAAAATGGTATCGAAAGGATGGAAGATGATTGAGAGGTGAAGAAGTTAATGGTATTGGTTTGGTTAAAAGAAGGCATGATTAGGGCCTATTTAGTTTAAGAAAACATTTGTTTTTCATTTCTTTTTTTCATAAGTAATTACAAAGGTGGCATATTGTAATTATTTATGGAAACAAAAACTGTTTTCTCAAACTGGAGAAGCCCTTATTTTTTTTTTTAAACTTCTATAAATTGCTACCATTTTTTTCTTTATAAAACTTAGTTGTGCATACCTGTTACGAGTAACACAGTAGATATTTTGTTGATGCTTTGATATGTGTGCACCTGAATTGTGTGTTGTTCATCAAAATGTTCAAGAAATATTTTCTAACTAAACCTTCTCAAAGAAAAAAAAGTTAAACAAACAAAATTTGAATATTGGTTCTGAAATATTTTCCTAATCCCTGTTAAATAATAGTTCTATATCTTTTTCTTTGAGCTATTTTGATTAGAGGCATATGATGTGGCAACTCAAAAATAAATCTGATATAATTTTTTTCCTTGTTTATTCTTGAAATTTCATTTCGGTGAGAAAATTTTGTCCAATGTTTCCCTGCTTTTACAGTGGACATTCTGGTTTAGACTTTTTGTAAATGTTATTGAAATGGGAGAAAATGTTACTTCCATAATTAAGCATAATATAAATGTGTTTAGCCGCAAGGATGATGTAGTTGGCAATTGGTAAATTAAATTAATTATTTTCTTCAATTATATTACATATTAGTAGAACTATTATGAGCTCTCTTTGAACATTTGTGCTCAACTCTTGTTCAAATCCCATTCTTCTTTTCATCATTTTTCCTTTTCCATGTATGATAGGTAAAGTGCATAAATAGATGCACTAGTTAGAGTCCATGTATGTAGGATCTTTAAGAGGTAGACCACCTAACAGCAGAATTAATAACCAAATAAAGAGTAAATAGAAACTAAAACTAAAGGTTGTTCATTCATTTGAATACTGCAAAAGTTTAGACCATTAGAGAGGGGTAAAAGATGGTTTGTTGCACACAAGAATAGAGCTTCCCCCAACATTTCCCACCCTTAACAATCCTGAAATGGACACCACTTTTAAAAGTCCATGTACTTTACATCAAGTAGAATTCAAATGCCTAATCATATTCTTGTCCAAGGGAATCATCCCTTAAAGACAAAAATAATGCTCCAACAAAATCATCATAGTGTAGCATAGATTGCACTTTATCATAAAAATTGGCTTCTTTACTTTTACCAGAACAATTAAAGCTGGTCAACAGAATTTGACGATGGAACTAGGGCACACCAAACACACTTAAAATGTCAAATAAACAATTTCATTAAGAAACAAATGCTGCAAAAGTTTAAACCATTAGAGAGGGCTAAAAGATGGTTTGTTGCACACAAGAATAGAGCTTCCCCCAACATTCTCTCACTTGTTTATTGATTGCCTCTGGTGTTATGTTTCTTGGGTTTCTCATGCACCATATAGTTTACATAAAAAATAGTTATGAAATATGCTAACCGATTCTATGAACTACATTCAGTGTCGTGTGTCCTAGATTTTGGTATTCTAGCATTCCAGTTTGTTGCAATAGCCAAAATGGATCACTAAATGTGGTGCACCAAAGAGAGCAATGGATGAGATAAAGGTAGCTCTGATATAGGAAAATCATTGACTCCCTATGTTGCTTGAACAGAGATGAAGTGCATGCATAACTACTTGGTGATGAAGCATTGTAGTTGAAGAAGTGAAGAAGGGAAGGAGCTAGTGAAAGTTGAAAAGAACCAAAATATCTGATAGGAACCCAATTCTAGAGAAACCAAAAAATGGTGTTATTGGTTGAAAAACAAGAGCTATTACAGAAGAAATCCCCTGCAATCCTGGAGTTAATGCTCCTTAAAGAAGAGGTCACTCTCTCTCTCTACCCAACCTCTCAAGGTTCCAACAGAAAATGAATAGAATCATTTCCTTTTCTCTCCCCTATATTTGATTACCTATCCCACACCAACTGCCACAATCAATTCCCCTTATCTTTCCTGTTCAGCCCCTTTATTGGGCTTAGGCCCAGACTTGATATCCTAACAATATCATTCAAGTTTATGTAAAAAATTGAAAAAGAAATAAAGAAAAAAAATGTAAGAGGTCCACTTTAAACAAAATGCATAGTAATGATAATCATGTCATTGCTGGTGCATTTATTTTCTAAATGCTATGCATTTATTCTTAAATGAATTTCTGATGTTGATTTATGGATCTAAGAAGTCATAGATGCTTGAACTTGAAAGGCGGGAAGCAATAGGTTTGTTTTCCTTAAAGTATATCTTTCCTTTTTATTCCTCCCCTTTAATTCATACAGACTATTTATTCCATTATGATCTTGATCTTAATCATATCCTGGTGAAATACTAAAATTAGATCCAAGTTACAAGCCTCCGTTGCTACTTTTCTTATTATAGGTTGTTAAATCTCATTGATTTGGTTGTCTCTAGACAACTTTCCGAGGAGGTGGAGAGACTTCATATATCTATTATATATTTGAATCCGAGCGGTGGGGCTGTTGATTCATCTACTTCTCATGGATATGCGGATGACATTCAAGCAGAAGCAAACTCCTACATCCATTGAATATTCTCTGATAAGCTAGCCATTAATGCAATGGTGTAACTGCTTATTATTGTTATTCTTACTATTCTTATTATTCTTGTTATTCTTTTTCATTTTTCCTTTTATTCTTATTCTTATTCTTATGATTTTTATTATTCTTATTATTTTTATTATTGTTGTTATTCTTTAATATTCTTATTATGGTTATTATTTTTGTTATTTTCATTATTCTTATTAATATTCTTTTTTTTTTCTTCCTCATTTTATTATTATTATTGTTGTTGTTGTTCTTATTATTTTTATTTTATTATTCTTCTTATTTTTTTTATTCTTAACATTTTTTATTCGTATTAATTATTATTATTTTCTTATGATTCTTATTATTGTTATTTTATTCTTTTTTTTATTTTTTTATTCTACTTATTGTTATTATTTAATTTATATTATTTTTGTTATTCTTATTATTATTCTTGTTATTCTTCTTCCTCCTCTTCTTCTTATTATTATTATTATTGTTGTTGTTGTTGTTGCTGCTCATGCTTTCGTGACATGTTATCAATTTGGTGGGGTTTCATGAGGAGTGATAGCAATATACACTCTACTTTGGTTAAAAACTTAAAGTTTATTTGAAACTACAAAACAAAAAATCTAGAGAGAGACTCATTATATGATAAGTGAGACCCATCAAATTTTGTGATTTTTGATAAATTTTAGATAATAATAATGTTCAAAACAATGTGCTAGAGAGTGTGTTGCTAACATTTTTTGAAGTTTCATATAATTGCTAAAAGCTATCTTGTGTAAAATTTGGTACAATTGTTGTACAATGTACATTGTTTTAATAAAAAATCTTGCTAACAAGTGTCCTATAGGTACTAGTTAAAGAATCAATCATTAAGCAAAACAACCTTGCAAAGCTAGTGGGGCACCATTATACTTCTGAATTTTGGCAAATTTTAAAGTAAAAGAACATTCTTTTTTTGGTTAAATAACTTGGGGCAGTTATTGAAAAAAAGCAATGTAACCACATGCATTGAAACAAAACTTTTATACTGATTATGTAACCACGGTGGTGTTCAGAGGATTCATATTAGAGCACCAAAATCAAAATCCTTGACTATTATTAAAATAAAAACCACAATGGAATGATACAGATGTGGCTGAATACAACATATAGTTAATAAAAGGTATGTTCCCATTAGAATGGAAATGATATAGAAGACCTAGGACTCAATATTGGAAAAGATCAAGAAAGATAATATATATATTACAGGAGACAATATATAATAAATAATGTAAAAACAAAATTTAAGCTATTGAAAATGAAGAACGCAAAAAGAAGACTTACATCTCAAATTCAGATCCTGCCCGATAGAAAAATGGAACTCCAGCTTATCCGGCATTAACCTTCAAGGTATAAATAAATGCATAAACAAAAGGCCAAATAGTAATGTAGTCTTTAGGTGTAAAGGACAAATGCATTGCTGAATTAATTTAGCATCTAATTGGTTAAATAAAAGTATGTGAATATGATGTGCCAACCCATGGACCCCAGATTTTAGTGAAGATTTGTGACGCATTACGCATAGAACAAAGCTTGGGAAAAGTTGGACTTGAGCCATTGTGAATACACGCACATACAAAGAAAGAGAGAAGCAAATTGCATATATTAACAAAATAGCAGTCACCTATACCAAAGAGTAATCATCAGGTGTGTGTATGCTAGAAAAAACAAATTTCAATCAAAATATGGTCTTTTATTTTTCTGATCGAATGACATTTATACCAGGAAAGCCAATTTTTTCAAAGCCAATCTTTTCTTGGAACTAACATACCTAATGCACCTCTAGGGGAGATACCACCAACCACAGTGATCATCAGGATCAGACCACAGAAGATCACACATGGGTCCCTCATGAGGAACTTCATGATCAAAATTATGCATTTTATCAAGGGTATTAATCAATGAGGACAACCCACCATGAAGACAAAAGATGCAGCAAGTTTTACCACAGTTTGACGACTTGAGCAGTTGAGCTAGTTTAGAATGTCTGAAGCAAAGGGCGACGACAAGCCAATAGGCCTTTAGCCTAGTTTAAGTGGACCTATCTCTGGACAGAGTTCTTCTACCATGTTCACAAGTTCAATTCCACCTCCCCCCAAGCAAGAAAGCAGAACAACAATCTATCTGTTTCAGATGTATCATTTAGATTAAACTGTAGCCAGGAAGTTTAAAGGCAATTCTCTTATCTATCATTTCCCTTAACCTCTCTGCGTCCTTAAATCTCCCAACACCAACAAGAATATTGGACATAAGAACATAATCTCCACCGTATCCTCTCTCCATCTCCAGTATTTTCCTGGTCACCCTCTGACCAATTTCAACATTATTATGAACACTACAAGCACCCAGCAGCGTCCTCCACATCACAGCATTGCCAACCTCTCGAGGCACCTGTAGAGCAACCTTTTCAGCTTCTTCTAACCTTCCGGCCCTCCCCAGCATATCTATCACGCAACCATAGTGCTTGATATCTGGCACAAGTTGACAATCCTGTACCATTTTAACAAAAAAATTGAGCCCCTCCTCAACCAATCCTCCATGACTACAGGCACTCAAAACACTGAGGAATGTCACATGGTTTGGCCTCAGCCCAGCCTTCACCATGCTTTCAAAACTCTCTAGAGCTTCCCTCCCCATCCCATTCATTGCAAAACCAGAGATAGCTGAAGTCCATGATACCAAATTCTTCCTCTGATCAGGTATCTCCTGGAAGAATCTACTCACACTCGCTATGCATCCACACTTTGCATACAAATCAATTAATGCATTTGTAATACGTATATCAAAGGCATTGAAGCCTCTCTTTTCTGCATAACCATGAAGTGATTGACATATCTTAATAGACCCAATATTTGCAATAGCAGGAAAGATGGTCAAAAGAGTAACTTGAGTAGGTTCTACACCATCAACTTGAACCATTTCCCTAAACAAAGTTAAAGCTTTCATTGGCTGATTCGTGCGTGTGTATCCATCAATAACAAGAGTCCATGACACTACACTCCGAGTAGGCATCTGATTAAACACAGAACAAGCAAGTTGAACTTCACCCCATTTAATGAGGCCAGTAATAAAAACATTCCAAGTAACTAAGTTTCTGTGCGGCATTTGGTAGAACACCTGTGCTGCTTCAACTAAAAGACCCGAAGTGGAGTACATTTGCAACAGGCCAGTTTGCACGTAGACATGAAAGTGAAAAGCCAGCTTGAAAACGAGGGCGTGGAGCTGAGTCCCAAAGTGGGTGCAGTTTGGGTAGGCAGAAGCGTGGGAGAGGAAGGCAAAAGAGAAGGTGTCAAGGGAAGGGTATGTCAAGAAAGTGTGGCAGTGTTGGGTGTATATGAAGAAGTGAAGAGCTTCGTGGGGGTAATGGCCAAGAGAGTAACAACGGATGACGTTGTTGAAGAGGAGTAAACAAGAGAGGGTGTTGTAAAAAGGGTAGTGAAAGAGGCCAGAGGTGACGATGTGAGAGTGGACTTGTTGGAGAGGTTGGCGTAGAGAAGGGTCTTTGAGAAGAAGGGAGAGCAAGTGGCGTGGGTGTTTAGGTTTGGGAGAGAATGAGACGGCTACACAACCTGAAAGGTGCTTCAGTTTCCAGAGTGACATACCAACTGTACCAGTGAGCTTGAACTTGTTTGTGGACAAGAAAGAAAGATATCATTTCATTTATCTTATTTTGGGCCAAAACCATGGGCCTCGGCATTCAGCGAAGCCCAAGTTTGTTGGTAGTTTACATTGGCGCTGAAACAAACTAGCAGAGGTAGTGATTGAAGATGTGTAGCGTGTCTAGTTCAATCCTGGGGCTGGGGTGGCCTAAGCCTTCTTCTTCACTATCATATTCATTCCTTTCTTGTTCAACCAAAACGAGCCTGGGCAATACTGGTGCTATATCAGTAGCAGTTAGAACTAAAGGCAAAGATGTGTGGACATCGGCGGGGCAACGGCAACGGCAACGACAACGGCAGCAGCAACAAGGTGCGTACTTGGACCGCAGCGTGGACATGGAGGAGCTATTAGCGTCAATTGGGCAGAGCCAGAACGAGGATGAGCTGTATGCGGTGATGTCCCCCTACAGCGGGAGGCAGCTGTCTATGCGTTTCATGGTTTCCTTGCTTTCCCGCGAGCCCGATTGGCAACGCGCCCTGGCCCTTCTCGACTGGATCAACGACAAGGCCCTTTATTCTCCTTCCCTCTTTGCCTACAACGTTGTTCTCCGCAACGTCCTTCGTGCCAAGCAGTGGCACCTCGCCCATGGCCTGTTCGATGAAATGCGCCAAAAGGGCCTTTCCCCCGATAGGTACACTTACTCCACCCTCATTACTTCTTTCGGGAAACACGGCTTGTTTGATTCCTCTCTCTTTTGGCTCCAACAGATGGAGCAAGACAACGTTCCCGGCGACCTTGTCCTCTACAGTAATTTGATTGAGCTTGCCCGCAAGTTGGGCGATTATTCCAAGGCCATTTCCATCTTCACCCGATTGAAAGCCTCCACTATTACTCCCGACCTCATTGCCTATAACTCCATGATCAATGTCTTTGGAAAAGCCAAGCTCTTCCGCGAGGCCTCCCTTCTTCTTCAAGAGATGAGGGACACTGGTGTTCACCCCGACACCGTCAGCTATTCCACGCTTCTTGCCATCTACGTTGACAACCAAAAGTTTGTTGAAGCACTTTCTGTCTTCTCCCAGATGAAGGATGCCAAATGCCCCCTTGACCTCACCACATGTAACATCATGATGGATGTCTACGGCCAGCTTCACATGGCCAAGGAAGCCGACCGCCTCTTCTGGAGCATGAGGAAAATGGGGATTCAACCCAACGTGGTTAGCTATAATACTCTCTTGAGGGTTTATGGAGAGGCTGAGCTATTTGGGGAAGCCATCCATCTCTTTCGATTGATGCAAAGTAAGGATGTACAGCAGAATGTTGTTACCTACAACACTATGATTAATATCTATGGGAAGACTCTTGAGCACGAGAAGGCTACCAATCTCATTCAAGAAATGAAGAATAGGGGTATTGAACCCAATGCCATCACTTATTCAACCATAATATCTATATGGGAGAAGGCAGGCAAATTGGACCGGGCTGCCATCTTGTTTCAAAAATTAAGGACTTCAGGAGTTCGAATTGATGAGGTTCTTTACCAGACAATGATTGTAGCCTATGAGAGGGTGGGTTTAGTTGCTCATGCTAAGCGTCTACTTCATGAGCTCAAGCGACCCGACAACATTCCCAGGGAGACTGCCATTGCAATTCTGGCCAGAGCTGGTAGAATTGAAGAGGCTACCTGGGTTTTCCGCCAGGCTTTTGAGGCTGGACAGGTCAAAAATATATCTGTGTTTGGGTGCATGATTAATCTTTTCTCTAGGAACAGAAAATATGGCAATGTAGTTGAAGTGTTTGAGAAGATGAGAGAGGTGGGATATTTTCCTGATTCTGATGTTATTGCTCTCGTGCTGAATGCTTTTGGAAAACTGCGTGAATTTGACAAAGCAGATGCTTTATATAGACAGATGCATGAAGAAGGGTGTGTTTTTCCGGACGAAGTTCATTTCCAGATGTTGAGTCTATATGGTGCAAGAAAGGATTTCATGATGGTAGAGTCATTGTTTGAGAAGTTGGATTACAATCCCAATATCAACAAGAAGGAGTTGCATCTTGTTGTTGCTGGCATTTATGAGAGAGCAGATAAACTTAATGATGCTTCCCGAATCATGAATAGGATGAATCAAAAAGCAAACAGAAGTCATGATCATGCTTAGCAGTGTGCACCTGCCTTTCCCTGTGTAACTTGATGATGAACATTCTTTTAGCCCTGATCATCTATAAATGCTGTATTCAGAAAACCGCTCATATTCCCAACTAAGTGTCATGTATATATGATGTTGAGCAACCGTGCATTTTCTGAATAGCAGCATCCTGATAATTAAGCAATACAGTTCTATTTATTTCACGGCTCATGAGCAATCTTCTATTTTTACCATGCCCTTTTGGAAAAAAAAAATTAAAGAGTTCCCAATGCCTCTTCTTTACAGAAAGTTGAGCCGCACTTTCTGTCAATATGATGGCTGTGTTCGTTGTAAATCCACTGAGAATTTTTGGTTGTAGATGTAAGTGAAAAGAATGAATATCGTTGTGCTTTTTTGGGGGATATATTCTTATCTCTTTTCAAATTTCAACGAATATTTCTCTTCTTCTACCCATAACTTGTATTATTTCCATCATTTATCACTTTCTCAAGTTTTTGGACATAGGGTTATCGATAATTTCTTGGGGATATATCCTTATCTCTTTTCATAATTCAAATGGCTGATAACAAGTTTTCCTTTCTCTGGATTGGTTATAATTATAAATATAGGGCAATGAAAGTTTCCTCATATCTTTCACTTCTTGGAATCGTTCTTATCACACCCATGGTATGGGTTATTTAATTCTCTTTTCTTTTTTAATTAATTATGATATTTTAATTTGAATGTTGAGGTTTTGTTCCTTTTATTAATGTTGGTTTTCTAATATTGTTCCTTTTCTAATAAGGGTCTTCCTAACATTTGTGAACCCGGCATGTCACCCATGATTGAATTTTTTATATTGGTTTGTGCTTCCTAATTAATCTATATTGACTGTCTGACAAGGGGCCTCTACTGATCTAGAACATTTTGTAAGTGAATGACTTATTGCACTCCTATATTTCTATGTTGTTTTGATGTCTCATAGTATATTAAGATAATGTTGATTGAGCATAACTAAGTTTCATTGTCTCAATCAATTATTTTAAGAGGCCCATAACTTGGCAGTTACTTATTCTTTCTTTGGTTGGTGCAGAAGTTATCAGAATTGTCTTCTCATAGAGCTTGGTGAATCAAGTATCCAGGTTTTGCTTCACTCTAATTTTTTAATTATGTTTTGACTATCATTTGATTAGAAGTTACATTGGGGTCAGATTTATGCAGTGACATCAGAACATAAAAAATACACTATAATGTCGAAGCTCAGCATTTTATAATGGAAATGAAAATGATGGCCTTTTATGGTGTATCTCTTTGGCTTAGGTATCTTAGTTCCAAGAAAAGATTGACTTTGAAAAAATTGGCTTTGGTGGTGTAAATGTCATTCAATTAGAAAAAACAAAAGAGAGTGAAATTTATTATTTCGAGCATATACACTCCTGAATCTTGATGATTACTCTTTGTTATAGGTGACTGCTATTTTGTTAATATATACAATTTGCTTCTCTCTCTTTCTTTGTATGTGTGTATTCACAACGAGTCAAGTCCAAAATTTCCCAAGCTTTGTTCTAAGCCTTGCAAATCTTCACTGAAATCTGGGGTCCATGGGTTGGCACATCTCATTTGCATACTTTTATGTAACCAATTAGATGCTAAATTAGTTCAGCAATGCATTTGTCCTTTACACCGAAAGACTATATTACTATTTGGCCTTTTGTTTATGCATTTATTTATATTTATTTGGGACCTTGAAGGCTAATGTTGGATAAGCTGGTGTTCCATTTTTCTATCAGGCAGGATCTGAATTTGAGATGTAAATCTTCTTTTTATGTTCTTCATTTTCAATAGCTTAAATTTTCTGTGTAGCATACATTATATATTATATATTGCCTTCTATAAGACATATATTATCTTTCTTGATCTTTTCCAATTTTGAATCCTAGGTCTTCTTTATCATTTCCATTCTAATGGGAACCTACCTTTTATTAACTATATGTTGCATTCAGCCACATCTGTATCATTCCATTGTGGTTTTTATTTTAATAATTATCAAGGATTTGATATTGGTGCTCTCATATGAATCCTCTGAACACCATGGTGGTTACATTTTTTTTTCATATTTTTTAACCAATATAAGAAGAAATTTCATTTTAATGCATATGCTTACATTGCTTTCTTCATGCTAAAAATGGAACTGTCTCAAACAAATTATGTTTCTATTTACGTCTGGAATTTTGTGTTACTGATTACAGAGTTATAGTGTGCGTATTATTAGTTGTTCCTTTTCCTCAGCTTTGACCTCATTATTTATACTCCTCTTGGCTTCTTGGCTTCCCTCAACCCGTTGTGAATGACGTTGACTGATGGGATGTACATTACCTTCTTGCGTGTTTTCCTTTCCCTGGCAAGCCTACCAAACATCGTCCTTATCAGGAGTTAGGTGACCCTCCTTCATGGGTCAAGGGCCATTCATCATGACTCTTGCTTACGTTAGGTCCTTTGTAGTCATTAAATGTCCGCATACTATGTTTAGGGTCGACCATGATGGCTTGGACGACCGGTAGGTTTGAAGACCGATCACCCCCTCAAGCGTCGATCATAGTGAGTTCGCTTTATCAGATGATTACTTCGTGTGACTGGCTGTGGTGGATTGGAGGGACAAGAGGTCCAGGCCGATTGGAGGGACGAGAGGTCCAGGCCGATTGGTACTCAACCCCTCAAGAGTTGCTTCAACAGGGAATCTCACCTTTCAGGTGGGGCGAATGAATGGTTGATCGGTCAGTATGTGTTCATAAGGTCGGGAGGTCCTCTCGCTCTTCCCCCCTAGAAGAAAGTCTCTACTGGAGTCGTGTCACTTGAAAACTGCTCCCCTGTTGCACATGTCATTGCCATTATTGTGAGTGGTTGGTGCTTCCTCTCCCTGTCCTTGGATGTAAATTGTGTTTCGCGACGCTTTGTTGTTAGTCGTTGGATCAGGACCTTGGTAACTTCTGCGCCCCCCCCCCTTTTTGATTGATGGGGCGTGCTCGAGACATTTTGGTTTCGTCATTAGTCCTTTCATCTTCCACTTTTGTTCTTGATAATTTTCTGATACCTCTTCTTCTCCCATTTTGGGTGCCTCATCCTCCCTCTCTCTCTGCCAGTCACCTCTAGGTGCTCCCTGCTTCCCTTGTAGTCTTCACCTTTCCGTCTTCCTCGTCGTCGGCCATGATAAAAAGAGGTAACTTTCTCTAGTTCTCCACCCTTTATGCTTTTGAGTTGGGATTTTCCCTCAAGTTCCCCTTTCTGGGATGGCGCTTTTGCTATGGGTCCTTACTCTGACCCCTCACATGGTTTTTGTTGAGGAGGTGCCTTCAAAGGGCTATCCACTATGTCTTTCCCTCCTAGTGAGGAGGTGACCAGCCCCTCTGCATGGGGAACCTCTCCCTCAGCTTACTCCAGTTCCTTAGAGGGAGGGGATCAGTCTTTTTGTGTTATGTATCGGGAGTTGGAAGGAAATGAGGCCTCTAGCGAGGACTCAGAAGAGGAGGTCTACCTTGAGGGTACCTCATCTGATTGGATCAACGAGAATGTCCTCAAAGTGTTCTCAGTCTATACTAACCTTGAATCTATTGAAGGGTTGGTCGTTGCCATTTGCCACTAGTGGCCTTGGTCATTACAAGTTTTTCCTTGTAAGTCGAATGAACCCGTTTGTGGGGGGCCGGCTGCTGATGAGGCATCCTTCTTTTACTTGTATGAGACCCTGCTGTTTAAGTTAGGGATACATCTGCCCTTCACTTAGTTTGAACAAGCCATTCTCTGTACCTTGAATATTGCACCCACTCAACTTCATCCTAATAGGTAGGGATTTGTCTGGGCCTTTGTGCTGTTGAGTAAGGATTTAAAAGGGGCGTCTTCTTTTGGTTTTTTTCCATCCGACACTAGGAGAAGTTGGGGTGGTCGTCTGAGTAATCGGCCAAGACGTAAGCTTTGAAGCCTTTTTGTAAAAGCTATAAATTTTTCAAGGACTGATTTTTCTGAGTTTGCCTTGGAGATGTTGGTCCTAATCTCCTAATTAACTCCTTAGGCGACCCCTTCTTCCCCCCTTTATTAGACAAGGCAGCCGGTCGTATCTATAATTGTTGAAAATGAGGACTTAAAGGAATGGGAGTATGAATTCATAACGAAGCTCCAACAGTTATCGACCCTTTCTAGTGTTGACTTGATTAAGAAGGGTGACTGGCTTTTGCCCCCCTTTTTTTTCTTCTTTTTATCTTGCCTTGCTCTATTTTATTAATGGATGCTTTCTCTTGTTAAAGGTTATAAGCCTTTCGAACTTAAGGCTATGAAGAAAAAGGCTACTCGTATTTCTTCAGTCCTTCCTGCTGTTGCTGCAGCCGTTTCACCCGTGGCCATCTCTGCTTAAAAGGTCACCACCTCTTAAGAGCCGACTGTCTATATTTAGAAGGTCACCACCTCTCGAGTGCCGATCGTCTCTACTTAGCGATTGTTGCCTCTAATCCCATTTTGGTCGGGTCATCCGAGGATTTCTCTGATATGATTGTAACCAATCGCCTACTGCACTGAGTCCGTAATCGGCCTCTATCGTTGAGGTGGCTCTTGGTCGTGCTTCCTGTGAGGGGGTAAGCAGGAAACAACCCCAAGAGGTGACTAACACTCAACCTTAGTATTATGGGGAAAAGACTGCCCCCGAGGTGGGTTCAAGGGATATGGCTTCACCGTCCTCTAGGGATTATTCTGGCTAGTCGTTCTCCTAGTCCCTCCGTCTGGAACCGTCGGTTTCCCTTAGTAGAAGTAGTGGACAAGCACATGGCCGCACCTTTAGATTTTACTAAGGCGGACATTCTTGGGCTTGTACTTTCTCGAACTGTTGAACGAAAGTTTGGGAACTTGGGATCGTGGAATAAAAAACTAATCGAAGCTGTCTAGAAATCCCACGAGGAAAATGTGAAGCTAAAGGTGGCGCTTCATGCTATAGAGGAGAAGACATATGATTATCATCAATCGGCGGAGAATTTGCAAGTGCAGCTTTCCTCGGCCATTGTTGAGGCTAAAGATAATATTGGTTGCCAAAGTTTGATTTGAGCGTCGGAAGGAATTTATGATAGCTGAGCTTCAAGAATGAAAGAGTCAGGGGGCTGCTTGGGAAGTAGATAAACAGAAGCTTGACTATGAAGTTCAGAGGTTAATGGTCGAAAAGTAGGAAGTGGAGGGGCGCATGGGGACGAGATACGTCGGCTGGAGGTTGAAAAATTGAAAGGAGAGAAGCTTCTCAAACAAAAGGAGGATGCCTTGCTTGAGAAGGACCTGGCCATTGTTGATCAGTTCAAAATCAGCTTTGCCCACGCCTTAGAGCAAGTTGCCTTTTTGCATCCATCTTGGATGTTTTTGAGGTGGGGGTTATCAAGGAAGTGGTTGACGGTTGATTGATTGAAGTCGGCACTCCTCCCAGCTCTCCAACTTCTTAATTTTTTACAAAAGATTTAAAAGAATGTATTTGGCGCTTTGTCGACTCTTTTCTTAAATAAAATACGATTTGGTTTCAATGTCACTCGTCGGTCTTCTTTTTTGGTTTTTTAATTAGTTTTTTTGCTTATTTTTATGATGACGATGTGGTTTTTCCTTTTTGTCTATCAGTCGTCTTTTAAATATGCCATAAATTGAATGTCCTTCTTATGTCTACTTGACCTGAGTCATTTGCTTTAGCCCAGGGGTGGCCGTCGGTCAACCGCCTCTTCAACTTTTCGGTGCTTGGGGTGAACGTCGATCGATTGCCACTCCCAGGTCCTTTCTTGTGTCGGGGGGGGGTCGTTGGTCGACGCCTCGTTCAGGCCTTTTTTTGTGCCTAGGGGTTGTTGGTCGACCGCCTTGCTCAAGCCTTTTTTGTGCCTAGGGGGGTTGTTGGTCGACTGCCTCTCTTAGGTCTTTTTTGTGCCTGGGGGGATCGTTGGTCGACCACCTCTCTCAAGTCTTTAGTGCCTTGGGGGATCGTTGGTCGACCGCCTCTCTCAAGTCTTTTAGTGCCTAGGGGATCGTTGGTTGACCGCCTCTCTCAGGTCTTTAGTTCTTTGGGGGATTGTTGGTCGACCACCTCTCTCAGGTCTTTAGTGTCTGGGGGAACCATTGGTCGATCGTCTCTCTCAAGTCTTTAGTTTGGTGTTTTTTGGCACTTTTCCTGGGAAAGCGTCCTACATTTTTATAATAACAAACATGCGTACATCAATGTTATGCTTTTAACTATAATAAATACATAAACTCGCTGTATTCCAGGTGTGTGGGACCTTCTTTTCGTCTAAGTGCTCCAGGCGAAAAGCGCCCTTGCCTGCTTCTTCCATGATTCTATAGGGGCCTTCCTAATTGGGTGTTAGCTTGTTGTTGGTGCTGTCTCTAAGGACCCTTCTAAGCATGAGGTCCCCTTTTTGAGTTTTCTAGGAAAGACCTTTGAATTGTATCATCGGGCCGCCCCTGCTTTTGCTGCGACCTCCTTTACATGAGCGATCTCCCTTACCTCTTGTAGCAAATCTAGATTGACTCTGATCTCCTCCTCATTCTAGGCTGGTTGGAAGAAAAGGGTTCTTGCAGAGGGCTCACCAATTTCTATTGGGAGTGTCTGTTCGAACGTTAAGCCTGAATGGAGTTTCTTGGGTGGTGGAATGAGGGGTAGTGTGGTACGACCATAGCACTTGGGGTAATTCCTGTGCCCATCTACCTTTAGCTTCCTCAAGTCTTCTTCTAAGGCCTTGGAGGATTATCTTATTGGCCAACTCTGCTTGTCCATTTGATTAATGGTGTTTGACAAGGGTAAATTTTTGTTTTATTCCAAGCTGTTTGCAGAATTTGGCGACCAGTTGGGAAGCAAACTGTGTGTCGTTACCTGATATTATGACACCTGGGAGTCCAAAACAACATATGATCTTCTTCCAATAAAATTGTTTCACTCTCTCGGCCGAGATTGTTGCTACCTGCTCCACTTCCACCCAATTGGTGAAGTATTCTATAGCTACTATGAGAAATTTTACCTGTCTAACTACAAGAGAAAAAGGTCCCAAGATATCTACTCCCCAGGTATGAAAAGGCCAAGGTGTTATTACTGGATGGAGAGGTTCTAGGAGGCCCGTGTAGGTCAATGAATCATTGACATTTGTCACACCTTTTCACAAACTTGGTATAGTCTTTCTTCAATGTTGGCCAATAGTAACCGACTCTGGCTACTTTGTTTGCTAATGCCTAGCTGCCAATGTGGATCCCACACACCCCCTCGTGACTCTCCTTCATGGCGTATTTAGCTTCATTAGGGGTCTAAACATTTTAAGAGGGATAAGAGAATCCTCTTCTATATAGTTGTTGGGATATCAAGGTATACTTTGCAGCTTCCCTTTTGAGTTTCTTGGTTGCTAGGGGGTCGTTGGGTACATCTTCTGTTTAAAGGAAGGTTGCTATGGGGTCCTTCCAGAGGCGTTGCCAGCCGACCGAGCATACATTTGCTATCTCTATGGTCAATCGGCTAATTGTCCCCTGGATGACCGTCCTGTTTAATCCCCCCTTTTGGATAACAAATCCGCGCGCTCATTTTGTTCTTTGGGCACATGAAGGAGAGTGAAGCTTTCGAAATTGGCTGCTAGCATTTTCACCATGTCCCAATACTTCATTAACTGTGGGTCTCTAGCCTAGTAATCACCATTGACCTGACCGGTTACCAGCTGGGAGTCGCTTTTTGCCATGAGCACTTGGGCTCCTATCTCCTCGACAAGCCTCATCCCAACCAACATTTCGTACTTGGCCTGGTTATTATTGGCCTTAAATTCGAATTGGAGGGATTGCTCTATCAATACTCCATTAGGACCTTCCAACACGACCCCGACTTCACTATCCTTTTGATTTGACGCCCCATCAACCAACAATGTCTAACCCTTGGAGGGTCAATCAGCCTCACCAGTCGGTTCCTCAGTCGGAGTCAGCTTTGCGATGAAATCTGCTAATATTTGGGCTTTGACATGCCCTCTCTTTTCAAAAAGTCAAGTCAAATTCGACAATTTGATCGTTCATCCGACCATTCATCCAGCTAGGTCAAGCTTCCTCAAGACTTACTTGATGAGGAGGTTGGTTTGGACAACTATCTTGTTGCTTTAGAAGTATGGTCTCAACTTTCTGGCCATGATCACTAGAGCTAGGGTGGCCTTTTCCAACTTTTGATATCTGGCCTCAACACCTTGGATGACTCTACTAACAAAGTAGATCGGGTACTAGCTCATTCCTGTACTAAAACAGTGTTGATTGCTTCGTTAGAAATAGATAGGTAAATGATTATTGGCGTACCTTCTTTTGGCTTAGAGATGATTATTGGCATACTTCTTTTGGCTTAGAGAGGATTGGGTTATGCTAGCATTACTTTTAGCTCTTGGAAAGCTAACTCACACGTGTCCGTCCATTGAAATCTTTCGCTCCTTCTGAGGCTTTGGTATACTGGGAGCGCCCTTTTGGCCAATCACGATAAATATCATGACAATGCAGTGATTTGTTCAGCCAATTGCTGGACCTCCTTGACACTCTTCAAGCTCCTCATATTGATGACAATTTCACACTTATCTGGATTGGCTTCGATGCCCCTTTAGGTGAGCATGTATCCCTGTAACTTCCCTGTTTGGACATCAAAAGAGCATTTCTCCAAGTTTAACTTCAATTTATGCTTCCTCAAAACATCGAACACTCAGGTGAGGACCTCGCAATGCTATTCATCCTTTGCCGACTTGGCCACCATATCGTCTACATAGACTCTAGGTCTTAAGCCTATCCAGTCCTTAAATATTTGGTTCATTAACCTTTGATAAGTGGCCCCTGCGTTTTTTAACCTGAAGGGCATTACCCTATAACAAAAGCTGTCGTTGTTGGTAATGAATGTGGTCTTGATTTTGTCCATGGGATGCATTTGAATTTGGTTATACCCAGAGTATGCGTCCATGAAACTTAAGAGACCATGGCTAGAGGCACTATCAACCAATCAATCGATGCTGGGGAGAGGGTACAGGTCCTTCAGATAGGCTTTGTTTAGGTCGGTGTAGTCCATACGCATACGCCACCGTCCGTTAAACTTTCAGACCATTACCACGTTGGCTAGCCAGTTTGGATAACATACCTCCTGGATGAAATGAGCTACCAGTAACTTCTTGGTTTCCTCCTTTGCTGCCTTTCGCTTTTCGTCGCCCATTTTTCTCTTCTTTTGGGCTATCGGTCAAGCCTTAGGAAGTATAGATAATCGATGACAGAGAAAATCTAGGTCAATTTCCGGCATTTCTTCTGGGGCCCACGCGAATACATTTCTATTTTTCCTCAAAAAATAATCATCTGTTTCTCTTCTTCATGCCCTAACTCGACTCCGATCTTTGTGGTCTCAGTTGGTCTTTGATTGATCTGGATTTCTTTCAAATCGTCAGTCGGCCAGCGACGCTCTGCCTCCTTGATCTGTCGAGGGTCGAGCTCCAGAAGGTGGACATTACTTTGTAAGCCGACTTCCGCTTTCCCCGAGTCCCTCCTCCGATCGCCTATCTTCAAACTCACCTTGTTCCAATCACGAGCCGTTTGTTGGTCAGCCCGAACTGTTCCCACTCGGTCCAACAGTGGGTACTTCATGCATAGATGGGGAGTGGAAACTATTGCCTGGAGCTGATTCAAAGTCGGTTGTCCTAGGATAATGTTGTAGGATGCCAGAGCGTCGACAACTGTGAATCTAAGAAGCACGGTTTTTACGTCCAAACTGGCTCCAAAGGTTAATCGATTAATGGCTCCTTCTATCTCCACCTGTTGTTCTCCTATGAAACCAAGAAGGGTGCCCGGGCATGCCTCCAACACTTCCTCCATCCCCCAGCTTTTGGAAAGTCGTCCAAAAAAGTACATTCGTCAAGCTCCCTTGATCAACAAGCACTCTTTCCACCTTGTAATCAGTCACCACAACTGAGATCACCATCAGATCGTCCTGGTGGGGGTTGGACGCCTTCATAATCGGCCTCCAAGAAGGAAATGACCGTCTCTGGGGTGACTCCTCCCATTCTACACAAT
This sequence comes from Mucuna pruriens, assembly GCA_025330945.1. Classification (NCBI taxonomy): domain Eukaryota; kingdom Viridiplantae; phylum Streptophyta; class Magnoliopsida; order Fabales; family Fabaceae; genus Mucuna; species Mucuna pruriens. The sequence goes on from JAENHJ010000296.1 coordinate 2,019,903, forward strand.
CATAACTTGTTGCATGTACCTTTTTTGTCTTGGCTTGGACATCTGCTTTATCGCTCCTCCCCCAGAGATTGTGGTGATGGTTTCCCTTTAGAGGGAGTCGCCTGCTCCTTGTTCTGTTTCTATTTCTAGTGTTGTCCTAGTCTTTACCTTGCTCCTCATCACTCCTTCTCTCGTCCACCTGAACGCCCTTTCCTCGTTGGCTCTTTTGACTGACGGTATTCTTCTTGTACAAAATGTCCCAGGTGGCCGCTACAAATCAGATTCTCGAATTGGGATTGTAGTGTTCTACAGTTCTTCGTCGTGTGTCCATTGGTGCGATAGAACTCGCACCACTTATTTGGCGACGGCCCCATCCGACGATCCGTAGGTGGTGGGATGTCGAGCAACTGTGTATGGCAGATCTCTCGGAGGATTTGGGCTTGTCCCACTTTCAAGGGAGTGAACAGGGGCAATGCGGTGTTTGCTTTTCCCCCTGGCGGTGATGTGTCTTCGCATGGTGTGAGCGGTCGTTCTTGCTCCAGGATGTTGAGGTGTCTTTTTCAGCATGGATTCGGTCGGCTTGATCCTCCTTAGCCTCGATGTGTTTCTCGGTCTTGGCCCATATCTCGCTCATGTTGGACGAGCGTATTAGGGCCAGGGAGTTGCTAAACTGATCGACCCTTAGGCCTTTCTGGAAAGCCTTGACAAAAAATTTTTGGTCAGGGTCATTGACCTGAACTATGGCACTGTTGAATCACGCCAGAAATTTTTTTAGGCTTTCTCCCTTAGCCTATCAGATATCGAAGAGGTCGACCACCTCCAGCCTTTTGGCGTGATTGGTAGCAAACTGCGACATGAAAATCGTTGCCAGGTCATTGAAGGTATGGATAGTTCTGGGTAGTAGACCTGCGAACCATTGCATAGCGACTCCTCTCAAGGTGCCTAGGAAGAGCTTGCAACTAATGGCATCATCCCTGAGTTCCATCAAAAGTGGGGTGGGATGATAGCTTGGTCTATCGCGGGGATAAAAGGTTGTCCCTAGAAGGTGGGGAATACTGTCGTCTGTGACAAATGACCTGGTTGACCGACGTTGGTTCTCATGTCCTCCAACTATCTTCGTAATGCTTCCTGGTGGTGATGCTCCTCAGCCTCGTCCTGTCGTTGGGCTGCTTCCTAGCTTAGACATGCCTGTTCCTCACTTTTTTCTTGTAAAAAGGCTATTGCACGGAGCAAGCACTGCATGGTGTCTCTGTCGCCTCTGTTGCTTGAACTTGTCTGTTGCCTCGTGACCGCATGGTTGTCTTCTGAAGTTGCTCTGAAATTGTGGATGTTTGGAGATGTTTTCTTGCAAGTCCCATGGTGGGCGCTAATGTTCAAATCTGGGAATGACGTTGACTGATGAAACGTAGGTTACCTTCTTGTGGGTTTTCCTTTTCCTAGCAAGCCTACCAAACATTGTCTCTATCAGGAGTTAGGTGACCCTCCTTCATGGGTCAAGGGTCATTCATCATAACTCTTGCTTACGATAGTCATTAAATGTCCACGTAATATGTTTATGGTCGACCATGGTGGCTTGGACGGCCGATAGGTCCGAAGACCAGCCAGTACAGTTTCAATAACTGCCCCCAAGTTATTTAAACAAAAAAAAAATGTTCTTTTACTAGAAAATTTGCCAAAATTCTGAAGTATAATGGTGCCCCACTAGCTTTGCAAGGTTGTTTTACTTAAGGAATTTATTTTTAATTTTAAATTTGTTCTCTGTTTCATATTAGTGTGTGCTCTATTTGTTGTCATTGTTGACTGCCAGTGGGGTTTTGGCAACCATGTTGCAAACTCATTTAACCATAAGGTAACGTTATACCAGGTTGTATGATTTAGTAAGATTTATGTAGTCAGTGCCAACTTATGTCAAGGAGCTAATACCAAGTTAATTGCAGCATTAGCAACTAGGATAAGTTAATTTTCATTTTTCTGTATCTGGTAGCAGTCCAAGATCCTGGTTTTATATAGCTGCAAATAGTCCAGTTAAAAAATGTATCCAAGATATTATCTTTCTTTTTTTTTATTTAATCAGTCATACAGATTCCTTTATTTTACTTAACAAATTGCTATGGTAGTTTTTATAGCCTTCGAGATATATGGCTCAATAATTTTATTACTCAATACAAGTATTTATTGAATTGTTTAGTTGTAACAGAGAAAGTATAGTTCAAGCCAGAAGTCAATTGAAGGCTACCAAGGTTTAGTCTAGCCAGAAGAAACCAGAGCCCACCTGAGATAAGATGGTTGTCTGTACCCTATATGAGGATTTCTCTGAACTAGACCAACCGGCTGGTTTGGCTGGTGAGGGTTTGTAGACATTTTGCATAGAATAAAGAGTAGCAACTCTGTCCAAATGGTCCGCTTACCACTAGGCCATAGGCCTGTTGGCATTTTGCTGCCCTTTGCTTCAGATATTCTAAACTAGCTCAACTGCTTAAGTCGTCAAATTGTGGTAAAACTTGCTGCATCTGATGTCTTGCTGCTGAACTGGTATGCTTTGAAGGTTGAATCTGAAATATTTTATCTTCATGGTGGGTTGTCCTCATCGATTAAAATCCTTGATAACATACGTAATTTTGATCGTGAAGTTCCTCATGAGGGACCCATGTGTGATCTGATCCTGATGATTGCTGTGGTTGGGGGTATCTCTCCTAGTGGTGGTAGATATACCTTTGGCCAGGTGATCTAGTCATTGTGCATTAGGCTTTTATTGTTTTCATCTATTATCATTAATTATTTGTTGATTGCATATATGTATTGCTTTTATAGGACATATCTGGGCAGTTTAACCATACAAATAATTTGAAGCTGATTGCCAGAGCTCATCAGGTGGTTATGGAAGGATATAGCTGTGGTCATCATGTAAATACTTTGCTCTTATTTTGTTATTTTCATCGGTGGAGGTATTCCTGATTTATGGTGCCTTGTGTTAGGATCAAAAAGTGGTTACAATGCTGGTTGAGTTATTTTTATCAGCAACTACTGCCCTTCAAGCTATCTTTGTCAAAATCAGAGCCGTGCTTGATGCCTCTAATGGATCCTTGCATTAAGTTAGCTTCCTGGAGCTGTTATTTACTCGAATTATAATTGTATATTTCCAAGAGAAGCAGAGGAGCAGGCGATGCTCCATCCTCTAATGGTGCTTTATAATTCCTCTCCCCCCCCATTAGTCTCTGATCCCATCGTTCATCGTGAAGATTGAAGCATCATGTTAACCGAGTTCCAAATTTCCAGTGCGGGGAGGCTGAATTGTGGGCAAATTCTTTTTTTTTTTTAATTTTATTGCACTTTATACAACCTAGTTAAAAAAGTGTTATGCCGAGTAGATTTAAATTTACTTTTTTACTTGTAATTAAGAGTTCTCATTACATTATCATCTATCCAACAGTTAAATTATAATTATATATTATTTTAATTGGTTGTATCAAAATGTTAAAATTAAATAATTATAAGTATATAATATAATGATTCTTATATATATATTAAAAGTATTTGTTACGTTAATTTAATATAAATTATGTTCTTTATTTATTCGATGATAACTTTTAATTTATAGATTTGACGCTTATCTCTCTCCACATGTATACAAGCTGGAGGGGACATTTGCACAATTTTTAACCCCAAAGAAATGGCACAACAATCAACAATCAGGTACCTCCCATTCTTTCTCACTTGTCTGAATACCAAAATCAAGCTGAAGATTCCGTCTGGTCAGCACTGACGCGACTCCTTTTCCATAACAAGTTTCTGTTCATTCATATTATCTTCGGAAGAGGCCTATCGTCTGTACAAGGAAACCTATATATATATATATATATATATAGGAAGCCTAGCCACGTATGTATTTCATTAGATCCGTAATTTGGCGTAAATAACTGTTTTTGGCTACTAGTTTGCTAGATAAGCCTTGTTAAAGAAAGCTCAGATTTCGCTTTGGATTTGACAGAGAACTAGTATATGCTAAAGGCAACGTCAAAATTTTCTTAGTTCGTCCCACATAGGCTCGTTTAGTCAAATTGTCATAATCATTGTCTTCAATTTCATCCAGGATCTTACGATACAATATTAATGAGGACCAAACCTGCAGATCATACACAAACCAAAGAGAAGTGTTAACCTCAGCATCCATACCGATCTTTTCAATTTTCAGGAGTTCTCTTAACTCTAACAGAGCAACTGCATGTTGGTTGGTATGCATATGGCAATCTTAATGATTTAACTGCCTTTCTTCGTAACTTACTTTTATAGATCAAACTTTTTAATGAGTGAAGAATTCTATGCAAATGTACGTACCGGCCAACGGCTGGCCTTTTCGAGCTGAGAAACTCCTTCTTCTGCCCGGTTGAAGTAGAATCTTGCCCTTGTAATTTGATGTTTCATAAACTTTCTCCATCTTTCACTCACCGTTCTTGAAAAAACATCCTTGTCACATAATCCAAACTGGGCTAGTTCGTCTTGGGGAAGGTAAACTCTACCTCTTAATGCACTAATTAGTTAAAAGAGTAATTAAGGTCATATGTAAATATAAATATAATAATACAGTAAGCAGAAGAGTGGTGAATTAGAAGAAACATACTCCTCCCCGACATCTCTAAGAATGTTTGTGAGTTGATTTCCTATACCCAGATATAGTGCAGCATCATATACACTTTGAACAGGGATGACAGACTCCTGGGCAATACCCATTATCGGAACACTCATTAATCCAACAGTGCCCGCTACATAGTAGCAGTAAAGATATAACTCTTGGAAATTCTTGTATCGGGCTTTCCTTGTATCCATTCTCATGCCTTGTATCATGTCCCTGAAAGGCTGTAAGAAACACAAGAGTTGATTAGATAGATATCATAGATAGATATAGTTAAATAATTGTGGCAGGTAATGACCTTAATATCCAAGGGAAACTTGAAGACTGTATGAGTAAGAGCAGCATCAAGCATATCATAGGGATGTCCGTTGAAAATGTGGTGCAATCTGTCTTCCCACCTATCAAGAACGGCAGAGCTCATATACACAGCGTTAGGACCATCAACCAGCTCATCTGTTCTCCTGCACCAAACTGCGAGCAGAGAAGGTTTTTCGTTACAAATAAAACTTTTGCAACTTTCCCTTTACAAATAAATTTAATTACCATAAATTGCCCATATGGCTTTCTTTCTTTCTTCCGTCATAAGCAAGGTTCCTGTTTAGAATAGGAATTGAACAAGTGAGATAAAAATTAACACAAAAAAGCTGCTAGCCACGATCGAGTGGATTTGATCTATCTGTACCTAGATAGAAGGTATTGGCAAATTCGGCGCAGATATTTCCGCACATTTCATAGGCATCATTCAGAAAAGTGGGGTCCAAGTGTGGCTTAGGCTTGCTACAAGCTGGACTAATTATCCGAGACTGCCTGTGAACAATCTCTTGTACATGTAAATCAGCTCCTTGTTTTGACAACTGAGGAAACACGCTCCCTCTTCTTTCTTTGGGAGCCACCTTTACTTCCGACCTTATATCACCATATTTTCTACGACTACAACATGTGATCGAACAAGACTTTGCTGTCAGGGAACAAAATGATAAACTCATCACACTATTTCTATTCTCAAGCTTAATTTAATTGATATATAATTATTTTCCCTCTCAATTAGCTATGGTTATATATATAATAGGACTCCTAATGAATCACCTCGTTTATGCAATAAACAAAGTTGTGGAATATTTATTTATAACACAAGAAGAGTTTGGTTTGAGGAAGAACGAGGCTTACAAAGATGCTGCTTTTGTCTTGTACAAGGCCACCTAAATTTTCTTTTGCAATGGTGTCTTCTAGTTCAGTTCCTTGTAAAGAATCTTAGTCACTCCTGATGCCTTTTCAAACTCATATATAATATAATACGTCCTTCCATTTTCCCTTTCATTGGCCTGTCCATGTTTTTTGTTACAATAAACCTGCACCCTTATTTGTTCTTTATTGGCTCATCTTTACAACCATACCCATTTTTGCACACAATTCTCCACCTACATAAATTACATAGTTTCTCCCGAATATATAAAAAATAATAATTAAGAGTGTTAGTAAATCTCACTTAATTTTCTAAATTTGATTGAGAAAATGAATTTTGTTCCTTAAAATATCTTTTACACTAATAATTATTAATTAAAAAAATCATCTGCTACTATTATAATTAATTTTAAGGTTTGTTATGAGAAGATGAATTATAAGGCTACTCATTCCCATCACATGATAATGTATTCAACATAAATCATAATAAGAAATACTTAAAAGAATATTTGAACACCACTTGTAAAAGGACAATGACTTAATTTCAGTTCTGGCTTTATTCTTAACTTTCAATTTTCTAATTAATGATTATAAGTTTCTTTTAATTTAACAAGAGTCAAATCCTATTTAATTACCTGATACTCTGGTTTCACTCGTTATAGAAAATGATAGAATGACTTTTAAAAATTTCAAGTGGGAATCATTATAGAGAAAACAAAGAAAACAAAATCCTGGAAGTTTAGTTTACACTTTTGCACCATTGGTTGGATTAAACGATTTTTGTCTTTGTATTTTTTAGTTTATAAAGTTTGATTTCCTTAGTAGGTATTTCAAATATCGAAGTACTTTTCATATACAGAAATAGTGCCCTTTATATAGACTTCAGAGTGAAGCTTTCCAACACATTCCCTTATTTTCAATTTTAAACACAAAAATACTTTAAATACATTCTAACATTTTTTTAACACACTTTTTTTTTTTTAGACATTGATCTAGGACCGAGCCAGGGTGAAGGGGCCCACATCCAAGTTAGGCAATGATGAGTTTGCTGGGAGACGATAGATCTTAGTGGTTGAGGTGGTAAGTTAGTGAAGGTTTTAGGCGGTAGCAATATAATTATGTGTCGGAATTTATGCCTTAGAGAAAGAGTAACAGTGGCATTTTTAGGCATTAGTTGAGGAAACACAAATACTTACACATAGGTTAGGGGGTCTCCTAAGCATAGACTAAGTTTTGGTGGAAAAATCAGTTGAGTCCTTAGATAACTATAACATATAAGATCGACGATTAAGGAGTGCTTCAAGCCTTTTGCTGTCAGTGGGATGTAACCAATGGAGTTCTGTTATATTCTCCCAAGTAGGGGCACACCTTTTTAAGATATGATGAGATACTTTTGGACCTTTCACTCTACACGACTAAGCAATCTAATTTAAGGTGCGATGAGGTAACTTTAGAGACATCGTAGTGTCCTTAAAATAGAATCGAGGTGAGCATTAGTCCCAGGGGTTATCATGTTCTCCTTTAAACCAAACTCATTTGGGTTCGGCATTCTTGAAACCCAATCTAGAATAGATACTCCACTTTGTATTTTATACATCTCGTATAAATTTTATTTAATAATAAATAATGCATTAAAAATATCATGTTAACTCATCTCTCTCATTATATGAGTATACATACACAATTTTTAAATCAATAGTTATTTATATTTTATACATCAAAGTGTACATTATATTCTAAAAGAGTTAAATCATTCTCGTAAAGAATTGTCTGATATTATCATATATTGTTAAATATATGCGTGTATAGATTATTAAATTTAACACTGACAAATTAAAAAAAATCAAAGAGGGTAAAATGTAAATAACCTGTGACATATATAATTCGATTAGTGGATTATAAGATTAATTTTTTAAAATAAAAATAGTCTATATGTATAAAAATTTAGAGTTAGGAAGAGTAACACCTATGGATGCAAAAACGAGCGGTGCAGTCCACCAGGCTAAAGTGCAAAAATAGGTTAGTTGTCTGTTTTGTTGGGATGAGTCAAATTGATTTTTTTTTTAAAAAAATTATACAAATTTTAAAAGAAAAAATATTAGCCAAAAATAAGTTCAATAGTGTTTTGGTCTATAACTCACAATCCAGGTTGGATTGACTTGACTCATTAGACTAAACCAATTCAGTTTGTTATTTTTTAGGCCACTTTTCAACGACTTGACTTGACCTACCAAGTCACTCGATCACGTGCAGGACAAAATTGCCACTTGTAGTGACATCGATGTTTATTCATCTAAATCTATTTTTGTTGATAATTACATGTAGTATCAAAAATATTTTACTACTATTTGTCAAAGCACATTAATATTAAAGAAATAAAAAGACTTAATAACTTTTTTCCATTGAATAAATTGAATTAAGGTATTAAGAACAAAGACAATTGCTCTTATAAAGGAATTGATCTTTAACTAACTAAAATAGAATATAACATATTAACAATATAACTAATAACTGAATTAACCAACTTCAAATACTAAATTTTTTTATGAGTCCAATAGTCCCTACAAGTTGAGAAATGTATGTTGATAACACTCAACTTGGTAAGAAGTTTTTGGAAAGGTGTAGGATCAAGAGGTTTAGTGAGTATGTCAGTTATTTGGTCAAAGGTGGATATTGGTAGGAGATAAAAGAGTTTGGACAAAAGCTTTCTCGCACAATGTGATAGTCAATTTCTATATGTTTGATTCTTTCATGGAAAGTGAGATTAGCTACAATATATTGTGCAAAATGATTATCACAGTAAAGCATAGCTGGGGTAGTGAAATATAGCTTGGATTCTTGAAGAATGTATGTAAGCCATTGGAGTTCACAAACTGAAGAAGCTAATGCTCAATATTTAGCTTCGAAGGAGGACCTAGATATTGTCGTTTGCTTCTTTGAACGCTAAGAAACCAAGGATTTTCCAAGGAATATGCAAAATCTTATGATAGACTTTCAGGTATCTATACAATTGGCCTAATTTGAGTATGAAAAAGTTTTTTAAGTGTAAGGTGGAGCTAGCAAGATAGAAGAGTCCATGTGCAAGGGTAGCCTTAATGTATATTAAGGCTCAAATGGCAGCTTGTTGGTGAAGAGTGGTAGGGTTATCTCGAATGTCAAGAAACAAACACATATTACCTTATTGACGAAATGACTTATGTCTAATCTTGTTGTAACATATTGCCAATAAGTCTTATGTAGGTAGCAACATCTTCAAGGGGTTGTCCCCATCTTTCCTAAGTTTGGTTTCTTTTGTCATAGGAGTAAAGACAGATTTTGTAGTTGGGAATCCCATATTAGATAATATTTCCAAAGCATACTTTCTTTGGCAAACATGGAGTCTGGATTTGAATCTAACAATCTCCAAACCAAGGAAGTATTTAAGACTTCTTGAGTCTTTGATTTTATATGTTTGATGAAGAAAGTTTTTGATAATATTTATTTCATCAAGATCATCACTTGTAAGGATTAAATCATCAATAGGGCATTTGTTGAAGTAGTTGAATGTTTAAAAAATAAGGAATGGTCAGAAGAAGATTAGATATATCCTTGTGATATAAGAGAAAAGGATAGCTTTGCAAAGCATTGTCTGTTGGACTATTTCAAACCATATAGGGATTTCTTGAGCTTGCAAACTTGATTTGTGTTATTGAAATAGCTAGGAGTAACATAATTGATGTGAGTTTCGCCACCGATGAGGTGTCAAAGTAGTCAATTCCTTCTATTTAGTTAAAACTCTTAACAACAAGTCTTGCTTTGTAACGTTTAATGGTTTTATTGGCCTTGAATTTGGTTTTATATACCCATTTATAGCCTATGGGATTCTTGCTTGGAGGTAGCTGGGTGAGTTCCCATGTGTCATTCTGATTCAAGACATTATTTTTCTTATTTTACTACCACCATCCAATAAGCATATTTGATAGCCTATCTATATGTCTTTAGCTCAAATGTAGAAGAAACAATTAGAATGTAATATTTATGAACATAGGAGAGTTGACAATAGTTCAAGTAAGTGGATAAATGATAAATAATGGTGGATGATTGACTAAGAGGTGTTGAGTTGGCAATATTATAATGAAAATCGTGTAAATATGAAGGGGTTTTCTAATTTGTTTGATTTTCTTAATTGGATGTCAAGTGTAGTAACATTTATAGATTTTTGAGGGGTATCAATATGGGAATGCAAAATATTAGGATGTTGAGGAATGTCAAGTAATATGAGTCAATTTTCAATGTCAAGAAAATATAATGCATTAGTATTTTCAAAAGTAGCAACAAAATATGAAAATATATTCTCATAAAAAATGGCATGTTGAGAAACAAACATAGATCTAGAATATAAATCAAATAAGATGTATCCTTTTGTTCCTGGTCTATAACCAAGAAAGATGCATTTATTAGCTTAACTATCTAATTTAATTCTATGTTGGGTGATGGTAGAAGCGTATGTCAAACATCCAAAAACCTTTAGATCAAGAAAAGTAGAAGGAGTATCATATAATATCTCATATGATGATTTATTGTGAAGAACAAGTGTAAGTAGTTTATTTATAATGTATATGGCATGACAAACAACATAGGACCAATTTTCTTTTGGCAAATGTGAGTGAAACAAAAGGACACTATGACATCAAGAATATGTTTATACTTCCTTTCTACCTTAGAGTTTCATTGCAGAGTCTCTACACATGATGTTTGATGTAAAATTCTATGTTCAACATAAAAATGAAGCATATTAAATTCTAAGTCATTGTCAGATCTTAAAATTTTGATTTTACTATTAAATTGAGTAAAAACATAATTGATGAAGTGTAAAATGCAAGGTCTAGTTTATTTAGACTGCAATAGATATATCCAAGTATGTCTACTAAAGTCATCAACTATAGTAAGGAAGTAATGATAGCATGCATGGAGATAGTATTTAAAGGTCCCCAAATGTCCATATGAACCAAATCAAAGTTGTTAAAGATTTTGTAGTGCTAATAGGGAAAGGGAGTCTTGACTGTTTAGCATATGGCATGAATCACAAACAACAGTTTGTTGCATTTGACATAGGGAAATCTGTTATAGAGATGTTGTATAACAAAAAGAGAAGGATGGCCTAGCCTAAAGTGCCATACATCAAAGTCAGCAAAAAATAAATAAAAGAATTAATAAAGACATTAGATACAATAGAATTTAGATTTACAATAGAATGATGTAAAATGTAAAGGTTATTATAAACATCAATATGTCAAATCATCCTTTTTGGAATTGATGTCCTATATTAGGCAAGTAGTAGGAGAAAAAGTGAGTGTGTAATTTAGAAAATTAGCAAGCTTTTGTACAGATATTAAACTAAGTTTAAAATTTGAAATATAAAGAACATTAAACAATTTTATGTGTTTAGAAATGACAATAGTGCCTGAATGTTTGGTAACAAGGGTGTTGTCATTAGGCAAACTAATGGATATAGAAGGAATATGGGAATATGTTCAAAATATTTGATGATGACACACATGATTTGTGGATCCAATGTCCAAAATCTAATCAATAAAGCAAAAAGAAACATTACCTGATTGAATGGTATGGGAGATCATGTATGTTATAGAAGCATCTTTGGGGAGATTGTTACTCACCAGATTATTGGAGGTGGAAGCATCCAATTTGGAATGTTGTAACAAAGATAGTAGGTGCTTATTGTCACCAGGGCTCAACTGTACTGAAGGATTGGATTGTGGGGCCTGAGCAATAGTGGGTTTTTGATTGGTAGTGGTGGCTACATTAACAATAGTATTTGAATTTCTAGATCTATAACCAGGGGGACCTATGTTTAAAGTAGCAAGAGTCAATTATGTGGTTTGGTCTACCACAAAAGTGCATTGTTTGTCATTGGATCGACCACTACCCCTTCCTCCTTATGGATTGAATCTTGTGCCAAAAAAACCAAATGAATTTACAGATTGTCTTGAATTTTTATTATCAATGGTAGCAGCTAGGGCAATGGTATTACCAATATTAGGACTATATGATTTTCTTTCTTGTTGAGTAACTAAACAAAAAAATTTGTTTATGGGAGGATGTGGCTTAAGTAATAAGATTCAAGTCTTGATATTATCATATGAGTCATTTAAACTTTTTAGGAAGTAAATGACAGATTCAATTTCCTTATGTTGTTTCATAGATTTTGTGAGATTACAAGGGTATGGTGAATCACAAAAATAAGAAGTTGGTCTTAAAGACTCTAGTTCTTCCCATAAAGATTTCAAATCAATAAAGAAAGTTGAGAAATTGTGATCATCTTGTTTTATAAAATGTAGTTCTTGCAAAATATTAAAGATGCGAAAATGGTTCCCTTGAAATACCTATCTTGAAGATTTAGCCAAAGCTCCCTAACATTGTCAATGTAGATGGTACTTTGAGCAATATGATCATGGGTTATGCTTCAGCTGATCCATGAAATTACTATGGTATTACATTCCTAAGCATCATAAAAAGGGTTAGTAGAACATGGAAGAGAAATGGTTCCATAAAAAAATTTGTGTTTATTCTTTGATAGTAAGGTCCTCTTCTTGGCACTACTCCAAGAATGAAAGTTATCGCCATCAAGTGGTGGTGAGACAAGCATAGCTCCAAGATTTTCTCTAAGGTGAAGATAATAAGGACTTGTTAGTATTTAGAAAGGATGAATTGTTGAATTAGATAAAGATTCTACCATTGATGGGAAGGAGAGGAAAGTAAGGAGTTTGGCAAAAATTAAAAAAAAAAAGAAATAGAAGAACTGAATAACTTCTTTCCATAGAATAAATTGAATCAATGTATTAAGAACAAAAAGACTTGCTCTTATAAAAAATTTGATCTCTAACTAACTAAATATAAAACATAACATATTTACAATATAATTAATAACTAAATTAACCAACTTCAATTATTCAATTTTGTGAGTCCAATACACATTGAGTTTAACTATGGATATTATGGATATTAGTATATTAGTATATTACAATGCATCACTAAAACAAGAGATTCACTTGTAGATCACCATTTATACTCATTAAATATAATATTTAAATAATAAATTATAAAATTAATTATTTTATTTCACGTCTCAACTATTGATTATTTTATTATTTTATTTGACAATTATTTAATGATTATAAATAGTGGTCCTACATGAACACTTATTTTGTGCTACACAATATAAATTACTTGATTTTAATGTAGACATTTGATACCACATTAATTCTAAACGAGTACAAACTAAAACGACATATTAATTATCTAAAAAAACTTTATTATAAATAAAATGGAGGAAAAGGGGAAAATTTATCAAAATAAAAATTATAAAATCTATTAATATTATGAAGCTTGAAAAAAAAACATGAATAAAATAGAATAAAAAAGTAAAAGATGGAGTTGATGTTGTTGTTGTTGTTTGTATTATTAGTATTATTATTATTATTATTATTATTATTATTATTATTATTATTATTATTATTATTATTATTATTATTATTGTTATTATAACTATTATTTTTATTATTATTATTACTATTATTATTATTATAATTACTATTATTATTACTATTATTACTTTTATTATTACTATTACTATTATCATTGTTACTACTACTATTTTGTTGTTGTTGTATTGTTGTCAGTGGTGTTGTTGTTAGTGGTGGTGGTGTTATTGCTTGTTGTTATTGTACTTGTTGTTATTATTGTTGTTGTTACTATTGGCTTATTGTTGTTGTTGTTGATGGTGGTGGTGGTGCTGTTGTTGCTGGTGGTGTTGTTGGTGCTACTGTTGTTGTTGTTGTTATTGTTGTTGGTGGTGGTGGTGTCATCATCGTTGTTGTAGTTGTTATTGGTGTTGTTGGTGTTGGTATTAGTATTGGTATTGTTGTTGTTGCTATTGGTGTTGTTGGTATTGTTCCTATTGGTGTTTGTTGTTGTTGTTGTTATTGTTGTTGCTATTGGTGTTGGTGGTGGTGGTGTTGTTATTGCTATTGTTGTTATTGTTGTTGTCATTATTGTTATTCTTATTGTTGGTGTTGTTATTGTTAGTGATGGTGGTGGTGATGGTGTTGTTGCTATTTGTTGGTATTGTTGTTGTTATTGTTGCTATAGGTGTTGTGGGTGTTGGTGATGTTGTTGTTGTTATTAGTGTTGTTGTTGTTGCTATTGGTGTTGGTGTTTTTATTGGTGGTGGTGGTGTTGTTGTTATTATTATCATTATTATTATTGTTTCTATTGGTGTTTTGTTGGTGTTGTTGTTATTCTTTGTTATTGTTATTCTTGTTGTTATTTCTTACATTCTTTATTGTTTTTGTTCTTTCTTTGTTATTCTAGTTGTTGATTTTATTGTTGTTGTTATTATTATTATTATTATTATTATCATTATTATAATAATTATTATTATTATAATTATTATTGTTATTATTATTTTAATTATATTATTATTAAATTTTTTACTTTTATTAATTAAGGAGTTAATAAATAAAAAAATAAATACAAGAAATGAATTTTGTACTATTTATATAAAGATCTCTTTCTTTTTGTATATTGTTGTTAATTTGGTATACATAATACATGCCGTTGACACATTTCTTTAGGTAATGTAATTTAGGACTAGTATGTTATTGTGTTACACGCCGAAAAAATTACCAATTTCCATAAGCAGGGACTCGATATTTTTAGTACGACTAGTAAGTGGAATTATTATTATTATAGTTTGGGCCTATTTGTGCTTTTCTGAATTAGGAGGAGGGACACTTTTGAGTTCAACTCAGACATAGTTAGTTAAATTAGGGGCCTTCTCTTGGCAACCATTTTTTTTTTCTCCTTGCAGTATTGTTTTCCTAATTCTTTTAACAAACATAGTTATAAAAACTGATTTTCATAATATAAAAAATTTACGTTACAAAATATATTAAAAAACAACTATATTAAAAAAAGTTATTTTTATAATATAAAAATTACATTATAAAAATAATTTATGTAATATAAAAGTTATATTAAAATTTTAATTTTTATAAGATATGTGAAAAATAAAAAATTCGAAATGGAAGAAGAGGGAGTAAAAAAATGAGAAGAGGATGCATATGGTGGGGGCATCAGCGGAGGCCATGGATGAGGTACAAAGAGCCAAGGTGAGACGAAAGAGAAGTATTTTAGAAATATGAAAAAAAAAAGGTGTAAAAAAAAAAGGAGGTGCGAAAAGAAAGTTCCTGAATTAGAGGGAACATAGTGTCCAGTAATTTGACAAGATAAGGACGACTATAGGAGCAACCTGAATGTGAAGAAGTATTTTTTAGGACTACATGTGTTCTTATTCTTTCTACGGGGAGTGAAAGCATTATTGGTAAAGGCATTTATTTAAAGATCAATTATTTTTATTATATTTTTCAATTTCAATTATTATATATATTTTATATTTTATATTCTACTATTAATCTTATATTATATTTTAAAATATTCTCAACTAAATTTAAAGTTAAAAAAATGTACACATCATACTTTGTTTAGGTTAATTAGAAGTTAGTATATAAAAAAAAATGCTAGTTGATACAAGCTATTTTAAATAACTTTGTTTATCAAATATTGTCAATATGGTGAAATAAAATTTTGAACTAGAAAAAAAAATAAATTAGAAGCCACTTGAAAATGTTTGCTAAAGACAATCTTAATTAAATTTAAATTTTGTAAATTAAATTACAAATTCAAATATTTATATATTTTAATTTATATTAATTAATAAAATAATTGTTATCAATCAATTAAACCTTCCTTAAATTTTTTTTGTTTCTATTTTTATTTTACATATACTTATAAATATTCATACAATAAATATAACATTTACGGCTAAAATTAGTAAAATATTAAATTTGTTACGTATATGTTTCACTTCACCTTTAATAAACTCAAACTTGACTGCAATTAAAAAATATGAATAGCTAAGTTTTGAATTTTGAAAAAATACCATTCAATATAAAATTAATAATTTTAATGTTTATTCTTATATATTAAGGTTAAATACTTGTAAGTTAATTTATTATTTTTTCTGTTTGAATTTTACGTATTAATTCCTTGAATTCCATTTTATTTTTCTTTGAACCTTAACATTTTTACTTATCTTTTAATTTTTTTTTTAGTTTCATCTATTTTTTTTTATAAATGTGAATTCCTATTCCTGATACTACATTAGATAAAACAAATGAAATACATAAAATAATAAGTGGTAGTTCTAAAGTGCTAATTACTTAAATTCCTTAACTCGGATGTCATATATTTGAATTCTGATAAAAAAAAATATATATGTTGAAAAGAAAATATTCGTTATTGAAATGAAGAGCTCCTGGTTCGGTAACTCGTTTGTGGGACTTGATTTAGATACATCTTGTACTTCATCTCAAGTATGTCTAATAATTTTTTTTAGTTTCAGCATATAAAAAAAAAAGCAACCAAAATTTAACGAAGAAAAAGGATGTGTTCGTTTTAAATATTTATACATTTATAATGTGTAAAAAAGTTGAAAAATATTAGCAATACATTCTTTATATATTCTAATTGGCAAAGTTCACTAAGAATCACGAAATCATGTTACTTTCACTCTTTATTTAATAAATCTAATATATAATTTTATAAAGCTCAAGAAATTTAAGTTTATGAAAGAAAAACGTCACTTAAAAAGAGAGTGCGAACGAATTTAGCATTCTTAAAAAGTATCTTGTACCACAACCTTAGAGGACAATTGGTAGGGGGAAATTTTAGTTTCCAAAAACTCTATTATTAGAAATGTTAATTTTCTAGTTTGATATGTAATTTAAAGAAAATATTTTATAAAATTGTTTTCATGGAAGAGATATAAATATGAGTACTAAAAATATATTTTTAATATACTTATTTTTTTTATCGAAATTAATTTAAAATTACAAAATTTTGAAAAAAATTTATTAGATAATAAAGAAACATAATTTTGTGATTTTCAACAAATTTCAACTAACATTAGAATGTGTTAGAAAAGTGTGATAATATTAACAAAAATTGATCTAATTGATAAAAATTGAATTTATATCTCACAAGAATATAAATTTGAGTTTTGTTTGATATGAAAACTTATTAGAAGATACTTTATATAAGTATTTATCATCCTTATCCTAATAAGCCTTAAGACCTAACATTTTATTTGAAACAAAATAAGAAGAAAATAAAGTGTTATAAATAAAGAATAATATATTGCTAGCATTTCTTGATATAGCAATCCTACTTTCTTGAATTTGGAGAAAAGGTTATATAATATGAAAAGATTACAATATCCTTCTTACCTCACCAAAATATATTTATACAAATTTTGAAATATTTTTTTTATTAAATATAATAAATAATTAAATTTAAAAATAAAATTACTAATAACTTATAATCTTAAATAAAATATGTTTCACACAATTAGTACATAAATTTCTTTATAAAATATATAATTTAACATTTTTAATATATTAAATATTATATTTTTTTATAAAAATTTCAAAGAACTAATCAACAAAATGTTTTAAAATATTTTTATTCAACTATACTTTTTTTTTTAGTAAAAACTGTTTAGGAAAAACTAAAGTAGAATGAAAAATTGTGCGAGGTTATAAATTAAGTAAAAAAATATTAATAATCACATCAACCTATTTTATAATTTTAAAATATATAAACAATATTTATATAAAAAAATTATCCAAATGATCTATAATTTGATTAAATTAATTTTAAAGTTTATCTTATTTTATTAACATTTTATAATAAATTATTTATAAATGTTATTATTTGCATAATTTTTTTAACATATTATCTATATAAATTAAATCATTTAGTCGAAACTACTACTGATAATATTTACATAAGGAGAATAATAAAAAAAATTACATAAGAAATTAAATTAAAATTTACATAAATTTAATTATTATCTTATTAAAATTAAATATTTTCTTAAAAATGAGTTGTTAGTTATAATTATTTTATATACACTTCCTATTTAGTTATCCTGAGAATTTCGTATTTTTAAAAATGTTTCAACGACTTAATATATAATTTATTACCTTTTTAAATTTAAAAAATAAAGGTAGCTAACAAGACCATTTTATATCTACTATGGGTGATTGCGAGAACCATGCAACTTTAGTTTTTCTATCGCATTCACGAGCAAGGGAACCCCGTTGCCCAGTTAGAAAGATAGTTTTATAATTTTTTATTTAAAATTAATGAAATTTATTTTAATTTAGAAAGATTCTCTTATGATGAATAATTTCTTTTAAATAATAAAATTTTTAAGCGACGTGTCTAATGAATTATTTCATTTAAAGGATCTTTCTAGAAAAAAAAAACTTATACATTTAGAAAATTTCTATTAAAGTCAAATACATGAAATTTTTTATTTTTAGTAAACATGTGTAAATATCTTTCAGAATGTTTATTTTTTTATAAAAAAATACTGACCTCAACAATAAAATTAGAATTTAAAACTTTGTATAGATATGTTTAAATATCTCGCAAACTATATTTAAGCCAAAAATTAATCTCACAATGATCTAGATCATTATTCTTAGTTTAAAAAAACATTTTCTTCTAAAAAAAAAGTAATGAACTATCTGTATACCAAATTACCAATATATTGGACCAAGTTAATGGTAGATTGATATGCATATATACCGTCGTACCTCAGAAGATTAAAAAAAAAAAAAAATTTAAAGAAAGAAAAAATAAAATATAATGTCACCAGCCTCGTTGTGCACACCATATCTCTGGAAATGAATCAAGCCGGCGCTCAACAGAAGAATTGGATAATAAACAATAATAGGTGGCAAATCGTTGCGTATTTGTTGTCTGCCATTAAAATTTAATAACGTGCATTTCATTTGTTAATTTTCTTAGTAGAGTCATGTTTAAAACCATTCTTTCGTTTAGATTGCTAATATACAGTCATATTAGTTGGAACTTTAATTTGCTAACCGACAAAGTAATATTTTAGATTGATTATAAAATCTAAAGCCATTCTTAGTGCGAACCAGAATTTACTTTACAAATTATTGACATTTTTTTTTCAAAATTATTGCCATTTTTTTTTCAAAATTATTGGCCTTTTCCTGTCGTGACTCTTATATATAATAAGAGAAGTCTTGCCTTTGTTAATTTAAATATTCAATAAGAAGATTTCATTCTTTTAACAAATGTATATATTGCTTAAAAATAATGTTAACAATTATAGTAATTGTTACTACAGGAAGAAGATACTCAAAACCAAAATTAATAAAATCTTAGTTTAAATACAAATTAAATTATAGACTTTATTACTATATTTAATAATATTAAACAACATTAATTATAATATTTGAAAAATTAATTTTATCTATGGATTCAGCCTGCATGTGTTTTGTTTTGTTCTGTCTCAGTTGGCTGCCTCTGAGTCTCTGACCTCTCTCGTTCGTAGGAACACAAACCACTCTTGTCCACGATCGTATTCTTTCTTTAATTTAAATAATATGGATGAAAATAGAGTGAGAAACAGCTTTTGTAATTTAAATTCAACTAATAATTCAAATTAGTTACTAAAAAACATGACAATACTTACATTCTTATCAACTAGTTCTTTAAATAATTATTTTTCTTAAAAACAAAATGTCGCAAATTTTTAAGGACCAAAATAAACATTTATTTCTTAAATAAAAATAAAAATACATCACAACCATTGACAACGGCCACTAGGGATAAGCAAGACTGTGTCGGTGCACTCCAGATAATACTAACATGTCAATGGTTTCATATGTCGTACGACATTCACATTAAATTTTTATATATGTATAATTCTCAATTGTATATTCCAATAATATATAGATCATGCTTTCCAAGAAAATCTCTGGTCATTTGGCGCCTGCAAATATTGTAAATAAAAAATACAAGTGTATCAACTTTAAAAGTATAAAATATATAATCATTATTTTTAAAACCCACTCGCAGTGTGTACACAATAAGAATTGGTTTTATTATTTTAACATTAAATAATTGATACCATAATATATATTATATATTGGAGATGGTTATATAAAAACATAAAAATAAATAATAAAAATAATTAGATTAAAACTAAAAATTAATAATAAACTATTAAAATTAAAATTAAAATTCAAACATCACTATATATATTATGTACTTGTTACTTTCATTATTAGTATCATCATTGTCTTATCATTGTCACCGTTGTCCTTATTATTATCCTCTCAATCCACTATCAATGATGATAAAGGTGATGATAATGGTAGAGACAACAATGACAGTGATAACAATAAAAATAGTGATAGAGATAACAACAATGATGATGGTAGGGGTGATATGAGGACAATAATAATAATAATGACGACGATGATCAGAGTAACAATAATAACAATAATGATAATGATGATGATGGTAATGATAATAACAGTGACCATGACGATGGGTAACGATGGTAGAGACGACAATGACAATGATAATAGTGGTAAAGGGATATTGATAACAGAATCACTGAATGAAAAGATAGTTTTGGTGAACTAAACTAAATTATTTTCTCAAATATAAAATGTATTGTTTCGAATGGAGTCGAATTGTTTTTTTTAACTAATTTCTAGAAGAAAAATTGAAAGTAATTTTTTTTTACTTTTTTATAAAAATAATTTAAATTTTATAGTTCAATTTAATTTTGTTCGATCGATTTTCAAACAGTTCAGTTATTTACAAAAATAGTTTAATTTTTTAAGTTTAGTTGAAATTTTCAACAATTTAGTTTGATTTAATTTTTTTTTTCACATTCCTTGTAGTAGTAATAGTTGTGGTTACAAAAGTGATAATGATGATGATAGTAGAAGTAAGGATGAAACAATATTGATGATAATATTTATAATTAAATTTTAATATTATTTATTTATTATTTTATTTTTAATCAAATGATTGTTATTTATTTTCATATTTTCATATAAGCAAATGTTTTTCCCATAACCGTCTTTTATATATATATATATATATATATATATAATTATTTTTATTTTTTTCATATATGTGCATTTATAAGCTACTCTCCTAAATTAAAAAAAAAAAATTGTCCCACAAATGTTGCACAATAAATATTTTTGCATCAACAAATATGAGCGAAAAAATAACTCATTAGAAACGAGTTTATATTTTAAACACATATATGACAGTGTTTTATTTTAAACTGTATAATGAGTTAATATTATAATATTTTAGAATTTAATATTATAAAAAATAAATACATTATTGATTATTAACTCTATATTCCATTTTTTTTATATAAAAAGAACAATATTTCCTTTTTAAGAATTCGTGCACGGAGGATATCTCTCATTTTTTTTACACGATAGTTATGGCAAATCTACTACATGATTTGGTGAATCTTTCGAGCCAAATGCAATAAATAAAAAACCATATATAATATTATTTTAGTTAAAGATAGTCCATGGGGACCTGCAAGATTTTGGTTGTAGTGGTAAAGTAATTGCACCACACTCCATCCACAAAAATGTTTTGAATAATATTATTCATATAAAAATTATAGCAAATTTTAAATATTAATTTTCAAATTTTCTCAATTTTTTTCGTCACATTAACTATTTATCGTGTATTTTTCTCTTTTCTTCTCCAATATCTGATTTGGATCGTATTATAAATATTCTGTCTAAATTCATTGACGGTCTAATAAAATATTTAATTTTAAAATCTCAATTAATTGAATTTTTTTTGTTCTTTATATTATTTTGGGCCATTCAAGAAGAACTTATTATTATTAATTCGATGATTCTTATAAGATGGGGCAGACGAGAATTAATTATTAAAGATAAACAATGGAGGTAGAATAGCATTAGTTATTTGTACGATTCATAATATTAAAATGAGCCCCGATCTTGAATATCACGCTAGCAATAATACATGTGTGTAAGTGTGGGGACGAGGGATCAGGGGGGTATATATATATATATATTAGAATCACTCGAGTAAATATTTTAATATACTCTTTTGTGTTAGGTGAGTACAGCACTACTCCATTATATGATTTTAATTGTTTTGTTGGGTTGAGTTAAAGGAGAGGCGCCATGTGGGACTTGCTTTGATCAAAATAAAATAACAAATTGACCGCCAGAACGAATATATTTCAAAATATACTAGTTATTTTTTAGAATAAATAGTAGCTATAATCTAATTACAAAATTATTAAATAAAATAATCTTTGTCATGATGAATTTTCATTTTAAAATATATTTATTCAAATTGTAGATGAAAAATTCATTCATGTATTTTTCATGAATAACTTCAAAGTGTTAAGCGTATTCCAATTAGGTGTTTTTTATATAATGGAAATTTTATATTTTTGTAACATTTTAATTATTTATATAAAAAAAACACATTTATAAACAAATCTCGTGATTAATATGCAACATGGAAAAAAATGTATAAAAATGTATTACTATTTAATAAATCACATGAATAAATACATTCATCAAATGAGAAGGTAACTTATTTAATTAGAAGCACATTAGTATATAAATCATAATAATGAATATTTATATTACAGAATGGTGGAAAATTTACACAAAAGCATGCTTATACATAAATTATAGAGAAAGAAAATGTACCTGATGATTATGTAAAGTTTAATTACATAAGAGCTTAATTATTAGTATATAGATCATTAGGAAAAAACACATTAATATTAAAGTTATAAAATGTCGATTATTTATATTAAATGTAAATCAAAACTATATACAAAAAGAATTAAAATATAAATAAAATAAATGAAAACATGTATATCATACGCGAATAATTTTTTATATAAAATATTAAATATAAATTATATACAAAATATTTAATATATACATATTTTTGTATATATCAATTTATTGAAAAGTTAGTTGTAGATTAATTAGTGAGTCACGAGTCTCTATCTATATTGGACGTTTAATTCTCCCAAAACTTAATTCACATATTATATGAATATGATAAAGTACGATGATGATTTATTTAACTTATATTCAATATTTATTTTATTAGTTTTATTTTTAAATAAAATATTAAAAGAATAATAATGCATTTAATTGTAATTCAATAATAAAAAAATTATCTTTCTAACAAGGATAAAATTTAAAGAATCCGTGCTCATCCTGATAAAGAAACAAACAAATGAAAAGAAATGTCACTGGCCATGTTCTAGATACATCCTTATACGACAAGCCTCGTCAAGTCTATCCATAGTTATCATCCACCAACCCAGCACAGCATATAATTCCCGTTATCGAAAAATGATTGATAATTTCTGTTTTTTTCTTTTGCAGATTATATAATACTGTTCTTCACCGTGAACCGTGAAGATGCGGAGGGAGAAAATAATACAGGGTATGGGTCGAGAAAAGCATGATATACTAGTATATCACAATGGAGCTATTACGCATGACTTGGAATAGTTACCTTTTTACATCAATAAAAATATACTGCGTCGTTACATTTTTTATTTTATTATTTAGTAAAATAAATTTTTTATTTATTTTAATTTAACTTTTAATTAATTGATTTTTTAAAAATTTATATTATAATTTTTAATTAAATAATCGAGTTACTGTTTTAAAAATATTTTAATTCTTTTTGTTCTCATTGTCGATTCCAAGTCCAACACTCTATTTCTACTTGCCGTAAGAAAAAGCAAAGGACGCGGTAAAGTTCAAATGCAGCATATAGTATTTTTAAAAGAATAATTAGAGATGTATAATTAAAATAAGAATAAAACGTGATTTTAATTTGTATATTCTCGATTAAATTAAATTTTTGTCTTTATACTTTTATATCATTGAAACTAATCTTTTAACTTTTAAAAATATGTAACTTTTGTTTTTTTATTAATTATATTAGTAAAAAAATCACATTAAAAATAAGTTACGTATTTTTAAATGTTGAATAACTAATATGCATGATTGATTTAAAAATGTATTAAAACCAAATTATATTTAACTAAAACTACGTCAAAAATATATTTTTAAAATAATTATAAATTATAAATTTTAAAAATTAATTAATTAAGAAATATAATTAAAATATGTAATAATTATATTACTAAATAATAAAATGACACGAACTTAATAACTTGTTAGTATAATTAAGAAGTAACAGTAACTGTTACAAAAGGCAGACATGGTATATGCCACGCAGACATGGTTTAGAGTAGAATTAAATATATATAATATTGAAGTGGAATGAGAGAAGATCTATAAATGAAGGTTTTTAAAGTTAGAAGTTATGAGAGATAGAGATGGGAGAAATAGAAAGTGAGGGAATGTCAAGGTGGGAAAAGGAAGAAGAGGCAGAAGCAGAAATTGAAATATGGAAGTACATATTTGGGTTTGTGGAAATGGCAGTAGTGAAGTGTGCGATTGAGCTAGGCATAGGTGAAGCCATAGAAAAGCAGGGAAGTCCCATGACAGTATCGGAGATATCATCAAGTCTAGGCTGTGATAATTCACGTCTTAACCGCATAATGAGGTTCCTGCAGAACAGAAAGATATTCAAAGCCATAGCTAGGAGCGACGGGTGCATTGAGTATTCTGAAACACCTCTGTCTCGGCGTTTGATGAGAAACGGCGAACACAGCATGGCTGCTTTTGTTTTGCTGGAGAGCAGTCCCGTAATGCTGGCACCTTGGCACAATCTAAGTTCTCGTGTCTTGGCCAATGGCAATCCCTCATTCAAAATGGCTCACGGCAAAGACGTGTGGCGCTATGCTGCTGCAAATCTTGATCACAGCAACCTCATCAATGAAGCCATGGCATGTGATGCTAAGCTTGTTATGCCTATCATCACTCAGAGTTGCAGCGAGGCATTTCATGGTCTCAATTCCTTGGTCGATGTGGGTGGGGGCAACGGTACCACCATGCGCATCCTCGTTAAGGCTTGCCCTTGGATTCGACCCATCAATTTTGATCTTCCTCATGTCATTGCTCAGGCCCCTCACTGCGATCTCGTCCAACATGTGCCAGGCGACATGTTTCAAACTGTTCCTAAAGCTGATGCTGCTTTTCTCATGGTATATGTCGCCTACTTAATAACCTACAACTTTTAATTTTAATAAGATTAATTAATTCTCAAGTTATTTATAATTAACTATATTTGCATTCAGTGGGTTTTGCACGATTGGTCAGACGAAGAGTGCATTCAAATCTTAAACAAGTGTAGGGAAGCCATTCCAAAGGAAAATGGAAGGGTTATTATTGTAGAGGCAGTGATTGAAGAAGAAGGAAAGCATAACGGGCTAAAGGACGTAGGGTTGATGCTGGACATGGTAATGATGGCTCACACTAACTTAGGCAAAGAGCGCACACTCAAAGAGTGGGAATATGTCATCAAAATGGCAGGATTTAGCGCATTCACGGTCAAACCCATTCATGCTGTGCAGTCTGTGATTTTGGCTTTCTACTAAAATAATGACAAAAAATTATGAACAAAAAGCTTTGTTAGTTTTCCACTAAAATGTATTAAATAATTTGGTAAAAAATTGAACATATATGTTCCATCCTGAACCCTAGTCGTCAATAATGTCAACTCTTGCATGTGTAAAAGTCAATTTGTTATGATGATAAATAACCATGTGTATCAATTTTAGTTTAACAAAATCTTATTACCTGCAGTGATTTTATTTTTAATATTATATATGATAAAGCCTTCCTTATATATCAATATTGATTTATTTTTACATATCATTCTAGTGATAGAAAATTTGGAAATTTAGCATCTAAAAGATGCTATATTGTTATAATCTTCTTACGTAATGATTGTTAACAAGTTTAGAATCCAGTTATCATCACAACTGGTATGCTACACTTAGATCCCAAATATTCGGTTTTTTTTTTTTTATCATGAGGCTTTGATGGAGAACTATTGTTGGCAACTAAGAATTTCTAGCAGTACTTCTTAAGAGAATTTTTAAAGTTAAAAATAATTTTTAATCAGGTTTATCACTGGAAGAGGATGATGTGGATGTTATGTGTAATAAGAACCATTCTTAGGACTAATTCTTAATCATTAAAATATAATTGTGAGATAATTTATAAAATCTATTTTAAAGAAATATAAAGAAGTAGGATAATTAGTGTGACTCATTTTAGGTTCCTAAAGAATTGCATCATTAAAGTAAAAAGTTACCAAACCTTTTAAAACTGATGTGTTATGATAGAAGCCATAAAATTTAAGAACCTTGAATGCTCTACACGATTGAAAATATCCTATGCGTTTAAAAGTTTCCTAGAGTGCATTATCGAAATCTCTAGCATACTTTTATTCTATCAATATATTGGTATCGACTTTCAATTGTGTTGCATTACTGCACTAAAAGTTTGAAGGTGCATTGACAAGGCACCTATGAGTTTGTTCTAGTATTTAGACACAGAACAACAATAATTAGAAACACATAATACACAAATTGTTTCGAATGAAATGTGTCACTCCCAAACCCATGTGAGTACTGACTACCGAGTCTCAATGCTCACATATAACCCACTTTTTTCCAAGGCCTGTGTTTGAGTTTATAACAACCCCCACCTGGACCACCACACGATTGGCATGTACATGGAATTCATTTAAACATTCAGGATTGATCTCAGTATCTTGTACCCCTTGAGCATCTCCTTTTGGGAAATGAAATCACATTCATCTATCATGGTTTCAACTTACACATAATCAACACATGTAAAATCATTTGACCTTTTCATTGCACCATTGTGAAGCACTTGCATACTTTGAGACTCTTCGGCAATAAACAATTTAGGCGAATACAAGTCCTCTTTATCAGTTATATTATTTATCTTCTTAACCAAATAACGTATAATCTTTGGAACAAGTCCCCATCTCTCCAGCAACTGATATGACAAACTGATCAGGGCAAGATGATTTGTGGCTGGATAATTGGTTTGATAGTTTGTTGGAGTTGTTTTTATAGTAAATTACCCATTTCGATAACACGATATAATTACCCATGCAAATTATAGAAATGGCATTAAACACGCATAGCAAGAAGAATCATCCTCACCATGCTGTACATCGAATTTTGTTCCCATGGCCTAAGCCAGTGTGTGACAGGTGACATCACTTGTGTGACAGGTGACATCACTAATTTAGATTTTCCATATCCAACTCAACACTTGAAATATTGCAGTTAATCGTAGGGACTAATTTTGTTCCCGGTTAAAAAATTAGGAGCTAAATGCTAAATTTTTTTATAGAAATTAAATCCAAATATATTTGTAAAGATTAAAAACTTATTTAAACTTTTAGAATATTTAGTAAAATGTATTTAATATTTTCACACTTTGTCCTTATAGGGAATAGATAAACTCATAATCCCTTTATATAACTACATGATTATACTATTTACATTTACTTAAATACACCAATTTGTTAAGGTTAAAAAGCTTTCAGAATAACTTAAAACCTAACCATTTAGGCTGTAATGGTAAAAACTGAGAATCCGTTTTAACACGAATTCAACAAATATTTTCTTTCACGTTTAGTTAGTCAGAATGTGAAAAGAATGGCTTTATAATGGACATGTGGGTGTGTGATGCTGAGGCACATGGGGCAAAGATAGCAAGGTCATCGTGCTCAGGTCTACAAAATAGGGGCGATTAAGGGCTGCGACAAAGGTATTCTCTTGATAACCAAGAGCAACTTGGGTGGAAGCTGGTTGCGTAACGAGAGATTTTGTATTGCCCACTCGTACTCCGTATTGGGACAGAGAGAGAATAGGCAGGTATTTGTGTATATCTGGGTTTCACGGTTACCTGCCTATTAGACTCTGGTATCTCCACTAATCATATTCATGTTAATTAACACCTCTTTGCAACATCAATGCTTTGACGATCCAAAACTTACCATCAGCCAGCCACGTTTAAAGACAACGAAGACCAAAACATACAAATAGAAAATGCTAGCCAAGTCTAATATCCAACTAAAACTAGATGAAAATGGTAATGAATTTCAAAATCAAAATCCAACTAGGGCTAGACTTACCTACATGTTTAGTGCAAGCAACAAACATCTTTGATATAAAAAACCACATATATCAAAATCCAACTCCACTGTATCAGAGTCTTTTTCCAATATTCAGCATCTCTAATAGTCCAAGGCAAGTCTTTTTCCATTCTCACTGACTGGGGGACCTACGGGCTGGTTCCCTTACATCACGGTTCGGACTTGGACTTCTGCTCCGGCCTGGGCCCTTTGCTGGACTCTGACTATGACTCCTTGAGCCCCCATTATAAGGTGGAGAGCGTGAGTATGACCTCTCTCTACTATGCTGTGAGTAAGATCTTTCTCGACTGTACCTTCTATTCTCCTCTGGGGAGACAGATCTACAAAACAGGCAATGAATCAAACGTGTGCAAAACTACCTTAAAATCTATTGATCTTTACCACTCAGATTAGCTGGTTATTGCAACGTAGGCCTTACTGACCAAAACCTAACCAAACTTGAACCACATATATTTTTGGTCAGAAACATCACATGGCACAAACTCTAGCACATATACCACACAACAGATTGCACTGGCCTGAATCACAACCATTTAACAACACCTGCTCTATGTGTGTTAAATAAGAACCAAATAAAAAGGAATGAATTTGTTTAAAACAATCACATCCAGTAATAATAAATTGTGATTAATTATTACAGGCCGCATACCTTGAATACTCCCTTCGTTTGGGAGGAGGGGAGTAATAGTCACGACTGCGAGAACGAGATCTATGGCGTGGTGGTGGAGATCGAGAGTAACGAGGAGGAGACCTCCTGCGATCATAAAATCGACCCCTATGAAGAGACATTAAGAATGGACAATCAGAATCTCTAAGCTACAATAAACAGAAAGTTAAAAGTTGGCAGAAGAGAAATGAAGGTTAACACAATACATTATATTAGGTAGAAGAAGGGAAGAAAAGCAATCATAACTTTGATTGAGTGGAAACAAGGGCATGTAAATGAATTTAAGGAGCAGGTAAGTTGATGACAAATAACAAGATTGAAGTACCTTCTCTCTCTTGACCTCATCTCAGTTGGCTTCTTTCTATTCTCCTCAGCAAAGACAACAGTGAGCTCCCGACCAAGAAGAATTTGACCATCCATGTGATATTTAGCATCGGCAGCATCAGCAGGATCGACGTATTGGACAAAACCAAAGCCACGGGGTTCTCTGCAGCAAAGAGAAGAAAAAGGGAAAAGCAGAATGAGAAGAGGGAGCGGGTAGGGGTGAAATAGATAGGAAATTGGTAATGAGAAGCGTGCGCAGTTTAGTTTAGGTGGAAATAGGCCCCAAGTGATATGGATAATAAAGCAAGCACTAGGCTGCTGACCTTTGTGTGACTTGGAACATCTTCAAAATGTAATCAAAGTGAAGTAGCTTGAATTCTTCATTCACTACCAATAACATCTTCTACTTACTTGATTGATTGATTGATGTCTTCAAAACTCTAAATCACTGCTAAACCTAAGAAACTGGCTATTACAATAGTAACAAAAAGACCCTAAACCAAATTTGGTATGTGATATGCAGAGAGAGAGAGAGGAGCGGGAGGGAAATAAGAGTGACTCACCCAGTGTAGTAATCCTTAGGCAGGTAAATGTCCTTCAAAGGACCAAATTGACCAAAAGGTCTGCGAAGATCCTCGGGCCTGCAGCAAATTAAATTAAATTAAAAAAATGGAAAGAATGAATAACATAAAAGGAAAGAAAAGGGATATAAACTTCTTGCCTACAGTCATGGCGAAGATTGCGAACAAGAAGGCTCGTAGGGAGATCTTGTTGTCTAGGACGGGGAGCATAACGGCCCCGGCTAGGGCTCGGACTCCTCCCTCCTCCTCTTCTGCTATATCTCGGAGCCGGAGGAGATGGACTATAACTCCTTCCTCTCATCTTTCTTCTCTTCTCTTCTCTTCTCTTCTCTTTTCTTCTCTTCTCCTCTTCTCTTCCTGCAATTGCAATTGCAATTTCAATTTGCAACCAATCACAAATCCCTTTCTCTCCTCAGCGCCTCCGCCTCATATTCCTAGGGTTACCTACCATTCTGCTCTGGCCCAAGCCCATTTCACTTACCCAACTCTATTTTTTATTTTTTATTTTCATAACCAACCACCCAAAAAACCAAACACTTTATAATTTATACTTTTTATAATATTAAACATTTTATCTCATACTTTTCTCTATCTTTATTATATAAAATATAAAAATGTTTTGTAAATACAACTTTTTCTTTTTTATTTTTCATTCCCAAATAACACCCTATTAGAATGTCTATACTATTAACTAAAGAATACTGATATTATAATAAATTCACTTTACATTTTTTCTATTATCTCATTTACTTTTTAGATTCAATTTTCTCATTTTTTTTATAGTGATGAATTAATTTTGAATAAAAAATCATTTTTAAATTAAAACAACTTTAAATAACTTTTATCTAAGTATTCATACGAAATGTATTTTAAAATATAAATATTCAAACATTAATCATATTATTTCAAAATTAATTTTATAAAATCAATTATGCAAATGCTTGCCCAAACACACGTTAACCCAAAATAAATATTTTTTTACATCTAAAAAATAAAATTAAAATAGTAAGAAATTAGGCTAAAAAATAAGAGACTTTTAACATATATGAAAGTGTGGACCAAGGAAGGTTAAAACTATCATCGTTTTTTAGTCTAAAGTAGTACGCACACATGTCTGCTTTTCAATGAGTATGTTTAATTGTATCTCATCAATCTTTCCAAGGAAGCTTCAAAATCATCTCATTTTTATTTTATTTTATTTTTCTTAAACCAAAAATATCAAGAAAGAAGCAAAAGAACGTTTTGCAGGTCATGTTCTGTTATAATAATAATTGGAGATATGTTTATTTAAACAAATTGTGTAAAATAAATTAATTAATAATTAATAATTAACAAATTATCACTTCAAATATAAAATATTAATGTGACATACAAAATTGTATAATTATTCAAAATAAAATACTCATTTTTTATTTTTATTATTTATGTATGGTAAAATTATATAAAAAAAGTATGCACATTTTCGAACCAACGAATATAAGAAATATAAATTGAACTTATAAATATATATAAATTGAAACTTAGTTTGGAATCGTGGCCAGGAAAGCCCCCACGCTAATTTGTTTGCTAAAACATAATCTTTTCTTGCAAATGGAAGATGGTACAGTCCATGTTCCTCATGATTTTCAGTTATGGCTGACTCTGCTGGGTCTAATTGCCCAGAGAATTCTAGTGTAGTTTTTTTTTCTTTCTTTCTACACAATTTTTATTTATTTATGAAAAACATGTATGGAAGGTTCAGACTATATATAACTCAGTTGGTCAAAATTCGTGCCGAACAAGGGTCAAAGGGCAGTATATTCCAAATTGGCGCACAATTTGGACTTCGTTGTGTTTAAAATTTGATCCACATTAGTTTTTCCAAGCTGTTTGCATCTTATGGATATGGTTCATCTGGGGTAGCATCAGTTTGGAAAGCTTGTTGGACAAGTTAATTAAGATAATATTTTTTTTAAGTTTAAAACCATTTTAAATAAAAATGTATATAAATTTTAAATTTAAAGCTATTTCTTAGTTTTATAATTTTATGGGTTTAAAATATATATTTTTATGTTAAAATTATTTAGTATTATGTTACTGGACTTTAATATTTATTTCAATAACATAAATTAAAGTCTTATTTTTTTACTTAGACATTCTCAAATCTCAATGATTATTGTTTTCTTTTTTTCTTTTTGAAAGAGCATCTTATACACTATCTTTATCATTATTGTAAATCAATTTGATTTCTAAAAATTAAAAACTTTGGATGATAATGAACTGCAAAAAAAAATCATATTGATCTTGATTTATTTTTAAAAATAAAAATCTTGCAAGAACTGTATACAAAATAAATTTATACATTACTAAAAGTATCATATTATATTTTTTTCAAATGCATATATTGCTTCTAAAATATTATTAACAGTGTTTTTTTATTATTTATATTGTTGAAAAAATTTTAAAAATTAAAATTACTCAAATCTTATCTAACATGACTCATGTCAAAAAATAAATTAAATAAATTTATCATTTTATATATTAAGATTGAAATCTTATAAATACATCATTTAGAGAACTTTTAAAAGTAATTTTGTGGGTGAAAAAAATTAATAAATTATATTAAAATAAAATCTAAATGTAAATTTTGTCTCAAAGCCTTGTAATTTCTAAATACAATCTTGATTCTTCTAAAATTACCTATAAATTTTAATGAAAATGAAGCATGGGTGTGGGTATTATTACCCACCCCTCTTTCTATATATATATAAACATATAATTATTTAATTAAAATATCTCACATATATAATTCTATATTGATTTAATTATTAAAATATAGTCTTAAACCTTAAGTTATTTACTCTGTTCAAGAACTAGCTCTTTACTTTTGATGCTATTGGATAATTCACCATCGTTCTTCTCTCTAGTCGTCCATTCTTCACTTTAATCACTAAAAAAACTTTAACATTTCTTGTTTAACATTATAGTGTCTCCATACAAGAACATTGTAGTGTCCAATGATGTAACCCTTGTCCTCCCAATTGTTGATCGTCTTGTTGGAATTGTGTCTTAATGTTGTATGGTAATGTTTGAATGATTTAAGAATGACTTTTTAATTAAGTTGTGATAATATTTTTAATAAATATTTTTTATTTTATTCATTTTACATTCAAGTAAAATGCAAGTAATGAGTATGAATAATATAGGTAACCAACAAGTACAAAGATGAATATTGAAGTTCTATCTATGCAAGTATAATACTAGATACAAATATTTTTTCAATCATGAGCATGAGACAAGTACTATAACACTCTACTCATTATCATTCATATTGATGATCAAACAAGATAAGAGAAAGGTTTATTTATTGGTGTGATAAATCAAAATTTTGTATATTAGTGCCACGAGTTTCTAGGTGAAAAATTTATTGTTTTTAATATTTATCACGCACAATTCACCTTTCTATCTATGTTTAGTGCAATGCAAATCTATGAGGAGATAAGAAAAAAGAAAATATAACAAAAAATTGAGATTTTCAACCAAAATGCATATTCTCTGTATCACTTTAGAACAAACCAATACGGTTATTCTTTTATTTATGCACATATGTGCTCATCCCAAAATCATTTAGCATGGTCCTGTCTAACCCCAACACACATGTGCATAAGCATAAAATACATGGAGCATGTCGTGCTATGGAGTACGACCGTGTACTATGCACAAATAAGAATAACATAGTCATGCTCCACTCTGCACATTTGTACAAGTCCACCAAGGGACTCACTTCACATGGTATAAAATAGAGTAGCTAATGAGCAAAAGGAATCATGCAGCCTTTTTCAGATCTTTAGTTTTTCCTTCTTTCTCTTATCTTATATTTTCTCCAATTTTTGAAGCTTTGTAAGAGTATTGTGAGTTGTAGTAAGGCTAAGGTGTAGTGCAGAGCAAAGGAATGAAGTTCTTAATTCTTGGGGTTTTTCTTCTCTATACTATATATTCTTTAGCTTGTTTTACTCTCTACTTGGACATGAGTAACTAGGATTATAGTGTAAACTATGCCTTTGAATCATTAATCATAATATTGAATGCAATTTTCTCTCTCATCTTCTCTTTGATTAAACTATTTTTATTATTTTACTATGCATGTTTAGTAATCATCCTTTGCATGGCTGAAACAACTAATTAGTAATTGGTCGTAGCATAATTAGTTGGTAAACTTATAAAATATTTGAATTTAGGAAAATTGCATTACCAAACATTTTCCTTAATTTTCTAATTTGATTATTTATTAATAAATTTCTATAATCTTAATGTTTGCTTGAATTATGACATACAAACCAACTTAAAGTAAAGAATATTGGAAGTACTAGACGAAGATATCTTACTAGAATTAAGATGTAAAATCAATAAAAGGGAATAATGGATTTAGGAAGTTGCAAATAGGATTAATAGGGAATAAGATAAGCAAAATCATAATTCTTAATTTAAATATAAATTCAAATTTCTCTATATATTTTATTTACCTTTACTTGCTTGATTTGTCTTTATCATTATTTTCAAATTGTTATTCGTAAAGATGTTAAACACATGAAACATTTTCTTAAATAATAAAATGAATACATGGTTGAGTGTTTCTAGTTTGACGAAGCTTTATGATCTTGGTTCAAACCCAAACACGACAAGGGGTGAGAACATTGGAGGAGTCATTAGTCATGACTTCCAACCTCTACGATACTTGGATGTTTGTCACTATCACCCTTTTATTGTTGCCTTGATACTTATGGTGTATGCAATTCCAAGGTCCATATTATCCACAAACTTTCCTTGTGCTTCTCACATGTGTCCCTTTTTACAATTATTTACTCATATCACTTATAAAGGTTGATACTACTATGCCTTGTTTGCCTTGGACTAGGTTGATTTTGATGAGAAAGATGATGGCTTGGCATAAATGTGGCAACTTATGGGGTATGATGATGATTTACAAATATTTTAGATTCATAAAAGAAAAAATTAAAAATAAGATTTTTTTAAAAATATTTTTAATTATTCATTTTATTCTCTAGTAACATAGATATTACATATTGATATTACATGTACGATACATATAAAACATTATATATCACATTTAACATCTCAAATCAATATTTTTAGGAATATTTAATTTTAAACTAATATAAATAATAATGTTCAAATGAAATTTTTTATTTTATTAAATTAAAGAATTATGGAAAGATATCACATTATAAATTTAGAGAATAAAATAGTAGTTTAATATAATTTTTTTAAATCTAAAAAAAAATTACTTTGAAATCAACTAATATTTTAAAAAATAAAATAAAATAATACAATATCAATAAATCAACTCATATTTCAAATATATATATATATAATACAATATAATATAATATAATATAATATAATATAATATAATATAATATAATATAATGTAATGTAATGAACGTTAGGGTTGAGATTGTACCAACTAATTTACTAACTCGATTGAACAAGTGGTTAACAACATCCTTTGTCCCAAGGAATTTTTCATTTGTGGTTAACAACATGCTTATAAGAACAAATGGTTACCCTTTACAATATTTGAGCCGTTAGTTAAAAGATACTATTTTTTTTATTTATAAATTCACAGATATCCAGCATGTACTAATAATTAATACCGATACACAGTCTGCTTTTTCTTACAAGCGTGTCAGAATTTTAATTATAATAAAATTTTCTAATTTATAGGATAAACCAGGTTATATATTGTGGGAAATGGGAGTTAGTCCAATGGACTTAGACTAAATGAAAGCTTGGTGCTTAAGCTACGTTACCACGCGTCATAGCTGACATAAGCAGTGCAGAATGAGTCAATGTCATTCTCACCTGGACAGCATTGTACTTTGTTGAAGCCTTCAAACGAAAGCAGAAACAATAAGAGAAAGGATTATTTCCTAGAAAATAGAAATGTATGCTCATCTTCTCTTTGGAAATAACATGCAGGAGAAGTCAAACCATAAAAAACTAATAGCTACTTTATTATAAATATTAATTATGAAAAACCAGAAGTGAATATTTCAAATTTTTTTTTAACAAAAAATACATCTAAAATTTTAAAGTTAATTCTTTGTCTGAAACAAAAAGACTACTCTTCCCACAAGTAAATAAAACTATATAATAAAAATATTTTCTTAAATCTTATAAACACAATATAAAGTAAAGAAATGTGTATCACAACTGCATATTTATATTTTAATTTCTTGCAAATAAAACTGGTTGTTTCATTTCTATAACTTTATTTTGTTGATTAATATTTTTTAATGCTTTGTTAGTTCCATATAGATGATTATATATATATATATATATATATAAACAATTGACATATTTTATTTTAACAATACAATGAAACATATTAATTACAAGTTGATTGAGACAAACGGATCAGGCAAATAATTATTACACTCGATTCTTAGTTTCTCATTGCTTTTTAGAATTTGAAGGATACAAAAACTACTTGTACTAGTACTCCAAAAAATAATTTTAATAATAACACAAAAGCTGATTTTTATTTAGAATTTATTATAGAAATAATGATTCAATAAAATAAATTACATAGACATTTAAAACCTAGAAGGTATTAAAAGTACTTCAATAAATAGCTTTCTTTTTATTGGCAGCAGAAGATATGAATCTTTTTATATTCTTGTTTATTTTTCTTATATTATAAAAAGAAAAACACAAAACTAATATATTAAATGCAATAAAAAATTATAGTAAATAATTGTACTAATATAAAAGGAAAGATAGGAGGATGCATTAATGCTTATCTTTTGCGGACATAACATAGGTTGTTAAGTTGAGGTTATGCTGGGTTTGTACTCTGGAGTCGTGAATTGTCCGCTGCACGTGGTTGGAAAAATAAAACCGTGTCTGTCAGTGTCACATCAGTCCATTATTAATTTCTGTCTCTCCACCTCACCTTCTTCTGCTGCTATTATATATAAATCATAAAAGAGCCGAATTAAGAAGATACCTATATACCTCACAACATGGTAACATATATAACTTGAAAGTGCATGCGAGCAAAGCATAAGCTAGTTCTAGTTAGTTGACTCCTGCATCATATCATATCCTCAATACTCAATACTTGTCCGCTTATATTGTACTGTTGCTTCACCATAAACATTCTCATTTCTGGCTTCTTCAATCTTCAGGTAATTTTATCCTTTCCATGACAGCAATGAATATGAAGATGGTATTCATTTGTTCATGTTGCGTAGTAGATATTGCATCTACTGAATACTCCAACGCTACCTCTTCACATGTTCCGCTCAATGTTTTTTAAGACCCCCTCCTCTCCATTAATCGGTGCTATCTGATTGTCATATTATTCGATTTCTTACATTACTTTTTAATAAAATAAAATGGCTTCAATCTCCTTTTTATATTTTCAGGTTCTCCTTCGATGAATATATATACATGATTCTTCTCTCAAAGCAGCAACAACAATAATAATTTGCTAAAATTACGAATCTTTTTGCGCATGCATATGATAGTTTTCCAGCAATACGAAATGTGACTTCTTATTATATATTTAGTTTGATAGGAATTGTCTTTACCTGTATGTATATAGTTAATAGTACATTAATAAAAGCAGGTCTTTAGATTTTTCTTTTGTACTTTCTACTTAGTTCATATCTTCCCCTCTTCATTGTTCTGCTTTAAGCCTATGCCTTCTTTCTAAAAGTTGCATAATCTGATACGCAAATTCTGGCTTCTTTTGCAATTTTCAGGGCCACGGACTGCTAAAGTTTCTACAGATTGGTTTTGATGTCAAATTGGGATAATTTTTCATGTCCATTTGTTAAGTGCAGTAGTGTGGAAGATGGGTTGGACTCTATGATTGTAAAATCCATAAACTTTGGCAATGACAAAATCAAAACTCCTGTGCGTTCAGTCAGTTTCAAAAACGGAGATTTAGAACCAACAATTCTGAAATCTCTAGGTTCAGGAAAGATGACAACCGACGCATCTGTGACTGTGAGCTTCAACAGAAAAGATATGGAGAACATAATTTCAACCAAGACTCTGGCGTTTGACAAAGAGAAAAACATGACTATGTTAAAAGGGAGCAATGTGATGGATGATCAGTTTTCTCGATCAAAGTGTCAAATGGATAATATCCAATCAGCACAACTGTATCCAGACAACCCCAAACACATGGCTGCACTTAAGCTGCAGAAAGTATACAAAAGCTTTCGTACAAGAAGAAAGCTAGCAGATTGTGCAATTCTTATCGAACAAAGCTGGTACTTTTACTGTAATGAGAACCTCTGTCCTTCTTTACTAAAATCTCCATGAGTTTTAAGCATGTTTTAATTGTATCTTTTGTTTTATTACATAGGTGGAAGCTCTTAGATTTCGCTGAACTCAAACGAAGCTCTATATCTTTCTTCAACATTGACAAACATGAAACTGCCATCTCGCGTTGGTCTAGAGCTAGAACCAGAGCTGCCAAGGTATTTTTAGCATTGTGCTACTTTGGAGGTTTTATTTTGTTTATTTATTTCTTTTTATTTTGGACTTCTGGTGGTTACTGGTAATACCTTCAATAAAGCTTTGCTGATGAAAAAAAAAAATCAATAAAGCTCTCTCCAACTCCAAGCTCTAACTTTTTAAATTTGCAGCTGTAAGAAAATGATTAACCATCTCTTTGTCATTGCAGGTTGGGAAAGGTTTATCAAAAGATGACAAAGCTCAAAAGCTTGCTTTGCAGCACTGGCTTGAAGCAGTTAGTCATACTGTCATACACTTGATCATACTAATGCTTTATATACTTGTAAATTGACATGTCACTCATTCATCAATCATTATTTACTGAATTGTTTTTAATGTGCATCAAACAGATCGATCCACGCCATCGGTATGGACATAATCTACACTTTTATTATGATAAATGGCTCAAGTGTCAGAGCAGAGAACCCTTTTTCTACTGGTAATATTCCTTATAAATAGTAAATTTCTGGGTTACAATTTAGGCTCCTATTTCATATAGATCTTAGATCACCAGAGTTGAAATTAAGCTTATTCTTTGAAATTTCAGGCTAGATATAGGAGAAGGAAAGGAGGTAAATCTTGAGAAGTGCCCTCGATCTAAAATTCAGCAGCAGTGTATTAAATATCTGGGTCCAGTAAGGTTTCCTTCATTTATGTGAACATCCTATCAGATATATTTATTTAAGCTATGCTTGGTTAAATTTTTATTCATTATATTTTCCTCCAGATGGAAAGATTGCATTATGAAGTTGTTGTGGAGGATGGAAGGTTCTTCTACAGGCAATCAGGAAAGCTCCTTCACACTACTGGTGAAGGTGCACATGCCAAGTGGATTTTTGTCCTTAGCACATCTAAGACCTTGTATGTTAGCAAGAAGAAGAAAGGTTCATTTCAGCATTCTAGCTTCTTGGCTGGAGGAGCCACATCTTGTGCTGGGAGACTAGTTGTTGAATATGGAGTGTTGAAGGTAAAAATCTGGAAAAAGGCATAGTATAGTACTCTTTTTGCTGGATTCCTATTGCCCTAAGTGGCTAAAATGTGAAATGATTAGTTAAATGATTTGTCGTTTCTTCTCAACAGGCAGTTTGGCCTCACAGTGGCCATTATCGTCCTACGAAAGAGAATTTCAAGGAATTTATTTCATTCCTTTTGGAGAACTATGTGCGCCTTTCTGATGTCAAGGTATCAGAATATAAAGGCTTTAATGCATTCTTTTGTAGTGGTTTAGATCTGTTTAAATGATATGAGAAAATATTCTTAGGAAATTCTCTTTGCTATATGCAGATGACTTCAGTTGATGGGGATGATCACTCATCTGAAGAGGACTTCACTGAGAACACGAGTGGCTTGGAGGCTGATGAGAAGGCCAATTTGATGGAAACTGAGAGCTCTTCTGCACCAGTGGGGCCTAAGATGAGGCAATTCAAGATTTTTGGAAGAGAACTGACCAGTGTTGAAATACCAAAAATGGGTAATGTGCTTGAAGGACTAGAGAGTGAGAAAGGAGTTGCTGGGCAGAGTAGTAAGAATTTCCAAATGGATTCTCCGGCAGGTGATCAAGAAACAACACATGCTTTTGCATCAGAGTTAGATCACACATTCACAAAACAAAACTTTTCTGATGATGACAGTCATGTAGGAACTATTCTAAAAGGTCAATACTTAAAAGGATTGCCTCACATAAAGAAATGAAATCATACCAACTGGGGAAACAGTTGTCTTGCAAATGGACAACAGGAGCTGGACCTCGTATTGGCTGTGTGAGGGACTACCCTTGCAAGCTTCAGTTCAGAGCCTTGGAACAAGTTAGCCTGTCTCCAACAAGTGCTTTCCACTCTACATCATCCTTTGCTCCTCCAGTTTCAACTCCAGTCTCAAAAATATCACCTGAAAGTCTGCCACGAGGAGTTGAGCACAATACCCCTTTGGTTAGAGGGATATCAGTGATACCAGTTATTCATACCACATGAGTGAATAGAATACCCAATTCGTTTATTCTTTTGTGTAAATAGGAAACAGTACAGGAAACTTTTGTCACTCTTTCTGTATAGAATTTTTTTTTTCTTTTGTATACCACTCACGTAAAATATGTTGGCACACGAGATAAAAAAGGGCACACAATGTTGAGCAGCTGAATGAATGCCTTTATTGAACACAAATAAATGGCTTATATAAGCCTTACAGGAGGAGAATTAATTAAATAAATGTAGTCCACATCTACAAACATGGGACAGTTAAGGAAACAAACCAATCCTATCCTACTTAGTGGTTCCTGAGACTTATTAGCTAAACAAAAACAGATCATAACAGATAAAATAAATCCTTACAATTCCTCTCCTAAACTGATTGCAGTATGCATTCAGTTTAAGTTTGGCACCCCACGTACTTCAAGCTGGTCTCTTAATTTAAAAAATACATCAAGTTTCAATGGCTTAGTCATGATATCAACCACTTGATCACTTGTGCAAAAGTGAACCAACTTCACCACTTCTTCCTTAATAAGATCCCTCAAGAAATGAAACCTTACATCTACATGCTTGCTTCTACCATGCATCACTAGATTTTGGATAGTTTAATAGTTGAACTGTTGTCACACATAATAGCCGTACACTTGCTTTGTGAGCGCCCAATCTGTTCCAACACCCTTCTCATCCACACACGTTCACAAGAACAAAATGCTGCTGCCACAAACTCATCTTCAGTGGTAGACAAAGTCACCACCAGTTGCTTCTTTGATGCCCAAGAGACTGCTCCACCACTCAGTAAAAATACGTTACCAGACATGCTCCTTCTATTATCAATATCACCGGCATAATCATTGTCAGTGTAAGCCCACCAATTCTCCAATGTCTCCTTTCTTATAAGACACCTAACTCCACAATTCCTTTTAAGAAACGAAGAATCCTCTTTGTTGCTTGCACATGCAAGTCAGTAGGATTAGCCATAAACCTGCTTAAAAGACATGCAACATACATTAAATCGGGTCTTGTTACAGTAATGTACATGAGACTCCTAATTAATTGCTTGTAAGCGGTTGCATCAATCCTAGCGCCTGCTTCATTCTTTGATAGCTTAAAACCAGGTACTCTAGGATTCTTTACTGAATTGCAATTTTGTAAACCAAATTTCTTAAGTAATTCACTGGCAAACTTTTTCTGAGTAAATACCCTCTGAATTATGCAGAACTTCAACACCAAGGAAGTACTTCAAACATATGTATATCATTCCCAATAAAGATTAAGTTAAAAGTTTGTAACCTCCTCCTCTTTTTACAAAGAGAGTATATAAATAATTGCACCATTCAAATCTTGCCAAAATAGGTTTCAATCTTGACAAAATGTCCTTGAGGATGATAATGATTTTAAAGGAAGTTATTTACAATATGCCTATTGCCTTGAGGAAAGACAAGAGATCATGTGCCAAGTATTCCATGTATCTCATGTCTCAATTTGTGTGTTCTGACCATCTCTCTTTGGTATCAAAGCTTT
Organism: Mucuna pruriens; assembly: GCA_025330945.1. Taxonomy (NCBI): domain Eukaryota; kingdom Viridiplantae; phylum Streptophyta; class Magnoliopsida; order Fabales; family Fabaceae; genus Mucuna; species Mucuna pruriens. The sequence goes on from JAENHJ010000296.1 coordinate 2,061,405, forward strand.
ATTGATGCTCGGTCCAATGCAGAAGCTAAGTTTCGGGTCATGACACATGCCATATGTGAAGGATTATGGATGGAGATTATTCTTAATGACCTCAAAGTTAAATATGAGGGTCCCATGAAATTGTTTTGTGATAACAATTCAGCTATCAACATTGCTCATAACCCAGTCCAACATGATAGAATAGAACACATGGAGATCGACAAATACTTCATCAAAGAAAAGTTGGATGACAATCTTATTGTTATAGCACATACACCTACAGGGCTTCAAGTGACAAATGTCTTTACAAAGGGGCTTCCTAGTGCTAGATTTCAAGATCTTATTGGCAAGTTGGGAATGATTGATATCCATTTACCAACTTGAGGGAAAGTGTTGTAAATATCAAAGATATTCTAGAAAATATTTTTGTTATAAATATCAAAAATATTTTAGGAGATATCATGGTATATTGGTTTTCCTATTATTATTATTTTCCTATTTCCCTCTTTTTCTTTTTTAGGCATAATCTTTACTCTTTAAAAAGATATTAGTGATTGTACCAAATACACAATTGATATATAATTTTCTTTTCTTTCAATTGTAATCAATCCCATGTTGTTGAGCCTAGCCTTTTGCTACTAAGTAGGCATTGTACTTGTCGACTTCACCATTTTCATTCAATTTGGTTCTAAAGATCCATTTCACACCAATCCTTTTAGCACTTCAGGCAAAGTTGTAAGCTGCTAGGTTTCATTCTTTTCAATTACCTTGATCTACAAGTTCATCGCTCCCCTCCATTTCTCCACTCTTTCGGCTTCTTCAAATGAATTTGAATCTTCACAAGAGATAAACATTGCAAGATTATTTTCATCTTTCAACAGTCCTTCACCAATTTCATAATCCTGCAAGTAATTAGGTGCTCTTCTAATCCTTCTTTCAGCATGTAACTTCATTAGATGAGTCACTTCATGTTGAAGTTGTTGATTCTGCCTCTTGATCTACAACTACTGTTTAGCACCTTCCCATCTTCTTCATCACTTTCAGAGGACATCTCGCCTTCAACATTATCTTTCCAATTTAATGCATCACACTTCACTTCATCAGTAGTCGGCCCCCAATTCAACCCTTATCCTCTTCAAAATTCACATCTTTGCTTACTATGATTTTTCTAGCAACTGGATCAAATAATCGAAAAGCTTTAGATTCATCACTTACTCCAAGTGGTATGCATTTCAGGTTCTTGTCATCCAACTTTGTTTTCTCTGATTAGGTACATGTACATGAGCTAGGCACCCAAATACTCCAAAGTAATCCACTTTAGGTTTATTTTTGCTCCACATTTGTTCTGAGGTTTTGTCCTTCACTGTCAATGTTGGGCTTCTATTGAGAATATGCATTGTCCATTTGTAGCTTATGGCCAAAATACCTTAGGTACATGTTTCTCAGAGCATACACTGAACCATATTCATGATGGTTTGATTTTTTGCGTTCAGCTACCTCATTCTGCTGTGGGGTGTAGGATGTTGTGACTTGCCTGCTTATGCCATTAATTCTTTTGTTGCTATTGGAATTGGGAGTGATAAGCCCACAAATATCAGCATGTACAAGCTGCAACTTATGGGACGCTTTCCATTGACTCTTCTTTGGAATAGTATCTCTGTGTTGCTTGCCTACTAAAGCATTCAGTGCAAGAATGATTTGAAGCTTTGAACAGTGAAAGACCCTTCACCATCTCTTTGTTTTGCAAAGTCCTTAGCCCTTTTGTAACTTAAATGCCCTAATCTACGATGCCACAACTGTGGAATATCTTCTGTGGCTATTTGTAGAAATGTTGAGTCTCAAAGAGAGACATTAACCAACAGCACAAACATCCTATTTGTTGTCATTTTTGTTTGCATGATCAATCCTCTTCTAGGGTGGTATAGCTTGCATTTCCCATCTTGTATAAAGTAAAGCTAATCCTCTTTCTTGAAGTTGGCCTACACTCAGCAAATTATTTTTCAAATCTGGACATAATAAACATTAGTGACTACATGAATTGTTCCATCAATCTCAAGTTAGATGCCTCCTAGGTATTTTTTTGTTTCATTGAGTCCCAAATACTTTTTTGAACTCTCTTTGTCAAGAATAGTCTCCATTATTTTTTTCTGTCCTTAGCACAAAAGAAAATAATTTTTTCTCCTTCAAATCTTTCAGCTTCTGTTCTTCAATTGTCTTCTTTTGCACCTCTGTTACTTGAACTCCCTCAGCTACTATAGGAATCCCTGTATCCACCAACTGCCAATACTCCTTTGACTGAAGAAAATATTTCATGAGTATAGCCCAATGATCATAATGACCATCAAACTTAGGTATTGCCGGCTGCACAAAGTTGCTACCTTCGGTGGACATTTCTCACTCACTCTTCCTTACTAACTGTTTTCCCTCGTACTCACTCGTTAGAAAACTGCAGCTCCTAATCACACTATATCAGGCCCCTTAATGGAGCTCTGATACTAGTTTTGTTGGCACACGAGATTTAAAGAAAAGGTACACAATATTGAGCAGCTGAATGAATGCCTTTATTGAACACGAATGAATGGCTTATATAAGCCTTACAGGAGGAGAATTAATTAAATAAATGCAACCCACATCTACAAACGTAGGACAGTTATGAAACAAACCAATCTTATCCTATTTAGTAGTTCCTAATAAATAGGAACTTATTAGCTAAACAGAAACAGATCATAACAGATAAAATAAATGCTAACAAAATATGGGATGGATTTTTCCAACTCTTTAGGGTCTATGCCTCCTATTATTACAAAGGAAAGAAATTAATGAAACAAATTTACTGAACTCATGAAAGGTTTTGCAGATCTTAAGTCTTGAAAGTTGGAAGTCGAGGATTCTCGGAAGGTGTTTAATGACTCTTGTACGAAGGGCGGGTTGATCAATGATGCATGCAGGTTGTGATGTGGTTGGCAACTCCCGGCTTTTATATAGTGACATTATGAGGAAATGAAACCTGGTAGTCCATTAAAGGGGCTAAACTAATCTTTCCTGGAAATTTATTTATTCGTATAAAACTAGTCACCGAGTTTATAAAAAAGTTAACTTAGGGCGTGCGTGTTTGAATCCCATTTCAGCGGTGATGAAATTTTCTAAATCACCAAAAGGAAGGGAGAGTTGGATTGGTATTACATGATAAACTCTCACTTGGTCAAGTCGCAAAATATAAATTATGCAAGCAGGTGTGATTCTTGCTTCTTTTCCAATTTCTTATTTCCTATGTAATCCCGGCCACATTTTTGTAAGAAATTAGTTCACACGCGTTGTAACTTGTAACTAAGGGTTCTAGTATGGGTCAGGCCAAACATTAAAAACCTTATTTTTCCATTTAGTTCGGTAGTTGAAAAATTCTAACCCAAAATTTCTTAGCATACATGTATTTTTTATCTAACATTCTAAAACCATTGTTGAAATTTCATCGTCGCAAGGTCTACTACCATTCATTACTATCTGCCATCAAATCACAATATGGAAGGGTCACCAGGCCCGATGAAGTAGAACGGAGAGAGGAACGTACCAACCAAAAAGCTTTGTTTTCGGATTTTCTGAACGACGGAAGTGAAAATTTTCCTCCTTATGGTAGATATCACAAAGAGCTCTAATACTATGTTAACAAACATGACAAAGCTCCAAATTGTAATTGTGGCAAGAAAATCAGCAAATGGTAATTGATTGAATGAATGAGAATGAGTATCCAATAAGTTGCAATATCTTTATATACAAGAAGAATACTAACTAACTCTGCTAACCATCTTAATTCTAATAATCTCTAACTATATCTCAGATACACAGTGAAGCCCGCCATAAGCATATGAATATAATATACCGAACTTAACGAAAGAAGTGGTCCTTGCACCGGATGCATCCACTAGAAATGGAGACAACTTGAAGCAAGCCCAAAGCTGAGGTGACACCAATTTTTTATATCCAAATGATCATGAATCATGATCCAAAGATAAATAAATAAAAGAAAACAACGTGGCAAAATTTTCTAGATTGCGAAATATGATTCCATTGAAACAGGAGACAATTACAAAACTATGTAGGGTTCTAAGGGCTGCCATTCATGTTGGATAATTGTCTCGTATCAACCGCTCATAATTTGTAATTATACAAGGACATAATGCTTACACTGAACAAAAAAATGAAACTCGATCTTATTACGGAAGCAAATGGAGAAATATACATGATTTCAATGAGTTGAGCAGCATCAACAAACTGACTGACAGTGAATTAACAATGTGAGGTACTGGATGAGGATTTAGCATGGCGTGCCACAAATGACTCAACAAGTGGGTTCACAAGATGAGGTGCTTCATCCTTCACGAGAAATGCACAATTAATAAAGTGAGAAGTTTGTCAAATATAATAACGTTATACATTTAATGAGATATCACCATTCAATGTTGGAACTTGGAACAGATCTAATGTAAGGACAGAAATTAAACAAGAGAAATTACAGGTACCAAAAACAAGGACAGCAAATTTCATTAACAATAATATGTACCAAGATTATTGAGATTTTATTAGCTGTAAATTTCACTATGGGATGAAATTAAATGGTCTTTCTCTCTTCTCTTCAATTAAAATTGAATAGTCCTTAATAATTAAACCATTCTTGTCTCTTTGAATTAAATGATACTTTTTATAGTCCTTGTTATTAATTTTCCTTGCAGAAAATGGGAGTTTTCAGGCTCGTCACCTATTTAATGGACACCCAAAAATTTAGGATTGTGATGAGCACATGAAACTTCTGATCAGAACTAGCCCATGATGCAGGGTGAGGGGGTAGGCAAGTATAACTATGGGATTAGGATAATATGATTGATCCCAAGCAAATAAATTAAGTTGACACAAGAAAGCCAATATCATAATTTAGAGCTTTGAAATTCCTGGACAAATGTAATTGCATTTGGCAAGGCCTTCCTGAGATATTGAGAGAGACATGAAACTGGTTAATCAGGTAGTAAAGGAATCTTCCTTAGCTCAAAAACATGTTAATACTATCTGATATATTCCAATAAACTTGTTAATATTCATTGTTGAACTTAAGTGTCATTTATGAGTGATTGATGAATGCTGAAGTTAAGATTAATTATAGTTAAATTGATAGATATCCATGAACAGACGTAGTCTAAACACCTTATATAAATAGACATGTAGACCAGAAGCAAAATAATCTTCTACCAACAACATTCTCTCTCTGTCTTTTCTCCATTTTCTTTTTCTATGGTTTCTTTTTTCAATTCTTAACATATCATGGTGTTAATATGTTAATATATATTTCAAGTCAACTTTAAGTTGATATTAACTTAAGAAAAGCAAGAGGAAAATGAAAATAGTCATCACTTGAAACATGCTAACTCAAAACTCTTACATTACATTGTATATTGGGGGGCAAGCAAGGACATGACACAAAAAAAAGAAAGAGAGAGAGAACCTGGGGGCAATGTCCAACATTTGGAAGGACAATAAAGTCTTCAACAGAATCAAAATTTTCATAATTTCTTCCAATTTCAATTGGTTCCCAAGGATCCTTGTCACCCCATGCTATCAATATCGGACACTGAAAGAAGAGAAATTACACATTATTATGTTTGTTGGATTTTGGCTTCTCAAATTTACATTCACTTGTTTTATTCCCACTTCCTCACCAACTGGTGTTTGGAAGCTTACCTTTACTTGGGGTAGTAGTTCCTCAGGAAGAGGGCCACCTGAGTAACAAATAAACTCGAGAAAGACCTCTGCAGCTCCAGGTTCCAGACCTGGGCCAAGGATGATCTGCACTAGTTCATCTGTAACCTTGGAGGTGTCATGATAGCACTGTCAAAGCAATTCATATGCAATCATTACAGTTGCAGTTAAGAGCATCCTCAGTTGTCAAATTACAAAGCATGATACACCTTGGAGCTGGCCACTTGCAGCACCATGATAGATATCCACCCATATTAACATGGATGTACATTAAGAAAACTAGGAGGGAATGTAGGAGATTAGAGGCTGTTTTGGGTAGTGAAAGTGTAATCAGCACATAGTGATAGTGCCTTGTAACAACTGGTCCACATGGCAGGTAGGGTCAGAAACAGATTTGAGTAATGGGAACGGATTAAGAGAGAAGAGTGGAGAGGAGAAAGGCCGAGAATTCTGAGTAACATTTGGGAAGGGAGGAAGCCCACCCACCAGCCACCACCTCTCCGAGTGCCTGCAGTGTTTCTATTTTATAAGTGTAAGTCTGCTTCTGTGAATCTCCTTCTGTATTCAGGAATTATTTCCCATTTTCTGTAGTTAAACACTTGGGCTCCTTCTTATCAATCAAATTTATTCTAATCCATTAGCAATCTAATCTTTTGTTTGTCTGTCAGCGTCAGCATACTTTAAGGCATAAGTTCTAAAGAGATGAAATTGACTGTTAAGCTAGAGGAGTACCTAAAAAGAATGTTCCTCACGGATTCTTTTTGTGGCAATAGTTTTATAGAAGAATTTGCCTACAGCAGTATCCCTACAACATAAAGCATGATAGTGGGTAAATCCTCTGCTCAAGGCTTGAAATCTCTGAAGTCCAAATAAAAGAAAACTTAGTTTCATTTTTTACCTAACAACCTCTGGAATGATCTGATGAAAGGTCTTTCCATACCAAGGCTGCTTCTTTATATGAAGCATACGCAGAACATATTGAGAAGGATAATGCCCTGGCAAATGTTTGGTGCTAGCTTAACAGCTGCCTGAAGACCAACAACTCCTGTAGAAAAAATAAAGCTAGTAATCCGATTCGAGCAGTGAATAATTATGAAGAACTTGAAAAATTCACCTCAATAGAATTGCATATAAAGAATGGTTTATCCTTGATGACATGAAGACAAAATCATTTAATTGAGTGGCCCACGTTTTCAAAAGTGTAAAAGGAGCCATCTATGATTTGACGAGGATTTGGTTTATCTGAATATCCATATCCAATAAGATCAATGGAGTACACCCGGTGGGATTGTGCAAGAACTGAAATATTATTTCTCCAGTGGTCACTGCAATGCAATGCAATGAAGTAAACTCTCAAAATAACTGCAGCACCAAACCAAACAGAAGACATTTGGATTTGGTATAATAACATATGACATGCTTAGAGTTAGTCATGCAAACAACACGACATTACCTGTTAGCTCCAAAACCGTGGACTAAAAAAGTAGTGCAGGGCCATTGTTTCCAGAATGTTGATAGCGAATAGAGTAACCCCTCCAATTCCACAAGCTACAGGGTCTGGAACCTTTTATTTACTGTTTCAAAGAACAGAAGAAGAAAAAGTGATTCAGAAAGAAAATTACCAGGTTTTTGAACCTGGAGCTCTGCATTGTTTAATTTGCAAACAATTTGATGGGGAAAATGGATTTGATTTTGAATTGGAAGGCGAGAGAGAGTGAGAGCGAGCGAGGAAAGTGAGACTGCTGCTGCTTGATGGCAATGGCAATGACAATGGCAATGGCAATGCGAATGCGAATGCCATGGGCCTTTTTCAGTCTTTATTTTCTACACTCATTTCCTTTTTCTTCTCCACACTCATTCCCTTTCTAATTTTCTATCTTATTTCTGGTCGCTCCATTCCTATGCTCTTCCACGCCACGTCCCTTACCTACCACACTCCTCTTATATCACAAATAATAACACAAATTATCCTTCAAAATTAAGATGTCTACACACACAAATCCTAATGCCATCATTTCTAAACACATGTCAAGTTATTACTTATTATAATATTCTTTTATAAAGTTCTTTAAAAAGATATGAATCCCTTTGCCCTTACTTTTATTTATTATTTAATAAAATTCATCTATACTTTATTAAATAATAAAAGTATTAAAATTATGTTAAAAATATTTTCCCATGTTATTAGTCTTCCGGCCTTCGTAACTAAGAATTATTATTTAAATAAATAATAAATATCTTTTTATTAAAATTAAGTTATAGACGTATTATAAATCACAATAGAAGTGTACACGTAACCCTTTAATAAAGACTTTTTTCACTTTTGTAATCTTTAAGACAGTGGTTAACATTTATAATTTTAATTTTTTGAGGTAATAAATACATTTTAAAAAATATTAGTTATACACATTATTATAAGAAGATAACTTTCTTTAATTAAAATGTAATCTTATTAAAAGATAAGTTAAAATATAGTTGTGAATTAATCAAGTATTTAGGTGAGACATCAATAAACAAAGTAATACTAAAAAAGTAATTAATATTATTTTTTTTATATAAAATCATAAATATTTTTATATTATATTATAAATGTGAAATATCTATTAATTTTACTTATCATTAATTTTTGGAAAACTTCATAGGCTAGTTAAATTTAAATATGAAACTTTATTTAAACATTTAAATATAATATCCTCGAACCGACATCACAAGTATCTTTTATGAAAAACTGTCTTACTCGATACAAATAGAATAGATAATTAATACATTATTTGTCTTTTAAAGTTGACATATATTTTGAAACAAATTAAAATTTTTTAAGTGGCAATTAATACAATAAATAATATATATTATCAACATTTACCATGTTAAGTAACTAGCTGTCGTACGTGGGAAAATAATTATTTTTATATGATTTTTTCCAAAAGACAATCTTACTCTATACGAATACAACTATTAAAATAATATTTTTTTATCTTTTAAAGTTGACATATATTTTGAAACAAGTTTAAACTTTTTTAAATAAGATATATAGTATATATTACTGATACTCCTCATGTTAAGTAACTAGTTGTGAAAAAAATAAGGTTTAAAAATAAATAACATAAAATATAATAAAACATGAACAATACATCATGATAGTTTCTCAAAATATAATATGTCAATTTAGTAATTAATATTATAAAAAATAGTTTATAATTTCAAAAATTTTAATTAATTTTAAAATTAATTCTCTAAGTCAATTTAGTTTTAACATTATAGAAATAATTAATTTAGTCTATAAATTTGACAATCATTAATGTATTATTTGAAAAACAAAGTTGGAATGACTAAGTTGAATGATGTATAATCATCCTCCATTAACTCACTTAAGTAGTAATTACTCATTACACTAATGTAAATGATTGACAACAACTCATCTCACAATCTTAGAGGTTCGGACATTATAAATAAAAGAAATATATGATAAATTATATATCTTAGTTTTATTTTTATCTATTTATTCTTCTTTGTCTTTTAGTATTGAAGTGTCTTTTGGGATATCGAGACAAGTGAACAAGGAGAAATAGATTGAAAGACCATCATATATGATTAGAAAGTATCATAGAATTTTTTACATGTGCAAATACTAAGACTCTTATCGATAATTTAACATCTATTTTCACTCATTATAATTTAAGCAAATTAAGGGTGGAGGGATACAAGCATAAATAGAACATAATAAGTATGTTAATCCTAAGTATGTTAATGTTATTTTCCAATTAAATTAGATTTTGTGTTGATAAATTATATAATAAAAGTCAATATTAAAAACGGGTATAGATATCAAAGTAAAACTTTAATTTTAATTAAATAAAAACATAAAAATCTTAAATCTTAATTATGATATCTCTGGACACGTCTATACGAATATCGGTTTATTCAAAAATAAAATCTACTAATAGTTACAAGGAAAAAAGTGGTACAGCCTATATTTTGAAAGGGTTGAGACACATTGATGAACTCAACCTTTTATCGATCCTACATTCTCGTATTTAAAACGGCTTTTTAATTAATGTGGAACTAAATTTTTTTAGGAGTATGGTGGTGGCTTTGGCAAATTCTTTACAAGACCGCCAAAAGCAAGGCGGTTTCAATGGCATGGTGTACTCGTCTCTGAGAGAACGCTCAGGGGACAAAACACCAATGTATATGTTGGCCAAGATAGCGATTTTCAGCCATCTCCGATCTTAGGTTCCACATTCCAGCATTGTGAAGATATCAACATGATGGCAGCCCAACATTTTAGGTAACCTGAATTGTGTGTCTGCTCACGGCATCAAGAACGTTGTATGTGCTCCTGTTCTGGGCTCCATGTGCCTGGCTCTATGCTGCAATATATATATATATATATATTATTGTAATTGGATTAAAATTATATTGTAATTATAATGGATGGGATAGATGAATTAACTAATACTCACGCAAGCGTGAAGAATGAATAACCATCCAAGTGATATGACTGGATTGATTTTTTCATGGTTCTCAAAAATGATCTCAACGAAATTGCGATAGGTAATTTTAAGGACGACATTTGTGAGAGTGGGGATAGAGTTGCGACGTTAGGAGATGGGTTGTCTGGGATAGTATTATATTTGAAAACCTTGTCGGAAAGTCCATAGTATTCTGCGAGCTTGAGTGGAGTTTCGGGTCGAGGTGGGAGACACCATTGAGGGCATAACGATGCTTACCGTTAGTCTTAGTAACGGAGTTGATGAGCTTGATAGTACGGGTAATGTTGATGTTACCATATTTGGGGAACCCAGATTTTAGGCCTGGCACTGGCAGTGAGGTTCCAGCGGAAGGAATGATATTGGTTGAGACCATGCCCAACCAAGTGGAGCCTGGGGATGTCGAGTGAGGCAGGAGCCTTACCGTTTGTGTAACGGATTATGCCTTTACCTGTTAGAACAGTCTTGGTGAAACGCGTTGAAGCCCACTATGTAGTAATCCTTCTTTGTGCCTTGTCCGCAGTAACAGGACAGAAAAACATCCCCCTACATGCACGTCAAAGAGAGTCATACATGTTTTCCCGTGGGAGCCTTCCATCTCCACCAGCTTCATGGAATGCTCTGGATCCTCAAGTTTAGGGAACTCTTAAGGCCAACGTTGCATATTCTGTATTTGTAGGTCTTTCCAGGCTTCATAGTGAAGAGTGGCTTGTCTTTTCCATCCCTTTAGCTGTTTTGCTGTTGATGAGAACACCTTTCAGGCTTGCCCAGGAGCGTCCACTATCAATATCTTCCTCAGAATGGGTGTGGCTCTTTGTGTACCAGTCACCAATCAGAACGTGTAATCGTCCTCAGGATCTGGGTAAGGCACAGGAATGAGCAATGGCTGTTTATGGAGCCCACCAAAACCACCAGCTGCCCTATGCATGGCTGTGCTTGGGTAGTAGAAGTATTAACTACCTATCTGGTCTTCACCTGGAACTGGTACGTAAAGTTTGTCCTTGGAGGAATGGGGCAGTTAGTTCCTGCAACCCGTCTTGCCACGAATTCTTTCTTTTGTTGGATGCCATTCCTGCATCACCTTATCCGATTAATTAACATTTAACATATATATGCATCATACATACATGCCAACAAATAATATATATGCATATATATACCAATGCAAAAGGAACGGCTCGTCTAATCATTGAAGACGTTGATAACTAGATTATTATTTGCTTTGGAATTGATATTGGGTCCTAAAATTGAGCCGTTGTAGAATGCCTTGCGGGGTATACCCAGTGGAGAGATAGTACCATAAGGTAACTTTCCATGTAAAAAAGAAGATATAAAGTCTTCACTCCGGACCACCCACAGAGCATAGCAAAAGCATCAAACACATTACCCTCAGGTCCATCTCTTTCTCTAGATCTCTTTTCTTTATTTTGCAATCTTTTAATTTCTCCTCAAACCACCTTCAATTCCTTTCTAATTAATTAGTAATTACTAGTACTTCTCGTCTCTATATATATATATATTGATTGGACGTACAGTGGAGAAGACTCTTCCTCTTCTGACCATCCTCCTTGCCTTATATATATATATATATATATATATATATACATGTCCTCCTTATTTCAAACCATTCCAGACTATACGGAAACATGTCTCACTTTCCATTACTTTATGCTCCTTGGAATACGTACTTCCACTCTCCACCCCTTCCCCTTTTCCTCGTCAAACCAGTTCAGGTGCCACACTCCATTCACTGATTACCCAAAATACAATTAATGTTGCCATATTAATATCATTCCGCTAGCTAGCAATGACTTGTTTAAATTACCCAACGATTTGCACGGGTGTGGCCTAGTTGAACCCATGTGAAAATGGTGCCATACTACTATATACATGCCAAAATAATTTTCACTAAATAAAATTTTCATTCTGTAGCCAAATATAAATGAATAATAATTTTTGCATATCATTTATTTTATACTCTCATTTATACTCATAAAAAGAATGGGATTTTTTTAATATTAGATGATGTAATATGAGCATAAAAAAACAAAATAATATTGTGAAAAAAAATACTACTCAATATCTTTTTGTTACATAATATTTCATTCTAGAGTTGAAATATGTTAGTATCAATATCGACACTAACGTTATTAATGTCAATTAATTAGATCAACCTAATATAAATACAATTTTTGTATTCTTTTGAAAACAAATTTTATATATAATAATATCCATCATCTCAGTGGATAATACAATTTTAATTGAGTTGACTCATATATAGTGCTACATAATTAATGTGATGCGTAGTGTTAGTTGTAACATCGATTTAGCCAATACTATATTCAAATTATACTTAGCCGACAATCATTTTCCTTTCCTTTTCCTTTTTCAAATAGTTTAAATATAGTTTCATTTGACTATTAGATAGTTATGTTATTTTTTTATATACCTTTTTAGAGTAATTTTACTATTGTACATTTATGAGAATTATTATTTATACATAATTTTTATTTATTTCTATATATCATTATAGATATTAATTTTTTTTTATTATTTTAGTTTAAATATGTAAATTTTGTAAAATATATCAGTAATATAAACAAAAGAATTATTTAAAAAAATAATGTTAGTAACAACTTCACCAACAGTAATAATATTTCATGTATGTAACATTGGCTTTGAAATCGACTATACAAACATTGATTTAGTATCCACAAGGTTTGGGATGCAAAAGTTTGCTTGTCAACCAATATAAGTTTTAAGTAGTATATGGACTTTTGCGTCCAGAAATATTATCTTTATCTTTTGCATGCGTGATGTCTTAATTTAGTCACTTCTGTCTATTTTATTTAGATTTTAAAAAAAATTTATAATAGGACAAGCTTTTTACAAGTTAACTAAAAAATGTTCTAATAACCCAAACTTCTAATTGAATGTGTAAACTTTTTTAATAGAAAGATTACAAAACATATAAAATTATCTATAAAAGCACTCGTAAAAGATTGCTTTACCTATTTATCTTTCAAAGTTATACTTAGTTACCGATTAAATTATCTTGAATACTTACTACAGGTTATATGATACAAGATTGCAATCTTAATTACACGCTATTAGGATATGATGCATGCATGAAAAGTTGAAAAATGGAGAACTTCTAATAAAAATCTTTTGGTAGTGTTACTTAATTGGGAAGGATAATATTGTATTTTCAAGTATTGGGATATGAAAAGAAGAGACTATATTTGTAGTTTAGGACTTGGTCAATTCTTTTCTCTATTATGGGGTGATAAATCTTCTTTTGAAAAAATATTTCTATGGAATGAAATAGTAAAAAAATTAGAGCAAGAGATAAAGAAGTCAAGGAGGAAGGGCTTGATGAAAAGTGAGGCAAATGAAAGCGTAGAATCAAATTTAAGCAAGATATATAATTGAACACAATGAAACAAAATCGAGAAAGATTAATGTCCGAATTACCTTAATTTCATTATACAATGTGTAGATTTATCCATACAAAAAGTTATAACTTTAGTGGAAGTTATTTTTAAGCTAGTACATTGAAAACTTGAAAGCATTTTTTATTCAATTTGATTTTATAAGACAAACTAATCATCTTGTGTTTTAATTACATTTATTAGGTCCCTAATGCTAATAGTGGTCATGAACAGCACCACAAACACCACGTGTCATTCCACTTGCTTAGTTCAAATACTACAACCCTCATGGTGTTACATACGAATATTTATTATTTTTTAGGTATTTTTTTACGACACATTCTTTTATCCTATCATTTCAGGTCATTCACTTGATTTTCAGAAATTCTTTACCAAGGTGTTCTTAAGACCACACTATTAAGCTATGAAAACAAAAAGTTTTATTCAATTAGTAAATTCTCTACACTATATGCTCTCTTTCTTTATTTCTCTCTCTTAAAAATTGAAAAATAAAAAACTATTTTTGTATGTTTCCTTATGCTGATACTGGTAAATAGATTTTTCCTTTTTGTTTCCCTCCTTTGAATTTTTTACGTTAGATAGAAACTGGAATAACATAAAAAAAGAGCGCTAATTGACAAAGGAGTTTAGAAAAGTTTCCAATAGTAAATGAATCAGGGGTTCAGAAAAATCAAGACAAAGGGAGGTAGAATTGTGATCCTTAAAATTTCAACCGAAATTTTTTGCTTTAACAATCTATTTCAAACTTTGTTACTAATAGGTTGAGCAACTAAATTATAGTAACTATACTATGAATGGTCACTAATTCCGTCCTTATAAATGAATTTAGAGATTGAAAATTGTAATTTAGGGATTTTTCTTTTCAGTTGCTAATTTTAGTAACTATACTATTAATTAGCTGTAGAGACTCTAATAATATGTCATAAATTATGTAAAAAAAATTAAGTTATTTAGAACAAAATACATAAATAAATTTATATTTTATGTTTCATTTTTTCATTTTTTTCTTTGCAATGTGAATTAATCCTACAAAAATTGATCGAATTTTATCTTAAAAATACAAAAAGAAAACCATAGTTCCATATGGTATATATAGCAGTAGTCGGGCCTAATAACATTAGAAGTTAACTTAAAAATGAAAAAATGATTATTGTATAAATTTGATGAAATTATATTGGTACAAAAACAAAAAGTAATACAATAAGTGATAGATGGAGATCGAGAGAAGAGGTGTGATTAAAGGAAAAATAATATAGAAAATGTTATATATTTGCTGTATAAGTGATCTCAAATTCTATAGATAGATAGACAAGTGATCATCCTGTCAAATTGCATCTAAAGTGACCTTTTTTGATTTGAGTTATATTATTGGTACAGCACTCTTTTATAAAATTTTCTACAATATTATTTTTTTATCACAACATCGATTTTATATATTATTAATTTGTCAGTTTTACCTCGGTTGTTGTTGAAAAAAACAAAAGATATTTATTGTACAATTATAGTTTCTTTTTCTGGTTTGATTTTCAGAGGTGTGTATATGCAAAAATAAAAGATGAAATAAAAGTGAGGAAAATTAATTAATTGAATTCAGAGCAATGGGTTGATAACATCATGAGTCAGGGAATGGCATACAATAGAAATATATGATGCATAGGGCACAGGCATGGCATAGATATGATAGAGAAACGGTCTAGGAGTATGGTGGTGGCTTGGGCAAATCTTGACGATGCCGCAAAAAGCTGGGTATCGGGGAGGAATACTCATCCCTGAGGGAACGTTCAGGGGACAAAACACTAATGTAGAGTTGTTGGCCCAGGTAGCGATTCTCAGCATGCTCGGATCTCAGATTCCACATTCCAGCATTGTCAAAAAGTCAACATGATGGCGGCCCAAGATTTGGGGAAGACTTGAATGGTGTGTCTGCTGGTGGCATCAAGAAGGTTATAGTTCTTCCTTTTCTCGGGGTCCATCTGCCTGGTTCAATGGCTACGGCAAGAATGAGTAACCGTCCAAATTGTATGACTGGACCACTTTACCATGGTTCTCGAAGATGATCTCTATGTAGTTGCAGATGTGGCATTTAAGACATTGGGTGCTTTGACGACAGGGAGGAAGTTAGATCCACGGGGGGTTCATCAGGATGGGGTTGTACTTGAAAACCCTGTCAGCAACGCCAAAGTACTCAGCCAGTTTGAGGAGGAGTTTCAGCATCCACGTGTGAGACATTAATGGCATAACGAAGGCCTTCAGTTCTGCTGACAGGTTGGCGAACTTGACAGTACAGTGATGTTGATCTGACCATAATGATAAGAACCCTGAGGGGTTAGGCCTTGCAGCACTAGCGGTGAGGTTCCAACGGAAGGAGCGGAACTGGTTCAAAGACCAGGCCCAACCAACAGGTGCAGGAGGGAGAATCGGTGAGGCAGGGGCTGCACCGTTGGTGTAACGAAGAATGGCTTTGGCAGTGAGAGAGTACTTGGTGAAGCGAGTAGAGGCAACCATGTAATAGTCCTTTGGCTCTGGTCGGCAGTAACAAGGACAGTGAAACACTGGCCAACATGAACGTCAAGAAGAGAGTCGTACTGGTTTTGAACCACGTGGGAGCCTTCCAACTCCACAAGCTTCATGGGATGGCCTTGGATCCTGAAGTTGAGAGCATCCTTGAGACCCACGTTGCAGATTCTCAACATGTAAGTCTTGCCAGGCTCCATGCTGTACATGGCTTCGTCACTTACCATCTTCCCATTTATGTGCACACCATCTGGCCTCCCCATAGAGCGACCGCTGTCCAAGAATTTCTTCAATGTGGTGTGACCCTTGCTGTACCAGTCACCAATGAGAGCCCAGTACTCATCAGCTGGGTCTTCATATGGGACTGGAATCAACAGACGACTGAAAATCCTAAGACCACCGAACCCACCAGCTGCCCCTATACAATCCTGTTGTTGGATAGTAGAAGAAACTTCCAATCTGATCCTTCACCTGG
Organism: Mucuna pruriens; assembly: GCA_025330945.1. Taxonomy (NCBI): domain Eukaryota; kingdom Viridiplantae; phylum Streptophyta; class Magnoliopsida; order Fabales; family Fabaceae; genus Mucuna; species Mucuna pruriens. Next base: position 2,078,060 of record JAENHJ010000296.1, read on the forward strand.
AAATGGTATGTAGTTTGTCCCAGGAGCGATGGGGCATGTTGTTTAGTGTTCCTTCTTGCCACGAGTTCTTCTCTGTTGAACTCCGTGCCAGGTCCATAGGAATGGCTCGTCCGGGTTGTTAAACACGTTTATCTGAAATGTTGTTGTTGCTCGTGCAGTTTATTTCTGGTCAAGAATTGCCCATTGATAAGAAAAATACCCTGTTGCGCCACTCCCAGAGGAGCAATTGTTCCGTACGTCACGTTCCGTAATACGTATGGGTCTTCACCCCGCACCGCTCCTGCCATCAGGCATAGCATCAACGCCAACATCATCTTGCCACCGCCACCCATTCTCTCTTTTTTTTTTTCTTCTTCTTATTCCTCCCTCAACAATCAACCCTTTCCTATCTCCTTCCTCACTTTTATTGGAAGAAGATAGTTGCTTATCTTTTCTCCCATCACCCTCCCCCTTTTATACCTTTCCAAACCTTTATCTTTCCTCCGTTTCTCGTGGACATTATACATCGCTCTACCTCCCATTTTTCACTCTTGACACTGTTTTTAGAATATTTCCTTTGGCTGTTATTTTCGTTTTCAGGTCAAAACGAAAAAAGTGCAACAAACAATATCAATGGTTCTCTCGTCCACCTGCTAGTTGTCATTTATTTTGTATATGAAAAAGAGACAATTTATGATAAAATAGATTATTTGTTAACCAATGTCTTCGTGCCAAGTGTAAGCTAAAAGAATAATATTATAAAAAAATTGTTACAAAACGATATTATACGATCTTGTTAATGTCATTGGGACTTCTATTAAAGGAATCAATAGTAATAAGACATTTTCATTGAAATGATATTATAGAAATACATTAAAAATTAAGAAAAATTTGCAAGATTTTATAACAAAACATATAATAGGTAGGTCAAATGATCAACACATGTGTGTATATATACACATATAGTTGGTTGTTATACTTTAGATGAACTTAGCATGTCCATACTTTTCATATTTATTACATTAGGGAAAGTCGTTTGATAAAGCAGATGAAAGTAAAAGCGATGCTTAGATGGACTCTGACACGCGTCGTTTTGTCCTTGGCGTGCATTGTCTAGAAGTAGAGGGCATTGGGGACAAAAAGCAAGAAGCCATAAAAGGACATGTGGGGATGGGGATATAAGTCTGGAGAGAAATATGAGGAGGCAAGTAGCATTGTGTGCACCATGTAACTGAAAGATTGTAGAGGTTGAGGTTCTGAGACAACATCGACACCCTACCGTGGGACTTGCAGAAAACATCTCCCAACGACCATAGTTCTAGAACCACTTCCAAAGACAACCATGCTCAGGGGCAACAGACAAGTTCCAACAATGGAGGAGATGAAGACATCATGCAACTCATAGCCTCTTAGAACTGACATTCACCTTAAAGCTTTCCAAACCTAGGTGTACATTAGCGGTAGGAGCGGTACCATTAGTTGTAAGCTCTTTCTCGACATCTTGAGAGGAGTTGTTATGCAATGGTTCATAGGCCTCCGCTTGAGAACCATCCATACCTTGACAACTTGGTGGCGGTCTTTGTATCGATTCGACTGACCATGTCAAAGGGTTGGAGGTGGCCCAGACATTCAACAAGCCAAGGGTGAGAAGCCTAAAAAAAAATACTTGGGTGCAGTTCAATAGTGCAACGGTCAAATGCTTGATCGAGCCAAAAATTCTTTGTCAAGGCTTTCTAAAAGGATTGAAGGCTGGGCCAGGTTTAACTCTCTTGCTTACTAAGGCTCCCATCCCAGCATAGGCAGATAAGGACAAGGGCCAGAAACACGTTGAGGTTGAGGAGGATTAGGCCGATCAAATCCATGCGAAAAAAGACACCTCGGCGTCTTGGAACAAAGGCGACCACTCTCGCCGCCAAAAGGACTCGCCTTTGCCGAGGAGGAAAGACAAAACATCCCTTATTGCCCTAAGTTCACTCCTTTGAAATGAGATGAGCACAAATCCTCCAAGAGGTCTGCCACACATAGTTACTTGATGAATAGTGTGAGTTCCACTACACCAGCGGCCACACCATGGAGAACTATAAAACAATAAAATCCTAGATGAAGTTGATTAGCAACAACCATTTGTGACATTTTGTACAGGGGTGTAGAAGCTGAGACCATGGTCAAACCCGTGAAACCAGAGGAAAGCGTGTCGAGAAGGACAAAGAAAGGGACAAGAAAAGGCGTGGTAGGGACTAGAATGGCCAAAAAGGGATAGAAGCCAAAACAGCGTTAACTTGTCCCCCGGGGAACCATTGCCACCATTGCTGGGGAGGAAGCGATGGAGGGGATGTCAAAGTTAGGAAGAAGAAGGTGCGTGCAGCAGTTATGAATGTATAGAACAGTGGTGGTCGTCCAAGGCCTGGTCATTTCCTTCTCGGAGGCCAATTATGAAGGTGTGCAAATCTCACCGGGACGACCCAGATGGTGATTTAAACATTGGTAGCATTAATTATAAAGGTGGAAAGAGTCTTGGTGGACCAAGGGAGTTAAGACAAATGTACTCTTTTGGACTACCTTTCAGAAGCTGGGTATGAAAAAAGAGGACTTGGAGGCATGCCTGGAACCCTCATTGGTTTTGTGGGAGGCAGTAAATGGGGAGTGCCATTAACCTCAGGAACAACTTTTGGAGCAGGCTAAGCTTTAAAATCGTCCTCTTAAGTTCATGAGTCGTTGATGCCCCATACATCTTACAACATGATCTTAGGACGACCAACTTTGAACCAGCTACAGACAATAGGGTTTTCAACCCCTACCTATGCATGAAATATGATTAGTGACTAAGTAAGAACCATTCAGTAGACCAACAAATGCTATTTGATGTTACAAAGCAAACTTGAGATCAAAGGCCAAAAGGCGGATCTGAGAAGGTGGGAACAAGTTCTTAAGGCAACATCCACTTTCTTGAGCTTGACCCCATGCCAAATAAGCACCCCAACCAAACAACTTGAAGAAAATCCAAATCGATCAAAGTTGACCAAGAGACCACCAAAATAGAGGTCGAGCTAGGACATAGGAGGAAGAACAATTGACAAGCTTTTTTGAGAAAAAATAGATATATGTTCGCATGGGTACTAGAGGAAATGTCGGGGAGTTGATCCAAATTTTCTCTACCATTGATTATCCATAATACCTCGAAGCACGCCTTATAGCATAGAAGAAAAAAAGAAAATTGGGTGATGAAAAGCAAAGGGTAGTCAAGGAGGAGACTAGGGAAGCTGCTTGCAGCTCACTTCATCAGAAGCTCTTCCCTGACCTGGTTGGCTAATATAGTGATGGTCCAAAAGTCCAACGGACGGAGGTGTATGTGCGACTTATACATGCCTTAACAAAGTACGCCCAGAAAAGGACCTCTACCCTCTTCCCAGCATTGACAGGTTGGTTGATGGCACCTCGGCCATGGTCATTAAGTTCAATGGATGCATAATGCAGGTAAACCAAATTTGTATGTACCCTTGGATGAAGTCAAAACAACATTCATTCTTGACAAGGGCAACCTTCTATTATCGGTAATGCCGCTTGAGATAAAAATGTGGAGTCACCTACCAAAGATTGATGGATCGGTATTTAAGGACTAGATAGGATTTGGACTGGGAGGTCGTGAAGCGATATGATGGCAAGTCATCACGGGATGAGCAACATTGCAAGGTCCTTGGCAAAATATTTGATGTTTTAAGAAAGCATAGGTTGAAGTTAAATCTAGAAAAGTATTCCTTTGGTGTCAAAGCGGGGGAAATTCTTAGGCTACATCCCCAACTTCGAAGAAAGCATAAAATGACAAATAAGTGCGATTGTTATCAATATGAGGAGCCTAAGAAGCGTAAGGGGTTCAGTAGTTGGCAGGACGAATCATTCGCTGTCATAGTTTTATCAAGATTGGTTGAAAAGGCGCTCTCGGTTCCAATCCCTTAGAAGATGAAAAAGATTTCAATCAACAGAGGCGTCTTGCAGTTAGCTTTCCAAGACAAAAGGTAATGTTGGCATCATCTCGATCTATCAAGCTGAAGGAAGATCCGCCTATAATTGTGTACTTATCTGTTTCTAACGAAGCAATTAGCATTGCTTTAGTACAAGAAGGAGAATGAGCTAATACCTATCTCTTCATTAGCAAAGTCCTCCAAGGTCTTTGAAGCCAGATATCAAAAAGCTAGAAAAAGCTGTAGCTCAAGGTGATTACAACCACAAAGTTGAGACCATGTTTCCAAAAGCTATCGGATAGTCTTCCAAAACCATTCTCTTTTATAAAACAGAGTCTGAGAAAGCTTGATATGGTTAGGCGAATGGTTGGGTGGACAGTCAAAATTGTTTGAATTTGATATAACTTTTGAAAGGAAAGGGCATGTCAAATCCCAAAATACTAGCATATTTCATTTGTGAGCTAACTCTGAAAAAAATTCGATTGGAAGGCCTATGCAACCTCTAAGGTTGGAAATTGTCAATTGTTGGGCCATCAAATCAGAAGAACAATGGTGTTGGGGTATTGTTAGAGGGACACAATGGAGTGCTAATAAGCAATCCCTCCCGTTTTAAACTTAAGGTCAGCAACAACCAGGCTGAGTACGAAGTACTTTTTTTGGTGGAATGAGGTTCGTTGAGGAGATGAGCTCAGTGCCCACGGAAAAAGTGACTCCCACCTAGTAACTAGTCATGCCAATGGTGATTATCAAGCTAGAGACCCACAATTGATGAAGTATAGGGCAGGGCAAGCGAAAACTAGTGACCTCGCTGAAAGCTTTCACTCTCTTGCATGTACCTAGAGATCAAAATGAACACACAAATATGTTATCCAAGTTAGCCAACGCACAAAAGGTGGACTATAGGATGGTCATCCAAGAGATGATTAGCTGATGCGACCATAGAGGCGACAAATGTATGCTCGATCGGGTACAAGCGATGGAGGACAGCCTTCCGCTTTGAACAAAGGAAGCACCTGCGACCTTGGAAGCTAAAAACTAGGAGGAAGTGACCAAGTATACCTTGATATCCTAGCAACTATACAACTTAAATGTCTAGACCAGCCAGAGACTGAATACACTATGAAGGAGGTTCACGAGGGGGTGTGTGGGATGCACATTGGCAGCTAACCATTGGCAAAACAAAATAGCCAGAGTTGGCTACAATTGGTGACACTGAAGAAAGGACTATAGTGAGTTCATGAAAAGGTGTGGCAAATGTCAACAATTCCTTGACCTACCGAAAGGCCCCCAAGCCTTTCCCACTTGGTAATAGCACCTTAGCCTTTTCATGCTTGGGGGGTGGATATCTTGGGACCTTTCCTCAGTAGTTAGATAGGTGAAATTCTTCATAGTAGCTATATAATACTTCATCAAGTGGGTGGAAGTAGATATGGTAGTGATTATCTCGACAAAGAGAGTGAAATGATTTTACTAGAGGAAAATAATATGTCGTTTTGGACTCCCAGGTGTGATAGTGTAAGACAACAATACATAGTTTGCTTCCTAATTGGTTGCGAATTCTATGCCTGACTTCAAAGTAAAGCAAAAATTCACCTCTGTTGAGCACCCGGCCCTAGTCAAATGGATAGGCGAGTAAACCAATAGGATAATCCTCTAAGGCCTTTGAAGGAGACTTGAAGGCTATGGGTAGATGGGTAGAAGGTTACCTCGAGTGCTATGGTCGATTTCCACGCCCCCATTCCACCCAGGAGACTCCATTGAGGACTAACATCGAAACAGAACCACGGTAATCGATGCCAGAATTGGTAAGCCTCCTAAGAACCCTTTTCTTCCGTAGCCTGAAATAGGGGAGATCATAGCTAACCTAGATTTGCTCTGAAGGAAGGAAAGATCGCTCGTATAAAGGAGTGCATTATCAAAAGCAGGGCGACCAAACAATACAATTTAAAGGTCTTTGCTAGAAAACTCAAAAGGGAAACCGTGTTGAGAAGGGTCTCGAAAACAACACTAGCGACAAGCTTACACCCGATTAGGAGGACCCCACAAAATCATGGAGGAAGCAGGCAAATGAGCTTTTTCATTGGAGCACCTAGATCGAAAAGAAGGTCCCATGTACTTGAAATCGACGAGGTTGCATATATATTATAGTTAAAAACATAACATTGATGTACCCATGTTTGTTGTTATAAGACACGGTGCACTTTCGAAAAAATGTCGTTAAACATTAAACTAAAGATTTTGCGATCGATCAGCAATCTTCCACGCTAAATTGAAAATATATTTATTGTCCTCCAATAATATAAAGTTATTTTTAATAAAATTGAAATATACCCCTCCATGATCCTATATAATAGGAAAGAATGCAGGAGTTTTAGTATACTTCTAAGTAAATTATCCTTTATTTTTCTTTTATTTTAATTTTAATTTTTTTAAAAAAGTAGGAAGTGCTTTTTTGTCTCTAGTTTCATATAATAGGAATATAGTTCTCGATTATACGCTACTCCTATAAATTTAGGTTTTTGGAACAATTGATTTTTAGATCAATAATTATTAAGTTGTTCTCATTTCATCATTTTACTATTTAGTATAAAATTATAATTTAAAATTTAAATTTAGTCCTTAACTAATTAAAAGTTTTTTCCTTTAAAATTTTAATCATTACATACTTTATTTTAATGTCTAATTAATAAAAATAATTTTAAAATTTTTTAAATGATAATTATTTTAATTAAAAAAAATCTGATTAATTTTAAAAATATCATGTGGTCAGAAAAATTATAATCTTTTTAAAATAGCAATAATATTTTAATTAAAATAATTATTTTAAATTTTAAAAGAAAAGAATTTTAATTACTTAAAGACTAAATTGAAATAAATAGAATTTTTTAACTAAATAGAAAAATAAATGATGTAGTAACAATTTATATATTTTTTATTTAAAATTAACTATTTCAAATCTTTATTTATCAAAATACTGCAATAACTCCCTATTAAATATTATCCCTATAATAAAAATTAAATATAATATAATATTTATAATATTATAAAATAAATAAGTTAATATTTTGAAACTAAATTGCGATGTATGTTTATATTTTAAAGAATATTATGTTATATCTATAATGTTATAAATTTATGTATGAATATTGTCTCATTACTTAAAATTATTGTTGTATCCGTACCTCTTTTATATATATATATATATATATATATATATATATATATATATATATATATATATATATATATATATTATATTATTTATTTATTTATTGTTATGGGAGAACACTTATTCCATAGTGTAAAAGAAGCACCGCATAAAACACATATTACACAGTAGTATTAAAATGTTGCCTAATGTAGTTTCAGGCAACACTTCACCCTGTTGAAAAAAATATCACTTATAAATTCATACATGGATAGATAGATGGATAGGTAGATGGATATATAGATGGATAGGTAGATGAATAGGTAGATGGATAGGTAGATGGATAGATAGATAGAGAAGGTAGATGGATAGGTAGATGAATAGATAGATGGATAGAAAGATGTATGGATAGATGGATGGATAGATAGATAGATGGATAGATAGATTGATGAATAGATAGATAGATGGATAGATAGATGAATAGATATATAGATGAATATAGATAGATATATGGATAGATAGATAGATAGATAGATAGATGAATAGATAGTTGGATGGATAGATACATAGATAGATAGATGGATGAATGGATAGATAAATAGATAGATAGATAGATAAATGGATAAATAAAACGATAAAAAGATAAGTTATAGATGCAATATTTCAATTATAATAGACTTTTTCAGTATATTTTAAAAGAAAAGTTATACTTTTTTTCTAAAATTGTCTTAGATAATATTGACACTCTCTATAATTTTTAAATAGATTTTTATATTTTTTAATAGAATGATACTTATTTCTATTATGATTTTAATAAATAAATAACCCCATGATTTTCTTATTTAATAAAATAACATATATAATTTTGTAATATTATATAAAATAAGTGAGTATTTTCAAAAATTAGAAAAAGAATATAAAATGCCATTTAAAAGATATAGAAGCGAAAAGGTAATATTTCTTATTTTAATTATAAAATCATCCTTGGATATGTCATTTAATGCTTTTGTATATTATCATCTTTAATTTGATTATTTATGTTGGGAACAGTTATTTAGATCCTTCAGATGATCTAACTAATTAGAACATATGTACTACATTTTATTTTCATAATATTTCAGCTTTTCTTATTTATGTGGAACATTCCTTTTTTATTTTTTTTTTACGGTAATCAATACATGAAAGGACATACCCTCAAACATAATTTTTATTTTTGTGTTACACAACTTGTGTAAACATGACGATATTTAAATATAAATTTGGCTGAAGTGATATTTCATATCTTTACAAGCAAACTGAATATCTCGGATATATTTTGAACAATCAATTTCAGTATCTTAATTTAAAAATAAATTTAATTATAGTTTAAACATACCGCAGGGTGTATGTAAAAACTGTCTAAATATAATTTTAAGATATTTATTAAAATTTAATAATTTAAAATTTTTTATAGTAAATATCTTAAAATGATATTATTTTATTAATTGAAATTATTTACTACATGAAAATTAAAATATTTAAAAATAATAAAAAGAGATCGATGAATTTAGTTACTATTAAATATATATTCTTAATTTAATTATAACATATTAATATTATAAAAAAATTATATCTTCATTTAATTATAAATTATTATTTATGATAAGATATTTTTTATAATAATTACTTGGAAATTTATTAAAATGATTTATAATTAATTAACTCTATAAAAATAGTGTATAAAAATGAAGCTAATATCTTAAATCAAATATAATTTATTTTAAGTAAAAAAATGACAAGATGAAGGAGCGGTGAAAACGCAGTTGGGATTGGACGATCCTTTTTCCAGTTTGCGAGAGGAGGATGGACAAATTGAATATTGCATCTTTTGATGCAAAACCTGTTGAATGTTTTCACTATCATACAATTTCAGGGGATAATAATTGTTTATTGCGTAATTTTCATTCTGTTATATAAATTTAAATTTAATCATTTAGATTGCGTGTCAAATATGATCATGTTGCTTTGCAGTTTCTGCGATAATTTCCTTTCATACGAGGTCGGTGACGTCTTCTCGTCAAATATCAAATTCTTTTAATGCTCTGAATTTTCTCAAATCTCACCTACCGACCCGAGTTGTTCGCTAAACCCTCTCCCCGACAAATTATCGTAGCTTCTGCTGTTTCTCTTCTTTCGCTAAGGTGATGATTCTCTCTCTATTTTCTTTATTTTTTCTTAGGTTTGTGTTTGGGCCTGTCATTGCATTGCATATCTGTCTTTGGGCCATTTTGTTCATTACCCTCAATTCAATTGCTACTATGAGGAAAGAAAAACCCAAGTGGAGAAAAATAAATTGGATTAAATTTTTATTATATTTTTGTGTGCTTTTGGTTCAAAGTTACTGGGTTGATGTTTCAGGAGTCGTGATTTCATAAAGAAAGAAGATTATGGACGAAACAAGGACAAGGACAGCAAGGTATTGGTGTCATATGTGCTCTCAAATGGTGAATCCATCATGGATGTGGAAATTAAATGCCCGTTTTGTCAAAGTGGATTTGTTGAAGAAGTGAATAACGGCAGCAGTGGCAGCGACATTGACTATACGCCAGAAGCTGATTTCGAATCTGATCGGGCTCTTTCCTTTGGGCGCCCATCTTGCTAGGCATGATGGGCAATCCGTCATCGCCGAACTAAGGCAAATAGAGAATGATGATGGTGGAAGCTGAATATGATCAAACTTGAGTCCATCCTTCGGAGAGAAGGAGAAACTCAGCTACCATTCTACAATTGCTCCAAGGTATAAAGAGCTGGACTGGCATCTGAATCACGTGAGAATACTGATGGCGATGACCATGACAGGGAAAGAAGAGCGTGTCATCTTGATCAATCCTTTAAATCAGACTATTATTGTTCAAGGTTCTATGATTCAAACCAGGATCAAAGTGATAATCATAGCCCCGTTGGTTCTCTCAGTGATTATTTCATAGGGCCTGGTTTGGATTTCTTGTTGCAACATTTGACTGAGAATGATCCCAATAGGTATGGAACTCCACCTGCTCAGAAGGAGGCCATTGAAGCACTGCCTACCGTGACAATCAATGAGAATTTGCAGTGTTCTGTGTGTCTGGATGATTTTCAAGTTGGTTCTGAAGCTAAAGAGATGCCTTGCAAACATAGGTTTCATAGTGCCTGTATCCTGCCCTGGCTGGAGCTTCATAGTTCTTGTCAGTTTGCAGGCTTCAGCTGCCACTCCATGAATCTAAGCAAGACCCTCATATCTCCAGGAATAGCAGAAACCGAAGGGAGGATGAGAATATTGAACATGACAACGCTGAAGAAAGAGACGGTGAAAGGAGAAATGCAAGTGGGGTAGAAGATTCTCATTTCCATGGCCTTTCAATGGATTATTTACTTCATCCAACTCTTCAACCTCGTACAGTTTCAATGCAAACGGAAATGATACTCAATCAGATGAAAACTGAGTATTCTTTCATGTCTGTTGTGCTATTCATATGCTGCCTTGCTTATGTACAGTCTTCGACCAATCAAAGGATCAATTTTGAGAGAACAAGTTGTGATTTCTTACGTGGCTTTGCTTTTGCTAATTTTTGTGCTTCCTAAATTCCAGTTGTTGCTATATTTCCTTCAACTTTTATCACTCAACTTGGCATCTGTATGATTCTCGTTGTGGTTTTTCTTCATCGCATTAACTAGTACTATATTGGTATATGTTTGGCAATTTTCAATTTTCTAGGCAATAGCTCATTGATAGAATATAGTGAGGTAATTAGAGTGAGGTGTTTGTTATTCTGAATAGAATGTAGTGAGTCACGTGTGGTCAGGGAGTATTTGTGGGGTGGGGGTCATGGGAGAGGGGTGCAGGAGGATTCATGTTCTCCCCATAAAAAAAAAGAAAAAAGGTAAAAAAATATGTTAAGAATAAAATGTGAATAATAAAATATCAATCAATGTAATTTCTGAGTTAAATGTATATTAGTCAATTTAGTCTCAAACACTTTGATCGATAATTATTCAATTTAGAGACTAAATTGATCGACATGATAATATATCATGAACTAAATTGAATGGTAATGTGATTTGAAGAGGCTAAAATGATTTGATACTTTAATTTTTGTGTATCATGTTAATTAAGTCTTTTTTATTTTTAAATCAAGCAAATTTAGTGCCTTGTTGATTTTTTCATTTCAAGATTTTTAAATTATTAATTTTTGTCCAAATATTTAAGAGTTTATAATATATTTGAGATATTAAATAACTTAAAAGTTTATAAGTAAAAAATTTAGTGAAAATTTAATAAAATTGAAAAAAATTATATAGGATGTAAGATTGGGTCTCAATATGAAATTTCTGTTTCTCTCTGTCACTAAAAGTTTTTTTGATTTTTATTACTAATTTTAGCTACCATTTAAATTAGTAGCTAAATCTAACTAATTAACTATTAATTAACTAGAAAATTATTTTTTCTAGCTAAATTGAAGTTATATTCATTTTCACTTCTTATTACTACAAATTAACTAGGAAATAACTACAAATTTTAAAAATTTACTACAAATTAACTAAGATTATTTTCTTAGCTAATTTGCTACTTATTCATACTACCATTCAATATTGTAGTAATTTTGTAGCTAATTATTTTACTAGAAATTAGCTACAAAATAACTATTACTTTAAAATTAATACAAAATTATTTTGTAGCAAATTTTAAATTTTCTAATAATGTGTATTTTAAGTAATTTAATGTTTTAGTTAATAAGTTTTGAATATTTTTAAAAAATAATTTAATTGATTCAATTCGTGATTATTTTAATGGACAATCAAATTCAAGGATTTTAAATAGAATAATATTGATTAAAGGATCAAAATTAATTTAGAGAAACTTCATTGGCTAAAAAAAACTTAAAATCAAAATAGACTCAATATTCTATTTTAAAATTATCTTTCAAGTCACTGATATTTTACAGCTGGTTCATAATTCGGATGCTAGAGATGATTTCTTAGAGAGATAATTGAAAATCCGAGAAATCACTCTTCAAAAATTTATGGTTAGGATCAGTATCCTTTAGCTTGGGAATAGATCCATCAACAAAATTAAATATATTATTGAAAGAGAACCTTTTTACTGGATCGGCTTGTAATTCTCACATGTTAAAGGTTAAGAACAACAGGCGCAGAAGGGAGAGTACAAGAGCATTGAAATTGACAGCATATTGAAGTTAAAGTTTCTGAATTGTGTGGAATTTATATTGAGCTTAATTTAAGTTGATAAAATTGGTACACAATACACACAAAAAAAACAAAATTTAGTTGGATAAGGTAACAGAACTCCTGATGGCTATAAGGTTCTTAAAATCAATTCGACTGATTCTATGTATGTGAAGCCTTAATACCGTTAGTCACTACAAGAAATTTTTGATTTTGCTACTAATTTTAACTATTATTTAAATTAGTAGTTAAATCCTAGCTAATTAACTATTAATTAACTAGAAAATTATTTTTTTTAGTTAAATTGAAGTTATATTCATTTATACTTCTTATTACTACAAATTAGCTAGGAAATAACTACAAATTTTAAAAAATTTACTACAAATTAACTAAGATTATTTTTTTAGCTAATTTGCTACTTATTTCATGTTACCATTCAATATTATAGTAATTTTGTAATTAATTATTTTTACTAGAAATTAGCTACAAAATAACTATTATTTTTAAAATTAGCCACAAAATTATTTTGTAGCAAATTTTAAATTTTCTAGTAGTGAGCTTCATAAACAGTCTTACTCAACATGTATCAAATTTCAAACAAGAAAATAAATAAATAAAAGAGAACACTCAAACTCAATCAAATCAAATTTCGAATCGATCACATGCAATTAGATATGTTAAATTCATACAGCTTCGATACTTAAGCAAACATATGAGTATTTAAACGACTTATGACCTTCAAAATCCATAACTAGGCCAGTATTTTGGTTAACCAGAAGGCTTTTATATCTTCTTAACAAAATGAAATGAATTTGCCAAGAGTAATGAATAACAAAGCAAGTAACAAAGTAGTGGAAATTCATGATCCTACTAATAGGAGGTTTTGCATCCAATGAAGATTTGAAGAGGCATATTTATACATATGAAATAACTAAACGTCTTATCCACCATCTCAAAATTTGGCCATAACATTTGAAGGAATCCTTTTAATGGCTGATCATTTTACAGTCAAGATTTTGATGACAAATGCAGTGCCAACACGGTGCAAAACAACAACAGAATCCCCGCTTTTGTAGAGACCCTTTTCCTTGGTATGTTGAATAGCATACCCTATTGCTTCTTTTGTTTTTTCTGCATGAGAAGCTCTAGCAGATGCTGCACTTAATATTGGAGCTAACCCACGAAATATCAGGCTATGCCTTATAGGGGCTTCATCACTGCATGACCAGTCAAAAATCGCAGGGACAACAACGGAAAGAATTGGCATGTCTAGCCTGTATTTAGCCACCATTTTGCAATACTCTCTCTTCTAGTTAGAACTAATATAGGAGTTGCTTTAGCCGACAATATTTAGGGTTTTTGGGTAATCCATGAATTGACCCCATCGTCTCCACTCCGTAGGAACTATGAGATCACCTCAAGGACGCCATCGACATCTAGGGATCGCAAACCGACCATAGAACCCTATTCAAAAAGTGGAATGCATTAGCTATTTGCTCTCATATTGGACAGTAAGGGTTGGAGAAGGGTAATTACTCCATTCTTAAAAACCAGTATTCTTAAAGGAAAAAAAGGGGAGGGGGGAAGCTCTTCATTCTCAATTCTCCTTTAGTTGGATCCTCTGAAACCATAAGAATCCTTATTCAGGGTTTTAGATTTTGGGTTTGGGGGGTTCAAGGTTTACGGGTTTAGGGTTTTGAGTTTCAAGTTACGGGTTTCGAGTTTCAAGTTTTGGGTTTAAGGTTTATAGGGTTAAGGGTTGAGGGTTATAGGTTGAGGATTGAGTGTGTAGAGTGTAACAGTTTAGGGTTGAAGGTTAAGGGTTGATAGTGTATGGTGTAGGGTGTAGGGTTGAAGGTGTATGGTGTAGTGTGTACGGTTTATGGTTTTACGAGTTAGGGATATAGGGTTTAGAGTTTAGAGTTTTATTGGTTTATGGGTCTAGGGTTTAGGGTTTCGAGTTTATGGGTGTATGGTTTAGCTTTAGTGTTTATGGTTATGTGGCTTAGGGCTTAGGGCTTAGGGCTTAAGGCTTAAGGCTTAAGACTTAGGATTTAATGTTTATGATTTAAGGTTTATGGTTTACGGTATTTAGGGTTTTAAGGGATTAGGGTTTTATGGTTTTTAGGGTTTACATGTGTTAGAGGTTTTGGGGTTTTTGGTTTTGGGTTTGGGGTAGGGTTTAGAGTTAAGCTTTAGGGTTTATAATGATTAAGGTTTATGGTTTAGGATTTTGGGTTTTGAGTGTGTAGGGTTTATTGTTTTGTTGTGTTTAGGGTTTAAGGTTTCACTTTTTGTAGGGCTTATGGTTTTACTATTTTTAGGGTTTAGGGTTTATTGTTTAAGGGTTAGATGTTATGGGTTAGGGTTTAGGGGTTATGAGTTATGGTTTAGGGCTTATGGTTTATGGGTTATTGCTTAACGATTATAGTTTAGGATTTAAGGTTTATGGTTTAGGGTTTTGAGTTCATGGTTTCAAACTTTCAAGGTTTTAGGGTTTTATGGACTCATGGTTTAAGGGTTTAGGTTTTATGGTGTAGGGTGTAGAGTGTAAGGTGTAGGGAGTAGAGTGTAAGGTGTAGGGTGTATGGTGTTTAGGGTTTCATGCTTATGGGTTTAGGGTTTGTGGTTATGGCTTAGGGCTTATGGCTTATGGTTTATAGTTTACGGGTTTACGGTTTGTGGTTTAGGGTTTATGATGTTTAGAGTTTATTGTTTAGCATGTTTAGGGTTTTGTGTTTAAGGTTTTACGTTTAAGGGTTTAATGTTTTAGGGTTTAGTGTTTTACGGTTTATTGTCTATGGTTTGTGGTTTATGATTTATGGGCTAGGGGTTAATGTTTAAGGGTTAGGGGTTAATGTTTAAGGGTTATGGGTTAGGAGTTATGGTTAGGATTTAGGATTTAGAGTTTATGGTTTAGGGATTATTGTTTAAGGTTTATTGTTTAAGGTTTATGGTTTAAGGTGTTAGGTTCATGATTTCAAGGTTTCAGGGATTTAGGATTTAGGGTTAGGGTATTGGGTGAAAAGTGTCGGGCGTTTAGGGTGTAAGGTGTATGATGTATGTTGTAGGGTTTATGGATTAGTATTTAGGGTTTTAGGTTTCAGGTTTAGTATTTAGGGTTTTGGGTTTAGTATTTAGGGTTTTGAGTTTTGGGTTTAAGGTGTTGGATGTAGGGTGTAGGACATACGGAGTAGGGTTCAGGGTGTAAGGTGTATGGTGTAGGATGTAGGGTTTAGTGTAGGGTTTATGTAACATTTTCATAAGGTTTTCTTGACTGTTATTCAAAAGTGTTAATAATGTATGCATGTTGGATCTTTTTGAGACAATTTTAGTTCTTGGGAGGCAATTCTAATTGGTTAATAAAAATGCATTTCAATGTTATTTCTTTTTTATTTTTCCTTAGTTTAGCCTTAGCCAAT